>WFKR01000001.1:40489342-41974342 GCA_025331145.1 Rosa persica
TGCATCACTCATGTCTTCTCTCCTTTATCCTAAGGATAGAAGAGCAAAACTCTGAATTCCCTTAACGCTAAAATAAGGGAAGGTTTTAGGTAGTTGATAAATTAGAAAATGGCTTTATATCCCCTCTATAATAGTCAAATAATATACCGTGGGTATTGTTATTAAGTCACTAGCACAAAACAATCGATAGGAGAGACGAATGACATTGATCCACCTAACATCATCATTTTGATCATAAACATGGTTCGAACAAGACCATATATAATACGCGTGCATGCTTTACTATAATGATATAAACACCAATTTATAGTTTATGCTAGTGCCATATAAGTAATAGTGGCAAATGAAAGAATGAAATAACTCCCATGGTTAAGTTTAATAAGAACTAGATGTCAAACACACTCTATGGGTGTGGATAACTACGTGGGTAGTTATTTCATAGAATGTGGAAAAAACTCCTCCACTTTTCTTTTCCCGTTAAATTTCTTTTATTTTGTGAATTGGCTTTTTTGTGATTCTCGAATATTTCAGTTCAAAAGTTTTTTCATATTTGAGGGATATTTTTAGTAAAAAAAATCTGTTTTGGTTGACAAACTCTCTTCTCTTATTAATAACTAGCATTTCTTCACACATGCTCTGCATGTGGAAGTTATTATTTGTTTTTTCCAAAAATAAAAAGAAAAGAGTTGGTTATTGCAGAGAAAAGAAAATGGAAGAGAGAAAAGTGAGGTGTCAGTATTTTTTTAATATTTTTTAATAGAAATATATTTTTAAATGTCTCAATTATCCTTGTGATTTAATTAATTTTTAAAATTTATTAATTTTCTAATATCAATTCTATCAAAATTTTAGATTTTGACTAACAAAATCTCTTCTTTTAATAATATTATAGATATAGATAGATAAGGATTAAGGGTAATTGTCCTCTGCACCAGATTTCTCGGCTCACCAAACCCCTTGAATTGTAATTAACTCAATATTAAAACCCCCAATTTTGGTCCCCGTTAACCATCTATATTAAATTCTAAAAAAAAAATATATATATATATATATAGATATATTTAACATTATACATACTTTATTGAATAAGCTGCGGTCCTGCGGACCAGAGCTGTCAACCCAAGTTTATTGTACACTAGTCCATTGCACTTTCCGGACATCATAATCTGAACGTAAGAAAATAACTTTCGCATAAAAAAAAATAATCTGAACGTAAGAAACCTAAGAAATGAGGTAGTTGCAGAAAAGAAAGGGATCGATGAAGTTGAAAAATCTGGCCGGAAAGTTTTCGGATTAACCAAAAAGAAACACGTAAAACCCTAGATATTTATGCGCGTGAGATTCGGGTCGGTTTGTTGCTGTACAAAAACATTAATGCTAAATTGCAGAGTCATACCCCTCAATCTCTCGCTCCCTCTGTTTTCACACGCCTGGATTGGAAATATCGACAAGAGAAAATGGACTACTAGGGTTGCTCTCATGATCTCATCCATATGGAATGGAGACCCGTAATATTCCCTATGGCAAACGATTTCCCATGACGTCAGCACCCCACGTAGCCACCCCCGTCCTCCCTTCCTGGGCCCTGAAGCCTCCCACCCAGTTTGGCCACATCATATTCCATTAACTAATTTTCAGAGATAAAATTAATTTAGTGAAAGCTAATTAATTGGGAGTTAAAATATCTGCGTTTTCCTATTGACCGCTTCACTTTTTTTCTATATATACCTCTCATTCCCTCCTATGCTAAAATTATTCAACCTGCTCAGGTCTCCTTCAACATCCTCTTCCTTCTTTCTCCATTACCACAGTACCACAAGAAACAAACCACGATGACAGAGCTAAATGGTCTTCACGATCATTTTCTTCTTCATCCAAACTTAATCATCGACCCTCTAACAGAACAGTGGGGAGACTTGCCCTTCAAGTTCGACGATTTCGAGGACATGCTCGTCTACGACTCCCTCTGGACCGCCTTCAGCTCCGATTGGTCCACCCCCTCCATGGAGGACTTAACCACTGCCGTCAAGCCCGAGCCGGCCTATAACTACTTCGATGAACTACATCAAATTTTGCAGCCTCAAGAGTCATCGATTCTACATGATCAAGTTTCCATCAACATCAGCGCACCAAATGAACTATCATCACCGGAAACTGAATCAACAGTCTCTCAGACGAGCTATGATCAGCTACAAGAGGAAGTCCCTACCCCAAAAGTACAGAAGGTACTTGGCGGCGGTACGAGTAGCGTTTCAAGAGGGAGGCATTACAGAGGAGTGAGGCAGCGGCCGTGGGGAAAGTTCGCCGCTGAGATTCGAGACCCGGCGAAGAACGGGGCTCGAGTGTGGCTTGGCACCTATGAGACCTCCGAGGAAGCGGCTGTGGCTTATGACCGAGCCGCTTACCGGATGCGTGGTGCCAAGGCTTTGCTTAATTTTCCACACCGGATTGGCCTGAATGAACCGCCGCCGGTTAGGGTCACCGGCAAGCGTAAAGACCCTGATCAACAAGCCGGAAACAGTCCCACATCGACGACTACAAGAACGCCGAACTTGAATAAGAGGACCAAAGCCAGCTTGGTGTCGCCGGCGCCTGATATGGGAGCTGATGCTCAGTTTGAAAGAGATGACCATACCAGAGTAAATGTCAATCATACAAGACATAATAGTAATGTGGGTTTACTAGTCAACTGAGAATGTTGATAGTTAATAACCACCGAGCTAATGTGATAGGGAGAATGTTACTCTTTCAGATTTACTACCGGTTTGATCAATGATACATAACATGCAAAATAAAGTGCTTGAGAGGATGTTCGTTTTTCCCTGATTTTTTTTAGCTACATCTCCAAAATTCCAAATGTATAATTTGCCAAAAGAAAAACGCCAGATGTATCAAAGAGATGATGGCAATAAGAAACTTCGCAACCTACTTTTAACTTTATACTTAAAGTGAGTAATGATTTCACAAGAGAAGATAATTATGTTACATTGAGAAAACACAACAATTAAGTAAGTCATGTTATATTGATTAAAATAAATAAAATTTATGATTAGACTCACGCGCTTGATATGAAATTATGTATGTAGTTAGAAAATTTATCTCTCATTAAAGCAAATTTTAGAACGTGATGATAAATCATATATCAATCATATATATGGTATATAGAAACAATGCAGTACGTGAGTAACTTCCATAAGCAATGGAAATGCGTCCATTCCATAAAGCCAGCAGCAATGGAACACCAAGTTAATCTCTGCACTACTAGTATGAAACTTAAAGGCCTACCACTAAGCAAGCTGTTGTGTTGTACAGTTTTGAATGGATTGCCAACCGGACAGAAAAATCAATCGGGATCTGTAATATTGATTCTTCTGTCTCCTCCGCCTCCCAAGTTGGGGCCGGCGCCGTCAGGGGTTGGTGGCTTCTCCATTAATTATCTACAATTTGTGATTTAGTATTTACAATGCATCGTAAACAAAAAGCATACAGCTTATTTTCCTTTGTATAATTTAAAAGGATAATAGATCCTCACGTCTCACTAATTATTAAACAAAATTAATTAGTAGCTATGGTGGCTGTGTATATACGGGACAATTCTTGGGTTCATCCCCTTCTTTATCAGCCAATCTACACTGACATGTGTATTAAAAAATAAATAAAATTTCTTTAATTGATTTTTCCATTAACTTACGCTATCTCCCCCACCTCAATCCCATGATTCCCATTTGATATCAGGTCTGAGAGATTGATATATACCTGTTAATTGCTCCAACCCCTTCTTCTTCTACACCAATAAACCCAATGCATTTCCTCTGACGCAGGTCTCTCTCTTCCTTTATCTACAACTCTAGGTGTTGGCCTTGACATTTTCCCAGTTCTCAATCAATTCCAGTTCCTTGCGCTTTGATGTTCGTCCGATTCCAACCATGACATTCATCCCAATTGCCAACGAATGCAAAATTTTAATCATAAGCCAAAGTAAGCAATGGTCATGGGATTGGAGAAAATTACGTCCACTTCCAGCTCTCTCATTAAAGTTACCCATCGTGCGGCCTCCGGCCACCGGGCCGAGAGCTTATATTTGAGAAGTTACAAGGTTAAGGTGGAGAATTGCAGGTCTGAATGTCTGATAGAGGAATGGATGAGAATAACAGTGAGTGGCGTGAGTAAACGTCAAAAGCTAAAGTTGAGTTTTGCATTTTTAGTAATACTCGTGTTATTATATGATTGGCTGATTGGGAAAAGGGTGAATATGTCTTGGCTTACAATAATAATATTATCATAGCTTTTTCACGAAGATAATTTTTTTTTTTTGGCTATTTTAAGTGATTCATTGTGGAACTCACTTTTCGATCACATTTCAACATTTCGACCGTTCAGTTTTTAAGTTATAATGTATAAATTATTTCTACAAATTTTCAGCTAAATTGATTATCGTTAAGGTATTGAACTAGATTAAATTAATAGACAAACCGAATCTGTCAAACCTGAACCATTTTGTTCATAATTGTAAATCGCAGTTATAAATGCCTTAACGATAATCAATTTAACTGAAAATTTGTATAAATGATCTATAAATTATGACTTAAAAATTAAATAATCAAAATACCGAAATACGATAAAAACATGGATCCCACAAGAAATCCCTTAAAATAATTATAAAAAAAATCTCATAGAAGAGCCCTCATAATATCATTACATTAAAAATTTTGCCATTGTTACTTGATTTTATTGTCAAAGTGATAGCGAACTACTACTTTAGTACTTTTTACTCTAAATAAATGTTGGATAGAGTTTTGAATTCGAATTAATTGTAGTAGTGGACAAGCTAATACCTTTGCATTAATTAAATTCATTTTCTTCGGATCATTTCTATGATATGACATGTGGATGTATGAATTATAGATATTTTGAAGATATTTTGAGCACACTAAACTGCTTTCTTTTTGGCCAATAAATAAACTATATTCTATAAGTGATAAGTCGAAGTAGAATGGTACGTAATTGATTCACGGAAAATTGTTTGACAAATTTGTTACGAATGGACTGTTTCGAAAGCACATAATATTAGTGTGAAATTAGTATATTTGTATCCATGTTGTCACATATGAAAGAAAAGACAATATCAACCGCCTGAGATTCTCCTTTTATTTATTTATTTTTTAAAATTTTTTTTAACACCATTACTTATTTAAACACAACCTTTGTATCGGGCCGCTCAAGTTTGATGGCTTTTTCGTTTTGGGACATTTAAAAGAGTGCTAGTTATTTCTTAATTCACTTACAATAGTAATGTTAAGCGATGAGAGCTCAGTTTAATAGTAGTCAATTATTAATGTGTATTTCAATCCCGGCCATGATCATATGATTCACTTACAGTCTTGATTGTGTTGTCGACACTCAGTTTTTGGAGTGTCATTAAAGTAATTTTATTTCGCAATAATCTCTGGTTAAATCCTCTGAATCCATTCCAAGATCTATGGTCTATTAGGATTTGAACTTATTATATATTTATCTTTTTTTTTTCTTTCTAATGATCAGGAAATGCTCAAGTTATTTTCTTTAGTTGAAAAAAAAAAAAAAACAAATATGCTAAACCCCAACGTTTAACTACAGTCTGATCTAAATGGTGAAATTTGAAAGACAGACCTTCTAAAAAATCGCCGAAATCCATATCCATTCATCATTTTAGTCATGTCCAAGATGTAATTTCACATGCATTACCAGCAACATCAAACTCTAGCTTGAAGCTTGATTATCAGTCATTCATTTAATATACATGAAGTTTGATGACCGTTACGTATATATTAATTAATTAAATTTAAACTAAGTAGCCAAGAGTGTAGTCCAATATAAACAACAGTCTTTTATCTCGAGTGGGGTCTTTAATTATTTGTTGATCGGTCTGTTTTTTAATTTCAGCTCGTGGAGTTTGAAATCAAAAGCATCTTCTCCGGATGAATGTGCCTTATGCATTATATACGTATGGCCCTATATATGGGACACAGATGACTCTTCGGAAATTTTTCCAATTAGTTGAAAACGACGACCGAAAGACTGCTACTTCTCAAGTCAATGAGTGAGTCGATCTCTTACATTCTTTTCTTCTTCATTACTTTTCTGGGTTTCAAACTTTGAAATACAGTATACATTAATTCACCAACCGCAATGTCAATTACTACGTACAGTCTTTTCCATATGGCATGCAGACATAGGTCGTTAGAATTGAAACTTGAAAGGTTACAAAATACAAATCATAATTATGCCAGCCCAAGTTGTACATTCCTAAATACGTCTGTCGATGGCCTCGACTGCCACTTGATTGGAGTGGGTACCATCACTACAAATACTACCCTACCTAGGTTAGTTTTGCACGTTCAAACGATAAGTACATATTGATTAGAAACTATAGTCTTCTTCAACTATTATCCCAATTATACTGTCTTCTATATTTAAAGCAAAGTTAAAATATATATTAACGCATAAGATAAGATTATAAAGAACGTATAACATGTAATTCAATGATCAAAAATTTTATTTGCCAAGAAAAAATGATCAAAAATGTTCATAATTTTTTAGTGAACATTTTATTGTTAAATCACCTCATGCTTATTCAACTTTATATGTACGACATATCATCTTATATGTATAAGTTTAAATTATTAACTGATGTTGATTGCATGGCTGCTTTATTGTAAGAGTGATTTTTTTTTAATACAAATTACTGAAATTAGAAAACTCACAAAATGAATAATTTCAATCACTTTCGATCATATAATTAATTAAACTAATTAAGGATTTTGCAGGTCTAAGTAGTATGTATCTTTTTGCCCAATTCAAAAGTGGTATCTGTTTTAATTTATTTATTTTTTCTCACCAAAAAGGACAATGGGTTTACAGAATATTTGAATTATTCTTTGGTTAAAGTTTTTAGGTCTGTTTATAGACCATATATTTAAGTATGTCATTGTACAGACCAATTATAGATCCATGGAAGGAAGGTTGAAGACGTTTATAAAAAACAAACTCAAAATTGTAGGTAAATAGAAGTGAAAGCAACTTCTGAGTCTAAATTCATGTGGTACGTAGCATATATTACTTTAGATGAGTAGCCAGGTATCGTCAATAGTCATACGATCCAACGGTCGCAAGTACGAGCTAGGGTGTCCGTCATGCATGAAAGTCTTGAAATTGATCGAGCAACGTAGCTTACCTACCTTGGTCAGGTGTACTGCGTCTTTAAATTTGGTCAAATGTTCAACCTTGGCCAGTTCGTCGTCATGGATGACATGGAGTTTGAATACTGATTCATCATTTGTAGTAGTAAAGCAGCAACCTCAAAGTTTGAGAGTCAGCAAGCTAAGTAACCAGCCGCGGATCCTGGATTGTAGACTTATCTAGCGCTAATTAGAAGTGCATAATTTTTTTTTTTTAAAGTTTGGAACCGCTCAGCCTCACGCCTTTATAATTTTTAATCAAAACAAACAATGGTGGTGTCATAAAACCAAACCTCATAAATTAAAAATTACAAGCATACATTTGTTGTAAAACAACAATAAACTAACTAAATCGTACCCTTCGAGGCCCACTCACTTCAAAATTACATTTGTTATATAGATACCACTCACTTCAACAATAAACTACATTTGTGATACCGCCATTAAAATTATATATTATGTGTGTGTGTGTGTATCTATATTTCAGACATAACATAGTATTCAAGTCGGCAAGTTACAGAGTAATTATACATTTAAACAATTATATATACCGAGCACAGAGTCACAGAGACATAAGAAAGAAACAAAAACAAATCAACTAATCAAGTCGGCATTCGGCAAGTTTTTGGAATCAAAAAAGTCTTTGGGCATATACTTAGGGGTTTTTAGGCTAAAATGTTGTCTAGGCTATAACCCATTTAGCCTTCCATGGAGTTCCGCGCCTGTAAGTAACAAAAGCTACTTTGGACCCCCTCCCCCCGATCACATTCAGAGTTGTCTCACTCAAAAATACTCTTGTTAATTATTCAGAATTGAATGCATTTTGCATTGCAGTGTTATGATTTTAATTGCTCGTTGTTTGTATTGTTTTTATTGAATATAACGAATAATTTTGTTATGAATTAGTAACAATCATTCATATTATCATACTATGTTAAATGTATATTTTGTTAATTTTTCTCATATATTTTAGAGTAAGTTTATTCGTTGGGTCACTGAATCAGAGTCTCTAGGTCAATAAGTTAGACACTATTCACAGTTTTTTTAAGTTTGTTTCCAACTGCTAGGTCTGGGTAAGTTTCCAAACTGATTTGTGTCACTCTGGTTCAGTTTTTTGACTTACAAACTGATCCACGGTGATTTAAGGTCAGTTTGGAAACTGATCCAATGACCCAGAACCAACTGGTGCAAACAAATATAAAAAAACGTGTAGTGAACAATTATTGACCCAATGACTTAGTGATCTTAACCCAATAACCCAACGGATAAACTTGCTCTTACGTTTCTCACTTCTATATTTAGAAATAGAAATAAGTTTCTCACTTCTATATTTCTAATATCTCTCCATACCCAAAAAGTAAACGCAAACAAACATGCATCTGCTGCCACAATTCGTCTTCTCATTACCTCCGTGCTGGAACTGTTTACGCTACAGATTTTCATTGTTGTTGACTGGAACTGCTAGCGTGATGTCAAACTCTGCCACATATAAACGCCGTCCATTAATTGTGTTCTCATTTCAGAAGGAGATGGAGAGGAAAGCCATGCAGAGCTCTCATAGAAAGCTCGTCGGCCCGTCACCTTTAATATGATCAATGATGAGTCATGGCCAGCTCTGAAAAACTCTGCAACTTTTTGCAGTACATACTCTGAAACTCTGAGAGTCTGAGTCATGCCGTCATGGCTAAGGCTAAGCTAGCTACCCAGTTTTCTTTGTATGAGTACCTACGCAACTTACCTTCTTAAGATTTGACCAACCGACGTCAGTAAACAATTGAGTTCAGAAGTTAGATAGGGTAAATTTTTCAACGTGAAATTACGGCAGCCCACAATCAAACGTGGCTATTGGTCTTATAATTAATTAAACATTTAAACATGTCGATGTTCAAGTCAGCTAACTCATTATATTTGGGCAACTGTGCAATGCATGCATGATCATATAATTATCAAAGCATAATATTCAATTCAATTGGGTCGAAGCCAATTTCAATCATGCTTCTCAAAGGTCTGCGCTAGCTGTAACATCTGTCCCATACACATTTTCCTTCTCTCTGATTCCTTTGAATTCATCAGATGTACGTATGAACTTCTCATTCCCCCACTTATAATATACTTATATATATATATATATATATATATATTGTAGTGATTGTCATATGCATATTACGAATTAACAAAGACATATGGAACAGCAAATGATTGGCCTAGTTACACTCCTCTTATTGGTTTCAGGGCCGGTCCTGAAATTGAAAATGTCTAAGGTGAACAATTAAAATGTGACCTTATATGAAGTTTTCATAATTTTTTTCATTAAATAGCTATAATCTGTTTTTGTTAAATTTAGTGAGTATAAATATAATAACAACAAAAGAAATATATAAAATTTACATTAGTATTTGTAGATTTATAAATGAAAAATCTGTAGACCTGAAAACATACAAAAGGAAGAAAAAATATGAGACACAGAAAAGAACCTTAAAACATACAAAAAGATGAAAAACTTTAAAAAGCCCTCACTAGGATTCGAACCATAGTTGAACTGGTTCAATCACTATCAGACTGCCACACTGTGCTAATGCAAATGGAATATGACTTACGTGCAAAGTTTATACAGAAACTATATTGAAAGTCAGATGTTTAGAGGCCCTCTGTCAGCCGGTGGCCTGAGGTAGCTGCCTCAGTTGGCAACCCTCAGGGCCGGCTCTGATTGGTTTGGTCTTACCTCTTATAATAGGAAAATCCACGCTCTACAATTCAATGTGAGTTATAAGTTTTAACTAAAGTGACTTTTAGTCATTTAAATAACCTTTTCATAAGTGATTAGACTCCTCTGCCTATTGAAGGAATATTACTTAATGACCTCTTCCAAAGCGTACGTACCTTGCTGTTAAAATACTACTAATTACTTACTAGATTTTCTGAATAATGATACTAATTGAATCACATTTTGAGCATCACATATATCCCAACTTATGTGATAATTGGAGTAACATAAAGTCCAATGTATCAGTAAATTACATTAAATGTCGTAATTGTAAATGTAAGGCGAGATACATGTAGTTCATTGAGGAGACTAACATTATTCTTCTCCAAACTAAGAGTCAAATCAGCCTCTAGCTAGCATGGTCTAAATATTTAGATTAAAAATATATTTTCCCAAGTAATGAATGAATGAAGATTGGTCGAACACGGGTGTTTGAGACATAAACTGCTATGTTTATGAAATTTATATAGGATCTTTTTTGGAGGTTAATGTATACTTGATTTGAATACACTAATTAATCAACTTTTATAGAATAATTTTACCGCATTAATTGAACCCATTTCGCATAAGGTTGGTGGGAGAATCCAAGTTCAATAATCTGATGACTTTAAACAGCTGATTAATCCCATACTACCTCCACTAAGCAAATATTTATTCTTGACTAAATGAAAACTTGGAAATGGCAAGTTTGTCATTATGTTCTAAAAGCAAAGATCCAAGAACCATAGTCTATATGTCGGCTCAATCGTTATCACCAAAATAATGTCTACATTAAAATGTAAACATATAACAATTAGTTAGGGTGATTATCAAAGGACCATCTCATTATCTATAAATTAATACAAACGGTGGCGGTCCAACTAAGCCACAGCTGAAAGGGAAGCAAAAATCCAAAACATCATGGCCAAAAATTAAAGCAGTTGGATCAGCCAAATGCCAAACCACTTGGTCGACAGTATATATCATACTAGGGCCTCCATGGGGACAACAAAATTAATTTATATAAGCCATGGGGATATAAGCAAGTTGATCGAAGTGACTTTAAGTTGCAAGTGGAGGCTATGATTCGATGAATGATGATCACATGCGAAGAACTTTGCATGAAATGTACGAAAGCGCCTCGATCATGATATGCTTACTTCGAGCTTGAAATTTCTGCAAAAAGTTTGATTTTAGAGACAGTTTAGTCAAGGTTAATTCACACGTGGTTTTAATTTGAATTCTGCCCTTTGAATGTCAAACAAACACAAATATATTCAAATGTGATGCGTATTGAAAAAGTGAAACATTTTAAATGTTTAAGAAAAAAATGATGTATCGTTTTACCCTAGCTAGTGAAATAGATGACAGTAAAAAAATGTGTCAGAGATTGATAGATTATAAAATCGAGAATTATATCTTTGGTTGTGTTTAATAAATTAGAGTTGAAGGACATTAAGAAAGAATCGGACGTAGAACGTGTGAATAGAGAAATGTAAAATCTGGGGAAAATGAATAAAAAACATATGTATGTGTTCTGAAAAATATGAGGTGCATAATGAGTTGTTTAAGTTAAGTTATAAGATTAGGCAGATTGTCAAATTCACCTAAGATTTTCTCAGATTCAGATGAGAGAAAGAAAATGTTTTCTTTTAATACTCTTTTACTTGCCCCAAACTTGAGTTAAATGAAAGAAATTTGTGAAATTTCATGATTGTTTTGTCCTAATCAAAGAAAAAATTTGTTGGGTTTAATATCTTTCTAATTTTGCTTGAGGTTTTATAATTGCCTTGGATCAAATGTCAATGCATGTCATTATCGTCATTGATTAGCTCACTAGTCCAGTGGCACGTGTGAGGGACTGCGGTCGTCACTGACCACGCTCGTCTTCAATCTGTAGAAACTTTTACATATTCTATGAATCCACAGCTAGCTAAGTTCATATTATCCTCTGTGTTTAAATGGCACATGTGTTTAGAATTTAAACTATAATTGTACCTGTCATTAAGTTTAAAATAGTACCAATGTATTACGTAGCAGTAGACGCCGCAGAAAACAAGTAATGATACACAGTAAGACACAAGTTCATGTTTTAAACATACTTCTTAATTCAAACACGTGGGCTGTATACTACTCGTTAATTATGTCCTAGGCTCTTAGCTATTTTATATGCTAATTGTCTTTTGATTTAATCAATATTCGGATACTGAGGTTGAGTCTCTGACAAGGTTCCCAGCCTCTATTTTTTCAATACCCTCTTACTTTGACAACATTTGCTACTCTAGCTAAACCCCAAATCGTGTTCATTTTCCCCTAAATTATGAATTTACCTCATTGATTTTTTTTTTTTTTTTGGAATTTTATCCTCTTACTATTAAAAAAAAAAGTCTGGGTGAGATTCTAATGAGGACTTTATGATGATTTTTAAATTAACGGTTGGATGACATGTTTGTTGTAGAATTAATATTTCAACTAAAATTGAGACCACTTATCCAACCGTTGATTTGAAAATCTTCATTGAATCCTCATTTTAAAGTCTTCAGTAGAACCTCTCAAATGTTTGTCTATCTCCCTAATGTATTTAGGTTTCCATTTATTTTTCTGTTAATAATAAAGACATGTTGAAGAAATAGTGAATTGTCAAAGAACTTTCTCCACTATGATCTCATGAGAAGCATGCTATAGTCTGTCGTCAATTGAATCCATGACAACCTTTAATTGGCGGCGATAGATGATCGATGTAACACACAAATAAAGTGACAAGTTTGCTATGAGGATACAAAATCTTCAATCACCATTCTTGTGCCAAAGCATTGTAAGAAGAAAAAAAAAGATTGGTGGAGACGGAAATGAAACCAATAAAGCGGTGTTGGAGTTATCAAGTTTTTATAGAGACTATTTTGAAACTTTTTCCTGTTTTAAAGAACACACCTATAATATTTTAATAAATTAAAATATGATGAAGATAAACCAGATAGATGTGCTTACTTTTCAAAGGTCACGGAGTAATTCTTCAAATTGCTTTGCAAGGAGTAAATTGATAATCTAGCGTGGAGAAATTGCGTTTGTTAAGCTTTTTGCTTAGGTGGGTTATGATTGTTATCTACTTGTTACGAGCTTAGGTAACCTTTATAAAGTTTCAAGCATTAGCTGGAAGTAACCTGGAAATTGTTAATTAAAAACGTGAAGCCTAAAACAACAATAGAATATGGCCTCCAAACAGTCTCCAGTCCACTATCGACTTTTATATTCCACCAAAAATCTAAAATGATGCTTCCTATCTCTATCCTCGAACCTAATGTGAAGCCACACATTCAGACCTTTCCCCAATTTGCAGCTCCTTCCATTCTTCTTCCCCCCCCCCTCGCATATATATAACCACCTTCACACTCCTCTTTTCCACTCAAACCACTACTCTTCGCTTTGAATTTCAAACTTCAAATTCCTTCCAAGACTTCGAAACATAAAAAATGGAACAACCTTCTGCCCTAGACATGATCAGCCAACACCTTCTCAGTGAGTTTAGCTCCATGGAGAGCTTCATCACCAGCCTCAACAACTGCACCTCCAACATTGATCAAACCCCTCAATGTCAACAAGCTGATGATTACTTCAAAGTCTCTGATTACTTACTCCCTTCTGAACCCGAATTCGAGTTTGAAACCAAGCCTCAGATTGTCCACTCCGAGCCATCCCCAAAGAAAAATTCGACTCTCAGTCACCGCAAGCCGGCCATCAACGTGGCAATACCAACAAGGCCGGCTCCAGCTGTGGCGCCTGCTGTTTCTGCGAGCGCCACCGCTGCTCAGAGTTCGATAAACTCTGAGAACGAGGCGAGGCACTACAGGGGCGTCCGTAGACGCCCCTGGGGCAAGTACGCTGCCGAAATCCGTGACCCTAACAAAAGGGGATCACGGGTTTGGCTCGGGACCTTTGACACCGCCGTTGAAGCGGCCAAAGCTTATGATCTCGCGGCGTTTAAGTTGAGGGGAAGCAAAGCCATCCTCAACTTTCCCCTTGAAATTAACAGCAACATCGCGGCGGCTCAGCCTCTTCAGGCGAGCGTAGTTGGCCGGAAGAGGAGGTGGTCTGAGAGTGCAGAGAGTAACAGTGAGGGTGTGGAGAGTAATAAAGCGATGAAGAAGGAGGAGGAAACCATAAGCAGTGGCAACAGCACCTCACCAATTGGATCATCCATTTCATCAGCAGCAGCAGTTAACTGTCCATTAACGCCGTCCAATTGGACTTCAATTTGGGATAGCAAAGACCTTGACGGAATTTTCAGTGTGCCTCCTTTGTCACCGTTATCTCCTCACCTCTGTTTCGGATACAACCAGCTTCTAATTCATTGATTAATTACCAGAAACTTTAAGAAGTTGTCCATCTGCACAAAAGTGATGATGATGATGATGATTTAGGAGTTTGCTACTGTAAATATCTTAGAGAGTATTGAGTTTAATTTCTCTGTACTACGCAATATGGTTGAAGAATTCATATTGTGCTCTTTCTGGAATTGTTTATTCGTTTGTTATATAAAGAAACTGCTTCTGATTTTCATCAACTTCTTTAAGCCTTCTGTTTTGGTTACTTTGATTATAAATATAAGGGCTAACTACTGTTTAGTCCCTGTAGTATGACCTGGTCCTCGTTTCAGTCCCTATCTTTCTAATTTAATCCCAAAAGTTCCTGAACTCAAAATTTTAAATCCAACTGATCCATTCCCACCATTTCATCCGGTTGCGTGCTAACATGTCAGTTTTCCGCTGGCCAGCTCAGCGTCACGTAAGACGTCAATTTTGTAAAGTGACGAATTTGCCCCTGGCCTCTATTACGGTAGTTTGAGGCGTAGCAAGAACCCGTAAATTCCCCTCAAACCCTAAAATTTGAAAGCTCGACACTCTCCCAAACCCGTAATCCCCAAACCTACAATCCCTAAACCTTTCATCCCCAAATCCCTAATTCTAATTTTGATCTCGTTCAAATTTGAAACTGGTACACTTGAAAGTGAAGTTCGGGTAGAATAGTGAACGAAACTAATCCGAGTTGGAACCCGATAAATAGAGGTGGCGACATGGTGGTGAAGGACGTCGATGTTTGGGTTCCTCGAGATGAAAAAGGCGAGAATGATGAGCTCCCTAATTATGGTGGGTTTTCGATTGCGCCCAATCTGCTGCAATTTGTGTGTACGGATTGATGATATGATATTCATTTCTAGGGTTTCTGAAAAAAAAAATTTGGGGTTTTAAATTACAGGGTTTGTGGATGACTATGTAACTGTTTTTGGTCGCAATATTCATTTTCGAATGATTGGTGTTGGATTTAAAGGGTTTTGCTATGGTTTGCTGGGGTCGATTTGTAGTGTTTCCAAAAAGTTTCTGGCTTTTTTGCTGTTTGAGTTTCTGAGTTTGGGGATGTTTGTTTAGAGCTGAGATTGATGGTTGGTGTGAGGTGTAAAGTATGAAAATGAGTGTTTGATATAGCTTGTCAAGCTGCTGGGTTGTTGAAACCGTGTGCATATGCTTTTAATATAGGCCAGATTGTTGTTGAAGTGATTTTGCCTTTTAATATTGGGTCCTAGTAATGCTGTGTGTGGTCCTAGCAAAGAAAAAAATTATTTAGTCTCCCATGTGAATGCTTTAGCTGTGTGTGGTCTTCTTGTCTGCTTGTTGTTATTTGTCCCTTTTCTATTTTGTGTTGTATCTCTTTTAAGAGGCAAAGAGTCGTGCTTCTAGAGTATTTATGAACTGTTAGGTAAAGTAACTAATGCTTTTCATTGACCCATGCAGCTTATCCAGACTATTTTACAGTAAAGATATTCCATGGAGGGCGTTTAAGTGGCAACAACTATGTTGGAGGCAAAGTCGATTACTATGACAATGTGGACAAAGATAGGATGTCCCTTGTTGAAGTTGATAATATGGTGAAGCAGCTAAATCCAAGATATGCAGATGAAAGAATTGATTATTGGTACCGGGTTGGTGATGAAGGAGACGAGTTGATGAAGTTAGTGACTGATTTGGATGTGGTCATTATGTGTACTGATGTTCCTTATTGGAGATTGATAATTCTGTACTTGAACCACAAGGGACCAGAAGATATAGATGATGACTTGTTTATTTATGAAGACTTCTTTTTTAGTCAAGTTGGTAGCAACGTTGTAATAGAAGAGCTACCCGATAAGCCTAGACCTATACCTAACAAGGGAGTTGTGATTCGGGAGCTTGAAGACCATGTGCCTACTCAAGCTAGCAATGCTTGTGAAGTTAATCCAAAGGAAAAAGGAAAACAGAAGCTGCTGGAGTATACAATATCATCTGATAAGGGTAAGGAAAGTTGTAAGGAATGTCCAAGAAGTGGTGGGCAATGTTCAAGTGGTGTGCAAGTGCAAGGTTCAAAAAGTATAGGGCAGTCAAGTGTAGAAGTAGGTTCAAGTGATGTAGGAGTAGGTTCAAGTGCTGTAGAAGTAGGTTCAAGTGTTGTAGGGCAGTCAAGTAGTGGTTTAGACAATGAAAGGAAAGGGCTGCAAGGTGTTGACCTGCTAGATTATCTTCAGTCATATGGTGGTGGTGAGGGCAGTGAGGTTGACCATGAAGATGAAGATGGGATAGCTAGAGGAGAGAGTGGGGGTTCAGACCATAGTGAGGATGATGATTACGATCCTATAGCAGATGATGAGGACTATGTCAAGTACGGGGTAGATGATGATGATTGGTTGGATGATGTTGAGCATGAAGAAGCTTCACACAAGAAAGGAGAGAGTGAGGGTACTGTTGGACAAAGGACTAGTGCGAAACATGAGGAACCATATTTTGAAGATAATGAAGACATGTTTGCTGAACAAGAGTCTGATGAAGAACAACCTAATTACATTGTCAACTCGGATGGAGAAAAGGAGGAGATAGGGTTGTACTTTAACCCTAAAACTGATATGAGAAGGCCTGTTTTCAAGTTGGGGATGATGTTTGGCACAGTTCAGATTTTGAGAGATGCTCTTAGGGAGACGGCTGTACAAGGTGGCTGAGAGTATATTTTTTTGAAGAACGACAAAGTAAGACTAAGGGTCATATGCAAGGAGGAAAATTGCCCTTTCGAGTTGTTTGCTTCAAAAATGCAGCATGAGGATACTTTGATGATCAAGAGTTACAATCCAGTCCACAATTGCACAAGGAAATATAACAATCGGATGGTGAAACAGAGATTCTTAGTAGCAAAGTTCAAGGACCAGATTACTCTTAATGAATATTGGACACCAGGTATATTTTACTTCAACTGTTTATGGTTTCAATTTCTTTCTTATAAGCTATTGAATGTGAGTTTAATCAAATTGTCATTTGGTGATGCAGAATTACTAGCTAGAACAATGTCTGCCAATATTAAAGCAAGGGTTTCAAGCCAAATGGCTTATAAGGTTAAAAGGGCAGCCTTGCTAGAAGTTGATGGCTCTATAAAGTATCAGTTTTCAAGGTTAAGGGACTATGGAAATGAGCTGAAGAGGGCTGATCCAGATACTACCGTGGATATTAAGTGTGATTTCAGCAGTACTTCCAAGAATCCGGTCTTCAAAAGAATGTACATTTGCTTAGGAGCCCTCAAGAATGGAATCAAGGCTGGATGTAGAAGTGTGATTGGCTTGGATGGTGCACACTTGAAAAGTGCTTTTGGGGGACAGCTTTTGACAGCAGTAGGGTTGGATGCCAATAACACAAGCTGGGTGATTGCATATGCAATGGTTGAGATGGAGAATAAGGACTCATGGATCTGGTTTTTGGAACTATTATGCAAGGACTTGGAGATCGAGGAAGATGGAGCTGGATGAGTGTTTATTAGTGACAAGTAGAAAGGGCTCAAACCTGCATTTGAAGAGGTGGTCTCAAGTGCACATATCAGGTTCTGTGTAAGGCACATGTGGACTAACTTTACCAAACTTTTCCCTGGAAAAGTGATGAAGGACCAAATGTGGAAGTGTGCCAAGTCCACCACTACTATGCCTTACTATCTTAGAGACATGGAGGAGATGAAAGCCCTTGATGAGGATGCTTACAATTGGATGACAGGTATTTGAATACAATCTGTTTGTACAAGTATAGGTTTTATTTTGTTTTCAGTTTTTAACTGATGTTTTGGTTTTGCAGAGGATGAGAGGCCTCCTAAACATTGGTGTAGGGCATTCTTCAACACAACCAGTAACTGTGACATTATGGACAACAATCTATGTGAGAGTTTCAACTCATGGATTGTGGAAGCTAGAAAGAAGCCACCAGTCACCATGTTTGAAGACATAAGATTGAAGCTTATGAAGAGGATTCAAGTGAGAAGGGCAAAAATGGAGGCTTATGAAGGAAATATCTGCCCTAAGCCAAGGCATGTGTTGGAGAAGAGCAAGGCGAAGGCTGCAACCGATTGCACTCCTACATTCAATGGTGGGGATGAAGCTGAGGTTGAGAATATAGAAGGAAACAAGAATGTTGTGAATCTAAGGTTGAGGACGTGCAGTTGCAGGAGGTGGGATTTGACTGGAATCCCATGCAAGCATGCAGTTTCAGCCATAAACTTTAGGAGGCAAGACCCCGATGAGTATGTTGCTGATTGTTATTTCAAGAAGAGGTATATGTCTATCTACAACAATTTCATCAAGGCTGTTAACAGCATGGACTTGTGGGGAAGATGTGAAGATCCACCAATCTTACCTCCAGCATATTCAAGGCAGCCGGGTAGGCCTAAGACACAAAGGATTAAGGAGTCCTCTGAAAAGCTTCAAACAGCTGAGGGTAAGCTTGGAAGGCAGCAGAGATCCCTAAAGTGTGGGAATTGTCACCAAGTAGGCCATAATGTTAAAACTTGTCAAAGACATTTGCCGCCAAAGGAAAATAAGAAGACAAAGGTCAACAATGCAGAATGTCAAGGTTCTGATCAGGTATTTTTGATTTTGGGATGCTTTGAACTGTTTTCATATGACAAAGAAAGGTCGATTTCTAACACAATGAAACTGTTATTGCTTGCTGCAGGCCAAGACAGGGAAGAAAGGTTCTCTGTCTGCAAATGAATTGAGGTAGAAAGCAAGGGAGAGAGCAGAGTATCAAAGAGTAAGATTGTCTTCAGTTATAATGTTATGTTGCTGATTGTTTGACCATTTGGTCACTTGATTTATTGGTTATTTGTGTAGAGAAAGTTTGCTGCTGCCAAAGCTGCAAAGCTGGCAGCAAATAGGTTTGCCCCATCCACATCAAGGCCTGCACAATCTACATCAAGGCCGGCACAATCTACAACCACACCTACAACCTTCAGGCCAGCCCAAGTTGCATCTGCCCCAACCAGACCTACGAGTTCAAGGCCTCCACAACCTTCAACATCATCAAGCAAGCAGGCTGCAACTTCAATAAGGACATCTCAGAGGATCAGAGAAAGGTCAGTTACAAGAGATGGAAAATAGGAAGTATGACTCAATTCTAGCATAGGCAGCAATTTCATTGTTGACATCCTTTTTGTGCAACTATGTGCTATGTCACTTAGTTGCTAGCTCTAATCTTTTGTTAAGATGATTAGAGCTAAATTTCAAACATATCTGAACAATTTATGAGGAATGTAATGCTCTAATTTTGGTTTTTGCTACGTTAGAGCTTTTTCGCTAGGTTGCTGCAAATACTATGCCTATTATTAATGGAAGTGTTCTTATTTTTAAGTTCATGGAATTTTATGAGTGATTGCTTTTGCTGATGAAATGTGGTTGTTGATGAATCGAGGAGCAAGATGAATTGTGGTGTTTGTTGTTGATGAATTTATGAGGGTATGTAGTGTGGTATTTAATCATTTTTCATTTTGGACGGAATTTAGTGAGAAACTGAAACAGGGGTAAATTCGTCACTTTACAAAATTGGCGTCTAAGTGGCGTTGAGCTGGCCAGCAGAAAACTGACATGTTAGCACGCAACCGGATGAAATGGTGGGAACGGATCAGTTGGATTTAAAATTTTGAGTTCGGAGACTTTTGGGATTAAATTAGAAAGGCAGGGACTGAAACGAGGACGAGGTCATACTACAGGGACTAAACAGTAGTTAGCCCTAAATATAATGTGTTGAGACTTCAGAACAACGTTTTGGTAGTAGTAAAATATAAGGTGACCATTGCGTATCTGCAACTTGCAACTATTTCTGATGTCAGGATTCACGAGATAGGCTTCAAATCTTCTGTCCCCGTTTCCCTATCCCCTTTCATGTCTCCCTATTAAATCTTGACACCTGGTGTTTGCTGTCTCTAGGCCTAACCATCTCTTAACCAGCCTCTTCCCCGTTTAACTCTAACCAAACTCTAACAAAAAAGTTATGTTATATTTATATCTGCCCATGCTAGGTGTCGCATAGGAATCTAGCAAAAACTGAAGACCACTAACACAAAATCAATATCCCTAGACCAATAGGACACTAACTCTACCAACCAATACACACACACACACACACACACACACACACATGTATATTAAGCACCCAACTTCACTTCAGAGAAGGTATAAGTATTTGTTGTTCTCTGTTTTTTGGTAAGCATATGAACTTTATAGAAGAATTGTATAATCCATGTTTAACACAACATCATTTCTTTAAACTTTGTTTATATTGATCAATGGAATTCTGCAAACCTTGCAGCTGAAAATGGAAGTGTAAGAAGTAGTCATGAGGCTGCCGGCAACATCTTTTACAAAAGTTAATATTCCTAGTCCAAGATTCAACATCACTGAATCTATTTTACAAACAAAAGAAAACAATTCATTATTGAAGGTTCATAATTTGTCTATGCCTAGCATTTTTGAACTGTCTAAGCTATATAGAAAACTTCAACTTTCATCTCATTGATCATCATACTCTTTGATTTCATGATTCATCTTGGCACTTGAGAGTTTGTGTAAAGCGAATCCAATCCTTGTTGATAATTCGTCATAGAACCTTGCTGAAAATTCATTACAGAACCTTGGGGATGATTTGTTACAACTCTGAAACCTCCGAAATTCTGTGGTTATTTTTAGAGTCCCACAAACAAACATATAATAAAAGTAATAAGCATTAATCAAGCATGTCATAAACGTATTAGTAAAAATAGAGACAGTTAGAGACATTTGAAGAAACCTGGACATATTGAAATGGTGGTGTGAATTGCATTTGTGGAGGCAAAGCATTTGGCTTATGAGTTGAATTATTGATATGAAGAACCTGGTGTATTTAAAGATGGTCAAGTAAAAATGTTATTATGATGCATAGCTCCAGCAACCAGACAACAATATAACTAAAGAATGTTACCTCAGAAAATTTAGCTCCATGTAATATATTTTGCTTCAGCTCCATTGTAGCATGCATGGAAGATATAGGATTCTAGTGCACATATTTTCAGATCAACACATGAATAGTTCTGAGAAAGTACAAATGGATGGAACTTTGTATAAATGGATGGAACTTAGAATAATAAAAAAAATTCTACTACCTGAAGAAAGTGTGATGGGGGACGTGAACATCTATTTTCACTACATATATCCATACCAGACTTTGTAACATTGGCCTCCTAGCAATTGAGTAAGGTGAATGAATTAAGTACACCATAAAGAAATCTTCTGAAAAAAACAAGTCTTCAACAGCTAAGCCAAAAAAAAAAATATTAATTAAGAAACAATTCCATACCTTTTCATTCAATTGATTTTGTAAAGCAGGAGCACTTGTGGAATTAACAAGTGACGGAATACATGTGGAGTTCACATTGGAATGATCTAATTCTGGTTATCTTTGGTGTCTCGATGAAGTATCTACCTCTCTCTTATACCTTTTGTTTCCTAAGAGCTTTTCCAGAGCATTCTTTGGTCTAATAGATTCCTCCTCACGAACAATTCTTTCTTTAACCTTGATTCCTTTGACCCTATGATCATCAAAATCATCAGAAATAACCTCAGGTGAACTATTGATGATCAGTGAGGCAACTTGAGGTGCTTCTTGATTGGTCTTTTTCTTTAAAGATGCCTTAGCATCTGCTAATGTCTTGTGAAGGGCCACTGTAGCAATTTCATAAGCTTCATCTGATTCAGCAGCACTTGTTGCAAGTTCAGTATGTAATCGCGCCAATTCTTTGTAACGCCTTGCTATTTTTGCTTTCTAGTCATCATCATTTGCATTTGGATAAGACATCTTTGCTCTTTGATCTCTAATATCCTTTGTCCATCTCTTTGAGATGTATTGACTAGGAATGGTCTTGATATTATTTGTCAATAAAATCTTTAAAGCATGTGAACACAAAATTCCAGCAGACTCAAACTTCTTACAAGTGCATGAGATAATATTATCAGCCGAGTCAAATGTTACTGTATGATGGAAACGCTTACCATGAGCGGTAACTTCATATATGCGCATTGTTCCAATCTCACCAAATAACTTCAAGGTACAATCATGAGCTTTACATAACTCAACTTGGAACCATTTAAACACTACTGGTGTGTACACTTTTGCCTGCATTCCTTAATATTTTCACTGGGAATGACAATGCAGGAGTGGTTTGACTTGCTTTAAAATCTGCTATTGACTCAGTATAACGACGGTCATCAAGTAATCTCTGAAAGTGACGAAAAAATCGCAGCAAATCATACTTGTAACTCACATACTTCTTGATAGAATTATTCATGCTTTCGCTGCGTTGGGTGGTGGTAATATTTGCGCAGAATGTTTCTCGCCCATAAACTAAGGCCCATTTCTCCTTCAAATCAAATAACCGGCCTAGCCATTTATTTTCTTGGAGATTGTATTTTTCAAGCATCTTCTTCCAAGCAATTAAAAAGTCTTCAACATCTTCATAATCATATATGATACTGCTAAACTCTTCAGCAAAATCCTTAAACTTCTCAAACACACTACTAACATGCTTAGCTGCATTTTGATATATGTGCCAAATGCATCGTCGATGATGTGTTTCTGGCCATTGTGAAGCTAATGCTTTAGCCATTGCAGGATCTTGGTTAGTGAAAATGCTCTTTGGTGTCTTCTCAAACATTGTATTTGCAAAGGTATCAAATAACCACATAAAAGTTTCAGCAGTCTCATCATATAACAATGCAGCTCTAAATATAAGTGTTTGCTTATGATTATTGACACCAACAAACATCGCAAAAGGTCTGCCTTCTTTATTTTTCCTGTAAGTGGTATCAAAACATACTACATCACCAAAGTAATCATAGTCTACCATCATCTTTGCATCAGCCCAGAAAATATTGGTTATCAAATCATCCTCATCCACTTGTATTGCATAAACAAAATTAGGATCATTCAACTGCATTCTTTGTAGATATTCCAAAACACAACCGGTATCCCCTGAATTCATTTCTCTTGTTCGCTTTGAATGTAAATAATTTCTATAATCTTCTGGAATAAATCCCAAATGCTCACGTCCACCAGCTTGTCTACTCAATAGTTCAAGAGTTTCTTTTGGATTGATTCCTGAATCGTAAGCCATATCAGGTTGAACAATTTGTGCAAGAGAGATTTTCCTATGAGACCTAAAAAGATGGGTCTTATTAGGAGTTGAAGTCACATGGGTATGATCAGCAACAAATTCCACAACACTATACTTTCTGGATAACAGATCATACCTCATTTTCATCTTCGCTCTACACCCAAATCTTGTCTCAACAATTTGAGATTTGACATAGGGATTTCGCTCGTCTTTTCCACGCTTATCTTCGGCTGAGCAAACAAAGAGACTGTCCCTCAATAGGCCACTGGAGGATTTATGTGCCTTACTTAATCTGGTACTGAAACCAAATCTATATGTATATCGATTGTAAAAAGCAAGTGCATCATGTTCTGTTTCAAACTCCATACCAATTGCAGGAATCAATTCTTGACGCATTCTAGAAGAATTGAATCAGTTGTTTCATTAGGTTTTATGGCTTCTTCTGACTTTTCTGCACTACCTCCAACTTCATTATTTTCAACTTCTACAGAACAATTCAAGTCTATACAACTCCCAATTTGCTAGATATTTGACAATCACAACTATTGGTAGCTTCCACATCCTTAAAAGAAATATAAGATCAATATATTAGATAATAGCTACCACAATCACAACTACTTGCTTAGAACTATTTGTACGTTTAGAAAAAAAAATGAAAATAACTAAATTGAACAGTTGATTTGTCTATCAAAATTAAAGGACTTCACAATGAATTAAAAGCAAAGTTGTCCATACGTAATTATAGTAAGCCAAAAAATGAGGAAAATCAATGCTTACCGGTGTTGATATTGCTAAGTTGTTTATTTTTGATGGCATAGGACATTCATGTTCCATGATTGTGTTAAACATGGATTATACAGTTCTTCTATAAAGTTCATATGCTTACCAAAAACCAGAGAACAACAAATACTTATGCCTTCTCTGAAGTGAAGTTGGGTGCTTAATATACATGTGTGTGTGTGTGTGTGTATATATCGGTTGGTAGAGTTAGTGTCTTATTGGTCTAGGGATATTGACTTTTGTGTTAGTGGTCTTCAGCTTTTGCTAGATTCTTAGGCCACGCTTAGCATGGGCAGATATATTAACATAACTTTTTTGTTAGAGTTTGGTTAGAGTTAAACAGGGGCAGAGGCTGGTTAAAAGATGGTTAGGCCTAGAGACAGCAAACGTCAGGTGTCAAGATTTAATAGGGAGACAGGGAAGGGGATAGGGAAACGGGGACAGAAGATTTGAAGCCCAAGAGATAACTATTCATTAATGTTATTCTGTACAAATTAATGTCAGGATATTGTAAGATCAGCTAGGATGATACTGTTAATTATGTTTATTCATATATAATTAGCTAGGCTTCAAAACTAATGCAGCATGTCTCCAATACCCTCCAGTAGATTCTCATGAACATGTACATTAGTTTAGTAATACAAATTACGGAAAAGGTGATCTCAATGGTAAAAGAACGTACAACGGTCTTTCCATCGTAAGATTAACTCCCAGTCATTTTTGTATGTGTTCAACACAGTGCGTCGGATGGTGAAAACCTAAGATACCAAACTACCTGCGTGCATAGTTGGTCTTGTATATTGTCTGTCTACTCAAGTGGATAGTCTTTTTGGCAAGGTTCAATAAGTTCAGTTGATGTGGAAAGAAATGTGAGGTTTTTTTTTTCGATGACAAGAAAGAGATGTGAGGTTGATGTTGTGCTTGGAGTGCATCATTAAATTCCTTGCAATGAAACTATGAAAGGTTCCTTTACTAGTGGGCAAGAGAAGAGAAATAAAAAAAAAAAAATTATATTTAAGTGTCATTTTGAGACTTATATTAGTCATAAGACCACCTAAATATTTTTGTTTTCATAAGGTCACTTCTTGACCAAAACACGTGATGATATTTTTATGCTAGGACTATTATACCCTTTAGATATATCTCAAAGAAAATTCTGAGCCGGTTTAAATTTGAAACCAGATCTCGTTCCTCTCTCTCTCTCTCTCTCTCTCTTTTTCTCTCTGGTTATCGTAGACGCGTTTGCCGCTACCGCTCGTTTTTCCGGCGCACGATCACCACCGATTCGTAACTACGGCCAATGATTCTGAGGCCATTTGTTCAGGTGAGATCGAAGCAACTGGTTTCTCCCTCAGTTCCCGGTAATTTGTTCATCGGCAACGTTTTCCAAGGTATGGAGAAGGAGGCGGAGGATCGGGTTAGGAGGTTGTTTGTTCCGGCGAGATCGAAGCATTGGTCCGATGACGATTTCTTCTTTTGACGACGGTGGTGGCGTCTTCTACAAAGGCTCCTAATCTTAAATAGAAGACTATCTTTTCATCACCTGGAGCTCTACAAGGTTCACTTCTTCTCTCTCTCTCAAAATCTCAAATATCGATATGAATTTATTCATCAATTGCTTCAATATTCTGTATATAATTGAGAATGCTATATATATTGGACGCGTACAAAAAATGAGTTACACCATGATTTATAATGTTTACTATAAATGTGCTTGTCTGTTGATCATTATGAATGAATGGAATTGTCATTTTACTTAGATTTAGGTTTTCGTAGTTATGGAGCAATTGCTATATCCAAGCCAACGGTGTTGAAATTTGAAGATGGAGAGACTGTTGATTCAGTGATTGCTGATGATGAGATAGCAACGATCCGGCATGAATTTGATGCCGTAAAGCAGAGTTTCCTCAAGATTCCACAGGCACTCAAAGAAATGCTAAGATAAATTTGGAAGGTTTGTCAATCCATCATTCATGATTCTCAGTTGACCTTAATTGCTCTTGTCAGTTGTGTTATGGATTAATGTCATACATCCAAATTAGGGATATGTGTAAATAAAAATTTGAGATTGGACAATATTCATTATTCAAGTTTATGGATTTGACTACGACTACACACTGGGACATTACTAGGCACATCTGGTTGTGATTCGATTCCTATTGTGGTATATGGATGAGTAATTCTTTTAATTATATTGTCTAGTATAGCTTCTTTTCCTCTAGTGCTATGCTATGTTTCTGATGCTATATCAAAGTTCTCAAGTTTAGACCTTGGTATGTGCATCAGAGGTTTCAAAGTTTTGGGTGGTGCATACATGTTATCTTGACGTGACAAAAGTACTAAAAGTAAAATAATGTTGCTTCCTGATCCATTGCTATCGTTTCAGAGTTGTAAATTCATAAGAACATTCAGGATTAATAGTTTTTTCAAGGATGTGAAGTACTGAAATGAAAGTTGTAGTTTTTATTGTCTTTTGTTCGTAGCTTTGTATGCCTATATTAGTATCTTTTTAAGCTGATGTCAGTAGCTTCTGTTTTCATTTTAATTGATTTTAAGTCGATAACTCTCAATAATTGTCATAGTGGCTTTTCAACATAGTGATAGTAGTTATATCGCCATTTTAGTATCTTTTCACGTTGATGTCCGTAGCTTTTTTATTTTTTTTATTTTGATTGATTTCAAGTCAGTAGCTCTCTACAACTGTTACAATGGCTTTTCAATACAGTGATAATAGTTTCTTATCTCTACGTTGGTATCTTCTTAATCTGATGTCTGTAACTTTTTTTGTTTTCAGTTGGATTGATTTTAATTTTCAAGTGGTCTTTCATCAATAGTTTTTCAAACTGGAAAAGCATGATTCCGAATGAAATTCAATTGTCTTTTTGTTGTGATTTAGTATCTCTAGCATTTCTTGTTTGGGATTTGTGTTACATTATCAACAAGGATAATCAGCTGGTTTTGTGCAATCAGTATCTATGTCAGTAGTTTTTCGTTATTGGTTTAGTATCTTTGTACATGTGTCATAGTAGCTTTTTGTATCTATATTAGTGAACTTTTAGATTGCTTGTTTTTTATTATATAGTTGATAAAGAATGCAATTTTGCGGTGCAGCAGCACGTTACTGCTTTTAATTTGCATTTCAAATACTAATATTTTGTTGTATCTTCTTGCATAATTCTCCCTTTTACATTTGCCGTAGTAGATTCTGAAAATCATGTGAATTTAAGTAGTGAGGCCTCCATTGACCAAGAGATCATCCGACCAATCAAGAAATGTTGAAATAAAGTCTGGTCCTGAAGGTGGCAAAATAATGCATATGGTTACTGTAATGTGGTAGAGCTTGACAACAAGAAACATCAACGAAGGCCATCTGAAAAATGACAGTAGCATTACAACATTGACAGTGGCTTTATACAACTATTGTAATAACTTTTCACAACTATGGTAGTGGCCTTTTACAAGTATAGAAGTAGGTTTTTCCATAGTTATATCATTGTTGAACCTTACATACTTTTTGTATCATTAAATATGTTTTCTTGTCTCAATTGCAGTGGCTTTTTAATTTTGATTGTATATTGTACATTTCTATAGCTTTGTTCATCTCTGAAAACAACTTTCTCAGTCTTTGGGAGTAGCTTTTGTTTTGCGTTGTAGTAGTTTTTGTTTTGCTTGGTTATTGCTTTTGGCATTGATGATAGTAACTTTTGGTGATGGTGAGAGTAACTTTTGTTATTGGTGAGAGTGTCTTTCTGGTGTTGGTTACAGTAGCATTTATTATTGATGAGAGTAGTTTTTCGTGTTGGTGACAGTAGCTTTTTTTGCTTGTGACAGTAGTTTCTGTGACCTCGCCGGATGTTGCCGGAAATCTCACCAGAATAGCTTTTGTTGCTAGTGACGATAGCTTTTGTTATTGGTGACAGTAGTTTTTGTAACATCGCCGGAGGTTGCCGGAAATCTCACCAGAGTAGCTTTTGTGGTTGCCGGTGATAGTAGCTTTTGTGGTTGCCGGAGACTCGCTGGAGGTTGACCGGAGACACGCCGGAGTTGGCCGGAAACCTCGCCGGAGAGGAGAGAGAGGATGATTGTTGATTTTTTACTCTAGTGGCATTAATGTAAATATATTAGTTTTTATATCTAAAATTTAACACCCTTTTTAATCTAGTAGCCTTATGAGAGAAAAAAATAGTTGGTAGCCTTATGAGGGAAAAAAATAGTTGGTGGCCTTATGGCTAAACAAACATTCAAATATGCACTTAGATGTAATTAACCCAATCAAAAATTGCTCTACTTCCGGTCATTTGGGTTCGTCTAGCAACTTTTTTATTTTATTTTATTATTATTTTTTTATCAGGTAAATAACTCAAATGCTACAACTCATCTTCCGTGAATTGAACTCATAACCTCACACTTACGAATGGGAGACTAGCAACTTTTGTTAATATCATTTCTAATAATTTGAAAAAAAAAACAATATCATTTCTAATAATTTGAAAAAAAAAACAATGTTTTGTTTTTATTTTTTAATTTAAGAATACTTTTAACAATAAGAGGGTTGGGACAGTCGATCAATTGAGAAATGGTATTGGTTATATTTATCAATCTAAAGATGGATAGTTTATTAGATCACAATTCTTTCAGCAGCGAAGACATTCTCATAGTACAATAATTAGGTGACTGAAAACCAAAGAGAGTGTCAGTTAGGTCGCTGATTGACTGACAGATCATATTTATCGATCTAAAGATGGATAGTATGTTAGATCACAATTCTTTTGACGGAGACATTCTCATGGTACACTAATTATATGATGAGATACCGAACAGATTGTTAGTTAGGTCACCGATCAACTGAGTGAGAATTTGTCTAGTTGCCAGTCGGATGATGAATGGGATGGTATCATTAGTCACTTGTTCTTCTACAAAATCTAAGCTTCATTCTATTTTATGATTTCATTTTTATGAAGCACCAATAATAATAGTTTTTCTTGATTTATTTATAAAAATTGAGATATGAAACTCGTCAAATTGAGAGACTCAACGGCACACTCATTATTTTGTGAAAAAAAAATTCTCTAGATGCACATAACTCATAAATCTCATAAATAAAAAGAATAGAAGAATCACCATCTCCACAAATTATAAACCAAGGTGTCGTTTCTCAAACAAAAAAGCGATTAATTTTATGAGACACACTATTACACTCACGTGGCTGATGGATAAACTTTGATACGTGTATTGCACTAAAAATTAAAAGACGTCTAATCTCCATAATGACAACCTCAACCACAAAGTACGTGTTCGTCATCTTTCGGCTCTATAATTCTATTCAAATGTAAAGATCATAAACCAGCTGGTGTTCTAAATATCTACGAATTAACAGGGTTTAGGTTAGGTTATCCAGAAATCCGGTTGTTAATCTCTGGCAACCGGATCATTTAATGAAATGTACTATGTTATGTACTGTCTTCTCATTTCAAGTTGATGATGGTGAGGTCTCTCTTACAGTTTAATCTCTGGCAATTGGATCATTTAATGAAATGCACCATGTTATGCACTGTCTTCTCTTTTCAAGTTGATGATGGTGAAGTCTCTCTTACAGCTTTTTCCATACCCTTTGTATCTAGACAAAGAGCTGAGCTTCACCATTGATATCTTATTGATCACATGGACAGCGATATCTCTCCCTCTCATTATACACATTATGAGTTAGTTGCAAATGAGGGCCCTTATTTCAATACTAGTTGCATGAAGCTTGTTGTCCATGACTGGAACTCTTGATGGATGATGATGTCCTTCCCAGTCCTTATACAATGTCTCCATTATACGCAACAGCTAAGCTACTAGTACCAAGTGGATAGCCCAAAACAGAAACAAACCCTCATTACACTGTGGGTTGCTCTCATCATCTTTTTCATTCTTTAATGATCCCCAAGGATAAGGATCAGATCATGAATCACTCAGGCCACAGTGAAAGGTCATGATCCCCTCTTTTACGGTGAAAACTGAACAGTGATCCTATCTGCTGTGAAAATGGTAGATTCCAAATCCTCATAAACAATAGCAGCCCATAAAGGTCTTTTTCTATATAATATATAAATTGTTGCCCAACTTTCTTCAACCAGTCTATTCCTTTAAAAATACTCTAGGATATGCTCCTAGTTTGAAAATGGCAGCAACCCAGGAACAAGATGAGTCAACTCTCGAACTCATACGCCAACATCTCTTAGGAGACTTCACCTTCACAGACAGCTTCATCACCAACCTCAACTACGAACAAAGCCCAGAAATCTCCTACTTCCAACCCATCAAATCCGAGTACTCCATATCCGAGTCCGAGTCCACCTCCCCCGTTTCAAACTACCTCAACCCGAAACCCGAACCCGTGACCGAAGAAGAACCCATGAGCTCCAAGAGTGAGCCCAAGAGAAAGTCGAGTTCTTCCAACTCCAGCTCATCGACTGGCGAGGCCGCGAGGCATTACAGGGGAGTCCGGAGAAGGCCGTGGGGCAAGTTTGCGGCGGAGATCCGTGACCCGGCCCGGAAGGGGAGCCGGGTCTGGCTGGGGACGTTTGACACTGATGTGGATGCTGCTAAGGCCTATGATTGTGCTGCATTCAAGCTCAGGGGGAGGAAAGCTATACTGAATTTTCCGCTGGAGGCCGGAGAGTCCGACCCGCCAAGTAATACGGGTCGGAAAAGGAGGAAGTCAGTGAAGCAAGAGGAGGAGGAGGAGGAGGCGGCGCCGGCTCCGGAGGCGGAAGAGGTGGAGGTTCAAAGTTGGGTAGATTGGGATGGAGAAGATGCCTGAAGCTCGTCTGGTTTCTCAGGATCATCTACTGCTAAGAATATCAATGGGTGTGGATGTATTGTTTTACTGAATGAATTACTACAATGTGAGATGAGATGAGAAATTAGAGTGATAATTAGACTAATTAGAAATAAGAATGCAATGTGTAATTATTATTATTAATACAATATTTAGCTTTTCAATTACTTTTTATCTTTAGTTCGATAATAACATGATACAATAACACGGTATGAAGTTTGGATGTATGTATTGCGGAATGTGGATAATTAATGACTTGAGAATTTGAACGGTGAAAATACAATCTCGAGTCTCAATCTATTACAGATAACCAATGAGACATGAGAATTCGAATGGCGAATACATGATCTTGAGTCTCAATCTATTGGGGATAATCAATGAGACATGAGAATTCGAACAGTAAATATACGATCTCGAATCTCAATCAGTAATGGAGACGTGAGACGTCCACGCATAAAAAGAGACATTTTTCAATGTGATTTGAAAAAGGCCAACAGAGTCCCTAGAAATTTAGGGTTTGGGGGGGGGGAGGAGAGGGGGGTTGGGTTAAACGAGCAAAGAATTTGTCACTCTCCTCCATTTCCCCTAAGTTCACATGTTCACCTTCTTTATCAGAAAGTCAAGAAGTTGCAAGTGTCAAAATGGTGTTGACAAATCAGAATCAGATTGCAAAAGATATGAAGAAAGGTCAACGAACCTAAACTTGAAGCAAAAAATCTCGTGCGTGTACCAACCGTGGCAGCTAACGTACATAACTAATTATATAACAAAGGCTGAAAAGTATTCACATGACTGGCATCGACCTAGTTATGATTCTATCAACAACTTGTATCACAAGGGACCCCAGATCATATAACACCTTGTAAATGCCGACTTTTTCCGTACACGACTCATATCAGACCTAGCACGCAACCCCTTGAATTAACGACAGGTTGCAACTAGCATTTGTGGTTTTTGTCTATATGAATATTTGGTTGGGAAAATTTCGTACCTTGGGGCTCCTTGATGGAACATGCAAGTTGGAAACTGGATGATCAGGACAAGAGAGATATTAGATGTAGGGGTATTCTCCTCATCATCTTATCCAGATTGTTTTAAATGGCTAAATGTGACACAACTTGATGCTATAAAGAATAAACTATGGTAGAAGATATTATATGCTGCTTTAGAACAACCGCAAATGAGGAGGTTAATTTTCTCCTTTTTACTATGGGGAAAGATGTTGCCTTCGAAGAAATGCCACATGCTATAAAGGTGGTTGGATATCAAAGATGCCTTGGAATGTGAAATGCGGAAGAAGTTGATGATGATGCTAAGACACTGAAAGTGAGCATTAACAGATTTGAGAGGGAGAGAATATTTAATGTGGAATTCAAATTTAATAGATTTTGGTTTCTGTCAATTAGAACAAATTGCGAGTATAACCTATAACAACAAATCTTAAAGAATGGAAGAAAGAGCTGAGAAATAGAGGAGTTATCAAAAAATTGAGAGGGAGTATTTTATGTGGAATCGTTTTCAAATGAAATTTAAGGTAACTTCAATGGTTTCCTATTTTTATTCTAGCTATTTCTCCCACTCCTCTCTTTCTTATCCTCCATCACCCCCTCCTTCTGTTAAATATCTTTACGAGAATCTTACCAATCCCTAAATTAAGTGCACTAGGAAACTGTATGGTATAAAACTTCTTCGGAATGGTAACACGGACCTGCCCGAAAATGCAAGATACAACGTTGTCCTGTCCATTAGAGAAAGAATCGAGCTCAGCCGCATCAATTTATGTAGATGTATTGCTGTTGATCAGATCAACTCTAGACTGCAACTCATTTCTCTCCAAAAAACTAGGCTGATTCGTCGAAGCAAGAAGTCTAGCCCACATCCGATCTGTCAAGTTCACTGTGTTTTGCGTCTCTGTCACACGCTGCAACACCAAATATGCCATTTTATAATTATATACTTTCTACCTTTTGGTCAATAATAACCATAGACATCCAACAGCAACAACAGAAGGACAAAAATAGCACCCTAACTAGCATACAGATTAAAAGCTTCTAGCCAGGGAAATTCTGTTCATGGGCCTGAGAATTCAGTTAAATTGAGCATGCGATGTAGTTGTGTGCTCCATGAGTCTATTTCAGCTCTCTAATCTGTGTAAAGTCCTTTCACATTTAGTTTTCTTTTTAGTCAAGATAGTCATAGTCCCTTTCCTTTACTAGAGTGTTGGGTTTAGGTTTTCATGAGTCTATTTCAGCTCTCTAATCTGTGTAAAGTTATAGCCTTTCACATTTAGTTTTGTTTTTATTCAACACAATCATAGTCCTTTTCCTTTCTGTGTACAGTGTTCAGTTTAGTTCTGTATGTACTTTACTCCTTCTTAGGAAAAGCTCATACAAACCCATTTTCTAGTCTACTTTCATGCATACTACCGAAAATTCAAGCAGACTAACTTACTAAACTTTTACGGTTTTTATAATTTCCACTAGGACATAAGATAAGAGAAGGAAAGAAACTATACTCATCAACCAGAGCCGAAATCACCCTGCAGAAACAAACTGAGCAGAAAAAATGCTTACAGAAATCGGAATATAGGCATGTCTGCTGTTAACAGGCCCAACCGTGAAACCACTGTATCCAGCCATGGCCCCATGAACAGCACTATGAGCCAGAAGAGTGCAGTATATATTGTCTGATGCATTACTTGGAATAGCTCGAATCATATATGTTGGATCTACAGATAGAAAATCATTGTAGGAGCACTATATTAAATACAAAAGGAGCACCCAGAAACTAACTGATATTAAAGGAAACATTAGTAGAGATCACATTCACTGAGATATATAAAGAAAAAAGGCGAGAGAACACACACATTAACACTGTTTCAAATATACCTATAAATTTCATATTTACCGCCATCTGCTGACCTTTTGTAAAATGATCCTGTGTCAGTAACAAATAATAAAACTGAGTCAGTAGTATTCATAGTATTTATAGGAAAACATTAAGTCGCAACACACTTTAAACAAGTCTCCCAAAATGAACAAACAAGATTGAAGATAGAGTGAGAAGAAGCTCTCTCTGGATTTAATGACAAGCCTCAGAGCAGAGGAAGCCAATACTACCCAGATTTGCAGTCAACAATGATGGAAATAACCTCATGTAATTTTGTGAATCAACTTCCAAAACCACATAAAGTACTTCAATGTATAGAATGGACAAATGCTTCAAATACAATAGTACATGTGATACCCACATTGACTGTTCCAAAAGCCACACTCATTAAGTCATGAATAAGATGAAATTATGAGGAAAGAATCTACTACACCTTAATCTTTTGGGATAACCATATACCAACATCTAGTAGCAACTTATTTCCGGATGCATCTTTCTCTCCAGCAGCATGGATTTGCTGGGCAACATACTCCTGCCCGGCTCCTTCTGCTACTACGATAACTATATGTCCATTCTCTTTAAGACGCTGTTCAATAAATTCGAAAAGCCCACCCTGGCCTTCCAAATAGAATGGAGATTCTGGAATCAAGCAACAATCCTGTTACATCCAAGCAGCAGTTATGTAGCAACACTTTTAGTTCTTTCCAACCACAACAATTAAACCATTATGCATGTGCTTAATAGCCATATAACATTTCATTCAATGCAGAATGGATGATAAATATCCTTGTAATGAGGATAGCTCCTTCATCCTTATAAGTGATGTCATCGTCATATACGATCTCTCACATAACAACATAACTTCAGTTCCATAATTATTCTGCCATTACTTTCGCTATTCATATCTCTTACCATCGAACACACTTTTGGATATGTTCCTCAAATGATATGATATTTTAAAATTTGACAGGTTTTTCCAGAGTCATGGAGATTATAAGTAGGTTAACGCTCTGGAGAAAGGGACTAAAAGTCTTACCACATCTCGACTTGCCAAAGTTGCATATAATGCAATGAAGCCTACAGGACAAAAATCAGGAAGTACAGGAAACATGTGTTAGCAACCTTATAGCTACATCGGAATTGCACATGAGTTTATTGATTATATCATTCAATACACATACCACTGTATCTTCCCATCAGTTTGACAATTCCGATTCCATTTTCCACGCTTTCAACCTCCACGTGTGCAGCATTAATAGCCCTCTGAGCTTCTTCAACAGCAGTGTCAAAACCAAAAGACTTGTCTATCACCTAATTCAAAATTCCCAAAATCATACCACTAAATTACTAGACCCGTTGTATCTAAGCTTAAAAATCTTAGAGAATCGACAAGTAGAAATCTTTTCGGAATTAATTGGATCTCTTAATCAAAGAGACAAGGGAAAATAAACAGTAGGGTGTTCTATTTAAATTCTATTCCCTTAAGATTGTTGGACAACTTTATAAATTTTGTTCTAAAACTTAACATGATATCATATTAAATATAGGTCTTCTTCTGTATATGTGCCCAAGAAATTTGTAGTGTACTAGAAATTCAATATTGGGATCATGAACCTGCCCAATTAACGCGAGTATTTAACTGAAAAATTTAGAAATGGCATTAAAACTTAACATCACTTGCAGAAATGGCATTAGGGTTCACAGAACTTACAGCAATATCATTATCAATTGTTTTAGGAACCCCAGCAACTGCCACTTGAAGACCACGTTTCTCAACTTCCTTGAAAAAATAGGCGAATGTCACAACATGCTATAACAACGAAAATGAATTCAGCTTACAAAAATATTCACCTTATATATTAGAGCTGCTCCTTTTTGGGTGCCATCACCTCCAATTATGTATACCTAAAAGCCAGATTATCAACTTCTTCCCATTAAATTCTTTCTTTGGCAGTTGGTACCACTTCCATAAACTATAAGTAATCTGAGCAGTACAAAGTTCCAAACAAATGAGAAACAGGAGCATATATGATAATTCCACCTGATTTATTCCCCGGTCCTGTATGTTATCAACTATCTTGTTGGTATCATGACCTCCTCGTGAAGTGCGGAGAAAGGTGCCACCCCGCTTATGTATATCATTGACAACTTTAGGTGTCAATTTTAATGTATTTTTAGAATAAAAGCCTCTGTATCCTCCCTGCAAGTTTTCAACGGTAGCAAGGGTATGTTATAATTCCTGAATTGTAACTCCTTACTCTAAAGAATATAGTATCCAGACACTAACAATTATACCAAGAAAAGGAAAAGAGAGTCAGTTTTCCTTCATGTTGCCAACATCAACATGAAACAGAAAGGCTACAACAAACTTTTCATATCCTTTCACTGCAAAAAAATTGTACAGAGCTGGAGACAGTGTAAACTAAACTAACCTCAATTCCAAGTATATCCTCAACACCATACATGTAGCTCAAGCCACATACTATCTCTCGAATCACAGTATTGATCCCCGGGCATAAACCCCCACATGTCACTATACAAGCACGCACTTCCTCCGACTTGAAATAAACCTAGCATTCCAAAGATCATGTCATTATACTTTCCATTCTCCCTACACACAATATAATTCAGAGGAAAAAGGTACCTTTTCCCGAGGCCCTGCACGTCGGAAATGTACCCCTCTAGGACTATCACGTTGAACAACAACCTGCAGCCAAAGTATAGTACAGTCATTTGTATAACTAAAGCTCAGCAATAAGAATTCTTTGTATTTCGAAAGCACGAAAAAGGATTGCTTACTTTCTGTGCAACCGCATCCGCAGGGCTCACAAAAGTTTTCCTAGCAACACAAATATAGAGCATTTGTATAATGACTGAAATTGAAGTTTCCGACGGCAAAAAAAAAAAAAAAAAAAAAATTTACAGAAGATTAAACAACAGAATAACTAAACTTACTTCACAACTGCGTAAGCTTGGCTCTGTTGCAATGGATTCGGATATGACTGAAAAGGAATAAGAAGAAGAAGAAGATAGCATTCAAAATTAAACACGTGCAAAATTAAACTTCATAACTAAATTAGTACAAAAATTATGAAAAATTTGGAGATTACCGGCAAGTTTGGGAGGAAATCGGTCAAGTGAGGAACGTCTTCGAGGACGAAGCCGTCGTCCTGCGGCTGATGATTCGAGCTCTGAGATCGGATAGGCCGGTTTTGGCGGGAAAGAGACGGAAGGAGGAAGGTTCTGGATTTGAGGCTCCGATGGCGGAGGTTACGGAGCGGAATTGAAGCTTGGGATTTGGAGCCGAGTCGGCGGTGAGGCGAAGGTAGGAGAAGAGAGGAAGATGATAAAGAAATGGTGGATTCCATTTGAGAATTCTCAGGGGAGTTACAGTGAAAATGGAGATCAGCTAGGAAATGGCGAGCTTTGGGAATCCCGTATTGGTTCGTTAACGGCGTTTTGACTTCAAAAAGGGCAGGAGAAGCTGGTGTGAGGACACTTGGCTGGTCAAAGTAAACGGCCACGTAGCTCATATTTGGAGAATTCCTATTAGGATTTTCTTTCTTTTGCGTAACTTACTATTAAGCATCATTTTTATTTTCTAATCACAAAGAATCCCTTGATATATTAAGCCATAGTTGTTCACCGAGAGCTTTTGAAGGACGGTAAGAGACGGGTTTTAAAAGACAGTAAGAGACGGTAAACCTAATGACTGAGAAGAAATGCGCAATTTTAATAGTTGAATCTAGTTATCTCAAACGGTCTCTTAAACTATCCCTTATTCAAGCGGGACTGCCAATTAGGCTATTAGCTTTAGAAAGTTTTGAGATAGTTTCTCCATTTACGGGACTAAGAGGTTCACTCTTGCACTCCTCGGAAAACATATATATATAAAACTAATGGAAATACAATTAGTAATCTTAATAATGTTGCGTTCAATATACATTACAAACAGTAACGAATAAATTAAATTTCTGTTGACTGCCTGCGGCTTCCTTGAACACATCTTTTGTGCAAGGCTCTCTGATAGCGAGATTAAACGTGCAGGCCTAGCTTGTACCGAGACGATGGATGTAGTTTAGCGGTACAGAAATCATAGATTTCTCAACAGCATAAGCTCGAGTGTAGCATTGAAGCACAGAGCCCGGTTCCAATGACATTTCTTCGAGTTACTATTAGATTTTAATGGAGGAAATGATCAATCATATGACGTATAACATCTTCGCCTTCTTTATGTGCAGTTTGATTTTTTACCTGCAAAATGTTCGGTGGAAAGTCGTTTCTTAGTATGGTCGGGCTGGTGGGTGTGTGAAGATGTGTGTGTACAGAGAGCAAGATAGAGAGACCTGAATGACACTATGAGCAGCAAATCTCTGTTTGCTGCAGTGGAAACTAACATCTACTTTTTCCCATGACACACGAGATAGGCCTGTCACTAGTTCCCCTGCACAATGAGTCCCCAGTTAACAATACTGTATAGTTGAGCACAAACTTTATATACTGGACTCTGGAGAAAACATAGGTGTTAAGGCATCAGCAAATTAAAGGACGTAGAACATCCGATCAACAATAAAAATGAAGAACATAGAAATTAACTGCAAACCTTCAAGCTGCTCACAGTCATTGCCTTCTGCTGAAGTGGGCTCACACTGCTCAGCATCATAGGCCTTGCAGTGCTCTTCATAAACTATATGTGGATATTTTTCATCAACAGTATCCTCCCACTAATAAGCAGAAACCAATGTTCATTATATGGCAACCAGCAGCTCCAGAATTTGAATTAGAGTACAAAACTTGTGCAGAAGCAATACCTTTGGCAGTTCACAAGTACGTCTAATGCATGATGTTCTCCAGCCAACAATATCTTCAGAATACTCGTTATTGAAAACAAAAGGTTAATAAAACTGGTAAGTATGCATCAGTAGAAGCTATATTGCTTATGAAAAAAAGGATACGGTCATAGCCCACGTTTGAATATGCCACCCTACGTCTGAAACTACGCAATGCCGACCTGTCAAAGGAATAAAGCTCATTCCATAAGTAATCAGATATATTCTCGAAAAACGTAGAATCTCATGATCCCATTTGTAATATACAATTGTAGATGTGAGTAACATACATGAAATAATATCCATCATAATCTTCTATCATTCGTTTAAGCAGTGGAGGCTTTCCATCGTCGTCGTCATTAAGAAACAGATGCCGACCTGTTCTCCTAAATATCAAATGGATAACTGCACTAGCGAGTTTTTCGAAGGCAGGTACACCAAAAAGAAATGGTACCTACAAAAGTGTGAATTAATTCATAAGCAAAGTGGACTGCACACTTACCAACTGGGTTACAATTAAACATCATAAAATAAGAACTCCCAACATTTTTCACTGCTGCCATAACTAAGTTTTCCTCTTCTCAAGTTCTCCAAATTAAACAGAATCAGCCAAATTAAACAGTTCTCCAGTTGCCCGCTAAATTTAGTATACCAAAAACCATCTAATCAATAGAAGCCAATGGGTTCTTTCAATCTGTTTTCGTGAGGTTATAATTTCCATTTTCCACAAGCAAGCCAAGAAACACCCACAAATAGTAACGTCTTCTTGCAACTCCCTTGTCAACAGTACAATTTGATTTCTTCTCCTTCCCCTTTTTTCTTTTGGAGGACGAAGCAATCAGTTCTTTTATTTATTATTATTATTATTATTATTATTTAAAAAAAAAATGCAGTTAGGGTGTTAAAATAGATAACCTTCAGGAAATTTACATACATTCTGAATGAGCAAGCGGAAAAGGCAATTACAGTACCTGCTTGTTACCCCTTGAACCAAGATGAGGTGTAGCAACAGTGATGAAATTCATAGGCTCCAAGCCACATATCGTACTCCTTGAATCCTCTTCACAGCCATTAGGATGTGAATGTTCCATATTTTCTCCCTTAGCGGGTCTATATAGTCTCCCAATTGCATATCTTGCCACTAACCCTCCAACAGAATGTGCAACGAATGAGATCTTACGTAAATTTGGCTTTCTTTGAACCAGTTCGACAACCTAAAATTAAGATATATGATCAACAATGATACAGAGCAAACAGCAGATCAATCATTTTGAAGAATGAGGTATGTATAGTTTATCCAATGTGTGTGTGTATTAGGAGGACAGCAATAGTAGAACCTCTCCTGCCAAGCGCTCTCCCATTACATCCACACCATCCAGAGTCAGCGTAGAGGTATTCCGTTCACTACCTGAAGACCAATTTCAACAACTTAGTTTGGCTACAAAAATAAAATAAACCACACAGAAGTATTAACATTGTCCAAATTTCACTTATAAAGTTATAAACAATTGCTAAGAAGTTAATGCGACTGAAAATATAAGAAACAAGCAAGGAAATTATATTCCCAAAAACTCAAACTTTGGGTTTAATACCTACTCCTACAGTATTGCAAATGAGAAATTAATAATAACCACAAAGTGAAAAATACAAAGTCAATTTGCAAGAGCTTGTCCAATGACTCCAATCCAAACAAGCAGCAGGATGATAATATGGATGGGCCCACATTTTAAACCACTCTTTCCTTCTATGTAGAGCAACAATAAGTGGCAAGTAAAATTTCAATAATATACTTATTAAGAGGAAATAAACAAAACTTTGACTTTATGGATCACTCCTTATATCATAATAACATCGGTAACAGAACGAGATACACACATCGAGTTCAGGACTCCGAACGATAGCAGGTAACACAACTGAATGTGTATTGAAAGAGATTGGTCCTTACAATGAACAAGAACTTTGTCGGGGAGCATTTTAACAAACTGCTCTGCTCCAAACTTCCAATCTGAAGTACTGCATTAGCAAATACACAACAGTATCAATATTTTCGCAGATGAAAAACTTCCAACACTATTAAGTAAACGAGTTTAATATAAAATTGAAGTCACATGGCTTGAAGTGTACTATTTAAAAAATTATTTTAAAGTAAAGATAATCAAAGCAGATAGCTTCCCGAAATCCGGAACGACCAACTAAACAGAATTTTGTACTTTTGCAAAATAAGAAAATACAAAAATTAGTGAAGTATATAAAACAACAATTATGCAACAAGAACAGAGTTAAAGATAATATAATGGTAAAGAATCACCAAAATAGTGAAAAGTAAAATAACAACTCTCGATCAGATTACTGAACGCTTGAATTGTGCCTTCAAGAACCAAAATCAACATCTATATTCCTCGAAATCCCTTATGAATTCCAACAAATTGAAGCCAAATAGTGCCATAGCGGTACAGATTCAACTTTCTTAGTACGAAAATCATGAAATTGAATAATTCGCGATGAAATTGAAAAGCGTTTTAAGGCTGACCTTCCCATAATCCCATGGACCATGACGACGAGATGGTCAGCGGATGAAGAATCGGATTCTTTAGCACTCCAGACGTCGCGACTGCCATTAACTGACTCCGACGAGCAAACTCCGTTCTCCTTGACGACGCCGTTTTCCATTGGTTGCTGTGATTGCTAAAGCGGTTGTTCGGCTACGCGCATTGAGCGAGAGTTATAGGGAGTCGGAGAGAATCGAAACGATCGGCGACGGAGGAGGAGCTGAACCGGCAGAGAGAAAAGTGTGGGGGATTAATGGAAGAAGAGAAAGGCCGGTGTAGAGAGTTAGTTGTTGCGAGACTCTGATATGAAGGGAAAAATGATCAAGAAACCTGAGAATGAAGGAAACTAAATAATTTCCTAAAAAGAAAATAATTTTTCCTTTTTTACTGTTGCTGTTAAATGGGAGAAATTACGAATTGACATTTTGTTGGGGCGGGCTTTTGTTTGGTGAGTGCGCTAATGGGAGAAATTATTTTGCAGTTCCGTTTCTAGTCATGACCAAATTTAAACTTGTCATACATAACAATGTATTTCGTTTTCGAAAAGTATGGACTCATATATAGTGTGCAATGCAGTGATGATCACATAGTCACTAAGTGACTGAGAATTTTATAGTAATCACCATTTGATTTAATATCTAGGCTTGAGATCAAAATAATAAATTATAAGTAATTTATTCTCAATTTTTGAAATTCAATCTAACGGTGAATGACCACAAAATCATTAATCAGTTATTGATGACATGTGAACCTTACTAATTGTGTAATGTATCGCAAGTTAGTTATTTATGAGCCCTATTTGTTATAAAATAGAGAAGAATGAAAAAAATGCTATTTGCTTTAATAATGCAAGGAAGTAGTTAGTTATTTTATTGCTTTTGGATAGAAGTGGTTAGTTATTTTACCTTGGAAGAAGCTGACTCTGATTGGCCAAATATAAATGCATTTATGCCTATTCTCTTAAGTTTGCTCATTTGGTAGAGAGTTACCTATATTGGCTGGAATGAGATCTGTGAGCCCTATTTTTAACTTGTATAAAAATATACAATTTCGTTGCTTTTCTGATAATTCAGAAAGAATAATGAAAACATGCTATTTGCTTTAATAATGCAAAAAAGTGGTTAGTTATTCAAGCTTGGAATAGAAGAGGCAGTTTGTTTTGTTGGTCGACATTATAAAAGAGGAAAAAAAGAAAAGTGGATGAGACGTGAATCCATGACAATGATGAGATCATAATGTGAAGCGTTAAGATGAGGAAACGTGTTGCCTTCTGCGGTACAGGTCGGTAACATCACGCGGGTGATGCAAATTTGGGTTTTCTGAAATTGAGGGTCGGCCATCCCATTATCAAAGCCAGCTACCTCGATGATTTGCCGATTTCTTGTTTTTCTTAATAAAAAAGCGGTCCTCGTAAATTAAAGACTTCGGCCATTAATCTTGTGACAAGAAAAAGAAAAGAAAAGTCATAAATAAATTGGTAAAAAACGACGGGTGTTTCTAAATGTACCAAGTAAATATCTTAACGTATCTAGTCCTAGAATATTATATCAAATTTTCCAAATTTACCATTAAGTAAAATACACCCAGCAAACTTCTAGGCTGCAAGCACCGTTCATACCCAGTAGAGAGACCATAGATGGCCCAATTCTGGTTTTGAAGCGAAGAACATAACCCATTGCAAACCCAAACCTCCAGATCTCAAGCCTTTCGTGATTGCCATGGCCACCTGGCCCTCCTCATCCGATCCTTCTAATCAGGAGGTTGTTGCAATAAGGAAGAGAAACAAGTATGATCATATTAAGTTCTTGATTCCTCTCATTCAACGCCCATGTTCTTCTCCTCATTCAGCTCACAATGCGGAAGAATCCAGTTGTGTGGGACCGTTTGTTTACTGCTGTGTTGGTTGGAGCATTTGCTCATGGCTCTTATTTGGTGACGGATCTTTATGATATCGAAAGCAAATAAATTTGCAGAGCATAGTTTGAGATATGAGGTAGCTTACATCTCGTCAACAACTTTGAATTGGTTTGCGGATTCTTTGCAGCTTAATGCTTCAATGGCTTCCCGAGTATATTAAGACAATTTTGATACTGTCTCCGGATCATTTCCGGATTGTATCCGGTTATTATTAAGTATTTACAAGTACATTTATTTTCCTTTTCAAAAAAAAAAAAAAAAAAAACACCATTCAAACCCATCAAACATATACTCGATAATGACATAAAACTAAATGTCATCTCAATCATCACAATTAAGACTCGAGAGTTGAGACCAAAAAGAAAGAACACCAGTCTTGTTTTAGGAGAAGCCCATCGATCAAGAACTTTAGTCTTGTTTCAGGAGGAGCCCATTGATCAGGAATTTTCATGAATCAATCAAAGTCATCAAACATGCTGACAGCAAAAATGTGTGATCTGTCCAGCTTGTATCCATGAGTCTTCTCCTTTGAAAGTTCAGCTTCCAGAGGAGTATTGAACTCAATGAAGCAGTACGTAGCCCATTATCTACTACGTCTCTTGGATCTGGTTGCTGGGTTTGTAAATCAAAGCAAGGGTAAAGTTGGAAGTTATAGGACAATGTTTTAAATGCTATGTGTATTTAGATATTTACTGGATACATTTAGAAAAACCAAAGACGACTCTTCAAAAACCATATGTAATTCATTTTGCCGTGTATATCTTCAACTGGCAGATGCACTTATTTCTTACAGTCCCTTGAAGAAGTAATTTTATCTCTACTACTATAAAGGGAAGCCTAACTTTGGTGTCATAGGCTTCACCAAAATTTGAAACACCTAAAATACCCTCTATTTAATATATTATCACATCAACATATTTTTATTTTTAAAGGTTAAAAATGTAAAATGAAAAGAAGCAACTCTCTAATCAAATCAATATTTTTATTTTTAATTGTTAGATAAACATAAAATGAAAATAAGCAAAATTAAAAAGAGAATAATCACACGCTCATCTCTTCAATTATCTGTGTGAACACACGGATTAAAGGCTAGTATATTACTAAAGGAAGTGATATATTTTTGAAATTTCTGATAAAATACAAAATGAAGGTTTAGTCGCTCTTCTGTATGATAGTTTGTAAACGGTTGGATTATCCTAATTATTCGATTGCCTCGACCATTTCCCTGAGTATCATTTAAATACTGATATTCCTCATTTTAAATGGTTATCATAACCAGTTCCTGTTGAAATACCCAGTTTTCCTTGAGTATTATTTAAATATTATTCCTCATTTTAAATGGTTATCATAACCATTTCCTGTTGGAACACCCAGTTAATTGAAGTCGAAGTCTGCTAACACGAGCAAATGGGATCCCTCTAATTCACATCAGATGCGCAGATTTGGAACTAGCTTGTTTGAAAAACAATTGTCCTTTGAATAAAATGAAAAATAAAAAGAAACATTTTCTGAAAGTATATATGAATGTGATATTTCAATTAGGACCACATATTACTTATCCTCCTCCAAGTAGGACAACGACATATTGACATGAGGTAGGTTACCGGTGCAACATGTAGCATATAATAGTGACCTCTATCTATATGGATCTATCGTCATTATTAATGTTACACCAAGTAGATTGGGGTATGTGAATGGACCCATCTCAATGAGTCCATCATTGGAGGACCTACAGCACAATATGAAGACATGAATTCCCTAAAAGAAAATTGAAGTAAGAGGAAAAGTTTGGTTTAGTTCACTTCATGATGGGCTATACACAGTTATTAGCAAATTACCTATGAAAAAATAATCCATCAAAAAAAGAAAAGAAAAAAAGAGGGCCAAGAAATTGTTGGTGTAGGAGACAAGTCCATTTTAAGGCGCACTAATGCACTAATAATGCAAATTCACATATTTCTTGTCCACTACAACTATCCACTAATCATATCAATGGGGTTCTCAAAAGGAGAAACATATGATAGAGAAAGGCCACTACAGCAAATGGAACACCCAGCTAGACGGACAAAATTACAGAGACACAGAGAGCTTGTTAAAATGCATAATTACACACGTTTTTTTGATGATTGCATAATTACACACGTTACTTCACATAATTGCGGACAATGATGGTCTAATCTATAGAAAAGAGGCCTACCTCAATCATCGGAGCTATAGTCACTTGATTCCTCTGGAAGCACAGCAACAGCAGCGCAGCAAAATGACTCCTTGTCCTTCAGGAAAAGACAGCTTCCATCTGAATTCCATTTCAGATCAAGTATGCTGAACTGTGGTAGTGGGATACTCACACAATAAGCACCTCCAGGAGTCCACATGTACAGATGAGAACTTCCGGTGCAAACAACAAGACGTGTGCACGTAGGGTCCCAAACTGCTGCTCGGATAGGATCTTTCTGCATCAAGATAGCTGCTAGTTCAAGATGGCGGATGTCCCATATCCAGAGAATACATGGCATGCTGTCGTTGCGAGTACAAATATATTGGCTATCGTTGCTCCATGCCAGTAGACCTACAGCAAAACCTCACTGTTAGTTTTAGCCATATGCTTATAAGGAATCTATATGGAGAGTTTTGTAGCACATAATGGACAAGATCATTAATCAAACAAAACCCAAAATCAGTGCACTGAAAATGAATTTGAACTTTGCGGTTCTGCTTACACATAATATATTAGAACAACTCAACAAGTAACTAACCCATTCAACAAGAATAAAGCTTCTTACTTAATGGGCTGATAGTATTACTTCCTGCATCAAGATCATCTACCACAACCAACCCACATATGTACTCATATTGATAATTCATATCGTGCATAGACCTTCAGATAACATGTGTTTACTCAAAGTCCGTGAATGTTGGCTCAGTAGCTCACATCGCAACCCACTTATGTACTCATATTACTTCCTGCATAGACCTTCAGATAACATGTGTTTACTCAAAGTCCGTGAATGTTGGCTCAGTAGCTCACATCACGACCCACTTATGTCCGTGATAGTATTACTTCCTGCATCAAGATCATCTACCACAACCAACCCACTTATGTACTCATATTGATAATTCATATCGTGCACAGACCTTCAGATAACATGTGTTCACTCAAAGTCCGTGAATGTTGGCTCAGTAGCTCACATCACAAAAATGAGGTATTTACAGATTTATGATATTATCAGTATTCCATTCAAATATTTTACTGATATCGAACTCTAGAATGACCATTAAGAATCCATAAGTATGTGACCACCTCGAAGTTCCTCAATGTGCTAAAATTATCTAACGTTTGAACGGGCTCAGCCATTTGATGGCCTCGTCATGGACAAAGAATGTTATCTGATGATTTGAGTCATCTGTTTATGATCACTCATTTTCTAAGTGCACCTCTTTTCTGCTAACGAAGACTCGCTAGAACATAGACGGGTCACGACTCAGTTTTAGTTAAAGGCTTTCAGTTGCAGTGTTACATGGATAGTTAGTTAGTTACACAATATAACATTCTTAGAGCTATCTCCATATTTGAGTTATTGCATTGACTGGGGTCTAATGTACATTTGTGTTTATTTGCACCAGTGCTGGACAAGAGGGAGCAAGGGCTTACCAATTCCTTGTTTTGGGTTAGGTTTGTCACCAGGAGGCTTCTGAAAAGGCAAAGTGATGGGCACTTCTGTTACCTCGTACCTAACTCTGATGTGTCCTTCTGAAGCATCTTCTAGAAAAGAGGAAAGTAAATTAATATCGGAGAAAAAGAAAAGTCAAGTTATCCAATGAGATAAATCCTTTATAAGTTCAAAACAACGGCAATCTTTTCTGAGAAATGCACCCAAGTATCATGTTTACCATTATTTTCAGGTGCAAAATCATCAGTTAAGCATAACTCCGACATATTGAGTAGCAGTGGCTCATCTACTTCCTGGCATTTCAGGAATTTCAAGGTGAGAAACCATCTAACAATTCGAAAAAACATGATGTCTGGTGATGTAAAGCATTAACAAACAATTACCTTGAAGACAGCAGCACAACAGGGAGCGCGAACAGTAGATAGATGCATAAATTCTGCAAAAGTCTTCCATGTCAGGTGATTCAAGACCCGTAACATCTGATCATAACTACCCACTGCTAGAAACTGGCCACAGGGAGACCATGAAACACTTTTTACCCCCAATCCACTTTCATATGCTTGATACTTAAATAGGCACCTCCCATCTGGGGAGTATATCAGAACCTGTATCAACAGCACCATGATATATTTTAATTTTTTAAACTAAAAAAAACTTAGATGGCAAAATTACTACATAGTTCTTTTCCTTAACAAAGCAATTTAAAAATGAAGCTCACACCTTATATTCGAGAGAAGAATCCCATATCACTATTGCACTGTCATCAGGTGACCATTCAGTATCAGCCAAGTCCACTGTGTCAACAGCAAATACACCCATTATTTCCCAAGTTTGACAAGACAGAAGATTAATATAATCCTTGCAATCGCGCCTCGTGCAAATTGCAGCAAATTTCCCATCTTTGGTGAAAGAAACCCCCTTCGAAAGATGCTTAGGCCATTGCACATGTACACATGCTGTGTTTAAGAGAGACCAAACTGTTAAACGCAGTTGGAAGTCTGATGTGGTAAGTATGTGACGGCTATCTGGGCTCCACCTAGCATAAGCAATGCCGGCAGGACCTTCATCTATCTTGCATGTCCATTCAGGTTGGGCCAGCGACCATGCCTGTATCATTGGTCTTTTATATAGACCACAAAGAATGTACTCAGAATCAAGAGCCCATTCAATGTAGCTTATCTTGTCCAAGCATGAGAACAACTGCACAACCTGCATATGAGATTACTTAGCTCCCAAATAGACAAGGTTGAGTTTACCAATTCACTTATTGAGTCGGACAAAAGTAGCAAAATAGTAGATAAATGTAAAACATGCCATGACCTATATATAGAAAGTGTGAATATAACTGTTTTCAGCATTGCTTTATCACTACTTATGTTCCAATTTTAGAGTATATAATTCTATATCCACAAAGCCAGACCTTATAACCGCTCATGCACCCCCTCAACATGCATTTTGTTTTGCAGTATAAGAGCAAACACATCAGAATGGAGCATTATCGTCTAACTTGAATATCTTTCATGTCAGCGATGCATGAATGTATTGTTCAATGGAGAGCTCATCTTAATGAGCAGATAAACGACCACATTGAAAACTACAGGTCTATATAAACACATTAGGTTTAAAGAGCATTAAGAAAACTATCCTCTATATATATTTGTCAGTGCCTCAAGTAAAGCACATCACATTAACTTAGTTTCAGTTTGCTCTATGAACAATAGTGCCTCCTTATTAAACAGGCTTGTCAATGCAAAGCTGCCAAAATCAACAATTCCAAAGCCCACAAAAGTCCATTTTGGTGATTAAAAGCCAATTAAGAGTCAAAATGCAGAATCAATCCATTTCTGCTTCCGTCTTTTCTAATTCCATTTCCATATAACATCCTTATCATGGCATTGCTTAAACACTTCCTGAAAAAGGATTCCCATCCATTTATTGATCTTTAGTTAAACAAATCACCCAAATTCGGCAAAACCACCACCAAACTTAAATCAAATTCCAACTAATCTGATTTAAACTCTTACCTAACTAACTTGATAGCTAATTAACACGAAATAAGCTTCGATTCTCCAATCCCCATGGAAACATCCAAGCTTACACGTATTCTAATTCTCCAGCAAACTGACAACAGCAGATAAAAACTACGAAACTACATTTTCTTTACCCGAATCTAAATACAGACGCGGAGATCTACATAAATTTAGCTCAATCTACACCACCATTTGGTTGCCTTGAACAAATGTAGTTAAATAGAGTGAAAATTTCACCAGTTAGAACATTTCAAGGTTCATTTCTTTGCATTTCTCGGCAATGAAACGCAGCGTTTAGTAAAAAGAGGGAATTAGGGAGGAGGGGAAGTACCTTGAAGGAGAGAGTGTCGCGAATCACGAGGCGGTAATCGACGGCGACGGCAATGTAGCGAGCATTAGGCGAGAAGCAGCAAGGCCCGGTCTGCTTGTAAGCCTCCGTGAACTCCATTAACGGTCAGATCAGAATTACCGAAACGACGCAGTTTCCAGAGTCATTGATTCGACGAGGGAGCTTAGCTATCGGAACCGTCGCTGGTTTCCGGTCGTTACTTGTATCGAAGCAACGGCAAGTCGTCGGAGGAAGTGGCGGGGGGGTGTTGTGCTACTGTTACTGGAGAGTGTTTTGAGATCTATGAAGAAGATGAAGAGTGACTTTGATGAGTGAGTGAAGTTTGAAAATGTTGGGATAATTTTGAATTGAAAAAAAAAAAAAAAACAGCCCGACCCGGCCCATGTTGGCCTACTATGAACTTTTCCACTACTAAATTATGATTATTAAGTAATTCTAGAACCCACATAACTCAAAAATCTCTATTCTATCACTATAATTTTTTAAAATTGAAACATCAAGAAAATCATAAAAATAAATCGGGTGGTCAAATATGGAATGTGGGGTCAACACATAGAAATTGTAGACTCGATTTGTACTTGCATTTATGATTTGTTACTTAAACATGTCACTGTACAACAAAATGAGAGTACGCGAAAAATAAAAACAGAATTGTTTAATAAATCAGGTCTTACACTCTGTGCTATAACTACAAACATGTCATTGCACAATAAAATGTGAGTACGTAGTCAAAATTAAGTGATCAAATTAAAAATTTTATGCTCCATTTGTTACTTCTGAATCCAAAGTAAATAAACGTTCCATTGAATTACAGGTTAGTACTCCGTATATGGTATTTTATTGAGTTTTGTTGTTCCCAAGAAAAGGAAAAGCAAAAGGAGATGTTTAATCTCAAACGACATGTCGTTCGTCTTGGTTTTGACTGCTCCGTTTAACCGTCCGTAAGAAACAAACCCCCTTAACCCGCCACCGCCTCCCCCAAACTTTGAAAACAAACGAAAAACCCTAAACCCTTTCGAAGCGGCTCCCATAGAATCACAGTCACATAGAGAGAGAGACCCGAATCAAAACCCTAACCCAAGCCCGAGCTAAACCACCAGTCTCTAACCCCAACACGAACACCAAAGCTTCACTCAAACCTCACTGATTGAAGCCATGGCGACCTCGATTGCGTCTCAGTTAAAAGTCCTGAAATCGCTGATACAAGTCGACCAAGACCCGTCGCAGAAACGGCCCTTCACTCGCCCTTCGATCCTCTTCGACCCCAAAGAGGCCGCCGATATCGACATCGACACAATTTTCGCCGTAGGACTTCAAGGTCAGTCACTCTATCAACTCTTACACTGCTCAATACAAGCAAATTAGAGCTCAGTTTTGATTTCTGCATATATAATTCTAGGTCTTGAGCTTCTTATGAGTACCGACGAGCGGTTCCGAAACTTTAAGAGTGACTTGTTCAGCTACCAGAGTAAGGAATTGGATAGAGAGTTGATGGGAGTAGAGGAGAACAAACGCATTGATGCTTCGATTAGTAAGTACTTGAGATTGCTGTCAGGGCATTTTGAGCTCCCATCGTCACTCAAGACTCTCGAGTACTTGGTGCGAAGATATAAGTGAGTGATAATTTCATTTGTTCTTGTAACTATTGATGCATTTCTTATGATGTACATTGTAATGTGGTGTGTGTTTTGTAGGATTCATGTGTATAACTTTGAGGAATTGATTCTGTGTGCCCTGCCGTACCATGAGACCCACGCTTTTGTTAAAATTGTTCAATTAATTAACTTCAGGTTAGTGAATTGTAGTTCTTCTGTGGTGTATTTCATTTTGCTAAAGTTTGGTGGAGTCTGACTTGTTAATTTATTGTGGTTTAGAAATAGTAAGTGGAAATTTTTAGAGGGCGTGAAAGTTTCTGGTGCAGCGCCACCTAGAAATGTTATAGTGCAGCAATGTATTCGTGACATGGGGGTTTTGGAGGCTTTATTCGACTATGTGAGTGCTTGAAACTTTGCTTGGTTGTTTGATTAGTCTCTTGTCATCGTGTCACTTAAATGACTGCTTTGTTATAGGCATCCCCGTCAAAGAAGTATCGGCCTTCAAAGCCCGTGATCAGATTTTGCACGGCAGTTGTTGTTGAGGTTTTGGGTTCTGTTGCATCTGTTGAAAGTCATGTTGTGAAAAGAATCTATTCACTTATTCATTCTGTACTTGAGGTTGGCACGGATGGACATTCAGAAAACAAGGTGAGTCTGAAAGACACTCTTTTTAGTATAGAGTTAAAAGTTTTCTTTACTGTTTTTAGGACAGACACACACACACATACTAGTATATAAACGATGGAAACTTATTTGAGGATTTTTTTTTTTCCAATTTCTTCCCTACATTATTGGCTCTGTGGTAAACTGTGTGAAAATTATATTCCTTTTGTAGGCTGGTGCTATGATGATTGTTGGTATGCTAGCAAGTAAAGTTACAATATCTCCCGGACTTGTCAGGGGATTGATTTTATTAATTGCTAAAGTTGCTGAAGAGGATGCAAAAGAGTCAGCTGATCTTCAGCTTTTTCGCTTATCACTTATGACTTTGATCAACCTTGTTCAGGTACTGCTTTGTTTTTGTATGCAGTAAGATTATAGGATTATTCAACATTCATTTTAAATTCCGGTACTGCTTTGCCTGAATTTGAACTTTACCACGTCATCTTTTTTTTTTTTTTAGATTGCGGTTGATGTATGTGTAATGGGTTCTGTTGCTTTGTAAATAAACACCTAGCTTACCTGAATCTGTCTTTTACTTGAGAGTTTCCTTGAATTTTTCAGTTGCAAGTTGTGGATAAGTTTCCCATGAAGGCTCTGAAGAGTTTGATCGGCATTAGGTAAATCTTGATTGCATTAATTGTCTGAACTGTTATTATATCTAATGTGTTTGCGCATTATTTGCATGTTCTTTAAGTTTGCTTTCTGCTTCCATGTGAAGGGATTTTGCTGGCATCCTTCTGGGACTTTTCAACAAGTTCAAAATTGATAGATTCCTTTCTGTGCTTTTGGATTCTCTTGTTGACTATAGGTGAGAAGCCAATATTCACCAAGTTCTTCTGAATATCTCTTGTTTCCTTCCTATTTCAGTCAAAACTTATGATCGTTTATTGCAGTTCGTCTGATGAATCTTGCCAGCTTGCGTTGATCTCCATATTAGATACAGTTCCTTCCAAGAATTTTGTTCATCATGTAGTTCTAAAGGTCCTATCTTCCTGCTTGCAAAAGTCACAGGACATTGAAAATTCAACATTATTTTCATCAGGTTTGTTCTTATAAGGCTTTTTATGCATGCTATACATGGGCAGATAAGTGTTATTCCCTTTATGTGAACATTCTTGTTTTACCATGCCTGTTCTTATGACTTCGTCTGCAGTTCTAGTTATATGTCTTGTCAGAGTTGTTCTGTAAACATTTGTTCTTTGCAAAGATATTAAGATGCTTGCTTTGAATTCCATCATGATTATGGGATGTTTTATAGGAAGCTGGGCAGAGAAAGTTTTACTCGTTCTTAGAAGATATCCATCTGAACTGCATGGAGCTGCTCACAAATTTCTGGTATGTTTCTCATCCACTCTTTCTCGCAGAGTGTTTGTGTGCAGGCATGCCTTCATTCTTGTTCAGGGTATTCTAATCATTAACTTTTGCAGGAAAACAATGTGCAATCTAAGAAACGGGGTTCGGTACATGAAGCTCTGCGTAAAATGTTGGATGGGAATTTGGACAGGTCACTAGCTTGCTCAGAATCAAATTTTTGGTTCAGGTTGCATCATCCGGAGGTATAATTTGTTAGTTGCTAGTTGTTTCTGTATCTATTCATAAATGCATATGCATCAGTAAGGTTTGAAATCATTTATGTCAATGAGACTGAGCATTCTGCATTTGTAATGCGGCGTAGGCTGATGTTCGTCGCCGTACACTTTCTGAAATTAGGACATCAGGTCTTCTGGAAGCCAAGGGTACAAATTCGCAGGTACCATTTTTTATTTTATCTGAATATATGGTCTAATTTTCTGATTGGCATACAGCAAGTTGGCAAATCTTGCCTATATCAGTAAATGGTTGCGTAAGGCTCCAAATCATCCTGCTCTTACTTATGTAGTTTCCCTTTTTGTGGACCAGAATCTTGTAATCATCCAAGATGGCATATTGCGACAGCTTCAGGATGATGATCTTAGCGTTGTCAGAGCGGCTTTGTCATTAGACAGATTGTCCAGTTTAATAAACCCATCTGATCTTATTGAAGTACTGGATAATCTGCTTAGAAGATGCATGGGTCTTTTAACAAGTGAGTAACTATACACTTGTAGTTTCAGTGAGGGCATTAATTTTGGTCCCCTTGCTCTATAGTGCCTATGCTTAATCATTTTTTTTTTCTCTAGCAGGTTCATTGGAGAACAACAGCCTAGGATGTGATGTTGCTATTTTGTGCCTAAAGAATGCTGTTGCTGACATCCATGAGAATGTTGAACGTTGCAATAAACTAGCTGCTATGATATTTCCTTTGCTCCTTGTTGTACCTAAGGTTGTTTTCTTTTCCCTCCAGACCTCAAAGTATTCTCAGTTCTGGAATTCTTTCTCTAGTTGGTGTGCTGTCTGTCCAAGTTGAGCTTTCTATTGAAAGAATTATGTTTCATGATTTACAGACACAGAGGTTAAATTTGAAAGCATTGGAATTAGCTAAGGCAGTAAAATGGCCACTGTTTGAGAATCTTGCTGCTGCATGCAATACAGAACAAGTAAGTTATCAGTTTGTTGATTCCAGGCTGCTTCTTATCTATGTTTCTTCTTCTCTTTATCTGTTCATGAAGTGTGGTTCCTCTCTTTCTGTTGATTTTGTTGCTTAGTTTTGATTTGTTACATATAACCACTTGCTATAGGAATGCAAAATGAGTAACTCTGAAAATGTGATTCTGTGTAGACATTACAACCAGGAAAATTGTCCTCCATTAACATGGCCACCATTACTAGTTTGGCGAGCAGATTCTTGTTGCACCCTGCAGAATTTATGCCTTGGCTTGTTCAGAGTTCTAATGACTTTGAGTTGTCAAAGACGCACTTCTTTCTGGTGATGATGCAGACAATCCTGATTGAAAAGGGTATATCTCCTTTTATTTTAAAAACCTTTCTCAGTGACCCTTTTGGTGGACTTTGGACACTTAACTTGTATTTTGCATTTGTAAATTGATATTTATCCCATTGAATTGTGAACTCCTTTTTGTACTTCTTTTCTGCTCAGCATAATCATGCATTTTTGTTTCTTCTGTATCATTGTCCTTCAAAACTCTGTGAGATCTTTAGTGGTTGTGTTTCTTCTTTTCCTTTTGCTTTTTTTATTTTTTATTTGGAGCTTACAGTAGTTCTTCTTTGTGGCAGAATCTGCTGAATCTTTGGAACTTTTTGAAGTTTTGTTTCCTGCATTGAAGACAGAATGGATATCATTTGAGTCTACTGGTGATATCTCTATAGCAGAGGTATGAGAAACTTTTTTTGTTGATAGATGCATCATTACTTTCTTCCCAACGCTGGATCATATTGCTTAAAGTTCTGAACTTGACCATGATGCTGATGACGTTTGTTGTTCTGCTTCCCTGTTTTCTTTTGTAGTTCAAAACAGAGATGCTGAACTGGGATTGCAGCAGATTTCTTGATAAGCTAGATTCCAATTTGAAAGCAATAAATGCAAATATTCTAATTTGCATCTTTTGGAGGTTGATGGAGGCATTTCTATCTGCGATGCCTGCAGATGTCTCATTGGTTAGTAATTCCTTCTGTAATTATATTTTTAGGATTACAATGACAAAGGTCATTGATATCTTATATGTATCTATGTGTTTTCGTTTGTGATAGATGCTTTATATATATATTTTTAAATTATTGCAGGATGGTGATGGGAAGTGGGTTAGCTGGCTCAGGGAATTGTTTGCCTTCTTCTCAGGCTGTCAGTTTAAGAACATATTTAAAGAGCACCGTCATTACGTTGTCACAAAGTGCAAGATATCTGCTGTTTCTTTCCTTGCCAAGTTTTTCACGGAAGAAGGTGCATCCCCTTCGACAAAATATCTAATATAACTTATTTTGCTGTAAAATAAAGCAGAATTCCAATGAACTTAGCCCATAATGTACTTCACACGAAATCCTCTTTTTCGTTACTCTTTAGCTCCCCTCCTCATGCTGGCTTCTTATTGTTGCCTTATTTTCTCAGCTTTTTGTGTTGACTCTTATCCAAGTACAATCTGCACGTCACTTATCAACATTCTTTTTGGTTGATTGGTTGAATTTAGTTATTTGAAGTTTTGAATTGCTTAGACATTGGTTTTCTGACTTGGGCCAAAAGTGTTAAATTGGAATATTGGCTTTGTGTGTTCTTTGTTTTGGTTTTAGAGGTTTTATTTAGTCATTCAAACTGTTTAAACATTGTTTTTTCATCGGGCAAAAGTGTTAAAGTAGAATATCGGCTTTGAGTACACATAAATATCAGTGCATAATGGGCACACACACACACTCTCTCTCTCTCTCTCTCTCTCTCTCTCGATCTGAATCTCAGTCTCAATCTCAATCTCTCGAATAGCTAGTGTTGAATATTGTTTTAATCTTGATATTATTCGTATTTCAGTCTTTTGTGAATAAGTTAGCTGACTGATTAAGATGCTGGATTCTTTGGTCGATTGCATTGACATGTTGCTTTTCATTTTACAGACGTTCCTGTTGCAGTCCAGGTCGAGAGTCTTCACTGTTTTTCCTATCTGTGTCTTCAATCAGAAGTTAGATTGCCAATTCAATTTCTTGCTGAATTTCCATCTCTTCTTGTTCCACTGGCTAGTTGTAACCAGGTACTTGGGTGATTTTCCTCTTTTGCCTTTTCTTTGGTTAACTAGTTGAAGTTGTATGTACTTGCAGCGGACCTTTTCTTCTGTCAAAGTGTTTTGATTATCATTTGTGTTTTGTTTATGATATAAGTGAATGCAGTTCCTTATTGGTAGGTAATTATTCTTGAATTGTTTGCCTTATTTCAGGAGATAAGAAATGTTGCCATGAATTGTATTGAGGGTTTACAGACCTTTTCATCTCATGTTGACTCTTTGAGCAAGAAAAATGGTATTGCTTTGCTCTGCTTAGAAATGTTTTCTGCCCATTTCTGATTTTGTTTTGATACTGAAATACTGAGTTGTTGAATGGCAGGAAACCGTGCAATTCGGATTAATCATCTTGATAAGCTGCTGGACTTGGTGGTCCAGCAGAAAAGGCTAATCCTATCGGACAGGAACTTGCTTCCTTCTCTCTTGGCTTCTTTGCTCAGCCCGTCCTTCCAGAGCTTCTTAGGACCAAAGAATATTGAGATAAGGTGAACCATTGTCCTCATTGAAGCCTTTGCTATCAACTGCTCTAGTTTCTACCTGACATAAAAATTTGTCAAATCTTAACTTGTTTCCAAAAGTAATTATCAGCAACAGGATTTGACAGTATCTTTCTGGTTACTATAGGCTAGTGTTACACTTTGAGTACAATAAACTACATTTGACTGTTAGTAACTCATCTCAACTTTTTATAGGTTTGATCAATCTACAAGAGAAGAGATTCTTACTTTCATATTGAATTCTTCCATGAAACTGCCTGATTATGCAAAGGTATCTTATTTATGCACTTCTTTCCGAATCCTGCTTTTTCTGTTTGATGCTTCTGGTTATTATAATATTATTTGGCATAATGCTATCAACATTATCATCAGAGGGGTTTCTCAGATGTGTTAATGGAATGTTTTTGGCGCAGCTTGCTATTCTTTCTTTGCTCAGAGGAACAGGCAATGCCATCATACATCATAAAGAAGTTAAGTCATATTTATCTCATCTCTTGGAAAGACGCAGTCAGAGTTTGTCAAAAATTGAAGTTCAGATATTATGCCTTCTACTGGAGGTAAGTTGATAGATCTCCCTTGATGATTGTTTTAGCCTCTGTACATTTTTATTGTATTTTTTATTTTTATGCCTTTACTCTGTAATGAGATTCTTCTTCTGCCCGTCTCAGTGCTGTGCAGTGCCTTCTTCATCGGATGGGCATGTATTTGAGGACCATTTATTGGAGGCTTTGCAAGTAAGAAGCTATCTGGAATTTGCAATTTTATTCTGGTTGTGAATTTTTTTAACTTCATATCTGCATGCATCATTCACTTGAGTATTTGCTATTCCAGTTGGATGGCTTGGCTCCAGAAGATGCTTCCACTATACAGCCTTGTATTACTGTCCTGCAAAAGCTTAACAGCCAAATTTACAGTGGACTGAAGACAGAAGTGCAGGTTAATTTTTTCTTCTTCTTTCTATTCTTGAAACTATGCATGGCCTATTCGTGAAACTATGCATGGCTTGTTGCCTGTAGCCTTTCTTGATAATAAGTTTATGTGAACTTGTAGCATGATGGAAAATATACAATTACTGAATCTTGTCAATTTGTTTGAAATTGAAGATGGCAGGATTAATCGTGAGATAATTTTTTTTTTTCTTATATGATGCAGGAGCTTTTGTTCCGAAAACTGGTAGCTGTGTTTCAGAATTCAAATGGGGACATACAAAATGCAACTAGAGCAGCCTTGCAGCATTTACATGTTTGTTCTTCTCTCTCCACTATTATAATTTGTTGTTGGGTTCTTCTTAGTTTGCCTTGGCTTGCTAGCTAATTATGTAGGATCTATCAAATTGAGATTTGTTAGAGATAAATATTACATTTAGTAAAATATGTTATTGTGATTAGGATGACTTTCTCTAAGAGTTGAGTTATTTTTTAATTTATACACCAATATGGAGGCAACTCATTTGGATACCTTTGGGTGTATCAGATTACTTGCTCCACTATCGTCCACACTCTCGATCACATACTCAAAGATGGAAGTTGTGCAAGTCGTTCAGTGCACGGAACAAAGAAAATGAAACGTCAGAAGTCCACTTTGTCTAGTGATGTGATACGTGATGGAGAAAATGCACTCTCTTTACTTGGTTCCCTCCTTGGTATTTTATTCTTTAAGAAAGACATAGAGAAGAGGTTGGTACTTTCTTAAACTGCCACTCATGGGTAAAAGCGTAGCTTCAGTTGAATCTTATACTAATCGTTTTCCACTTTGTTGCAGGGACTCTCTATTGGGGCCGTTGTTTAAGCTTCTTTACAAAACCTTTTCCAATGATTGGGTACAGGACCACTTCAGCATTTCTGATGCCAGGATGAGCACAGTAAATTACATACAACAGACACTGCTGATAATCTTAGAAGATATCAGTTCTTCACTAATAAGTTCTATTCTACCAGAGGTATGTTCCCTTATTTTGAAATTTGAACTTGTTATTTAGGGTTTGTATAAGTTCTTGTGGTTTTAAGTGTTCATCTATTTTGCTTTAAGTATGTAACATTGATTTTTGTGGCAGGACAACATAATAAATGAGATTAATGTCAAACATTTGGTCGAGTGTGCCCATTCTGCGAAGGATGGAGTTACTCGCAACCATGTCTTTTTGCTGATTTCCTCCATCACAAAGATCGTTCCGGAAAAAGTTTTGGAGCATATGCTGGATATTTTTGCTGTTATTGGAGAGTCGGCAGTCACACAGGTTTGCTAGAGCACTGGCACTGTTTTTTTTTTTGACCTTTTTTTCTTTCCTAACAAGCAAAGTCTTTCCTTTTTTTCTTTCCTAACAAGCAAAGACATTGTGTCTTGAAGTTTCTTCTTCTGGCTTTACTTCTGCTCTTCCAATGTGTATAATTCATTTGGTTGATTCCCGATTGTGTAGACTGATAGCCATTCACAGCGTGTGTTTGAGGATCTTTTATCTACAGTTGTTCCTTGTTGGCTGTCTGGGGCAGGCAGCAATGACAAATTGCTGCAGGTAATTTATTCTTACATTTTTTGTGTCCCCTACTGTGTAATTGGGGTACTTGTGTATGAACTGTGTTGTGATTCGATTGGGTTTGTCCTTCAGATTTTTGTTAATGTACTGCCGGAAGTTGCTGAATATAGAAGGCTATCAATTGTTGTGTACCTACTGAGGTAAGATTGGCTTAAAGTTTGCAATCTTATATGCTCTATTTCTTATGCTAATGTCTACATATTTGTATGCAGGACTTTGGGAGAGTCAAATAGCTTGGCTTCATTACTTGTTCTTCTTTTCCGTTCACTAATTTCAAGAAAAGGGTCATCTTGGTGTGATAATGTGCATGCTTCAGATAGCTCCACAACCTCTTTACAGAGAGAGTGGGAGTATGCCCTAGCGCTTCAAATATGTGAGCAATATTCATGTATGATATGGCTTCCCCCTCTTGTTATGCTGCTTAAACAAATGGAAACTGGTCAAGAGGTATTTCGAGAATTGTTAATTGCAATGCGGTTCACCTTGCATAAGCTGCAAGATCCCGAGTTTGCGCTCAAGATTGCATCTGGGGAAGAGTCGGACAAAATTCAGGTAGATTTTGAACAAATCGTATAATGTTCATTTGTCTTTTTCTTTGACAGTCACAAACCCAATTATTGAGCTTTTTGATTCCCGAATGTATGCATTTTCTATTTTTACTTGTTCCGAATAGGGATGTTGCGAGTTTATTTCAGGTGCTTTTTTGGGTTATATTGTTACATGGGAAAAAAAAGTTGTCTGCATTCTACATCAACCTGAAAATTGCCTCTTTCACTAAGAGACCTGTAATGAAAACTTGTGAATATGCGATGCAGAGGTTAAGTAATAAAAAATATAGAGTTTAAGGAACGCCTTTTGGTAGTATTAAGTCAAATGTTCTAGGTGAATAATATAAAGTAAAACTATGTTTATAATGACATTTAACCTTTCACGAACTAAAATTAAACTTTTTTTTCATTTATTCTTTACATTATGGTTATTATTGGTATTATTGTTGTTGTTGTTGTGGTTGTTTGTGTCGGTGGTAAGTTTTGACTGCTGCTTTAATTTTGCAGGCTACATTGGGAGAACTCATGGAGCAGGTTGTCTCTCTCCAGCAACTGGTAGATGCAAGAAGGAAGGACAAAAATATCAATATCATTAGGAAAGATTTGAAGGAGTGTATGCATGCTGTATTGAGGACTATTACTGGGGTCATTAACCCTTCGACACTCTTTAATGGCATAACTAAGTTGCTTGGCCATATAGATCGAAATGTGGAAAAGAAGGTAGTTATTGCATATTTCAATGTTCTACTTATTTTGTCAGCTTGAACAAACCTTTGTTTCGCGTAAAGTTGGAAAATCTTGTGAAACTGATTTGCCTTAACAGTTGATTAATGAGGAGAAGCAAGTAAATGTCATGTGAGGTGACCAAACTCTAATCACATTATGATTCAAAAATGTGATGACCTGGAGTTATATGGGTCTGTTATATATACTGTCATTTAAGCATAGGACTGTAGGTTGTGATATCCTTTTGATAATAAATAGCAGTAAGTTTTGATGACAAGTTAAAATTTTGTGCAGGCACTTGGACTCCTATGTGAAACCATTAGGTATCTTGACACGGTCAAAGCAAAGCTTAAGTTTAATAAAAGTTGTTGTCTTCATTGGCATCGTCTTGATGAGATCTCTCTTGGATCGTTGCGAGTTATGTGTATGAAAATTGTTCAGTTAATTGATGATTCTGCTGATGATTTGGAAGTCTCCTTGAAAGTGGCAGCAGCTTTGGCTCTAGAAGTTTTAGCCCACCGGTTCCCTTCTAACTCTTCCATCTACAGTGAGTGTCTACCATCTGTTACAAAAAGTATTGGCACGCACGATTTGGCAGTGTCATCTAGCTGCCTTCAAACAACTGGTGCTTTGATCAATGTGCTTGGACCCAAGGCACTCTCTGAGCTTCCTCACATAATGGATAGTTTGATTAAGATTTCTCGTGAAGTCCTTGTATCCTCGGATACAAAAGCCATATCCAGTGGTGATAGCCGGCCTGTTGTGTTACAAAAACCCCAGGAATCTCTTATTCTGTCTATTCTTGTTACTTTGGAGGCTGTTGTGGTTAAGCTAGGGCAGTTCTTAAGCCCGTATCTTGAAGATATTACAAGAGTTATGGTGCTCGATCTTGATTATGCGTTAGGATCTGATCAGAAGCTGAAAATGAGAGCTGATTCAGTACGAAAGCTCATCACCGAGAACATCACGGTAAGCACTTTTGCAATGTTCATATTCTTCATACTTGACTGTCAATTGTTTTTTTTTCTCCTCATTTTGCTTTGTGTTAACTCTCGCTCTTGTTGTCCAGGTTCGACTTGCTCTACCGCCCTTGCTAAACATATACTCTAGCACAGTTGAGTCTGGGGATTCCAGTTTATTAATTTATTTTGGAATGCTGGCCAACATGATTGAAAGAATGGATAGAACATCTGTTGGTGGTTACCATGCTAAGATTTTTGAACGATGCTTGATTGCTCTTGATCTACGCCGTCAACATCCGGCTTCTGTTCAAAGAATTGATGATGTAGAGAAAAGTGTATTCGCTGCAATGATTTCTCTCACTATGAAGCTCACTGAGACAATGTTTAGACCTCTTTTCATTAAGAGTATTGATTGGGCAAACTCAGATGTGGAAGATATTTCTTCTGCAGGATATATACCGAGGGCTATATCTTTCTATGGCCTGGTAAATAAACTTGCGGAAAACCATAGGTGAGTCAGTTTATCCTGTTAATGCTCTGTGTCCAGAAGATCCCTCTTTTTCTTTCTTTCCTGAAATTATTTGATCACCCTGGTTTGTGTTTGTCCTTTTCTCATCAGCTCGATCTAAAAAATTTTGGTTGTGGGTTATGAATGTGATTATATAGGTTTGGTAGCAATATATGATGTTCACTGTAGGTTGCTACACAGTGCACTTGTGCATACCTTTTGGATTTCAATTTGTTGTTGCATGTACTCAAGTGCTTATTAATCTAATTTGCTGCATGATAGTACTTTTATGGTGCAAATTCTATTAGTAGTATCTCCGTCTTTTAATTTCTGCTCATGGAAGTGGTTTTTTTCTTTAGGTCTTCATTACATGGGGAACAATGATATTTCATCCAAGTTCATGTTCCATATGGTTAAATGACATTGCTTTGAACTGCAGGTCTCTTTTTGTTCCTTATTTCAAATACTTGCTGGAGAATTGTGTACATTATCTTACTGTCGCTGGAGATGCAAAGCTTTCTGGTTTAACACGAAAGAAGAAGGCCAAGATTCAGGAATCCGATAACAGCATGTTCCTTGGAAACTGGCATCTTAGAGCGCTGGTCTTATCATCATTACATAAATGTTTTCTCTATGATACGGGAAGCATGAAGTTTCTTGATTCTTCCAATTTTCAGGTTAGTCCATCCTTTATGTTCCAGATAATTTTATACTTGGGAATTAACAATTAGGACACGTGGGTAGTTTACTTATTTATATTTGTTGTCTTCACCCTTTGGCAATATAAGCCAGGAGAGAAGAAGGAGAAGTGAGATAGATTTGTAATTTCCTCGTTCTTTGTGTTGGGGTGCGGTGGGTTGGGGAGTTTAAAATATCTTTGGAAATAATGTATTGAATCATTTCTTATATCATCTCTCCACTTCTATATGACATGTGAACTGGTGTCTTCTTCTTTTCACGGTTTCTCCCGATGCCTATCGATTATCTCTGTTTGCCCTTAATGCAGACTGGACTCCCAATACTTTGTCTCTTCCAATCATTTTTCCCCCCTCGTCTTCTATCTTAAACTGACTTTTGAAAGTTTCTTCAGTGTCATCTGTCACTATGCTCTTCATGTCTTACCAAATGAAATTAACTTGTTTTCTGGATCTCATACCATAAGAACATTTTCCATTTAAATGTTGGAACCATCCAGCTATATTTCTTCCTCATTTCTGGAATCTTGAATAAAATGTCTACTGGTTGGAATGTTGTAATATCATGATAACAGTATCTTTGGTGATCTTTTTCGTTACTGATTTAGGATGCACGTATTTTCAGGTTCTACTGAAGCCCATTGTTTCCCAGCTTGTTCTAGAACCTCCAGTTTCTCTAGAGGAGCATTCTGACATCCCGTCTGTGAAAGAAGTTGATGAATTATTGGTTATTTGTATTGGTCAAATGGCTGTGACTGCAGGAAGTGATCTTCTATGGAAGCCCTTGAATTATGAGGTGATGTTTCTCTACATAATAGTTTCTACTTGTTGATGCAGATTTTATCTTCACCTTTCCTTGTTTTTGTACAAATTTATGAGGTTGGACTTTTACCGTTGAATCCATGATCCGCATGAAGTACTTAACATTTGCAGATGTTTCCTTTTTAGACTCGTCTCTCAGCATATTTTGACAATTCTTTTTATTACGACTCCAGGTGCTGATGCAGACACGCAGTGACAAGGTCCGTGCAAGAATTTTGGGCATGAGAATTATTAAATATCTTGTGGAGCATCTAAGAGAAGAATATCTGGTATTTGTTCCAGAAACAGTTCCCTTCTTTGCTGAGTTGCTCGAGGATGTCGAGCCTTCTGTTAAATCTCTGGCACAAGAAATCTTCAACGAATTGAGCACCATGACTGGTGAAGACCTCTCACAGTATATCTGAATGCGATATTATAGACAGCCCCCACCTGACCTTGTGGCCTAGAGAAATGATCTGGCAGCTGAGCGTGTGTAATGTGTGATCTCGTTCCTAGGGGAAGTGTACAAGTTTTAGATTATTAGATAGGAAAGATGTCCACAGTGTTGACCTCAAATTCCTTGCCTAGAAAAACATTGGTATAGAGCAGTTGCCTGAGGTGTTTTCAGTATAGATTTATAGTGTCATTTTCAAATTTTGAACCAAGGGAACTGGTCGTATGAAACTAAAGAGCAAGACGGAAATATGAATCAAAAATCTGATATCCACTGATCTAATAGATGAATTATTTCTTTCACATCCTCTACTTGACATTTGGTGACCTGGAAAATCCAGGGTCTAGGATTCGGACATTCGGATTCACTATTCGACGAACATCAACTACACTAGCATTGCTGTTGGATTACAAACTATACTTGGGCATTTACCCCAAAACGTTTTAGAATTTCGATTATTTCGTGCTAATAGCAAAGGTCTGCATACAAAGTTGTGCAACAAAACAAACGTCAGAGCAAGGCCGAAACAACAGTGGTAATTTGCCATAAAAAAATAAAAATAAAAAATAAAACATTTTTCCTGTTTTTTTTATTTTTTATTTTTAACTGTTACTGTCTTCCGGGCTTTCGGGTTCAAACTCTCCGGTCGGGTCCCAAAACCCGAGTTCGGAAATCGTCAACATGAGGCTTTTCCCAAAAAAAAAAAAAAAAAAAAAATTATGGGGCTAACCGGACTTCCACACCTACGCTGGCCCTGCCGTTAGATTTGGACGCACTCGATTTCAAGCTGCCCTTTCGCTCCTCCCCCTCCCTCTCTCCCTAAACCTTGAGCTTCTAGGGTTCTGGAATCACGCAATCTCCACAGCCGAGGCACGAAACTGCGTCGTTTTACTCTCAGGTCTCTCTCTACTCGTCTCTTTTCCATTTCTTTTCATAATGATCTTGTTGTATGTGTTTGAAGAAATGTCTCTCTAAATTTCAACAGCGAACTCAGAAATGCTGCCGCGGTGGAGCAGAGCTCTCACTCAGCTCTCTAGGCTGGGCTCGCAGCGTGGCTTGAACCACGGAAACGATTTCTATGCTATTTCGCGCCAAAGCTACGCCAAGGCAGCTGTGGCTCCGGTTATAGCTGATACTCTGGCAAAAGGCCTTCCCACCGAGCCAGTGGTGCGTTTCGAAACTTCTACTTGATTTCAATCTCAATTCGTTTGGTTTAAGGAATCATTTAGCTTGTGCAATTAGATTGTTGCTGAGGATTTGTGTGCCAATGTTGAACAGGTGAATTTGGACAAGCTGTTTTGGTCTAAGCCGTCTTCATTGGCTTTGCCTCCGGAGTCGCCGTTGAGGATTGATGAGCCGGAGTATGAGGGCATTAAGCGTGTGTTTCTTAAGCTGATGCTGTTTTACAGCAAGCAAAGCAAGTCGATTCGAGGGGCGAATGTGGTGTATAAGAGAGTCGTTTCCCAAGTTGATAAACCGGCCATATATGAAGGTCATATTGTTAATCTCTTGTAGAGTTCAATTCCATATGTTTCTTGAAGTTACCGCTACTTGTGTAGTTAGGTGTAGGACAGGGAGAGACTGTGTAGCTATGTTAATGGAGATTTGAATTATTGTCGTATGTATGCAGTGTTCAACTTGGAGAAAACTTTTAAGACGACGTATGCTTTGCTTGTACTTCATATGTGGCTTTGCTTACGCCGGTTGAAACAAGAGGGAAAAGAAGGTGTTGAGTTCGGGCAATATGTGTATGAGATTTACAATCATGATGTGGAACTTAGAGTCTCTAAGGCTGGGGTATGTGATTCTTATACGTTAAGTTCTTTGAACTTGAATGCTTAATGACTGTTAGTTTAGTTTCTTTTTGTTAATTCTTTTTTAGATAACATGTGCAATTCTAATTAGTGTTCATCATCCATTACAAAAGGATTTGTAGCTATTCCTTTTTAGTTTCTTTAGTATGGTTCAATCGTAGGGAATTCTCCAGGAAGGATCTGTTCCTTGGGGTTGAACCGTACTATTTGTCTACCAGGGGGTTGTTGGATCTGGACTTTTTGGGTGAAAAGAAATTGGTTTCTTAGACTTCTTCATGATAGATAGGAACCACGTCTCTTTTAAGGAATTGATTGGTCAACACTTGTAGGAGTATATGGGTTATTTTCATGTATAGCTTTAGTGTACGATGTGTAGGAGTTTCAATGTAGACATTTGGCAATTTTATATTTACTGCCATCATATGCAAGGATAGAGTCCATAGTTATGCTGGGTCTACTTGGATGCACTATCACAGTACAGAATTTACAGCTATGCAGGTATTGATTTGCCATTGAAATACCAGGTCAACTTGCTACTGAGTAAATGGATGAAGGATTTGGAGAAGATATTCTATGGAAATATTGTTGCTTATGATGCTGCTGTGCTTCCAGAGGCAAGGCTGGATGATCTGCCAAATGTCATATGGAGGTAAATCTTTTCGAAACTTGGTCTATGGTCTCCCGACCCTTCATCTATACTAGGTCAATTGATGGTGTTCCATTACTGAGCTCCAACATCTCATTCCTTAACTGACTTCATTGTGGGATGCGCCTTAACATTTTGCATTGGTGTTTTAGGAATGTCTTTTCTGATGATGGTTCATCAAAGCCAGATGAGGCTGCATCACGAACTGTCCAGGCACGCTCTCATTTTTCTTCTGTTGCAAACTTTAATGTAGTAATGTACTCTGTGAAATTCCAGAAAATGCTTGATTCTCCAAGTTTAGAATGTATAGAAGTGTTATTTTTGACTAATTGACCAGAAGTTTCCTTTATATTTTCATAACACCACCACCTTGATTAAATAAGTACTGTCTGCTACAGTCAGAAAAGTGATTAGAGTGGTGAGTGATGAGGGAACAAGATCAGTAAATTTGGAGTTGCTCATGCACTTACCACTCAGACAGAAGAGGGGTATAGTTTAGGATACTCAACTTCCAGTCTGTTGATCAAATACTATAAAGTCTTCCCACATTTACCCCCGTTGGTAGTTGAGTTCTTTGTGTGCGTGTGTGTGCATACTTATTTATTGATTTTTTTCCTCCATTTTATTTTATTTTACTTTCTTTGGAGGGGCTTTGTGGTAGTAAGTTTTCCAGTATTGTAAATGCATGCACTTACAATTGAGGTTTATGTGCAGGCAATGGCAAGATATGTTCGCCGGGAAGTTAGTTGCCTGTCGTTAACAGGTATCATTATTTTACATTTCCAAGAATGAATTATATGTGCACCAAGTCTATCATACACATAGGCAGCAACCTGAATAACTTGCTCAAATTTTACAGTAAAAGGAAGTAGAGACATACTGCACGCTCAGTATTGTTTCATATTATTTGATTTTCACATCATGAAACTTTGTTATCTTCGCTTTTTGGTCAGAATGATTCTTGAAGACCCAAATACATTGGTTATTATAAGCCCCTTGCACCACCTTGTTTCGAATTTTCGAGGGATTGAATCTTTTTTTAACTTAATATGACGGACTTGAGTTCAGTCTCTGTTTTCTATTGGGCTCCAATTCTGCTACTTCACCTACATATTGCTTCCTATCTGAGACTGACAGTGTTGTGGTTTTTTGTTGGCAGATAAAGAAGCTATGTTTTCCGGCAATTTCATGTTTACTCCACTAAAAATCGAGAAAGCAAAATTGGAGGGGTCCAGATGAGAAAGAAACTATCCAGTCATCTGCAAATTTTCGTTGTTTTGGGATGTAGTTTTCATATAAAAGAAATCATTCACTTGTAAAAGACTACCACAATAAATCCTTTGTATAATTATCAAAAGCAACCATTTTTGTTTTCATTGGTTATTTCATTAGTTTCTAAGTGATTTGCAGGTCCATTTCCATGGACTTATGGGAATGATGAGTTGGTCCTTGGGGTATTTCGTTAAAACAAAGTATCCTCTGGTCAGTTTTTTGGTGATTCTATGAGATCAGTATTACCAGGAAAATTGGTCAACCACCATGTGCATATGATGTATTGATCTTTTGTGTTACAGATATTAAATACAGCATTATTATCTATTCTGAAGGTGAAAAAGAAAAAGAAATAGTTTCAAACTATTACTTAAAACAAAAAGTTTGAAATTATAAGCTAATTACAATTCATGCCCCAACTCTATGAAGATTGGAACCTTCACCAAATATTGTGGATTATAGGGTTACGCAAGTTTTGATCAAAATCTTGAGTTCATATTTTCTCACCAAAATTTTTCCACTCTCAAATAATGATTTTTAAACACTTCTCAAACAGATGGAATTTAAAAATCATGATGCAAATGTTTTTATATAATTTTTCAAAGTTAAAAAATAATAAAATTAAAAAAATTATTTATTTCAGGTTCGGTGTTTCATCAGTTAGAACACGCTTTACATTCGTGCTCTGCTAACAGTCGGTACATGAGATTTAAAAATAATAATAATAATAATTATATCAACCAAAATTTAAAATATATATGTTAAATATTAAGTAGGCCGAGTTCCACCGCCCAAAGAGGACTACAATTCGTGCCTTTTAAAATATTAAGTAGGCCCCACCTCTTCCAATAACCCCTGAAGATCCCTCCAATAGAAATTCGCATATGCCGTGTCCTGCTTCTTCCCTCCATCTCTAACCTCTGCAAAGTGCAAACCCAACTCTCAAAACTTCCCTTTCTTCTTCCAAACTTTCAATTCTTTAATCCTTCTCTCTCCTCTTTCTCCATTGACTTCACTCCAACGCCACCTCTCTTCCTTCTTCTCCTATATATAAACCACCCCCCTCCCTCCCAAACCCAAAAACCCAGACACGTTTTTCACTGTTCCATCTGTAACATAGGCCCCAAGTAACGCATAAAAAAAACTTCTTCTTTCCAAAAACCCTAAATCCCCAGACACCCCAAAGAGCTTTCCTTTTTTTGGGGCTTTTACTCAGATTCATTTCTTTTCCAAAGCCCAGAATTCAATTTCCCTCAATTTCACAACAATCAGCCATGATTTTCTGGAAATTTCTCCTTCTGTTTCCGCTACTGACCCTAGCTTTCTCCCACGAACCTTTCGACTCCCACCACCTACCCCGGCCGTTGATCATCGAGTACCCCGAGCACGCCGAGCCCCGTTTCAAGGAGCTAGAGGAAGAGCTCAAGCTGCACTGTACCAGCTGGAGGTTTTCGGTGGAGGCTAACAATGTGAACCCATGGAAGACGATTCCGGAGGAATGTGCGGAGTATGTGAAGGACTACGTCACCGGCCGGGCTTATGGTGTTGATCTGGAGAGGGTTTCTAATGATGCTGGGGTTTATGCCAAGAGTGTTGTATTGAGCGGTGATGGCAAAGATGTGTGGATTTTCGATGTTGATGATACTCTTCTGTCCAATCTTCCGTATTACGCCGACCATGGTTATGGGTATGATTCGAAATCTAACTTTGATAGATAGTCTTATATTAGTAGAATGTATGATATTATCAATATAGATTTGGTAAAGTCTGCTTGATTGAGTAGAATGTATGCTATGATGAACATAAATCGAATGGTGTTGAGAATTTTAGTTAGAGTTTTTACTGTTACTGGACCCTCCAAGAAGCAGAAAACCCTGTTTAATTGTTGAGAAAAAGAAAGGAAAGTAGAATGTTGTAACCTAGATGGTTCATAGATCATAACTAGAACCTTTCACAATGTTTTTGATTCAGTTGTGTTGAACCTGTTGCAATTGTTCCACAAATCTAAGAAGAGTCCTATTTTCTCTATTTCGTTGAATTTACTGTGTTGGTCATTTCTGTGACAATTTTGTGTTGGGCTTTGCAGCTTGGAGGTTTTTGATCAGTTGGAGTTTGATAAATGGGTCGAGAAGGGCATGGCACCTGCTATAAAGTCCAGCTTGAAACTCTATGAAGAGGTTTTGGGCTTGGGCTTTAAGGTGTTCTTGCTCACTGGGCGCGGTGAAGGGAAAAGAGGGGTTACTATTGAGAATCTGATCAATGCAGGATTTCGAGACTGGCATAAGCTTATTTTGAGGTGAGTATGGATGTCATTCATAAATTAATGTTGAACTGGATGGCTATGCTGTGTGACCAACTGACTACTTTAAGTATCCAAACTTTATGTGTTTTTCTTTTAAATTTTAAGGATAGGTTAGGTCATCTGTCTTAATAACTGTAATTTTAGGCGAAATGGAGGGCATGTGAAAGTTTAACGCAGTGCAGCATTATGTGTGCTAAAAAGTTGGGTAGACTAATAGCATTAGCATGGGAGTCCTGAATATATTCTCTTACTATGAGGCTATTATTCCATCTGTGGGGTAGAATAGAGGAAATGCCATGCCTAATATAACTACTTTTCAGTGACATTGTTAAATCTGCTTTTTCTTGAAATTATATACCATACTATAGTCCATTTTCCATCGTTTTTTCATTATTGCAGTTCCCTGGTGGGGTTCTGATCTCACATTTACTTGGTTAAAGATGATTGAAGGGATGAATTTTCGTATAGATGAAAAAGAATTTTTGTGTTTTTCATCCCATCTTCATTACTGGTCTTGTCTATTTGGTAAACAAATTGATAACAGTGTGCATGTGACATTTGTGCGTAGATCAATTGAAGGGTAAACAGGAACAATGGGGATCATTCGTCAGAAAATTTTATGATTAACTGATAGTTTCTTCTTCTGTTAGTTTTCACTGCTCTTCTTTCTTCAGTTTGTTATATACTTATCTGGTTACAAAACTTGAGTTTTTCGTATATTAAGACACTGTTCACTATATTTGCTGTTAGGCATCTTTCTCACTTTTCGCTATTTGGCTTCTAATTCGAGCTTCAAAATATCTATCTTGAATTCTGATCCTGTATTTCAAATACTGCGCAGGGACGCAAATGACCAAGGGAAATTAGCTACAATTTACAAATCAGAGAAAAGAGGCGAGATGGAAAAGGAGGGATACAGAATTCTTGGAAATTCTGGAGACCAGTGGAGTGATTTATTGGGTGGCTCAATGTCTATCCGCTCATTCAAGCTTCCCAATCCCATGTATTACATTCCATAATAGAAGAAAGTCGTTCCGATAATTAAATTGTACTGATTGGTTTGTGGCCCTTGGTATATCGGCACTCAAGCTGTCGTGTAACTGTAGTACCGAGTAAAATTTATGATGAATATATACTACAGGGAATTGTAAATGCCAAAGTCACTATTGTATATACTTCCAGTTTAAATCTCTCTCTCTCTCTCTCTCTCTCTCTCTCTCTCTACACACACACACACACACTACCAGTTTAACAAGTTGAAGTACTAATTTCATGTTGCAGACACTTTTGATGAATGGTCATGATCATGCACATGATAAATATAATCTTAGCATTTGCTTTTCGACATTTCTAATCTGCAGGTACACTTATTTTCGAGCTCCTCCTAGCCAAAACTGTAGTAAAGCTGATTGGCGTCGAAAGTGGACACTGCAAAATCCAGATTCCTTCCTACTTACAGATTGGACCACGGTGAGTGGGTTTGGCTTTCCCAGTTGCACTAACTATCTCTTGAATTGTGTTATCTACATTATTGGTCCCAGACTTTTTGTGTCCAAGGACCAAGGTTATGAAATTGCTATCATCGAGTCGGTCATTGTCGCGCATTGAAGAGCTGCTCATTGGCTCAAGGGTCATATAATTTTCTCTCTCGATATGACTTCCATACCGGGTCAAGCTATTTTTGCTTCAAGGATGATACTTGGGCATAGCTTCTGGGACCAGTCCTTTAGGTAAGTTAGAGAGACTAATAATAATCATCGTCATCATTGTGATGGTTGAGAATTGAGAGATGAGGTGAAAGCTAGTTCGCTGTTTATAGAATTGCAGGAAACGGCACCAGAGATGTTACGTAAATGTTCTATTTGGTACGTTAGTTAACGTGCAAGAATAATTATTGTTTGATCCAGGAGCATCACGTGTCCGGTTGTAATTAGCAAGGGCGAGAAACAACGACATGTCACATAATACCCTCTTTTTTACGTCACAAGAGATTAAATTTAATCTAAAATTACTATTCAGGAAATTAGTAATGGGCCACAAGTGTCCCCTGTCTGACAGGCTGACATTTCTCTTTGACAAACCAGAGTGCGTCACGTGGTGGAATGGGGACCCACCAGTTTGATATTTATGATTTGATGGAGAAGCTAGCGAAAAACATCTCATACTCTGGTGATTAGCCCCACCAAACAACTCATCAATCTGCGCCGTTAATTAGCCTTCACATGAACTCATACAACTATTCATTCTAATTACTAATTAGTAGTCCTAATTCTTGAAAATTTTCGGCATCATGAACATGTGATAGTTTTGAACCATACAATAATTATTTTTAATTAAGCATTTACTAGTAACTAGAGGCCCGTGGGAAGAGCTTATAAGTTGTAATTTGATTAAGATGCTAAATATTTTGTGTGATCGTAATTTGCTCATTTCAATATAGTCATACTAGGTTTTTAAACATTTGAGTTAAACCAGCCCCCACCTAATAACCATGGATAGATAATCCCAGGTATTTACTGATCTACAAGTTTTAGCAAAATAAAGTATAATCTCTATGAAGTTCGGATTTGAAACATTTTCATTTTTCTCATAAACTTTCATTATGCTTTCCATTCTGATTGACGCATGTAAATTTTCAACTTTTTCTTTTGCCCGCACTGATTGGCGTTGCCATAAAAGTAGGTGTGTAGAAATATTTTTTTTGTTTTTCTTCTTATGTCATTGAACATTATGGCCTCTGTAGATATCTTCGTAGTGATATGACACTACATCTCCTTTGTGATATGACACTACCATAAAAATTTCCTTCCCTAATAAATGAATGACTGAACCCACCTGAATTCTAAAATCCAACCGCTTTTTGCTGCTATGGAGTAAAACCTCTCTCAGTGTAACGTCCAGTGATACTTTCAGAAATGAACTTGCTCAAATTAGCTCTTAACTACCAACTCCATCACCCACTTGCTGTTAATAATTGCACTTCTTGTTCGGTGTGTGGATTGTAGTTAAAGACTTACTGCTCATTGGAAACATAACAAGTTGAACAAGTCTGGATCTGAAAATCATCTCCAGTTTCTTACTGTACTTCATTATTTCTTTGGTAACCAAATGACAGTAAGCCTGCTGCTTATTTATTTGTTTAAGATGAACAAAAATACCAAAAATCGCTTGTAAAATACGCGTATTTGGTAACAACTTTGCTAAATATATATATATATATATATATATATATATATATTTCAAAAGTCATCTCCTCTTCCCTTTAGTTTTTATATTGAAAATGAGCAATTGACAGTAACTCCATAGCTTAGCCTGATATGACATCCCTCCATCCCCCAACCTCCTCATTATTTAAATCAACAAATCAACAAATCTAAGATCTTTGCTTTTATAAAAGAGGAAGAATATCACTTTCTTAACAAAGTAACAATAACCACTGTCTTCTACCTCTAAATCTCACTATTCGCTGTATTAGCATATCAAGCAGAAAAGGACACAATGTGCATGCAAATTTGATATGAAGAATATTTTGGTGGCAAAAGTGAACTTTCACAAACACACACACACACAGAGCACACCAATAACAGTCAAACAGAGTGGAGCATCACATGGTATAGATCTGTCTTATAAGGTATTACTATAGTTTATGTGCTGATCTCAATTCTTCAACTCCCATCTCTTTCTTGTGCACAAGTCTCTCTCTTGCTTCATCAACAAATTCAAAGTCCATTTTCCTAGACAAAACATTATCTTTTTCCCTTTTAATTCCCCAAAAATCTTGGGTTCCACAACCTCTTCCAAAAGTACCATTCCATCTCAATCTTCTTGTCTTCTACTCCTACTTGTATCAAGATTGGCATATGTTCAACAGTTTCTCAATCTTCCACATCAAAACCAGATCCTAATCCTTTGTTAATTGTGACTTTGATCACCCAATAATGTACTTGTCCTTGTTTTTAGAATTTTTCGACTGTTTGGCATAAAGGAATTATAGTTCTAATAGAATGAAGAACATCCACAAGCTCACTTTGATTCTGGTACTGACCTCAGCCACAGTTTTGATATTTCTTGCACTTTTTATCTACTTTTGCTGCAAAAGAAGTCCAAAAACTGAGCTAAAAGATGTAGAAAGCACAGAGCTGAAGCATGAAGATGATGGTGTTGTTCTTCAAGTGGAGGACTTGATAACTTTTCAGGATGGTGAGGACCTCACAATTTCTGACATACTGGAAGCTCCAGGAGAAGTGATTGGGAAATCCAACTATGGCACACTTTACAAGGCTTTGTTGCAGACAAGTGACTCAGTGAAGTTGCTGCGGTTTTTGAGGCCTGTGTGTACTGCAAGAGTTGAAGATTTTGGTGAAGTGGTTCAGCTTTTGGGCTGCATCAGGCACCCCAATTTGGTGCCTCTTCTGGGTTTCTATGCAGGACCAAGAGGTGAGAAGCTTCTGATTCATCCGTATTACTGGCGTGGGAGTCTGGCTCCATTTGTGAGAGGTTAGTACTTTTGCTATTGTTTTGCCTTTTGATTTGTCTTCTTTCTGTTTGTGCTTGTTTGGTTGCCAAGAAAATGCCTAAAATGAACAGGAAAGATAAGAAAGCTAGAGTATTTACTCATTTGGGCTTAATTCAAACACCATCTGGATATTAATGAACAGAGAAAGAAATTGCATAGCAAATAATGCAAGGAGTATAGCAGTGTTTGATAGAAATGATGGTTTGGAAAGTCTTTTCCTTTTTTTTTCCCTTTGCTGGGTCTGGATTGCTTCACATTAATTTACTTCAAGATTGCAAACTTTGTGTTGTGAAAGAGCAGAGTTGAAAACTTCTGGCAGGTTTTGAGTTTCCATGTTCTGTTCTTGACTATTATTTGGAGTCAGATCCATCTCTACATTTTGCTTGTCATCTACATTGGTTTATTAATGATTAAGATATTCTGATAAGAAATTTTGAATCCTCCGCAATTAGGAAGTACAAAAATTGAAGCTATAGAAGTTCAATCCAACTGTCATAGCATATAAATTGATTCTGCTATATTCTTCTTCTTCCTCCTTCTCTTGTTTTTGTTTTTGCTTGTTTTTTTTGTTTGTTTTTTTTTTTCTTTTGGTGTTTTTCATATGGGAGATTCTCCAAGAAGGCTAAAATGTTGCTAACCAGCCCCAACTGAATTCTGATAGTTTTGGTTTTATCTGCTTGTTTTGATCTCTTTTGTGCACGTCATACAACCATATTTGGAGTCCTTCTATACATAATTTGTATCTGTCAACACCAACCATTGTCAGTTATCCCTTGAGATGACGATGACTGCATTATTCACATTTGTCTTACCTTCCATGATTCTCAAATTTGATCTTTGCCTTTCTTTAGAAAAATCAAAAATCTGTGAATCATTATCATATTGAGAGCTGTTTTGATTAAACTTCTCTTTCTATGTAATGGCAGAGGGCAATCCCGAGTCTCACAAATGGGCGATAATTTATAGGATCTCAGTTGGTATAGCCAAAGGATTACATCATCTTCACACTGGCTTGGAGAAGCCAGTAATTCATGGTAATCTCAAGTTGAAAAATGTGCTCTTCGACCGGCATTACCAACCTTTCATCTCAGATTTCAGCCTACACCTTCTCTTGAATCCCACTGCCGGCCAAGAAATGCTTGAATCTTCGGCATTCCAAGGCTACAAGGCGCCCGAGCTGATCAAAATGAGGGATGCAAATGAAGAGACTGATATATACAGTTTCGGGATCATCTTACTTGAGTTACTCACAGGGAAGGAACCCATCAACCAAAACCCTACAACACCTGATGAGGACTTCAGTTTGCCGAACCTAATGAGAAATGCAGTCCTTGGACATAGAATTCATGAACTGTTCCATCCAGATATACTTGTCAGTAGCTGCACTACTGATGGTGAAATCCCAGTTACTAAGGAAAGAATACTCAAATTGTTTCAGCTTGCTATGACATGTTGTTCTCCTTCACCATCATTGAGACCAAACACCAAGCAAGTGCTATGGAAGCTTGAAGAGATTGGAAGCTAGAACATTGTTGGGTAGGTCATAGTCAGAGTGCCTGGATTTCATTTCAGGATAATTCTAGTTTACAAAATCTGCATGATCGATGCCCATGACAGTATTGATGATGACATTGACATGTATAGTAAAAAGTATAGATAATTGGGTATACTTTCTTGAAGGCAAAAAGTTGGAAAATTTCAGCTACCAGGATTTGTAGGATTGCTTCCTGCTTCCTGATGGTGATATGGGGTACACACTAAAAGTAAAAGTTTCAGATTTAAGCAATGTGACAAGGATCATAAAGTTGGTGATTTCTTTGTCACCATGACTCATATTGCAGATTTCAATAGTGGTGTGGAAGGGGTGCAAAGTGTTACAAGAGAGGGTATGGTGGCTCAGCCAAAATGAAAAGGGTGCTTCCTTGTTCAACAATGAAATCATGCTTTTCCAAACTAAGATTGTAAGCAACTTTGTTTTTAATTTTATTTATCCACGGATTAAATTTATGTTCATGGACATAACTGGAGTCAGGATTTGAAGGCAAAAATGTCGGTCTCATACGACTTTTTTCTTTTTTGGTAGAACTATTGAGCCTTTTCTTTTACGAGCATTCTCTAACTAAATAATGTAGATCGGTTTATTCAAAAAATAATAGTAGATCGGTACTTTTATATAAGCAATCAAGTCAACATTCTAAATGCAGATTGTGGCTATGGTTTTTGGTCAACTATAACTATTTATCATTCCTATATGAATTTTAGAACAAGAAATTATACAGTGCGACTGATGTATTGATATTCTATGTTACATGACATTATTTAAGCCATTAGTGCCATCTTAAAGCTCTAGTGTTTTAACATGTTACTTAGGCTCTAATTAATTTGTAATATTAATTACAAAATTATTTATTTAGTTTTTTAAACTATAAACTTACTATAGTTCATGTTTCAACCCCATGAAAATTGAATCCTATAAATTTAAAACAAAAAAAAATTCTCCAAGATCATGATTTCTACCCAAAATTGTGAGACTATAGTACACGACTTTTTACCAAAATCACATGTTCTTATTTTCTCACAAAAAAATTTTCGCCCTCAAATAATGATTTTGAAACACTTTTCGAACTGAGGAACTCAAAAATTATGATGCTATTTTTAAAAATATTTTTCTAAGTTAGAGAATAATAAAATCATGTTTTAGAATAATAAACTTATGGTACAGAAAAATTTCAAGAAAAAATAGTGTTAACAGAGTTTTTGTATGTTTTACATGTTATTATATTCATATAGAGTCTCATTTCTATTCAACTTTCATCTTTCTTAATCTAATGTTGAAGCAATCAAATTGATTTAAGTACCAATTATGGCAATAGTTTTTCAGTCAACTAGTTCCAATATATTTTTTGCCAGATGAATTTTAGAACAGATAATACTAGATGACAATGGCTTTCATGAAAATGACTCAAAATAATTCAAAATGAAAATACTCAAATCATAAATATTCAAAACTGATTCAGTTTCATATACATTACCCAATTGTCAATTCGTCACTCTACAACTCCACATTTTCTTAATGATGTCTAGCTGCCATAAAGAGCCTAAGTGGGTGGTGGGTGATTGTAAATTGGTCTGGGTCCAATTATTATATATCAATACCTAGCAGGTTGTGGGGAGGCATTATGATTATATATTTTCCAAAAATAAGTGAAATTGTCACTTTTGGTCAAAATCTCCTTGTGCTTCCATACCTTTTCATCAATCCAAACCAAAACAAATATATGATTTCTTGGGCACATTTTTAATAGAGAAGAGGACCACATTCTATTGTTGCAATGTTCTTTCCCCCTTCATTTGTATACTTTCTTGTCCATGAGTTCATAATCCTTTTTTTTTTTTTTTGGATAAACGAAACTTCATTCAGAACAATCACAAGCCTCAACTCCTTACAAGATACATCTAAACTATCCCTATATCCCATCAATGTCAACATGATTAGTAACAATGAACAAAGGCAGATGCATAATTAGTAAGACTAATCTAGGTTCCCATATATTCCACTGGAGATAAATGAGAAAACTCTCAATTTGATTGATAATATGATAAAAGATAGGTTCTTTAGCCGTTTAAGGTTTCTTATATATGAGAAAAGAAACCCTAGGGTGACTAACAATGAAACCCTAAAGCCCACGAGTTAAAATAAAACAAATCTAAATTGAACTAGAAACCTAAAATGCTGAAAAAATAATAAATTGCAGTTTTAAGGCCCGAAACTATCCCGCAAGCCCAAAAAAGCCCACATGAGTTTTGTTCCTAGCGCCATTCCTTTCTTGGAAAGGTATAACAATCATAATTTTGACACCGAAAGTCAAATTTGCAAACTGGGTTTTCCTCTTTCACGATCAAGCTGCTTTTCGATTCTTGTTGCCATCCGTTCCACATCACTAAGCTTGGATAACCTGTCCACAATTGTTATACCCTCGATCATTTTGTTTCAAGTTCTTCTATTGTGTATCGGTTAGAAGATGTAGTCGAATGTTATTTTCTCTTATATGTTCGAGAGTCCGTGATTTTAAACAACGTAGGGTGTATTCAAGATTTATAAGGGGAGTTTTAAACTTTGTACTCTTGTGCATGGCCACTCTAAGTACATCATGCACCCCTTGAAAGGGGATTCCTCCAACGAAGTTTAGAGCCACAGACGTCATAATTATAATAAAATAAAAAACTATTGCAGCTATGTATTTTCAAATCCAAACTCAACCAACCTTGGTTGTTGCAGATTGATCAAGACTAGCTTTGCTCAAAATCCTGCTGTGGATGATACAAATCGTGAGCCCACCCTCCTTGTTTTACGTCCTTGGCCTAGCTGTTCTATTTTTCTTGACGAATCGGTCTTCCAACCATTACGCTGCGTTTGAATGAGAAAGTTTTAAATTCTTGAGAAATTTGAAATGATGGAATCTAGAACTTCGTCGATTAAAATTTCATTAGTTGCAATTTCTATTGTTTGGTTGTAAATTTTTAGAATTTGGAATGTCTAATAAATTAAAAAAGTTTAAAACAAACTAAAATATTAAAAAAGAAAAAAATATATTGTTTTGGAAACTAATAAAGTGATAAGAAGAAACTTTTGTAGGAAATTCGAAATGACACCTATTTTGATGGAAATTGAAGTGAGGAATCCAAACAATCAATTCCTTCATTTTTTATATTTTCCACATTTAGAACATCAAACGAGGTAATTCATGTTTAGGAATTATGAATTCCTTCTTTTCATTTAAATTGCCTCTGTTTTTTTCTTCATCCAAACACACTATTAGAGAAATGATGGCCGGTGGAGCTGAATGAATAGCAAGTCAATCTGCCCTCTTGTAAGCTACATACAACTACATTCGTGTATTTTAATGTCTCCATATTTACCATGCTCAACGCGACTTCTATGAGATCAACACGCTCTTCTTCTAGAGGACAATCCTAGACCAGCATTGGACTGCAGCTTCTGCATGTACCTTCCTTTGCCTTTCTTTATTAAACGGCTTCCAAAAATAAGTGAAATTGTCACTTTTGGTCAAAATCTCCTTGTGCTTCCATACCTTCTCAGTTCTCATCAATCCAAAGTCCAAACCAAAACAAATATATGATTTCTTGGGCACGTTTTTAATAGAGAAGAGGACCACATTCTATTGTTGCAATACACTTGCCCCCTTCATGTCTTCTAATTATATAGTTTCTTGTCCATGCGTTCTTAATCCTTTTCTTTTTTTGGATAAAAGAAACGTCATTCAAAACAGTCACAAGCCTCAACTCCTTACAAGATACATATAAACTATCCCTATATACAACCTGATTAATAACAATGAACAAAGGCAGATGCTACTGTTTTCTAGACTTCCACTCCACAATTGCAGAAAGAAGAGTATAGTTTGGTATTAGGTGCTTGTTTGGCATAGCCAAGTTTGTCATTGGGGAATTATCACTCTCTTCAAGCCATTTCTCTATTGCCCTGCGATCATAAGTGTAACCATCCGCGGCGACACAAGGCTCATTCATCACATCCTGTGACAAGAGAAGATAGTATTTTGATTGTCACAAAATAAAGAAAAATTTTAAGATGGATATAAAGGTATAGTATAGGTACTACTATATTATGCATGCATAGCATACCTTGAAAATTGGACAGATGAAGTGGTTAGGAGGTAGGCACTGAACTGTGGAAGCTGAGTCTCTTGCTTTATCAGCAACCTCTTTCAATCTCTCCAGTGCTGGAATCACTTGCTCTTTCAAGTCAGGTCTGTCCCTACGTCGAAGCTCTGCACAGCTCAATGCCAATTCAGCTAATTGCCTTGCCTCTTCCATTGGCCAAGACCCAGCTTTAGGATCTAAAACATCCTTCAAACTTTTATCATGAATAGCTGTTTCCACCAGATGAGTTATAGATATTGCAGGTTTTGCAGTCAGCAACTGCAAAATCACCATTCCCAAAGCATAAACATCTGATTTTGGAGAGATTACCCCAGTCCGTTGATACTCGGGGTCTATGTAACACATTGTCCCAACAGGCCCTGTCTCGTTGTATATACTGGACATAGAAGGGTCTAAATTAAGCATTGTAGAAAGGCCGACATCACCAATCTTGCTCACAAGGTTATGATCAAGCAAGATGTTCGCTGGTTTCAGATCACGATGGATAATTGGTTTAGGCTTTGAGCTGTGAAGAAAGACTAGAGCTGAGGCTACTTCCCAAGCAATCCGAAACCTCTCGAACCAAGGAATGGGGGGAGTGTTATTTTTCTGGTTCAGCCTGTCATCCAAGCTACCATTTTCCATGTATTCATACACTAGGCAACTATGATCAGGGCATGCACCAAGGAGGAGAAGCAAATGGGGATGTCGGATTTTGCTCAAGATTTCAAGCTGCAAGCCAAGACGAAATATAAATTAGTGTCCAGTTATATAGTTTGTCTTTAGAAATGGTTCCATGCGTTAAAACAGAAACTTTAAAGAGCAAGACCAACTTAGCTACACCAATATAAATTGCCTGCTGAAGTCTAAAGAGCTGTTACTATACAATAGATGAGTAGTTCAATTTTGATACATCCCTTGGTTTGGTTCAACATTCTCCTCAGTTTCAGTATCAATGTAGTGGCACTAATGCAGGAAGGAGTTTTTGATATCAAAATGAGCTACTATAAGAAGATAATTAACTGCTTTGTTTGGATCCTGAATTTTGCTTACCTCCTGCAAGAATTGCTTAGTTTGGTGATTCTCTTTAGAGTGAAGAACTTTTACTGCTGCAGTTGTATGATGGAAGTTGCTCTTATAAACAGTTCCATATGCACCCATACCAATCCTAAGATCCTCAGAGAAAGATGAAGTTGCAGAAACAATATCTTCCCACCTGAACTTCTGGTATTGCTGCACAGGACCAACTAGTACATTTTCAAGCTTTTCTTTTTCCTTGGCATCATGAAAGGCTTTCATTTCTGCTTCTCTCCTTTGAGAAGCTTCAATTTCAACACACTGTCTCACGTAGTCAGCCTCTATCTTAGCAGCTTCATACTTCTCCTTCTCTAGTTCTGCCAGCATTTTGGCTTTCTCCTCCATAGCACTTATCTCCTTGAGCCTTACTGCTTCCTCCAACCGCCGTTTATTTAAATTGCTTATCTGATTATTAAAAGGGAAAATTACTTATGATCCAAAAAGAAGTTCTTACCAGGGGTCAAGAGTATCACCCAGGTCAGTTGGATAGGCAAACAAATAAGGATAGAAATACCTACCTTCCGAGAAGCATCTATAGTCTCACTTTGAGCCATTGCATACATTCCTTTGACATGTCTGAGTTCAATTCTCAGTTTTTCTAGCTCCAGGTTGATATTTACCTGCAATAAGTTGAAAATGATCAGTATAATTACTTCTGTAAGACTATAAGTATGTAACACATATAGCTCTCATAATATAGACCAACTTCAGACACATGTTTTCACAGATGTAACCAAGTTTTTTATTTTTATTTTTTTATAATTTTTTTATTATGGAATTTCATACTGGTTGATAAAAGGTCTTCCACTCGTTTAAATCACCTTCTTAGACTAACGTATTTTGTGGTTTAGACAAAGACTAGTCGCCAACGATTAGCACATGAGATCACGAGTTCAGTGGGCATTTGACAGCATGAATATTGCATAGAATTATGAGGCAAATGGACCTTAATCTAGAAAGGTTCTATGTATATCTACCCGGTTTTCTTCCTTAATGTGAAAGCTACTTCATATATCGGAATTTGAGGAAATAATGAACATACAAACAAAAAGAATCATGGTCAAAAGATATACAGTGCTATGTGCAGCAGTTCAGCCTGTTTGGTAATCCGAGAGCACTACCGGGTTTTCAAATGAAAATAATAGTATAACCATATCTTTTGCTGCATATTTAACTGAGTAACACTATTTAATCAAGTGAAGGAAATCAAGAAGGGCTACCTGGCTCTCAGATGAATAATTTGTAACTACATCTGAGGTGGATGCCTGGTCAGAAGTCCATGACTGGTTATCTGTTACAAAGCTTCGAGTACTAGAGGAGTGACTCAATGCACGTCCAGCATCTGAGTTACTAGGATAAGAGTTCATAGTCATAGCATCCTTCCCCTCCCCAAGATCCAGAGACTGGTGTTTAGAATGAATGGTTTCATTTGACTTTGTTTTTGTATTCAGAAGATGTTGGTTCATACTTGAAAGAGCCTGAAATCGCTGCATCGGTAGGGAAGGAGAACGAAAATGAGAGTATGACCCAACGGATCCATGATCTGTGCCTAGTAGGGAGGGGAAAAGAAAAAAAAAAAAAAAACAGAATGCATGAGTTAATATTTTACATAAAAGCATCATTAACATGGTACATTATCATATCATTGCAAAGGTTGCAACTTATGACATGAATGGCCTCCATCCTCTATAGAATACATATACATTGCACTACTATGTCAAATATCAAGATGGAACTAAACCTTATCCCATGTACATTACCTGTTTGTGAGCTGGACGCATTACTCGAAGAACTGCTGATAGAAGAAGTGTCACTGTTATCATCTCTGATGCTTCCAACAGACTGGGAATCAGATGGGCGCAGCGATGACAATTTCCCTTTTGAAACAGCATAGACTGTACAAAATCCTGGTGTGCAAGCTGAGATTTTTGGGGACAGTCCCTTTTGTTTCCTAAGAGTAGTATAGTGTCAACACCATCAATGAAAATAACCAAAACCACAGACTACTCCACATTACATATACATAAACACAGTATCATAGTAATATACCAAGTAAAAGCAACCATATCTATTGGGACTAAAGCAACAGGAAGAAAAGTTGGATAGACACCTTGTAAACAAGCCACGAGACGGGGCACCTATGACAAGATTGCTTACAGCAGACTTAGAAACCTCCTCTGCTATTGCATTTGCCACATTATCTGACTCAATGACTACAACATCAACTTGCACCTACATTCAAAATAAAGCTGATTACACTCTTGTTTCCTGGATTTCTTTATATCAAATTTCAACAACCAAGAAAGTCATACCTTCTTAAGAGTACACATTTTCTTGTATGGAAGAAGCAGCTCACTTGTCTGCCACTCCATGTCCTTTCTATATGCAGCTACTACATCTTCTCGTACTTCTGAAATAGGAATCAGATTCCCCACTATAATCACAAAATGAAGAAGGTACAAATCAGTCAAGTTCAGTTTTTTATTTAGTATACATGTTTAAAAGGGAAAAAAAGTATACAGCTTGGCTCCAACATAGTTGTAGAAGCATAAGCTTACTTGGTGTTGGAATTCCAGTTATTCTTGCTCGGACATGTATCAACTTGAAAAAGACGTTTCCTTCAGGAATAAACTTCTCCAGCGCCCACTTCACAATGTATTTGCTTTTTCTGTTGCCATTGATAGCAATGGCAACAATCGACAGAGGGGAAGGTATCTGCAATGTGAGATTGTCCTCTGCTTCAAGAATTTCACTTCGATCCATTTCTCTGCCACTTATATATCTGTTAGAATAAACCCCAAGGAAGCACAAGAGCACCATTAGTTATCGCAATGAACCAGATCAAAGAAAATAAATTAGCATTTAAAATGTATATACATTTTTCTTCAACAGAAACAAGTGGAATATCTTCAACAGAGTAAAACATCTTTAATTTGAGCTCCTGATAATTCTTATTGTATCGATCTTGTGAATTTATGTAAATATCTCTTGTGGTGAGATGAAGATTAGTCCGAGATGTAATTGCATTTGTAGAGCACTATACTGTTCAAACAGTATACAATACAACAGCAAAGCAAGTTCTTCAAGCCAGAAATTCATCAGCAGCTCTAAAGTTTCATAATTGTGTGCACACAAAAACATACACAGACCCAGAAAGAGAACTTCATGGTTCACCCAAAAAAGAACTGAAATTTCATGGCACAATCCTGAAACTTACAGCAACAACCAAAATTCTAAACATATGCTCACACAAACATATGTATATTTCTATGTATGCAATTGCACAAAATTCTTACTTTTCTGTTCTTAAGGCTTTCAAAAGTTCAATGAACAACAAAATTCAAAAACCCAGAAAAGTTGCAGACATTAAAACTCCAAAGATGAAAAATACATACCAGTTGCTTAAGCTTCAAGACTTAAACTTTGAGCTTTCCTCGACTCCTCTTGAGAAAAGAACAGAAACCCTTCAATACCATTATCTGCAAAACCTCCTTGAACATTCAACTACCATTTTCAGGGTTGAAATACGTTTAGCTGGCATAAGAAGATGACGTGATATATAGCTCAACCCCACAGGGCTCGTTTTTGCCTCTCAAGTTTTAAAGCCAACGTGAGGCATTCCTTATGCCTGAAAGCTACGGCACTTCTAATATTGGTTTTTCTCCTGTGAATCAAAAATGCAAACTTTGTAGTAAACTATGTTTAAAAGCAGCCATTTGGTCAGTGTCTGGTGTGACTTGTGAGTTTTGTGTTGTTTTCAGAGCCCAGAGGGACGTGACTTGGTTTTGTATATTGAACCTAGTTGTGGAAAATTTAGTGCCAATAATTTGAACAATTTTTTTTTTTAATTTTTAATTATTTGAATGAGGACCTACATAGTAAATTAGTATTCAGCTATTCATGGTAGGTAAAATGCTGAAATTCTTTCCAGATACATGTCACCATGTCATTACAGTCTTCCTTTTCTTTGTTTGCTTCCTTTAACAGTCAATCTGAACTATAATTTAGCCTAATAAAAAACTAGGATGTTATTTCAATTCTTCCGGCGTGACCATCAAACCGTATGAAAATATAGTTTTGCCGGAAATTGAACAGGGGACATAGCATGTAACTAAAGTTAACATATTGTTGTACCAAAAAAAAAAAATTAACATATTGTTGATGTTGATCTGTGTTGTGTTTTAATATCTGATCAGAGAACGTGATTTAATTAACGGTCATGATCAGATATTATCTCTTAAGCTGCAAGGAAGTATCCAATCAATTGGGAAACTACCACGAATATTCTCCAGATATCTTGTGTACTTCAATGACAAAGATTATCCAGTTGTCATTTGAAAAACTCTATTAAAGAGAAATAAATAGGATAAACAAGAAAAGTTGCTTGCCTTGTAGACCTCTACGGTGAGAAAACACGAGGGGATACATTGAGACTAATGGTAACATCGCAAAGAAATTGACCTCATTCGATTATAGTTGACAACTAACCTAGTGGCTCATAGAACTTGAATCTGGACGATTTCGTCATAACTTTCATTCATAATAAGTTAAAAACGTAATTGGTATGGCATTAGATAATGTAGGACATTCAATGAATCCCAGGAATAATACTAGTGGTTAAGCTCTTTCTAATCCATGGTTTGCAAATTCCCCATCTCTTTCAGAAATTTTTATTACCAATTAGTTAGCTATATGAAAGTATCCGAGACCTTGATATTTATTATAAGAAACATAAGCTTATAGTCATCTCCATATTTATACTAAGAAGACATTCCATTTAGGTCAAAGATCTGGGCGTAATTGGTATTCTGAGTTTACTAAGATCTCTTAATATCTTTGGTCGGATTGTGTGAACCTATTGTTAAATGACGTAAATTCTAAAATTTTAACTTTGGAGATGTTCTAATTTTAAACGTATATCTCTTAGCTACTACGACAAATACGTAGGCTACAAAAATTCTATATATAATGCTATTTACTGCACGTAGAATCAACTAAAAATTCATATCAAACATGGAAAGCATCTACTATGTCGTACGATGTTGTAGGGCAAAACACTGCTCGAGGGCAACAACCAAGAAATGATGGATTTAATAGTCACATGAATATGCATATGATTCACATAGCTAAAAGCCTAAAAGATGATGTGAAGGGGTTGACATGGTAGCTCGAGTTGTTAAATGCACATAATAGTCGAAACGTATTTGTAGTCCAACGTGTTCTATGATGTGATGTGATGCAAGTTAGGGAGAGAGACAGGCTCCATGTCCAGAGCCATGCTTGTTCCAATTTCCCCTATCAATCTTGTACTGGTTTGATTAAGAACAACATTACATACTTTTAGCTAGGTTGCTGAAAGTTTTATATAGTATTCCATAATATTGAAATTTTAAAGCTGTGAACTGTTAAATTAGATACTGTTTTCAGTGTATCGCAAACAATGAATTAATCCACCGACTTCTAGCTCTAAAATTTCAGCACTCCGAAAACATTACGTACTGTTTAAGTTTGTTGGACGGCTGAAGTTGGTGAATGGAAGAATGGTGACTTCATGGTCAGGTGACCTGGTCTCATATACAAACTCAAAGGCTTTCTTTAATTTGAACTTTCACACTGTTTAAGGAAAAACGTAAATTAACAGAGAGAGAGATAGTAATGTTTCAGAGAGAATGAAGATTCAAGTGTATTTATTCATCTCATACAATGAGGTAGTTATAGGGATACATTTGTAATGTGAAAGCTCAAAGAGAAAACCAAAATGATAACCATCTCAATGATGAATTCTGCCATGCTTGTTGCCTCTTGGTAAAGTATGTTACATAAGTCTTCATACACTCAAGTACCTATGTTTATACACTCAAGTACCTATCTATACACTTAAGTATTTGTTACATGATATATACATACATAGTATAATACATTTATACTACAACACTCCCCCTTGGATATTTCATGTCAATAGTATTGTGTTGGTGGTGCGCTTCGAAGTTGCCTCGTTAAAAACCTTGCCAAGTAATAAAACCCTGTGGGAAAAAACAACTTTGGTCGAAGGAGAAAAATAGCACAATGCGCGTCGAGTGTGAAGTATGTTTTTGGATACTCCCCCTGATTTAGACTCTCCTTGAAGATCGTGGGAGTTCGGATATCATTCTCAATCCGATGCTCCTTACATGTTTCTCGAAAGAGGATTTTGGTAGTGACTTGGTAAATAAGTCAGCTACATTATCTTCTGATCAGATTTGATTCACTTCAATATTTAGAAGTGTTTGTTGTTGCTGACTGTAGAAGAATTTTGGCGATATATGCTTGGTATTGTCGCCCTTGATGAAACCTAATTTCATTTGCTCAATACAACCTGCATTATCCTCGTAAATGCATGTAGGTTCATTTGTGGTAAATTTCAAACCACATGTTCCTCGAATGTGTCTATTTACAGACCTTAGCCATATGCACTTACGCACGGCTTCATATAGAGCAATAATCTCTTCATGATTTGAGGAAGTAGCAACAAGAGTCTGTTTTGTAGATCTCCAAGATATCACAGTGCTTCTCATGGTAAAGACATAACCTGTTTGTGAGCGACCTTTGTGAGGGTCAGAGAGATATCCTGCATCAGCAAAGCCCGTCAAAACACCATTATCATTTTGATGGAGGGGAGGAGGAGAACGTTGATCACTATGGATAGTGTTGCCGGTGTTCATATTTCTTTTCTCTCTGTAGGGATAAAACAAGCCCATATCAATCGTACCTTTCAGGTATCGAAAGATTGTCTTTATACCAATCCAATGGCGGCGTGTTGGCGCAGAACTATGTCAAGCTAACAAGTTTACTGCAAATGAGATATCCGGTCTTGTGCATTGAGCTAAATACAATAATGCGCCTATCGCACTTAGATATGTTATTTCAGCCTCTAATAAATCTTCGTCCTCATCCCTTAGACGAAACGGATCTTTTCTGGGCTCAAGACTACGGTTGATCATGGGAGTACTCACAGGCTTTGCTTTATCTTCATTAAAGCGCCTTAGTAACTTTTGAGTATATGCTGACTGATGGATCATAATCCCATCATTACGGTGCTCGAGTTCTATTCCGAGACAAAACCGTGTTTTCCCGAGATCTTTCATCTCAAATTTAGATTTCAAATATGTAGCAGTGTCTTTTAACTCATCTGGAGTTCCAATTAGGTTCATGTCATCAACATAAACTGCTACAATTGCAAATCCGAATCTTGTCCTTTTAATGAACACGCAAGGACATATTTCATTATTAACATATCCCTTCCCAATCAAGTAGTCACTTAGATGATTATACCACATCCTTCCGGATTGTTTCAATCCATATAGTGAGCATCTTAATTTTATTGAAAATGCTCTCCCTGGTTTAGAGCCACTTGATTTGGGTAATTGAAGTCCATCTGGAACCTTCATATATATCTCTGAATCTAGATCCTCATAGAGATATGTTGTAACCACATCCATGAGTTGCATATCAAGTTTTTGGAAAACTACCAAACTGACAAGGTAGCGGAACGTTATAACGTCCATTACGGGAGAATATGTCTCCTCGTAGTCGATTCGAGGGCGTTGTGAGAAACTTTGCGCCACAAAACGGGCTTTGTATCTAACAACCTCATTTTTCTCATTAGCTTTCTAACAAAGACCCATTTATGGCCAACATGTTTTATATTTGATGGTGTCAGTGTTATAGACCCAAATACCTGTCTCTTTGTTAGTGAATCCAATTCAGTCTGGATCGCATATTTCCATTTGGACCAATCTGCTATTCGTTGACATTCTTCAACGGAGCGAGGTTCGATATCATCGTATTCTATAATTCCTTTTGCAATATGATATGCAAATGCATCATCAATAGCCATAGAATTTCTATCAAGAATTACATATATACTAGTGTAATTCATGGAGATCTCTCTATTCTCTGGAATTGGTTCTGCCATTAGAGCGTTCTTCAATGATGTCTCTTGGACATAACCATAATCCGGAATTTTTTCATGAGATGGATTATTTGTATCGATGATTAATGGATTATTTTGTGTCAAGCTCGCTTTCTTTCTTGGGCGAGAATCCATCAAACCTATGGGTCTCCCGCGCTTCCTGGCAGGAGCCGTGGGTCTAGCCATTGCATCACCCATAGAGGGGATGTCATGTCCTTTAGTTTTAGGGACATCAATCCTTGCAGGTACGTTTGCATCAGGTATATGTGATCTTGTCACTGTAGCGATATCAGAAAACGCATCAGGCATTGATTCTGCTATGTTCTGAAGATCAAGAATCCTCCGCACTTCTATTTCAGACTGTGTGGTTCGGGGATCAAGATGAGACAAAGTGAGAACGGACCACGACAATTCCTGTCTTTTCTGTTGAATATTAGTGTTCTTGTCTCCCCCTAATGACGGGAAGACTGTCTCATCAAAGTGATAATCCGCAAATCTAGCGGTAAATAGATCACCTGTCAAGGGTTCTATATAGAGGATAATTCTTGGAGAATCATATCCAACATAAAGGCCTAAGTGTCTTTGAGGGCCCATTTTGGTGCGCTGTGGCGGCGCAATTAGCACATAGACTGCACACCCAAATATGCGTAAGTGTGAGACATCAGGCTCATACCCAGTCACCATCTGGGACGCAGAAAAGGGTTGGGTGGCAATGGGTCTCAGACGAATAAGCACAGCTGCATGCAATATTGCATAGCCCCAAGCATAAATAGGGAGATTGGTGCGCATAACTAATGCCCTGGCAACCATTTGAAGTCTTTTAATGGCAGGTTCTGCGAGTCCATTTTGGGTGTGTACATGAGGGACAGGGTGTTCCACCTCAATCCCAATGGACATGCAATAATCATCAAAAGTTCTTGATGTAAACTCTCCAGCATTGTGAAGACGAATTGACTTAATAGGATGATCAGGGTGGTGAGCCCTTAACTTAATGATTTGTGCTAGAAGTTTAGCAAATACAGCATTTCTTGTGAATAAGAGCATGACATGTGACCAACGTGTCGATGCATCAACCAACACCATAAAATATCTAAATGGTCCGCAAGTTGGTTGGATAGGTCCATAAATATCACATTGTATTCTTTGTAAGAATGATATATTTTCTTCAGTGTCCTTTGCATAGGATGGTCTTGATCCTACCTTTGCTAAAGAGCAAGCTTTGCAAAATGAATGATATGCTTTAGAAGTAACTCTTTGGACCAATATTTGGTTCGTACTTCTTTTCGTTTTGAAGAATAGATGTCCGTGGGAAGTTTTTAATATACGGAGCATCATATCACGACCTGGATGTCCCAAACGTTCGTGCTAAAGCCTGTATGTGTCAGGATCCCATAAATTTTCATTCATGACATGATTGGATTCAATGACTCTAATAATGGTTGCATACAATCCACTAGAGCGACACATAAGTTTCTCTAATACTCGTGTATTTCCGTAGTTTTTAGAGGTGATGCAAAGGAACTCTTGTCCATTCTCACAATGTGTTTCCACATGAAAATCATTGGCTCTGATGTCTTTAAAGCTTAATAGGGTTCTTCCAGCCCTTGGAGCATATAAAGCTTCGGCGACATTAATATTTGTGCCATTTGGTAACAAAAATTGAGCTGGTCCTCGACCATGAATCAATTGTGATGGTCCTGCCATCGTAGTTACTGAGGATCGACTAGGTGTCATCCATAAAAATAATTGCATATGTCGCAATATAGTATGTGTGGTGACACTATCAAGAAGGCATTCCAATTCTCCGGAAAACATACTGAAAAAGAATAAAGTTCGGAATATTAACACATGTCCATGACATTGAATGATAATGCGATACTTTATTAATAGGGAAAATAGTCAATGATTACATCAAAGTTTTTCATAAGTCTATTCCAAAAATCAAACTTTAGACAAATTGTTGTCACTCAATCCGTTTGGTAATTCCAATAAAATATGACCAGGAAAGTAGAGAGATGTTGGTGGAGCGAGGCTCGTTTAAATACCCCGATCTCAATTACTTTCCTAGACATCATACTTCATTGGGTACACCACATGAGAAGGAGTTAATACAATTGTTATTTATTGACTAAGGCACATTTGCCGTTCTTGGAAAATAGAAAGAAGATTATTCTAATCAAAGTCTGTGGCATCCTCATGCTCTTCATTTACAGCTTTGAAGTCCTCAACGATAAGATTGATATCTTCACTATTTTCATCTTCAGCAAGGTTGGCTTCTTGCTCTCTTGCTTCCCTGTACTCCTTATAGCGTGCAGCTAATTGGGTACTTGCATGACATTGCTTAAACCAATGCTCGATTGATCCACATCGATGACACATATCATTGTAGTTACCTCCCTTCATTTGAGGTGCAGGTTGTGCACGTTGTGCACGTTGTGGATATTCTCTAGGAGGGTTGCTGCTACTACCACGGCGCATGGTGCGACCTTCACGGCTCATGGTGCTATTTTCACGGCTGGTGTTGCCATATCTCCCTCTTCTACGTGTGGAGTTGCCATCACGTGTGCCCGCTCTAAAGTTGCAGTTTCCTTCTTTATTGGGGCGATTATATGGACCTGTTCGTCCTTCATGTCCCATATTATTAGGGTACACATGTCCCCTATTGCTAGGATACCGCTCCTTGTGCCCTCTCTTGGGTGCATTATAATTTGCCTCACGAACGCTCTTGGTTCCAATGAGTCTTCAATTATAATTCTTTACGAGAATGTTGTCGTGCTTTTCGGCTACCTACAAAACATTGATGAGCTCATTGAACTAGCATTTACTTCAGTGCGATATTGCTTTGATAGCAAAATTGCTGCAACGAGAAAGGTGGAGAGAGTTTTCTCAATTAGCTCTTCTTCTGTGAGGGGTTTTTGATAGAACCTCAACATGGATTTGAGACGAAGAGCTTCTGAATTGTACTCATCAATAGACTTGAAGTCGGAGAAGCGTACATCGTTCCATTGAACCTCCAAGTCAGGGAGGAGGGAATCTTGGATATTGTTAAAGCGCTCTTATAGCGCCTCCCATAAATCCTTTGCATTTTTGATGGACATGTACTCTAATCTGAGTGCTTTGTCCATATGACGTCGCATCAAGATGATTGCTTGTGCATGCCTTTTGGCTGTTCGAGGGAACGCAAGGGCCGGGTCTAGTGCATGGATGATTGGCAATATCCCTTTCGATGTGAGATGGTTCTCAACGTCGGTTTTCCAGCTATGGTAATCCGAACCTGTTGAGTCAAAGATTTGAAAATCGAGTCTAGGTTCATTCGACATCCTTGAAAATAAGAAGAAAATATTAGTTAAAGAGTTTAAACTTCCACGAAAAATAATAAGATTTCCGAGCTATGCTACCAAGAAATCAATTTCCAAGAATCATTGTGAACACTCTTAGTTCATTGATTACGAACGCTCTTAGTTCGTTTGGCGTGAATTTCTATAATTCCGCTTTTGATTGTAAGTTCCCGAGAAAAAGGAAAAATGAGAGAAAATGAATAAAAACTCAAAAACGGGAACTTCTAGTATTTAAAACTTACTTGTTGAAATTCAGAGCAAATTCACTTCTGAATAGATTCCACTTCAAATGGTGTACAGATCTGAAAAAGATTCCGTCATGGCTGAAATTTGGAGGTCAGATAGAGGAGACATAGATGAACAACTTTGATGAAGAAAGTATTTTGATCAGAGGTCCTGAACAAGATGTTTCGGGACGTGCAAGCAGACTGATCTGCACAGGAACGAGCACAGGGGCAGCGCACGGTATGGCTAGCAAGGGCTAGGAGGTCGTGTTGATAACGTGTTTAAGGAAAAACGTAAATTAACAGAGAGAGGGAGAGAGTAATGTTTCAGAGAGAATGGAGATTCAAGTGTATTTATTCATCTCATACAATGTGGTATTTATAGAGACACATTTGTAGTGTGAAAGCTCAAAGAGAAAACCAAAATGATAACCATCTCAATGATGAATTCTACCATACTTGTTGCCCCTTGGTAAAGCATGTTACATAAGTCTTCATACACTTAAGTACCTATGTTTATACACTCAAGTACCTATCTATACACTTAAGTATTTGTTACATGATATAGACATATATAGTATAATACATTTATACTACAACACACACAACTTTCAATTCAACCCTTTCTTGGTAGCTCGAGTTGTTAAATGTACATAATAATCGAAACATATTTCTAATTCAGCGTGTTTTATCACTTTTATGTTGTGATATAATGCAAGTTAGGGAAAGAGACAAGCACCATGTCCGGAGTCATTCTTTTCCTTCCAAATTTCCCCATCAATCTTGTACCGGTTTGATTAAGAGCAACATGCTTTTGGATTTGTGTAAGTTTTATATTATTCCATATTATTGATATTCTAAAGATAGGAACCGTTAGATTAGACATTGTTATTGTGAAAGTCTTATAGTATTTTAGAGTATTGAAATTCTAAAACTGATAACCGTTAGATTATGCATTAATATTATGAAACTTTTATAATATTTCAAAGTATTGAAATTCTAAAGTTGTGAATTGTTAGATTAGACACTATTTATAATATATCACAAACAATTAACTAATCCACCGACTTTCAGCTCTAAAGTTTCAACAATCTAGAGCATGTAGTCTTTAAGTTTGTTAGGCTTCTCAAGTTATTGAACGGAAGAATTGTGACTTCATGGTCTACACAGTTGGGTGACCTGGCCTCATATATCAACTATTCAACTCAGACACTTTCTCTGAAGTTTCCGCACAACAACTTTCAATTCAACCCTTTCTTTCATTCGTATATAATTTTGACTCTGTCCTTTTGCTTCTTGTTTCCACTCCTCTTTCTGGATCTCGACATCTTGCATTTTGCCAAATGGGAAAGGCATTAACTAAACGATAACTTTCCTAGTAGTTTCCTTACCCTCTAGTAGTATAGTCCAAAATCTAGTGCTTGTTATACATATATGGTCCATGCATCCATGGACCTTAATTGCTTGAATTGATTCTATGAAGCCTTATAGCTCCAAACTCGACAAACGTATATAAAGATAGAAGAACCCCATTAGTATTTCAAATGCTTTTTGAAGAGTCATGGTGACCTCACCATTCAATAAAATTAGGATTTTATTGAAGGAAAATCAGTTTGGTGTGCCTAATCAAACTAGGAGTGGTTCCATGATTGTAATATGAGAGAATGTTCTAAAATTCCTACTCCTATTCGGAATAGTTTTCCTTGTATCATTAGAACATGTACTTTGTAATCCCTATATATAGGGCTCCTATTCTCAATAATGAAACACAATTCTCTCATCAATCTCTCTCGAATTACCTCATTCTTAAACACGTTATCAGCACGAGTTCTAATCATGAGAATAAAATCCAAACCAGAAAATCCTTCAAAACCGCCGCTGCCACCTTCAAGCCTCACTGCCGCAGCTCCTAGTCCACGCTAGTCTCACCTGCACGTCTACCCCTGCTGCGCCTACGCTCCCGTGCGCACGCATCCCTGCAGCACAGCCTCACGTCTGCTGCCCCTGCAGCACCGACGCACATCAACTGCATCCTTCTCGTTCCTGTGCACGTCCGTCTGCTTACAAGCCCCGAAATGTCTAGTTCGGAACCTCCGTTCCTATGCACGTCTCTATCTCTTCCATCTGACCTCCGAATTTTATCCTTATCGGAGTTGTTTTGAGACCTGTACACCAATCGAAGTGAAAGATGTTTAGAAGAAAATTTGTTCCGAATTTCAACAAATTTTAAATTAAAGTTTTGCTTTTGAAATTTATTTTTTCCTCTTCTTTTTCTTGGGGACTTGCAACCTCCATTCTTCTACATCCCACCTTTCTTATAACGTGGGTTCGATCCTTAAAAGCGGAATCATGGAGATTCACGCTATACGAACTAAGAGTATTCGTAAACCACGAACTAAGAGTGTTCGTAAGCATCGAATTATTAGGGACTAAGAGTGTTTGTAAGCTTCGATTTATGACCATATAAACATCATTGTTTTGGTCTAATTCAAAATTTCTTGGAAATCGATTTCGTGGTAGCATTGTTCGGAAATCTTATTATTTATATTAGTCTTCGTGGAAGCATTGACTCCGAAACTAACTTGTTCTTGTTTCATCTTTCAGGATGTCAAACACAAACAAACTTGATTTTGTTCCATTGGATTATGCAGGCAAAAGGTACTTAATATGGGCCGTTGATGTCAAGATCCACCTTATTGCCCGTGATTTATTGCATACGATCGAAGAGCTTTGTCCTACAGCAACCGCTCTAGACCCTCAAACTGAGATCGATAATTTCAGGGCACTCGCCTTTATGAAATGTTACATGGATAGTAACCTCCAGTGTGAGTTCATAAATGAGGATAGTGCTATAAAGCTTTGGCAAGCGCTTCGGGAACGATATGGTAATGTTCGTGACTCCATCCTTCCGAATCTAGAAGCAGAATGGAATGATCTTCGCTTCTCTGAATTTGACACTGCCATGCAATTTTATTCGGAAGCTCACTGCATCAAAACAACGATGCGTCTCTGTGGAAAAACAATCACAGAAGACCAATTGATTGAGAAAACCCTCAATACCTTCCCTGTCCATGCTATGAGGTCCTCTGATTTATTCCCGGACTCATGTAAATGCAAGACGGATCACAAGTTTTCAATAGCTTATTAAAGCTATAGCCACTACTGAAAGACATGGCAATGAGCTAGTGAAAAGGGAAATTGATAAGCTTCAAGATAGCCATCAAGAGCATCGTCCTATGGCTAGAGAAAGTCGTCATCGACGTCATGATCCATACAATCGATATGCTCATTAAGGTAATCGCTCAAGGTGATAATCACATGACCGTAGGAGGCGTGATTTTGAGGGACGAAGGCTTGGAAACCATGGCGCCAATGCGTCTCAATCAAGGGAGAATCCTTTTTATGGTGTCTATTTCTGATATGGAATGTCTGATCAATGGACCTGAATTTGCAATGTACCTAAGAAGGTAGCCGCATCATGGTGATCAAGACATAGAGATCAAAAAGACTTTAAATCTGACGATGAAGACAATATGCCGCAGATTTTTATTTAGAATAATCTTTTATTTTCCAAGAAATATGTAATGGCAATTATGCCTTAATGAATAAAATGACTTATTGTATTAACTCTTTCTCACTAGGCGTACTCAAGAGTAATTGTGATGTCTATGAAATGTTTGAACTGAGAAAACGGTTTTAAAAGTGAGCAATGCTCCACCAAAATCTCTCATTACCTTACCTGATCACAACCAAATTGGAATTACCAAATAGATTGAGTGACTACAATTTTTCTAAAGTTTTATTTTTCATTTGGATTAGATTTTGGTCAAGAAACTTTGATGTAATCATTGGCTATTATTAATAAAGTGTTGATTTATTTTATCTCATGTTTTGGACATATTTTTCGAACTTTATTACTTCAAAGATATATATAAGAGCCAATGGTTTTCTAGTGGAAACAACTTATTAAGTCTATAAGATTAGACAACGCTAGGGAGTTTACATCAAAAACTTTTGATGATTATTGCATGTCCATTGGGATTGAAGTTGAACATCTTGTTCCTCATGTTCACACCCAAAATGGTCTCGCAGAAGCCGCCATTAAAAGACTACAAATGGTCGCTAGAGCATTGAGAATTGGTAATGCACACCAATCTCCCTATTTCTGCTTGAGGCTAAGCAATATTGCATGCAGCTGTGCTTATTCGTCTGAAGCATACCGCCACCCAACCCTTTTCTGCCTCCCAGATGATGACTGGGTATAAGGCTGATGTCTCACAGTTACACATAGTTGGGTGTACAGTTTATGTGCCAATTGCGCCGCCACAGCGCACTAAAATGGGTCATCAACGACGATTAGGCATTTATGTTGGATATGATTCTCCAACAATTGTCCGCTACTTAGAACCCTTAACAGGCGATCTCTTCACCGCTAGATTTGTGGATTGTCACTTTGATGAGACAGTCTTCCCGTCGTTAAGGGGAGATAAGAACATAATTGTTCAATAGGAACGACAGGAATTGTCGTGGTTTGTCCCTACTCTGTCTCATCGTGATCCCGGAACTGTACAGTCCGAAATTGAAGTGCGGAGAATTCTCAATCTTCAGAATGTAGCAGAATCGATGCCTGATGCGTTTTCTAATATCGCTAAAGTGGCGAGGTCACACATACCTACTACAAACGTGCCTGCAAGGATTGATGTCCCTAAAACTAGAGGACATGACGTCACCTCAAGAGTACATGAGCATGGCCCCAATGTCCCCTATATGGGTGACGCAGTGGCTAGGCCCACGGCTTCTGCCAGGAAGCGCGGGAGACCCATAGGTTCGATAGATTCTCACCCAAGAAAGAAAGCGAGTTTGACACAAAATAATCCATTAATCATCGATGTAAATAATCCATCTCATAAGGATATCTAGATTACAGATATGTCCAAGAGACATCATTGGGGGACGCTCCAATGTCAAAACCAATTCCAGAGAATAGAGAGATCTTCATGAATTACACTAGTGTACATGAGATGATGGATAGAAATTCTATGGCTATTGATGATGCATTGCATATCATGTTGCAAAAAGAATTATAGAATATGATGATATCGAATCTCGCTCTGTTGAAGACTGTTAACGAAGAGCGGATTGGCCTAAATGGAAAGATGCGATCCAGGCAGAATTAGATTCACTAGCAAAGAGACATGTATTTTGGCCTATAACGCAGACACCCCCAGATGTAAAACCTGTTGGACATAAATGGGTCTTTGTTAGAAAGCGTAATGAGAAAAATGAGGTGGCCTCGTGGCGCAAGGTTTCTCTCAACTCCCTGGAATCGACTACGTGGAAATGTACTCTCCCGTAATGGACGTTATAACGTTCCGCTACCTTGTTAGTTTGATAGTTTTCGAAAAACTTGACATGCAGCTTATGGATGTGGTTACAACATATCTCTATGGGGATCTAGATTCAGAGAGAGAGAGAGAGAGAGAGAGATATATATATATATATATATATATGAAGGCTGCAGATGGACTTCAATTACCCAAGTCAAGTGGCTCTAAACCACGGAGCGCGTTTTCAATAAGATTAAAACGGTCACTATATGAATTAAAACAATCCGGACTGATATGGTGAACCCGTCTAAGTGACTACTTGATTGGGAATGGATATATTAATAAGGGCTAAATACTGTTTACTACCATGTGGTTTAGGTTCAAAATCAATTCAGTCCCTGGACTTCTAATTTCATCAAAAACACTCATGCACTTTTAATGTTCTAGAATTCCTAGTCCAATTCAAAATAGTTTTCCTTGTATTATTATAACATGTACTTTATAATCCCTATATATAGGGCTCCTATTCTCAATAATGAAACACAATTCTCTCATCAATCTCCCTCGAATTACCTCATTCTTAAACAGATTTTACTAACGGTCGGAATATGATAGGGCTTTGTGAGAAATTGTCCACATTTTTAGGGTAGTTCCAGTAATGCATGTGGTTATATAACATGCCTTTAACCATGGATGGTAATTCCACTAATGCATGTCTGTTAATATGAAGGCCATCATTCAATAGACCTGACACGTAGTTATTAGGAATCGTACATAAGCTAGCTACAAGGCTAACTAACTACGATCGAGTCGGTGGCTTCTTCCCCGAAAAGCAACTCCATCACCCTGATTAGGCTGCTGACCGGTGTTTGTTTGTGGCTGCTCCTGAGTGCTTGTTCTTCGAGTATTTCCATTAAGCCGGAAGCTTCTTCCTCGGAATGCAACTCCAGTGTATGGACTACTCTCCACTGGAGCATTCACTTGGGTTCCCTCACCCCAGTAGGCTACTACCCTCTGCCTGGAAGCATTCATTCATTAAGGAAAATGCCTCATAATATTCTTCAGTACTAGCTCATACATTGAGGTCCACCACTAATTAAATGTCACCAAATTTGCTTGTCAAAAATGCTAATTAAGTTCGATCAATGTCATAGAGTTCAGTGAATGAAATTTGATGGATAAAATAGCAATGTCTGCATTAAGAAAAGGATACACCCATAGAGGAGTCTTGAGCATGAATTTTCCACCAGCAAGAGGATGAAGCACTGTTAGAAAGTAGTAGAGATGTCCTGCAACTATCCCTAACATGTCTGGCTTCAAAGGGTTTCCCACCAACACATCAAAAGCCAACATTACGTACGGAAGATAGAACCCCTATAACATCCACAAGATCAAGACTTGCAAAATGAGTGCACAGAATGACTTTCCGGAAGTGTGGGCAATTCCGTAGCTCTTACATAGTAATGTAGGTAAAGAGATTAGATGAAATATGTGTACCTTCAAGGAAACAAGCCCATATACGCTAATACGTGCATTTGGGAACTCACGAGACCAAACATAGACGATCATGAAAACCACAGAAGTCCCCATAAATGGAGACCACAAAAGTGGAAAAACAGACATCACCTAAAATCAGATAGAGTACCATAAATGTTAATATCCATATCTGATATGAAATAGATATATATTTAGCTGAATTTCTGTAAGTACCAAAAGTGACATTGCTCCAAAGATGAGCATCCACAGGTAGTCTGCAGTTCTCTTGTCAAAGGGTCCTCTCTCCAGTGACACACCATATTTTGCTCTATGGAAATTATGAAGACAAAAAGATGATCAATAGCTTAATGTGAAGTATTACCATCATTAAGTTGTCATTTAGCTTAGTTATTATATCAAATTGTTAATTAACCAAGTAACTTTTGCCTTTTGGTTTACTAGATGAGGCACTGTTAGTGTTAATACAACTATTGCTTTCTAATGTTTACAGAGGCATTTTTTCTCACATTATGTAAATCTCCATAGCATACGGGAGTGAAAAAGGTCCGAGGAAGAAGAAATTTGTAAACAGCCTCCAAACCTTCAGTGAATCAATCATCATTAGTACAAGTTAAACATGATGAGGTGATCAACAATAACAAGTATAAGTTCGATTTTCTCAGACCGTTAATTTCTTATATATTTTTTGGCAAGAAAGGTGAGCAACATGAAATTTGAGCAGCCTTGGATTACTAGAGTTTATATTAGATACTGATTTACCTGGAAATGTTTAAAGACAAGGCCATAATCCAGATAAATGCTCTGAGCACTAACAAGTTCCAGGGTAAAGGCAGTTGTAGTCATCAAACAGGCCACTCCAAAAGTCTTGCTTACCGGAGATAGAGATCGGTAGTATCTGCACTCATAAGAAGAATGAGATTAATTCTGTCAATGGACAAAAGAAAGATTACAGACTTCGATCCATTTGAAAATACTCACTTTCATAATTTTCACTAAATGGTGTAGCAGAAGAGTGAGCATTGATCTTATCCACTTTAAAATATTGAAACCTAACAACAACTTTCTTCCTTCTTCCCTAAGATACTAATAGTCTAAAACCCAACATGGTTATAACAAAGTACCAGTGCCCTATCCCATATGATCTAGTACCCAATTCACATATAAAAAGGCTGGACAAAAACCTTCTGTAGTCAATCATATGAGAAATTAGGCTACTTAAATCACATGATCATTCAAACGTGATTGATCGAAAAGATCGAAACCATCACACAGAAAAAAGAGAGATTGCTTACTCCGCTGGTGTAGACATGGCAAAAGAAGCAGAGGAGAAAGGGTTGAATTGGAGTGCTGCTGTATAAAGCAGATAGAATAAGTAATGCAACATATACAACTGTGATATGAATGTATTTGTCTTGCATTGAAAATTCCAAGGGAGTAACTTTGGAGTCGTCTCAAAAACTTAGCGGAAGGGTCAGGAAAAAACTTTGGTTTTGGCCAAGTCTTCCGTTACTGACCACTGACCAACTTCATGGAAATGCTGTCTTTAACTTTGAAATTTTCTTGTTGTCTAGAGTCAAACTGGAATGTTTCCTATGAGCGCCAGGTGCCACCTTACTAGATTAATGAAAACTTTTTCCCACGGCAGAACTTTAAGACAATGGTTTATCTCAATCAGAAGCTCTTTATTTCATAATTTAGAGTTGTTATACAAAAATGTCTATGATACATGACACTAATCTAACATGGAAAGCGCGAGGAAGCCCCATATCTTCCTTCCAACGTTCCATGTAGAGAGCCAAAAAAAATTAATTTAGAGAACAATGTACATTATATGCATTAATGGAGATATTCTCGAATAACCAACACTTGGTTCTCTATCAAACTTCAGGACCAGTGGCGAACAAGCTGACAAGACCACGGAATACTTGTGCTGATAGTTGGTGTGCTTGAAATGCTTCACCATCCAAATTCCAAACACTCTCATTGCCAGAAGAAGTAAACATAAAAGCAGGGGTCTGCAACCAAGATATTTAGTATTATGAGTGAGACGATTTGGATAACAAAAGAGAAATGAAGCATGTATTGAGAAATCATACCTTGTGGTGTTCCACAAACTTGAAATCAAAAGGATTTCCACCTTTCCTTGCAAGCTGTGTAAGATGCCTGTATCATGCATAAAAGGCTTTAATACGAATTCTCATAGAAGTGAAAAAATTTCAGTACCCTGCATCAAAACCTCTATATATATATATATATATATATATATATATATATATTTCTCCAAAATGGTCACGACTCGTTACCACAATTAGCAAGCATGACTACCATGCTACTTGTCACAGTGGAAATTAACACACAACAAAGCCTCCCAAACTCATCATAAAAAGTTGTTTGGTAATCAAGATCTTGGATAGGCCATCAAAAGATTATAAACTGTAAAACCCCAACTTGTAATTATTATTATTATTTTTAGTTTTAATAGGGACACTATATCAGCATTCTCCAATTATCAGAGGAGAGGGCAGAAAAAAGGAGCATTGAGAGGGGAACTATATATTACCAAAGATAGAGAGCATGAGGACAGTCTTTGATCAATATGAGATGGAGGAAACCATCTGAAAGATGCGCATCAGCCACCAAACCATCAGGTGCTTTTTCATTTCTACAAGAAATTACTGCAGCACCAACACTGAGAAACTTTCCCTTGGAACTGGACCATTTTGTCTCTCCTGCATGTGAGTAAGGGGTCGTATGGGAATCATCTGTGGACCTGTGAATAGGCTTGGTGCAACAAACGTTGCAGTTAGCACGGCATATCACCTTATCAGATTTATTCGAGCTCCAAAATGGTCGCTTGCGACCACCAAGGTTATCTTTCTCAGAAGTTGAATTTCGTTCTTCTGATTTGACATCTAAATATGCTATTTCTGCCTGATAGGACCTGAACAATACAGGGATATCATAAAGTTAGACAAGCTAATGATGAGCAAAACTAAAAGTAACAAAAAGAAAAATCTTACTGATCATAATATAAACATAGTTAATGAAAAGAATCTATGTGGTGTACGTATGCCAAAAATAGAAACCAAGAGATGCATAGCTACCAAAATATTGATCCATACACAGAGACCGTATTCATGACTTGAGCCCTAGCAGTCATGATTTTGGGACTCTCACAGTAAATTTTGATGACCAATTAGTGACTTACCTGTGCCTCAAAAACACCCTAGTTCCTGCATAATCATATCGTTTAGGTCCCATCCAACGGTACTTTTCACTCTCTGTAATGACATCTCCATAAAATCCATACCTAAAAATATTGAGCATATGGCTTTTAGAGAACAGCTTTTTATGTGAATATACATGGAGAGAGATATTAGCTAATTTTGCATAATTAAGTCACTGCCTGTCATTTATTTAGAATTTTGGATGTATTCACACATAGGAATAAGAGAAAGTACTGGTTATTAGAGTCGGTTAAAGGTAATCGCAGTTATTTAGGTGGATAATATGCAATGACATGAGTTAGAATGAGAAATTACCCAGCAAAAGAAGCTGCATAGCGCACATAAGGTTCAACCTCCGATGTAGATTCTGTTTTCCACCTCACAACTTGGGCTACATCAAGCCACACTCTTTTACCAAGGACAATGTGAAATGCAGATGTTATAGGATCTCGAGCCCCAGTTGTACTGAAAAACGAAACGTAAACACCTTTTGTTAGACCAAATAAAAGAATATCAGCTGAAATATAGGAAAAATAGTATCATAAAAATATGCTCTGGAAATCAATAATCTCATACATGGTGTAATGGGAAAACCATAAGGCAGAAAAATCTTAACGCTGATTCAAAAATGCAAAGGAGTACCACATCACAATGGCATCAGTTGAGCCAGCAGGAATGAGTCCAAATCTTAAATGTTCATTGGGGAGGGAAATCTCAGGCTCTTGATCTACTGGGTTTTCAAAACAAGAAAAAGCAATAATCAGATACCATGCACTCAGTATGTACATACAAAATATAATGAAATTAAATATAAATTTCAATCATCATGGTTTTAAAATACACACTAAACTACCAACACTGCAAGAACCATAACCCAGTCCCTTTACTTCCAGTGATATGTCAGCTAACCACCTTTTACAGCTAGGAATCAAATTCAAAGTCTAACTTGCATGGAAACATCTGATTATTGTACTTACTGATATTTAAGACTCCTGAGCCATTAATACTTGAACTTGAGAGGAGGGGAGACTGCTCATTATTCTGAGAAGAAGCTTCAATAACGGCATCACTTGGATCATTTACAATGAGACTCTCATTACAACTAGCAGAATCAAGGAAATCTGAAGGAGTTGGTGGATATGGAGCTTTATGCCTTGAAGAAAGAAATCCATTAAGAATTTCATTGAAAAAACCATCACCACCCTGGAAGCAAATCAATTGTCAACAATCACTAATTTGGAATAAGATGGATAATCTAAAGCTACACTTCAGAATAGACAAAAAGATCATAAGTCACTTACAACAGCTATAACTCCATCATATGAAATAAGCTCCTTGTTCCCTATAGTTGCCATCACATCATATGCATGCCCTGCCCTTTCTGTCACAATCACCTGATAATGGAAGTGACATCTCTACTTGTTATAACAGTATGCGATTAAGCAGTCTAGCTTTCTTTAGTAGACTTCTTAAATGCTGGATTCGAGTAATCTTGGTTCCCACCAAAAAATCAAAAAGCAACTAAAGAAGCTAGTTTACCTTTGTTTTCACTTTAGCACGGGAGAATATAGGAGCCACACTGCCCCAAGTTTTGCAGCCATTTCCCTTCCCACTCCTTGGATGAACAAAAACCTAACCAAGCAGAAAACGTTTCTGGAAAAGAATTATATTACCACTTTATGTCCACTTAAATCAACCAACTAAACAACTTATGATCGAAACATGAACAATAATGTAGTGTTTAGCCAAGTACGATACATACCAGAAGATTCTTTGGCCTCCCCTGCTCTAAGTCCAGAGAAGCCCTGATTTGATTGACCCAAATCTGGCATATATGGAGATCCTTATGACCAAATGTATATGTAGCAAGGACCCGAACAGACGGAAGAGTCCTTGAGCTCTGGAAACCATGCACTGTAAAGCGGTACGTCTGCATCAATGTAAACACAAAACACATTACTACCAGATGAGGGACTTAAAGCACATATAACTAATGAAAGGAATTGAACAAACCTCAGAGACACGTTGACCCTTAAGGCATTTTCGAGCATTCGAGACATTTGATCCATGAATCACACCATAGTTGATCAGCTCAACAGCATACACATCCGCAAACTTGATCTCGGTTGTTGCAACCTTTGAAGCAAATTTGATGCACAAACAAGTTGAGTCATCCTGATATGTTAGACATTAAACCAAAACATAAATGTTCACAGATAAACAAAAGCAACCTACCTGTGATACGTTACAATATCCCAAATATAAAGGGAAACATAAGTGTTCAACTAGAACAAAAGAACTGATCTTTTCCACAAAACTCAGACAAAAATGATGAAAACAAAAGAACCCACTTGCCTTTCAGGCCTAATAAGCACAAGGCAACCAAAACCAATACAAGACGGTAATCAACTATAGTTAAAGGAATGATCTTTTTCACCAAACTAATACAACAATGATGAAATACAACAACCCAATTGCCCTTCAGGCCTAATAAGCAGAAGACATACCAGAACCAACCCAACCAATACAAAAAGAGCATTACTTTCAATCCTGAAGTAGCAAAAGAACCATTTTTCAAAGGCAAAAAACGAAAACATAGAGAATGGGAGAGTAGAAATTTACATTGTCAAATGGCTCGAGCAATCTCCAAGACAACCCATCAGAGTTGAAGGAGAGGCTAACTTGGCCAACGTGGTCCAATGAAAGCGTGCAGCTCAGAAGGGAGGCTTGGCCGTCAAACTGTGCATGTGGGGGAGATTGGTGTTGTTGAATAGAGCCATCTACATCGTCTCGTTCCATTCAAAAGGACATTAGAGGCTTAAGGTGAAGAGGTTTCTGAGACAAATCGAAAAAAGAAGGTGATGGGTTTTGGCAGATTCCGGGAGGAAAGGCGTTAGAAAAGTCGTTGTTGGTATGGCGAGCTGGAAATTCTGCGTTCGTTCGGCTAAGAGATCTATATTCAATATTAAATTCTCTTCTCCCTTTTTTCTTATTATTGGGTTGTATTTCACTATTTTGTTAGATACTTACTAATTTTCAACGAAAATTTTTCAGTGAAAATTGGACCTCATAATTTTCATAAAAACGTTTTAAAGAAAACTTTTCCAAAAGCATGATTTCATCATCTACTATAGCAAAAATCGATGTTTAGTAAAAATCGTATGTTATATTTTCTCATCAAAACGTTCCCATACTCATATAATAATTTTTAAACATTTTCAATTGACAGTACTCAAAAATCACGATGTCATTTTTTGTTACAATTTTTGAAGTTTGAAAACAATAAAATTTATTGAAAAAAAAAAATTAGTTCGAGGCTTTAGTGATATGTCAAATAGAAGTTTAAACCACATCCTAAAATTCCTACTCTACAAATAGTGAGCTTATGGTATAGAAGAATTTCAAAAAAAATAGTGTCAAAGAGGTTTAACATGTTTCGGCATTTCATTACATTCCACAAGTGGAGAATGACACCTCCGAACGAGCCAAACCATGCAAAAGCACGTTTCTATTCAAATTGTCATTTTCTTTAATCTCACAATGATTTTAAAATGTGATCCTATTGAGTATTGACGGCCGGATTCTTTTACTCTCCTAATCCATCAAGGATGGTTCTTGCCATACATAACTAACTTCACTATCATGAAAAACTGTGTGAGTTAAGAAGACGTAAATCTGGCCAAAATAAATCAATAAACTCATCCATTGAAAAATAAAGTTTTTAAAACTCATTCTTCAGGGATGTAATGCCTTTTGGATTTGTAAAGTCGTGTACATCAAAGTATTATTCTCTACAGAGCTGGAAAAGAACATATTGTATGCAATTAGGTTGATCTTCTTGGAACAATACAGACTTGATGTATACCCTTTGACTAGTCAGGGCAATACCGTGTAAACCTTCACATCATCCATGTCTGGGTTTCTCACCGAGTACTGAAATGTCCACCCATGGCAAGCACCAGCATGCACACCGTCCTTATTAATTGCAAAAACAGCTCCCACAAAATCAGGGAATTTTCGTGCAATGCGTGATATTGCATCCTTAGCAGCAAGCTTAGGCTCCATCCCTAATCTCATACTCTCCACAACTTGATAACTGTTTGGTAATCAAACAAAGTAAATTGTCAAATTCCTAGAATGAAAGTGAATAAATTCAGTGGAGGAGGATCACTAGAACTTTACAAGGATACAAATAACCATGACAGCAAAACCAGAAACAAATTGAGGACTAAAGACACAAAGTAAAAGTAGAAAACCAAGCATCACATAGACTAGCAAAAAATAGATAACAATGTTATGCTGAGTGATGAACCTACATAAGAAACATTGAGTAGTAGTTTACACATTGAAGTAATCAGAGCTGCAAGCAGGATGGGTAAAATTGGTTTTGCTATTTGGAACACAAGGCTCGAGGCCAGTAGCTTATGAAACTTCTTTCTTTTTATATTTACTAACTTCAAGCAATTATTTTGCAGAGTAAATACTTATTAAGGCTTCTGAGAATATGCACTCAATGACTCGTAACACCCAAGAAATTTTATGAACATCTTCATTGTGGATTTCATTTAGTAAGATTCAGTATTGTTGACCAAATTGACATTCCACAGCAATATCCCAATGCTTCAGCCATCAAAGGAATAATTTTTTAAAAATGAAGAACCCAATTAGGACCAGGAACAAAAGTGACCAGTAATTCAGGTAAAATAAAGGAAAAAGGTTTCTGCTTCTCATTACCATGGAAAGAAACGCATCATGATGTCCCCATCTCCAGTTGCACCACAACCACCCACCTCATCATCAGCATATGAAGAAGATCCTGCAATAGGTCCATCACCCACCCTGCAGTAAAGAAAGCAATTCCTTAGTACTTCAAACTGCGAGTGCGGTGATAAATTTGACAATTCATCATTATTGATTAGCTTTTATGACACCAATCCAGTCATATCTAATAGCAACAAACAGATAGGCGGATAGGAAGCCAACCAATTGTCTCTCGTCTAAAATTCTTGTGATATTTGTAGCTTTGTACAGCATTTTACAGAAGCAGTACCAAATTTCACAAAAGTAACACTTATGATAACAACAATTGAAAAGACAGTAGGACAAGCAAGTGTTATAACTTTTACAGATAAGACTAAAGTATAATATGAACCAGTAAAATGTGCAGGTATAACTTACCTCCCTGGGATCTTGAATGTAGCTCCATTAGTCGAGGTACCAACAGCAATGTGACCCATCTGGACAAGAAGAATATGGCAAATTAGTGAAATCAAAGTTTACAACGAAATCTAGCAAAGATTATTAACTTACTTTATCAATAACTGCCATTGATATGGTGTCATGGTTGTGATGACCAATATGAGAACCGGATCTAATATTTCCTAGTGGAGTGGCATTTGAACATGTCTCATCATAAAGGCCTACAAAGTCCTTTGCATGATAAGGGCCACATCCACCTTTAGGTACAACGTCTTTCCAAAAGTTAGGTTGGCAGTGATTTTCTTTCCATTTAATCCACTTCTCCATAGACTCTGATGAACTAAGGTTTGTTGGTCCTGGAAGACCCATTGAAATAGCAAACACTGAGGCTTGCTCTCCAACAAGCAGAGTGTGTTCGGTATGTTGCATAACTAACCTAGCAGCTTTGATTCCATCTTTGACATACCTCATGGCAGCAACAGCTCCAACCTCCATTGTCACCTATGGATGTCCTTAGCAAGACATATAACAGATAGTCACTTTCAGAGAAATCAACATAACAGGCAGTAATAACAAGAACAATGACAATGATAGAAGGGATATGTGAATACTGCTTACCCCATCCATGACCAGAGCATCAATTGTCGTCTCTCCATTCTCATCTGGACTCCCACCAGGCCCAACTGTCACGGTAATATGATTAGTGAAAAATTGCCAATCTTAGCCATGAATCCCATCAACATGCTTAGCAAAATTCCATTTGACAAATCCCAATATTGATATACACTTCATGTTCGAGCTATGATTTCACCATTAGGAATTCACTTGTTTGTTATACAAATGCAATACCATTTGAAGTTCCATTGCCCAGAAGAAGCAACACTGAAATATTACTATTCCTAGTTTTCCAAACACATCCAAGATACTAACAACTAAACTAACGTTGGTAGCTAAGTAGCTAACTGAATCATGAATCTCACTACCAATTAGAGAATCAACAATTCCTCTTCTAATGCACACAAAAAGTGACTACCCTATTCAGCAGATAAAAAAATAAACTCAGCATTTACCATTGAACACTAATCAAATCATGCCCATGATTACAGAAAAACTAATGACATTTTTCTCAAGTACAAGTGAATCAAAGATTGAAGCTTTCACCTGTACCATCACATCTGAGTTCCTCACAAGCCGAACAGCCCTCAACAACTGCATCAACTGCAGAAAGCCCATTATCAACAGCCCTCCAAGCAGCTCTGACAGCCTCTACGAAAGGCCAAGTGCTCACCACCACAGGGTATGGCCCAGAATTCAAAGCTTGGTGCCCTGTAACCTGATATCCCATGAAAAAGCAACCATCTTTAATGAGTAATTGAATTCAATCAAGCATACTAGTAATGAAGAAGCAGAATAGAACTGTCGAAATCCAATTGGGTCTTTCTGAAAAAGCAAAAACAGTAAAGCAGATAGCTTTATCTGTGAAACTAAATTCTGTGATGTTGTATTTACCAGGAAGAGAAGTATAAGTGTAAGGGTCAAGAAACAGGTAGAGCTCAGAGTTTTGGTAGCCATGGAGTGTGGTGTTGATTGTTTTCATTTCAAAAGTTAAGAAGGTGCTGCTATGTTATCCGGACTGGGCTTTTAGGACTGGGTTTGACTCGCTGGTGAAGAAGAAATTGCTTCAACTTCTGTATGAAAGTCAGATCACCAACTCGTTTTAAAATGTGTACAAGTCTTAAACACGTAGCCATTAGTGTGGTGAGACATAAGTGACGATGTGACATGGAGCACCTATGTGCCCATAGGATCTAAAACTCAAATCAACATATTATAAGTATAAATCGAGTAATTATTCACAAACGGACAGATTCAAATCTTTATAAGTATTTAAGAAAAGTATGGAAAACAGTCTATATTTTCATAAGCCATACATTGGGGAATATGATCATATCGACAATGGCACTTGATCAACGCACGTGTTTTGACATACTACAATTTGGGATCATGGAATTATGAAAAGTTGGGTTAGAGAGAAATGGAGTTGATGTAGCACGGATGGACTCCTCTAATATCCTTTATTACTGAAAAGAAAATTAACAGGTATGGCAAATCGAAACATTCAAATAGTATTTTCCATTCTTAATCTAAAAGTAAAACCCTTCATCCGTACTCACTACTCAGAATCGGGTGCTGCATCATTGCCATGGCCTCCATCTATGAAGCTCACAACGTCTATTTGGTAAACGTGTCATGATCATGACTGTTGATACGTATTCATGTAATCTCGTTTAGTTAATCTGTAATAAGGCAGCTTATAAACTCGCCCAAGTTGCATTGACTAAGTTGTGAAGCGTCTTTGCACAATCTAATTCTTATAAGGAAAGGGAATCTTACAATTCGAAACAGGCACGTAATTGAGGGGGTGCTAAGATGTGCTACAGCACTCCCTAATTTTTTTTTCTTTTTAAAATCTAATAGAAAATGAACAATTATCAAAACCATCATCACAATTTATTATCAAAGTCTCATATATCTAACATATTCATATAGGCTGTTTCTTCTTCATTACAATCTTAATAAGTCTTGTTAATAAGTGATAAGTCTTTTTAATAAGTGCTGCACATTCTACATGAAAATGCAACTGTGCTGTTATTTCTTATGTATACATATGAAGTTAGCGAGGTTATCTTTAAGTCACATTGTGCCTATATAACTCTTGTAATGATCTGTATTGATGACCTTCACAAGTAAAATGACAATTCATCCAAAATTTCACTTATATCATATTTGTTTATGGTATTAAGAGCTTAAAAGTCTAATCAATGACTCGATATCATTCTTTTTTGCTCTGTCTATATCTAGCTCCTATTTCTTTAGTTTCACCACCAGATCAAATTCTATGGTTATTTCATAGCCATATTTGTATTATACATGCACACAAAAAAACAAAAAAAGAATGGGCTTGGCAACATAAAGGAAATTTAGCCCCCCTCAACTTAAATTCATGGTTCGTCCCTGATTCGGACCACCTGTTGTAACTTGAGCAGCAGTAAGTTTTGAATGTAAAAACTTCTTCCTATCATCTTAGAGACCACAAAAAGGATTCGAAAATCCCAGCAGCATGAACAAGAACAAATTTGGCATACAAATTCAAAGCTTTAGAATAACAGCTGTGCACAGGGCAACATGCACAACATTAGAATGCCACCACCATGGAACTACTCGAAATAGTTTTATATGTTTCACTTCTACTTACATGATGGCCGGAGATCGTTTACACAATCAATCTAACACATGTAGACAAACAAGAAGTTTCTCATACATACGTTACAGATGAATAAGCTTCACTGGAAAAGATCATTCACCATGGTAAAGTAAAACAGCTGAACCAAAAGAGGAACATTCCACGAATCGGAACAAGTTATACTGGACATGATGGCAAATAAACTGGAGAATTCATTTGCAAATAAACTTATTTCAATTTGTTCGTCTCCGATTTAATTCTATTGTTTAGAAATACAAAGGTAAAACAACGTAAATAGATAAATCAAGAAATCAAATACAGGATCGAGGATGTGAAACGCTCTGAAAGTCAGAACATTGCATTTGTAATGGCAAGATACATTACTAACAAATTGGATTGCATTTTGAGAGCTAAGTTTCTTTGACATGCCTTAATAGAGCTGATATTGTTTCCATAGATACATAACTATGAATCAGTGTATCACAAACCTCCTGGAAAGGCTGGAATTGAGAATCCAAATATCATATTCTTGGTACTATATACGAAGCAAATGTATTGATAAGATTGACCCCTAAGCTGACTTTGTGGAGCAAGGGAAGGTAGGTCTTTTGAATGAACCACTGCTGCTTGCCTATGGTGGAGATGAACGCCAGATGCGTCATATAATTTCTGCAAATAATAGAAGCTTACTCTACTAAATTCTCAAAGGCCATTGGTAACATTACAGATACGGAGGCATACCCCTCCTCCTAAGAAAGCGTTCATTTGAATTGGACCCAAGGTAGTTCCAGGAATAGCAGATTGTATTGGTTTGTACTTTTGCGCTGATGCAACAACTGGATCCTTTTCAACAGATGCAGCAACTGGATCCTTTTCCGCCATCAATTCTGGTGTGACACAACACTAACAAGAAGTCAGTTTCAAAAGAAGAATGACTCATTCAGCAAATTAAAACCTGGCATTTATATTTTTGAACAGAATTGCTATAAACTTCATTTCAACCAAAGGCAACAAAACATGAATGGATGTCAACTTATGAACTTACTCAGCAAAGCACTGATAAAAGCTGATTTCCCAACATTTGCGGAGCCCTACAGAAAAAGGTAATATAAACTATCAGAGATGCAAAAGAGTTTTAATATGTCAAACCAAGTAAGCACCAACTAGAGAATAAGAGATTCAGAAGTCAAAACAAGACAATGACAACTCTTTTATTTCCCCATTTTTACAAACATATCTCCATGGCTGAGCAAGACACCAGGGGTATCTCATCAGGACTTGAGACAACTCCTTACATCTTGGCCATTGGCACACACAGATCTCTTAGACAAGTAGCAATCCATCATAGAGATTTTGAAGAACTGAATTTGAAAATGGCAAGGAACAAGAAGAACCCTATGACTGAAATGATGATTATTATTCTTCTTCTGCTGAGATTTCAAATGAAAATCAGCAACATCACTTGACTGGGCGTGACGCTTTTCATGGATAAAATACCCTTGGAGAAGTATGTGCTGATTCAAAAGCTTTTAACCATACAATCAACAGGTTAAAATCCAAAATGTGAAGTCATATTTTGAGAATCAATAAAATTCATAGCATTTCACGAAAACCACACACTCCAATTAAGTAAAAAATTCCTCAGGTTCTGGAAAATGTTAAATTCACTTGACAAAACCACATACTCAGTACTAAGTAAACTTCCAGAATTCCCACCAAGAAGCTCAACATAACATACACGTCCCGCCCCTGCACCAAAAACCAGCCAAAGAACTCAGTTTGAAGTTCATGTAAATGATAGAAACACGACAGAAATTCATATTCCATTTCATTCAACAGAAAGTACAAAATGACAATGTGTAATCCTATTTATTCTGCTGGCTATATTAACTAACTGACATCTATGGCTTTAGTCAGGTTAATGAATTTCACACATGCACACATGCATAAACTGAGAAGTAAATACCTTCTTCTCCTTTTGAATCTCTGATGCAACTCCAGCTACTCCAACCAGAGACTTTGAACCCGTCGGATTAACACTCATAACACTGCCAAGAAGCACCCAGGGAGACTTTTTAGATTGATACTGTATGCATAAGTAAAAGCATGGCCAAGGAAACAAATATTACTTAAGCTTCTTCTTTACGGTGGCCTCCACAACCCAATCACCAATACAATTAAAATCAGTCCCCTTGGGGAAGTAAATCAACCTAACATTAGAAAGTCCAATTAGAAATTGGCATGCACCAATGTCACGTTACATAAGTATTAATGAGCTGCTTAAGTACCTTAGTAATGACTAATATTATGGGATTTGCACCAGCCAAATGACGCACACGAGCCAACCATTGAAGTCCACAATATCAACCTACATTCCACAATACAAAACTAACAAACTGAATTGCATTTTGAAAGCTAAGTTTCTTTGACAAACCTCGACAGAGCTGATATTGTTTCCATAGATACAAAACTACGAATCAGTGTATCACAAACTTACTGGAAAGGCTGGAATTGAGAATCCAACTATCATATTCCGTGGAGGAGGAAAAAGGATGTGCTCTACAGTTTTGAGCATAAGCAGACCTGCAGATGGAACAAATAAAAAGTTATAATACATGTAAGTTTGACAAGCTTCAACATGTTCCCTCGCTTTTCTACGTTTGATAACATTATCATCAGTGCGGATGTTGTCTGAAATTACAAGTTCGTACCTGGAAACCACTAGATCAAGAAGCCCTTAATTCGTACGTCAGGGATGTGGGCTATCTTGGGCCGGTATCGTCCTTCGCATCTCTCTTCAAGTAGAGGACACTCATTAATATGAAGTGTCCTAAGTGAAAGAGGCAGGCCCTCCTTTGGAATGGTTGTAAGCTTCGGACATTTGAAGATGCCAAGAGTTTCAAGAGAGGTGAGGAATTGAAAGCCCTTGCTCAGTTTCTTTAGATTTGGGAAGCCTCCAATTGTCAATACAACAAGAGATCTGGGGAGCAGCGTCTCCTTATCCTTCGAATTCTCACCAGGTGGAAAGGACACCAAACCTCGATCATCTCCACCACCGTCGATCCGCAATTCTCTCAAAGAGGCAAGTCTGTGCAACCCTTGAGATTCCATCAGCGCCTTACAATTCTTGATCTTGTAAATGTGAAGTGATGTTAGGTTGGGAGGAAAGGAAACAGTAGTCAAACCTTCAGAGTAATCAATCTCCAATATCTCAGTGTGCATCATGTCTCCCAGCAAGTGTGCCACCCCCAATTTTTCACAATCTGTGACGCTCATCCGTCTTGGCCACACACTCATTCTCGGCAACGAAACAAGACTCTGACAACTGTAAATATGAAGATTGGTGAGGTGGCACAGTCCCTCAGGTACGGATTCAAGGTTTGGGCAGTTTGAGATCCAAATTTCTTCGAGTTGACAGGTGTCATCGAGGAACCTCTCAGTTATTAACTCCAGCTGTCTACAACCCCTTATGCAAAGCTGTTTAAGAGCCCTGGGTAATTGGCCTTTGCATAATAAAAACAACAGAGATGGACAATCAGTTATCTCTAAATACTCGAGACAATAGGACGAACAAGAACCATCCACCACCATCTCCTCTTTCTCTATCAATGATTTCAATTTCTCACAATTCCAAATCTCTATTCTTTTTAGGCTTGGAGGAATCTGGTATTTTGCAAAGTGCAATAGAGAATCGCAGTTCCGAATCTCTAAAACTTTAAGACAAGGTGGCAGACCAACATCCGGAAAAGAAACAAGACTTGAACATCCATTTATGTGAAGCTCTTGAAGAGATGTAAGGTGATGCAGTCCTTCTGGTACCTTCAAAAGACTTCCACACTTGCTTAATTGCAGACGTTCAAGCTTGCAATCCAGTATTTGCAATTGCACCAACTGCTCTGCTTCTTTCCCTAGCTTTTCAACAAGGGCAGAGTTGTCTTCAATACACAAACGACCAAGAGAAATCAAATGTTGCAGTAATCTATCCTCATTCTGAAAGGAACATGTCAGCTCCTCACAACCAGTAATCTTCAACTCTTTAACATTTTTCAAGCTTTTCATGAACGCCTCTCTTTCGAATCTCAGCTCTGAAACATTTGAAAATGCCAACCTCTCTAGTGAGTCCAAGGGAACTGGACTTGTGTCGTAAACCACCATCTTGCAATTTTTGATGTCTGATTCATGAAGCTGTTTATAATTGGATATTGAAACCACCAATTCCTCACATCCAGATATCTGAAGCTGTGCTAATGAATCAAGCTTCTCCGGTAAACTACCCTCCAATTTGGGGCAGTCGCTGATGGAAAGCTTTTTCAGGCAAGAGAAAACCCCAACCCCCTCATTTTGTTGGCAAGCAGACCACTTCTTCCAATTTTTCAGATTCTCAAACTCAAGGGTCTCTAAAGCTTGAAACGGCAAGTTACCTTCTCCATAAAACTCAATACTAACACTTTCCACTGCATCCATTCTTTTTATATAAAGTTCTTTGAGAGAATGCAACTGTCCGAATGGTGGCAAGAATTGACAATGATGACAACCTTCTAACCTTACACGCACCATATTAGAGAATGAAGGGTCTCCAATCCATGTTGAAAATTTCAATCCGGCATAACCTTTGATGGTGAGCTCTTTGAGTTTGGTATGAGGTTGTAACATGTCAAGCACATGGTTTGCAATTTCTGTTGAGTCACTTGAAGAAGACCACGAAAGAAACAGAGCTTCAAGCCCCTCCTTGCTCTTTAAGTTGGCAGTCCCAGCGTCCTGGACACAATCTACATTCTCTAGTCTTGATAGGTGCAATTTCCCTTGCAGGCGCAACAATGACCCAATCTCTCTTACTCCTGATCCACTACCAGCTTTGCCAATAACAAAATTAGGCAATGTTTGGAGATTAGTCAATCGACCAAGCTGAGGAGGCATTTCTTCCAACGAAGATGTATCCGAATTGATGAGGTGACGCAAATTTACTAGATTCCTCATGCTTGTGGGCAGTGCCTTTAACTTACGACAACCGTGTAATATCAATGTCTGTAAGTTGTAAAGAGTGGTTGTTGAGTCTGGCAAACTTCTTATTAGTGTGTGAGAAAGATCAAGATACCGTAGATGCTTCAAATTACCAACCGTATCTGGCAGCTCGGTTATTCGATATCCACTCAAAGAGAGCAGTCGTAAGTATTGGAGTTTGGGCAATAAATCAGAAGTAACCTTTTGAGCCAGATAATCATCATTTGAAAGTGAAAGCGGTAAGAACGTCCGCAAACATATAGCTTCAGAATAGACCCCAAACTTTTTAATCCCGTCATGCGTACCAGGAATGTAAGACGAATGACGAACCAATCTACGTCGCGATGAGTCATAATTCTGCATATCCTCCCATCTAGAACATGAATTTCCTGCAGCCCAACGTGCCAAATCAGTAATGAGGTCATGCATTATGTATCGCGAGTTTCCTTTGCTTGATTTTTGAAACAATGACCTAGACACCAGCTCTCGAAAATAGTGACGGCCCAAATCTTCCATTTGTTTATTCTCTTCGGCTTCCTGCGGAATCAAACCCTCTGCCATCCACAGAAGGATCAACTGCATCTCCCCAAATTCGTAATCATTTGGAAGAATTGCACAGTAGGTGAAGCACCGTTTCAAATTCGAGGGGAGATAATGATAGCTCAACTGTAATGCTGGAAGGATGCCCATCTGGTTGGATAGATTCCACATCTTGTGGTCTAATATTTCTTCCCGTTCGTCTACTGTTTTACAACGTAAAAGACCACCAAGAGTCTTTGCAGCCAACGGCAATCCATTGCATTTTACTACAATTTTCTCCTTCAGTAAAGCAACATCTTGGGGTGTATTGTTTAAGAGTGCATGGTGGACAAAGATTTTCCAACAATCATCTTCTGACATCGACTCCAAGTTATGAGGGCTACTGTCTCCCATCATCTTTGCAACATTCGCATCACGCGTCGTCACAATGATCTTGCTTCCTACTGCTCCAACACGAAAGGCGGACTGCAATGTTGTCCATTGATCGTAGTTGCATGTATTCCAGACATCATCTAGAACAATTAAAAACTTTTTGCCAGCCAATTCCTTACTCAGCTTCTCCTGAACTGAATTGAGCTCTTTGGATTCCTTCACATCACCTGACGTGACAGATTCAAGAACTGCAGTTGTCAACCTTAGAAGGTCGAAGTCATCGGACACACACACCCATCCCTTTGGGCAAAATTGTTCAGTTGCAGCGTCGTTGAATATATCTTTAGCCAGTGTCGTCTTTCCTACTCCACCCGTACCAACAATGGAAACCACATGAAAATTCTGAAAATTGCTGGTACTATGTTCGCCATTTGAGAGCAGATCATCAAGAATTTTTGCTTTTGCTTCATTCCTTCCGATCACAGGTCCATCTAGTTGAGAAGTAGTGGGTGGCATTTTCCATGGCTTTTTAGGTCTTCCAATTTTCTTCAAACCAAACTGCTTTTCTCGAGTAGTTATCCTTTCTAGTCGATCAGTAATCTTCTTGATTTCTGAGTTCAGACTAAAATTGAATTTAAGTTTAGAAAGTGAGCTGATGCATAACTTGCTTTTGCTTCCTGCTTGTCTTTCTATGCTTCGCTTCAGCATTTTAGTATCAAATATGTCCAATATGTCTTGAACATCGTAAGCCAAATCTCTGAGATCATCTAGCCACAGTTTCACATCGTTTTGTGTTAGTTGCTTCTCCTCCGCATCACTCAGCACCGCTTGAATTGCAGTCAACATTCCAGTCCATTTCTCCAGCACCTTTCTGTCGACCCCCTTAAGGCGTCCGAAGTACTCAATGACCTCTCGATGCGCCAACTTGTCAAGCAGCACCGGGAGGAATGCCCCAAGAACAGCCTCTCCCATCGCCCCCTTTTTTTGTTGTTGTACGGTAGTATTCAAAACTGCAGAAAGTGAAACAAGTAGTTAATTAAGGTGCAAGTCTAATTGATGCATGTATGCAGAAATTAATTTAAAAGAATGAGATGGATATTAATTTTTGATTTGCTTCTCTTAATTTGCAAGATCGGAAAACACTTACATGAAAGTTGATTCTTCTGTGATCGAGATCACAACGAAAGCACTTGCAACACGTTAATTCTTCCACAAGATGAGCCAAGTCTCTTAGATCATGATCGTGACAGACCTCCTTGTTCCAGATCTGATTTCAGCTACTGCACAAATTAGTCAGTGGAACCAGTTTAGTTAGTTCATAATCGAATGCAAACTATTATGCAAATCTGAATATATATTGGTGCATGCAAATATATACATACAAAACAATTCAAACAGAATGAAAAATAATGGATTCGATCAAGAAGAGCTTACATCGAACCTAAAATGGTGGTTTTCGGTTCGGGCCGTGCCGCCTTGTAAAACTGCCTCTGGGTGCTAGAGCTGCTCGAGACGAACGCCTGGGACTTGATTTGAGGTCGAGAGGTGGTCTGTGGAGGGAGAACAATTAAGGAGAAGTTTTGCTCTCCTTTTCGGTCGAGAGAGACGGGTGCGAGAGCTGAGAGAGAGAAAGCTCAGTTATTTTTTTTTTCAGAAAAAGAAAGAAGAAGAGAAAGAGAGGCCGGTGGGAATTTAGGGTTTCCAAAAAAATTTTCTATATATACATGTTTCGGAAAACTTCGTAATTCGATAACTAATTCAGAAAAAATCTGATATTCGTGTTCCGCACGTATACGGACTCGTATCGACGAGCTCTACAACTTTCATGAAGGAAGTTTCTCCAAATTTCGTACGTAGAAAAAGTCGATTTCTCAAACCGAGTATTTCGAGCTTTTCATTAAAAATAATTGTTTCGAAACTTCGATTAATGTAAAAGTGAATTATTATCGAACAATAATCGTTAAATCGTATAATAATCACTCAACACAATTACTCGAATTTAAAATGAAAATTGCGGGTATTACAAAAACAAAAGTCACTGAAACAAAAGCTGAGCCACACAACACAAATGATGAGAAAATGTAATTAAGAACTGTTGCACACAAAGGTTTCACCCTGCCGACACCAAAGTTACCATTTTAACTGGCTTCATCTACGAAAAAGTGCAGCGGTATGAGTTGACCGGTTCCAAGCATAAGCTACACTATATTTGGCTTCATTTTATTGACTGGTTCTTGACTTCGTTGTGGGTGCTTCAACAGTATGTGCAAGATGAAGAAGTTTGTGAATTTTGAGGATCAATGCCCTTTTACGACTTCAGGCATTTGTTTCAATTCTTATTGGAACACCCTTCGTCCACTTGGAACAAGTGCTTCACCATTGCCAGACCTGTAGATTGGTCTCTGCAATGGATCATAATTCGAGGACAGTAAGATGGATTGTATCAGATCCTTGCAGTTAAACTCGGCAGTTTATAATTTCTATTATCAAATCCAGATGGAGGTTGCAATTCCCATAGCTTATTTCTGTTTTGTTGTGCCAACTCTGTTTTTATTTCATGATTAAAGTCTTAAACCAACAGCGGATTTGGGACACTAAACAAAGGAATATGGGTTTGATATTCAGGAATCAGGTCCCTCTAACTTCGTTCTGTATAATCCTAATGACCTTGATCATGTGGCTAACTTTACCAACAACATACTTCCAGGGGTCACAAAATTTACTTCTTTGTACAATGTGTTGGTCCACCGAGCTCAATGTGAACTGACGTCATTAAGAAATTTACATACTGTAAAGATGCGGCAGCAAGCTAGAAACTAACTTCCCAGAGTAAAATAATATAGACAAAACTCATCACACATCCAGTTCTGTCTTATTTGCAAGATTTTCAGTGCTGCAGACCAAGCACTCAAACTAAGAACTGTAATGACACAGTAATTTTCCTTTCCCATGCAAGTAATTCACGCTTTGCCATACCCCAAAATCCAAATAGAGAGAAAACTGAACCCTTTTTGGGATTGGCAAAGAACATAACCCCTACCGTCCAGCAGCCATCTCAACCACAGCTTTCCGTCTTGATACAGAGGAAACAAGGGCAATTCATGATGTCACCTCCAGACTGTTTCGTTCGCATCTGTGAAAACCGCATTGTGATGTTCCATGAGACACTGAACAACCTCGATAGCGCCCAAGTCAATAGGCACTCCATCATCCAAGGGAATGGAATCATCTACAGTATCACCTTCATCTAATTCCACAACAACAAAAAATTAAGTTAAGGGAAAAGGAAATGAAACATAAATGTCACACATATTTAGTAAAATTTCTAATTATAGACATCAAATTCTCAATTATCCTTTCTACATTTCTAATTTTCCTCATAGAGTTGGCCCAGTTTTTTACACTTTAACATTCATCTGATTACAAAGAAAGGGGAAATGTATTCGAACACTATAACTTTATAAATTAGTTGGAAGAAAAGACAATCAACATCAACTAGTTACAACAGTAAAATACAGAAATGACAGGGCACTAATGGCCGAGTAATTTCATAATAAGTACATTTAGATTCATTTCATATCTATGTTGTTGTCTAATGGATCTTTGATGTACTACATACATATTGCTCCCCTGAAGAATTTACATATATGGATTTTTCTATTATCCCTCTATTTCAAGGAAACCTAATTCACCCTTTGAATTTTTCTTTCAAAACAATATTTGTATCTAAATTTTACAGAATGAACCACTCACCTGAAAGCATGTCCCATGCACTATAAGTAGCCTCTGGATCCGAGTTTTTCTTGGAAAGACCTTTAGATGGTTGACTCCAATACTTTTTATATAGGTCTGGTGCCCGACCCTTCTGCCAAATTATAACAGGGGCCATCTCCATTGCAAGACTTTGGGTGTCCATCTGTACATAAATTTAAATAAACTGAGCACATGTATCGAATGCGTGCCTATAAATAGCAAGCCCATTTGTAAGACAACACACACAGAGAAAGAGAGAGGGGTATATCCTGCCTTGTTAAGAACTGACTTCTGGCTAACACGCAGCAGTAGTGCAGTAACAAATTCCAGTGTTGTATAGTTTACAGTAGGAAGCTTCTTCAGTGTGTTTCTCATTGCATTTATGCTAGAACGAGCACCTCTGATCTCGTTATAAAGCTCAAGTGTGGTTAGTGGCTCAGGAAGGGTAGCTAGGTAACATTTGACTAGAGCCGCTACATCAATTGAGCTTACACCCTCTGGTATTGATGCATTTGAATCTGATATAGGTGATATTACAATTTACAACATTAGACTCCCTCCAAATTGAACAACTCAGAGACTTTATCAAAAGAAAGAAAAAAGACGCACACTTTGCATACCTTGGTTATACATCGAAATCAATTGTTGGATAACTTTTTTATCTCCCTCGCCTTTAAACAGGTATGGTGTGTTTAGCCCTAGTAAACAATAACAATTACGAACAAATTAATCATCTTGAAATGGAAACTCAGTACATGTATATAAATTTTGCCAGCATGAATGCAAGTGGTTAAATATTTGCAAAATATCCTTGCAGACACATATATGAATGCCTATACATCAGAGTAGTCCTATGGTGCAGCACCTGATAATATGAGATAATCTGCACAGTTCACCAAAATATGAGGAATAGGCCTGCTAGATTGTTGCCGTTGCACAGTAACTTCAATCGGAACTCCAAAAACTGCAAATAGAAAGTACAGTGACCATCAGCATCCATGCCAGCATTTAAAGGAACTAATGCTGTAATATACAATTTTAATCATAAGCACACAAACCTCCAGACCATCCTATAATTTCTTACACAAACATTGCCGACTAATAAAACCCCAACTTATTTTCAATAAAAACTCAGCGACAATATCAACCTTATAGCTAAGCATGCAAATAAAGTCAGGGCCATGTGCCAAAAGCTATGCTATCATATCCTTAGATGTCAAAGAAACAAGTACACTTAATCTTCCTCAATCCCAAACTTCATGCACAAGTATTATCTTCTATCCAACATCCAGCTCCATTCAATCACATTGTATATTGCCTTGCTAGTTTAGAAAGTTGATCCTAGAGGAAGCCACAGAGAGGCCATTGGAAACTAGCGGACCACCTAAACCAGTCATAAAATCCTTCACAGTCCGCATCCACACCTAAACTAGTCAGTATTTCAGTTTCATCAAATTTAAGACTGGAAATCTCATAGCTAAAATACTCTCAGAATATTTAGTTAATTTTATTCCAACAAACAGGGTACTATGAAAGCAGTATAAAGTTATCGAAACTTACCATCAGTGCTTGCAACACCCTGAAATGAAAGGAGGAGATATCATAATACTTCCAAACTGTGTATAATAAAGAGAAGAAAAGAACGGAAGAAATTTTATCAAAATTCTCTACCTTCTGCCATCTTTCAATGTCAGTCAGAATGGTTTTGCTTTTTTGGGCAGTCTTCTTTGCCACCTGAAATGTTACCACCTCAAATGTGTAAGCTATCATCCCCACTTCAAATATATGACTATTTCATGGATGATGCAAGCTTAAATTGTCATGTTATGGGAAATACAGTCAAATCAGTATTTACCGAAGTCATGATTTATTGTAAATGCTGACCACTGTTAGGATGAAAGAAACAGCAAAGATATCATGATATTTTTGTTTTTTGACTCTTGTATACAATTTTGCACCCTAGTGTGTTTTTTAATGACCTTAACAGATAAAAATGAGTCACCCATTGAAAATAAAGCCAACAGTAATATTCCCAAGACATTGCATCAATGCAGTGTTGAAGTAGATGATGGAGTAGAAACTCACCAACATTGCCAAATCCAGTTATGCTTTTGGGCCATAGGCTCTTAGCTACCAAAGATGAAGTTGGCTAGATAATATAGCTCAGAATTCTACTAGGTTAACACAATCCAGCAAGGTCAGATTTTATATTATTCTGAACTAAACACCTTTATTTTCCTTACACTTTAGACGAAAAACATGAGACCCCTTAATAAAGTAAATAAGCCCTGTACAAGCCATCCAGTATAAGTATGTGAACTTTCACCACATAATAAAGTACTAGCAAATCTACCTCTTCAACTTTGATCTTCCCAACCGAAACCTTGTCCTTTGTCTCCGACAATCCCTTCCTGAACAATGTACCGGTCGTAGCAGCGGCAGTTATAAGGCGCTCCTGCACAGCTTGTCTAGTCGATGGCTGCTGAAGAATTGCCCATCGACTCTTGAACATTGACCCAACTCGCCCTGCCATATCAGACACATTAACTTTAGCATCCTTAGTAACCTCCTCAACAAATGTCCCAGCCGTTTGTCCAGCTTCCTTAATCTTCACCCCTGCATTCAAACTCACCTATGACAATCAACAAGTGCTCTTCACTAACCACAAGGACTAAAACGCAAACATTGTAATCAAAACTTACCTGAGGTAGAAAAGAAACCAGTAGCCTTCTCTTGCCACCGTGGTGATACAGCCGAAGGCATTTGAATCAGTAACAGTCTCAAGAATCAAACTATAAATGCAAGAACCTGTTCTGAAGTCAACCACCAAAAAAAAAATATCAGCTTTGTACTTCTCATATAGCATAGCAATCATATATATAATTGAAAATTGAAAAAAAAAAAATCAAGCTCTCTTCTTGAAAATTAAGATTCTAAACTCTAACTAAGCCAATAAAGTACAGTTAGTTCTATCTGTCGCCTTCAAAAAGCTCTCATCTTTTTTAAATCAACAGTATCAAATTCAAAACCTAACTAACAGTATCAGATTCCCAAAACCTTCTTCGTTTTCAATACAAATAATTCTCCAGCAAAAATCAATACCAATCGTAACCTGATCAAACCCAGTACTACTAATACAGAGATAAAAATTCAATCTTTGGATAATTAAACACAAACCCAAACCCTAACCTGCAAAGAAAAAAGGGATTCAAAGGAAAAAGAAGCTACCTTTGATCGGGAAAGAAGAAGATGAAGCTGGAAAATTCAAATGAAATTTAGAAAAAAGAAAAAAATCGCTGCTTTTTAGAGAGAGAAAAAGTCATTCAAAAATTGGGAAAATTTCAAAAGGAGTCGCTTCTCTGCGATTGGTTTGTTGTGACTTTGAGTCGGCTCCCTAATGGAGTAGTGACACGTGGAATAGTGGCCGCGAGTGATTGGTTTGTTCTGGAGTGTTCTTTTAACTGAATACTGATTATAACCGCTACGTGCGAGGAGTCGTAGACTGAGATTATCTACTTTTTATTTATTTATCAGTGGATTTTTAGTTTTATATTTTAATCCAACGGCAGTGACAGTGCCTACGTTGAAGGTCCCACATTGTTACGTTTTCTGTTATATATGGTCGCCTATATTGAATATTGATTTATTTTGTTACGATTTATTTGGATTTTTTGTAATCGATGTGACAGAACAAATGCAACTTCCCAAAAGATAAACAAACAAATACAAATAGGTCTAGTTTGACCAAATAAATTTACATTGGTCAACTATGTTTTGGATGAAATGGTTTTTACATTGGTCAACTATGTGGTACTATTTAAAATTATTTACTTGGAGGCTATTTTACCTTGACAAATTATGGTGAAAATGTTGGAAAATTTCTTATGAAAGCAAATATGTATGAAGGAATTTCCCTATTACATTTTTTCTTGATTTTTTTCCTTAAATTCAACTTAGATCGTTTTCTTCTAGCAACGAAAATAAAATAAAAATAAAAGTCTAATCATTCGGACATTGTATATATGTTGGCATATTGAGTCTCTTGAGCACTGATCCGAGTTCAAGTTGTGGCATAGTTTCGAAAGTATCAAGCTAGCATGGCTTTGGAAGTTCATGAACTTCATTTGTGCTTTTCAAACGTTGGATATGATCATAACTAGTTTAAGTTTTAACCAAAAGAAAAAATATGTAAAGAACATTGAATTTTTAGAATCAGGCCATGCCCACAAAAATGTATTGGCCCATTCAAATTCTGCATTAGTGTAATGTGAATTTAGAATCATATTTTGGACCATTGATATATAGGCCCATTCAAATTCTACATCCCTAGTGTTTCTTCATCGTCAAGCTTCATTCTTGGTGTGCTTGCCAAAATCCCCAACAATTCTCCTCCAAAACCAGTGCTCCACCCACACTGTTTCCATCTTCTCAATAGGCACATTCTTCGTCTCCGGCAAAAAGAAGTACACAAACAGTGTCATCACCATCACCCAACCTCCGAAAAAGAAGAAAATTCCAGCCTTGAAGTGGCAAAGCATAGCTAGAAAAGTTTGAGCAACAATAAAAGTGAACAAAAAGTTCACCACCACATTGATACTTTGCCCAGCTGACCTAATCTCCAGTGGGAAAATCTCACTAGGAACCAACCATCCTAGAGGTCCCCATGACCACCCGAACCCGGCTACGTATATGCCAATCAAAACCAGTACTAAATATGCATACCCTTTGCTCACTCCACCATGATCACCTAGTTGAGTTGCCATTACTCCCCCAATCATCATTTGTGACACCAACATTTGAAGGCCCCCAACTATGAATAAGACCCTTCTGCCAAACTTGTCGACTATAAGCATCGATATGAAGGTTGAGATTGTACCAACTACACCGGTCATGACAGCAGACAAAAGTGATGCACTTTCACCTAAGCCAATTGTTCGAAAGAGTATAGGGGCATAGAAAGCTATGACATTGATTCCAGTCACTTGCTGGAAAAATGGGATGGCTATTGCCATTACAAGTTGAGGCCTATACCTTCTCTCTAGGATCTTCCTAAAAGGGTGTTCGATGGTTTTGGAAATGTTGTTAGCTATGATGAGATCTTCAAGTTCTAATTGGACATCTTCGACTCCTCTGATGCGCTGCAACATTAGCATGGCTGTTTGGTGGTCTACACTGCGCTGAATTAGACTGTTGGGTGTTTCCGGAAGGAAAATTGCGCCGAGAGTTAAGATTGAGGCTGGGACTGCAGCCAGGGCTAGGGAGATTCGCCACCCCCAACCTCCTTCGATCTTTTCAGTGCCGTAATTGATGAGGTTAGCTGATAATGCACCAATGCCAACACTAAATTGGAAGCCATTGCTAATTGCCCCTCTATATTTTGATGGTGCCATCTCTGAAAGATATAAAGGAACAGACTGCAGAAACACATTAACAGATTGACATTTTTTAAGGTTAGAATATCTCTGTCAAAGTAGATGTTACTCAATTTGGAGAACTCGTGAATCTTTTCTTAACATACGGAACATTTTTGCATTGTAATAAACGTAACATGCCAAATATTTACGAGATTCAATTCTTCTGCCAGATTGAAATTAATTGGAGAAAAATGTGATGTAGGATTATATTCTAATTCTTATGAGTAGACTTCACTTTCTAGTTATTTGCCTCTTATGTCCACATTAGCAAAATCATGTGGTACCTGATTTGCAAAACCAACCCCAACACCAAGCAAGATGCGTCCTAGGATCAGCATGTAAATGTTCACAGCCGCACCGCTTAGAGCTGAACCGGCGAGGAATGCAGCACCGCCGGCGAGGATCGAAGGCTTGCGGCCATAAGCGCTAGTGACGGAACTGGCAAAAATAGAAGCTACAAGACCAGCTATATATAGTGATGATGTGAATGAGGTCAACAGCTCGCTATCAAATGTACAGTAGTTGCTGATTTTAGTGTCCGATTTCATCCGCCTGTATACCTCCGGGAAGAACTTTTCGAGAAATGGCTCCATTGATGTCACTCCACCTTAGATCACATATCAATCCAGAGTTAAATTTCTTGCACAAGTCTAGTGACCAACAAAAATAATGCAAGTGAAAAGAATCCCGACCTGAAATTCCAATATCGTAGCCGAAAATAACACCTCCTGTGGCGGCCATCATACAAGAGAGGATGACAAATGGTGTCACCTTGCCATTGTATTGTCCATCTTCACCTGTTAGTGCTACTCCGACCGCCATAGCTAAGTTTCTTCCAAGCTCAGACAAGCACAAAGAGAGAAGAAGACTGGAAGGGAGTTTAAGTTGAAGTGTTTAACTTGTACATGGAGAAAAGTAAGAGCAGTCTTTCCTTGACTGGTTGAGATCAGCATGTGAGAGCAAACTTGATCTTGTGGGATATTCAAAGCTAGAATATCAAATCGTTTTGGACTCATAAGAACATGTACACTAGTTTCAATCATTATCATTATCAAGCTGGACCATTCAACACATGCTACAGTTGCCAGTTGTGTGTGAAGAGAGCTAACCAGCTTGTTGGGATAAGGCTACAAATTCTCAAAGAAAACTTAATGAATTGATGGACAAAAGAAACTTAACCATGGTCCTAGTTCTACAAACCCCAATTATTGGAACAGAATCTGTATAAAATTTCAGAGAGAGTATTATTGCCCTTTAAGAAATGATTATGCCTTAATCAAGGTCTTAGTTTCTATATTCTGTTGCATTAGTCTTGGTCACGTTTTGTCATGACAGAAGTTTAGGTTTAGGTGTCCAGTAGCAACGTGACACCAAGTGCCGGCCGGATTAATGTGACACTTTGTGATCGGGCTGATCTATCGCTAGTTAACATGGTGATTTCTTTAGAAAAATACTTCTTAAAACCGTTTCGCGTAAACTGCTTCAAAGTTCATATCAAAAGAAAAGGTTAGATGTCCGGATTATAGATTAATGGGCCACTTAAAGAACATATCCTAGCTATAAGGAGTTCCTCATTATGTTCAAAAACTTAAGTTCTAACATGCTTATTATGTTGTTCACGAAGAAAGCCATGCCTCCGACGCCGGAGACTTGTGAAGAATTTGCAGAACAGGTAGAGATGGCGAGAGAGGGGCTAAAAGTAGTGGGAAAGCAACAGAAACAAACCAGACCACAAAAGTAGAACTCTCAACAAGCTCCAATACCCGTTTGCTATATTTCCTCTTGGTTTGTGCCTTTGTGGAGTGCCTAGTGTGTATCTTATTGGGCAACCTCTTGGTTTGTGCCTTTGTGGAGTGCCTAGTGTGTATCCTATTGGGCAACTCTGTTGTTGATTTGCAAGACATTCATTGAGAGGAAAAGTATTTAGCCCAACTGAAACGCTTCCATACGTCTGTTCAACTTCCATCTATTATGTATGGACATCAACTGGGTTGGGCTTCAACACTTCAACTGACCCAAAAACATAAGTTGATAGTTGATGAAACCATTTCCGGCCGACCTTACTCATTAACCAATCCACTGATCTGCTAGTTGGGTTGGGCGGTTTGAACAGTTGACTCATCCAACCTTACAATAATTGACAGAAGTATCAAGATAGCTAACGGATGAATAATACAGGTACCACTAAACACCTTAAAAATTTGTAAGTATCAAAAAATATATTTCATGATAGTTCAAATATCATATAAAGATTTTACCATATTTAAAGTCTATAACGTTCACGATTCTGTTTAACAATACCCTAAGTAGCATGTAGTACCTATGGAAATATTAAGCTTGATCATTCTCATTAATCATATGAAGGTATATAAGTGTACATACGTGCCGATGGTACCCAACCCAAGTTTCAAGGATTGGTTATCCACTTTCAATATTTGTATCATTTTCAAGCTCGACCTATATAAGTTTACGAATTACCGTCTTCTTTCTCATTTTTGTCTTAGTTACTTTTAATTTTTAATATTTACTTATGTTTAAGTAATTCAATTTAAATAACTGAATAGTAATATGCATGTCGCAAACAGTGTGCATACAACGAACAATTCACAGGCTTCCGAAGGTTTTAAGAACTATATACAAGTAAAGGTTATAAGTATCAGTAATGTACTCTTGTACACTTCTCGGTCTTGATGATCGACCTTTCTCAGTGATTAAACCCATCTTTATTCTTGGAAAATATTCCCTCCCTCGCGGGCAAGGAATGTTATCTTCCATGCAGATTATCTAAAGCTCATATGCATGGAGTCTCCAAGAATCATTACAAAATCCCTAACTAACTTCTTAACGCAACTGAAAACTTGATTCACCCAACTAACTAGTTGAACATTTTGTTTTAAAATTTCTCCCCACTTTCTCCTATTATATTTTGATCTTATTCTATAAGTCTTTTTAGTCGGACTAAAATCCACACAACAATTTACATAAAAACAAATGGGATAGATCCGGTGGGTGAGATTTCTTTCTCAATGGGATTTTTAAACACTTTCACGGATCATATATAAATCTATCGACGTATAGCTCCCTCATTAATTTCAGTTGAAAAATACTAATGCATGTCCAACCAAATCAAACGACGGCAATATATATCTTCAATTAGTTTATAAACCTAATAATAATATTTTTTTAGATTATAGTGGTCGTTGGATTTATATAGGATTAAGCATTTTGAAATGGCATGCATGGAAAAATGGATAATTAACGACCAGTAACCGCCATTAACGGCTGAATCCATGGAGAACCTTTTGTCAGAATCAAAGATCGTCATCCAGAACCTTACAACTCCACCGACAGTCCCTTCTTTTCGTTTAGAAAATGAATTCAGATTATTGCCCTAGCTAGCTAATCGAGCCCTAGCTAGCTGATATTATTGTTACCAATGCAAGCCATGCAAATTAGTCAAAAACCAACTGTTTGATTTGTATTGATAGTCCTCTAGGTTAATTATCATTCTTGGCCTCGAGCTTCCTTCACGTTTGAATTTGGCATTTGGACAAGAAGAAAAAGTGATTCGTTTGGCTGAATCTGTGGTTAAGTCAATAAAGAATCCTTAATTATCTCTAGACTGGACCTGCATATTTTTCTTTATCAGAAAGACTTAACCCATACTGGCTTATATTTAATATTCTCTCTAGAAAGAAAAACCATTCTTGATGCTTCTTTTCTTCACTTTCAGTAGACCAAAAAATAGTGCATAATGTGGAGAATGCATTGTGTGACCTACTATTCGACTCAATATTAGTCACGAAAAGTCGAAAAGAGAAAAAATGTGTCCCGTAATGTTATATATTATATATATATAGGATTTTTTCCAGGTGTGGACTTCCGTACCGAAATTTCGGTACGGATTTCCTGTTTTCGACAACTTTCCGGCTACATTTTTACATCTTAACCGTTCAGTTTTTAGGTCCTAATGTATAGATTATCTCTGTAAAATTTCAGCCAATTTGGTGACCGTTAAGGTATCCACAACTGTAATTTACACGAACGGACCGAATCTGTATAACCGGAACCGTTCCTATTTATAATGGTAAATTACAGTTTTGGATACCTTAACGATCACTAAATTGGCTGAAATTTTACAGAGGTGATCTATACATTAGGACCTAAAAACTAAAACCGTTAAGATGTGAAAATGTGATCGGAAAGTTGAGGAAAACGGGAAATCCGTATAGCCCACACGGTACGGACGTCTACACCGTAGTCGAACTGTGTGTGTATATATATTATGTTAAGTAGAACAATACACAACTAAGTACATAATATATCAGAGATACAATAATGTGATGAAAACTGCAAAATGGATCATATACCATATGGATTCAAAACTTCACATAAAATTAAACCTAATTGACAAATGGGTAGCGATGTCACCCTACAATTTAACATGGCTGAAATCACAATGTTCTCAGTAAATTAATGCGATACACGTGTGGGTCGCAATCCTTGATTTAAGCTCCAATATGCTTCACCTTTTATATATAAGATACCCAAAAAGAAGAATGTCATGTAGCTTGTGTCAAATATTAAGGGCGATTTAGAAGAAAATTAAGCCATGCATGCATGTTACCTCAATCTATCACACCGGTCTTTAAAAATTAGAATGGACGTGGATAGATAGCAACAGCGCACATGCTTTTCCTCTATAAATACCACTTAAGCTTTTAACACTACACCAACACAGAATCTTAACTAGCTTAATTAAGAGTGCAGCCATGGCTAGTTTAAGAAGCATTTTGTACTTAGCAACTGTGTTTTGCTGCTTGTTTGAGCAGAGCTTTTCTTTTAATCCGAAGCACTTGAACTTGTCACTCAGCGCCACCCATTGGGACACTGCCGGAGCTACCTGGTACGGCAGCCCTGATGGTTTTGGAAGTGATGGTATGTAATGCCTATAATAAGTGTGTAGTTATCTAGCTAGGGAGGGTTCTGATAATATGTATAGTGCAAATCATATACACAAGCATATATACTTACATTTTATAATCAATGCATGCAGGTGGGTCTTGTGGGTATGGAGATGTAGTTTCACAAGCTCCATTCTCTTCCATGGTTACGGCAGTAGGTCCTTCTCTTTACAAATCCGGCAGGGAATGTGGAGCTTGCTATCAGGTTTTACAATGGTTTTTCAGTGCTACTTAAATATGTCCTGAATTTGGTTATAGTGTACGTCGTGTAATTAAGTAAGTTTTCGATGTATATCACTTTCACAATTGAAAAGATAAACACGCATGCACATTCCATGCTTATATTAATCAATTTTTTTTAATCCTAATGAGAAAAAAATTGGAAGTTGAATGAAATGATGATATTAATTTTATAAGTGAAAAATGCAACCATCGTTTTAACTTCCTATATAACATGAATTACAAAATCTGTTAAACAAATTGACAATTATAATTTATCCATTTTTATAAAAACTATATTCTATTTAAAATCAATTTATAACTTCCAATTCTTTATGATAACCGACATTTGTGATAGAACTTTTGTGTCTGATGTTTGGACCAATATTCTTCTTGAGAACTAATACATTAAACAAACGTCAGATCAAATGTACCAAACATAAATCTTGTTCCGGCAAACCAGTAAGGGTGGTCATCACAGATTCTTGCCCTGGAGGGCCTTGTGCGTCCGATGCTGCACATTTTGACCTTAGTGGAACTTCATTTGGTGCCATGGCACTTCCTGGTCAAGGCGAGGAACTCCGCAATACAGGAGTATTGGAAATCCAATTTGCACGGTAACTCAACTTTACAATTTCCAAAGCTTGAATAAACGCAACACTGTCGCCTAGGTGACTCACAAAATTTAGAGAATTAGTGGCATACATCATGACCACCTAACAAGCCTAATTCGTGTTTCTCTACAGCGTGGCATGTGATTATGCGGGAAAAACCATTGCATTCCACGTGGACCAGGGATCGAACTCGAACTACTTTGCTGCTGTGATCGAGTATGAAGAGGGAGATGGTGATCTTGGTAGTGTTGAGTTGAAGGACGCTTCCTCAACGGAGAGTGAAGGTGGCGAGGAGTGGCGTGCCATGCAACAATCTTGGGGTGCAGTGTGGAAACTTGATGCAGGGTCAGCGCTACATCCTCCATTGTCAATAAAGTTGACTTCTGAGTACTCAGGCCGGACCTTGGTGGCTAAAAATGTGATTCCAAATGGGTGGCAACCTGGTGCTACCTACAGATCCGTGGTCAATTATATATGAGTCTAGCTATGACCAAGTCTGAAGCAATAGGATCTGAATTACTAGTATAATGAGCTAAGAAATATATGTAGTAACCTAAAAGCAGGAAAATGGAAGGATTTAAGCAGTGAGATCCTCAATTTCTGCAAAGTCTATATATGAAGTAATGTAATCATAACTGCGTATAAATCAGCGGTTTATGATATGTTCTTAAGAACTATCTTTTGGTTTAAATCATGTTGCTTCTTATTACACATTTCACCGAAATCCATGGTCATCAGAAGGAAAGTATATATGGTACTTGAAAAATGGAAGTGGATTCCAATTTGCTACATAACCTTTCAAGAAAGGCTGCAACTCACAAGCTTATCGATCAGTCTTCATATATGTCGAAAATGAAAAGAAGATCCAACGTATTGAAATAGTACAATTACTTTTGCTTGCATAACATGTCTCTCTATGACTACAGCTGGGGAGAACCAGACCACATTTCTTTCTATACATACCAAATGGGGACTAAAGTGAGCATACCAACTCATGTTATTTTTCAGAAAGAACGGTAGTTGAAAGTCTTGAGACGAAAGATTTAAGGAATAAGAACAGCCGAACCAGATGTTCTCCTATTCTCAAGGTCTGCATGTGCCTCTGCTGCATGACACTACAACAGGAAACATCATTTCTGACAGTTAAATTCGGTCGGAAAAGACATTTTTGGTCGGAAATACGCATTTCCGACCAAAAATCTCCGTCGGTGGTGGTCGGGAATATTCTCGTCATAAATACTCTATTACCGACCAGTCGTCGGAATAACAAGCATTTTCGACCACATTTTGCCGTCAGTGGCGGTCGGAAAGATGAATTTTTCCGTCAAAATATTCCGTCGAAAATACATTATGTAAACGACAACATCATGTATTTCTGACAACTTATTTCGTCAGAATAATTATTTCTAACTAAAACATTTTACTATTATTGACCAATAACATTCGTCAAAACTAATCATTTTTGACAATAGTATTTCTGAGGATTTGGAATAAAAATTATATTTTCAAACATTCTTTTTGAATAAAAATAAATATTAAAAAGATAAATAAGATTCCACAACAAAAAAGATTAAGTTACATTTTATTGAACCAAGAAATTCATCATCGAGTCTTACAAAATAGAGAAAGTCATAACAACCATAATTGTAAAAATGCTAGGGAATTAAAAATAGAACATGAGCAAAGAGTAGTTGAGAATAAAATGTCACGGTTCTTAATCCATATTTTCATTCTTCACTGCTTCTTACTTTTGGATAGATAAGTCTTCTAGTGATTTAACATTAGCAAGGAAGTAGTACTTCTCGTAGCTATCAATTATCCTCATGGTCTGCATCTGAAATTCATGTAGTATTTCCCTAATAAATAAGCAAACATAAATAATAGGTCTCAGTTGCTGCATATTATTACAGGGGCATATGGTTTGATTATGGAATTCATGTAAACTAATATCATATGTAATATTGTGTTGATTCAAAAGTGCGCTAAGATCAGTTCACTTAGTTGCACAACTCATCAAATAACCATAAGGTAAAACTTGTGCATTTTGCAGAGATTGGAGTACAAAATCATTTAAAACTTAAATGAGTAAAAGAAAAAAGAAAAATTAAAGTTGGGAGAAGTTTTCATGGTACGTAGTGTTCTGTCATTAGAGAACAGAGACAGCGAAATAGAATGAAACAACTGTGATTCTTCCTTTGCTACAAGTTCCATTATGCTAAAATCATGTTCACTTTATCCTCATTAAACTCAAAGATCAGAAGCCAAATTGTATATGTACCCGAGTGTGCAGACGAATACTAAAAGATGACAGTTACCACTTCTCATTCCATTAGCTATTTCATAGAAATTACATGCAGAACACACATCTTGATAGTGAGAATGTTACGTACCAAATGATAAACCAAATGATCACTAGATCCAGCGTAGATGTACTTTTGTCCATTGCTGCAATAAGCAAGATTAAAAGTAAGAAACTTATCCAACATGCCAAAATATTGTCAAGAGGGCAAACTAACTATAGCATAGCATCAGATGAAATGATGCCCTATAACCAAAACAATAGCAAACAAGATTGTGGGTAAAGGGAAACTAGCTGTTTTACTAGGCAACTTCCTAGGACCTGACATAATAAACAATGGACTTGGTAGAATCAATAACATAACAGAGAACCAAAACCAGAATACTGCATATGGAACATGTTAAGCCAAATTCAAAATATAGGACTAGAATATATACATCACTTGAGATATGTGAACTGCGTGCTTTCTTATGGCATAAACACAAATAACGGACAAAAATTATAATTGCAATATAATATAAATATATAGTGTGTGGATATATATTTGCTACCAAGAAAAGAAAAAATAGTTTCCACCATGCTTATAATACCAACTTGACATCAACTAGGAGTAAGGCCGAGGAGGGCTTTCTACTGAGGATGACCGTAGATGATGGTTCTCTCGCACATTGAGAATGGCTTTGACATCAAAGTAATGGAAGAGTCCTAGAAACACAAACACACACATTAACAACACTGGAAGAATCCTAGAAACACATAGTGATCAACAATACAAATTTACCCTACTACAAATTCAGAACCACATAAAAGCATTTATCAAAATGATTCTCAAGAAACAGATTGTAAATAGACTTGACATATCAAACTGATTGAAAAAATTAACCAAACTGGAGAAATCAACATAAATGGACAGGAAAAAAAAATTCCACTAGAGAGAGAGAGAGAACCACATGGATAGACATTGCTACCCACAAACAGAACAAGTTATCAACTAATTACATTCAGGACAGTACACTAGACAAAGACAAGGAGAAAATCTTTTTGTTTAACTGCATCAATCTTGGGTTAGTCTTTTGCGTTTGAGATGATTATGACATTGACAATAATTAGTCAAAATAAAGCAACAATAAGTATCCATCACTAGGCAAAAGGATAAGCTAAAGATCTTGGACAAAAAAAAAAGTAATGGGACTAGCATCGAATTCCTAAAGCTATATATATTAGTAGAAAATTGATCATGTCAAAGATGATCAAGCCTTCGAATTCAAGGGGCGGCAAAAACACTTACTTATTTCGGAGCAGATCCAGAATGGAGGCACCCCTGCAAAGAAACACCAAGAAGATTAGAACTCAGATTAACAAGAAGATATAGAAGAATAAGACGTTTGGAGAAAAGGAAAAAAGAAAAATTAGGCTACAGAGAGACAGTACGATGAACAGAGGCTAGAGAAATTTTAGGGGTTTTCTGTTTATGGGAGTTTATCGCTGAAGGTAGAAGAAGAGTAGTGGGTAGAGTGCTCAGAATTTTAAGGATATGCACAGGTGATCAAATTTTGGGCAGCGGGAAGTGTTTTAGTCGCGGCAAAAATTAAAATTCGTTTTTTTTTTTTTTAATACAAACCCCAAACCCTAATCCCTAAATCTTAAACCCCTAAACTTCTAATATATGAGTTTTTTAAAAACGTCAAGATAGCTCCAAGAAAGTCGGAGCAGAAAACCTTAGAGCAAAAGCCGTCTACTTTCAATGCCCCATTCGAATGTCGTTGGATGGGCAACCTGGTTGTGTGAGTCTACCGCCGCGGGAGAGTGGTTTTAGAGACGAATCAAGAGTTGGGGAACGCCTACGGAGAGAGTTCGGCAGGCAGTTGTGCAATTCCTATCTGCTCATAGGCGAAGGATGAGAGCAAGGGTGGAGCAACGGAGGGGATTTGGTGTCTACTCGGATAAGTATTTACTTTCCGATATATCACCACCTTTGTAAAGCGAATATAGTGGCCAGAAGTGCACTTTTCGCTAATTAGTACATTTTAGAATATATATTCTTAGTTGAGACGCCTGTTATTATTTCGGGTAATTCTTTTGATGTTTATTGTAATTTGGGGTTTAGGCATTAGGGTTTTATTAATGACAAAGACTTAAAGGTAGCCGTTATGGCCCTTCCTCAAAAAAAAAAAAAAGCTTTTATTTTATATTGTTAAAAAACAATTATTGTTACATGTGTTTGTGCACAAAATAATTTGACAATTATCAAAGATTTGCGGTACTTATAGAAAGGCAAGACCCTTTAATGCTAGAATCCTTTGTACGAGGGGCAAAGTTCATGCTCAAAAAACATCTTAATGATCCTAAGTAGCGTTAGACATTATCATTAACTAATCTCACTGCATGTCAGTCTAGAAAATGACGAAATTTAGGCCTTTGATTTATTCCCAAAGGGTGGTTTGATATTGAAAGTTAGGAAGGCAACTCCACCCATGAAGTTTCGTAACATTCTAGTACCTCAACACGTTAAATTCAACAATTTTTTTTTTTTTTTTTTTGTATTTCTGACAATGAGCATTTTGGTAGGAAATATTGCATATGTTTTCCGACGAGAAAAAAGTCTTGTCAGAAAATGACCTATTATTTTTTGACGGCATCAAGCGTGGTCAGAAAAGTAATTAGCGGGAAGTCTTCCCGCCATATAATAATTATTTCCGACCAAAATCTATACGTGTTCCGAGAGATTGGTGGCTGTCGGAAATAATGGCCATCTCAAAAATGTTTTTCCGATGGACAATGTTTTTTTTGTCAGAAAAAATGCTATTTTTGACCAAAAATACTTGCCATCGGAAAAACGTGGTCGGAAAAGACCATTATTGTTGTAGTGTGAGATAATGGGTACTTGTGATTTACTCGAACGCGCAACACACCTGATGCAACACTAGAAAATACCTCTCCTGCAGCCTCTAACAATTTGTCTCGAGTTGCAGTGTATTGGAAAAGGGCAGGCCTTGTCAAGAAGAGTGACTTTGCTGCAAGAGCTGACAATGGAAGAGGGTCAGGTCTACCTGATGCCTGCCCGAAACTGACCATGTATCCTCGAGTCTTCAAGCATGCCAATGATCCCTATATCATTGCTCCAATTAGCTAACAAAATGAAAATCGATCTAACTATCAAATTCTTTTAAAAACTTTATACAACATAAATTTTCTTCAGGCCTAACATTGAGAAGCTTCACGGCAAATCAGGAAAAAGCACATTGTAAAATTGGGTTGCTGGCTTAGAATAAACTTTCTTACTAACTCCATGGTTGTGTTATGTCATTTTGTAGAAAATGAAAAGAAAAGATGTAGAGACTACCTGAAAGGTATCCATGCCTACAGAGTCGCAGACAACATCAACTCCATTATCAGATGTTATTTCAGTCACACGAGCAACAAAGTCCTCTTCCTTATAGATTATGACATGGTGACAGCCATTTTCCTTGGCTTGAGCTGCCTTCTCTTTAGTCGATGCAGTTCCAATGACCGTGGCACCAAGGGCATTAGCCCACTGGCATAAAAGGGATCCGACATTCCGACTCCACCAGCTGCTGCATGAACAAGGACTGTGCGTCCAGGTTCAACCAGTATAAAGTTATAACAACAGTTAATATTGGTACTGTAAAGCAACGAAAGTTTTGAATCGATCATCAAAAACCTTATAAGACTAGGAAAATGATAGCCAGTCTCAGTGTGCAGTCACAAAATGATGCCACATGTAATGACCAGTCAGTTAACAAGAGCAAGGCTTTTGGGTAATTAAGATCCAATGTTTCACCAAAAACTAAAAACAAGCAACACATACACATACCTCAGCATGCCTTGCAAAATTTACAAAATGGAAAAAGAACAATAACTGAAATTACCAACCAAGTAGTATTATAATTACAGCAACAAATTACAGCATATGGTAAACTATATTTTCATTAAAGATGTTTCTAATTTTTTTTTTTTTTGTTCGGACTAGTCCAATTGGTAATGAAAATTCTCCTTTACAGATGTATGCATCTAATACTTTTATAAAAATGATCTGCAATGCCACTTGCATATTGAAGGAAGATCGAAAGCAGAGTTCCAAAATCTCAAGCATGCTGATAATTCAAACCATCTTCAGGGGTGATTGATGACTACTTTCTAAAATTTAAAATGATGCTGGATAGATAAACAACCTTGAAACATTGGCGTAGTAGAACCTGAGCTGTCATACCCTTAAGCATGACGGATGCTGCAACAATAGGATCAATGGAAGGAGGAACAGTCACAACTTTGTTTGCAGGAAGGATCTGCTCTTCTGCATATGAGCCCATCGGTGTACCAATATACGCGACAAGATCTCCAACTTGCCTCCCTCTTAGTCCATGTCCAACCGCTGTCACAACTCCACAAGCCTCCATACCTTAATTAAGAACAGATTTGCAAATAAAGGGCTTTCCATTTCTTGTACCCAATATATGCAGTAAAACTTGGAGTATAAGTCAAGCCTGGTAGGAATATAACTTCTTGGATTACAGAACTTCAAGAAATGAAGCTGAAAGTACAGAATGGGTATATATTTCCCAACTAATGAAAATGAGTCAATGTGTCAACAACTTTAGCCATCAGACTTAGGAGTGTAGGCTGATTCGCATCCTAAAATAGGATTGCAATGTAACTTGAATCCTAATTGAAACTGCAGATCGATCTCAATATCTCTAATGATGCTATTACTTTCTTGAATTACCAAACCATCAATAGAAACTAAAGCATCACACACAAACACCAAATCTGTTGACGCAGTAAAACCCTTAGAAAAGTGCGGGCACTATGCCGGTAACAAATCCACTAAAGAAATCAGTACATAAAGAACTTACAGACAACTCAATCTTCCTAGACCCAATCTAGAAGGCAGCTCTGTCTCTGCTTTGCTACTGATTCTGAATGATGGATATGAACCTCCTTCGTCAATCTTCAGATGGCAAAACTCTCCATATAGTTGTCAATTATCTCAAGGCACAAAGGCATGTATGCAACACACATGAAGACATACACATATGGTGTTTTAAAGGAATGGTTTTCTGGGTTTGACAATCCTTTGGAAGCTAGACATGGAACAGCTTACCAAGACATTATCAAAGAAGATTTTCGCTCAGTGCATTTCTAGAGAGATCTGAGGATGGGGGAAACTGAAGAACAATGCTCTCTCTATGCGAGTGTGTGGCTAGCTAAGTGTGAGAACTTATTTATATGGAAAGACTCGAGCTAGGGCTGACTGGGTATGTGTAATAAAGATTTTCACTTGATTAAGATCAGACAAATAAAAATAACAAACTTAAGATAAGCTACCAGCTCAAGTTAGACACACAGGACTGAAACACAAGTCTCATCCTAAGCTAGGATAGATAAGAACCTTCAGTCCTAAAATAGCAAGCAATATGAATGCAATTTATACTGTTATACCTGATGATGATGTGTTGAGGAGAGTAGCACTTGAAACTTCGAAGTCGTCCATATTTATGAAGTCTCAAAAGATGAACAAATCCTATTATAATGACTCTTGATGGTTGAGCTAGGAAATGCCAATTCTACAATATTTTGCGCTAACAGAAGCAAAACCTGGGATGAAGGGCATTGTATCAGCCTTGTAATAAAGCCCTTTGCGGAAATACACATCAATGAAATTAATCCCAATAGCCTTGTTCTTCACACGAATCTCAGCCTCCTTCGGCTCTCCTATTTTGACATCTTCCCATTTCAATACCTAACAGCATAACATGACAGAGTAAATGATGGTGAAACATTAGCGCCCTAATGAATAGTGAGTAATGACAGGTAGCTGATAGTCTGATAGAGAGGGAGATCAAAGAGATCTCTTTTAAACTAGATTTCAACTGATAGTGCCTTGTAGTGGAAGTAGTGACAATTCACGATATGGACTTCGAATGATTAGTATCAATGAAGCATATATAAATTATTTTCCCAATCGATTGCCTACATAAAATTGATATGGCTCTAGCTAGCTACACTATAAACACAATAAAATTGACGTTTAATTACAATCTCCGATCATGTAGCCTTGGCTGGAATCAACGAGCTTGGTCACTATGAATCAATAGCCAGATTACACAGAAAACACATTGAAATTTTTGTAAGAAGAAACTTATATATAGGTGAAGAAAGTAAAAGTTTCCGGATGAAATCAAGAGAGGCAGATATTATATAAGTCTGAAATTCATGTATTGATGTTGCACTAACCACAAAAGATAACAGAGAGGGTACCTCAGGTCCACCAAGTTCATGGATTCGAATAGCCTTGACCATCTTTACTGTGATTTGATTTCAGCATCCTAGTACAGCAGTTCCTGAAGATGGTAGATATCAGTATTGGTCCCCGTTACGACCAACCAGTCTTGCTTAGGACCAGTGGACTGCACCCACCGTTAAGGGGACCCGCAAGGGCTACAAGTTTTTGTGATTTAAAAAAAAAAAATTTCAATTGTCTACAAATAATACGATCAATCAAAGGCTATTATCAATGTTTTTAGAAGAATGCTAGCCACCTTTGATCTTCATCGCTCATCTAGTAAAATGATTTCGTCATCCATCCCGGTCATTCTTTAGAGTTTTTTGCCATAAGTTTTGAGAGGAAGTGCAAAAGACATAATTAGGAACATATGTTGTACTGATCTTCGATTAAGACGTGTAAAATTAATGCAAGATAACTAAGAAAAGAAGACCACATGTAAGAGGTCCAATTACTATAATTGCACAACAAGTCTCTCGATGACCACAGGTTTAAATTTAAACATCCGTTATTTGGCATAAGAAGTACATTTCCTCACTTATATCCTCGAAATAGAACAAATAAATTGAGGTTCGCCTCAGGGGATAAGTACCACAGATCCAGATGTTTTCCTATTCTCAAGGTCTGAATGTGCAAGTGCTGCTTCAGACAATGGGTAGGTGTGATTTACTCGAACCCGCAATGCGCCTTTATCAACATTAGCAAATACCTCTCCTGCATTCTCTAACAATTCATCTCGAGTAGCTGTGTAATGGAAGAGGGTAGGCCTGGTCAAGAATAGTGACTTCACTGAAAGAGCTGATAGTGGAACCGGATCTGGTGCACCCGATGACTGCCCAAAACTCACCATGTATCCACGAAACTTCAAGCATCTCAATGATCCCTGAATACAATAATACCTCCAGTCAGAAAGAGACTGGCTTAAATGAACTCCTTGTTAATTTATCAAGTTAAGTTGATATAGTCCACATCCTTAATTTCATTCTTGTCTACAAGTAACCAGCCTAAATCTTGATTAAGATCAGATGAAGATTATTCTGAAAATTAGCTTTCATTTAAAAGAAATGAAGAAATAAAAAGAACACCAAAACCCTAAGAGGTGCTTGGGCAGAATTTGAACATAGAATGATCTTTCTCAATAAACTCTCTCGGTTCTGCTCTTTTTTTTTCCTTTTCCGTGTAAAGAATGAAGACAAGTTACCTCAAACGTATCCTTCCCTACAGAATCATAGACAACTTCAACCCCATTGCCAGATGTTATTTCAGTCACACGAGCAACAAAGTCCTCAACCTTATAGATTATGACATGGTGACAGCCATCTTCCTCGGCTTGAGATGCCTTCTCTTGAGTTGATACAGTTTCGATGACAGTGGCACCAAGGGCATTAGCCCACTGGCATAAAAGGGATCCGACTCCACCAGCTGCTGCATGTACGAGGATTGTGTGTCCATGTTAGACCTGTATGACAAAAACAAAAGTTTCAAATCTATGCATGTGTCCAGGATTGACTAAAAGGCCTCATCCATAGTTCCAGTCCTATGCTGCAACCTTATGCTTTGTGCTCTCTAAACTTGGGGAGGACTGTTAGTTATACGTACACACATAGCAGTGCCACGTTATCAGAACACTTATGTTAGTCTACGAGATAAGGTTGTTAAAGATACTTAGGCCCAATTCATGGATAGGACTATATAGGGAAAAAAGTTTTTTTTTTTTGGCTTCTCCAGTCATTACAATAATAGCAGAAGTGCTTTCTCCTTCTCACTTCAAAGAAAAATGAACATAACTCATGATTATCAAATAACTCGGACTAGTTCACATGCATAACTGAGGATAATGGTGTTAAAACAAAGATAACAACTGAAATTAGTCTGGAAAGCTTTTTATAATAAGAACAATGATGAAGGTCGTACCCATATGTGATAGCGTGCAGGTGAACACACACTTACTGTTCTTCAACAACCGGAGTCTCCGAACAAGGCAAACAAATGGCAGCACCCTAATGGTAAGAACCAGTCTAATATGGTAATGAAGATGATTATCCTTGACAAGTGAACACACACTATAGGAGTATGCAAACCCTAATAAAAATGTTTTGTAATGCCACGTACATATTCAGGGAAGAATAAAACCAGCTCTAGCATAGTGTAAGATGCCATTTACCAGAACTTTTTTTTTATTATGTCTTGTATTATAATTCAAACAATCTTGATTTGACCGACTCAAATGTGGTATATGACTGCCTTGAAACAACGATGCAGTAAAAACTGCGCTGTCATTCCCTTAAGCAAGAGGGATGCTGCAACAGTAGAATCAATGGAAGGAGGAACAGGAACAAGTTTGTTAGCAGGAAGGATCAGCTCTTCCACATAGGAGCCCATTGCACCACCAGCAAAGGCTACAACATCTCCAACTTGCCTGCCGGTTACTTCAGGTCCAACAGCTGTCACAACTCCGCAAGCCTCGACACCTGGAACAAAAAAACTTATTCGTATATAAATAGGTTTTCTGAAAAAAAAAAAAAAAAGGGTTTTCTGTCAGCATTCAAATTAGGAACAAGGCGATAAATCCATTTCAAAGTCGCAACCAGATAATAAAGTTTTAGATATACAGATATACAGTGATTTTAACAGTGGGAACCATTGTCTGATTTCCTCCCTGCATTTTTGTAGCAAGTTCAATAATAAAATCATTCATTTTTCACCTTGTCAGTAGTAAATGGTCTAATGGAAACTGTGAAGAACCAAAATTTCAAAAGAAACCAAGTAAAAATTTGGACTACAAGTTAATCTTGGTTGAAAGGTATCTCCGTAAAATTATAAATTACTTATATTCAGATAGCGAACTAAAGAAAAGTAGCAAAACCTGGGATGTAAGGAATTGATGAAGTCTTATAAACCCCTTTGCGGAAATATACATCAATGAAATTAATCCCAATGGCTTTGTTCTTCACACGAACCTGCCCCTCCTTAGGCTCTCCTACTTCCACATCTTCCCATTTCATGACCTAACATCATTACATGACAAAAAAACCAAGTAGAATGTCAATAAAAGGCATTTGCACAATGAAATTCAGCTAGCATGTGAACAAGGATAACTTTTAACACTCGTGTACTAGTGGTGATTTCATTAATTACAATACGAGATCATCTATTCTCAAGTAACATCAACAACCATAATAATGTTTATTCCGTGTCTTACCAGATTACCCAGAAATAAACTACTGATTTCACTAATTCAACATAAACGGCTTTGATTTTTTTTTTTAAACAAGTGATCATGAATTCATAATGGGTTTTCTGGTACGTACAAATAACAACGAGTGTCCAGTATATTCCTTAATTAATTCAGCAGCTTTCATAATTCGAAATCAAAATTCTTCATGAACCCAATTCAAACATTAAAAAAGTAAATATTTTGGGAAGTGAAATTCACACTCTCGATTCATTTTATAATGCACACTCTATGTTTTCTTTTTTATTAACTTAACTTATGTCTGTAGTATATTAAGTTTTGTATTTTTATAAAAATTTCAATAGAAAAAAATGTGAATTGTAAAATAGAAAGTGTGGATTTCACTCCCTAATATTTTTCAATAGGAAAAAGGCAAGAGAGAGAGAGAGAAGGAACTATTCTTAAATTAGATGTCTTAAATGATAGTAGGCTAGTAGCTTATCCGAGTCTGCAATACCGTAAAGCATGAAAGATTTATCCCTCTCCCTAATGGTCGAGTAAGTAAAGCCCCCTTCTCCGACAAATTCGTTTAAGTCCGAAAGGCTTGTTTTTGTCCGGCATCCCTTCTTTTTCTCCGACACGGGTGAGTCTTTTCGTTCAAAATGCAGCATGTAGAGCTTTAAGCACTGTTTACACCCAGAGGGGTGAATGACGTTATAAAGACTCAAAGTCGGTCCACCATGTTTATAGACTCTAATGCCTTTAACCATCTAACTTGATGATGATGATGATGATGATGATGCTTAGTTGCAATAGCTCCAGCTAGTGATTTCTGGGTTCTGAGTAAAAAGGAGGGTGAACAGTTAACAGAAGTTTTGCTGAAAATTGAGACAGTGTGATCTTGTGGAACTAAATGGAAACTTATTCAAAGTGAATCCATTTACTATTTTTAGTTTTCTACGTTACTAAATTACTGGATCAATTGCTGAATGGGGATGAGATCCGGGCTAGATGAAGGTCATGGTACTCTTGGGCTTTATTCACACATTTTCTGGCCTATACAAAATTTTCAAATTTTTTCTGCTTCATTGCTTCACTGCTCTCATATTTGCAAAAAATAAAAAATAATAAAAAATTATTCATTGCAATCGTATTAAACAAATAGATAGGTAATGAAGCACTTTGTTATAACAATTTCATTATCTTAAAAAGATATCAGTTATCTTTTCAAATCTTATCATCAACACAATTACACAAATATCATGCCTCTTCAATAAGTAATGTGGCAAAAAATTTACCACTTATGTCAACATTAACACGATTCAAATATAGTTCTTGTTTCATTATAACATGCAAAATGTTGTAGCATATGAATGTATTTAGTGGCTAAATTTTGTTAAGTTCATACATATGGTAAATGTAGTGTAATAAGCAACGGTTCATAATATAGATTTGGACAACGAGAAGCTTTAGAATTGCATTGAAGAAACCAACGAGAAGCTTTAGATTCAATGAAGTTCATTGCAATGACAATTTTGTTATCTTAAAATATTAACATCCTTACTTTAAAAGGTTATTATGATTAAATGTTCAGTTTCTTGAACAAAGAAATGTACCAAAAAAAATTATAACTTATAGTCGAAATGCTGTTTCTCATTAACACGGGGTGGATAAATGGTTAATGTTTCACACCAACACAATTTAACAACAACCAAAAAATTGAAATAGTTGGTCCTAGTTCTAACATGAGATGTGTTAACAAATTGTAGTAGTGTATGAATGTGTGTATTAGCCAAAACTATATCCCATTCTTAGATAGGGTAATCTAGTCTCATAGGCAACGTTACAGAATTTTGGCCATGGATAAAACTTGTGTCACACAAAATGACCTTAATTCGGCGACAAACGGCAATATAAAAGTCAGTATCTTCAATAAATGAAGTAGGGGACCAAGAAGAAAATTGAAAGCGTGTCACGTGAGGAGCAACACGGCCAGCGATCGTTTATTTTGATCAAAACGCTTTGAATTTTGCGTTTTGACGCTAAAGTCTCACACTTTATTTCAAACTTAAATTTTATAAAAGGAACCCAGTTTGTCTGTTACTGCTAACCTCTTCACTCACGCAAATGCATGGGCCAAAAACCCTTCCCTTGTGAAGCATCATCCGACGGCCCTGTTACAGCTTTGTAGCATTGAATGCTCTGCTCCCTACAGGCACGCCATTCTGGCGCTTCTCCAGACACCACAACCTTCATGCGAAACCACCACCTCAGTGGCTCGGTCTGCTTTTTTGAGCCGGCTAAAACCCAGCAAAAATGACCCCAAATAAAAATTTTATTTGGAAAAAAAAAATTACTGTTGGTATAGTTGGGGTCATGGTGTGAACAGTGTGTCACCGCGTGGGTTTTGCTTCAATAGGAGTGAGTGGGTTTAGGTGTTTCTTCTTGGTGCTTTTGAAATTAGCAGAAGAAGATGAAGAAGTACTTAGAGAACAAGCATCAAGAACAAAGAGCACAAAGCTCATGTTTGGCTGCATGCTTCTGCTTGTCAAGGTACCAGACCTTTTCTGGTTCTACGTATCAATCTCTTTTGTTCTTTAGTCCTCGTCACTGTTTTACGATTTCTTTGCTTTTTTTTTTTTGCTTATTTCAGAGACGATCAAGCACATCCAAGTGGGTTCTTTCTATGAACTAGACCATTCGAAGCTTCCTCCTACTACCTCAGAAGAGATGAAGTCGGTTGGGGTCGTCATGGTACTCATTACTAGAACCCATAACAGTTTACTCATTTTCTTCTTCTAGTTTGGGTTTTGGTTTTTGTTTGTAATGGGTTTTGAATCTGGGTTTAATCGCTTTTCAGGTGAATGAAAAGTCTCTGTTCAAGGTTTCAGTGAGGTTTCCAAGCCTTCACTCTCTCCAAACCCATCTGAATGAGGAAAGCTACCAAAACCCAGACGGCTTCCTTCCTGCTTTCAACGAAAACTACTCGATGGCTCCACAAATCGCTTCGGAGGTGCTTTACCGGAGAATCCCACGTCATGAAATAGCAGAGCAAAGCCGGATGTGGAGCTTTTGGGCCGGATGGCGTCTTTTGGAGACCCAGAAAAGCCGATCTCCGTGTTGCTTGTCTGAGATTAAGCTCGGCGGGATGGTCCAATGGGATAAGCGCAAACTAGTCCGGTGCGTTACTAGGCATGAAAGTCTGTCGAGCTCTGACGAAGAACAATCAGAGAAGGTAGAAACAGAGATAGATGAAGATGTGAAAGAGGCTCGTTATGAGTAGGAAGAGAAAACTGGTTCAAAACAAGACCAAAGCAGCGAAGCGTCGGAATAGTGGTTCAGAGCAATTCCAACAGCTGAGTCTCTTTTGCTCTAACAGATTCTCTATAATTATCCATATTTTAGAGAAAGTGAAGAAAGAGAAAACCAAATTCCCTATATTTACAGCAATCTCTAAAATTTAAGGAAGGATATGAAGATTTTAGAGATTGCTGTAAAATAGAGAATCTGTTAGAGTTAGAGAAAAAAAAGATGCTAAAGTTTTGACTTTTGCTTCCCTATTATACAAAAATTATAAAGAATGTGTTGGAGTTGCTCTCATAATCGGACCCAGAACCAATTGATTGAAGCGAGATGGACTGCGAGGAGGTATGGAATCAAGCATTGTAATATTGAGTTGGTTGTTTTGAATTTTGATGAGGTTGATTTTCATGTAAAGAGTTTTGTTGATGGAATTTGGGGTTTTGGGTACAAAGCAGGAGATGAGAACATACTGAAGGTGATGAAGGCGAAAGGTGTTTGTGTTGAGAATCCAATACGGAGAGGACCACTGAGGTGTGAGGCCCGGAAGTTGATTGGGGACACTGGTTTGATAGACCATTTGTTGATGCATATGGCTGGGAAGGTAGTGCTGACCTCGTGGCACTGATCGGTTTCTGAGAAGGCATAATGCTGACAGAGCACTTGTATATTGGCTGGAGTGCTGATTTGATGAGTATAAGAGAGGAGGCCGACGTTGAGGATCCTTATTGGACTCCGCCGTCGGGGTGGAAGATTGGGGATAACCCAACTCAGAGAGATTTGGGAAGACACAGCAAATGTGAAAAGGTAATGACATCAATTACCTTGTTGTTGAATCTGTTTGGATTGTAGAGTAGTGTAACTCATTTTTATAGCAAGCATTGTTTGATGTATGTGCCTTTTATGTGGATAATTTGAAAAAGGAATTAGAAGTTTCTTTGCTTTGGTATCATTGAGCTTATGTGTTTTTGGTTCATATAGGGAAGGGAATTTCAGCCGCAAGAGGATTTAGCTATAATGACCACCTCAAACTCTTCAATCACGACTCCGACTCTGGATCAGGGCCAAGCTTACAATTCAGTAACCAATCGAAAGGTAAATGATGACAAGTGATGCAAATCAAACGTATGGAAATAGATAACTCTTGACTGTTGATCCTGATGATTGGTCAACTTGTTATGGTTAGTCAAGTAGTGCTACTTGTTTGATGTATAATTGGTAGGAGTCGCAGGACAAGTACACAGAACTAGCTGTTAAGAAGTCTATGATTGAAGAACAAATGCTGCAACTTTCTCAAATTGAGGTATGCAGAACGAAATTTCCTCGGACGTTGACATTCCTTTTTTAGCATTTGTTATGATTACATATATATTAGCTACAATGCTAATGTTGTTTAAGAACAAGGTAAATTGACACACAGAAAGAGAGAGTAATATTTCAGAGAGAATGGAGATTTCAAGTGTGTTTATTCATCTCATACAATGAGATATTTATAGGAATATATTTGGAGTGTGAAAGCTCAAAGAGAAAACCACAATGATAACCATTTTGATGATGATTTTCTACCATGCTTGTTGCTCCTTGGTGAAGCATGTTACATAAATCTTCATACACTCAAGTACCTATGATTATAAACTCAAGTACTTATCTAAATACTTTACGTATTTGTTACATAATATAGACATACATAGTATTATACATTTATACTACAACACTCCCCCTTGGATATTTCATGTTCAATAGTATTGTATTGGTGGTGCGCTTCGAAGTTGTCTCGTTAAAAACCTTGCCAAGTAATAAAACCCTGTGGGAAAAAACAACCTTGGTCGAAAGGGAAAAAAAGCACAACGCGCGTTGAGTGTGAAGTATTTTTTTGGATACTCCCCCTGATTTAGACTCCCCTTGAAGATCGTGAGAGTTCGGATATCCTCCTCAATCCGATGCTCCTTACATGTTTCTCGAAAGGGGATTTTGATAGTGACTTAGTAAATAAGTCAGCTATATTATCTTCTGATCGGATTTGATTTACTTCAATATTTAGAAGTGTTTGTTGTTGCTGACTGTAGAAGAATTTCGGCAATATATGCTTGGTATTGTCGCTCTTGATGAAACCTAATTTCATTTGCTCAATACAAGCTGGATTATCCTCGTAAATGCATGTAGGTTTATTTGTGGTAAATTTCAAACCACAAGTTTCTCGAATGTGTCTATTTACAGACTTTAGCCATATGTACTCACGCACGGCTTCATGTAGTGCAATAATCTCTGCATGATTTGAGGAAGTAGCAACAAGAGTCTGTTTTGTAGATCTCCAAGATATCGCGGTGCTGCCCATGGTAAAGACATAACCTATTTGGGAGCGACATTTGTGAGGGTCAGAGAGATACCCTGCATCAGCAAAGCCCGTCAGAACATCATTATCATTTTGATGGAGGGGAGGAGAACGTCGGTCACTATGGATAGTGTTGCTGGCGTTCAAATTTCTTTTCTCTCTGTAGGGATAAAACAAGCCCATATCAATCGTACCTTCTAGGTATTGAAGGATTGTCTTTATACCAATCCAATGGCGGCGTATTGGCCCAGAACTATGTCGAGCTAACAAGTTTACTGCAAATGAGATATCTGGTCTTGTGTATTGAGCTAAATACAATAATGCGCATATCGCACTTAAATATGGTATTTCAGCCTCTAATAAATCTTCATCCTCATCCCTTGGACGAAACGGATCTTTCATGTGCTCAAGACTACGGTTGATCATGGGAGTACTCACAGGCTTTGCTTTATCTTCATTAAAGCACCTTAGTAACTTTTGAGTATATGCTGACTGATGGATCATAATCCCATCATTACGGTGCTCGAGTTCTATTCCGAGATAAAACCGTGTTTTCCCGAGATCTTTCATCTCAAATTCAGATTTCAAATATTTAGCAGTTTCTTTTAACTCATCTAGAGTTTTAATTAGGTTCATATCATTGACATAAACTGCTACAATTGCAAATCCGGATCTTGTCCTTTTAATGAACACGCAATGGCATATTTCATTGTTAACATATCCCTTCCCAATCAAGTAGTCACTTAGACGGTTATACCATATCCTTCCGGATTGTTTCAATCCATATAGTGAGCGTCTTAATCTTATTGAAAACGCGATCTGTGGTTTAGAGCCACTTGATTTGGGTAATTGAAGTCCATCTGGAACCTTCATATATATCTCTGAATCTAGATCCCCATAGAGATATGCTGTAACCACATCCATGAGCTGCATGTCAAGTTTTTCGGAAACCACCAAACTGACACGGTAGCGGAACATTATAACGTCCATTACGAGAGAATATGTCTCCTCGTAGTCGATTCCAGGGCGTTGTGAGAAACCTTGCGCCGCAAGGCAGGCTTTGTATCTAACAACCTCATTTTTCTCATTACGCTTTCTAACAAAGACCCATTTATGGCCAACAGGTTTTATATTTGGTGGTGTCAGTGTTATAGACCCAAATACCTGTCTCTTTGTTAGTGAATCCAATTCAGTCTGGATCACATCTTTCCATTTGGACCAATCTGCTCTTCGTTGACATTCTTCAACGGAGCGAGGTTAGATATCATCGTTTTCAATAATTCCTTTTGCAATATGATATGCAAATGCATCATCAATAACCATAGAATTTCTGTCCATAATTACATGTATACTAGTATAATTCATGGAGATCTATCTGTTCTCTAAAATTGGTTCTACCATTGGAGCGTCCTCCAATAATGTCTCTTGGACATAATCATAATCCGGAATTTTTTTATGAGATGGATTATTTTGTGTCAAGCTCGCTTTCTTTCTTGGGCGAGAATCCATCCTATAGGCCTCCCACGCTTCCTGGCAGGAGCCATGGGTCTAGCCACTGCATCACCCATAGAGGGGATGTCATGTCCTTTAGTTTTAGGGACATCAATCCTTGTATTACGTTTGCAGCAGGTATGTGTGATCTTATCACTTTAGCGCTATCAGAAAACGCATCAGGCATTGATTCTGCTACGTTCTGAAGATCGAGAATCCTCCGCACTTCTATTTCAGACTGTGTGGTTCAGGGATCAAGATGAGACAAAGTGGGGACATACCACGACAATTCCTGTCTTTTCTGTTGAACATTAGTGTTCTTGTCTCCCCCTAATGACGGGAAGACTGTCTCATCAAAGTGACAATCCGCAAATCTAGCGGTAAATAGATCACCTGTCAAGGGTTCTATGTAGCGGATAATGCTTGGAGAATCATATCCAACATAAAGGCCTAAGCGTCTCTGAGGACCCATTTTGGTGCACTGTGGCGGCGCAATTGGCACATAGACTGCACACCCAAATATGTGTAAGTGTGAGACATCAGGATCATACCCAGTTACCATCTGGGATGCAGAAAAGGGTTGGGTGGCAGTGGGTCTCAGATGAATAAGCACAGCTGCATGCAATATTGCATAGCCCCAAACAGAAATAGGGAGATTGGTGCGCATAACCAATGTCCTGGCAACCATTTGAAGTCTTTTAATGGCAGCTTCTGCGAGTCCATTTTGGGTGTGTACATGAGGGACAAGGTGTTCGACCTCAATCCCAATGGACATGCAATAATCATCAAAGGTTCTTGATGTAAACTCTCCAGCATTATCAATACGAATTGACTTAATAGGATGATCAGGGTGGTGAGCCCTTAACTTAATGATTTGTGCTAGGAGTTTAGCAAATGCAGCATTTCTTGTGGATAAGAGCATGACATGTGACCAACGTGTCGATGCATCAACCAACACCATAAAATATCTAAATGGTCCGCAAGTTGGTTGGAAAGGTCCACAAATATCACCTTGTATTCTTTGTAAGAATTATATATTTTCTTTAGTGTCCTTTGCATAGGATTGTCTTGATCCTACCTTTGCTAAAGAGCAAGCTTTGCAAAACGAATGATATGCTTTAGAAGTAACTCTTTGGACCAATGTTTGGTTCGTACTTCTTTTCGTTTTGAAAAATGAATGTCCGTGTGAAGTTTTTAATATACGGAGCATCATATCACGACCTGGATGTCCCAATCGGTCGTGCCAAAGCTTATATGTCTCAGGATCCCATAAATTTTCATTCATGACATGGTTGGATTCAATGACTCTAATAGTGGTTGCATACAATCCACTAGAGCGACACATAAGTTTCTCTAATACTCGTGTATTTCCGTAGTTTTTAAAGGTGATGCAAAGGAACTCTTGTCAATTCTCACAATGTGTTTCCACATGAAAATCATTGGCTCTTATGTCTTTAAAGCTTAATAGGGTTCTTCCAGCCCTTGGAGCATATAGAGCTTCGGCGACATTAACATTTGTACCATTTGGTAACAAAAATTGAGTTGGTCATCGACCATGAATCAATTGTGATGATCCTGCCATCGTAGTTATTGAGGATCGACTAGGTGTCATCCATAAAAATAATTGCCTATGTCGCAATATAGTATGTGTGGTGCCACTATCAAGAAGGCATTCCAATTCTCCGGAAAACATACTGAAAATGAATAAAGTTCGGAATATTAACACATGTCCATGACATTGAATGCGATACTTTATTAATAGGAAAATAGCCAATGATTACATCAAAGTTATTCAGAAGTCTATTCCAAATATCAAACTTTAGACAAATTGTTATCACTCAATCCGTTTGGTAATTACAATAAAATATGACCAGGAAAGTAGAGAGATGTTGGTGGAGCGAGGCTCGCTTAAATACCCCGATCTCAATTGCTTTCCTAGACATCATACTTCATTGGGTACGCCACATAAGAAAGAGTTTAATACAATTGTTATTTATTGACTAAGGCACATTTACCATTCTTGGAAAATAGAAAGAGGATTATTCTAATCAAAGTCTGTGGCATCCTCGTGCTCTTTATTTACAGCTTTGAAGTTCTCAAAGGTGAGATTGACATCTTCACTATTTTCATCTTCAGCAAGGTTGGCTTCTTGCTCTCTTGCTTCCCTATACTCCTTGTAGCGTGCAGCTAATTGGGTACTAGCATGACATTGTTTAAACCAATGCTCGATTGATCCACATCGATGACACATGTCATTGTGGTTACCTCCCTTCATTTGAGGTGCAGGTTGTGCACGTTGTGGATATTCTCTAGGAGGGTTGCTGCTACTACCACGACGCATGGTGCGACCTCCACGGCTTATGGTGTTATTTCCACTGCCGGTGTTGCCATATCTCCCTCTTCCACGTGTGGAGTTGCCATCACGTGTGCCCGCTCTAAAGTTGCGGTTTTCTTCTTTATTGGGGCGGTTAGATGGACATATTCGTCCTTCATGTCCCCTATTATTAGGGTACACATGTCCCCTATTGCTAGGGTACCGCTCCTTGTGCCTTCTCTTGAGTGCATTATAATTTGCCTCAAGAACGCTCTTGGTTCCGATGAGTCTTGAATTATAACTCTTTACGAGAATGTTGTCGTGCTTTTCGGCTACCGACAAAATATTTATGAGCTCATTGAACCTCGTAATCCGTCCAGCATTTACTTCAGTGCGATACTGCTTTGATAGCAAGATTGCTGCAACGAGGAAGGTGGAGAGAGTTTTCTCAATTAGCTCTTCTTCTGTGAGGGGTTTTTGACAGAACCTCAACATGGATCTGAGACGAAGAGCTTCTGAATTGTGCTCAGCAATAAACTTGAAGTCGGAGAAGCGTACATCGTTCCACTGAACCTTCAAGTCAGGGAGGAGGGAATCTTGGATATTGTTAAAGCGCTCTTGTAGTGCCTCCCATAAATCCTTTGCATCTTTGATGGACATGTACTCTAATCTGAGTGTTTTTTCCATATGACGTCGCATCAAGATGATTGTTTGTGCATGCCTCTTGGGTGTTCGAAGGAACGCAAGGGTCGGGTCTGGTGCATGGATGATTGGCAATATCCCTTCGATGTGAGATGGTTCTCAATGTCGGTTTTCCAGCTATGGTAATCCGAACCTGTTGAGTCAAGGATTTGAAAATCGAGTCTAGGTTCATTCGACATCCTTGAAGATAAGAAGAAAATATTAGTTTGGGAGTTTAAACTTCCACGAAAAATAATAAGATTTCCGAGCTATGCTACCAAGAAATCAATTTCCAAGAATCATTGTGAATACTCTTAGTTCATTGATTACGAATGCTCTTAGTTCGTTTGGCGTGAATTTCTATAATTCCACTTTTGATTGTAAGTTCCCGAGAAAAAGGTAAAAGGAGAGAAAATGAATAAAAACTCAAAAAACGGGAACTTTTAGTAAAGAATACCTTGAAATAGTGTTGCCGGAAATTTTGACCGGAAAAATTATCGGAGGTGATCGGAAGGATAGTTGGGAAAAATCGAGAAAAATCGTCCGAAAAGTCACCGGAAAAGTCGCCTGAAAAGTTGTCGGAAAGTCGCCCAGCAAATCTGTCGACAGATGTGTCGGCAGCTGCTGCGCAGTGTCTCGGCAGCACCTCTGCAGCACTAGGCAGCATCCGGCAGCGGTCCGGTTCGTGCTTTCAGCTTCTGGAGGCCGGTTCAGGCCTTTTCCGGCCGGTTCCGGCGATTCTGAGACCTGTTCCGAGCTTCTAGAATCAAGGGCTTTGATATGAGCTAGGGTTTGAGGATTTTTTGTAGGTTTGGAAAAATGACTTCGATCGATGATGAACTCTTCTCTCGTCAATTTTTTATTCTAATTCTAGAGCAACTTCGTGCTGATAACGTGTTTAAGAACAAGATAAATTGACACACAGAAAGAGAGAGTAACATTTCAGAGAGAATGGAGATTTCAAGTGTGTTTATTCATCTCATACAATGGGGTATTTATAGGAATACATTTGAAGTGTGAAAGCTCAAAGAGAAAACCAAAATGATAACCATTTTGATGATGATTTTCTGCCATGCTTGTTGCCCCTTGGTAAAGCATGTTACATAAGTCTTCATATACTCAAGTACCTATGATTATACACTCAAGTACATATCTAAATACTTTACGTATTTGTTATATGATATAGACATACATAGTATTATACATTTATACTACAACAAATGTTGAATTGTGCATTTGGTATTTATGTCCTTAGTAAATCACTTCAAGTCATAGATAGTATTCCACTGTCTGTAAACCATACATGTGTGACATTTAGAAATGTACAAATTATTGACGATGAAACTGGGGAGGTTATTATTGTATTAAGAAATGAACTCATTGCTGGAAGAAATAAGGGTGCTGAAACCAACCATGGAAGATTCGGGACTCGTCTACTTAGAAACAGCTGAAGTACCAATGCTGATATCGGACATTGAAGGATGGACAAAAGATAAGATGGGATCAAGAGACAAGGCTAGGATAGAGGACAAGGCAGCAAAGATAGAGAGGCTGCGCAGTAGCTTCAGGATTTGCAAGCCACAAGGAACATTTCTGTGGCCAGACATGAGTGTGTCTCCAAAGGGTGTGGTTCAGCAAACCGACTCTTTTTTGGTCCCTACTCCACCCTCAGTTTCCTCTTCCAACAAGTCAGCAACCCGCCTATTCCTTCATACACCAAATGAGCAAAACCCGGGCTCCCCTCTGAAGTCATTGACTGAGAGATGCGTAGTCAACATAAGCACTTTGAACAATGTGACCCAAGCCACCTGAGAAGACAAACCCCCAGTCCCAGATTGACTCTATCAGGATTGGCAAAACCCTCAACATCAACCTCAATGAGTTCCCTGCTGCCTACAGCGCTGACTCTACTGCAATTCCCGAGGCTCTCACTTACCAGAGAAAGCATCAAAATGTGAGTAATAATGCTGGTGATCTCTTTCTATGTTGTTTAATGGAAATGCAGTTTAATTTATTTTACTGTAATGGAGATGGTGAAGGCCAAAAGGAACATGGAGATGATACAGATCCAGGGAAGGATATTATAGGATTGTTAAGGTACAACTCTAAGCATCAGCAAAGGAGGTGTTCTTCTTCAAATAAATGAAGTAGGGGACCATTTGTCTATTAAAAAAAAAAAATCGTCAGAGTCAATGGTCAACCTCCCCGACCAGCAAAGGTCTTGGTTTATTTGCAGAAAAGCTACCATAAAAGATAAAACCATTTGTTTATCTAACGTGGGAATGAAACCGAAAGTCCTTTAGTGGAAGAAAAAGAAAAACAACAATATTAATTGTTCATTACAAAAGGCAAGGGAAGATACACAGAAGCTGCAGTGTGCAACGCTGTTCTAGGATTGTTCCTCCATTTATGTTTGCCAAATTTTCCAGAAAAAGAGCATTTCTCTATCATTTCGGCTATGTGCGGGGCACTAAGTGGGGGACAAATGCATTTTCCCTTTCTTTTTTTTTTCATTTTCTTCCAATTGGTCTATAGACAATTTACTCACTGCTGCATTTAGAGTTGCTCATATCGATTTGTCCAGAAAAACTAAGGAGCTAGGCCAGGGAGCAAGGGTGGGCTCACGGTTCATATCATCCACAGCCACAAGGATCAAGCTGGTCTTGATCAATCTGCAATAATCCAGGTTGGTTAAGTACTTTGGATTTGAAAATACAGAGCTGCAATAATTTGCTGATTTTGTTGTAATTATGGGGTCTGTGGCTCTGAACTTTGTTGGAGGAATCCCTTTTCAAGGGCTGTATGATGTAGTTAAGGTGGCCGTTCACAAAAGTAGAAAGTTTAAAATCAACCTCATAAATCTCGAATTCACACTACGCTGTTTAGAATCACGGACTCTCGAACAGATAGGAGAAAATAACGCTCGACTAAATCTCCCAACCGATACAGTGGCAGTAGCTTGAAAAAAAAATGAATGAGGGTAAAACTCTTGTGAGTACATTATCCGAGCTTAGCATGTGGAACATTTGCATTTGTGGCAATTGCTGCAACTGCATAGGGCCTGATTACGCAAACCAACTTGATGAATTGAATATTTTTCTTTGGAGTCTGGTAGAATCACTACGGCTGGAGCAAATGAGGAATGTAACCGAGCTCGTATGTTTGGCAAGACACTACAAAGACAGACAAGATGATATGGAGAAAAGACAAGCTGAAATGGAGAAAAAAGTAGATGGTATATTGAGGGGGCAGCAAGAAGTCTATGATATATTGATAAAGCAGCAAGAGACAATACAGAGACATGTTCCTAATAGCATGCAACAAGCTCCATCATCAAGCGGAGTAGGGGCTGCTGATCCTGCTCTAGGAGTAGTATTTCGACAGTTGGTTGATGCTGTCATACAAGTGAAAATTGAGAACATGATGTTTAAACGCCTCCTCAACACATTCAAATCCACACTCTACTGCTTACAACCATTGATAGAAGAGGTAGCCGAACATGGCAGGGTAGTGCATCTTCCAGAGCAAGAAGTGGAAAAGCTTATTATACAAATAGTGAGTGGTGTAGAGCTTGTTCACAAATGCTGCAAGGTTCGTAAGCATGCCAACTACAAAAAGTATAAATTCCCTAACAAAATTTTCAATTTGGAGGAATATCTTTTCAGGCTCTTCATTGAACTCAAAGGGCAGGTAGAAAGGAATATGAAGGAGGCCATTGATTCTGCAAATATCATAGAGATGGCGATCAAGAAAATTGAATATGAAGATTTATGTGACGTGCAGCTGCCTGAACTTCTTTCTACTGCAGTTGGATTTGATATGCTCAATATGCAGGGACTAAGAGATGTGACTGAGGAGAGAGTCAAGCAAACTGAAGGTTTATCTGACGTGCTGCCTGAACTTCTTTCACCTGCAGATGGATTGCATGTACTGAATATGCAGGGATCATTGGATCTTATTACCGCAAATATCCAAGTGGTGGTCACAGAATCGGAAGAAATAGAGGCCATTGATAATTCAACAAGGAATGTGCAGGAAGAAGAAGAAGTAGAGCTGGGGCACTCAACGCCTTCTTCTCACCATAATCCCCAATTCAACAGCATGTTGGAGGGTCCTTCCTATCTTGTTTCAAAGCAGCTTCCGAGCTCCTGTGAGCAAGAGAGTCAGTGGATGTCCAACACTGAGCGTGTTCTTGATTTCTCGAACAGTAAGCACCCACTTGAAGATGGGGAAGAGACGGCATTGATGAAGGTGTGCAAGCACGCAGATGCTGTTGACAGAGTGGAAGCAGTGGTGGATAATCTTGCTCTTTCCCATGCCAACTCTGACCAGCCAAATGACCAGAATCATGAGGGGAAAAAATATGATCCGGCTTCACTATTCCACCAACTTGGAAGGGACGTCTCAGTAGACTGTCTCGTTCGTTGTTCTAGGGCTGATTACGGCTCAGTTGCCATGCTGTGTAGGAGTTTCCGTTCTCTAATTCGGACTGGGGAGCTGTACACTCTGAGGCGGAGAATGGGTATTATAGAACATTGGGTTTACTTCTCTTGTGCTCTCTCTGAATGGTGGGCATTTAATCCGGATCGTGGACATTGGATGCCTTTGCCTAGAATGGAAATAAATGGATGTTTTATGTGTTCAGATAAGGAGTCTGTAGCCGTTGGCACCGAACTTCTTGTATTTGGAAGGGAAATAATGTCCCATGTGGTTTACAAATACAGCCTTTTGACACACAGCTGGTCATCCGGCCGTTCGATGAATACACCAAGGAGCTTGTTCGCTTCTGCTAGCAGTGGGGAAATTGCCATTCTAGCCGGCGGTTGCGATCCATGTGGCAATATCTTGAGCACTGCTGAGCTTTACAATTCAGAAACAGGAACTTGGTTGACTCTTCCGAGCATGAATAAACCTAGAAAAATGTGTTCTGGGGTATTTATGGACGGAAAACTTTATGTCATTGGCGGGATTGGAGTGGGCAGCTCATATGCACTTAGCTGTGGGGAGGTTTATGATTTGGAGAGGGGGACTTGGACTGAGATACCTAACATGCACCCTAGAAAAAAAGGAGGGGCTGGAGCAACTGATGTGCCTGCTACAGCTGAGGCACCTCCGCTGCTTGCAGTTGTAAATAACATACTGTATGCTGCAGATTATTCAGAACAGGAGGTGAGAAAATATGATAAGGAGAGGAACGTGTGGGTTACCATTGGGAGATTGCCTGAGCGGACATCCTCAATGAATGGTTGGGGAGTAGCATTTCGGGCATGTGGGAATCGGTTAATTGTAATCGGTGGACCTAGGGGTCCAAGCGTAGGGCAAATTGAAGTCAATTCTTGGGTCCCTGATGAAGGTCCGCCGCAGTGGAACTTGCTCGCTATAAAGGATCGGGGAGGCTTTGTCTATAATTGTGCAGTGATGGGATGCTGAGGTGTCCGGTTTCCGTGACACCATACGCTGGTTAGAAGGTGTGTTGCGTTTCTTTTCTTTATCCCTTTGTTACCTTGAGAGCTTTTCAAATGTTGTGTGTATCATGTAGTAGCAGCAAAGATGAATAAGCTGAAGTCCTGGTACATTTGTAGGTTGTGATGTCCGTTTCACAAGTTTCACTGAAACATTGCAGAATAATGTTATGGTTCAAGTTTTCTTTTTCTTTATTTCTCAAGTTAATATAACTCCAATAATTAAATTACATATAAAGTATTCCTCACTTAAATAACAATTTTTTAGAAACTGTGAAGAAACAATAACCTTTACAGCTAAATTTAAAAATTTATTAAAATTATAATAAATTGTCACACTATTCAATCTCTTTGTAATGCAATTCAATGATCAAAGTTGTCATTTTATATATTGATTATAGATTTATAGACAAATAACGCTAGTCATTCAAAAAAACTGAAATGATATAACTAGATAATCATCTTTATTCAACTAACTATTGATAAGGATGATAGTTCAGTGATGATCTAATAGAAGAACCAGTCTTACCAATGTTAAGCTTCTTGAACAAAATAATGTGCCAAAATTTTTACGACTTGTGTCAAAATGCTATTTCTGATTTTTTTTTTTTTTTTTTTTTTTTTTTTTTTTTTTTGGGAATAGGTGAGGAAAAGATCCTACCTATCCACTTAAAATAAGAAAAGGAAAACCATAGTACAAAGGAGGGAGACCAAGACCAAAACCTCCCAGATAAAAGGAAAACATGACACTAACATAAACGAAAGTTCAGAAGACCCAAATGGTCTCTGTTACAATGTGCAAGTATAAAGGGTGGAGCAGAGTCCCACCAAAGCAAGCTTGTAGAAGCCGTACCAAAATTCGCTAATGCATCAGCAACTTGATTACCTTTTCGAAATATGTGTGATGAGCGGAAGTTCATTTGAGAAATACGATACAAGCAATTACACCATTCGATACGAAGCATCCAAGGAACTAAATGAGGGCTGCGAAGAAAGTCAAGGATAAGAGAGGAATCCACTTCCAACCAAATATGTTTCCAGTCTCTAACCAAAGCAAGTTTAATGGCCTTGATGACCGCCATCACTTCCGCAGCAACTGAGCTAGGAATTTCAAGATTAGCAGAGAAAGCACCCAGAACATGACCCCTGTAATCTCGAAAACTGCACCATAACCCCCCACATTAGAACCATGCTTCCAAGCACCATCAGAGTTAATTTTAATCCACCCAGAAGGTGGTGGATGCCAATTGACTTCAATTATCCTAGGAGCACTGCGAGGCTTGCATTGGACACCAAACCGCTTCAATATCCAGAGATCACGTATGGTGTTATGCATGTTGCCGTGAGCAAGTCGACTAGCATATTGAATGTGCCCTGAGATCATTCGACAAATCACATCCACATGAAAAACCTGCCCATCATATTTTGCTTTGTTTCTAGCATTCCAAATGAACCATAAAACTGTTGTAAAACAAGCCAACCATAACTCTTTTAAATGTGGACTAAAACCAGCAGAGCTGTCCAAATGAAGCACACCTAATATTGAGCAAGGCAAAACACCCAACTCAAACTGGTTAATCATGTGGTTCCAGATTCCATGAGCAAATGGGCAATGAAGAAATATGTGATCTAGAGAATCCAAATTAAGAGAGCAAAGACCACAACGAGAAGCCAAAGAGACTCCCCTTTTATGCAAAAACTCATCAGTAAGCACCCTACCCCTTAACACCTTCCATGTCAACAATGAGATACGAGGCGTAATGTACTTTGACCAAATGCATTTACCCCAATCCATTGAAGGAAGTGGGGGGCGTAAAAAATGAAATGTTAATTTAGCAGTAAGCTCACCCGAAAAAGATGGCGACCATATCAATGTATCATCAAGTGTAGGATCAGTAGCAATGGGCACCTTATTAATCAATTCACACAAAGTAGGATAGTGAATTTGAAGTAAGTGTGGCAGCTCCCAGGAACCATGATTAATGAAACTAGCCACAGACTCATTAAGGCCATCCACCCTAATATCAATAGCCCCAAAGAAGTCAATCAAAGGCTTTCCCATGAAATTAACCTTCCAAAAGGACACCTTTAAACCTGATCCAATAAGCCACCGTGCCTTATCAATAATTATAGGCCAATACTTACGTACACCAGGCCAAATTGAGGAGGGTGTATATGAAGTACGAAGAGCACCATTCCTCCAAAATCTAGCACGAATAAAAGAGCAACCTGTAGAGCTAGATGAAAATATTTCCCAACCACGTTTTAGAAGAAGAGAACGATTCAGAACTGTAAGTTGCTTTAGGCCCAATCCTCCTTCCTCAACTGGAGAGCAACAAGATTTCCAAGCTACCAGAGGGGCTCCACTTTTATCAATTGACCCTGACCAAAGAAAGTTGAGACACCAAACTTCCACACGTTGAAGTAAAGAAACTTGCCATTCATACACCTGAAAACTATATATAAACATACTGTAAACCACAGATTTAATCAACTGAACACGACCAGCCATAGATAAAAAAGAGCCCATCCAACTTGAAAACTTCAACCGCACTTTATCCATGATTGATTGGAAATAAGACACTCGCAGCTTGCCATGAAAAATAGGGACTCCCAAATAGGTAAACGGGCCTGAGCCAAGAGAAATGCCCAAGTTAGTGGCAATAGAGTGTCATCGATAATGAAGGTGCTTACTGAGAAATACTTGTGATTTTGCCAGATTAATAACCTGTCCTGATACAAAACCATAATCATCAAAGAAATGCATAATCCTTGAAAGATTGCGTCTGTCACCTCGGCAAAAAATTATTACATCATCAGCAAACAAAACATGGGAATGAGCTAGAGTGCCTCTAGGAGAAGAAATTAGATGTAACCGTCCCGAACTGACAAGGTCTGAGATACCTCTGCTAAGAACCTCCTTAGCCAAACAAAAAAGTAAAGGAGATAGCGGGTCGCCTTGCCGCACCCCTCGACCACAAGAAAAGTAGCCCACTGACTTCCCATTGATTGAAAGAGAAAGCTTAGCTGACCGAAGGAGAGCATGCACCCAAGTCAAAAACTTTTGATGAAAATCAAAGGCTTGAAGCACATGAATAAGAAAACCCTAAGAGAGCGTATCAAAGGCCTTTGTGATGTCCACCTTAATTGCTACATTACCTCCATGACACTTAGAATCCAACAGATTAAAGCACTCTGAAGTCATCAAAATACAGTCTGAAATATGATGGCCGGGAACAAAAGCATGTTGTTGTGGGGAAATAATTCGAGCCGCAATGGAAGCAAGCCTAAGAGCCAGAATCTTTGGAATGATCTTGAAAACAAAGTTGGTCAAAGCAATAGGACGGAAATGTGTGATGGAATCTGCATGATCAACTTTAGGAATCAAAACAATCAACCCAGAATTGAAAGTAGATGGCATAATTTCATGGGTAAAAAAATATCGCACAGCATTGACCACATCATCACCAACTATTTCCCAACAAGAGATAAAAAAAATGACCAGTGAAACCATCAGGATCCGGAGCACTATCCACATCCATAGATTTCACGGCAGCCAAAATTTCATCCGCCATTGGAATAAGAGTGAGGGCATCATTTTCTTCAGCAGTAACCATAGAGGGAATCACCCGATCAACTAAACCATTATCATAATAATCTGCGTGGTTAGCAAAAAGATTTGAGTAGTAGTCAACTACATGATTTTGAATGGAAGAGGCATCTTCAAAAACCTAGTCACCCTCACGAAGAAGAGTAATAGAAGATCTTAATCGGCGTGCTCGACACATAGCATGAAAGTAGGTAGTATTACAATCACCATCAGATAACCAACGTAACCGAGACTTCTCACTCCAAAAATAACTCTTGCAACTGAAGAGACTCAATTAAGTTTGCTTGAAGTTCATTTTCTTTAGAAAAATCCTCATCTGACCCACCAGAATGAGCAATGTGCTCTTGTAGGATAGTTAAAGCAGATGGGTCAGCGTCCACACGCCGGTGAATGTCCCCAAAAACCTCCCCATTCCATGTTTTGAGGCTTTTTAGCCTGATGAATAAATAGTTAATGTTTTATACCAACACACTCCACCAACAAAACAAAAAAATTGAAATAGTTGGCCTTCGTTCTAACATTAGACATGTTAACAAATTGTTGTGGTATATGAATGTGTGTAGTAGCCAAACTATATTACAATTATAAAAAAAAAAAGTAAGTTAATTATACAATACATGTTCCATTGCGGCATTAATTTTGCTATGTGTTAGGGGCCGCACTTGTAATGCCATAAGCAATCTTGTCCAGGGTCATTAGTTAAGTCTTTGGTTGGTTGCTTGTGTGCTTGGGGTGTTTTGATAATTTACAAATTATGTAATTTATTTTATTTAACAGTTATTCTCATCGGTCTTTTGCATGTATTCCCCTGGCTCTTTCATGTAAGCCCGATATGCTCTATAGGGAGGGGTTCCTAGTCTACATATTTTGGACTTCGGAACTAGTATAGGTAAGCACATGTACTTTTGCATCCTTTACCGTCTTACCATCAATAAAAGAGGAATTATTCAATCATTTGTGTCCTGTGAGATTGCTCCTTGATCTTTCCTTTCAATTACTCATTTGTTCTTCGTGGTTGCCCAACATTTATATCATTGTGTTCTTGCTTGTCGCTAGCACTATTTTAATATCGTGTGGTTTCTGAGTTCCTTGCAAGGTACTCACTTGGCTGACTTGCTTACTGGCAAGTGCCGCACGGTCCGCTTTGCGCATTGCAAAGTTCGGCCCCGTGACACTATGTAATGAAGCGACTTGCCAGAAAATCTATGAAGGGTTTGGTAAAACTTATGCCTAGCTCTCTCTTTACTATAATTAATCTCCAATTCTTTCTTCTTCTTCTTCATACGACTTGGATCAAAACTATCAACGTTTTTCAGGTTTCTGAGACATAATTGATTAATTAGTGAAACTCAAGTGTTTGGAAATATGATTTTGAAGGTCTGGTAATGATTCCATGCTCACGCTCTTCATTCGGTTTCAGTCCTCCAATATTTTCACTCTGTTTCTCTCTACGTGATCACATTTCTGCACTGGAAATAGTATTACTGCGAGTGAAATTTTGTATATAAAAGCTCATAATAGCTTTTTAGATCATATAATCACCCCAACGCTTTAATTGCTAAGCTGATTTAGGTACTCCATCCAAAGATAAAGATTACTAACTCGTATCTAATATTAAGAACATATTGATTTCAATCATAGTTCAACCCGCTTTGTGATGCAATTCAATAATCAAAGTTGTTTATATATAGTTTACAAATAAATAATATGAATCTATTCAATGCAATTGTATGTATCAAACAGACGGATAAATAGTCATGACTCATGAGAGTGTTAAAATAATAGTCAATGTTAATATTAAATAGAGAGTTTGAATGGTAAAATAACTTCCATTTAACAATTATGTTAAAGAGATGACGTCGTCTTTTGAAAAGGTTATCATGAGTACTAATATTAAACTTGTTCAACAATTAATGCACCAAATTTGTTATCACTTGTGTCAAAATGCTACCTAACGCGATGAATAAAGAGTTCTTGTTCATCAAGAGATGAAAATTGCTAACAAAATATTGCAGTATATGAATGTGTGAATTAGCCAAAATAATGTTACATTCATACATATAGTGAAAGAACGTCACATAATATAGCCATGGACAGAAGTTGTGTCACACAACAACCACCTTAATTCGGCCACAAACGGATATATAGCAATTAAAAACTTCTAAAGTTCTTCCAGTGTTGCAGAGCAGAGCCGCAGAAATTAAAAATCTTAACGTTTTACTCTCTCTGTCATTTTTTACTCGGGAAAGCTTTCGTTTTTAACCCAAACGTCTCAAAACGACTTCCATTTCTTAGACCCATGTGCGTTTTGATCCCAAAGTTCCCTACTTTATTTGAGAAGCGAGGCACTGCTCAGTTCGTTTTGTTCCATTGAATGCTCTGCACCCTACACGCGCGCCAACCTGGCGCGTCTCCAGACATCCAAAGCGTTCATGCAAAACCCACCACGCTCCTGTTGGTATATGTAGTTGGGGTCACGGTGTGAACAGTGTGTGTGGGTTTTGCTTGAACAGGAGTGAGTGGGTTTAGGTGTTTCTTCTGAGTGCTTTCGAAATTAGCAGCAGAAGAAGAAGATGATGAAGAAGTACTTGGAGAACAAGCATCAAGAACAAAGAGCACAAAGCCTTTGTTTGGCAACACATGCTTCTGCTTCTCAAGGTAACAGAGCTTTTCTGGTTCAACGTGTCAATCTCTTTTGTTCTTTTGTCCTCACTGTTTAATCGATTTCTGTGCTTTTTTTGGTGTTATTCCAGAGACCATCGACCACGTCCATGTGGGTTCATTCTATGAACTAGACCATTCGAAGCTTCCTGCTACTGCCTCAGAAGAGATGAAGTCGATTCGGGTCGTCATGGTACTCATTACTAGAACCCAGAACAGTTTACTCATTTTCTTCTCCTAGTTTGGGTTTTGGTTTTTGTTTGTAATGGGTTTTGAATCTGGGTTTAATCGCTTTTCAGGTGAATGGAAAGTCTCTGTTCAAGGTTTCAGTGAAGTTTCCAAGCCTTCACTCTCTCCAAACCCATCTGAATGAGGAAAGCTACCAAAACCCAGACGGCTTCCTTCCTGCTTTCGACGAAAACTACTCTATGGCTCCACAAATCGCGTCGGAGGTGCTTTACCGGAGAATCCCACATCACGAAATAGCAGAGCAGAGCATGATGTGGAGCTTTTGGGCCGGACGGCGTCGTTTCGCTACCCGGAAAAGCCCATCTCCGTGTTGCTTGTCGGAGATTAAGCTCGGCGGGATGGTCCAATGGGGTAAGCGCAAACTAGTCCGGTGCGTTACGAGGCATGAGAGTCTGTCGAGCTCTGACCGAGAACAACCGGAGAAGGAAGAAACGGAGATGGATGAAGATGTGAAGGAGCCTCGTTATGAGTTTAGGAAGAGAAAACTGGTTCAGAAGAAGACCAAAGCAGCGAAGCGTCGGAAGCAGAACAATCAAATAGTGGTTCATGACCGGACCCAGAATCAATTGGTTGAAGCCTCAATAGAGAGATGGACTGCAAGGAGGTATGGAATGGAGCATTGTAATATTAAGTTGGTTGTTTTGAATTTTGATGAGGTTGGTTTTCATGTAATGAGTTTTGTTGATGGAATTTGGGGTTTTAGGTATAAGGCGGCAGAGGAGAACATACTTAAGGTGATGAAGGCAAAAGGTGTTTGTGCTGAGAATCCAATACGGAGAGGACCACTGAGGTGTGAGGCCCGGAAGTTGATTGGGGACACTGGTTTGATCGACCATTTGTTGAAGCATATGGCTGGGAAGGTAGCTCCGGGTGGCGCTGATCGGTTTCAGAGAAGGCATAATGCTGATGGAGCACTTGTGTATTGGCTGGAGAGTGCTGATTTAATGAGTGTAAGGAAGGAGGCTGGGGTTGAGGATCCTTATTGGACTCCACCCCCGGGGTGGAAGATTGGGGATAACCCAACTCAGGACCCTACTTGTGTGAGGATGTTCAAGGAGATTTGGGAAGAGATAGCCAATGTGAAAAGGTAATGGGATCATTTACCTTATTGTTGTTGAATCTGTTTGGATTGTAGAGTAGTGTAACTCATTTTTATAGTAGGCATTGTTTGATATATGTGCCTTTTATGTAGATAATTTGCTTTGGTATGATTGAGCTTATGTGTTTTTGGTTTATACAGAGAGAGGGAATTTCAGCAGCAAGAGGATATAGCTATGGTGACCACCTCAAACTCTTCGCTGATAACTCTGGATCAGGGCCAAGCTCACAGTTCAGTAACCAATCGAAAGGTAAATGATGAGAAGTGATGCAAATCAAATGTATGGAATAGATAACTCTTGACCTTTGATCATGATGATTGGTCAACTTTTTATGGTTAGTTTAAGTAGTGCTACTTGTTTGATGTATAATTGGCAGGAGTCACAGGACAAATACACAGAACTAGCTGTTAGGAAGTCTAAAATTGAAGAACAAATGCTTCAACTTTCTCAATCTTTCTCTGGAATTGAGGTATGGAGCATGAAATTCCCTCGAACTTTGACATTCTCCTTTTTTTTGCGTTTGTTATGATTACATATGTATTAGCTGCGATGCTAATGTTGACTTGAGCATCTAGTATTTATGTCCTTGGTAAATCACTTCCAGTCATAGCTAGCCTTTTGATTTAACTAGGTAGCATTCCACTTTCTGTAAACCATACATGTGTGACATTTACAAATTATTGATGATGAAACTGGGGAGGTTATTATTGTAGGAAGAAATGAACTCATTGCTAGAAGAAATGAGGGTGCTGAAACCAACCATGGAAGAATCAGCATTTGTCTACTCAGAAACAGCTGAACTACCAATGCTGATATCGGACATCGAAGGAGGGACAAAAGATAAGATGGGATCAAGAGACAAGGCTAGTATAGAGGACAAGGCAGCAAAGATAGAGAGGTTGCGGAGTAGCTTCAGGATTTGCAAGCCACAAGGAACATTTCTGTGGCCAGACATGAGCGTGTCTCCAAAGGATGTGGTTCAGCAAACCGACTCTTTTTTGGTTCCCACTCCACCCTCAGTTTCCTCTTCCAACAAGTCAGCAACCCGCCTATTCCTTCATACACCAAATGAGCACAACCCGGGCTCCCCTCTGAAGCCATTGGCTGAGAGACATGCAGTCAACATAAGCACTTTGAGCAATGTGACCAAGCCACCTGAGAAGACAAACCCCCAGTCCCATAATGACTCTATTAGCATTGGCAAAACCCTTAACATCAACCTCAATGAGTTCCCTGATGCCTACAACACTGACTCTACTGCAATTCCCGAGGCACTCACTTACCAGAGAAAGCATCAAAATGTGAGTACTAATGCTGATGATCTCTTTCTATGTTCTATATGTTGAATGGAAGTGCAGTTTAATTTATTTTACTGGATTGCAGATGGTGAAGGCCAAAAGGACCATGGAGCATGGCACAGATCCAGGGAAGGATATTATGGGATTGTTAAGGTACAACTCTAAGCATCAGCAAAGGTGGTGTTCTTCTTCTTTCACTAGTAGTTCTTGAAGCAAATGGTGGGTAACTTAGGGATCTCCTACCCCTTCTTTGGATACCGGATGTTGATTTGGTTCGAACTCAGGGAGCTATATTATTAGTCGGAGTTAGAATATGATCAAGCAATAATTGTATCTATATTTGATCATTGGAAAGTACTTTACATTGTACTCTAATGTATGGAGTTTTATGCTGGCTAAATTTTCCCAAGTAGGTGGGTATCTATACCCTTTTTTGATCCAAAATCTCAAACAGTTATTGAGCTACAGTATCAGTGTGACATATATGTATGGTTTTGGTGGAGAGCTAATATGAGGCAATTGATAGTATGACTGGCTTTCTGAGGCCAGAGATCATTTTTAGTTGCTTTTCTTGGTGTTTTTTTTTTTCTTTCTGCAAATCTCAACATACCCTCATTATGCTAGATATTGGTTCTACAATTGAACAGATTGTTACTTTTGATTGTTATTAAATTAGTGATAATGTTCCCGATAATGTTATGTTTATACGATATTAGTTTAAATTTGGGTCTCAGATGAAAATTGTTGAGAACTTCGTGGTCACTTTTAAGAAGCTATAATCAGGGACAATTTCAATGGCACATGTAGTTCTCTAGCTTTCCTCATCTCAGAGGGTTTTTGGTTTACAACTTTTAGCACACTAGTAGCGTTTCCACAATGCTTCTTGAATTTGAGATGCATTTTGAAGATCATCTTTTGTGTAAGTCACTGAATTAAAACAAATTCCAAACAGAATTTGTCTACAGTTGCATACTCAAAAAGCTTTCCTACACAGGGAGTGAATTGACAAAGTCAAATCATTTCAACGTCTTTATAGGAGCATACAGTGGTGCAAGCATCGGCAACAAAATCTGTTTCTCTATATGATAATCAATCCCTGGAGTAAGCCTCTGGATCCTCACATTCAAACCCAACAACTGGAAGTCAAGTCATTCTCAAGCTATTTCAAGTCGAGTCATTCAATAGCTTCTCGGGGTACACCTCAAGACCACAGGTCTCAATCTGTATCTTGGACCATACGGGACAATTTCTTCCACACAAGCGTTGGTACTGCAAGAACAGAGGTTTGCATTTCGAAAAATCAGTCCGTTGTGTTATTAAAAGATACTGAATCTTTTCCATCCAATTTGAACAGACATAGCAATGCAGCAAGCAAATGAAGAGTTTTAACTAGAGCAAATTAAGGTACCTCGTAGAACTTTTCAATCCATTCCTCACAAGTAGGATATCGATGTTTAGGCCCGTGATAGTCCCGCCTGAAATCATCAGCTGATCTCGACGGAGTTCTGGTCAGAATAACCACGGCATCGGGAGGATATTTCTTGACAAGCTCATCTTGAACTTCACTAAGACCTAATCGAAAACAACACATAACCATTACTATGCAAACAAGAATTGATGTTGTTATACTGAAACGTTGAGGCTAGGCTAGTAACATTCACAATTGTTTTGTTTTCAAAGAGAAAAGTAAAAGAAGTCCCTTGCAGGAGGAGGGCATTACCTAGTAAACTAAATTTACCCCAGTAAATTAAACTGGTCCCTTGAGTTAGAAAATAGAATGAGAATTCTTACTCTTTGGTGGGGGGTGAAGGAATTGGGTGATGATTCTGCAAATGGTAAAAGCAACCAAATAATTACCACACTTTTATAAAACCCTAACGATTGATCATTACCGTTAACGAATAATAAATCCCTGAACATGAGTGAATACTAACCTTTGGAACGGGCACGGAAAAGTGAACCGGAATTGGAACCGAAAAGACCCATGTAACTAGTCGAGGAGGGTTTGCCCGGAGTTTCTTCTGTCTGTACTCGGGCGTTCATTGGGCTTTGGTTCATAATTCATTGATATATTCTGGACACAGAGTTGCTGCCGTGACGGAGGAACATGAATTGTTGGATGAGAAATTGCAGAAATTATGAAATTTATTTTTAATTGAATATTATGATGAAACATTGGAATTCTCTGTCAATCATCTCTGCTACAATAAAAGCGAAGTGTTTAATTTTGAAATATTAAATTTAGTTAATTTCAGCTGACTTTGACTCTCTGACAAACAAATATTGAGGTTATTATGATAAATTAAATAAATAAAGAAATTCATATATTTGAGAGAGAGAGACCGATGAGAAATATCACCATATGAACACAACTATGAGAAGTTATCGGCTGACAATTGACTCACCACAATTTACGGACTACAAAAGAGGGAAGGTGGATGATCAACCGAGAAAAGAAAAAGACGAAAGTCAAATTTCTCATAGACAAAAATAGCTATTTTGGTCTCGGAGAAGCAATTTTAAATATGCCCACAATGTGAACCACATCTCAGTACACTTTAAATGTATATATTTAGATGACTAAATTAATTTTAAACGTATCAAACAAGTTAGCAAGATAAAAGTTATAACATCTCTATTATCAAACTGTTCATTTATCATTCACTAATGATAATCAATAGCATAACAGTTTATGTCACACTAAAACACTTCACATTATCGGCATAATTCCCACATCAGTATTGCGAGTAACACCCTTATTTTCTCAATCTTATGATTGGTCTTACTATCTGAAAATTTCAATTTTTCAGCTAAATGACCCTTAACCTTTCCTCCATATTTGATATTAAAACCGACCCGAAAAAGAAAAAAGAAAATAAAAGTCCCTGTCAAGAAAGGACACGAAATGGGATTGAGATTGGCGAATCCAAAACCAAATCCGTTTTTGGGCTGGGCCTGGAGTAGTTACTATTCACACCTATGTATACATTGCGCGATGTCGTTTTATTAACCCCTATATCCCGCTCTCGTTTACCGAACTTCTCGATAGTTTAGTTTTCGTCTTCAACCACATCTCTCTCTCTCTTCTTCTCCGATCTCAAAAATCCATGGAGGCCATCCAACCAAACCCTATCGAAACCCTAGATCACCAACCTCCCTCCGAACCCCCCGCGTCCTACAACCACCACCCTCCTTCGGAATCTCTAGTCTCCGATTACAAGGACCCGTCTCCGCCCCCATCTCAAAACCTAGCCTCCCAGGCCGCCGCCGCAGCCGAGAACGGCAATTCCACCGACGCCGGCAAGGCGGTTGCTCTGTTGATCTCGGAGAACGGACTGACCAACACGCAGAGCGGGACGACCGACCGGGAAGTCTCCGGCGGAGAGGAGGAGACCACCAGCAGGCGGCGCCGTCGCAGCAGGTGGGACCCGCAGCCTGAGTCGGAGAACGCCGGGGATGAGTCCGGTAGTGGGAAGAGGAAGAGGAAGTCGCGGTGGGCCGCCGAGGAGCCCAAGCCGGTGGTTCAGCTGCCGGATTTCATGGGAGGTATAGAATTCGATCCTGAAATTCAAGCTCTGAATAGTAGGCTTCTTGAGATTAGTCGGATGCTCTCTTCGGGTTTGCCTTTGGATGACAGACCCGAAGGAGCCAGGTCTCCGTCGCCGGAGCCTGTGTATGATAACATGGGGATTAGGATTAATACTAGAGAGTTTCGAGCGCGTGAGAGGTTGAATAGAGAGAGACAGGAGATTATTGCTCAGATTCTGAAAAGGAACCCTAACTATAAGCCTCCGGCGGATTACAGGCCGCCTAAGCTTCACAAGAAGCTTTACATTCCCATGAAGGAGTACCCTGGTTACAATTTTATTGGGCTTATTATCGGCCCAAGGGGTAATACTCAGAAGAGGATGGAGAAAGAAACTGGTGCGAAGATTGTGATTAGGGGGAAAGGGTCTGTGAAGGAGGGTAGGTTGCAACAGAAGAGGGATTTGAAACCTGATCCGTCGGAAAATGAAGACTTGCATGTTCTGGTTGAGGCTGATACACAAGATGCTCTTGATGCCGCAGCTGGGATGGTGGAGAAGCTCTTACAGCCTGTGGATGAGGTGTTGAATGAGCATAAGAGGCAACAGCTTAGGGAACTAGCGGCCTTGAATGGGACTATAAGGGATGAGGAGTATTGTAGGTTATGTGGTGAGCCTGGGCATCGTCAGTATGCATGTCCATCACGAACCTCAACCTTTAAGAGTGATGTGCTCTGTAAGATATGTGGTGATGGTGGGCATCCTACTATTGATTGTCCGATGAAGGGTACATCTGGGAAGAAAATGGACGATGAGTATCAGAATTTTTTGGCTGAGTTAGGTGGGACAGTTCCCGAGTCAGCAACTAAGCAGACTGCTACTCTGGCTCTTGGCCCAGGGACTTCAGTAAGCAATCCTCCGTGGTCTAACAGTGGTGGGGGTGCTAGCAGTGCATCACATCCAGGGTTGGGTTTTTCTGGAATTAAGCCTACTACAAAGGAGCATGACGACACAAATTTGTACATTGGATACTTGCCACCTACACTTGAGGATGATGGTTTGATCGGTATGTTTTCACAGTTCGGTGACATTGTGATGGCCAAAGTTATCAAGGACCGGGTTACTGGATTGAGTAAAGGTTATGGATTTGTGAAGTACGCAGATGTTCAGATGGCTAATAATGCTATTGCAAGCATGAATGGCTTTCGGCTTGAGGGGCGATCAATTGCTGTCAGAGTTGCTGGCAAGCCTCCCCAGCCTGTTGTGCCTCCCGGACCGCCAGCTTCGGCAATGCCGTCATACCCTGTTTCTAGTCAGCCTGTTGGTGCCTATCCCTCCCAGCAGTTTGCCCCAGGTGGTCCTCTTGGGAATGCACCACCACCTACTAGCTATGCGGGTACTCCAGTTCCATGGGGACCTCCTGTTCCTCCTCCTTATGCTCCTTATGTCCCTCCCCCTCCTGGTTCAACCATGTATTATCCTCCCATGAGTCAACCTATGGCTGGTTATGGTCCACGGTACCCTCCTCCCCCTGGTGCACCACCTCAGCCACCCTCCAGTGAAGCACAGCAGAGTTACCCTCCTCCAGGAGTTCAGTCTGAAAACTCTACCCAGTCTTTACCAACTAATATGTATGGGAGCTCTTTACCGGCAATGCCACCAAATGGTCAACACACTTACCCTCCATCTTCATATGGTTACTCATCTTACTACAACGCTGTTCCACCTCCCCCTCCCCCAACTACAGACCAATCTCAGAACATTGGTAATGTGCCATGGGCCACAAGTACTCCGGTTCCCCCTCCTGCTTCTTCTGCAGAGAAAGCAACCTATGGTGCAGATGCAGAGTATGAGAAGTTCATGGCGGAGACAAAATGATATGGTCCTTTGCTATTACTCCACGTTGACAGGTATGCACTGCATGTCTTTTGTTTCCTTCTGTTAATACATGTTTGGTTTTTGTATCTTTTGGCTGCCTACTTGTTGCTTTGCTCATATATTTGATTCATATGAATAGGCTGGGGCATTCACTAGTTGCATGTAAAATCTGCTTAACCTGTCTTTTGAGCAGCATCAGTTATACTTGAGCAGAGCAATATATGGAGACGTCTATGCTATCAAATTATTTTGAACATATCTTTTGAGTTTTACCTCATGTTTTACTGTAACTTTGTCAAATTTTAAAGTTTTGGAAAGTACTGTTTTTCTTTTTTAATTTATATTAGACTACTATTTTTTCAAATGAAAAGGTATAACTACCAAAGCCACAATAAACGTGTTACAACAGTATGCAATGGTATGCATATACAGATCTATACAAATATTTGGCTGTGTCCTTAAAATCTATGCCAAGTAAATTTTTAAAGATGGATTTTTATACGTTGTATCCTGGACAAAATTTTGACACCTTCGGCTCTCTCCCTCTTGCTTTGTTGTGGGGTTGGGATCTGTTGAATGATGTGTATTTTTTTAGAATCTGCTTTGCAGTATTTTTTACCTTCTCCTTTTCTTTTCTTTTCTTTTTCTTTTAGTTTTATTTCATACCGGGGCTTTCACTTGGTCTTTTGTATATGTGAAGGTTCTTTACAGAAAACAGATGTTCATGCAACCGTGGTAAGTATGTGGTCCCCAAGGAATTTCTGGATATGGCACCAAAAAAGAAAGATGAAATGAAGAAAGACTTTCTAATGATTACTGTTCTTTTGGTGCCGATTCCGTTTTAATTCATTTATCTTTAAAATCGTTGTTGTTTAAGAGATGATCTTAATGATGCATGGTTTATAGTTTTCCTTCTTATTTTCAGAAGGGGCACATCTTTGATTTGTCTCCATTATCAGTGTTTGGATATAGTCACTGCATAATTCGTTATTATCATGTTATTTCCGTTCTTGACACTTCTCTGTTGCCATTATGTAAATCTTTTACAGGACTAATGTTTCTTGGAGCTCTTGTCAACGTGATTTCTTACCTCTTGCCATGACTTTGTTGGAAGTTTGGGACTCACATCTTTAACCTTGCTGTAATGTTATGACCTTTGCAGAGACTTGGCTGGAAGTTGAGAGTGTTGGAGAAGCCATCAAACCATATGATTCATGTTATTTTTGCTGCTCATGTTGGACTTATTTTTTGTTATTTCTGTGATTGCTCCTAATATGTCTTGTTACTAATGTCTTTTTTAAGTTTTGTTCTGAATATTTGGTACTGATGTTTTATGATGTCATGTTGACCAAGTAGTTTACATCATGATCCGTAAACTCAGTGATTGCCTTGTCTGAAAATAAGAATCATGAGAAGTTTTGGAAGTTACTAGATTGGTAGTTTTTTCCTTGGGGGGACTTTTCTCATTGAGGGCTAGGATTGCTTAATGTCCTAGTTAGGTTGTGAGTACAAGGGAGTTTGAGTATGAATGATTTAAGGAAAATTGTTTTCTTGGTAATTGGGTATATCCTAACACTATCCATTATGTTGTAGCTAACCACCATCTCCATCAATGGTGAATTACTGACCCTGTTTGCAGAGGAGAATTTGCTCGACTTACCCGTGACAGTTATGGTGTGCTCAGAGTTCAGTCATTTTAGGGATACCCTTCTCTTTGGGCTTTCAACAGTGGGGCTTCTTATAACACTTCTCTTCTCGGTGGCTTTAAGCTGTGACTATCCATGCCCATTCCAAATCTTGTATTCATCTGTTACACAGTTGAGATCTGTCGTCAAGCTATGTTTTTGACTTGTACTTTTGGGCCACACTTCTCCTTAGAGCTGGGAAGTCCATACTCATATTCCTTTTTAAATTAAAATTAAGATTGGTCTTGAATAAGTCCGATATGAGAAGGTTTTGCTTTTTATGAGTATGTTTTACCTTTCCATGTTTTTCCAATAGCAACTGGTTGAATATGAGCCTATACCGGGTTGCACTAAATATTGATTCTCATCTTGCATGAAATGGGCGTGTGCTGATAAAGACGAACCCTAAGGATCAGTTCTTCCCAGTAGTCCAGGGAAAAGATGGCTCTTTTGCATGGGTTTTCTGCAAACATGGCCACGATCCAACTAATATTTCGGGGATGATTGATCATTATGTAATGGATGATATGATTTGTACAAAAATGTGAAAAATACAATCATTCTCACATTCGTCTATGATATCTAAACATGAATTCGGTGATGAAGCATTCATTCACTAGAAGCATGGAAACAATACTGTATTGATGAATCGATTGCAAAAAGGAACTTGAAACAACCGCTCATCTAAACATGAATTCAGTAATCGCCTCTCATATTTGATATGACTCCGCAGACTGAAAGGTTATGTCACTCCTACCATTTCATGGAGAGTTGAGACTTACATTTTGCAAGGATGTTCTTTACTTGCAAATTGCAATCCCCTAAAGATTTTGTTTCAAGTGTTGATGACATGGATATCCACTATCTTAACTATTGATCATCCATAATTCAATCATATAATCATAGACTGCACACTAAAATAGATGGGATAATAGTAGAGCAAAAACAGAATCGAAATATAAGTGCACAAAATGAAACTCGAATTTTAACCCGTGTGGGTAAATGCTGAACAGTGAATGCTCGTTCTAATAACAAAAATATAAATATTTTCTGATTAGGGCTTCGTCGTATAAGTCCTGTTAGTCCAGTTGGTAAAGTCTTCCTCATCCCCTCTGAGAGGCGTCACTGGTTCGAAACCCACCTCTGCCCTGTTTGCCATCAATTTTTTTTTTCATCTTCTTCTCCAACCAACCAAAACTCCATGGACAAAAACGAGTCCTCTGCTCCTCGCCGGAAGGTAACAACTCCATCTCTCTCTTCAATTTCGCACCAATTTCATAATTTTTCGTTCAAGGAATTGAAATTCCATCTCATAGTTCTGAAATTCCTTCCAATTCTTGCTATGTTTCCTTGCAGGGAAGGTTCAAGCCCAAAGCTCAACCCAGAAAGCCCAAACCCCCTGTGCCCACAACGTAATCGCTAGAATTTTAAAACCCTAGTTCATTTCATTTCTCCAAATTAATCCCCATTTATCTTTTCACACATTCAAAATCTTTAACATCTCTGTTTCTGAATAATGCAGTGAGGTTGAAGATGCTGAGAAAGAAGAAAGAGAAGCCAAGGCTCTGCTGCGTAAGTTCCAGGTAATAATAATAATAATACTACATTTCTGTTTTTGGGTAATGATTCCATTTATTATTTGTTTTTTTTTTGTCTAATAAATTTTTATTGTTAAAGTTTTCTAATACCATGTTTAATATCCAGAATGATTCCTCTGTGTTTGGTACACACATTGTTTTGGCTTTTATGAAAAAATAATTAAAAGTAAGGTCCTGTTTGGTACACATTGTTTCTCTTTTCTTGTTTTGGTAAGTTGTATTTACCTTTACCTTCCTTGCTTGGTTACTTTTGGAGATGTGTAATGTAAAAAGACTGAAGGTAAAAACAGATGGAGGATTTGTTTTTAGGCATGCAATTCAGAGTCCCTATTGTTGTAAAAAAGAGGGTGGAAATAAGAGTCTTTTTAGCTCATATGAACTGAACTGTAATGCCTCTCTCACTTATTCAGTGAATAACAGAAGTGTATGAACCCTATTCTGATTAGAAATGCGACCGATTAGATAGTTCCATTTTGTTTGCTTTCGGTTATAGATTTATTCGATAGATCATTGATTTTCTGTCCCTTGCATTTACAGGAGAAACAGGCTAGACGTGCGCCTAAAGCTGAGAAAAAATGTAAATTCTCTCGTTGCTTATGCTTTTGGTGGTTAATTGGTTTATAGTTACTAGATTTAGTTTGATGCTATAGGCAATTGTTCTGTGCTTTGCTGATCTGGTCACTGTAATGTAATTTAGTGAGCATTGTAGGCTTGAAGTCTTACCTAGTGTGCTTTCCATTCGTGTTTTTTCTTTGATCTGCAGCTGCTGTGCAAGTAGCATTTGGTCCAGGAGCTGCATCCTCAAGCTCCTTGAGGACATATGGGGTACCGAAGGTAGAAAATCTTGATCAAGGGAGCAGCTTAGGAGTGAAAGGCTCTGACAATGATCAAGTTCTGTCACCTTCACCTTTGGCTACCAGTGGAGCTGGAACTGATGCACCTATGGATATTGATATTGCGGATGCATCAATTTCGAATGTCAAGAATCGATATATAGAGATTTGGGTAAGACATCTAATGTGACTACCCCCTTCTCTGTTTCTATTGCTCATCTCTAGTCTCTTAACTCCTAACCGTTGGCTACTGTGCTGCTGCTCCAGGATTATGAGAACAGCAAATATCCTACTACTCTTCCGCTGAGGAAGCCCTACTCTGGAGACCCAGGTATTCTCTTCAGATGCATTTTGAAAGTTTCAGGACTTTTCTTTTCCATGCAATTGATGGCTTTCAATGAGTGTGAATGTTGTTATACATAGAGACTCTGATTTTCATTATATGCAATGACGAGCTTATCAGTCGGTTCTATTCATTTTCTTTCTTAGACGTTCTTAATGAGAAGGAATTTGTTGAGGATGCTGCAAAGGAGTATGATGAGAGTACTATAAATTGTGCTTCAGAACTCGGGCTGCTGGTGAGTTTTAGTTTAGTAATAAGAAATTATAAGAATCCCTTGTTTCTTAAACAATGTTGAGCAATTAATCGAATGGTAAAGGTGATGGTATGTTACTGGTGATTGGTGACAGGAGCAAAATGCGAAAGAGAAGTTGCTCTTTGTTCAGCTGCCTCCTACTCTACCATTGGTCAAGCAACCTACTAGTGCAAAGGGGAAAGAGAAAGTCGGAAGCTCGGCACCATCAGAGAAGGTAGGTGCTGCAAAGAAGGGCGGTAGTTTGGAAGAGTTATCTCAGGGGTATATGGGGAAGATGCTGGTTTACAAGAGTGGAGCAGTCAAGTTCAAGCTAGGAGATGCACTGTATGATGTAAGTCATACAGCTACTGACTTTCCTTAAACTAAAATTAAAGCACAAAATTTGCATAGATGGACACCTAAAGTTCGGTTTTTCAAGTTTAAAAATCATGGTTTCATATGTGCAGGTTTCACCCGGTTCAGATTGTATATTTGCTCAAGATGTTGCTGCAATCAATAGTGCAGCGAGGAAGTGTTGTGTTCTTGGAGAGCTTGGCCCGCGAGTTGTTATAACTCCTGATGTGGATTCCCTACTAGATGCAACGATTGAGTTGGACTAAACGTGGCGATATTACCTCATTCACATAGTGAGGCTTAGCTAGTGGGGGATTGTGCACATGAGAAACCTGGTATTGGTAGATATGTGAAGGCATATATGTTCATAGAGTCACAAACACTGTGCTACTGTGCTGAGTAGGATGTAATGAGTCATAACTTGTAGTGTAGATTAAGAATTGGTAGGTAATGTCTGATCTAATATGCTCTTTACCCAACTGTTATGGGAACATAGAAGACTATTATTGGTCTTCAAAGATGACAATATTTCTTGCTCCACTGTTATCATTAGAATGACTTCATTAGATGAGTTTAATCACCTATAGTCCCTGGAATTCATTAGATTTACTTGAAGCCTTGAAGGTTAACATAATCGTGAGCTTACAGGAAGTAACTAGGTAGAAAGGCCCGCGCGATGCTGCGGGATTTTTTAGTCGCAATAATTGGTGTGTTATTGCAAAAAAATAATAGCCATAAAGCTTTTATGTACATTGATCAGTATGTACAAAATGTCAGCTGTTTTGGTGGGTTGTTTTTCAGGGACCATTAGCATTACAAAAAACATAGAGAATGGTCCTGACAACCAGTGCTCATAAGTAAAGAGCATGACATTGTTTTTAAGGACTGTCAGCATTACAAAAAACCATAGAGATTGGTCCTTACCACAAAAACACAACATGACAAAAAGCCAGCACTTGATGATGATATATGGAAGCGGATTTGGGAAATTTCTCGTAGGCCTGAACCACCTGCTTTGTATAGAGCTTCAACACCACTCTCTACTTTTTCAGGATGAGGTTTTGCAACAATGGCTACGTGATCAACATATGGCTTGCTCAACTTCTTCGCCTCCTGTCACCCCAAAAATACTGTTGTAAGAATGTAAGCTGTACGTAACAAAGCAGATAAACCAAAAAAAAAAAAAAATTGATTCGACAGAAATTTACCTGAAAGTAAGGATCAACAAATTCTCTTATGCTTTTATAACATAGGGAGCTAATGTACTCTTTGATGTATAAGCTTCAATAGACTTTATTGAGGTTCAACAAATTCTCTCACCACTGACCACTGTTCCTGGACTGCAGGGATCCATTTATTCAAGAGATAGGACGGCGAAGGTAAAAGGGAGGGAACTAAAGTTTAGTAGACAAAAACCATACTATCAACTTCAATTGAATTTGAAAGGATGTAACCTAGCTTACAGTTTTAAATGCTTCCACATGGTATTCAGCCCACTCTCCAGCTTCAGCTTTTTTCTTTAGGGCATGACGGGGCATGACAATTAACATGGAGCTAGTCAGCTAATAAGCGGAGATGGTCTCCAGTCAGCATAAACTATTAAAAAGCCAAGTCTTCAAATGACTATTCTGCAATTTATTGTACTACCTTCTGAATCACCATCTCTACAGCAGGTTTTCCATGCTCATTCCAGTGTTTCTCTACAAAGGACTACAAGTTGATAATAAATTCCAACTCCTTGACAAAAGCTTATCTTTACGATTGTAATATGGATTTAAGTTGCCTGACAATAGACAAAATGAACAGCAAGCCAATCTGATATAGGGTTTTTGAATGAAAATCTATGTGGTCATTTTTTTAAAATTTGAAAATTCCTAATAACTTGAGCCTCTCACATTCAAAAAGTTGCATACTCAATATCAGTTATTTCTACCTTTCTTCAAAAAAAATTGGACAACAGATTTCAAATTTGCCTCCATCTTAAAACCATATCGTTTCTTTTGAAGTGACCATTGTAACAAAAATGCAGAGAAATGAATTCATGGGAGACACATATAGGCGGATCATTGTAACAACTTAACAGAACAATAAGTATATGGATGGATAGAAAAAGGCTGGAAGCGCAGAACAATTTGAAATTACCAGAACAATTCATGAGCTTGATTTACAGCTCAGTGAAATCTGCAACAAAATTCTAAAAAAAAAAAAAAAAAAAAAGAGGTGCCAGAATCAAACCATACTCATTCCCCCATTCTTCTTTCACGTATTTCCTTCTCTTGGTCTCAGTATCTTAAGTAAAAATAGGCAGTTCTAGTATGTACAGCATGGCATAGATTATTATCTCTGACTTGTTCAACTTGGTGTGCTCATGAACTTCTTTTAATTCAATCTGTAATTCTGTATACAACCCTGGAATTATGTAGACTGTAGAATTAGGAAAGCAGATATGATGGAAAAGCTTGCGGATAAAATCCCAACACTATCAGATATATTAAAGGATCAAGCTTTTACTGTATCACACAATTACCTGCAAACAAAAATGGAGGGAAATAGTAAACTTAAGTGTGAGCTAGGTATGTAAAAGGAGGATGATATATTCCTCTGGTTTCTTTTTTTTTATGCGAGTGGTAGTTAAAGTTGCACTCCAACGGGTGGTATTTCTGAAGCAACAATGTTGTGAATAATTCTTCGATTTGTTTAAAGTTCAATGTCTACCCTCAGGGTTCAGAAAAAGAAAAATTGACAAACAGAAAAATCTGCAATTCCAGCCTAGTAGTCAAAATAGTGGAAAGCAATTATAACTCTCGTATATGGATCAACTGATAATATCAAAAGAAAATAAGTCTAAATGAATTCAGTGCTAATCCCAAGTCTATGTGACAAAAATGTCATTTACAAAGGAGCCGTGATAAACTAAAATGTGAGTGTCATTATTTCCATTCATTCATAATGAAATGTGCGAGCAAACATTAATTATGTGTCCTCAGTCCTCTTCAAATTTTAGTTCTTTGTTTAGAGCATCTCCAACAACTTCCCTATAATTTCTCTATTATTAGAAAATTACATAGTATCACATGACCAAAGATGTAAATATAGAAAACCCACTTTCAAGAAGATTTATACAAATAAGGACATGAGTCCACTTCCAAAAGCCAAATGATGTAAACCTCACTCTCAATTTTAATGAAAAATGACCAAAATACTCGAATTTCATCACAATTTACGGGCATTGCCATTAAGTGAATCCAATACCCTGTTCCCAATACATAAACCTAAAAAAACCCAGAGCTCAAATGCTGCATGGTGACATAAGTCGATTGCCTAGGCTCGATTTTGCCTCTCAATTTTACGGTGAAATCTCCGATTCGTTTACCTTATTCTTGTCGGGAGGGCATATGGAGGCGAACAGGGGCTGAGGATCGGAAATGGCGACAACGAGTGCTATCTACATCAGTGTCATCGAGGACGTCATCAACAAGGTCAAAGAAGAGTTCGTCGATGGCGTTGGAGAAGACGTTCTCAAGGAGCTTCAAGGAGTAATTTCAATTTTCCTTATCTTCATTTTTCTCATTATTTCTGTCTTGATTGTTGGAGTTTTTGTGTATCGAAATCGGAAATTTTGGATGTTAATTGTCTGTAGATTTGGGGTTATATGATGGATTGGTTATTAGAGCTCGATCTGGTTAATTTCTAAGGTTTTGGATTTTACGTAGGGTGTTTACAAATGGAAATAGGGAGCAGTCCACCGTGTTTGATGGGAGCTTCAACCAGTTAGCGGAGCTGATACCGTTATCATTTGGTTGCTTGGCCAACAACAAGTTCGATAAGGCAGTGCCCGAGTCAGTTTGCCAGTTGCCTAAGCTAGCAAAATTGACACTGGCCAAAAACTGGTTTACCCAGGTCGGACCACAATGTAGGAAGTTGATCAAGAAAGGGGTTCTTGATTTCAAGTTAAACTGCATTTTGGACCTTCTGAATCAGAGATCAATGGCTGATTGTGCTAATTTCTTCTCCAAGCCTAGACTATGTCCCAATGAGAGGTCATTGACTATCATTCCTTGTTAAAGAAGGTCATCTTCAAGTACTTCAAGTGAGGAGAAGTCTGATCGTCCTCAAGCACTAGCTCCTGCCCCACTATCTTATCATACTCTCGTACCGCATAGGCTATGATTTTCAAGCTTTTAGGGAAATAATTGCTTTTATTGCAACACTGTGAGCATGGTTTAGTTGATGTTTTGTTCAAGTTTTAGAAGTAAAATATCTTCTGCACACCCAAAGACCAACATCAGCATACCATAATCTTCATTAAAATATAGTACTCATACGTATTAACTAATATTGAATGTAATGTCATGTGCTACTGTTACTGTTGAATATACTACTGCTAGATATGTTACTGTTCAGATAGCCATATTGCATAACCTACGGTTGTGGTGGCCAAGCTGATCACTGAAATTAAATCTTTTCCTGTAAATTTTGAAAATCTTTAATTTATCACAACAATTCAATGTCATCTGTTACTGTTGAATATGCTACTGTATAAAAATAGTCATACATCCATTTATCCCTACAATACTCATCAGTTCCTAATGACATAGAAACTTCTCAAGAACTCAAAAAAATTAATTTGAGGCACCTCTACAATATAAAATTGGAGTGTGAACATACATGAAAAAAAAAGTTTCAAAGATCTATTAAAGATTAAATATAATGTCATGTGCTACTGCTACTACTCATGCTCCTGCTCCTGCAACTACTACTGCTATTGCTCCTGCTACTACTACTGCTACTATTGCTGCTCTTGCTACTGCACATGAAGCTGATATTGAAGAGATTTTTTTTTTTTTTTTTGCTTTTGAAAAGTAACATAAAAGGATTATTCTCATGAAAAAAAATAACATAAATGGATTATTCTCAGAAAAAGAAAAAAGTAACATAAAGGGATTAGAAGTAAAAAAAAAAAAGTAAATTAACTCATGACATGTGGCGAGTGGAAAGCAGATTGTCCTTATTTGTAAGATTTAGTCTTTATAAAGGGACTAGAAGTCCAAAAAAGTAGTTGAGGATAAACATGTAAATTAATTCATGACATGTGTCAAGTGGAGAGCATATTGTCCTTATTTGTAAGATTAATCCTTATATGTTTAATTCAATCTTTAAATGATGTATTTGTTAAGTCATCTTTTGTCAATAACTTATATGTAATTTGTTATTTAATATATATGCCGTGTTGTGTTGGGTGTTGGACCAAATGACCCATTTAAGGGTTAACACACAACCCATTGAACTGAAAAAATACATAGATTGATTAAATTCACTAAAAACTCCACAAGATGAAGAATATAAATACTTATATATATAATTCATAATTAATTAAATCCAATAATGATGAAGAAAAATATTTCAAATTGTCAAATCTTAGGATCAAATACTCCCAAGGTCCAAAATTTCAAGAAGAAATATAGCATAATCGGTTATACGGGTTTACTTCGTATTGACGGATTGACCAATGGCTAACCCGTTTATTAAATGGGTCATGGCGGGTTGACTCGCAGCCGACCCTCTTTTTAATCGTGCGGGTTCAACCCGTTTTATTTCTTACAGGTTTCGAGTCATGTCAAAATTGACAATCCTACTTGGGAGGCCTAGATTAGATTGTTTGGATTCCTTTACGATGTTGGGTTATGTGTCTCTGTCAGTTATTAATATTCTCGTGCTTTATGGAATTGATGCTACTGAAGAAATTTGTGGATAAGATTATTATAGAAATGGAGAGGGAGATGTGTCTGATTGGTCGTTGGCATTACACTTCTGGTGAGGGTAAAACAAGTTGTGGTTCGTAGTAGTGGAGTGGTGGCATTCTATGCTGTGTAGGATATTCATCTTTTTGTTTTCCCGTTAATAAAGTAACATCTAAGGTCTCTATCTAGAAATGAAAACGAATGATTTGCCTTGATCTTTGTAATGGATAAGATGACATGATTTGCCTATATATGAGACTATTGTTTTGTTATTGTTGATTTCTTGCCTTCTTATTCTAAAATGAAACCTTAGCTGCATAAGAAATATTTGGGAAAAAGTTATTCATTGAGCCAAATTGAATTACAGTAAATAAGTCAAATGAAATCCCTAGCTTCCATTAGAACTAGTAGGCAAAAATGGACAAGCTTGCATTTGCGAAGGTGGCCACGTACATAGGGTACATGCTGAAGTTTCTTGCGGACGAGAAAGCAAAGGAGGTGAAGAAGATCGGCGACTGTGAAACGGGGAAGAAGACGCGAGTTTCTGCTGTTGTAAAAGCACTTCTGAACACCGTCTGCAGAATGTGTGAAGCTTTAAAGGCAAAGGAGTGTTTTGGGAACAAGCTGGAGTATGATGAAGAGCTAGAGCAAATCTGGGAAGATCTTTCAGAACTCAAAAAACCAGTAGTGTCCATCTCAAAACTTTTTAAAGCATCTGAAAAGCAGCTTAGGCGAGTAAATTTACAAACTTTTAGGTTTTTTCAAAAAAAAAAAAAATTATTGGTTTGGGCTAATGTCTTTTGTTGCAGGATGATTAGTGGAAACTGGATGAATTGTTGAAAGCACGTAAGGAGATGAATAAGCAGCTTTGGTGAGTAAATTTACAAACTTTTTAGGTTTTTTCGAGTTTGTTTTGTTTTTAATTTGTTTGGGCTAACATCTTTCGTTGTAGCATAATCAGTGGAAAACTGAATGAATTGTTTAAGGCGAGTAAGGAGACAAGGTGAAAGGAATCCACATCATTTCCATAAACAAAGCATTGAACATAGATTAAAGATTAGGGTATTAAAGATATGATTTGCCTTGATCTTAGTAATGGATCGGATGATATGATTTGCCTATATATGAGCCTATTGTTTTGTTATTGTTGATTTCTTGCCTTCTTATTCTAAAATGAAACCCTAGCTGCATTAGAAATGTTTGGGCAAAAGTTATTCATTGAGTCAAATTGAATTACAGTAAATAAGTCAAATAAAATCTATAGCTTCCATTAGGACTAGTAGGAAAAAATAGACAAGCTTGCATTTGCGGAGGTGGCCACGTACACAGGGTCCATGCTGAAGTTTCTTGCGGACGAGACAGCAAAGGAGGTGAAGAAGATCGGTGACCGTGAAACGGGGGAGAAGACGCGAGTTGCTGTTGTTGTAAAGACATTTCCAAACGCTGTCCGCAGAACGTGTGAAGCTGCAAAGGCAAAGGAGAATTTTGGGAACGAGCTGGAGTACAATGAAGAGCTAGAGAAAATCTGGGAAGATCTTTCAAAACTCAAAAACTAGTAGTGTTCATCTCAAAACGTTTTAAAGCAACTGAAAAGCAGCTTGGGCAAGTAAATTTACAAACTTTTTAGGTTTTTTCACATTTGTTTTTTTTTTTTTAATTGGTTTGGGCTAACGTCTTTTCATTGCAGGATAATCAATGGAAAACTGTGAATTGTTGAAGGCGAGTAAGGAGATAAGGTGAAATTTGTTTTTTCAAATTTGCTTTTTTGATTGGTTTGGGCCAACGTCTTTCGTTACAGGATGATTAAAGGAAAACTGGATGAATTGTTGAAGGCGACTAAGGAGACAAGTAAGCAGCTTGGGTAAGTAAATTTACAAACTTTTTAGGTTTTTTTTTTTTAAAAAAAAATTAAATGGTTTGGGCTAACGTCTTTCATTGCAAGATAATTAGTGGAAAATTGGATGAATTGTTGAAGATGAGTAAGGAGACAAGGTGAAAAGTATCCATATCATTTCTAGAAAGAAAGCATTGAAGATAGATTAGAGATTAGAGTATTAAATATATGATTTGTCTTGATCTTTGTAATGGATCGGATGATATGATTTGCCTATATATGAGCCTATTGTTTTGTTATTGTTGATTTCTTACCTTCTTATTCTAAAATGAAACCCTAGTTGCATTAGAAATGTTTGGGCAAAAGTTATTCATTGAGCCAAATTGACTCCTTAGGACAGGTCCATTCGTACGTCCACACCACCACTATCATCTCTCCTCTCTCTCACCACAGTCTTTCTCTCTCTCTCCCAATGCCCCAATGGTACCCGTCCATTTCTTCAAAATGTCTGGTTCCCTCATCTCCAGTCTCCTAGCCCAGCGGATGATGCCGGAGCCAGATCTCAAACCCACCTCTTTTTTACCCTCAAAAGTCCTTCATTGCAGAATGAACCCCATCTTTGGTTCTGCCCAAGTCTCCATGGTCAGACGCCATGTGAGAGAGCTCGCATCAGCTCGACTGTAGGCTCCTCGACCGTCTTTACTCGGCACACCGTGGGTACACCAGCTGGCCCTCTTTCTTGCTTTCACTGAGGTGACCACCTACACTTACTCGATGTTGAAGTTTCTTGCCAAAGAGACCGCGAAGGAGACGAAGAAAGTGGAGAAAACGCCAGTTGCTGTCGTGGTAGAAGCACTTCCAAATGTCATCCGGAGAACCTATAAAGCTGCAAAGGCGAAGGAAGATTTCGGCACGAGCTAAAGTTTAATGAAGACCAGAGAGCATATGTAAAGATCTTTCAAAGCTCAGAGGAACTGTAGAGTCCATCTCAAATGGTGTTAAACGAACAGCTTGGGTAAGTAAAGTTCCAAACTTTCTATGTTATTTTCAAATTCCGTTTGCTTATTTGTTTGGGCTAACGTCTAATGTCGTTGTAGATTAATTCATGCAAAACTTAATAATTTGTTGAACGAGCTAGTGTTTAACGAAGACCTAGAGAGCATCTATAAAGATCTTTCAAAGCTCAGAGGAACTGTAGAGTCCATCTCAACTGGTGTTAAAGCAACTCAAGAATAGCTTGGGTAAGTAAAGTTCCAAACTTGCTATGTTATTTTCAAATTATGTTTGCTTATTTGTTTGGACTAACGTCTTTCGTAGCAGGATGATTAATGAAAAACTGGATGAATCATTGAAGGCTCGTAAGGAGACGAGTAAGCAGCTTGGGTGAGTAAATTTACAAACTTTTTAGGTTTTTTCAAATTTGTTTTTTTTTTTTTTTAATTGGTTTGGGCTAACACCTTTTCGTTGCAAGATAATCAGTGGAAAACTGAATGAATTGTTGAAGGTGAGTAAAGAGACAAGGTGAAATTTGTTTTTTCAAATTTGTTTTTTTATTGGTTTGGGCTAACATCTTTCGTTGCAGGATGATTAATAGAAAACTGGATGAATTGTTGAAAGCGAGTAAGGAGACGAGTAAGCAGCTTGGGTGAGTAAATTTACAAACTTTTTAGGTTTTTTCAAATTTTTTTTGTTTTTAATTTTTTTGGGCTAACATCTTTCGTTGCAACATAATCAATGGAAACTGAATGAATTGTTTAAGGCGAGTAAGGAGACAAGGTGAAAGGAATCCACATCATTTCCATAAACAAAGCATTGAACATAGATTAAAGATTAGAGTATTAAAGATATGATTTGCCTTGATCTTAGTAATGGATCGGATGATATGATTTGCCTATATATGAGCATATTGTTTTGTTATTGTTGATTTCTTGCCTTCTTATTCTAAAATGAAACCCTAGCTGCATTAGAAATGTTTGGACAAAAGTTATTCATTGAGCCAAATTGAATTACAGTAAATAAGTCAAATGAAATCCCTAGCTTCCATTAGGACTAGTAGGAAAAAATAGACAAGCTTGCAAAAGCATCCTTACTGTATCTCTACAACTTTTTCTCTCATCCTTTATGATTTGTGAGAATGCTTGGGTGACCTAAATTGCCAACGTGAAATCTTTGAGTATGTGTCCCTAGTTCCTCGAAATCGGCTAGTTTTTCTTGAAGAAGATCAAACATCAATTATGTATCCCCAATCCTCAAATTTTAGTTCTTTGTTTATGGTGCGACCCATTTAACTTGTTCACAACTCGGTTTGGGTAGGTTAAGGCCTTAAGGTTGCTCTTCATTGTAGTACTAATGTTGAGTTTGTGAAATTGCAGGCATTCATTCGGTGCTTCATTTTCTAGAATGGGAGGAATTGGAAAAAAATGCATTAAAGGTGCCCATCGATAGGTATGAGCTCAAAACTCCATGGTTAGACGCCATGTGAGTGAGCTTGCCACAGGTCGGCCACTAGCTCCCCAATGGGCTCTTCTGGGCATACCCTGGGTACATAAGTTGGCCCTCCGCAAATGCCCTGCTTGCATTTGCGGAGGTGGTCATGTACATAGGGTCCATGCTGAAATTTTTTGCATACGACACAGCAAAAGAGGTGAAGAATATCAGTGACCGTGAAACGGGGGAGAAGACATGAGTTGCTGCTTTTATAAAGGCACTACCGAATGCCGTCTGCAGAATGTGTGAAGCTGCAAAGGCAAAGGTTTTTTTCAAATTTGTTCTTTTTATTGGTTTGGGCTAACGTCTTCCGTTGCAAGATGATTAATGGAAAACTGGATGAATTGTTGATGGCGAGTAAGGAGACAAGTAAGCAGCTTGAGTGAGTAAATTTACAAAATTTTTAGGTTTTTTCAAATTCTTTTTTTTTAATTGGTTTCAGCTAACATCTTTCGTTGCAGGATGACCAATGGAAAAGTGGATGAATTGTTGCAGGCGAGTACGAAGATAAAGTGAAAGGAATCCATATCATTTTCAGAAAGAAAATATTCAAGGCACATTAGAGATTAGAGTATTTAAGATATGATTTGCCTTGATCTTTGTAATGGATCGGATGATATGATTTGCCTATATATGAGCCTATTGTTTTGTTATTGTTGATTTCTTGCCTTCTTATTCTATAGTGAAACCCTAGCTGCATTAGAAATATTTGGGTAAAAGTTATTCATTCCAAATTAAATTACAGTAAATAAATCAAATGACATCCCTAGCTTCCTTTGGGACTAGTTAGGAAAAAAATAGACGAGCTTGCAGAAGCATCTTCACTTCTTCAGGTTTCCTTATGCAATTTCAATAATGTATATAGAATATACAATCACAGTGAATCACTTTATTGCGTGAGTTGAGGAAATTAGGGAAAGTTGAAAACTGATTATAGGACACACTCAGCTATTTACCCTATCTCAACATGTATCAGGTCCAAAAAAATGAGGGTCTTACATTCAATAGCCACACTGACAAGCAATAGGCACACCCCTTGTATAGTTTGTTAAACATGCTGGCTTTTAGGCAACTGAGCAATGTGAAGAAATGCAAAAGATAATAAATGCAACGGGACTTTGAGGTGGTACAATTGCCGGCCGGTCACTGGCCCTATCTATATCTCCATGGTGCTTAGCCTGAGTTGTCACCCTCTCCACTCTTTTTTGACGCTTCTGTTCTCTCTTTGTTCTTATTCCTTTTTGTTTTGTAGTAGAAAATGGAACAATTTGATTGAGTTACTTTCTGTTGTTACCCATGTTTAATGTTGATCTTTTACCCGGGTATAATTATCGACTTATGATTGAGTTGACATTGGTCGACCTCATTTAATTAAAACCAACCACCGTTGTTGGTCTCTCAAATATTCATCAGTCATCAAAGATAGCCATTGTAAAACACGAGCATAGATAATTAGATATAGAGTTAGATTGAGTCCGGAAATAAGGAAGTAGAGGCATTCAAATCTTAATGATATTAGGGTAGATATCAAGTTATGAAGCATTATAGGAATCATGAAATGACTGATTAATCGAGGGAGAATGGAAAAGAGTAAAAAACTTGATGATAATCAATAATCCAGTGAAGTTTTTAAGTTAAGAGCAATATAATTTTATTTATTAAATCAAAATCATATTAAAAAAAAGCAAAGAAAATAATATAAAATTAATTCGAGTGGATGAATCTTGAAACAAAACATGCATGTAGCACAACAAGCAAATGAAATTAGGTTCGATCGTTGTTTTGACTAAACAGTTATGACTAATTTGACATTTTAATTATATTTTGAATCAATTAATTCGGTATATTTTCCACATTAATAAAAGTATATATAAATTTCTGCTTTGAGAATATGATTTTTTTCTAGGTAGTTATTACAATCTCAAGTGTTATTCCTATTTTGGCATTTTCAAAATTCCGGAGTTTTACGCTCGATAAGCAAAGGGCCAGAAAACCTTTTGATGCCATAATAATACAGACCAAAATGATAGTGGCTATCGATTTCATGCCATATAAGTAAGATAGTGCAAATTAAGCTTCTTGATAGACCAATTAAACTAAAGCTTGTAGACGGAGGCATGTTTTGGCGGGAACATAGCCCGCTTTGCTTCTTAGTCTAGTCTCTAGTGGGGTGAAGGTTGGGATCAGGTGCAGCGAACCTACAATATGGCTTCAGCGTTAGATAAAGTTGTTAAGCAACTCGAGAAATTCTGAGAGTTTCCTCGGTTATATCTCCATGTTTTGCTGAAAACCCAAGACATTAAATCAGTAATCTAAATTCAGTAATGGGAGGATTTGGTAAGAATAACCCCTAATTGAGCTGAATCAAAATAGGCAAACAACAGGATTACCAAATTTATTTGCTCCAAGTTTTGTTTGAGTTTTGGTCCCTGCCTTTCTGGGCCGTCTTTAATTATATATAACAAATATACCTGGCCCTTGGTTCCTTTCTACTACTCCTTAGATTGAAAATTGAGTTTCATCATGTGTGTAACGAAATAGAAAAATTTCTACTCTTTTTTAAATTGAAGAATGAGCAACTTTCATCGTGTGTGTAATGAAACTGAAAAAAAGAATTATCAGCAGTCTTGAATTACACAATGAAGGATGAAAATCCAATTCAAACCATGAAAATTTACCAAGAAACAAATTGAATCACTATATCTGGCAAATCAAATGAAATAGTCAATCATCCATGCACTAGTTTAAAACACGGCAAATATTCCATATCAGAAACCTGCTGTGACTATAATGTACGAGACTTGGACATTCATAACAAAGCATCATTTGAAACAGTAGATCTGCGAAAAAATACATTGCAGCAAACACTTTAACAGAAAGCCAACCTATGTGGAAATACCACCTGTGATGTCGACGGATTATGGTCAAGCACTGTGGGTTCGAGTAACCACCACAACCAAGAGGACCACGACAGAGAGCATGACCGATGTTCTCAGCCTCTCCTCAAACGGATTACCAGCTTCAGCTTTCGACTTGCCACTGCCTTGAGGTTGAAGCAAGTGATCAAAAAGCTTGGTAATGTTCTCTATTACCTCCATTACCTTTCCATAGGTATTTTGAAAGATCCACCTCAAAAAGTTTGTTGCTGTACTGTTATCATCAGAATCCTCAGATGAACTCTGGGAACTATTGTCTTCAGCTGCATGTGTAATGAAAGTTTAGTCATGTATTTCAATGAGCCTGTAAGTAGCGACTAGTGACAACTGACAAGGCATTTCATTTCCCAACCATTACATGGTTTTCAGCTAGTTTTATTGGAATTAAATTAATTAATGACTGCATAATCTTTGCCTATTGAACCCACTCAAGTATTTGCAATGGGAAAAATCAGCACGGAAACTATTAACACCTGATTTCTGGTTCTTGTTCTAAGCTGCAAGTTTCATATTATATTCAGCAGTACTTACATGTGAACATTCATAATGAAGCAGGCGACTAAATCCAGGAAAAATACATCAAAAATAGGCATTATACGTAACATAGAGTATGAAACTTGTAAAATCGTGTTGTAGCACCTGTTTTGTACCACAGAGTACAATACTTAGGTAAGTCTAATCAACTACAGTCCTTGAAATTCATACCAACCTGCATAGAAGGATTCCCTGAGCTCTCTCACCACCTCATTATTCATCACAGCATCCCAAACTGCTCTATCAGATGACAATGAAACCACCATTCTCTACACAAGAAAATACCATTCATGACATAATTATACGAAAATGCAAGTGAGATTCGGCACAAATACTAGTATTTCTAATCGTTTGCAAGATTGAAATTTAAAAACACAAAAACCATTATGTCGAGTATGTTGCAAAATAAGGGTCAACAAGAGATAGGGACCTGAACAGATGACTCATTCTGCAATAAACTGAAAGCCTCATAAACTCTTTGACATCCCTGAGGCTGGGAATTACAAAGGTAAGCAGAAGGCTCCATCCAATCTGATTCTGTCCCAAATGAAGATACTCGCTGCACCGAGCCAGAAGCACTCAAAATCTGATCAGCTACATCCTTGTCCAAGTACTCGGAACCAAATTTATCCCGGATGAACTGGGGGTGATGAGTCGGAGTGAACACCCTATTAATGTAAAAGCATATCAATTTAACACCATTTCATGAATGATGACAGTTTTAGCGTGAAATGCAATGCCAATATAAACCAAACTGTGCATAATTCAAAAACCAACTATCATAACCAAGTCACAAAAAGCACATATGACCAACTATTTATATAGGGTATGTAGCAAATCATATATATGTTACAAAAGTACTAATGAATTAGCCAAATTTTGTGATCATAGTATCATACATACAACATTTTGGTTCATATAAATGAATATAAAGAAAGAGAGAAAGAGTGGTTATACTGTTGAAGAGCAGAAACAGCGTTGTGAACTTCATCTCCAGAAGGAACAGGTCCAAGAACAAAGTCATCAAGAAACCCATCAGCTTTCTCAACATCCTCACTCCCGTCCACAGAAACCCAATCGAAATCATCAAACTGAGGCGAAGTGGGCCAGTTGGGCCCGCCGGAACTCGCAGAAACGTGCCCACAATTCGGAGAGGTAGGAGAAGAGAGACAGAGGTTACTAACCGAACCGGGTTTCTGGGTATTCCTAGAAGCCGAAGGACTGGTAGAAGTCGTGGTGGTTGTGTTGGTGTTAGAACTCGAAGAAGTGATGGGTTCTTGGATTGCAACGCCGGTCGTTCTAGTCAGCGCCGCCCTGCTGACTGTACGGAACATACTTCCTCCTCCGCCGCCGCCGCCGCCCATGCTTCTGCCGCCGAACATCATTTGACTCAAGAAACTAGAAACTCTCTGGGCGTTACCTTGGGAGGCCTAGATTAGATTGCTTGGATTCCTTTACGTTGTTGGGTTCTGTGTCTCTATCAGTTATTAATATTCTCGTGCTTTGTGGAATTGATGCTACCGAAGAAATTTGTGGATAAGATTATTATAGAAATGGAGAGGGAGATGTGTTTTGAGTGGCGTTACACTTCTGCTGAGTGTAAAACAAGTTATGGTTCGTGGTAGCGGAGTGGTGGCATTCTGTGGTGTGTAGGATATTCATCTTTTTGTTTTCCCGTTAATAAAGCAACATCCAAGGTTTCTGTCTACAAATGAAAACGAAAGAAAATTTGAGCTGTTCACGCTATCAGTCGCATTCACGCAAGATTATACTTTGTAAGTGGAATGTCGTGAATTTATGAAGTAATAGTTATCATATGTTGTTGGTGTAATAAAAAAAAAAATTAATAGCAGTTTGATAAGAGGAATTAGTCTTTTAATGTTAGGGCATTGTGAAAGAAAAACATGACTAAACAATTCATCATACATTGCTAATGAAACGGAGAACTTGAATTTACGCTTTATGCTAGGGTTAAAGGAAATGTTGTGCTTAGATTTAGTTGCTATGCTTTAACTCTCTGTTTTGTTTTCGCTAGACTATATTAATCCACAATGTGCCGAAATAATGAAAAAAGACTAGAATTCGTTGATCCTTAAGATTGAGATGTTTAGTCTTATATGCTTGTCATTTTTTATCTTAAACCGAATGATTCACATTCACATATGAGAAATGTAACATACTCAGGATTAAAATATCATTAGGTTTTCACACACGGGGAATGTGATATAAAATATATTCATACTAAATCTTTTCAATAATTCATAGAATGTGACAAATCAGCATTTATTATATTTCCATTATGAATTTAAAATGGCTATAATGAGGTTAAAACTCCTACTCAGCTTGGGCTGACAATCACCCCCAGACAAAGCCCAACTTGACGGCCTGTAACCCGAACCCACCACTAAAACCCTTACTTAAAAACACTACAAGCTCAGACCTCACGGCGGGCAAGAGACTCAGAGACACTGCGACAATGGGTATGAGGTATCCTCCAACCTCTGAAAATCTAGAATTTCTATTTCATCTTGTTCAACATGTTATCCTTGGTTCTGATTGGTTGTGGTTTTAGGGGCTTACAAGTACGTATCGGAGATATGGCGGAAGAAGCAGTCGGACGTTATGAACTTCGTTTCCAGAATCCGAGTTTGGCAGTACCGCCAGGAACCATCCATTGTCCGCGTCACTCGTCCCACTCGCCCTGACAAGGCGCGTCGCTTGGGATACAAGGCCAAGCAGGTATGTCATCACCACCTTGATGCTCTGCTTTTGTATTCCTTACTGTGATGATTTGTTTATATGAAAAGTTTGAGAGTAATTTTGAGGGAGGTGAAAGGTAAATGGATATTTGTTTTTATCCCTCACCTGCGAAACATATACATCACAAAATCTTTAGGTAGACTACCTCTTTGCATGAAATTGGAAACAATGGGAGGTGATTGGGCTTGGCTTCTGGTTTCAGTATATAATGTCTCCTATAGTCATGCTTTTGATTTTGCTGAACTTTTCTATACTGTAGTATTTTATCTTATGGTTATGTCAGAGGTCTCTAGATATTGTATTATGATACTTTAAAAAAATGTTTTACCGTATGCAATCATTTGAGATTTCCGGTGATGATGTCATTCTTGCTCCGATTACCCATTAGAAGTTTTCCTGCCGATTATAGTGCTTATAAACTCCTTACAGGGGTATGTTATCTACCCGGGTGCGTGTGAGGCGTCGTGGACGCAAGAGACCAGTTGCGAAGGGTATTGTGTATGGCAAGCCCACAAACCAGGGTGTTACTCAATTGAAGTTCCAACGCAGCAAGCGCTCAGTTGCAGAGGAGCGTGCAGGTCGCAAACTAGGTGGCCTTAAGGTTCTCAATTCTTACAGGGTTAATGAGGTATGTTAAGCTACTTAACTTGTGTGTGTTAAATGTCAACATAATAGTTGTAGAAGATAGAAATTTTGAATTAGCTACTAAGACCATATAAAACCCTGGACTTCTAGAAGATGTGAAACTGTTATGCATGACACCAGTTAGTATAGTCTTATGAAATGTTAGCTATTTAACCCATCTGATCCGTAGAGTAATGTAAGTCTTTAGAAAAACTTTCCCTACGACTGTTGAGATATGTCCGATTTATATGTTGTTATCTTTCTGGTTTGCAATGTATGCTTCAGTTGTAACTTCTTACGTGCTATTATCGATTTCAGGATTCTAAATACAAATATTTTGAGGTGATCTTGGTTGATGCTGCCCATATGACCATCCAAAATGACCGAAGGATTAATTGGATCTGCAATCCTGTTCACAAGCACAGAGAGCTTCGTGGACTCACTTCTGCTGGAAATAAATATAGGGGCCTGCAAGGAAAGGGTCACTTGCACCGCAAGGCACGACCTTCAAGGAGGGCCAACTGGAAGAGGAACAACACCCTTTCTCTTCGGCGTTACCGTTGATTGTCTTGACCCTATTGGTGACCTTAACTATATGCTAGTCAATATCCTCCGCTTTAGGTGTTGGAAGAGAGAAATTTTGGAACAGAGAGATCTTTCTTACTTTATATGCGCTATGACTTCTATGCTTGTTGAACCATTTTTCAACCCATGAATACTTATCAAGTTGGTCCTAAATCCCTCTAGCGTTTGTATTGATGGTCTATACGATATGAATTTAGCAAATTGAGATTAGCATAGAGCTCTGCAAGCGAACAAAAACCAGTCGAAAATTCGAAGTGGTGTAAAATCTCATGTGACGGTGTCTCCACAATCAGCAAAGGTAATCATTTTCTCAACGGAGCAAAGAGCCAAAGAGTAGAGTAGGTGAACTAAGAAATTGAGCATTTTTTTTTTTTTAGACTGATGAAATTTCACAATTAATTGAACCAGGAAGAGTAAATGGATAGGTAGTAGGTACTGAGGTACAGCCTTTAAGGACCAATGTGATGATTCAGGACAGCCACGGGTATTTTGGTTGTCCTCCAATTTCTCTAGAAATGACCAACAATGGTAATTATAAGCTTTGAAAGCTCTGGCCATGAAAAAAGTAGAAAGAAAAGAGAAAGATGAAACTTATGATGAAGATGTAGACTAGGGTTTAGACAAGTATCCAACAAACACATGAATTTAAAGTGAACTACATCTTCTAAAAGAGAATGATTGTGGTTTTTGGAGTTTTTCCTAGGGAGGTTGAATTTTTCCTCCAAACTGTTCCGGTAGCATTAGTCTTTGTTTTGCTTAAAAAGGCAGGGAATCACAAGTGATTGACACCGGCGTGATAAGGGGAAAACAAATATGAAAATTGGATCAACAAATTCGAATTAGGTTAATATTTTTTGATGAATCTTACCGCTCTCTTTTAGAATTCATACAAATAATACTCAAGTCGATATTTCCTCCACTGTAGTCATTCAAGTCTCTTAAGTGGGTTTGAGATTTTATCAAAAGCTCGACATATGTATGGTCTAATTATTTATGTACCAATCGATGACCAGTGAGTAGCGAATAACAGTGCAACTCGCAAATGTGAGTGAACTAACCGATTTATTTGTGGAAATAACATGTTCTCAATGGCCGTATGGTTTCTGATTTTAAAGCTCAATTTCTTTGTGGTAGGAAACATATGGGTGTGTTTATCTTTATTTGGCTACATCCTAAACTCACTTGTTTGTGAAAAGGAAAACATTATTTTGCAAAAAATATGCTAAGGAAGAGATCATGAAGAGTGGTTTATATATCACCTCCATCTCTTTACTTAAAACATGTAATTTGGGCGGTTTCCCAAAACCATCGATCCCCAACCCTTTTATTTCTTATCCTAGTTTTGCTTTAGAAGGTCTGAATCATTTGCTTGTCTATCTCATTTCCCACACATACTCTCAATATAAGTGGAGGTGCTCTCAATATATCTTAATCTCAAAGCATCTTTTTCTTTCTTCCTTTCTTTTTTAATCCAAAACAAACACCAATCGAGTTAACATGGCATGTTATGCAGTATAATGATGATATTATGGGACCCTTTTTGTAATGTTGTTCAAATTCACTTAGACCACAAAGATTCACTACATAAAAAGGTTTCAAATGGGTGATTATTAATGAGCTATTGGCTTAGCTCAACGATCACATGCCATGGATCCCTTTCAATTATCTTGATTAACTTTCTAAATCACAAAATAGAAGACTTATTTCGAGCTAAGCGACAAATATAGCTCCATCTTACAACTAATTAACCTTTTTAATCCCTTTTGGTATTTGTTTATAACTTGCATTGTGATCAAAGTCACCAATTGACCTAGGCTCTTTTCAACTTCTTATATCATAAAGGTGAACATGGAACGTAAACATGGAAGTGAGAATTAGTAACTTACTTATCACTAGTAAATGCTTTCATGATCATAACCAAACAAGCTACTTCGTGAAAGAATCAAAGTTGGTAAAGTTTCTTGGCATCATACCACTAAGATGAAATGATTCGAATCCCACAGTAAATATATCATTAGGAAAGTTTTTACGATATTGATTATTTAGCACATGATTTCACAAAATCTTAAAGCTAAATAGTGTACGTTATGGGTTAATTTTGGAGTAAATAAATCAAATCAAAGATGTAATTTGCACTCGGTTTCTTTATCTCTTATGCAATCTTCTTTATTTTTCACATTTCGATGTATATTTATTTTGAAAAGAAAAAATGGATTCACATAGAATAAAATTGATTTGTAATTGTATAATTGGTGCGTGTTGCCCACTCCATAAATGAGAGGTATGACGATGCAGTAGTAGAATACACTACTGCTGAGATATGTTTAGAGAGCTCAAAATCTTGACTTGGAGAGTTGGAGGATAGTCTATCTCACATGCTCGCATCACTCACCTTCAAAACCTAATCATTCTGTTCTCCACTAATTCTAAATTATGTGAAGAAAAACACGCTCACTGGCCAAAAGGGAAAACAGAAGAATATGAAAAAAGATTATTATTCATAAGATTAGAAAGGAAAAATTCGAAGAGCTGGACGTGGTGTGGATCAAGTTGAACAGTACTGCAAGGTCGATACAGTGTTCTTCTGCAGAAAGAATGAAGCGGTGGGTCCTTGTGATCTTACCCAACTCTTCCATCACTCAAATCTTATATTCGAGTATGTTCAACTTCTCAATCACTCTGTCATGGGATTTGGACCCCATATACTTGCAGTCTTGCACCTACTTTGATTTAAAACTCCTAGCAGTATATTACAGATTTACATTTACTATTCAGGTACCTCTCTACTGCTGCTTTGGGCCATTCTGGTTTGTTATAACCATGTATGTAAAACTCTGATTTGATCGCTATTTATACGTACAAACTAAAGTGCTGATGATCATGCAGATAGACATATCTGGGCCCTTCGGCATGTGCATAGAGCTCTCTGCTCGATTAGTGCCTCAACTTTTCACTGATTTGAACCCTAATCACTGTTTCAAGCATAGTCATAGTTAACAACTTGAGATGATGCATCATTTCCAGACAGAGGTAGGTACGTACACGTACAGCACTGAATCTCTCACAATATGTGTACGCAATGTCAATCATGTTTCGAACTTAATTATTGGTTTCAATGAGTTTCCTTCAAGTTATGGCTTTAATATATTACCTTAGACAACAATTAGACTCAAAAAAAATTTAGGATACATAACGAATAGAAAATAAACTCATTCCTTAAAGAGTTTTATGTGGACCTCGGTCCACATGCATCAAGACAAAAAATCAGTATTTTTTGCACCCAAATGCCCCATTTCCCCCCTCATTTTGCCTATGATCTACCTGGACCTTGGTCCATAGTAGAATTTTTGCTCATTCCTCTTGTTAATTATGAGTTTGGTTTAACTTTCATTTGGGATTATTGCTCTCCTTTCCCAACCAGGAACCAAACCAGTCTTTATGAAACCCTAGATATGGAACACCTACACCTGAACCAAACCATGAAAACCAATGATCCAAAAGACCAAAACTATAGGATACTGTCTCTGAGAGATGGGAGGAAAAGGGGACAGAAGCTTCAGTAAAAGAAGAAAGTGGGGAAACCAGAGCGCACCATTTAGGCGTCGGCCGGCGTGGTCACAAAAAGGAGGAGAGGCCGGTTGGTCGTTGGTGGTAGGGGCACCACCCCGTCACGCCTCACAGCCCGCATGCCTCGGGGCCTTGGGCACGTGCCCATTTCCTTCCATACATCCATGTTTTTCAATAATATTATTTTCAATTTTATTTATTAACAAATAAAAATTGTAAAGGAAAAAGAAAAGGCTGTGGCATACAAGACAAGACGACAAGCGAAGGGTATGTAGGGGACAAAGTGATTCTGGGCCCCATGGATCGCTCATGGGCCCACCCACCGTTCTCATGGGCCTTCCTCTAGTCATCTACGGGTACGGTAGGCGGGTGGGGTATAAACTTTTCTGAAAGGGTGGAATGGTAAATTTAAAGAAGAATGGGACTATAGTGCACGCGCCGTTTAATGGTTGCATAGAAAGAATAATGAGTTATTTCAAAAACAAAAAACAAAAACAAAAATAATGAGATTGTAAGGTTGTCCCTCTTCAAGTTCTTCGCGGGAGATGTCCCTCTCAAACATTCTTCTCTTTCTTTCATGCTCATCTGGTGTTTGATTTTCCATGTGCTGCTACTAACAATAAGAGGCACATCTAACATTTATTACGAACATAATAATATCGGATTTCAATTAGCTTTATTCTTAGTTATTTTCGATAGTGATAGAGATCTCTCTCTCCTTTTAATGAGTTAATTTACAACTACATAAAATTAGTTTGTCTGTGTAAATAATCAGTTTATAACGATCACAAAATTATTCTATGATACATCTATGCATTACTTTTCCGATCTATCTTAGACTAATCATTAATATAAATAATTAGATGACTAATTTTATCGGAGTTCACTTAACTTCATTATTAATTATTTTTGGTAGTTATAGAGATATTTCTCTCCTCTTAATGAGTTAGTTGACAACTACGTGAAGTTTGGTTTATCTATGTAATGAATTTTTAGTTTATAACGATCAAAAAATTATTCTATAATGCATTTATGCATTACTTTTCTGATCTATCTTAGACTAATTATTAACATACATAATTAGATGATTAAGAGCAACTCCAACATCTTCCTCATATTTTGATTTTTCTCTATTTTAGGGAAAATGAGTATGTTTTGCTCAAACAGATTTCCTATAACCATTCTCATTTTAGGGATAAAGAAAACCAAATTCCCTAAATTTGTAGCAATCTCTAAAATTTTAAAGAAGAATTATGGAGATTTTAGAGATTGCTGTAAAATATAGAATATGTTAGAGCTGAAAAATAAAAATTGCTTAAAGTTTTGACTTTTGCGTTCCTATAATACACAAATTATAGAGAAACTGTCGAAGTTGGTCTAATAAACATTACATGAGCTTCATCGATAAAGAATCCGAACATAAAAAAAAAAACAAACAATTGTCTCTTTAATCTACATAATGATACAAAATTTGGCATATCTATGAATTATATTAGACTAATTTATCAAGTCTAGATTGTTTATCGGCTCACCCGACGAAACAATATATGTATAAAAAACTTATACGGATCAAAAGAGCAATTAATGGTCCATTTCGGTTAAGCTAATTAAGCTTTTATACTCAAGTACTTTGAAAAACTAACATGTTTATAGCTGAGATTGACCAGAAATACCGAAGAAATTTATTGTTATGAATATAATCAAATTATTTTCGTTGCCATCTCTCCTATCTTCTAAATAATTTGCAATGTACATGCACAAGATTAATCATTCTAAAAGAACAGATCAAACTTTGGGGAGAAAGAGATATAGTATGTCGGGTTTCTAATGCATCCCCTTCATCTTCTTCATTGACAAAAATGAGCTCAAAGTAGCAGTGGTACTGCATTTTAGCACGCGCTATAAGAGAACCACTCCGCATGCATAAAGCAAAGTCTTGCTTCGAATTTGAAAATTCCCACTAGACTCCCTGCCAGAATGCGACTACTCATACGTACATTCTCTTCCTTCTACAACTGAGCAACAAAACAAACTTTAATTTCTGGGTTTCCTTTTACTTTATTTCTCTTCTTTAATCTTATTTGGGTAACCAACTCTGAGATTGTTTATTTGTTTCCTCTGTTGTATTATTTAACATTCTCTTGGAAAAAGAGAGCAGCTGACGAAAAAGCTTTGCTTAACTAGAACTGGTACTTCTTGGAGCACGTCTCCCTCTCACTAAAATATAGGTTTTCTCGATCAAATTCTCTTGTGGTACATACCTGAGAGTTGTTAAATGATTTGCATGATATGGACATTATTGTTTTCTTTAATGAGCTATTGGATCATGATCCTATGTTCATATTATATGTTTGTATTTTCTCCATAAGACAAGGGTATACTTTAAAATTCATTGTTTTTGTTTTCTTGTTTAGTTCTTTGTGTATGATCCATATAGTACTATTAACAAATCATTAACATTCGACAATACATGAAAAATGAATGTAAGCCTTTCAATGTAATTGGAGAAATGAATGTACTAGTAGTTACGAGATCGTTATCTGAAATATGTGGTGTTGTACGATAGGAGTTAGGGTTAGATCTTTCAGTACATGTTTAACTAAAAGAGCCTCACATCATATGTTCGTTTAAATTCGTCTCAATTAACGATTAGTCATCCTCAAATGCCTATAAAGAGGAATAAATAATGACGATATAAACGACAACTAATGACAATATATAGCAAAAAGAATAACTAAATCCAACCCAAATGATAGTTTTTCGATTTTGAAAATGAAGAAACCACAATGACTGACTTAATGGTCGGTTTGGCTTAAAACACCGAATCATTAGCGCCGAGTCCAACCTTAGTTAATAACTTAACGTTATCAATAACTAGCAACGTGCCCGCGTTTCTCGCGGGTGATAATGTGATGTTAATGGAAAATAGAAGACTAAAAATAATAGTAGTTATTTATTTTTTAGACATAGAATAGTAGTGGTTTGGGTTTTTTTTTTTCAATTTACTCTTTTATTTATTTATATTTTATTAACTTAATTTGATAATTACGTTATTAAAGGATATTATATGCACTTTAAAATTTGATGAAGCTTTTGACAAGAGGGCCTCCAATTATAGTAGTAGAGATATAGTAAGTTTATTTGCTCGTTCCCAAAAATTTAATAGTATCATTGATAATCGCATAAACAATTAACCAAAAAAAAGAAAGTTGTTCGGTGGAAGTATTTGCAAAACCCTAATTTAGATGAATAATCAAATGAGGTAGGATGATTGTGTTTGAAGCTTTATTCTTATCGTAAGATATACTTTAACAAGGTTAATGATACAAAGTAAATAGGCATCATGCCAGAGCTTTTTCCAAGTCAAAATGAGTGGAAAAGCAAAATCTTAATCAACCCACTAATGGTATATCCCGGTATAATATTGACATTGATGGACAATAATCACAAAGATCTTCCTTGATTAATTAGTTTTTAGGGTCCTATAATCTAATTCCTAGAATCCCAGTGCTTCTGGTGGCCAAGAACAGTGATTTTTTTTTTTTTCTTCTGGAATTTCTGTTCAGTTTCAAACGTCCGCGCCAAATTGTAGCAGACTTGTTTCTTTATTTTTAAGAAGCACAATCATAGATTCAACTGTGCATGTCACAAAAATTATAGCCACACTTATGATGCGCCATGTCCTGCATAGAATTCCTTTGTTCTTTATTTTACTGGTGAATAGTGAGCTACCAAACGGGTTTTGTAGTCGTAGCTGGAGCGGCTTCTATTTTAAATTAACGATAACAAACACCATAATTTATGTCATCATAATTTTTAAAATGAAAGGATCATTATACATCGTATTTCATGAAATCATTTTAATTTGTTCTATTTCATGATTTATGAAAACAATAGGTAATACCCAAAGTGGAAAAGTAGTCCATTCACCCATTGTTACATAAAAATGGAGCTCTGATTGAATTTAAATGGAAATTTCATCTTGAATCTAAGCCAAGAAAAATGAGAATGTATTTTCGAAAAGAAGAAAAATGAGAATGTTGGAAGGGAAAAGAAGAAGAAAAGAAACCCATGGGGTTTGGTGCAGTTGAAGCATGTTGTTCCTGTATGTTGGGCGAACGCTACAGTGATACTACTGGTAGTAAGGAGGTCACTAGTTCGATCATCCGCATGTGAAAAACATTCTATGAAGAGGAGTCCAACCCATGTTGCTCTGTGGTCCAGGAATGGTAATCCCATCCGACCACCATTTTGTGTAACAAAAAAAAAAAAAAATGAGAAGTTGTTTAAATAAGGGTTGGGGAATATGGTGGGAAATTGAGACGACTTTCTTGGATCCTGTGAGACATTTGTCACAAACTATATACACAGATATACATGTTGTTGGTTCATCAATCAATTTGTTATATACAACAAAGATAAAGCTAACAAGGAATGATGAAAAGTAGCAGCAAAAGAAAAGGGCAAAAGAAACAAATCCAACTAAACCAAAAGTACAGGTGGATAGGTATAATCCAGACAAAGGTAGAATTCTACTGAGAACTTGAAAGAAATTAACAAGAGGGAGATTTGGATTTTATGTTCATATAGGAGCTCAGCTTTGCTTTGTTTCTCTCTCTCTCTCTCTCTCTCAATATTTTTCCAAGCTTATAATAGACATAGCCCACCAAGAAATCCCACTGAAGCAATCATCATGATGAAACACCCTCTGCACCCAGCACTCCCTAAAAGCGTTTCAACTTCACTCAGTAGTCATCAAAACCTTCCTTCCCTTAAATCTACCACTCTCATCTTCAACACTGTCTCAGCCAAGACCCTCCTCCTACCCCCAAAACCATGAAACTTCCCTTTCTTCGCTTTCTCTTCTTCTTCTTCTTCTTCTCTCTCTTCTCTCTTCAAGCATCCACAGTCCTCTGTGCTTCAAATTCTGCACCTTCCCAACTCCGTGCCTTGCTCTCCCTCAAATCCTCACTCAAAGATCCTCTCTTTACATTCAATGGCTGGGAAAGCAAGGCTAATACTGAAGGTCCAGTTTGGTGTTCATGGTCTGGAATCAAATGCCACCCCAACACATCTCTCGTAGTCTCTCTTGACCTCTCTCACCGCAATCTTTCCGGTACAATCCCAGCTGAAATCCGCTACTTGTCGAGCTTGATTCACCTAAACTTGAGCAGTAACAGCTTTGCTGGACCTCTGCAACCAGCCATTTTCCAACTCACCCAGCTCAGAATCCTTGACATAAGCCACAACGACTTCAACTTAACTTTCCCGCCTGGGATTTCCAAGCTCAAGTTCTTGAGGGTCTTCAATGCTTACAGCAACAGCTTCACCGGTCCCTTACCTCAAGAAATCCTCCGACTCAGGTTCCTTGAGAAGCTCAACCTTAGTGGAAGCTACTTCGACGGTAATATTCCACCAGGGTATGGAAGTATTCCCCAACTCCGGGAGCTTGGCCTCGCTGGAAATCTTCTTAAAGGCGCAATACCACCTCAACTGGGGTTCTTATCAGAGCTCACTCGGATGGAGATCGGCTACAACGGTTTCACAGGTGGGCTTCCGGTACAATTGACATTACTATCAAACCTCAGCTACTTAGACATCTCCAATAACTTGCTCTCCGGGTCACTCCCACCTGAGCTTGGCAATTTAACCATGCTCAACACATTGTTCCTCTTCAAAAACCAATTTTCGGGCACTATCCCACCCACCCTTGGAAACTTACAAGCTCTCCAATTCCTCGACTTATCAGATAATCAGCTTTCGGGTTCCATCCCAGCCGCCATTGCTACGCTAAAACAGCTCAACAGGCTGAGCTTAATGAACAATCTTTTAGTTGGCGAAATCCCATCCCCGATCGGAGAGCTTCCCTACTTGGATACCCTCCTTCTCTGGAACAACTCCCTCACAGGAACCCTCCCCCAAAACCTCGGCTCCAATGCGAAGCTCGTCCTCGTCGACCTCTCTTCCAACTCACTCACGGGTCCAATCCCCCCAACTCTCTGCAAAGGCAACACACTCGTCAAGCTCATCCTCTTCTCAAACAGATTCACCAGCCATCTCCCAACAAATTTAGCCAGTTGTACATCCTTGCTCCGATTCCGCATCCAAAACAACCAGCTCAACGGCTCAATCCCTCAGGGCTTCGGCTCCCTCCCCAACCTAACCTTCTTCGACCTCAGCAACAACAACTTCTCCGGCCCCATCCCCTCCGATCTCGGCAATGCCGCGAAACTCCAGTACCTAAACATCTCCCAGAACCCTCTCCACACACTCCTCCCATCAAACATCTGGGGCGCTGTTAATCTGCAGATATTCTCCGCCATTTCCAGCCACCTCACCGGAAAAATCCCCGACTTCATCGGCTGCAATAGAGTCTACAAGATCGAATTACAACGCAACAACTTCACCGGCAGCATTCCCTGGGACATTGGCCACTGCGAGAAGCTTCTGAGCTTGAGCCTCAGCCGGAACTCACTCACCGGAATTATACCTTGGGAAATTTCAGCTCTGCCTTCCATAACCGACCTGGACCTCTCCTACAACTTCCTCTCCGGCACGATCCCCTCGAATTTCGAGAATTGCAGAACGCTGGAGACCTTCAACGTTTCGTTTAATCTCTTGACCGGCCCTATTCCGTCTTCCGGTGCGATCTTCCCGAACCTTCATCCGACGTCATTTTCCGGGAATGAGGGGCTATGCGGCGCCGTTTTGGCCAAGCCGTGCGCGGCGGATACTGTAACGGCTGGAGCTGTTGAGGTTGACGGTCACGAGCAGCCGAAGAAGACGGCCGGCGCGATTGTGTGGATCATGGCGGCGGCGTTCGGGATCGGCCTCTTCGTCCTCGTCGCCGGTACGAGGTGCTTCCACGCGAGCTACAGCCGTCGGATGGAGGATTGCCCCCAGATCGGACCGTGGAAGTTGACCGCCTTCCAGCGTTTGAATTTCACGGCGGAGGACGTGCTGGAGTGTTTGCAGATGAGCGATAAGGTAATAGGGATGGGTGGGACCGGGACGGTGTACAAGGCGGAGATGCCAGGTGGCGAGATCATAGCGGTGAAGAAGCTGTGGGGGAAGCAGAAGGAGAGCATAATCCGACGGCGGAGAGGGGTTCTGGCGGAGGTGGAGGTGTTGGGGAACGTGAGGCATAGGAATATAGTGAGATTGTTAGGGTGCTGCTGCAACAGGGACTGCACCATGCTGCTCTACGAGTACATGCCCAATGGCAACTTGGACGACTTGTTGCATGGCAAGAACAAGGCCCAGAATTTGGGCGCGGATTGGGTCACGAGGTACAAGATTGCCCTCGGCGTGGCCCAAGGGATTTGCTACTTACATCACGACTGTGATCCGGTGATCGTCCACCGCGATCTCAAGCCGAGTAACATCCTCTTGGACGGTGACATGGAGGCCAGAGTGGCGGACTTTGGGGTGGCTAAGCTCATCCAGAGCGATGAGTCCATGTCGGTGATCGCCGGTTCCTACGGCTACATTGCGCCAGGTGAGTCCATATTTTACGTTTTTGTTTTTAATTTTTTATTGTGTAGTATTACTATTATGTGCCGGAGGAAGAGTTGACCTCCGGCGTATCTTAGGTAGGTAATGCTTGCATGATTGGTGGTGTTTGGTTTTGGCTTCTTCTATTAGAGTTCATTTTGTTGGGTGACGAAATCTAGTGGAGGCAAGTTAGGCATTTGCTAGTTAACTTAAGCTTAATCTTAGGTAAAGTACATGTTCACAATGGCTATAGTCGGTACATTTAGTCAAAAAGTGTAACACTATCTTTACCTTTGCATTGTACTGTGATTAAGCAACTCTTTAACTTTTTACAGTGGTTCGTCCTTGTAGACTTGTCCTATTAAATTTACTAATTCACTATCAGACACATTTCATAAAGTTCATAAAGAATTATAGGTTAAAAAGAAGGGTTGACATTGACATGTTTGTCCACCATGTACCAATGTTTACAGTTCCCCATGTGAGTGCGCACAATGTAGCCACTGTTGCAGAGGGTCACTTTCTCTTTTTCATAAGTCGTATTTGGGTAAGATTTGAGTTACCAAATGATTGAGGTAATGTACTAATTAGTGTTCTTATTTCATATGGCATTGCAGAGTATGCTTATACCCTTCAAGTTGATGAGAAGAGTGACATATACAGCTTCGGGGTTGTGCTATTGGAGATTTTAAGCGGAAAGAGATCGGTGGAGGCGATTTTCGGGGATGGGAATAGCATTGTGGATTGGGTTCGGACGAAGCTCAAGAGCAAAGACGGGATCAACGATGTTTTGGACAAGAATGCCGGGGCAGGTTGTACGCCGGTGAGGGAGGAGATGATGCAAATGCTTCAGATTGCGTTGCGTTGCACGAGTAGGAATCCGGCGGACCGGCCGTCCATGAGGGATGTGGTGTTGATGCTCATTGAAGCCAAACCCAAGAGGAAGTTACTTGCTAGTCATGTTGTTGGTCGTGATCGAAGTGTCAGTTGTGGTGATATTCCTTTGCCACAAAAGCCAACACTGGAATGTTAATAGGGATTAAACACTAGAGGGTTTTCTTCTTCTTTCTTTGGTTTTTTTTTTTCCTTCTTATTTTTAAAAATGGTGGGGATTGGTATAGGAGAAGCGATTTCTTATTTTACCTTATTTTAAATGGAATTTTCAAGTTCTATTGTATCTCTGGTTATGATTCTGGTTTGTTAACGTACGTGTATAAATTAAAGGGTGTTAATCTGTTAGAATTTTAGTTTATCATGACAATGTGAGCAATAGTATCTCTTCGAAGATTTGAAGAATTAACCATAGAAATAGGAAGGGTCAAGTCTTTTAGACTTATGAGTAAATAGGTTGAGTTCACATTTCACACCAAAGGCTAGGTAGATTGCTATCAAGAGCTTGGAACCTGCAAAGTTTCGGTTGGGAGTAACTACCACTACTACAAAAATTGAATCAGACCACGTATTATAGTTTCCTATCGTCTGATTGATTTTTATTTTTTTAGACGTCGTTTTTATAAAATATGTCGTCTGATATGGAATTATGAATTAGTTCATAAGACGTTTAAATACAAAATTGTTGTATGACCCTAAAAAAATTGAGCGGCATGTTTCCCATCATGTCTATGGTGCGAAACACCATTTCAAACCCTAAATTTTTGCCTAACATGTATTAATCATACTATGAGAAACAATAAAACCGTGGTCTGATTAATACATTTGACAGATATCCCTCCTTTTCCACTACCATTTTTCTCCAATTCGACAAACCCCAAATTTAAATGGGTGCATTCATACAACATTTTTAAACAATTCTGTTGCGTGAATCCTTGTCCAGATTGATAGGGCTTCATCACAAAACCGACTGAAACCCTAACACTTGAGGGAAAAAAAATAAAATAAAATAATAATAATAACAAACTAACCCAAAATGCCAAAACCCTATCTCAACAGCTCGTCTCACTCTCGATAGTAGGGCTGGATTCGGTAGTAAACCGATCCATTTTTCCCCAAACCGATGCTGAACCGACCTCCGTCGGTATCGAGATTTTCAAACCGTCACCGATCTGACATAGTCGGTATACCGACTGTCGGCAAGCCGAGATTTCGGTTGACATAGTTTGGTTTTGAGTTTAGAGCTGGAGATTCAATGATGTTGGAGATGAGGATGATCTGATGATGGAATCTGTGTTGATTTGATGGGGATTGGGGAGGAAGAAAAATGAAAAAAAGATGAGAAGAGAATAGATGAAGCAGAACTGCAGAAACTGCAGAAGAAGAAGAAGAAAGGTCGAAGACCAGGTGAGAGAGAGAGATTCTGTTTTGTCACTTTGTGTTTAATGAGATTTCAAACTTTAATCTCACCTAAGAAGTGTATAAATATAAACTTTAAGGACATTTGACCATGAGCAGCTCGTGCTCTAGCGGTGAGGGGTTGAATTCTTGTGAAAGAGGTTGAGGGTTCGAATCATCTATTCCATAATTTTATATGTATTGTATAATTGTTTCGGTATCACCTAAAACGAGTATAAATATAAAGTTTGTTGGTATTATATTGAGAGCAGGTTGTGCTCCAGCGGTGGGGAAGTGAGCCGTTGTAGAAGGGGTTGAGGGTTCGAACCTCACTCAGCTGAGCCGAAAGTCGACCGACCGAATTTTCGGCCCAAATCGGTCCAGGCCGGTTCGAAAATCGGCCGATTCGGTTGCTTCGGCCCATTTTGCCAGCCCTACTCGATAGACCCGAAACCAAAACCCTCTCTTGACTCCTCTCACTCTCGACAGCCCCAAAACCTCACTCTCGCAAACTCTTGTTCTTCTCTCTAACCTCTGAGTGAGATTGTTGACCGCCAATTTGATTGAGCCGGTGAACTAAGATCGAGTCTGTTCAGCCTCTCCAGATCGAGCTGATTCCCTTGGAGCGAAGCACTTCTGGCGAAATCTGCAAAATCAACAAGGCCCAGTTCACTGTTCTACTTTCATTCGTTTTACTGGGTCTCTATCTCTCTCTCTCTCTCTCTCTCTCTCTCTCTTCTTTCTTGAATCGAGACCCTAACAATCGCATCTGATTTGGGTCGCTCTGGCTATCCTCGTCGACCCATTCGCTCCTCCTTCGGTCACCGACGGTGACATAAGGGTCGGTCACGGCCCAATAGTCGACTTCCCCGAGGTTTCAGGTGAGGTGGAAGATGAATCGAAGAAGAGGGTATCGCAGAAGAGGCAAAAGCAGGTGGACTCGGCGCCGGTGGCCGGAACGGGTAATGGTATGAAAGTTGGTGGGTTCAGATTTGATTCGTATTTGCTGATGAAAATGACCGGTTTTGATACTCGCGAGCTGAAATTCTTGCATATCTGCATGTATTTTGAGTCAGTCTTCTTTATCGGTGTGGGATGTTTATATATGTGAAGTTCTGAAACTTTTTGCAGCAGAAGAAAAAGAAATCAAAAGGATTTTTGGTTAAGATCCAGTGTAGTTTATGTTCTTATCGATTCGATCCAGTAGGAGTGAGTTTATTTATTATTAGATCTGGTTCAGCATTATTTTTGATGTATCTGGATAAGGATTCTATCCCAGGTCTAATGATATTGATTGAGATTTGGAAACTGGAAACCGGCGGTTGATGTGTTCATGACTTGTCAACTGTTTATATCTTCTCTTTGTTTATGTGGTGAATTGGGCATTTCATGACCTATGCTTTAAGAAGTTTAGGCTTATAAGTTAGTATGCTAAATGAATTGTAATGGTGTCCATGAGTACGTAGGATGAGAGTCAAAGGGAATGAGAGTGCATTTTGTGTGTTCTATTGGTTCTTGCTGCTGCTATCTTGGTGATTGCCTTCCTTTTTATTTGCAATAATTCTGCTATGATAATCTCTGAAGGTAATTTTTGTTGGCAAAATCTGCAAAGACTCAGAACTCGGAGTGAAGCACTGAACCGGTGAGCTTATCGGAGCGAAGATGTATAATTGTCAATGCCTAAATGCTAGTATGTTCATCAAATAAACATTCCATACCAGTAGCATAAGCATCTTTGCTTCTTGTATACATCTGATTTGATAATGATTGCAGGGCGTCCCATTGTTATACGTGACCCTTGAGGTTATCTTGTCCAAGAAATATGGTGAGAGTGAACGATTATTAGAGAGGGTGTTTTCACTTGCTAATCAGCTGCCATATGGTGCTTTCATTTTCCTGGATAGGTAACTAGAGTAATTAATGCTTTGTGGCAACCTTTGAAATATGCATTATAGTGATACCTCTGCGGCCAATAATATTTTGTCTTTGCACGGTTCAATTGAAGTTCTCTATTTTCATGCTCTATCTGCATTTTATATTTTGCAGTAGCTTCTTAATAACATGGCTTCCTATTTGATTCAATTCCAAATTGGACGAAATATACAAATTGGTTACCTTTCTATTCCTCATTTTCCTCAATAGTGTGGTAGACATGTTTTTCCACTTTTCTATGTCACATAATTCTGTTATTTGAATTTTAAAGTTTATTTGTTACTTGAATCTCTTCCATCATCCCATTTGCATACTTATAAGTTGTATTGTTTTCAATAGGTTGTACAAGATCCTCCAAACCCTCTTCTTCCTTTTTGCGTTTGTTTACCAGCTTTGATTCCATTGTTTTGATGCGCTTTCATGTTTCTGATCATTCTGGATTGTTCTATATGTGTTTTTATTATGGGATTTGATTGGAGCACGATGGATAATTGTGTGTGTGTGATTATAATAGAATTGACATTTTTCATGGCAAATGCACGAGCTATTTCTCAGTGAGTGCACCTTATGTCATGTTGCAGGTCGAACATTTTTTATGCCAAGGCTGGAATTCGTTGAATGACAACTTTGTGAAGCTTGTCTCTTGGTATGATAATGAATGGGCTTATAGGTAATTATCTCAATATCTTCATTATGCAATCTGGGTATCTTTAACATCATAGTTGGATGGTAAAATAGCGTAATACACATTGCAATGAATATCGCCTATGGTAATATTCTATTTCTGGTAAATCTCCCTCATGTTCTTCATATATGACATTATGTTCATGCTACATAGTAATATTGCTATATTCAATTTTAGTTTACAGAATTGAATTTTTTTTTGTTTCTAGGCTTCTCTCTTTTTAATACTCAGTTTCTTTAATTAATTAAACCAGGTAAATACTTGGACTACATGCAAGATAAGTAGCTGATGTATGTACTCCTTTGCAGGAATTCATAAGGCGTTGGTTTTAAGTATGGTGAATATGTATTACAAATAAGTTGTTAATGTCAACAGGAGGGTGCAGAGAGATGCCTCGTACTCAAGAAATGAGATTCTGGGCCTGACTTTGCAGATTACTATTGATTTCAAGCAGCAAAAATGGAAGGAAGATGAGAGTTAGATAAAAGAGACATGGTTTTGATGCATGGAAGGAACAAATGCCTATAGTGTTTTTATGTATGGATATTAGGGAAATACTCCCTTTTTGATATCATTGTACTGAATACATTTTATATATGGTCGGATTTGAGAACTATCGAATGTATACAATAGTCACAACGGCTACAAAATAAAAACTGTCGTCTGAATAAAACTCACACAATGGTTATAAAATAAAGCGATATTTAAATCGCAATCACACAACAGCTATACCTTATGCCCATTGTCTGAATAACAGTCACACACCAACTAATGTTGTCGATAGGCTGTCCGCATGTAGCCGAACCCTTCACACGACGGTTCCCTATAATCGACATTCATCAGACGGCGTTTCGATATACGACGGTTTGCCTTCATATCAGACGACAGTTTTTAACCGTCGTCTGATTCAATTTTTGTAGTAGTGAATGAACAATGACAAGATGGCCGCCCTTGTGGTTTATCTCAAGTCGATCGAATTTATACAAACAAGAATGTTTATTTCAGGATGACTCAATGCTGAGTTGCTAGCTTCAACATCAAGGCAAAAACAACTAGTGCACCTAGATAAAACTGAAGATGGACAAAAATCAGACTAATATACTAACCCCACGTTACCAAAATTGGACGAACTCTAGAAAATGTAAAAATCCAAACTCTAAAAAAAAAAAGAAAAAAAAAAGGCTAAATACAGATTACTACCCTATAGTTTGGGTCCAAAATTAATTCAGTCCATGTACTTCTAATTTCATCAAAAACACCCCCGCACTTTCAATTTTGATCTAATAGGTTCAATTTGTTAGTTTTCCGATAATTGAGTGATGGGCTAAATACAGATTACTACCATGTAGTTTGGGTCCAAAATTAATTCAGTCCCTGAACTTCTAATTTCATCAAAAACACCCCTGAACTTTCAATTTTGACCTAATAGGTCCAATTTGTTAGTTTCCCAACAATTGAGTTATTTAACTTGTTAATGTGACTCATACATGACCTATATTTTATGATGTGGTGCCTGCAGCCCACCTCTAGTCAATTTAATAGTGAGTTATAGTTTTTCAACAAATAATTCAACTATAACTTGAACTCATAACAGAATATTAACGAATTGGACCTATTAGATCAAAGTTGAAAGTGTATGTGTGTTTTTGATGAAATTAGAAGTCCAAGAACTAAATTGATTTTGGACCTAAACCATAGGGTAGTAACCAGTATTTTACCCTTGAGTTATTTAACTTGTTAACGTGGCTCATATATGACCTATGTTTTATGATGTGGTGTCTGCATGCCACCTCTAGTCAATTTACGAGTGAGTCTTACGATTAAAAATAAATAGTTTTTCAACAAATAATCCAACTATAACTTGAACCCATAACAAAATATTAATGAATTGGACCTATTAGATCAAATTGAAAGTACAAGGGTGTTTTTGATGAAATTAGAAGTCTATGGATTGAATTGATTTTGGACCTAAACCACAGGGTAGTAACCAGTATTTAGCCAAAAAAAAAAAAACTTAATGAGAATTACCAAGAACTAAAACAACATTATTACAAACTCTATCTGTATCTAACCAATAAGTGATTGTAGCTCGCAGGGTCTAAGAATGATTCTATCTCAAATGATCCAATCGTGCATGATAGCAAATTGCTCAACAGATTCCACTTAAAACCACAATAATCTGTATTTGATGAAGATGGCCAAAAGCACATAGACGTTGAACAACGTAATTCTTCAACTCGAAGAGATGTCTAAATGTAAGGAAAATACGTGTTAGAATGTGATCGAGGTTAAGGGAAAGAGATGATGCGGTACTCAGATCTAAGCATGGCTATGGTCAATCAAATCATTACAAGAGACTTATTATTCATCGCAATGGACCAAAACTAATTAAATAAGAGGAGAGAGAGAAAGAGAGAGAGAGAGAGAGAGAGAGAGAGAGAGAACATATGAAAGGGAGGAGGGGAAAAAATCTACTTCTTCTACCTCCTCCCCCTCCGGTGAGAGAAATGAGGGAGCAACTCTTGTATATCATCTTTTTGGGCATCATATTGTAGATAAAGGAGAAACTAAAATAAATTCAAGGTCAGGGGCAAGTATTACAAAATGATTAATTTAACATATAAACCCGGGCCTCTCCTTGACATTCATTCGCTACTTGGATGAGATGTACTCTCACGCTTGTCTCCTCTTTCTGTTAAAACATATGAAATACTTTAGAAGTTTTCCGACAAATTGTGACTTCATATGTGGTCTACGTTGCAGAGTTAAGTATATGGTCTACGTTGCACAGTTAAGTAATGCCTACTACTACTGCTACGTTGCACACTTGCACCTAAAATCTTATGTCTATGACGACGCTCCTCCATTTTTATTTTTTACTTGACCGATAGTTACTCCCTGGTGAAAAAGTTTTAGGCACAGATTCTACCAAAATGATATGAATGTACAATTAATACATTTAGGAGCTTGACAGCAACGGCAAATATCACTTACCATAAGACCAACGACCGATGTTATATATTTCTCCAATACTCTTTGTTGCTTCTGCGTGATCAAAAGCTCAGTAAACATGTAGAGTAGCTTTTCGAGCTGGGATGAAATTACCAAATTCATATTAACAAAACAGCTGGAACATGATCTTTAAATTGTTTAGAATAAAAAAATTAACTAATCGATCTGCGCATAAAGACTAATTAGTTACCTGCGGGAGCAATTTAGTGACCGTTGCTTGAATACCAGCCATGACATCCACGGCCGTGACCATCGCTTCGTGTATAGACGCCACATCTCCCTATTCGAGATGAAAAATGGGATTAATTTTTAGTTTAGATATATCTGAATTGTTATTGTATCACCGAAATTTTATTGAAATTATCAATTAAAGATGCAATGTATATTTTTACCTTAGCATCATTTACCAAAGGAATTGTATTTGAAATTCCGGATAACTTCCTCACCATCCTGCTCACTGATTCTTGATTTTTTCTCTCCAATTTCCCCCATTCATTCAGTAGAGAAATTTGAGGGTACACAATTTGATACACCTTCATTTGATGCTTGAGCTTTTGCAGTTGTAGTTGCTTATCTCGGATGTAGTTCCTCACTTTGAAAATTCTAAGCCACACACTGAACATTCTGTCCTGAAATATACAAAATACATGTAAATAATTGGTCTAAGTTTGGTGAATAAACTTAAAATAAACCATCAGTACTTACCTTTGCAACTTTGTGTGAAGCAACCATGGCAGCTTGAGCTCGAGCATTGGCAAACCTCCATTGGAGCAACCTATTATGCAAAATCCGAAACTGATGAAACTCCTCCTCTTGTATAGTCATCCCTTTCTTCTGAAGCCTAAAATACTTCAAAACCCCACCAACTCCACCCCCACTAGACTTCACCCTCGGTCTCGGCGAAGCCACTGCCGCCGCATTCAGCTCCGGTCCCACCGTGCACGGCAAAGACCGTCCCGGAGACAACGCCCAAGCTGAAGGAGACACGGGCGACTTCCTCCCCTTCGTCGAGCCAAAGCTAGGGCGTGGACTCGGACTAGGGCTAGTATTCCCGCGCTGCAGCAACAACTTAGGGATAGCAAAAGTAGCATTCTGACTATTATTTTTACCTTCTCTATTCTCTTGCCCCTTCTTTTGCATGCTGGAGGTTACCATTTTCTCCTCATCTCTGTAACCGGTTCTGGATTTGGCGGTGGACTTCGACCGGGGAGTGGTGAATCTGTGGCTGGGGCTCGGAGTGTATAACGAGTTGTTTATCGCCGGAGAAGTACTACTTCCGCTTCTGCTGCGTAGAAGACGAGGCCCAGAAGAGTGCTGTTGTGACGTGGCTGTATGTGATTGGAGCCTCCGCGGGTATGTGTTTTCCATGATGCCCAAATTTCTTAATCTGTTATCCGAGTAGCTGGGAAGTGAAATGAGTTTAGATATATATAGTCGACGAGGGAGTGAGGGACGTTGATGACAGCACGTATTGAGGACCAGAGGATTGAAGATTAACAGTACATGAGAGTCAGTATGTTCACCAAACCAATTAAAATTATTTTCTTAATTTTTGTCAACCCCTGCACGTAGATTATAAAATGTATAGGAATGAGGAAGTATGGACTGGTTGCAATCGTGGATCTGCTGTTTATATATTAATCAGAACTCGGTGCTAGTAGACTATTGCCAATTATTGCATAATATTCGACCGAATGATACATAGAGATTTGGTTTCGAATAAGGCGTTAGATACCATGTAAGGGTTGATAGAGATTTATAGCTCTAGTGGTTAAAATTATTTTTCCTCTGTGATAAACTCAAATATAAACTATAGTGTTTGGGAGAATAATGGAGTTAGGTTTTAATTAAATTTCTGTTCAAGGAAATCCAGATTATGTGTCTGGCCCAAACTCTAGGTTACTTGACCTAGTGGTAATAGAGTTATAGAATGATTTAGAATCCTATTCAATGTAGAATTACTTTTTTTGTATATTCATATTCTATGCATTGTAATCCTATATATAAAGAGGCCCATATTATCAATGAGAACAAACAGTGAATTCCTCTCAATTTCAGTTTCTCTACAACACGTTATCAGCACGAAGCCCTAACCCTGAAACAAATAGCCAAAACCCTAAATTCTCAATCCCAAGATCCTCAGCATCCTCGCGACATCCCTGCAACATCCTTGTGGCCTCGCGACATTCCCGCAGCGGCCCCACAATAGTCCTCGCGACATCTCTACAGCGTCCTCGCGGCCTCGCGGCATCCTTGCAGTGACCCTACAGTATCACTGCACTGCCAAGCCAATAACTTTTCCGGCCAAGATTTCTGGCATCTTTTCGAGGTAAACTTTTCTAAAATTTCCGGTTTTTGAAGTTTTTCAATTTCTTCTTCTTTTATCGGTGACTTGCAAACTCCCTTCTTCTACCCTCATTTCTTCATCATAGAGGAGACATAATTAAGCCAAACTGTGGGGGTTCGAGCTCACTCCAAGCTTGGAGCTTGTTGAGATCTCCAAACTTAGAGTTTGTAGAGAATTTATGATCGACCACTTACGTCATTGTTTCGATCTAATCCAATATCACTTGGAATTGAATTTCTTGGAAGCAATTACGCTCAGAAATTCCTAATTTCTCTGAAGCGACTACGCTCAGAAATTTTATATGTTTTCGTTGTAGCCTTTTACGCTCCGAAATTAACCCTAATTCTTGTTCTCTTTCAGGATGAGTAACCTGAACAAACTGGACTTCGCTCTATTAGGAACAACTGGCTCTGGATATCACAAGTGGGTTCATGATGTTCGCCAGCATCTCAAGGTCGATGAAATCCTGGATACGATTCTCGAGCCTAGGCAGGACGTGCTAACTGTTGAGCAAGCTCAAGCTTTAGAAGCAAATAGAGCAGCCTTAGAGGCAAATAAGGCGAAAGCCATCATCCTAATGACTCGTCATATGGATGATTCGCTCCAATACGAGTATATGAATGAAGAAGACCCCAGAAGGTTGTGGGTCTCACTCGAAGAAAAATTTGGCAACATCTGTGGCTTCTTGCTTCCTGAACTAGAAGTGAGATGGCATAGCCTCCACTTATGTGATTTTAAGTCAATTCTTGACTACAACTCGGAAGCACTTCACATTAAATCCTTAATGGAATTCTGTGGTAAAGAGATCACAAATGCGATGTTGATTGAGAAGACTCTCTCTACCTTCCCCGTCTCTACATTAATGGTTTCTAAGAACTATCGAATCGATGTTGCTGCAGGATGAATCACAAGGTTTCACGGGCTCATTGGAGCTATGAATGTCGCGAAAAGCATGACAACATCCTTGTGAAGAACTATAATTCGAGATCCGTAAGAACATAGCATATTCCGGAATCCAATTATAGTCGCGCCCCAAAGAAAGGGCGTCAAGAGCGAAACCTAATCTTAGAAATACATTTGGATGTTCTGGTCCATATAATCGCTCTACTTGGGAAGGTAACCGCCAAAATAGGCGAGCACGGAACTGAAGAGGTAAACGTGGAAATAGAGAGGGAGGCAACGCCACTGGCCATGTTGGTGGCGCCACCAACACTAAGAGCCATCTAAATGACGCTTTCAAAGCGCCATAATCAATGAAGTCTGAGCACAGAGATGTATGTTCTCGATGTGGAGTATCCGGTCATTGGACACACATTTGTAGAGCTCATGAAGAAATTGTCACCGCCTACAAAACATATTGTGAAGCAAGAGAAGCTCACAACGTGGAACAAGAAGATCAAAATGATGATCTAGAATGAAGGGTTAAAGACTACAAATCTGGTTGGGATCAATAGATCGCCAATTCTGTTTAAGTCTTTATTTTTCCAAGAGATGTAATAGGCAATCGCCATATTATTTTTGTAGTAAATGCCTATGGTTTGGTCTTTCTTCAAAGTAGGCTCACCAAGTAACTGTGATCCTAAGAAGGTTATGAGATTAGTGGTACTTAAGCGAGCCTTGCTCCACCGACATCTCTCTACTTACCTGGTCAAATTTATTTTGGAACCGAAATAAGTTAGACGGCTACCATTGTTTTGCATTAGCTAGCATTTTGGATTAGATTTTCTTTGGTCAAAGAGACAATGATGTAACTCCGTTGGCTTATGAATACAATTTCGAGTTCTTTTCATTATGACTCCATTTTGATTCAGAGCATATAACTCTATGACTACGATGGCTGGACCATCAGTATTAATTCAAGGACATGGAATAGCCCAAGTTCCCATTGCCAAATGACACCTTGATTACTGTTACATAAACTCTCTACGCTCCTCGGGCAAATCGTACCTATGAATAGCCAACGGATACCATGTGAAAACGCATGTAGAGAACAAAAATGAGTTCCTTTATAATGCCTCTAATGATTGCGAACAAAGGCGCATCTTAGAGAAGTTTATGTGTCTCTCTAGTGGACTCTATGTCACTATTCGAGCTATTAAATCCAATAAAATTATAAGAAGATCTCTTGGATTTAGACATATATTGGCTTTGCCACTACATGATAGGTCATCCTGATCATGATATGATGATCTGTCTACTAAAGACTTTACACAGACATCCATTCTTCAGAGTAAGAAGAAGCAAGAATCGAAAATTGATTCATGGACTTAACAAGACCGCAACAATTGCAGCATCTGGAGCTGCAGCCGTCTTGGGACGCCATAGGGCCGCCCAAGTCCCATGTGACAACGCCATAAATGGCGCTACCCATGGCCATGACACCATGGAAGTCCTTTCCCATGGTCATGACGCCATGGATGATTCTCCCCATGGTCAAGAAGCCATAGATACCATTTTCCATGGTTTCAACGCCATGATGGGTGATGTAGTCACACATTTTGCTTCTACTAGCGCTATAGACGCTCAAGCCCAACCAAAATCTTCATTGGTTACTTCCAAGGCCTCTCTCTCATTTTGCAAAGCATGTTCCTTCGGGAACTTAGGACTGAGACCGTCTTATACAAAGGATATGAAAATACTCATTATGTTCTTACATCGAATCCGTGGGGATTCTGTGGACTGATTTAACCAACTTGCGGACGTCTAAATATCTCATGATGTTGGTTGACACGCAAACACGATGGTCACGTGTTGTGCCATTGTCCACTTGTAAATGCTGCTTCTGCTACACTCTTAGCAAATACCATATGACAACGGGCTTACTCCCCGGATCATCCTATTCCGTCAATTGGACTTGACGATGCTAGAGAGTTTAAATCGAAGACTTTCGATGGATATTGCAATGAGATTGATGTTGGACATCACATTCACATGAACACACCCAAATGGTTTCGCGGAAACGACTACGATGGTAGTCAAGACATTGGTAATGCTCACCAATCTCCCTATATCCGCTTGGGGTGATGCAATATCGCATGCATTTATGCTAATTCATCTACGACCTACCACCACTCAATCTATGTGTTACAATTAGTGACTAGGTACAAGTACAAAAATACTTATGCACATTTGAGTGAGTTATTTATGTGCCAATTGCGCCGCCATAGCGCACTCTAATAGGTCCTTACAGACGAATGAGAAAATTGGATTTAAGACTCTAATCATCGTCCATCACTTAACGCCCTTGCTAGGTGATCTCCTTACCGCTAGATTTGCTGGTTGTCACTCTGCTGAGACAGTCTTCCTGTCGTTAGGGGGAGATAAGAACATGGATGTTCAACAGGAACGACAGGAATTATCGTGGTCTGTCCCCACTATGTCTCATCTCGATCCTTACTAAAAGTGACGAGATCACACATCTGCTGCAAATATGTCTGCAAGAAAGTACGTCCCTACAAGAGGACGTAACCATCCTACACGGAGGTAGGCATGGTGCCAACGCCAAAGAGAGTGGCACTCTGGCGTTATAGACCGTGGCCCCATCTATGATGCATGGGAGGCCCGTGTGTTCAAAGGATACTTTGGCATAACTCAATCCTTGGATCATCAAGACTCAAAATCCATCTCATGAGAATCTTTCGGGTTAAGGTTATCATTGGGGGACTCCTCAATATCAGAACCTATTCCTGAGAATATAGAGCTCTATGAAACCTACACTAGTGTACATGAGATGTGGGATAGAAACTCCATTAAAATTGATGATGTAGTCACGCATTTCGTTGCGCATGAGTTTGTTAAGTCCGATGATATCGAACCACGCTCCGTTGATGAATGAATGCCAATGTAGAGAGATTTGGTCTAAATGGAAAGATGTGATCCATGTTAAGTTGGATTCTCTAACGAAGAGGAAGGTTTTTGAGCCAGTGATGCCAACACCTCCTATCATAAAACCTGTTGACTAATGGGTATTCGTTGGAAAGCGTGTTGAGAAAAAGATATGGTAATCTTGCCTTATGGCCCAAGGCTTCTCACAAAACGCCCTGGAATCGACTACGATGAGACATATTCTCTCGTAATGGATGTCATTGCACTCCACCATCCTGTCAGTTTGGTAGTTTCCAAGTAACTGATCATGCAACTTACAAATGTGGTCACTACGTATCTATACGGGGATCTAGATACAGAATATACATTAAGGTTCATGGTGAACTTCATCTACCCAAGTCAAGTGGCTCTAGACCACGGAGCGCGTTTATAATAAGGTTGAAACGCTCACTAAAGTGACTACTTGATTGGAAAGGGATATGCCCACGTGTTTCCATAACAAGTTTCAGATTTTATCGCGGTTCATGTTGGACATGACCTTCATTGGAAGCTCTTAAAGAGTTAATGGAAACCGCTGAACACTTGAAATCCGAGTTTGAGATGAAAATTTTTGAGAGAACACGATTATGTCTCGGTTTGGAACTTGAGTATCGTGTCGATGGATACTTAGGCATTTTGACGAGGTCAAGCCTTCAAGCACTCCCATAATCGTCTTTAGTCTTGATCCTGAAAGGATCCTCTTCGTCCAAAGGATGATGGCAAGATGTGCTAGAGGCAAAAGTGCCCCACTTAAGTGCAATACTCGCATTATTGTACTTAGCACAATGCACAAGACCGGACATCTCATATGTTGTGAACTTGTTAGCTAGGTATAGCTCTGCGCCAACGCGATGCCATTGGATTGGTGTAAAAGATATCTTTCGATACTTGAGATGTACGATCGATATGGGCTTGTTCTATGCCTACAGAGTGATGATAGATTTAGACCCATCACACACCAGAAACGCCTCCAACGCTGGCCTGTGTTTCCTATCCCCACCCCAAAACAACATGTGTTTTGGAAGGTTTTGCTGATATTAGGTATCTCTCTGACCCACACAAAAGTCATTCCCAAACTGGTTAAGTGTTCACCATAGGTAAAGCCCATGATATCTTGGAGGTCTACAGAACAGACCCTAGTCGATATATCTTCGAACAATGCAGAAATTATTGCTCTTCACGAAGTGGTTCGTGAATGTATATGGATTGAATCCATAATTACGCATGTTCGAACAATTGTGTTCGAAGTTTACCACCGTTGACCCTACAAGCATTTAGGATAATGCTGGTTTTGAACGAAGACTACATCAAAAGCGACAACACCAAGAATAATCAGCAACAACAGACTCTCCTCAAGATCAAAGTGAACTAGGTTCGATCTGAGGACAGTATGGCAGACTTGCTCACTAAGTCATTGCCTAAATTCCACTTTCGAGAAACATGTTAGTAGCATCATTTGCGGAAGTTATCCAAACTCCCATGACCGTAGTCATCAGGGAGAGATGCAGACATCAGGGGGAGATGTCTACATGTATGATCTCGAAATGTGAAGGGTGTGTTGTGCTCTTTTTCCCCTTCGACCGAGGTTATTTGTCCCACTGGGTTTTTGTTACTCGGCAATGTTTTTAGCGAGGCAACGAGAGAAGCACCACGTTTGGACGACACAAGGAGGAGTGTTCAAGGAAATCCAGATTATGTGTCTAGCCCAAACTCTAGGTTACTTGACCTAGTGGTAATAGGGTTATAGAATGATTTAGAATCCTATTCAATGTAGAATTACTTTCCTTGTATATTCAGATTTTATACATTGTAATCTTCTATATAAAGAGGTCCCTATTATCAATGAGAACAGACAGCGAATTCCTCTCAATTTCAGTTTCTCTACAACAATTTCTTAGTTTTGTTTTTTTATTATTTGTTGAGATTCATTAAGTTGAGAATTCTAAGAAGGACAAAAAAAAGGTTCATTTATCAAAGACTACTACGTATTGATTTTAACATTTTCATTTAAAAATAAATAAACATAAAACAAATAACACCGACTATGAGAACTAAGAGAGCGAAGAAGTAATTTTGACCTTAATGAGACATTCAACTGTACCAATGTATAGAGCGACGGTGGTATCCTTAATGTAGGCCTCATCAAAAAGCTCGCGGATCAAATGGGCCGATGGAGGCCCGCCTGCCCGGAGAGCCAAGAGCCCGGCCCGTCAAAAAGGCAGCAAAAGCCCGCCTCGATCGGTCAATGGAGGCCCGCCAAAAAACCCGCAAAAACCCGGCCCGGCCCGCCAAAAGCCCTCTAGGCCCGGCCCGTAAAAGCCCATAAACTATTATATATGTGTGTGTGTGTGTGTTTATATATACAATAGATATGTGTGTGTGTGTGTGTGTGTGTGTGTTTATATATATAAAATAGATATGTGTGTGTGTTTATACACACACACACATATATATACATATATATACATGTATGTGTATGTTTATATGTGTGTTATATACATGTGTGTGTGTGTGTGTGTGTGTGGAAGTTCTCATACTTCTGTATAGAATATGTGCACATATATTCTTAAAAAACAAGTGACAATGGTTGATCAATTCGATCGGATTCAAAAATATGGTGAAATTAGTTAATTTTTTTACCACACTCATAATTTATTATAATAATCACATCCAACGGTCGGTTTTTTCATTTTATTTGAATTTATAGAGGTTGCTCTTTGGAGTGTATAATATATAAATATATGTTTATAAGAGTAACTAAGTTTGACCTAGTTGATCGAATTCGAAACGAGAAATAAATTGATTGGATTTTTTACAACCACCATAAACATTTCAATATCTCTATCGAGCGGTTGGTTTCTCCAAATTTATCTTCCACTTTATGGTTGCTTTAGAATGGACCTCAATAATTTAAATGCAATATATAAGTTATACAACTTTAGGAGGCAAATTGGTATAGGCCAATGTATTTGTAATTAAAATTGAAATTTTTATCTTATATCCATGTACATCCATTGACTGAATATTTATATACGTGATGTGAAAAAATAAGCACGTTTCGCGGTCGACATGTCATCGGTCAACCAAGAAGACATACAAGTGACAACGGTTGACTAATTCGATCGGATTCGAAAATATGGTGAAATTGGCTAAATTTTTTATCACACTCATAATTTATTGTAATAATCACATTCACCGGTCGGTTTTTTCATTTTATTTGAATTTATAGAGGTTGCTCTTTGGGGTGTATGATATATAAATATAGGTTTATAAGAGTAACTAAGTTTGACCTAGTTGATCGAATTCAAAATGAGAACTAAATTGGCTGGATCTTTTACAACCACCATAAAACATTACAATATCTCCATCAAGCGGTTGGTTTCTTGTAATTCATCTTCTACTTCATGGTTGCTTTAGAATGAACCTCAAAAATTTAAATGCAATGTATAAGTCATACAACTTTAGGAGACAAATTGGTATAGGCCAACGTATTTGTAATTAAAATTGAAAATTTTACGTTATGTCCACACACATCCATTGACTGAATATTTACATACGTGATGTGAAAAAATAAGCACGTTTCGCCGTCGTTATGTCATCGGTCAACCAAGAAGACAAATAAGTGACAACGGTTGACTAATTCGATAGGATTCGAAAATATGGTGAAATTGATTAAATTTTTTACCACGCTCATAATTTATTATAATAATCTCATCCAACGGTAGGTTTTCCAATTTTATTGAAGTTGATAGAGGTTGCTCTTTGGAGTGTATGATATATAAATATAAGGTTATAAAAAATATTATTTTCAAAGATTTATTTGTAAATAAAGCCCGCAAGGCCCGTCCCAAAAAAGCTCGCAAGGGTTAGCCCGACCAGGCCCGAAAAAGCCCTTGAGGCCCGCATTAAATGGATGGGCTTGGATCCTTCAATTTACAAAAAAGCCCGGCCCGACCTGGCCCGCTACTATTTAAAAATGGAGTAAGGCCTGGCCCGTTGATGAGGCCTACCTTAATGCAGTCATTGTAGTAGACACACACACCAACACACATATATTACATATGCACTTCTTATCCCGGCCCTCTTTTTATTTTGTTTCTAAATGAAAATGAGATTTCAAGTTCGAATCATGATATCAGAAAATCTTTTATATTATTCCTGAATTAGTTTTATGTGGTCTACTATACTCTGACATAGCCTCTCTATGGAGAAATTATTATGTAGTCCCGGATTACCATGTGGCACTACCATATGGTGGTACAATCCAATAACATCACTCTAATTTCGTGAAGACCGTGAATTAAATTAAAAGACTAATAAGAAACAAACACAGATCATATGGGCCAATAATATCAATCAGGATCACCACGTGTACTAAGGTCTGGAATCATCCAATAATTTCTCCTACATATGATAGGGTTTATTGTCGACCGCCATCTACAAAAATTTCTTTTCATCTTCAATGGCTGATTCAATAGCGAGGCGGCTGCTGCCTTTGCGCTCCCTGAGGAGGCGTATGTTGATACGGGGTTGGATAGTGAAGCCGCGCTGCAGGATAACCACTTTTCAATGGTAGGACGACTTCTTAAGCGTCGACCCAATATCGTTGGCTTCATGGGAATGATACCGACGATCGGAAGGATGCGCATAAGGTTGTCGAACTCTCTAACTAGGAACCGTTTCGTGTTCCATTTCAAGAGGGAAGCAGATAGGAACAAATACTTTTTTGGCGGCCCATGGTTTTACCGCAATACGATGCTTGTTTTGGCGCTCTACGACAGTATTGTAGGGCTGGACTCTATTCCGATCCCGTCCATGGAGATCTGGGTGCTAGTGCGAGGATTGCCTCCGGTGTTGCAAAACAAAGTCTCTCTTTCAATGGTGGATCGACGATTAAGAGAGTGATTCGATTTGATGAGGTGGCCTTTAAGAGAAAAGATGAAGATCAAAGGATTAGGTTGGTGACCGATACGTGGAGGAGATTTAGGGTTTCGAGGAGTTATTCCTTTGACCTTGCCCTGGTTTAAGAAAAAGTGAAAGTATTATGTCGTGATTGTGGACTCTTTGAACATGTTGCAGAAGGTTGTGATCATCTGTTTGCTAAGGAGAATGAGATGAAGAAAGGTGGGCCTCCGATTGAAGTAATGACAAGCTTGACGTTGATCCCGACTACTGCTGGAGCTAGGGTTCCAAGGGATCTAGGGTTTTTGGGTGCTGATGTGGCAAGAAAGGCAGCACCGCACAAGAACCAGGCCGTGTTCTTGTCGGAGCTCTTGAATTTCATGTTGTAGGATGCCAGTTTGCTGAAGAAGTTGGTTGCACTGGTCTGCTTCTCTAAACTCTAAGAATGCTTTGGTGGGTGGTACTCTAGGTGAGAGATTCATTCAGTCCTGTAAGCTTGGGGTTGTTTCTGTTCCAAGGATTGGCAACAGTGCAAGTGTTGGGGCTGATAGTATCCACAAAGGTACAGCAGATGTTGCCGTTATGCGTCCAGAGAAGAAATGTTTGGCTCTACCAGCTCTGGAACTCCCAATTGATGTGGAGGTGGCTTTATCTCTCTCTCAGTAGCAAGGTAGCTAGGTTGATGATGTCACTGCACAAGAAGAAGAAATTGGGAAGTCCTAAGGGTTCGAAGAACAAGGCCAAAGTGATAAAGGAAGCTGAGGGTGAGTTGGTTCCTAGGACAAAGGTCAAAGGCATAAAACTTTTTCTTAAAATGCTGGAGGAGGAGTTTTACAACCTTTTGCTGCCGAAACTTTCGGTATGGAAAAAGCTGGTGCATCTATTGGAGATTCTACAACGGTGGTTGAAGTGATAAGGCATTCAGAAGCTCAAAAGAATGCAATATAGGTCTTAGGTGAGGTAAGTGAAGTGGAGTCTTCACAGGATACAGTTCCGGATCCAACGGAGGAAGTGACTATCTCAATGCTAATTCAGATGTTTCTCTTTATGCTTGAGGAGAAATGATCAACAAAGGAACAAGTAGCTTCATTATTATTTTATTTGTTCTCGAAGTGCTATGTTTTTATTTTTATTTTTGAGCTTATTTTAAAAAATGTAGTTGTGCTAGGGGTATACTAATATGTGTGCTCTAGCTACTCGTTTTCTTTTACGACCTTCATGGATAAGTTATTATAATACAGCTTGTTGAATGCTTCATCACGAACTTTTATTAATTAAAAAAAAATTGAAAATAACGGAAACTTATCTAGCTTTTTTTTTTCGTTATGTGATGGTCATAACTTGTGATACCTGTCTTTTCTGTAACAAATAACAATCATTTTTTTTTACTGACATACACAATTTATATAGATAGATAAACATATCGAGAATATTTTTTTTGAGTTAAAGAAATAGTATGTTTATCACAAGCCAAATATGTCGTTACATACTATTCCACTGTCATTTTAAGGACATAGACAGACAAGAAGCTAGTGATAGTACCCACAAGTGGTACATACATATAGTCATACTCATTATACATTTAAATACGTACAGATAAACGTATCGAGAATATAACTGAGGTAAAACATCATTAATCTGGCCAAAATAATTACAAATTGGCACCTTGTAACAATATGACATAGTATAAATTAAAGTTTTTTTTTTAAAATAAAAAGATGGTTTAGTTGCTCTCAAACCTTTATTTAAATTAAAGTTGTTAAGTTATCAAATTTTACGAGAAAGTTAACCGGCTAAGATGGTTTACAAATGTTTTTTTTTTTTTTATCAAATAAGAACTTCATTAATAATACTGCTTACAATGAGTTTTAGGCAACATCTCTTATACAGAAATGGTCCCTAGACTTCACACTTGAGCTTTATAATGACTGACTCTAAACTTGCACTACAACTATATGACAAAGACAACAAATGCATGAACAGTGAATCCTTGACTATATGATTTACAAATGTTTTATTTTCTATAATTGTAAATCGTGTTAGGTAGAACATGCTAATAATTATTGGATCTAGCAAGTATCTTGTAAGTATAATGGTTGGCGTACGTGCGTAGATATTGCCCAAGATTAGTTGTATAAACCCAATTGAGCAAAGCTCATGTGTCAAATATCTACCAAGTACTAACCTCGGCGGAGACACTTCCTAATATGATTGGGTTGCCTACCTCTGCCATTTCCAGCTTCCAACCCATTACCCAAAATTCACAGTTACTAATTAAGCAAATGAACATGAAGTACAAATTACTGAGGTTTGGCCCATTCTCATTCTTGACTCCTTGTTTCCTTGAATGGAAATGCTAATGACCTAACATTTCGCACCCATGAACGTCCATCCCATAATTAATATCAAGTTATTAATAAGTGAATGTGATTACATGACAGTTTCAACATTGGTTGTCTTTGAGTTTAACAAATAAAGCATTGGCTAGTTTTTGCATGACTACGCTGGGGACAACTTATTCATACTCATCGATCTAGCTAGATGATAATCAAGGAATCAATCACACTTTATATGTTGCCAATTAAATAACTTAGCAAGTCATTTCCCCGTAGTATGATTTGTTTCACAATCTGACATAAACCATCCATATCTGACATGATAATATTACTATATGATGTATATATGATATTAGCGTAGAACATCGCAACGCGTAAAAGGCGATCAAAATCTAAATTTAGGAGATAAAATGTATAATATTTATTTAGAAAAATCTCAAATTTGTTTTTCTTGATCAGTTTGACTTGGACCCAGAATGCAGAGAAAATGGAGGAGATAATTTGAGCTAGGTTTTCTTCAATTTCTGGGAGGTATATACGACCTGGGAGTACTAATCAAGTTATCACCAACAAAAAGAAAAATGGTATGAAAGCGTCTAAATTTCTAATAGAGGGATGCATGCATTCCGGGTCTTAATGTTGGGCATTCAATATTGGCAAACATTAATGACTGGGTTTAAAATTTAGGCCAAAATTATCTCCTTAAACTGAAAATCAAACAACCAAATCTGATCTTATCACGAGAGTTTAATTTGACAGATTTTTCTTTTCTTTTCTTGGTAATTAAAGGAAGGGTTTGAAAAGGATTTGGATGTGAGCAAGTAAAGAGATTTTGGAACAAAATAAATTATTACAATATTTAAAAAAAAACGCATGGTTTCATGGTAAGGTCTCTTGTGCTGAAAATTTAAATAACTTATATGGCCCTCATATTAATTGGCTCTAAAAAACAACCCTTTAATTCCCAAAAATGGCACTCTTTGACTGGCTACAACTATGCTTGACTCTATGCATGGCTAAGTGTAACACTTGCCTAGGAAAACCCAGAAGCTAGAGAAGATAAGTAGGAAGAGGAATAGAGTTGTAGGCTCTTGACTACTTCATCACCAACTGTGCACAACTATAAACCTGCAGGTTGTGACAGGTAGAACCTAAAGTAAACTCACACCCCAAAACAAAAACCCCAATTTTCTTTAATGAGAAAAATGTGGAGAACAGTTAATAAATCTCAGCTAAAAGTCTAAAACAAACCCAACTGGGTCCTCATCCTTCTGCACAAAGAACCAAAAACAAAAGGGCTGCTTGTCATCACTGTATAACATTATCAAATGGAGGGGTCCCCGGTACCATGAAGCAAGAACACCATACCACATTGCAAAGAACACTAAATTTAATTCATCACTGTATAACATTATCAAATGGAGGGAGGGGGGAGAGAGAATTTTCATGACTGTGTATTACAACAAGCAAACTAAAGAGAAACCATTTTTGAAAGGTAGATGTTTGCTGTTGCTGCTAATGACATTATGATAAAACTAACTGGTACCTCTATAAATTGAGATGTTAAACTAATCTGAAATTGTCGAAAAATCGAACTCTTCTTCTGGTGCTGGGAGATTGAGATCAATCACCAGATTGTTGCCTCCATAGTTTGCAGAAGATACATTTGCTGAGGAGGAAGAGGCCCTAGCATTGTTGGTGTTGGTGGTACTACTAGCAGCTGGGACATTGCTGCTGCTGCTGTTGTTGTTGGTATTATAATAACTAGTATTGTTATTAGTATTATTATAATAGTGCACCTTCTTGTGCCCACCAAGTGCTTGACCAGAATCAAACAGCTTGAAACAAAATGGGCATTCAAATACCCTGGGAGGAGGATGCTCCACAACAGCAGACTTCCCATTATACCCCTGGACTCCACTTCCTCCACCACCACCACCATTACCACTGCCACGGCCATTGCCACCTCCTCTTCCTCCTACTGCCAACACCTCATCCTCCTCGGAATCATCATCGCCGACTTCCACGTCATCGTCGTCTTCCTCGAAGACTTGGTGCCGGACTCTCTTGTGGCTGGCTCGGTGGCCGCCGAGTGCTTGGTAGGATTGGAACTCTTTCTTGCAAGTATCACACTTGTACTTCCCCCCTTGATTATTAGAAGTACTTTTGGGAGTAGTCCTGGGGATGAAAACGACGTCGTCGTCTTCCTCCTCTTCTTCTTCCATCACTTCATCCTCTTGTTCTTCCTCAAGAGATTCTTCATCCCCATAAGCTAGTTCATTTGTGACTTTCATTTTCCATGTGTCCCTTGAGAGCATCATAAGAGAGAGAGCACAATCTTCCGGTGAGAAAGTATCGGAAACGGAACTTACCTGCTGCTCCTCGGCGGCTTCCAGGGGCGGCGGCGCCGAACTCACAATCACCTTACGACGACGTTTGGATCTTCTCCGGGTCAGGTTCTTCTGGTGCGACTCGGTGCTGTCGCTCTCCACCGCCGAGTCCATCGACGACGGTGGAGCCGCAGCAGCAGCAGCAACAACAACTTCCCTGTACTTCAGAAAAGTCGCCGGAGCAGGGGCCGGGGCCGGAGACGGCGGAGGAGATTGCATCATCATCATCTGCATGAGGCTCACGCTGCTGTTTAAGTTCCGGATTCGGAAGATGTTGTTGTTGTGGTTGTTGCTGAGGTTACGATGATTCGAGGAGGATGAAAACTCCGGCGAGTGAGAGGGCCGCTGCGGCGGAGAAGGAGTGGCTGGCGGCGGCGGCGGAGGTGGAGGCTGTTTGGGAGGGAGCGGAAGCTTGGCGAGATGAGATCTCATGTGTCCGCCCATGGCCTTGCCACCTTTGAAGCGCTTGTTGCAGATCTTGCAGGTGTAAGGCTTGTCCATGGCGACTGGATCTGATCGAAGACAGAAGAAAGATCTGGGTTTTGATGAAGAAGAGAAGAGAGGAGTGTGAGAGTTAATAGGGGACTCTCTCGACTCTCTCTTCTTTAGGAGTAGGTGACAAGCAAATCCTTACGCAAAAGGACCAAAAGAAGAAACAGAGAGGATGGTAGTGTCCTTCTGAGGGTGAGGCCAAATGGGTGTGCATGGAATGGCTTTATATATGGTGTCAAATATGAAGCCATTTAAAAACCATATCCACCCTAATAAAGTAGGCCATGGAATTTTTGATTTAATATTGGACTTTTCATGTGACTTTTTTTTTTCTTTCTTTCTTCTGAATGAAAAGGATAAATCTACCACAAAATCCACCTAATTCAATTCAATCCTAGAATTATCCAGATGTGAATCCAGAGGGGGCGAGGAAGGTCATAATGAAAATTCATATGGGGGAAAGCTGCATTCCTAAAGTGTGAGATTTATTTTGAATGGTGGTTTATGCATTTCTAATTGTGTTCCGCGGACTACGCTGACCGCATTCAGTGTACCGAATTCGATTGTTCATCGGTCGTAATGTATCGTGTTAGGTGTGATGTTCGTGTTGACTGCATTTGACACGTCATTCGTCTCATTTAATTCGATATGCAAGTAACATAAGCATGTATCTTGCATCAAGGATAAGACTAGAGTTTTAATTCTCGCACATTGTTTTGTAACATAAAAAATGTATCGATTACAATACGATTATTTTAGAACATCATATGAGTGATCGATAATGATAAAATTCTTAGTCTCGTTTGAATTGGCACAATGTGGGTATAACTTCATATGGCTACTCAAATGCTTATATGAAAAAATATTGATATCTAATAGCTCAAGTGATTGTTGGAAGTGCACAATTAGACCAAATGTGTAGAACATAAGTTATTGCAACTAGGGTTTATGAACAATGTATAAAAATATGAATTCATACATCTACTGATAATCGTGATAATCGTGCAGTGAGATTACAAATTAGTGGTCTTGTAAAATCCTACTATTAGGTTTTCACCTATGGGTTTGGTATCGACCTCCATGCCAGTGATTGAGAGGACCAGTGCGCAAGTTCGTAGGTTACAATCAGAGTAGTCTTGCAAAAAGCCTACTATTAGGGTTTCCACCTTTGGGCTTGGTATCGACCTCCATGCTAGTAATTGAGAGGACGAGTGCACAAATAAGTAAGTTACAATCATGGTGGTCTTGCAAAAGCCTACTATTAGGGTTTCCAACTCTGGGTTTGGTATCAACCTCCATGTCAGTGATTGAGAGGACCAATGTGCAAGTAAGTAAGTTACCACTGTTCTTGCGCGTTCACGAATGTCCCATATCTCAACATGTTATTGTGTTAGAGTTTTTGTGCTTATGTTATGTTATGCATTATTGTATTTATCAGACGTCACAATGAAAAATCGTGTATAAGATATTTTAAATCTCATTAGTCTTTCGTTTGAATGAATTTTTATCATTTAGTTTTAAATACATATAAAAAATAAAAAATATGCATCAAATTTTTATAATATAGTTGTACTGTCGTAGACAACGCCTATACAATCCGAAATATCTTTCATTTGTAGCACTGTAGTTGTAGGGATTGACATGAATATAAAATGGATTAGTGATCTCGATATTGGAGTCCAAACTGGATTTGATCACGACGCCCATTTGGCATAATTGTTTCACGCAGCTTTTATTGATGCCGTGGCGTTATATGAGGAGTGCCAGCGGTTTGGTACTTCATACACAACGTTACTTCGTTGCTTCACTTGAATTCCTTGCTTATTTACTCTAGGTTTCACTAATTGAGTGCCTAATTATGTCGTCATTTAAATAAAAAAAAAATTTATGTCGTCATTTTGTCACCTATTAGAAACAATTATGGTGTACATTATCAAAATTTAAAATTTAATGAAATGAGAAAAGAGTAATTCGATTGTTTTCCTATCTTTTTATTATTGGAATATGAAGAATGTGTTGCTATTAACACATATTTCTGTTATGATTTAATTTGAGATGTTTTTAAATTTAGCAGTCTGACTAGTGTTAATCCGTACAAGTGTGGTGAGTCTTTTTGCCAGTGGCTACATATGTGGTGAATCTATTTATTGTTGCATAGAAACACGTACTATAGATAATGTGTTGAACAAAATGTACTTACTAGCTACTATGTTGTATACTATATAACTTTATTTGATTTGCGAGATAATTCAAATATGAAGAGAAAATAACACAAATGGGTCGATGAGCTTTAATGCCACTTGTTCATCTTTCAATGCATCATCATGTCACTTGTTTATGTTTTAACTCTCATTTACAAAACACCATAAATGAGTTATATTCTCGTTGAGCCAAATTAAGGAATATAGATATTTAATCTTCGTGAAATCACATTTTGGGAAGACATGCTCATGCATAAAACAAAACAATTTTCTTTTTCATGAGGATTTTATTTATGAAAAGAACAAAAAAACATCATACATAAGTATTTGACTAGTGTACAACCTTAACATAAAACAAAGAACACATTCACACAATGTGGCTTTTGTTACGGCAGATTTCCCTAGCAAATCCTAACCTAAATCCAAATCCCCTCACCACCTGGACTAATAATACCAAAGAGCTTTCGAGCGCGTTTTATTTATTTATTTTACTTTTAATTCCCTTTAATTAATTACCAAAAACAAAAAGGGTTTATCTAAGGAGAGGCACTAGGAAACAAAAGCGTTTAGTTCCCACGATAAACACTTCCTCTTCTTCCCGCCAAACGTCCCCTCCTTCAGTCCCACTCCTCCTCTTTCCCCAATTTCATTTGCAATTTCGCTCCCTAGGGTTTTCTCTCAACAAAACCAAACCCAAAACTCGCCGTTTCATTACTCCAAAACCGAACCCAAGTCCTCAGACTGGTCCATGGCCGAGCCAATCGCCGGCCGTCGCCACCGTTCCAAAGCCGGAATCGTCCAGAAAATCCGGTTGGAGAATTTCATGTGCCACAGTAGCTTGCAGATCGAGCTCGGCGATTGGGTCAATTTCATCACCGGTCAAAATGGGAGTAAGCCCTCCTTTCTCTATTGAATTGGGTTTCTCAATTTTATCCATAAAGCTTCGAAATTTTGATCATAAATAGTGTTTGCTGAACTGAGTTTTTGAAATTAGGGTTAATATCAGATTGATTATTGGCTTACTGCGTCTATTTTGTGTAGGTGGTAAAAGTGCTATACTGACGGCTTTGTGTGTTGCATTTGGGTCCCGAGCTAAGGAGACTCAAAGAGGGTCTACATTAAAAGATTTTATAAAAACTGGTTGCAGGTAGAAATCTCATTTGATGCTCTTAGATATTTATTTGATATGGTGTTGGCTTCTCCTGTTCCGGAATCTGGTATTGAACTTTATAACTTGTTAGGTGGTCTTAGTTTTATGTTTGGTGCTTCATTGCAGTTACGCTGTTGTCCATGTTGAATTGAAAAATCAAGGGGAGGATGCTTTCAAGCCTGATATTTATGGGGATGTGATAATCATAGAGCGCAAGCTTTCTGGAACTTCAAACGCCACCGTTTTGAAGGATCATCAAGGTTTACATTCCTTGCTTATGATATGTTTTTTTATTCTCTCTATAACATGTGTACAATTTTGGAAACCCCACCACCCCCATTAAAGGTCAAACTGGTTTTCTCTATCTTGATTCAGGGTGTGTGTTGTATAGAATATATATTGGGAAGCTACTGTTTAAGTTTTTGAATGTAGATGAGGTTGTTGTCGTTTCTGGTTTTGCATGGGTGGTGCTTGATTCTTGGGTGTAGTTTCTATGTCCTGTTTTTTCAGGCTGGGGGTAGTATGTTTGTGGATCACTGATTGACTTTGACAGTACTCTATACTGTTCTGTTTGCTATAGAAAAGAAAAATAATATATAAATAATATATATATATATATATATATGTATGTATATATATTATCTACATAGTTGCTAGATGTGGTTTATTGTACCTGTACTGCTACAACATTGCTTCACAAGGCTGTGGTATTCGTTTGATTTTGTTCTCCATCTGAGGGCTTTGACAGGAAGAAAGGTTGCTAGTCGGAAAGAGGACCTCCGGGAGCTAATTGAACATTTTAGTGTGAGTTTTGCTTCCCTATTACTCGCTTACCCTGCTTTGAACTAGCTGTTTGTTCATGTATATGGTGCCTACTAGTTTCTTAATTCAACATGGTCTTATTAAGTTTTAAGGGACAATCTGTTTCCTCAAACTAGCATGACAGATTAAAAAGTTTGTTCCAAGTTATCATTGGTTTAATAAATCAATAGGTCACACTTTATGTACTTCAGTCATTTTCTTCTGAAATTTAGACCCTTGCAGTGGGTGTTCATGGTTCTGTGTTTGATCTGTGCAGATTGATGTTGAGAATCCATGTGTAATAATGGGTCAAGACCGAAGCAGAGAGTTTTTGCATTCTGGGAATGACAAAGATAAATTTAAGGTGATGTTATGTTTTACATGTTTCTTTAAGCACAGTTCAATAGGTATGCTGTACTAACACTTGATTGCTCAGTTCTTTTACAAGGCCACACTTCTGCAGCAAGTTGAAGAGCTTTTGCAAGACATTGAGAAACAGTTGGAGAAGGCAAATGTTGTTGTTGATCAATTAGAGGGTTCCATAAGACCCATAGAAAGGGAACTTAATGAGTTACATGAAAAGATCAAAAACATGGAGCACATTGAAGAAATATCTCAACAAGCAAAGCAGCTAAAAAAGAAGCTTGCTTGGTCATGGGTATATGATGTAGACAGGCAACTCCAGCAAAAGAATGCGAAAATTGGAAAGCTGAAAGATCGTGTACCTCTTTGTCAAGCTAAAATCGATCAGTTTAGAGTAAGTAGTAGTTCTTGGCTTTCTGAATTTCGGCATGAATTTGGCTTGCCAGTTTATAGATATCTTTTTGAATATTCTAAAAGTAATTCATGCAAAGTGCTTTTAGGCAGATGCGTAGCTAGAAATCTGTATTTGGCGACATGTTATTTTTGTATTTCACATTAAGTTTGACCTCTGATATTATGCATTTGAACAAACTACTCATCTGTCTAAATCCCTGCTACTATGAGTTGCCAAGTTCCTGCAATCATCTCATTTGGAAATATATGCCTGTTTTCAATAGTTCTCTGACATTCTGCAAAGTATTACCTCATGACTTAGAATATTAAATACAGGATTACCTAAATATATCCTCTGTTACTCTTGCAAATGGTTGACAAAATTGATTAAACTCTGTACATTTTCTATTTGATTCCCCCCAATTAGAAATGGACTGCTTTTTAAAGTGTTTTGCAGGCATGAATTTTCTGTTACTATAGCTTATTTGATTTTGGTAATGAAAATAAAATCTTTGGGCAATTCCAATGGACATTGTATCTTTTCTGGATTCTTATATACATATTAGCTCATGATTTAGGGAATGAAGTCATTTTTGAAACGAGTTGAGGGAATACACAACAAAAGAAAGAATTTCAAGAAGAGACATTTTTGCTAATTATATTATTTCATCTATTATACAGGGTGAAGTGGAGAAACTGACCGAATGCTATACCTTGAAGAAATCCGAGATTGCAAGCATGGTGGAAAAGACTGCTGAAGTTAGGAGAATGAAGGAGGAATTGCAACAGACGCTAACATTGGTATGTTGAAAGTTTGTCATAAAGTCGACAGATTATTGTTTGTTAAACTAGTTCTGCTAGGGTTAATGACCTTATAGGCAATATATGTTGTGTCTTAAGCAGCTTTCAGAATTACTAGTGGCAATATATGCTTGTCAGTAGTAATTCATCTAAATAGACACTGCTGTAGTGATATATGACTGCCTTTTGGTTTACTATGAAATGCTGACAAACTTTAGTATCTGTTACCTTGTTATATTTGCTTTTCTTTTTGAGTAGTGGCTTATCTGTCTAATTCCTGTTACTTTTCTATTGTGTTTGATCTATTGTTCTTCTGATTGCTAATGCCTGTATTATTACGTTCTTTCACGTTTCTTAATGTACTTTTGGATCCTATATTCTCTGCTCAGGCTACAAAAGAGAAGCCCAAGCTAGAAGAAGAATATAAGCGCAAAGCTAACTACATCCAGAAATTGACAAACTCTGTTAGGTCTCTTCAGCAACAGATTCAGGATGTTGAGGAGCAGCATGCTAGAAATACACAGGTTTGTTCTGTTTGCTATATTCACGAGCAGCAACAGTGTGAGACCATATCAGTGGCAGTATGTTAAATTTTCAATATCATATTAGCCAATATAACTGCAAGCAAATTTGACATTAATTACAAAGTGATGTGTTTGATTTGGCCTAAAGTTAGAGTAGCATGGTGAGTAATGGTTGTGATCATGGGAAAATTGCCTGGGTTCTGAGGCATGGTGATTAAAGATGGGAAGAGATCATGATAGTATAAAGATTCCAGAAATTTAGTAATGACACTTCCAGGAAATTCTGGTTGATAGTTTCTTGAAGCTGTAGTTTAGCTTATACTCCAAAAGTCATTATTCCATCATCAATTTAATCTTCTTGGGGTACTTGTGAAAAAATAATATAACCATGAACTCTTGAATTGAGATCTAAAAATTAGAAACTTGCTAGTCATAAATTAAGCAAGTGACTCTACAACCTTTATGCTCTTCTAGAAATAAGGAGTTTGTGACAGATTGCATTAAATTACTTGTACATGTATTTGGTGGTTGTTGAAGCCCAGGACTCACCCTCATAATAACTCAATTCGAATATAAGGTGATTCTATTCAAACCCAAAGACTAATATCCATACCCAACTATTAATGACATTATGGCTATTTTATCCATTCAAGACTATGGCAACATCCTTCTTTAATTGCGTTTTGACATGGTTACCAATTTGATAGATAACATAAACTGCCATGCAGGTTACTTGTTTAAAAAAGAAAGAACAAAAATAAGAGTGGCAGAGAATGCATAGGCTACTGTTTCATAGCTTTTACACTAAATTTGTACTCTTCCAGGTGGAAGAATCTGCAATGGAGGAAAAGCTGAAAGAACTACAAAATGAGGTTGCTACCGTTGAATCAATGCTGGCAAGGTTGAAATCATTAATTTCATCAGGTTAAGTTTTGCTTTCCTGTAAATAAATGCCTGCAAGATTTAACCTAATGACAGTTGCATCTTATCATATTTCAGGTTGAAGGAAGAAGAGAGTGCCTTGTCAGAAAGTGTACACAAGACAAGTACTGAAATTGGAAATTTAACTCAAACGGTGTGGAATGTTTTACTTTACTAACAGTTGTTTCCCTTAAATCAACCAAATAAATTATCTTAAAATACTGAAGAGCAACTTATTGTTCACAATATTGACAAGTTTTGGCATGCATATGCACACTTAGTGATAGATGATTTTATGCCTAAGTTCTTATTTTAGATGACTTGAGTTAAACACTTTATATTTTACTTCCTTTTGAGTGACAGGATTCTCTGATTTTGTCATGGGAGATATATGCCAAGTGTTTTGAAAGAAAGTTGGGAATAAGCTAAGGGTGGGTTTAGAGTTAAAAAAAATGATTGTCTAATAAATATGTAAGATTTGTATAAGCACAAAATGTGTGGTGAACTTGTGATGATTCATAATCTGTTTTCTCTGATTTAGTAGCTGCCCCACTATTGAAATTGTTTATAATTGCATACTGATCTTGTAGATTCAAAGAAAAGAGAAAGACTGTCAAGACATCTCAAATAACATCCATGAGCTTCAGAGAACTCAAATTAACAAGGTGAGCAGTCTCTATCTTTTTGTCTTTGACGCATGGGAAAACTGCAGAGCCTTTTCTTTGTGGGCATATGCAAATGCAATGAACTTTTACTCATATCTTTTAAAATGCATATGCATATGCAATTTATCATCTATAATGCTCTGAGGAAACTGTTTTGTTTAAACAGGTCACGGCTTTTGGTGGAGAAAGAGTGATGAACCTCCTACGAGCAATTGAGAGGAATCATCAGAGGTTCAAAAGCCCCCCAATTGGTCCGATTGGTGCTCATTTGGTGAGTGTGTCATATCTGCAACTTCTTCTATTCATAATGTCATTTTGGCTGTCTATGTTAAACTGTTACAGAACTAATTCTTTTGAATGAGAAGTATTTGTTCTGTCACAAAGGAGAGTTCTTTCCGATTGACTTTTGATTATGTGGATGAGAACATGCTAAGTGCTAGACCTTCATGTAATAAATATTTTGTGCAGACTTTGAATAATGGAGATGTATGGGCTACAACTATTGAAAATGCTATAGGAAGGTTGCTCAATGCTTTCATTGTAACAAATCATAAAGACTCTCAACTTCTCAGAACATGTGCAAGGGAAGCACAGTACAACCACCTTCAGATTATCATATATGACTTTTCACGACCAAGGTTGAGATTTAATTCTGTTTCATACACTGCATGTTGATTCTTTTTATAATTATAATTCTCTCTTACTTTCTGGTGTAGGTTGAATATTCCACCTCATATGCTTCCACAAACAAGGCACCCAACTACTCTTTCTCTTCTCCATTCTGAAAATCATATTGTGGTAAATGTCCTGGTAGATATGGTAAGCTCACCGGTTTCTACATGATCTGCCATTTAATATTGTTGATCTTCCTAACTTCACATGATTGCTCAACCATTTTTTCTTTTCCAGGGACATGTTGAAAGGCAAGTTCTTGTTAAAAATTATGAAGAGGGAAAGGAAGTTGCTTTTGACCAGAGGATCCCCAATTTGAAGGAGGTCTACACTTTAGATGGGCATAAGATGTAAGTGACAGATGCATATCCTGTTTGTTTATGCATTCAATTTTCAGATTTAAAACTGGCTGAGAAACTTTTGCATTGCCTCTAAATTTCATAACCTATGCACCACTGTTTCTTACCTTCTAATCTAATTTTCTAAGGCGTGTGAAAGATAATTGACTTGGACAAGGATGTATTACTCTTGTTCAGTGTGTTACCATTTTCATCTGGTTCTTGCAGTCTCTCAGTGAGTATTCACTTTTGTCTTGTTTTTAGGTTTTCGCGTGGTTCTGTTCAGACAGTTCTTCCTCTAAATAGGCAACATAGACCTGCTCGTCTCTGTGCTAATTATGACGATCAAATCAGTGATCTTAAAAGATTAGCATCAGGTGTACAAGAAGAAGCTCAGCAGTGCAGGAGGAGAAAAAGGGATGAAGAAGACAAACTTCGGGATCTTAAAGAGGAACTCCAGAGTGTGAAGGTAATAATTATTTGTTTTACTTTTTCTTCATTATGAGTTTATGCTGTTGAAATGCATAGTTGCCCACTTATGTCTGCAGGGGATGGTGCCTCTTATTCTTATTTGGCACCATACCAACACTACCATCCAGAATTAAGTATTGTTTATTAAAAGTTGGCCCCACATTGGCCAGGGTGGGGAGTGGGCATTTAAGGCTGAGCTTGGTGGTTGGGGTGGGATATTGGCTGTTGGGGGTCTGTCTTAACATATAAATCTTGTTAGCTGAGGATTCAGGCTGGACACATTAAGTTGTGTCATATGGCATCTTTGATGATACAATTTCTGGTTCAGAGGTATTATGTATTTCGTAATAATGGAAAAATTGTCATCTTGAAAGAGTAAAGTGAACTTGATTTACTAGAAGAAGATTAGACCTAATTTGACAATAAGGTATCTTTCCAGAGGCAGTCGTGCTACACTCATCCCGGATGAGCATAATAGTGCCATTTTTTTTTTCTTTTTATAGCATGTCACAGGAAAACTGTATTTGTATTACAAGACTTTACAACATTATAGATGGAGCATATAGGTGCCAAAAGGTGAGTCAGTGCATGGAAGTTGAGCCAAATGAAATCATCTTCCCCATCTTGTTGATTTCTGTTAGTGACAGGCTAAGGTTGGGAACAGCTCAGCCAAGCTAAACCTGGTTTATTTGGATTTGGTTGCATGGAGTTCTTTTATATATTGGCCTGGTCAGTATTTCATCTGTGCTGTCATGTTCATGATGTTCATCATCTGTTGCTTCTTTCATTATTATTATTTTTTTTTTTTGTAGAGGCGGCGTATGAATGCTGACCGTGATTTGGCGTCTAAGAGACTAGCTATTCAAGACAGTGCATATGATGCGGAAGCCAATACATCACCTGCATCAACTGTTGATGAGCTTCATCGAGACATTGCGGTCTGTTTCTTAATACTTTATTCTATGTTTGGCTTTATTACATAAATTTCTTATGATGAAGTTGTCCTATTTTGGATGCTCATCAGAAAGTCCAAGAGGAGATTCAAGAGAGGGAAATGTTGCTGAATAACTTTCGAGGCAGAATTAGTGAAGCTGAGGCGAAGACCAATAATCTTAAAGTAACATTTGATAATCTATGTGGTATGATAATGGTGTTCACCTTTTAAGTATATGGTTCCCTAGTACTTTCTTCCAATCTTACTTGCTCTTGTGTCCGATAAACAAATAGAGTCAGCAAAAGGAGACATTGATGCCTTTGAGAAGGCAGAGAGAGATTTGATGGAGATAGATAGAAGTCTTGCTTCTGCAGAAGAGGTCCAGTCCACTTTCCCTAAACTTACACACACAAACACATGTTCTGAGTGCTTTCCTGTATCTCTTGTTCTCGTCTTTAACAACTATAATTGGATGTTTATCTCAGGAGAAGCTTCATTATGAAGGTTTAATGAAGACCAAGGTCGTTCATGAAATCAATGAAGCTGAAAAACAATATAAAGAACTTGAGCATCACCGTGAGGTACAATTTGCATCATATTGTTGACATATGCACTATTGCATCGAGTTCATCAAGAAGGTTCTCTGGAGACTAGAAATTTGATTTGGAATATGTATTTCAAACTATTTTTCTCTCTAAAATGTAGGCCCATCCGAAAGTTTCACTTGCAATAGGTTTGTATGTAAAAATTGTACCTCTTTTTGTTAAAAACAAGTTCTTAGATCAGTTCCCAAGTTTCTTGTTTGCTTGCATTGAGAACATTCGAAATTAGTAAGCATATTAATCTCACCTTTTCCACGCTGCTTGAATTTCTGACCTTCTTTCTCTGGACATTGACCATTTGTAAATTTCAAGGCACCTTATTTTGCAAGATAATATGCGTATATGCTGATTTTACTGCTGTTTTGTTTCGCTGAGTTCTTGAGAATTTGGCATACTTTTGTATGAAGATTTAGTATCAATTAGTTGCTCCAGTCATATACTGTCTAACACTGCAGGACAACTGTAGAAAGGCTTCAATCCTTTGTCCTGAAAGTGAAATTTTAGCTTTGGGTGATTGGGATGGTAGCACTCCAGAACAGCTCAGTGCCCAATTAACCAGGCTAAATCAGAGACTTCAGCGGGAGAGTGAGAGGTATTTAAATGTCGGCCCTTGTCATTGCATTTGTTGGAAACAACCAAGCTACATTATGTATAAGACTTTATATTGTATGTGTTGCAGATGCACTGAATCCATTGATGAGCTCCGAATGTCATATGAGAGAAAAGAACGTAAGATTTTAAGAAAACAGAAAACATACAGAGCTTTTCGAGAAAAGTTGAATGTAAGTCCCAGGTTATGGAATGCTTTGTTGGTCCGCTTAACTGTCAATTTTAAACGGTGGCAGAGCAAACTTGTTGTGCAATCAATTTTTCTTTCTTTGAACCATTTATTGCTCATAAAAGGAAACCTTTTTTCCTAAACACCATTTTCCTAACTTAGCAACCATTGTGAACACATTTCCCATTCCCAAGCCTCAAATCTGTGAAACTTCAGGTGTTATTCTGGTTCTCCTTTTCTTTCAGAACTTGTATCTACCAGATAAAATTCTAACTAGTGACTGATTCCCTGACTTGAGAGGGTGTACTTAATTAATACCTTTTCAATATGTGAAATTAGTAGAATTAGACTGTTAAAAGGAATATTCATGGTTTAGCTGTTGCTTAAAAGAGCCTTATTGCTTGGTCATTCCCATAAAAATGTTATTACAAAGCAGTGACTTTTGACAGATATTTTCTGTTGGTAGCTTATATGTGTGGGCTGTGCAAAACGTTGCCTTGTATTAGATATGTTCACTAATACCCAGCGTCCAATTTGAATTCCTTACTCTTTTCTTTTGAGCCCTTTCTCCAAATGGATAATCTTGTTGGATGCAAATTTTCTCCTGGATGATTTTTTTTTCATTGCTTATTTACAGGCTTGCCAGAAAGCCCTAAATTTACGAAGTCAAAAGTTCGAGAGAAATAAAAGTTTACTAAAGCGGCAGATGACGTGGCGGTATGTTCTCGATTCACAATAACACTTGTCTCTCACTACTTATGCTTTTGTCCATGTTTCTTGTTTCAGTTCAGAGTACCTTTCTATTTGTAATCTGTTCATGATCAATCATTGCCATTAGATTTAATTCTCATCTGGGAAGGAAAGGGTTCAGTGGAAAGATTATGGTTAGCTATGAGGAGAGAACCCTTTCAATTGAGGTAAGCAACTTGACTCCTTCTGTAATACTAATTCCTGCACACCTGAAGAGGTCACAAGTTTTGTGTACCTTTGCTCTTTGGATTCCTCTTGGTTTTCTTCATTGACATTATTCCATGCAACTTTTTTTATTTTAGGTAAAGATGCCCCAGGATTCATCAAGCAGCGCTGTTCGTGACACTAGAGGGCTTTCAGGTTTTGTTCTCGAATATTTTTCAACCAATTTTTCATTTATTTGTGCTATTTTTTCTCATTGATTTCCTTATTTGCAGTTGGTAATAATTATTTGGTTGATTGGTTATGCTTTCACTTGAGAGTAATATGATATTACTCAGTCTTAATCAGGATTATTTTTCTTTCTTTATTTTGTTTATTTAAATACTTGGTACTTTATGTACAAAACTCTTAACTGGATTTTCTTCAGAATGTAATTTAAAAAAGAAGACAAATGAACGGTTATTTTAATTATAACTTTTAATCAGGTGGGGAACGCTCCTTTTCAACATTGTGCTTTGCGCTGGCTCTTCATGATATGACTGAAGCCCCATTTAGAGCTATGGATGAGTTTGATGTATTTATGGTATGGTCTTAAGCGCATTCTTTATGCCAGGATTTAAGATTGTATTCATACTAATCTATGTTGTATTCTGATGCAAAATAGTAGTTCATATTGACAACTTTTACAAATTGTATTGTATTGAATTTTCAGGACGCTGTAAGTCGGAAAATCAGCCTTGATACTCTTGTCGAGTTTGCATTGGCACAAGGATCCCAATGGGTACTTATCACCCCTCATGATATCAGGTGAATGGAAATTATTTGCTCTCTAATATTTGGTGTCACACTGAATGATTTTGCCTTTGCCACCAGATTGCTTCAACTATCTGTGAAATATTTGGAGCTAAATTCAGCAGTCCTATATAGACTGCTTGGTGTATTTTTTATATTGTTGTCTTGGTTTTGAAAGATATTGAGTGCATTCTCCCCTTGTAATGCCTGACTTTATCTAATTATTTGGTTTCTCCGTGCGCGGCAATAAAAAAGCCGAACACAATAGTAAAAAGCAATGTAGTTGATCACTGTGTGAACCAACTCGAATTTTGTGCTTTTGATACAGCATGGTGAAAAATGGGGATCGGATAAAGAAGCAGCAAATGGCAGCTCCTCGTTCTTGATTTGCCATCCATGATCCATCGTACTGTTTAGTCAATGCAAATACCTGGTAATGCTTTTGACTAGGATGTAAATGTATCCTTTAGTCGTGCTCAGGTTGCAAGGAAAATTCACGGCTTCTTTCTGGAATCAACAAGCCTTTGTTGGATATCATAGTAAGCACAAGATGTTAATGTGTGGTGCAGTTATTTATTTATTTATTTGTCATAAAAGTTTTGATAAATAGTTATGAAGATATAATCACTTCGTAATGGGTTTCACAATTGATGAGCAATCTTTGCTTCCCAAAGGCCAGCTAAGAAGAGTGGGGAACCAGTCCGAGTATTTTTCGTGGTTTCCAACACAACTTTTGTGAGATCCCAACGAATAACATACATGAATTAACAATGATTTCTCTTGAATACAATCATTTTTGTAATGCCAAATCCTTTAAAATAAATTGGGTATATTATTGCCATGAGGAACGAACAAAAAAACAATATGAATTTGCAATGAATCTGAACCTTTTGCCGCCAAAGCAATCCGTTTATATTCGTTGAAAAAGGTGGCGTCTCTGGATCCCTTTTCCCTATAGTTCTGTCCCACCTTCTTAACAAATTTGAATTATAAACGGCTATCTAACGGTCATCTGGATGGGACACCTATTGTGGTAAATCTCCTTTTACCTAATGGGAAAAACATGGATACGTACATCGAACGTCTTCATCACCCGGAAGGTCTTTAGTAGAGTTGTTGTACCACTAAGATGGTTGAATCCTCTAATTATGTGTATTAATGTGTACTTGATTAAAGGAATTGAGAGGTACTCTTGTTATTATAGATGACATTTATTTGAGTAATTAATATTAGTTCAAGTGTATCTAATTAACGGGAACAATATATTTGGGTGGAGGTGAATACATGGGCAAAAAAAAAAAAAATTATTTTGAGTAAACTAACTCATCAATTTTTATTATGTGAACCAATCACATTAGTCTCAGCACATTACATGTAGTGATCTTGGACCGTATAACAATTTTCCCATTTATGGTATAAGGTTTTAATTGATGTTCTATGTGGCAATCTTATCCAACTATTAGACGACCACAACACCCATTAAAGACTTTTCTTCCCGTTGAAAAGCTTGTTATTCCGTATCAATCAAGTAAATATTCGTTAAACATGATTGATTTGTACATTAGCCACAAAACTCGGTGCTTCTTTTCGCGGGTTCATTTCTACGTCAAGTCTTCAATAACTTTTATACATTCTCATAATTCGCGGGAATTTTTTTACCGTATAGAAGAAGAGAAAACTTAGACTCAATACTTGGTGGTGGATAATGTTTTTGGCTTATAGTAAAAAGTTAAAAGGGGATAAGTTGGAAGGGGAAAAACACAATGCAATGACTAATTTCCTTTTATTTTTCACACCAAGGTTCAAATGAGTTGCAACTAGAACCAAAAAAGCGCCCAGAATGTGGGAACAGAGTTCAAAACCCTCATAGACCCCGTTCAAATTCTTCACCCCCAGAGATAGAAACAGACCCAAAATCTCGCAATTGATTTCAAGATCGAAACTTTAGAAAATGTGATGCAGAAAGAAAACAACCCAAGAAGAACAAGAATGTTGAAGATGAGAATCAGAAGATCAGTATCAGCAAAAGAAGAAGCGGAGGAGCAGGGTCGCAAAACGACGGCGTTTGCGGCGGAGAGACCCGACCCGAGAAGCCCATTACGGCCGTTGAAGCTGAACAGAAGGTCGGCGAGTTGGTCAGAGTCGTGGCTCAAGAACACTACTTCACTCAAGAATGTGATCATGGCTATGCAACTGGGCTCGCCCAAAGAGTCCAGATTGAAGCCCGCCCAGAAAACCCTAAACCCTAATTTCGAAATTTCTGACCGGACGGCGCAATTGTCCGATCAAATCCTCCTCGAAATACTGGCCAAGCTGCCGGAGCCGGATCGGAAGCCGAGCTCTCTGGTCTGCAAGCGGTGGCTGAGCCTCCAGGGCCGGCTTGTGAGGTCTGTGAAGGTGAAAGACTGGAGCTTTGTCGAATCGAGTCGGGTTATTTCAAGGTTTCCGAGCTTGACCCAAGTTGATCTGGTACCCGGGTCACTGATCTCGGACCGGAATTCAGGGATTCTGCTGAATCATGGTGGGTTTTCTGTGCCGGTTGCTTGTTCCGGTCACCGGGTTTTCGAAGCTGACTGTGATTTGGTTCCTGGTGAGGTTGTGGATAGAGGGCTTAGTGAGTTAGGGAGTGGGTGCCCCAATTTGAAGAAGCTGGTTGTGATTGGGGCTAGTGAGTTAGGGTTGCTAAGTATAGCAGAAGAGTGCCCAACTCTTCAGGAATTGGAGTTGCATAAGTGCAATGACAATTTGCTGAGAGGGATTGCAGCTTGTGAGAATTTGCAAGTGTTGCAGTTGGTGGCCAATGTGGAGGGGCTTTATGGTTCTGTGGTTTCGGATATCGGGTTAACGATTTTGGCTCAGGGTTGTACAAGGCTGGTGAAGCTTGAGCTTACTGGGTGTGAGGGAAGCTTTGATGGGATCAAGGCAATTGGGCAGTGTTGCCAGATGTTGGAGGAGTTGAGTTTCTGTGATCATAGGATGGATGGTGGGTGGTTGGCTGCGCTTTCGTATTGTGAGAATTTGAAGACTCTGAGGTTTCAATCTTGTAAGAGGATTGAGTGTGTTCCCGGGCCGGATGAGTATTTGGGTGCTTGTCCTGCTTTGGAGAACTTGCATTTGCAGAAGTGTCAACTGAGGGATAAGAAGAGTGCGAGAGCTTTGTTTATGGTGTGTGCAGCTGCTAGAGAGATTGTGTTTCAGGACTGTTGGGGATTGGACAATGATATGTTCAGGCTGGCAAGTATCTGCAGGTAGATGGTTGTTTTTGATATGTTTATGTTTGGTTGCTTGAGTTTGATATTGGCATGTTAAAGTTCTAAAGAAAATAAATCAGATAATGTGAATCAAAGTTTGCCATAGAACTAAGGAATGAACGAATCTATACTTGAATTAGTTATCTTGTATAAATGTTCTCAAACTTTGTTAGTGGATCTGCCGATATATAAGGTAAATATTTTCTTGATAGTATGATTATAATCAACTGTATCAAGTTCGATAGTTCAATTGATTCTTCAGTAACTGATACGGTTATGTTGGTAATGTTGTAAAGCAAGTCAAGAAGGCAAAACACCCTTTGTCTAGAATCTGTTCTTTGAATCAGCATTTTGCTTTACCTTATTGACGAGTTACAATTATCATGTTGACTTGGACAGAGTCTTTTTTAGGAACTCCAGTTAGTGAGATGATCTCTTACATTGGTATGTTAATGGGTTCTACTGTGTTTGTAGGAGGGTGACTTTCCTATCTCTAGAAGGATGCTCTCTTCTAACAACGGAAGGTCTGGAGTCTGTGATTCTCTCCTGGAAGGAGCTTGAACGCCTTAGAGTAGTGTCATGCAAGAATATAAAGGACAAGGACATATCTCCTACACTCTCAAGCATATTCTCTACTCTCATAGATATGAAATGGAGACCTGACACCAAATCTCTTCTTCCATCAAGCATTGTTGGAACCACTTTGGGAAAGAAAGGCAGCAGATTTTTCAGGAAAAGTAGAGACTTGAAGTTTCTGTTTGATGCGTCTTGATCTTATGCACAAATGTTTCATGTCAAAGCTGCTATTAATCTTCCTTTGAAGACTATCAGTGGTATACTACAGCTGCTGTATCGATTCTGTTGTCCGTTCGGATTAAACACAGTTGTTTGCAGAGGAAGATTGTTCTTAGTTTCTTCTTTCCCATTAAGGAAATTGTTTTTCAGGCAACTCTTCTTGCCATGATTTTAGTTCTGGTGCAGATCTTATCCTTATTTTGATCTCAATATAGAGCTAAGAAAGAATGCTGCTCTTAAATGTTGTGCATGAAGAACCAACAGATTTGCAGCCTACTTCCATGATTACCAAAACGTAATTCCAAATAACCCCATTCGATCAAAGACCAGAATAACCCCGATTTTGATCAAGAGTTCTAAATCCACCCAAAAATTTGATCAATGGTTAATATTGAAAATGGTGACTCTTTAAGGGTTCATAAAATTTTATTTCGCACCGGTCTAATAAACTCGTAATATTAAAAAGTGTGAGCTATAGTAAGAAACTTGTATACATGTAAAATATATACAATCTAGTGCATTGAATCAGGTCCCCAAAATTAAATGTGAGGTCATGTACGCATACGCCATGAAAGCCGAGATGACAATGATGATGATGATAAATTCACTCCGTACATGCAGTTTGAGCTAGATGGAATTGCAGGACATGGTGTGATCTTATTATTATGGGTCGTGAAATAAAGCACGGTTCCTCCAAATACGACTATGTCAAGGTTTGGTTTCTTCAACATCCTCTTCCTTTGTGTTTTGTTGTTTGATTCAATCCTGAATAGTCATATTCCAAATCCGTAATTCTGTTTTCTTCTGTAGGTGAAGGTGTGGCTGGGTGATCATGCCGAGCACTACTACGTGTTTTCCAGGTTTTTACTCAGCCAAAATTTAACTGTCACCAAGGTAATAATCATTTTTCCTATTCTCTTTAAATATATACAATGTGAATTCGATTATTTGGCTAACTAGGCAATGTCATTGTTCAGATTCCAAATCATATATCTATCAAAATTGCTCTTGATCTCAAGAAGCTACTCGTAGACAACAGCCTTCTAGATGTGTATGTGTGCCCCCTCCTCAATCGATCAGGTTCCTTTTTTGCTCTTTGGTTAGATTTTATTACGTGAAACCATCTTAGTTGGTTGTGTTTTGTTGCAGCTCGCAGTCGGATTTGGAAGAGAATCTGTTTAAGGTAATGTCATGATGCAATTGTACAATGTCAAATTTCCAAATTCAAAGTGGTGCACTTGGTTCACTTCTGGATGTATTGGGTTACATATGTCATCTCTGTATGTGCAGATTATGGAGCAAAGGGGTTTTGGGGAAGACTACGTAAAGCGTTACCGGATGATGACCAGGTTGATAACTCTAGATATTACTTTTAGGAAATGCCTAGAAGCTGAATGAATGATGGTAAGTTTTTCAGCATGACATGGTTTTTAATTAGTATGTCTTTTCTATCAGATTTCACCATCAACGAGTGCCATTAGTTATTATTGTGTGCGGAACTTCCTGTGTTGGAAAGTCCACCATTGCTGCCCAAATTTCACAAAGGTTCAATTTGCCTAATGTCATGCAGGTTCTTCTTTTCTATCTGATATAATATGTACCTATTTTGTTTGAGCTACACAGATGGCTTTGTGTTTTATTTATGTTACTGGTTGTTGCAGACAGATGTGGTGTACGAATTGCTGCGCACATCGACAGAGTATGTGCCAATCTTGTTTATCTCCTTGATTCTACATTTCAACAAGTTTCTATGTTAAACTAGTTACTTATTTTTTCTCCATTAAGTTGAGTTTCCTTTTTCGTTTTGAGAAGCAATACAAGAGTTTTTACTCTCCTCTTATCCGATTCAGTGCACCACTGGCCTCCACTCCGATATGGGCACGAGACTTCAGCCCCTCTGAAGAGTTGATTACTGAATTTTGTAGAGAATGCCGGGTTGTTCGAAAAGGTAATCACTTCATTAGTCCCCTGCATTATTTTGCTAATCCATTGATTTATATAATCTCTATTGTGCAACACATGTTTTTAATTCCAGGTTTGGCTGGTGATTTGAAGAAAGCACTGAAAGATGGAAAGCCAATAATAATAGAGGTACTTAAACACTTCATATTAAATTTCTAGAGTCAAAATTTACATTATAACTTATGTATTTGGATAATTTCAGGGGATACATTTGGATCCAAACATTTTTTTAATGTATGAAGAAAAGAGCCACTCACCGGATCTGAATTCTAGTACCGATCAGCATGTCAGCTTAGAAAAAGGGAAGGCACCGGCAAGTGTTTCTGAGAAGAAAGGTAAAGTTGCTCAGTAAGTTTATTATGTTTTTCCCTTCTGATAAACGTACTTTCATTTTGTTCATAAATGTTTGGTTGTGTAGGTGAAAATGTTAAGAAGGGTCCTGACCCAATAATTATACCTCTGATTTTGAATATGGCTGAATTTGAGCACCAGGCATTGCTAGAGGAGTGGTTCTCTTCTTGCTCATGTAGTGATAAATGGCAAGTCCAGGTAAGTTATGAAAGTAGTTACCAATGGATATTAGTAGTTCAACCTCAAATTTTCTTAATCCTCTTCATTTAAACTCTTCAGTTCATTCTGCTTCTTTGGTTTTTCCTTCTCGGTCTAGGATAGAGATAAGCTGATAAGCAATGTGAAGATGATTCAGGACTATCTTCACTCATTTGATTCAAAGGTAGGTATCGTGTCTGAACTCTCCAGGTACTTTTTGATTCGCTTTATCTTTGAAATGGCTGGTGTTTATCCATGGTTATCTTATTATGTCATTCCTATACTATCAGGGACTGACGGTTCTCAACCTATCAGCAGCCACATTCGCTCAAACACTAGATTGGCTGCACGGATATATTCTTGAGGTACTTCTTAATTAAAGCTCGAAAATGTGACTGTTAATGTTAACAATTTATTGGCAAGTCCCAAGCAATGCCTACATAAGCAAAAATATCCAGGAATTTGAATAGCCAGTTTGACTGGAAAATGAGACAGCATACCAGCTCAGTTTAGCATGATCTGATCTTACCTCGTGTTCTTAGTTACTTGTCTTAATGAAGCACGTGTTTGTTGTATCCCTTCCCTGATACTAAAGCAATTTAACCTTCCAGCGTATTGAGCAAGGCATGCAATCAGCATCCAACGAAAATGGCTGGTTTCTCTAAAATTAGATTTTGCATTCGGGTGTTAGCTACATCAAGGCAGGTCTGAAATGCTGCGAACAAGGTAAGGCCAGTCTATTCATCACCAACTTCACATTTGACTTGCCAGTGCTTGTTTCATTCTTTGTAAGATATTTCTTTTTATGTCTTCCTGTTATGGTTTGCGACATTAGAACTCAAGATACATCCGGTAAGGTTTCTGAAAGCTGTGAACAAGATCAATGAAGATCATTGCAAGTTCAGAAAACAAATGGAGAGTATAATACTAGCAAGAACCTTGGGCATGCTAGCCTCTTGTAATGCCAGTATGCAACCAACCCTTTTTGAAACTTCATCTCTTCGTTTCGATTGGAGAAATTGAAATGCAAAGATGAATGATCTGTTCTTTGTTCTAAATTTCTATACCAGTAGTTACTTGGTAACATGTTCATCTTCAAGAACAATAGGCAGGTCCTGTCTTCAAAGCATTGTGGTGGTGAAATCAAAAACAAAAATTGAAAGAAAATCAGATGGCTTTTGGTGGTGAAATTATAAATTCATTGCAGATCAAAGGTAGCACAATACATACAAACACAACAACATCAATGTTCAATGTTTCAGTGAATCAAATTTCATCATCCCATAAATCTTCAAGTGTCTTGTATGGACTTGTAGTTTGATTCACTAGAGACTCTCCCCTCATGATCTTCCTCTCCCCCAACTTCTCTATCTCCATCAAATCCTCATCGTCCAATTTCAGATCAACGGCTCCGATGTTCTCCTTCATCCTTTCCTGATTAAAACTCTTCACAATCATACTTGACCCCTTTGATAATCCCCATCGTAGTGCAACCTATATGAAGCAAAAAGCTAAAAACAATTACATTTTGGATTTGAGAAAAGCACAGAAACTGGTGTTGGGCGTGGATTTGATGGGTTACCTGGGCTGGAGTTGCTCTGTGCTTGAGAGCAATGGACTGGATGATTGGGCTGTCCACCACAAGTGTTGAGCCCCATGCATTCCCTGGCCCACCAAGTGGTGAGTAAGCACTGACATGGATTTTGTGGTCCCCACACACCCTTCTCAGTCTTGCTTGCCTCCACATTGGGTGCATCTCCACCTGTGCAATGTAAAGAGTAAGCGGTGATTATTAATTGCTGATGAGGACCTATACTTGAAGAAATGGATAAACTATGGTTTTTTTTTTTGTTTTTTTCTAGAATTCATAAACTAAGCATTGACCAAATAAAATTTTGGAAAAAAAAAATCCTTGACTTCTCTCTACATTAGATTAACTAATATGATTAGCTTAAAACATACCTGATTAACAGCTGGAGGCACAGAGGCAAATTCCAAAAGCTGTTCAATTTTTTTGCTTGAGAAATTGCTTACACCAATAGACCTACACAATCCCAAGTCCAGGCACTTCTCCATACCAGCCCAGGTTGTCTCTATGTCTAGCTCCTCAAAGTGATCCTCTTTTGGAATGGCATCAAAAGCCCATGGCTTCAATTTCACTGGCCAGTGAACCAAGTACATGTCCAAATGGTCCATCCCCATAGTCCTGAAGCAATATTCCATTGCAGATTATTAATATGAACAACATGAACTGATGGGTTTTCTATTATATAAAATAACATCAACTTGCATGGTGATGGGTCCTCAAAATCCCAAAACTCATGAATTTTTGTGCCATGATTTTCAGGCTTGGATATGGTCATCAGAATCTTTGACCAACAAAAGAGGGTGGGATTTCAAGAGATTATGCTTTCGTAATATTATTATACCACTCTTGAATCCTACTTGATTCATGAAATCACATGCACCCTGATACAAGTCTACAACTAGTTTCTGCTTGTTCCTTCCTAATTTAGTCAGTAGATTAAGAAATGTATTTAGTGTTAGTAGGTATAGTAATCTAGTATCTGTGCTTACTTTAGAGTTTGTCTCAGAGCTGAAACAGGGTCATGGTGATGACTACCCCATAACTTAGAGGTAACAAAAATGTTTTCTCTTTCTACAGTCCCATCTTGAATTGCCTCTGTTAAAGCGTTTCCCAGGGCCGCCTCAGAACCATATATCCTGGCTGTGTCAAAGTGCCTGTAGCCCATCTGCATTGTACAAATCAATTATTTCAGAGAATTGCGGGGATTAGGAACTACTCTGGAATGTGCTTGTCGATGAAAGTTCAATGTATCATAGATGTATACAAAATGGATGTATTATGAGAGAAATATTGTATACATATGTTATAAAACTTACTTACAATACTATATCTAAAATGAGTCTCACGGTGTGTAGTAAAACATGTCATATTGCTAAATATGTTAGGTGTAAAAGTTTGATCTTTGACTTTTTATGACAAATAACATCAAAATGATCCATACCATTTTCTCAAAACGCTATCGGTATATCAGATTACAAAGAAAGAAGAAGAAGAAGAAGAATGTATGGTTTGTACCTTGAGGGCCATGTGAACTGCTAGTTCAGTAGTGTTCCTATCATTTTCGAAGGAGTAAGTGCCTAACCCAATGAGAGGCATTGTTACACCACAATTCAAGCGAACTTGGTTGCTCCTCATCTTTCTCTGCAACTCTCTATATTTGGTATGTGTTTTTGCTAATCACAATGCAAATAAGGGTCTTCTGCTGCACCTATTTATAGAGAGACCTCCCCCAATGTCAACATTAGGTTAACTGTTTTCCTAATTCAACCTCATAGAATAGTTTTAAAACATGGATAAGTTGCTAGCTCATTACTCAATGAGTGAAGAAGACATTGAAGTAGAGTTATTGAATCAAAACAAATCATAGCCAAGGATCTTCCATGTCTTTAGGGATTTCATGAAATGGCCCAAAAACCCAAAGGGCAAGTATCTTGGGGCATCTTTTAGTTTTAGGGAGAGATTTTTCTAGCTAAACAAACTTAATATTATTCTCTGGTATATTTAAGGTCAACTTGAATGTGCCTCTGTGGCACTCTGAAAGCAACCCTTGCTTCTAAGAACTACAAGTGTTGCCTCCTCCTCTCTTCTATTTCCCTCTCTCTTTAGCTTGACATGGAAAATGCTTAAGCGTGCAAATTAATAATCTTGGGGTTTATTGACTCTAACAATAATTAGTTATTTTAAATAATTGGTATGTTGACATCCAATATTGTCAATGCATTATTTTACTTTTTAAAGTCAATAGAGATATTTTTTTATGGCAAATAAGTCAATGAACATGTTAACCATAACTTAATTATCAAATTAGGTAGCATTACTCGTTGACAAAAAAAAATGTAGCATTTCTTTTCTTCTTCTTTTTTTTTTTTTCTTGAAATTTTCTTATTCTGTAACAGTTCGTTTTTAGAAAGTGTTTCAATTAGTGGACACCAAAATTTCGAATGAATTTTCTTGTTTTCAAACTTTGAAAACTTGAAAAAAAAAATTAGATTAAGATTTTTGAGTTCCATCAATTTGAGAAGTTCTTAAAATTCATGATTTGAAGGTGTAATAATTTAGATGAGAAAATAAGAACATGCGATTTTGGCCCAAAAATCTATGGACTATCACATTTTTGGTGAAAAATCATGATTTTGGACAATTGTTTTTTAAAGACTATAAGTACAATAATTTTTAGAAGGTGTGCCAATTGACGAAATACTAAAATCTCGAAATTTATTTTAATTTTTTTTTTATGAATTCTTCCAACTTTGAAAAATCAAAATCGGGCAAGACTTTCGAGTTCTATCAGTTCGAGAAGTCCTAAAAAATAATGATTTGAATGTGGTATCATTTTGGTGATAAAATAAGAACATGTGATTTTGGTTTAAAAACCGCGTGTTATCCTTAGTTTTTGGTGAAAAATCATGGTTTTGGACGGATAAAAAATTTAGACTACAAATATACAATTCGTTAAAAATGATTTTCAGAAGGTGATACAATTAACAGAACACCAAAATCTCGAATAATATATATATATATATATATATATTTTTAATAGATTTTCCAACTTTGAAAAATTGCAAAAAAAAAAAAAAAAAATTCATGTGGAAACCTTCGATTCCATCAGTCAGAAAAGTGGTTAAAATCATGGTTCTAGATAACTCTTTTTATTTCCTCTAAAAGGGTAAATCTCTGCAAATTGGTACATCTTTCGAGGACGACACTGCCTGGTTGGATCTTCATAGCCTCGTCCAGTCTCTTTGTTGACATGGCTCAAAAGTCAAATAATCATTAGTAGTTTTATTTCAGGGTTGTCCTTGCTTAATTTTGAAATTTAGTCGATTTTGCAGTTCTAGGCTCACGAATATCTTCTTTGCACTTAAGAGACATCTTCCCTATTCTTATGACAAGTTGGGTCCAAATTGCATAGAACTTAAACCGTACTACTTTGTACCACGACCTAGTTGGCTTATTATATACAAGGTTGTATCGTATATCAAATCCTTCTCTGGGAAAACCAAAATCCGATAGGGTGAATACATTAGGCATTTTTAATCCCTAAGGAAGATACACATTGCTGGTTATTTATATAATAGCATAGATTTTAAGCACATCTCACTACAAGACATGATGCATATATTTTGAGCACCGCCACAGAGGCGTCAGGATCCCAACCCAAAAATCATGTCATGTGAAAGCAGGGATTTTCTCATGTTCTTCCTATCATCTTAGAGACCACAAAAAGGATTTGAAAATCTGAAGCAGGGACAAATTTGGCATACAATTTCAAAGCTTTAGAATACAAGTTGAGCACAGGGCTCAAAACGGGAACAACATTGGAATGCCACCACCATGGAACTACTCGAAACAGTTTTATATGTACAATTCTACCTAAATGAAAACTGGACATTGTTTACATACTCAACTATTGCAGATTGGAGCAGAACCGGATTTTGTGCTTTTCTTTTGACTGTCGTAAACAAGAGCTGGTGAAGCGAGTGCTAAATCGTGGTAGGGGCTTGTATGGATTATACATTTCTGTTGGGTTGAATTATGTGCAAATATTTACCTTGAAGGTGGTAATTTATTGCAGGGACGAGTTGATGATAATATTGAAACGCACACGAGTTGATAAATTTATAATCTTGTTCACTCCATGTCATGTGTGACACACACACAGAGATGGAGTTTGAGTGTAGTGTGACAAAAGCAATGGCAGCTTGTTTTTATTAGTTGCTAAACTAAGATGACATAAACACTAATAATGAATAGTATGAGTGATATATTTATCCGAATGAGTGATTAGCAAATTAACAACCCCAACAAAAAATACCAAATGAAATGACTAGATGCAATTAATACATTTGAATTCAATTTGAAATGCCTGCTGCAAATTGTCCGGCCCGATACATCACTGACAAATTGATTTGCATTTTGAAAGCTAAGGGCCTGTTCGGCAACGTTTTACTGAAAGAAAAAAAATAAAAATAAAATAAAAATGAGAAAATGAGATTATATTTTCTAGACAAATTTCATTTTACCTCTCTGATCTTTAGACTCAAAATTATTTGTGTCCCTGCACTTTTAATTTTATCATGGATGCTCATGTACTTATCAATTTCAATAAATTTTGTCTCACCCTTAGTTTTTTTGCCAACAATTGTGTGATATATTTTTAAATTATAGTCACATCCAATATAATTTGCATGTCACATTAGCAAATCATCATCATACATGAGAACCCATAGACCCACATTTTCAATTTACTAAATACTTGACAAAAAAACTAATGATTGGACATGATTAATTAAATTGACGATAAAATTAAATATGTAAGGCCACAATTGATTTAACGCGTAAAGGTTAGAGATGTAAAATAATTAGTTTTGCTCATTTTCCAAATTTAAAAATTTAGTCAATAGTTTAGTGGGAAAATATATTCTCCATATTTTTAACCTGGAAAAATGAAAAAGTGAAAATATCAAATTATTGTTTTCAATTTCTTTGAGTAAAAATTGAAAATATTTTCAACTTTTATTTTCCATGTTTTGAGAAGTATGTGGCCGAATGCATTCTCACCTTATTTTCATTTTCAAAAATGAAAATACATACCTTATTTTCATTTTCAAAAATGAAAATACATGCATGAAAACGTTACCGAACGCCACCTATTTTTCTTTTACAAACCTCAACAGAGCTGATATTGTTTCCATAAATAGATACAAAACTAGAAATCAGTGTATCACATACTTTCTGGAAAGGCTGGAATTGAGAATCGAAATATCAAATTTTGTGGTGGAGGAAAGGGATGTGATCAACAGTTTTGAGCATAAGCAGACCTGCAGATGGAAGAAATAAAATGTTAGAAGGTTAAAACAGAGGATGGTTTGACAAGTTGAAACAAGTTCCCTCGCTTTTCTACATATTTGATAACATTATCATCGATGCGGATGTCGTCTGAAATTACAAGTATCTGAAAACGACTAGGTAGACTGGTAGAGGAGCGTGACTTGACTTGTCTCTTATATGGGCTGAAAATCAATTTGTACGCAAGGAATGTGTGCTATCATCTTTCTTAGTAGAGGACACCCAGAAATATGAAGTTGAGTAAGTGAAAGAGGCAGGCCCTCCTCTGGAATGGTTGTAAGCTTCGGACATTTGTAGATTTCAAGACGTACAAGAGAGGTGAGGAATTGAAAGCCCTTGCTCAGTTTCTTTAGATTTGGGACGTTTCCAATATTCAATTCAACAAGAGATCTGGGGAAAAACATATCTTTTTCCTTCGAATTCTCACCAAGTGGAAAGGATACCAGACCTGGATCATCTTCACCACTAGAGATCCACAAATATCTCAGAGAGGTGAGTCTGTGTAACCCTTGAGATTCCATCAGCGCCTTACAATTCCTGATCTTCAAAATTACAAGTGATGTTAGGTTGGGGGGTGGTGGGTGGTGTGGGGGAGTAGTACTCAAACATTCACAGTAATCAATCTCCAATTGCTCAAGATTATTAGAGTGCATCATGTCTCTTAGCAAGTGTGCGACCTTCAGTTTCTCACAAGATCTGATGATCATCGCTCTTGGCCACACATTCATTCTCGGCAACGAAACAAGACATTGCAACCGAAAATAGATGATGACTGAAGATTGGTGAGGTGGCACAGTCCCTTAGGTAAGGATTAAAGGTTTGGGCACTTCCAGATATCAATTTCTTTTGAGTTGACAGGTGTCATCAAGGTTCCCCTAAGTTATTAACTCCAGCTGTCTACAATCCCATATCTTAAGCTTTTTAAGAGCCCTGGGTAATTGGCCTTTGCATAATAAGGACAACAGAGATGAACACTTCCATATCTTCAAATACTCGAGACAATACGACGAACAAGAACCATCCATCACCACCTCCTCTTTCTCTATCAATGATTTCAAACTCTCACAATCATCAATCTTCATTCTTCTTAGACTTGGAGGAATCTGGTATTTTGCAAAATGCAACAGAGAATCGCAGTTCCGAATCTCTATGACTTGAAGACAAGGTGGTAGACCAACATCCGGAAAAGAAACGAGATTTGAACATTGATTTATTTAAGCTGTTGAAAACAAGGTGGCAGACCAATATCCGGAAAAGAAACGAGATTTGAACATTGATTTATTTCAAGCTGTTGAAGACAAGGTGGCAGACCAACATCCATAAAAGAAACAAGAGTTGAACATTCACTTATCTGAAGCTCTTGAAGAGATGTAAGGTGATGCAATCCTTCTGGTACCTTCAAAAGGCTTCCACACTTGCTTCATTACAGACGTTCAACCTTGCAATCTAGTATTTGCAATTGCACGCACCAACTGCTCTGATTCTTTCCCTAGCTTCTCAAAAAGGGCAGAGTTGTCTTCGATATACAAACCATCGAGAGAAATCAAGTGTTGCAGTAATTTATCCTCATTCTGAAAAGAAGATGTCAGCTTCTCACAACCAGTAATCTTCAAGTCTTGAACATTTTTCAAGGTTTTCGTGAAAGCCTCTCTTTGGAATCCCAACTCTGAAATATTTGAAAATGTCGACCTCCTTGATAAGTTAAACTGAACCGTACTTGTGTCATGAACCACCATCTTGCGTAATTTTTGATGTTTGATTTATGAAGTTGTTTATAATTGGATACTGAAACCCCCAATTCCTCACATCCAAAACCAATTCCTCGAACAACTTTTTTTTTGGGTGAAATTTCTTGCTTTTGAACTTGGAAAAAATCGTCAAAAAAAAAAAATGGATTAAGCTTTTCGGTTTCCATCAGTTCAAGAAATGGTTAAAAATCATGATAAAAGGAAAGGACAATTTATGTGAGAAAATAAGAACATGGAATCTTGGCACAAAAACATGTCCTATAATTCATAATTTTTGGTGAAGGTGTTCCATTTGATAACGGGACACATAATTTTTCTTATGAATTTTCTTATTGTTTTCACTTTTGAAAAATCGTTTAGAAAAATTAAGTCAAGATCTTTGAGTTTCATTTGTTCGAGAAGTGTTTAAAATCATAATTTGAGGGTGAGACAATTAATTGTGGTGAGAAGATAAGAACATGCGCTTTTGGTCGATAAAACCTATGATGTCCACCTTTTTTTGGTGAAAAATCATAGTTTTAAATAATTATTGGCTAGTCTTCGTAGAGATGAGACATCTTTCTAGGATTACATTGTCTCGTTCACCCTCTTGCACTCTCTTAGTTGACATGGCTCAAAATCAAATAGACGTTATAAGTTTTATTTTAGTAATCTTCCTTGCTTAATCTTGAAATTTAGTCAAATTTACAAATCTAGGCTCTTGAATATTGTTTACACTTGAGAGACAACATCCCTATTCACGACAATTTGGGTCCGAATCCCGTAGAACTTAAACTGTACAACTCAGTACAACTGGGCTTATTATATACAAGGTTGGATCATATATCAAATTCTTGAGAGCCATTTTAATGAGAAATACTAAAATAAGGACAAGTTAAAGGCTTTTTTTGTTAGACTCACTTTTTTATCACATTTCCACAAATCAACCGTTAGATATTTAGGTATTTATGTTTAGATATGTAATTTTTCAGCTAAATTGAAAATCATTAAGACATTCATAATCGTGATTTAAAAGTTATGAACATAAACAATTCATGTTTAACATATTTGGTTCGTTCATTAATTTGAACTAGTTTGGTACTTTAACGATTAACAATTTAGAAAAAAAATATTTAGAAATGATTTATTCATGCTTACATAAACATTTAACAGTTAATTAACCGTAATGTACTCAAAAAATAGGTTTCCCAAACCATTGATTAGAAAGTTTTCGACGAGTTCTCATTTTAATAATCCTCATTAGAAGAGCTCCCTCAAATCCTTTTCTAGGAAAACCAAAATCCAATAGGGTAAATACATTAAGTATTTTTGATCCCTTACGAAGATACACAATGCTGGTCATATAATAACACAGATTTCCCTTTCAATTAAATTGACAGATTTTGAGGACATTTCACTACAAGACATGATGCATATATTTCGAGCACAGCCACAGACGCATCAGGATGCCAACCCAAAAATCATGTCATGTGAAGCAGAGATTTTCTCATGTTCTTCCTATCATCTTATAGACCACAAAAAGGATTCGAAAATTTAAAGCATGAACAGATTTGGCATACAAATTCAAAGCTTTATTATACAGGTTGAGCACAGGGCTCAATATAGGCACAACATTGGAATGCCACCACCATGGAACTACTCCAAACAGTTTTACATAGACACTTGTACCTAAATGAGAGCTGGAGATTGTTTGCATAATCAATCTAACACATGTAGACAAACAAGAAGTTTCTCACACATACGCTGGAGATGAATAAGCTTCACCGGAAAAATTCATTCACCATGGTAAAGTAAAACATCTGAAACAAAAGATAAGTTCAACCAATCAGAACAAGTTATACTCGACATGGCAAAGGAGCAACTTTTGTTTAACACAAAGCTACAAATGAATTGTTGAACTTTGAAAGAAAACAGTACAAAGGGCCATTTAGTAAAGGAGATTGGAGAAGTACCAGCATCACTTGTTTTGCTTAGCAACGGTCCTGTGAACAGTAGAAACTCCATCCACAAATTTTGTCCGGAAAAGGACATTAGCATTATTGAACATGCCTTCTTTCAGTGAAACCACTATGAACTGAAAAGATATGACAAACAAGAAAACGGGTAAGATAACTTAATTGTCGTGCATAGGCTTTACAATTTATGCCACAATCTGCTCATTTGTGAGAATGAGGTTTGCATTACAAACTCCAGAATACAAGACTCTACAAACACCCAAAGGATGATGTCAAGTCAAAGATCAGTGGTTATGCTAGATCACAACTATGCCTAAAACGTTCTCTGAACTTTTTAAGATTTGTAAAATTCAGATAATATTACTTATATACTGACGGAAAATAAGTTATATCTTAGCTAAATCTAACTTTATGGGTTACAGGAGGAAAAGACGTTACATTTCAGAAGCAGATTCCAGCTAGGTAAAATGTAAATAACCAAATGACAGAATCCACCAACCTGGGAGTGTGGAAAATGACTTTTGATCATTCTTCCAATATTCTGCGTGTGACTTAGATCAAGAGCTGCATCAACCTGTAAGCGAATAATACGATGCTAGTAACTGTTTCATCTAAACAACAAGAGACCAATACAACATAATGAACCTACATTAAAGATTTGCAGATACCACTACGAATGCTATAAGCATCCCACTAGAGTACTCCAAAAAAGAAAAAGAAGTAAAACCTTTGAATGACAACTTCCACATATGGAGTAGACTTTTCAAACGAAGAAAAGACAAGAAAAAAGTTAAAACCCAGGTAAACAAGGGACGAGCGGTCCATTAAACACATAGAACAACAGAGCACCAAAGGTAATAGCCTTCAATATATGCCACCCGTTAAGAACATTATGAGGTAATAGAAAGGTTGTAGAAATGTTTTGATAGAGAATCCATAGGAGAAGCATGCAGTCATATTCTAACCCAAATTGGACACACTTCCGGTAATTGGAATGTGAACAAACCCTAAAAGAAAAGTTAAGCATACCTCATCCAGTATATACAGAGGAGCTGGCTTGAAGAGAAGCAATGCCAAGATCAGAGAAAGTGCTAGCAGGGATCGCTGACCTCCACTCAGTTCTGACAAGGACTGTTTCCAAACACCCCCAAATGCAACACGCACCTCAAGGCCATCTAGGAAGCTGCACCCTTCAGGAGGTTCAAGCTTTCCCATCGTGCCGGGTAAAAGGGTAGAAAAGATAGACCCAAAGTCTCTGAAGGAATTTTTTTTTAGAGTAGTGTCAGTTTGGAGTTAAAAACAAATAGCATTGGAAATATAGAGAAGTTGATAAAAATTATAAAATCAACTGAGAATGACTCACTTGTTAACTTTGACCCAAGTAACGTTCAATGTTTCCTTCTTTTTCTCATCCAGCTCTTCAATCACCATCTTGATCTTAGACTTGTCATTCTAAGAAGGCAAACCTAGAAGTAAGTATAAGGAAAGTAAAAGAGCACTCAGAAAGATCAAGGTTCACCAACCTCAATGATGTTCTTCTTAGACATTAGGTCATTGTACTCGTCTTCTGCTTTCTCAAACATTGCCATAACTTTCTTATTCACCCTTTTCTCAAGGCTACAAAAGAAAGGAAAAAGTTATCTCTCAGCCTCATGGAAGGTACTAATAGCATAACTTTTAGAGCATATCAAAAATGAAAATACTTCAGTCCCTGAGCAGAAAAGTATAACCAACAATTATGAAGAAGAAAAATCCAAGTCACTAACCCTGATTGTTGAGCCTGCAGTTTCTCTAGTTCTTCCCTTGCATTGCAAGGATCCCGCATGGCAAAATCATAATCAGTCCCAGTTTTTCCAAATAGCTGTTTCTCAGATGTTATCCAGGCATGCCTCTCTATCAACTTGTCTACTTTCGTAGAGCAGTCTTTCTGTTCCATTTCCATTCTTTTAACCTAATTTAGAATTTCAAAAAGATTAGAATGAGTTATACGTATGGAGAACATGTAGAGGACAATCAGCAAAGTACCTCATTTTCCATACTCTTCCGTTCAAGATTTGTCTCACGAAGTTTATCTTGAAGTCTTTGCTGTTCAGATTCAATGCCATTAATTTGGGAATCACACTCCTTCATCTTCAAACGAATTGAATCAAGCTGGGATTTTGCATCATCATGCTTATTTCTTGTAGAATTTACCTGCAAAAGAGATGTTTGTAGCATGAAAAATCATACACAAATTATGAGTCAAAACCAGTATAAGTGTTTTACCTTTTCTTTCTGTTCTTCTACTTCTGAAATGAGACCATCAATTTGTGCTCTCAATGAAGATAATTGAGTCTCCAAAGATGCAACCTCTTTTAAAACAACATCCTTTTCCATAATAAGCTTCTCCTTTTCATTTTCATGTCCCTAGCGGTCAGTAAAATCATATCACAAAAAATTAAAGAGCTGATGTGGAATCAGACAATAATTATCAACCCAGAAACTGGAGCAGTTTCCAAACACAATTAGCCACATGAAGACTTCTGAGTAACATTGGCAAACATCTTCCAGAATACTAATCTTTTTTGTTTCTTTTCTTTTTTCCTGGTTGTTTCAATTAGGGGGGAAGCATCTTAGTTAAACAACTCCTGTCCAGTGTATTTTTACATAACAAAAGTTCTGTAACTTGGATTCAAAAGCATAAGAGTTCATGATATTCATAACTAAGTTTATTTATTTTTGTATACATAGAACTTCTTTTATAGGAATGGCAATTATAATAGTATGAGATGCAAAATACAATAGGTGGACAATTATAATAGTATGAGATGCAAAATACAATAGGTAACTTCAGCAGGCCAGCCAAATCACAAGAACCACTATCTAAGAACAAGCATCATCAATCAAGTTGTTTCAAATAAAGTAAGCTCAAATAAGATCCCATGGACAATAAACCTCAGCAATATTAAAACCTACCTTGAGATCCTTTGAAGCTGACTGGAGTTGAGCTTTTGTCTCTTTGATCTTCTTTTCCAAATCTATCAGCCTTCCCTCCCGACTGTTGTCATGCTCTTTGATTGATTTCTCAAGAAACAACACTTTATTCACACAATCTTCATGCAGAAGTTTCTTTTCTTTGGCTGCAGAATTTGCTTCTTGTAGCTCTTGCTCAATCCTCTTTACTAATTCACCAAGCTAGGTAGCAGAATAAAAAATTAGGATTCATGACATAAACGAACCAGTAAATGCAGTCCACAGCATAGTTCTACGAATGAATATGCTAAAAGAGAAAAGAAACGGGACAAAACCTTATGATGCTCATTTTGTTCAGCCCTGCCTTGAAATAATTTAAGGTCATATGATTTGAGTTCTAACTGTGCTTTAAGCTCCATGAACTTCTTGTGAAGAGGCTGAATCTCTCTAATCTGCAATTAAGTTAACAAATACAAAGTCTTGGATAATTTTTTTAATTAGAAGAAAAGAGGTAGAGAGAGAGAGAGCATCTCAGTAATACATTAAAGAAATTACTATGGACATAAAGTTCCCAAGGACATCTAAAACGGCCACAACATGATTTTTCAATTGCATAGAAACATATGAAATTTCAAAGCATATCTTATTAAGAGAAAATAAGATTTCATAGTCAACCTTAGCTTCAATTTCAGTCAACTTTTTCTGGTGCTCGGATAGTTTTAGCTCAGCTTCGGCCAGCTCATGAAGCTGCCTTAACAGATCACCCCCACCCCTGTGATAGTAAATTATTGCTTTAGAAGGAGGACTAGCCAGAAGTATCTGTAATTTGAATCGATAAATGATAAGGACAATAATAACAAGCTTGGAAATTTAGTCAGAGAAAGCTAACAGATACACTCTAAAAAAAGGGGAACAAAGCATCAATTCTGAACTGGAGGAGAAAGAACAGTGGCTTACTTGCGGCTTCCACCGGTCAAAAGCCCACTGGGCTGAAAGATATCACCTTCAAGTGTGACACTTGGGGTGCGAATATCCCTGTTAAACGCAACCTAGGTAACATTCATAGAGAACCAGATTGGGTCATGCAGCTTTCCAATTTAGATTATAAGTGTTTTAAAGGACAATACTATACAATCAGCCTACAGCACAATCAAATCACCCTCTCACCTCCTTCGCAGCATCAATAGTTTTGCACACAAAGGTTGAACCGAATACATATTCCATAGCACTCTGCAGTAAACATTGAATATTAGGTAAAATGAGCAATTATCATATTTGAAATGTCTGTGTTTTGTTTATGCTCAAAGCCTACCCTCAGTTGCTCATCGTAGCCAACCAAAGAAAGTGCCAGTTCTGCGTTTTCCTTGCCAACCTGATCATAAGAAATCAAGGTTTTCAGTAAATAAACTACCCAATTGAGAGGAAAAGAGAAGTCTACAACAAGGTGGGGGGCAGGAGGAACTATTGGTAAAGAACTAACCAATTTAGCAGCAGCATGTTGAACCCTAGGAGGAACTGTGTGAGCTTGAATTTTGTTCAAGGGTATGATTGTTACTCTCCTTCGAAGATTACCATTCTGAAGAAGTTGTTTTCCGGTAGTTTCTGCATCTACAACAACGTTAAACAACTTTCCACCAGCAGTGACCTAGAAATTAGAGATATGTGAGTTAGTACAGTATCTATCAGTCATGAGATGAAATGATCTGTAATAAAAGCATTCCTAACCTCTAAGGCAGTCATTGTGGAGCTATCCTTCACTTTGATAAGTTTTGCAACTACACCCTTGACCTTAGACCTATCAAAATTATTCGCAGGATCTCTATAAGAAAAGTCAACATTTCCCAAGTGTCCTGAAAGATTACGCATTTCATCCTTCAACTTCTGCACACACTCCAACTCAGATGACCGGTCCTGAAGAAAATATTAATTTAGAGAGAGATGAACCAAATAAAGTATAAACTCTTTAGGTGCAGAGAGAACGATCAAACAGAAAGCATGTTAACCTTTTGCAATGCTTCTATCTGGCCCTCCTTATATGGAAGAGACTCCAGTGCCACTTTAACATTTTCCACATCTGTTTTCCTAGCTTTCAGCTCACTCTCCACAGCAACAGCTTCTTCACGCTTTGACATCAGTTGAGAACTTTTCTCTTTCAACTCCTTTTCACAGTGACGAATTTTTGTTTTCAACTGTTCCAATTCTGTTTCAGCACTCCCTACAGCTCTTTTGGCATCACCCAATTGATCTTCAAGACATTTCTCCTCATTTCCACTACTCTTGCCAGCGATTACACCCTGGAAACATTGATGAATCAGAAGTCATAGCGATTCCAAAAGTAACTTGCACACCATGCAAGCATAACATGTAACTTTGAAAATACAAGGTATAGACCAACACACATATACACTGTTTACCTGGTACTGCGTCTCATACTCATTCAGACTATGAGAAAGTTCCTCCGCTCTCCTTTTCAAATCAGCAGCTCCTTCTTCAGCATTTCTGATAGCACAGTCCCTATCTTTTAGAGACTGTTTCATGTCTTCAATGTTGCTAGCAATCTTACAACATAGAGAGGCAATACACAAATTCTATGTTAACATAACCATTTAAAGCAAAGCATGTAGTAAATGATTACATAACAGACTTCAAAGAGCCAGATGTCATACAGAAGAATGCAGTAAGCAATAGGATAAACCAGTTACCTTTTTAGCATTTTCATTTTCAGTATCAAGAGTGTCCTTCATATTATCCAGTATAGACACTTCCCTTACTACATGTTGAGAAAGCTTATCTACTTGGGTGGACAAAATTTTCACTTCTCCACCCATACTAGCCTCCTTTTCAGCAGTCAACTTTGACACTTGTGTCTCCATTTCCTGTATTGCTGCCTGCATCTTTCTTGTATCATCGTCAACCTCAGAAATTTTAGCCTTCACTTGTTCCACCTCACAAACTGCACTGTCTCTAATCCTCTCGGCTTGAACAAATTCATAAGCAATGCAAAACCTCTTGAGCCGATCCAAGTCAGCATTGCCGTTAGCCCATTGCATATACTGTGTCCTTTCTCTCCTCAACTTGTCCAATGCAGGCAGTATCTCATGGTCAAGAAGCTTATTTATCTCATCAACTTTACTCTGCTTCTTCTCAAGTGTTTTTAGAGCAGCTTCCTTTTTGGTTTCATACATTCTCGTCCCGGCAGCCTCTTCAAGCATAGACAGAATCTCGGGCGGTTTCATATTCAAAACCTTGGTAATCCGGCCTTGCATGATGAGAAAATGTGGATTATTCACATTGAGCTGCACCGAATGAAAAAGATTCTGGACCTGACTTGGCTGCGCAAGTTTCCCATTGATCAAGTACTTGTTCCTTCCACCAACCACAATCTGGTAGAGCAATACCAATGGATTCTTATCACATACTTAAAAATGAGATTCATTAATAAAATTTCAGGTTGCAATTATATAAATACTGGGAGTATTACAACCACTCCACTACTACAGCAACTTACAACTAAAATCAACCTAAGAATAGTGAGAAATTAAGCAAGAAACCCTAAATTCCAAGTACTTATCACATACTCAATAATCGGCTTCAGTAACAAATTCCGGTTGCGATTATCTAACTTCTCATAACATTATTACAACTCCAGCAACTCATTTCTAAAATTCAACCCAAGAATAGTAAGAAACCAAGCAATTAAGCAACAAACCCCCAAAATTCAAAATCAAAAACGACATCCAAATTCCAGAAAAGACATACCTGCCGGGTGACGGTGAGTTCGGAATGGGCCTCGTACCCGAGAGGACTGCGAGCCCGGTCCGAATTGTCGAAGACGATGGAGACGGTGGCCTTAGTAATTCCGGCCTGGCCTTGCTTGTACACTAGTTCCTGCAGATTGGCCGCCCGGACTTGCTGTAAATTGGTGATGCCGAGAACGAAGCAAATCGAATCGAGAATGTTGGACTTACCCGACCCGTTTAGCCCGGTTATGGCGTTGAAAAACGGGTCGAATCCCGGCACCACCGTCCGCGTCGCGTACGACTTGAACCCTTCCAAGGTCACCTCCTTGATATACATAGCCGGAGAGCTACGGACTCTAATTGCCGTCCAATTTTGTAGGGATTGACGGTCGGTGATTAGATCGGAACCCTAGAAAATGACCTTCTGGTTTTGCTAAGAACTCTAAAGTCTGAAATGGTTCGACTTTTTGTTATATTTCCGCTTTTTTGGTGGGTTCGAATTTTTAACCCTAAACAAGGCGGGAAACTTCTTACTTTGGGCCTCTATTTTAGATCCTGGGCTTTACACTATATTCAATGGGCTTGCATTGGATGTTTTTGGGCGAGGGACCTATATTGGGCTTTAGACTCTTGAACAAGGTCGTTTTGGTAAGCAAGATATCACATTTAAATGGAAATCATGGTTTTCGAAAATTTTTTTTTTTGGGAATTACCGTGTTCCTACATGGACTTGTATTTTTAGGAGCTGCTCCGAGTTACGATCAAAAATTTCGATCAATTTTTTTTTTTAATGATTTTTTCATTTTTTTCGACTATGAAAAATCATTAAAAAGAATTGGGTCAAGATTGTTAAAGTTCATCAGTTTTAAAATTTTTAAAAATCATGACTTACAGATGTGAAAATTTTAAGCAAAGAATAAGAACATGAAATTTTGACCAAAATCCATGTGCTCTAATGATAATCCACAATTTTGAATGAAAATCATGATTTTGAACCTTTTTTTTTGTTGAGAAAACTCTGCAATCATTTCCTCTTGTAAAATTGGTATTTAGAGGTGTTTTGGGAAACAATTTCTATCATATAAAAAAGTCAAATTTTCTTTTTCTCATACAGAGTTACAGACTGTTTCATGTTAGCAGGACTGGCATTGTTCATGTTTCTATTGTCTTTTTGTATGAAGATTTGTTCATTTCTACAACACTAATCGACTGCATCTATGTCTATACATACACAAGAATCAATAATGCCATTTTGGTCTTTCTTCCTCTTCCTTTTCGGTCAACTCCCGATACTGATACCACTCTGCTCCAGACTTGCCCACTGGGATTGGAGACCTAACAAATATTTCGACTGGCTTGGGGACATGCACAGCTAAATGCAGTTCCCCTGCAGTTTTTTCTGAATTTGAATCAGAACTTCTCAATAATCTGCAAATAGGTTCGATACTAATCCATCCTAAGCCTGATATAGCCACATCGCATGCAGGCCTGTATACAAAAAAAAAAAAAAAAAGAGAAGAACTTTTCATATTGATTAACCGATTAATTTTATAGAAATATCACAACTGCAGTACTCATATGAATGATTTACCTTTGCACATCTTCAACTTTTATCTGCAATTGACGCTGAGAGTCGAGTCCTCTCCATTCATCTGCCCTTTCTTTCCCAGTTGGAGGTGTCAATAAAACTCCAACTTGTTTCTGCAACATGTTAAAAAAAAAAAAACACGTTACAATCACACCAATCAATTTAAAGAGAAAAATATCATGCACAGCCCTAAAAGGCAGGAAGTGTATTACATTTTGATGGTGTCTGTAACACGAAGGGGCTCACTTTAAATGTTTTCAATATATTTCAAATGCTTCATAAGTCTGCTCTCGTTGGGAAAGCAGAGACTATATGAATCTCAAGTGGGACCTTGATTACCTGGTAAAATTCATCTGCCTCATCAGTTGGTACCATATGAATCTGAAGACTCTTTGGCCCATAAAATGTCAAACGTGTTTCAGGGAGAACCTGAAATTATCAATATTCGATTACTCAGGAAACACCATATATGCATCAGCCAGATAAAGCAATGTATCTGAAGCTACAAGACCAAACCAAACCTTTAAGACGTCAATTCTTACAAGACCACCCCAGAATATTGAATAGCCATTCAAATCATTGGAATTGCCTTTCCCTGTTGTTCCATTTCCAGAGGAAACCTGGGAATTCTGGATAAGAATAAGAAACGTCAACAACTCAAATATATAAAGGAAAAATTAAGGCGGGGGAAAAAATAACTTACAGGCAAAGATTGACCCCTAAGCCGACTTTGAGGAGCAAGGGAAGGTAGGTCTTCTGAATGAACCACTGCTGCTTGCCTATGGTGGAGATGAACTCCAGGTGTGTCATATAATTTCTGCAGATAATAGAAGGTTACTCTACTAAATTCTGAAAGGCCATTGGTCAAATAAAGATACTATGGCATACCCCTCCTCCTAAGAAAGCGTTGATTTGAATTGGACCCAAGGTAGTTCCAGGAACAGCAGATTGTATTGGTTTGTACTTTTGGGCTGAGGCAGCAACTGGATCCTTTTCCGCCATCAGTTCTGGTGTCACAGCATCAACAACAAGTCAGTTCAAATGAAGAATGACTCTTTCAGCAAATTAAAACCTGGCATTTATATTTCTGAACAGAACTGCTATAAACTTCATGTAAACCAATGGCAACAAAACATGAATGGATGTCAACTTATGAACTTACTCAGTAAAGCACTGATAAAAGCTGATTTCCCCACATTTGCGGAGCCCTACAGAAAAAGGTACTATAAACTATCAGAGCTGCAAAAGAGTTTTTATAGGTCAAACCAAGTAAGCACGAACTAGAGGATAAGCGATTCAGAAGGCAAAACAAGACAATGACAACTCCTTTGTTTTTCCCCCTTTACAAGCATATCTCCATGGCTGAGCAAGACTCCAGGGGTAGCTCACCAGGACTTGAGACCACTCCTTACATCTTGGCCATTGGCACACACAGATCTCTTAGACAAGTAGCAATCCATCATAGAGAATTTGAAGAACTGAATTTGAAAATGGCAAGGAACAAAAAGAACTCTATGACTGAAATGATGATTATTATTCTTTTTCTTCTGAGATTTCAAATGAAAATCAGCAACATGACTTGACTGGGCGTGAAGCTTCTGATGGGTAAAATACCCTTGGAAAAGTATGAACTGATTTAAAAGCTTATTGAAATTCCATACAGTCAAGAAGCCAAAATCTAAAATGTGAAGCCATATGTTGAGAATCAATAATATTCATAGCAGTTCACGAAAACCATACACTCCAAAAGCAGGGGCATTAAGTAAAAAATTCTTCAGGTTCTGAAAAGTGTTAAATTCACTTGACAAAACCACATACTCAGTACTAAGTAAGTAAACTTCCAGAATTCCCATCAAGTAGCTCACCATAACATACACGTCCCGTCCCTGCACCAAAAAACAGCCAAAGAACTCAGTTTAAAGTTCATGTAAATGACCAAAATTCATATTCCATTTCATTCAACAGAAAGTACAAAATGACAATGAGTAATCCTGTTTCTTCAGCTGGCTATAATTAACTAACTGATATGAATTGCTTTAGTCAGGTTAACGAGTTTCACAAATGCAGATGCTCATAAACTGAGAAGTAAATACCTTCTTTTCCTTTTGAATCTCTGATGCAACTCCAGCTACTCCAACCAAAGACTTTGAACTCGTCAGATGAACACTCATAACACTGTAAACAAGCACCAAGGGAAACCCTTTTAGATGGACACTATATAATTATGTAAAAGCAAAGGCCAAGGAAACTAATCTTACTTGAGCTTCTTCTTTACAGTGGCCTCCACAACCCAATCGCCAATACAATTAAAATCAGTCCCCTTGGGAAGTAAATCAACCTGTCATTAGAAAGTCCAATTAGAAAGCCGCATGCACCACCGTCACATTACATAAGTAATAATGAGCAGCTTAATACCTTAGTAATCACTAATATTATAGGATTCGCACCAGCCAAATCGCGCACACGAGCCAAAAAGCTGCCATTGAAGTCCACAATATCAACCTACATTCCACTAACCATCTCAAACAACCGACATTTCTCAACGCAACTCACTCAATTCATTCGAAATCAAATGCTATCAAGTAGTTACCAATTTTACTATCAACGCTCTCTCGTATCGCAAATGCGAGAGCTTCTCCCGAAGCTGTTCCGCCATGATGAACTGCTTCCCGCCAGCATAACCACCATTCCCACCCACAGCGGTTATCATGTGGCCATGAGATAGAAGCTTGCACCTTCCACATATAACAGTTCTAAGCTGGTGGTGCTTCTTCTTCTGCACATCAAACACAACCAAGATATATGAACATCTCATCCCAAATTTCATTCATTCATTCAACCAAAGCCAAAATTGGAGCAAATTACGAAACTCTAGGTTGAATTGAACAAAATTTATACCAATGCATAGGTCTCCGGGTCGGAATAACCCGGGGCGTCGGGCTCGGAAGTCTGTAACGGAGCTCCGCAACCGTAACAGCAAGCGACGGCGGTGGAAAGCTTCAAGGGCTTCTCTTTGAGCCGCTTCTTTTTCTTCTCCTTGAGCAAGAGCTTAGCCGAGTCGAAGGAGCGGCGGCTTTCGAGGAAGCGGTCGCCGGGGGTGGGTGCGGCGGCTCCGGTGCCTTCGGGTTGGGGTAACTGGGGCTCCGAGAGGGGTGGTTTCTGGTGGGGCTGAGAGAATCGGCAGAGGATGAGGGTGGTGTTGGCGTGGAGGTTGAGGAGCTTGAGGTTGGGGAGTGTGAAGGTGAAGGGAGAGAGGAAGGAGGAGAGGGTTTTAGGCGCCATGGCCGTTAATGGGTTTGGAGGATTGGTGATGATGTGGATTTCAACCAGGACCAGGATAGAAGGGAAGAGCAACGAAAAATGAAAAAATTAAAAAGTTTGATCCGCTGCCGGGAGTCGAACGCGGTTTAGTCTAAGCTTTACCAATTTGTGTTGTGCTACAGCGGATTTATTGTGTGATATTAGATATAAAAATATTATACAGATTAAATAATTTCTAAGTAATTGAAAAAAGTTGTTCCGCTGCCGGGAGTCGAACCCGGTTTAATTGTAAGCTTTACCGATTTGTGTTGTGCTACAGCGGATTAGTTGTCATTAGTATTGGATATATAAATTTTATAAAGATTTGATTTTTTCTAACTTTTCAGTTAATAAGTTTCATGAAATATTAGATATTTACTAAGTTAATAAAACATATTTGTTCTATTGCATGAGTTGGACCCAGTTTGAAAATAAATTTATATCCAATTGATAACAAATTGATAAAACTTAAAATCAAAGTATTAAATATTTTCTAAGTAAATAAAAAACATTTGTTCCATTGTCGGGAGTTAAACCCAGTTTGATCATAAGCTTTACCAATTTGTGTTGTGCTGTAGTAAATTTTCTGTTTAGTATGGTTATAAACATTTTACAAAGTTTTAGATACTTTAATTTTTGTATTGTGCTACGAAAATTTGTTATTAATAGTGTATAAAAGTTTTATAAAGCATTTTTATTTTCTAACTTTTATTCAAACAACAAAAAAAAATTAATTAAAGTATATATGTTGTTGAGAGTCGAGCTTGATTTGATAACCAATTTGTATGATACTACACTGGATTTGTTGTTAGTATTGGATTAAAAATTTCATAAAGAATCTGATTTTATTTTCAGCTAATAAAAAATATGTGTTCCTCTATCAGGAGGCAAATTCAATTTGATATTAAGCGTTACCGATTTGTGTTGTGCTACAACAAATTTGTTGCCCAAGTCTTGAGTTTAAAAAGAGAGTCAGACCAGTTTGATCATACACGGGTGATGGTGATACAGCACTTCTTGTTGGTTAAATGAACATAAATGTGAAAGAGTTCACTAGTACTAGCTAGTTAATTACACAATGTCAAAAGGGGAGTCTAAATGAACTACAAATGCTACAAAACAAACAAGAACTAATGCCTGAGCAGTAGTCTATACTCAGCATTACACTACAATTCCATCTGCATTCCCAGTACTCGAATCTTGAATAGGGAACACCACATTGTCATACAAAAGACCAGCAACTGCAGCACCAATCAACGGTCCGACCCAGTAAACCGCTTGGTTCTTGAAGCTACCAGCAATGACTGCAGACCCGAATGCACAAGCCGGGTTCATGGATCCGCCGGAGAACGGCCCGGTTGCCAATACATTGGCCCCTGCCATGAGCCCGATGGCTAAGGGCCCCATAGCCCCCAATGCACCATGTCTTGGATCACCAGCAGCATAAACAGTGTAAACCAGTGCAAATGTTAGCACACCCTCCAAAACTGAGGCTCCAAATCCTGTCATTTCTTCTGTAATTGCATATGTTGGAACATGCTGCATAGTAAATATAACAAACAATTAACTGAATAAAATCGAAAACCAACTGTAAGAACATAATGCAATGGTATTATGACCCAAATTAAACTACCGTTAAGGTTTAGGGTTAGGGTTAGGGTTAGGTTTAAATTCCGATATAAGCAAAATAAAGTACCTGTCCAACAACAGTGACTTTTAAGAGAAGGCAAGCCATGACAGCAGCCACCATTTGGCAAATCCAGTAGATGAGGGCAATAGGGACATTAATGTGACCTCCGACGGCCATGGCAAAGGTGACGGCAGGATTTACATGGCCACCGGAGGTGGAGGCCGAGATGTAAACGGCCGAGGCCAGTGCAAAGGCATTGGTGATGGCAACCAACGCCAGACTAGCTGGGTCTGATGCAGCATCTGGCATCAACTTTCCTGCCACATCAACAAAACCAAACGAAGTGTAAGAAAAATGAACCAACTAATTAATATCGTAACAATCTAAACTAGTTTCATACTTCCATTAATGCTTGTTGTGTAACAGACCCAACAATCTTTATAGAAGTTAATGACAGAATAATTTGGTCAAAGAACGCATGCAAGAAATTAAGGGCTCCATTCCAAATAAACCCTAAAACTAAAAGGAAAAACAGGGTTAATTACTTACTGGAGGACATCATCGAACCAACAACAGCGAAGACGAAGAAGAAGGTTGAGATGAACTCTGCAAGATAAGATCGGAGAGCATTGGGACTAATTACTTGTTGGAATCGAGCAGCCAGCGCAATCCTAGCCATTTTTGGGCAATTAAGAAGAAAGACCAAATACTATGGTAAGAAAGAAACTCGATCGAGGTATAATAACAGAAGAGGGAGAGACTGAGATCGACGAGCAGGGAAGGGAGGGAATTAATGGTCGAAATGTAGTTTGGTCTCTGGTAGAGGGAGTTATATATTGATCCAAGTGGTGCAACGCATTTGGCGAAGGGATATGAAGGTTATGCAATTCGAAATGAAAAATGTTAACCGCCAAAGCCAACGTGGTCACGTACATGTAACTATGTAACTATGTAAGATTGGGAGGACATGGGTGGTTGCGGTTGACAAATTATATGGTTGTATCCTTGTATATTTTGTGAACCAACTTCTAAAGAGTAAGTTCAATAGTAAGACTCCCAAAGGAATATATGGTAGTACTGTAACAAATTCTTTTAAATTCTGCCCTTGTTTAGTCCCATAAGTTATCAGTAGTTTTGATTCATAGTGTGGCCGGTTTTGTTTGTTGCAATTTTGGCATTTTATGTAGAATAAGTGGACGTATTATAGGGAAATGACCTCAAATTTAATTAAAAATCTAAAATACACATGCAACCAATTGTGACACTGTCAGCACAAAATGAAAAAGTTGATGGAATGATGGTGTTAGTTCAATGAGAGAAGTACATAAACGTACCATAACTTCTAGGTATATTCTTAAGTAATGGTGTATGAACTAATAAAGTCCAAGCTTTAACTACATTTTTTTCATAAAATTTTTTAAGTAAGACAGACCTGTCACGTGTCTTCTACGCCTAATCAGTCATATTTCTCTATCTTTTAATTGAATTTCCTGAAACTACCCATATTTTAATTAAAATAAAATACCTAAACCAAGGTACAAAATTACGACTAAATTTTACGCGCATTGGCAGCATCTGCGAGAATTGTTTTTGGATGAAACCCCATTCAAGTTCGAGTCCTAACAATTACCGCGGTTATTGACAGGTGACTAATGACAATCGAAGCCTGTCGAGACTCTGTGGGGTTTTTTCACTCCTATACTTTCGCAGGCCGATCATCAATCTCTTGATTGGAAGTTAGGCTGATCACTCAAGGCGTCTGTGGGGCGTCGACATAGCTTGGGCTTGAGGGGCTCTCCCTTCGGCCGACCTTTAATTTCCAAAAAGAAAAAAAGAGCAAAGCTCAATAGAAAGGGGTCATCCGGCCATGAAGTCGTGGGAACTCCTTTCAAGCATACATATATATTAATGTTGTGCTCAGGATACCTAGTAGATTTGCCCATCTTTTTTTCTTTTTCGAACGAGAATCTCTGAAGAAGGTATGACTCACAGAACATTGGACATAAATTTTCCCAAGCAGTTTAAGCAACATAGATATTAATTTTCCTTCTAGAGGTTAACTGGATCCCTCCCATACATCTCACTTGAGCGGATTGAAGTGTAAGGCATTAAGCTACCGCCCTCCAAGGGTCACAACAGGCAGCATACCGTACTGCCGAAGCATACATGCATGACCAGCCGAATCAGTAGACAAAGCCAAGTGATCAAGAAGAGTAACTAGGACTGCTATAGATTGCTATAATTCGAGAATTAGTCAATAGTGTGTTAAAATCGTGTGTAGTGTGAACTGTCTTGCCATTCCGATGACTATCAATGTAATCACAACTCAAAAAGTGCAGTATCTTATTACATCACTTCTGCTAGTACCATATCTGACTTGCTATAGCTTATATATAGGGAACAGCTGAGGATAGCAGGGTTCAAAATGACGTCACAATAAATAATAATACAAGTTGCAATTATGACCCTTGTATAATTCGATATCTGCTTGCATATTCTCAACTACAATCCTCTCAATCTGATCTAAACACGCAAGTAGTAATGCAACTCGGAAAAATTTCCAATAATCAGAGGCTTAGAGAAAAATAATTCCCAACGTCTCCAAAGTAGAAAAAAAATTCAAATCTCCTGAACTAAAACAAAAACTCATATCCTAACTTAAACCTACAAAAGTTGTAACTTAAAGCATAATAAAAAATTTCAAAACTAGAATTCTAGAGGTCACTTTATGACATAGTCGAGTCTCCAGAATCCCATCCATATCTTTTGTAGCCACAAGGTTTTGACCATGGAGGTTGAGCTTTAAGGAGATAGTCAGGTGAGGGACATATGGTCAAATTGAAAGGAGCAAATCTATGAAAACACGAAATGACGGCTAAGAAAGGGGTCAATACATACTCAACAATAAGGCAGGTATGTTACTACAAACAAAGTTAGAGAAATAGAGAAGGGTTAGCTAGGGCCTTAATATCGATGAGAATGGGGGTAATAGATAAAACATGGGTTGCTAATAATGAGAAGAAAAAGAGCGCCTCTTCTTCAGTTCATATACCCAATGTGAGATCAGGCATATATGCAATACACATCCAGAATCAATTTCTTCAAAAAGAAAAGTGATAAAGTTCATCCGTGCAGGATGTTAGCCAGCTCTGTTTCCAGGTGGGGATAATGCTACAGAAAGGAAAGCGTGTAGGCTATATGTATGAAAACAGAAGTTAAGAACCTACTGTGACAGAGAGAACTGGTGCGCGTCCAGCTATTTGAAGCCCCAGCCTTCAAAAATACAAAATAGCAGGCCATACTTTATCATTTTCAGCCAAAGAAGCTGGAGGAACTAAATCTCTCAAAGGTAAAAGCAACATACAAAGGTCTCTTTGTCTCTGCAGAAAGACACTAGGACATGGCAGAAAAGATGTCAAAAAAAATCATTACCAGAAACTAACTTCAACTGAAGATCGCATAAATTAACCAGGGAAACAGAGTTCTAAGCTTAGGAAAACAGATGGTCATTTGGTGTTGAGTGAAGATTAACCTAGCAGTGCCAGGACACAAATCTTTACGTGCAGTGTGAATTAATTTCTGGCCCAATAATACAATCCTACCAATACCTGTAAAGACAAATCGATGTTCAGGTGAGCACGATAGCACGCCATGAAAGCAAATAAGACTTCCATACACACAATTCCTTTTTTTTTCAATTAGCTAGATCTTATAAATGCAACCTATGGATCTCTATCACAATCTAAAACTCACAACCTTCAGAGACACTTAAGATATCTACCTCAACATGTGGTGAAACATCTCATCTACAGTTAACTTTCAATTCCTCATCTTTATCCTACAAAGGCTGATGCATTGTTTTCAGCATCCTAGCTACACGATCCAGCCATCATAACCACATCTATCTATAAATGCAAAGGTTCAACAATTCCAACACGTCAAAATCCAATCAGCACTAATTCACATACCCTCATCATTTTTGTGGTATTAAACAAAGCTACAGCTATAACTAAGATCACCGCTTAAACGAAAACTAAAACAACTAAGAACAGAACATTGGCAATACAAAATTCAGGCTCACCTGTAACAACCTCAAGTCGAACTTGGGCATACTACAATTTGTCCCAAAATAGGAAAAATCCCAATTATTTGTCACTTTTCCAATGTGGGATTTTAACTCTCCAACACACACTACAATACACAGACTCAAATCACTCTTTTCACACCCATTTATTCCCTCTCACCTCCCTTCACCACAATGAATTTTGAGAAAACAAAACACATCGGAAGCTTACAATTGCACTTCTCTGAGGAGTCAAGACTGACGAGACCGAAGAAGGATGAAGAGGTTGATGGAGGACTCAGTGATTCACGAAGCGGACGAAGAAGAAGAAGTCACAGATATGAGCGATCCCAAATTCGCTTGCTAGGAAAAAAAAGACTTTATAGGTAAGAGAAAAGGAAAATCCCGAAACTCTGGGTGGGCTTGAGACTACCAATTGGGCCTAAGTTGGGCCGAAAGTCCTGCTTTGCAACTTCGACTGGGCCGGGTCTAGTGAACTTGCTCTCTTCCGGCGGCAGCTCGTTTCTGGTCCTCCAATTGTCCGCCCCGCCAACTGACTGGTTCCGGCGCCGTCGTCAGTCTCTGCCGTTTTCCTTTTGGTCGTGCCGTAACGGCGGCAGGTTCTGGAAATCTTTCGCATCAAGTTAAGGAAATTAAACAGAGAGAAAATGGTCGAAAGAACCTCCGAGACGGCCTGCTCTCTGATCAACCGGTCCACTTCTTCATCAACCTTCGCTCCGGTACCCCTCAACCACATGCCGACTCCGTCAGTTACGGCCACCATCTTGTTCCGTAAATTCTGTAAAAAACCACTCCCACACTTTACCTATCCCCTTGCTTCTTCTCGACACTGCCGAAACGACGTCATCGGACGCTGGAGCCTCTGGAAAATTGACAAATAACTTGGAGAATTGAACCAAGAATTCAAGCTCCTTTGGATTCCTTGGTTCCTTGATTGGCAAACAAAGTAGATTTCTTTTAGCCATAATATTGCTTAAAAGATCCACCAGCTTTTCTGCAACTATCGATTCGTACTCCCACAGTGCTTCGGCGGTGGCATTGTACGTGCAGGCGAAGCTCTTGATCGGACCCTGACATGCAAAGTTGTGAAGCCTTTACCAGTGACGATCCGGAGCACTTAAGCTGTATTAGAACCTGAAGAAGATTCTCCACATCCGCTTCATCTGAATCCATGGTGTCTCCGGCGAGGGTCTTGTTTTTCGACGGAAATGGTTTATGCTGGTCTTGGTGACGGAGTTTGTTGGACACTTTGGACTGTCTTAGTGACCAGTTTTATAATTTATCCCATGGGTTTTTTTCGTCATTTTACGGAAGGCGGGTGGGGTCAGTTATGCCATGTAGGAAAAGAAACTAATCTTTTCTTTTGGCGGGAATTTGGATACAGCATTATTCTAGTTTCGAAGGCTTGTTTTTGTTTAGATTTAAAAATAAATAAAAGGGCTGGTGCAGGACTGTCATCAAGCCTTCGTTAATGAAATTATTCGAATACGAGAAGGGATATTAAGCCTAAACATCTAGGGTAGGTCGGTACGTCCCGAATGATATTAGAAAACTTTACAAAATACATGTATTCAAACAAGCACCAATTAGCAAAGAATGCTCTACTGACTACTTTATTTACTTTGACAAAACGATGACATAACGGAAAGGTAACTCGATGACAACGAAGCATAATTACAGAAACATAGTTTTCCTACCATGTTGCCGCTGGAGAATAAATCCGACGATACTTGGTTTCATTCTGCCACTAGGAGATTGCGACAATTTAACAATGAATCGTCGCCTCACTAGGGCAGACAAGGCACTTATGCTGTGTTTGTTTCGTGGGATTGGACGAGATTGGACTAGCTTATGTAATAAAATTAGATTTATCCCACGTCTGGCACACATGAGGACTCAATTAAATGAGATAAGAGAGTCCCCGCATCAACTCCCAGCCTTCTTACATAGAACCCCCAAAACTCAACGGACTGTGGAAGCAAGGGCTTCAACAACTCTCATTAGTCTCTCCATCCATTTTGCGCGCTTCAGCCTCATCTCTCAATCTCTTTTATGCTTCAGCCTCGTCTCTCCACTCTCGATCGCGCTTCATCGTCCTTGAACTACTCGTCTAGGTTCAATTTCTTTCCTCTCTCATGCTCATTCTTTTGCTTTGATCACTATTCACTCTTCCCTTCGACCCTGTCTATCTTCTTCTTCTCGTGTATCTACTGTGATTTGTCAAATTAAAGACTATGGATGATTTTCTATTAACAATTGTTTATGGGTTGTAACAATTGGTGTCTGGGTAGCTTGATTTGCTAAGAATTGATCGATTTCAAGACTGGGGTTTTTTTTTCTTTCTTTTAACAATATATGTGTTTTTATCTTCTTCTTTGGTTGGTTGTTTTCATTGATTTTGGATGTTACTATGAAATCTTAGATATGGATCGAAGACAAATTATGTTGCTCCTATTGGTGGAGTTGTGGCACCTAGAGACAATGTGTGCTTGTAGTATACTTGTGCTACTGATGTTTAATTTGAGACGAAGATGTGCTGAAATACATGCTCTAAATAATCGTTCATTGGTTTGACGTGAAACTCGTTTGAGTTATCTAGATAGTATTATAGACAATAGTGAGACCGAATGTGTATACGAGTTAAGAATGGATAGAAGGACTTTTGGCATTTTGTGTTAACTGCTTCGTATAGATGGAAAGATAAAGAGTGATGGTTTGGTGTCTGTGGAAGAACAAGTGAAGAATCGTACTATTAGAGATAGATTTTTTCGATCCAGAGAGACTGTTAATAGGTACTTTCATTCTATACTACAAGGTGTTTTACGATTGCAAGGTAGTTTGTTGAGGGTACCTGATCCAGTACTTGCTGACTGCACAGATCGTAGATGGAAGTGCTTTAAGGTTAGTTTATTGTGGGGACAATAATTATGCCTTTTCTGATTGTTAAAGGTTCATCTTATATGTGCAGTTTATAAACTTCATGAATATATATATATATATATATATATATATATATTTAATAGAATTGCTTGGGGGCACTAGATGGAACTTACATTAGAGTGCGTGTACCTGCAATTGACAAGCCAAGATACCACACAAGAAAGGGTGAAGTTGCTACAAATGTGTAAGCTGATTGTTCTCGTGATATGTAGTTCATATTTGTCTTACCGAGTTAGGAAAGATCGATATCAGACTCTAGAGTTCTTCACGATGCAGTGATTAGGCTGAATAGATTAAGAGTTCCCACTGGTAAGGCTATTGGATTAGTTGTGTAGATTAAATTAATGCAATTTATGTGTCTTTCACACACTAATAGGAATTTTTATTTCAGCTATTAGGTTATTATTACCTTGTAGATGGTGGTTACACAAGTGGTGAATGATTTCTTGCACCATATAGAGGAACAAGGTATCATTTGCCGAAATGGGATAAAGAAACATACCTAGGGATCATGTGGAATATTTTAACATGAAGCATTCGAAGGCAAGAAATGTCATAGAACGTTGTTTTAGAATGTTAAAAGGAAGATGGGGAATACTAAGGAGTCCATCATTTTATCCAATAAAGATACAATGCCGCGTGATTACTGTTTGTTGTCTTTTACATAATTTTATTAGGAAAAAGATGTCCATTGATCTTTTGGAGTATGCAGTATATGAATTAGATGCACAAAATGGGGAAGAAGCTAATGTAGTTGGCACAGTTGAAGTGTCTAATCAATGGACTGCTTGGAGGAATGAATTAGCTTTACAAATGCATAATGAATGGACGAGAAGAAAGGCTGTAAGAGTTGCCAGAGAACAGGGGTCTAAGGTGCTGTTGCAAGGGATGCAAGAGCTTTAAGAGAATAAATCATGTAGTTTCTGCTTTATAAATATTTGAGTACTAAGGATCATTATTTATGTAGCTTTTGATTTATTGTGAACACTAGATGAGACACTAGCTAACTGATTCTCTACATCAATTACTTGCATTGTTAGGAGCTATTGCTTAGTAGAGTCATCTTAGAGAATACATTAATGCATTTTAATGCTTAGGAGTGTGATGACCTAGTCTTAATTATATTTAATATGAAATTGTTTTCCTTATTCTCATTCGTTTTTGTGTTTTACTTGTATTGTTAAAATTGATTTATTATTTTTAGTTTGGGTTATTAGTTTTGTTGATAACTCACAAAGAAAAACACAAGCAGAGAGAAAAAGAGGGAAAGCTGTGGGATTGTGTTTGGTGGTACCTTTTGAACTTGCTTTGTTATGCTCTTCTTGCAGGTTTTTCTCTTCCCTCTGCCCTTAGGAATTGAAAATTTTGGTTTTAAAAAATTTAGTGAAATGCTCGAGTGTTGTGTCTTAGTTTGTCGAGACTAGTCTTAAGTTATTTCATTGCTTCAATTCTTCGTGGCTGTGGGCTGACAAGGTTAATGAACGTTTTGGTCTGGGTGAAATTGATAAACTCCTATGGGGCTTCTGCTATTTTATTTTGAGATCATTGCAGTATAAATGACAGTTTCAACTTTAGTCTTCCTTGGGTTAACACAGATGTGACTGATCAGTTTGTTGGCATTTAGGATATAATTTACTGTTTTACCGATTAAGAATTCACTGAGTCTGAAATTCTTTTTTATTATAATAAGAAACAAAAAGAATGGTAACCAAAAAAAAAAAAGACTGTGGTTTTGATGTTGATTGAAATTGTTGGTAGTGTAATTTTCAAGTTTACTTCCCTTATTGTTTTTTCTGGTAATTAGGGGTTTTCAGATTCTTTGTTCAATTATAAGTTTCATTATTCATCATGTGAATATAGTTGTGGATTGAGTTAGAATCTCATTTTTCTAAGACTTGCTGCTAGTTCATAATCCTGTTAAGTTTACTCATGTTCGATTTAAAATGTTTTGGAAGTTTATTGTTTTCTCCTATTTTGCTTTGTTATATTCTTTAGGGGTTACAAGTATCCTCGAATGCATTTGATTTCATGTGTATCACTTGTAGCTTGGTGATGTTATTGTTATCTTCTGTAAAGAGAGAAACAATTTGCACTCCTTTTTGCACTTTCAGTTACAAAACAATGGGATATATGGTTTTGCAGGGATAACGAATCAATATTAGCTCTAGTTTTGGTTAGATTGGAAGGGTTTGAACGCTTAATAGTTAACACTAGTTTTTGGGTTCTTATGACAGAAAGAACCATGATTCAGGTATTTGTGTATTCAGGGTTTAAACTTTAGGTGATTGTAAACATTTGGAACATGATAAAGTTCATACTTCATATGCCTCAAACAACTTTGGATTCAGGCTGAAGTGGTTTAGTGCTTAAACTTAGTTCTGCCACTTACGTTTAGTCGATTATAAACTAGTTATTGGTGTTGAAGTATGATGAGCTAGATATTCATTGCCAACAAGACTTAACTTCCTTCTTTATTGGCGTTTCTGGTTTTCATGGAGTGAGGAAGGACTATTATTGTTGTTATGTATTCAAGTGTGCATTCATTTGGTTACAGGCGATTAGTTCATTTTGGTTGTAATTGATGAATGCCTGCTGCAAGTGGTGTGTTTTGGCTGATTGCCTAGTGTCACGCCCCTAATTTTGAATAATAAATTCAAATCCGAAACATGAATACAACTAAACAAATAATGTCCTGAATTTTTTTTTTTTTTTCATAAATCAACATCTCACAAACCATAATACAAACCTCGTAGCAAACTATCTCTCGAGTCAATTATTACAATACCAACATAAATAAAATGTTATGCTCAAAGAGTCTATAAAACACACCAAAATAAACCAAGTGTTGGTCTCAACTCAGCTGTCCTACTTAGCTTGCTCTCCACCCTGATTATCCTGACCTGCAAGATTATCTGCTACACCGTTTGAATAATGTACCGGGATTGCAATAACATAAAACCCCCGGTAAGCTTTCTGAAAGCTTGTGTGAGTAAATAAGAATGAACGGTTGCATAATTAAGTCATATTTCTTTTCACCCAAGTCAACACCCAACAAATTCCAACATTCATAAAGAAACCACAATCTCAAATATCAATCACCAAATCATCAAATTAATACGGGATCTAAACTCACATCTTTCTTCTCAAAACCCCGAAATCGTATTTATAAAAATATGGTAACTGACAGACTAGAGCTCTACTGTATCATAACCCGTCACTTGGCCTAGGTTATGGCATCCAACATGGTTATTGCTATCGTAGTTCATCAATATCTATTTAAAACGTCCGATGCGTATACTCAATCTAGCCCCATTACTCGACAAGGGTTGTGGCATCCAATTTACTCAACCAATCGTAGCTCATCATCCACCTAGGATCAGAGCGTCCGATTCCCTCATACCGGTCACTACGTCGACCCTAAATCATCATTGAGTACAACAACAATCTTTCACACACACAATAGGATCAACAATTCCATAATACATACTATTATTGTGTATATATGTGCTCAAAATACATCTCCAAAAATCACCAATCCATTCTCAATCATATCATCACTCAATAACACATCATCCATGAATTTCCAATATAATTTTACCAATCACTATTATCATCAATGAATATGGTAAATAACGTTTTCGATTTCACGTCAATTAAATCATTATAAAACCACACATCTCCATGTCACACAATTCCATATATAATCATGTAAATATATATATATACATAATCGTTCACTCAGGAATGACCCATAATACCAACTATAGTTCACACAAGAAAATCGTGAAATTCATTTTGTATAATTAAAATCATTTTACTTACCTATGGTCCGTAGTTGATCAAGTCCATGTGATTTTAAAAATAAATATTTAATCCATAAATATTTTTCACACAACTACGGTAAAATAAAGTTATTAAAAGTACTCGGTTCGTAATATGAACCACGTGAGATTTACTCACCTCTAGTCATGCTGCGTCTTCTTAACAGCCCAAAAATAACAATCCAAAATCGTCCACCAATCGATCCGTCAATCACCTGGAGCTAAGTGAGATGAGGTCTAGATCATCCTAGATCGAGCTTTGAAGTTGGATTACTCTTGGCCCTCTTATCAGATTCCAGATTGAATCAGAGACTTCAAAACTTCAAACCTTGATCTATCACTCCACACTCAAAATCGTCAAGCAAGGCTTATATGGGGATGATCAGGAGGAAGAGATGATTCCAAAAATGATGAAGATCGGCCGAGGAGACGCCGAAAAACCGGAAATCCTGCCGGGTCTGAATAACTTTTGGGTTAGGCTTTGATCTCGCCCTGGAGGCCGTGGCTGGGCGGGGCGAGGTTACCAAGCAGCTGGGCTCGATGAGGCACGCTCGGGAGGTGCTCGGTCGTTGGTGGTGGCGGCCGGGAGGGCTGGGTTCCGGCCGTGTCAGGTCGGAACCGATTCAAAGGGGGAGAGGGGTTCTGTGAGAGAGAGAGAGCGGAGAGAGCTGGAGGAGAAAGTGAAGAAAAAAGAAAATGTTGTCCTTCAGAAAAAGGACAAAAAATATTTCACTATTTATAGAAAATTCCTAGATTTTTAAAAATTCATAATAAATTCATACTAACTCCGAATATTTCGTTCCACATATGATCGAGATCGTATCGACTAGCTCTACAACTTTCATGAAGGAAATTTTCCCAATTTTTGAAGGTATAAAAAGTTGATTTTTCATGATCCCCTGTTCGTTTTCGAAAATAAAATCGTTCGAACTAATTCCACAACTTCTCCAAGCTTTGTATTCACGCCCACGACCGCGAAATCATTTCTAAAAATCCACAGAATTTAATTTGGATTTTTCGGGGTATTACACCTGGTTTAATGGTATGTAAGTGTTTTAGCTTTTAGGTTTCTGAGGAATATGGTAAAAAGCTCGGTGTCCATATCATCTTATTATGTGGTTATGTTCTCAAATCTATGTTTCTTTAACCATTTTGGAACCAGCAATGATTTTTGGTTTGTTGATCATATTTATGTTTCTTTAACCATGAGATGTTGATTTTTTTTTTTTTAGGAAATGGAAAGTGATGATGAAAATATAGAGCAAGGGAAGTCAAGGCGTGTATGGACCAGCTTTGAAGAAGAATCATTGTTGAATGTTCTTGTCAGAATTATTGCTAGAGGACAACGCTGCGACACTGAAGTTTCAAATCGGGTACTTCAATCAAAACAGAGAATGCTTTAAATCTTTTATGTCCCAATTCCAATCTGAAGGCAAGTCCACATATTGAGTCAAAGTTGAAAAAACTTAAGAAAGATTATAGCATAATCTATGTTATGATGAACAAGAGCGGATTTGCATGGAATGATATCAAAAAGTGCATTGAAGTTGATAATAATGAAGTATGTGATACGCATTTGCAGGTAATGAGGAAGTTTCATTGACTTTGATTTTTAAACTAACTGATTTCATTGCTCACTTTGATCGATTCATTTTCTGTTTCTATCATAGCATAACAAAAAGCCAAAAGGATGGAGAAACAAGAAGTATCCATTATTTGATAGACTAGCTACCATCTTTGGGACTGACCGAGCTACTGGAAATGAGGTTGAGGTCCCTGCTGATATGATGCAAGAGCAGAGCAACAATGAAGATGATATAGGCCTTAAGAATGACACAAGCCCCATGTCAATCAGCACAGATAGCACGAGACAATAATCTCAGGTCAGTCAGAAAAAGAGGAAAAGAAATGATGAAGATAAAATTATGCTTGCATTGGATAAATTGTTTAAAGAATCTGGAAAAAGAATGCAAGCAGTGACTGATGCCATAGTGAAAGGTAATGAAGATCGATCTAATATTGCTAAGGAACTTAAGAAAATGGGACTTTTTGTTCTAGACCAAATTGAGGCATTGAAAATCATTTTGGATAAGCCCCAAAATATCTTTGTGTTCATGTCCTTAGATGATAAAGTGAGAAAAGTGTATGTGGAGAACTTGCTTGCAGGCACTGCTAGAGGATCTACCTAGCTGCTGACTGAAGATATGTTATTTTTTGTTTGGAAAACTGCAAGAGTTGCTGCCTTAACACATGTTGGACAAGCTCCTTCTTTTGCTAGATTAACATTCATTTTTGTAATTGCTAGATGGAACTTTATTAGCATGTGGGATGTTAAATCAGTGTATCTCTCACTATGTTATATTAATAGATGGACTTGTCAATATGTAAAAACTAACTACAAGTATGCAGATTGTGGTTGCTCTTCTCAATCTATGATTATTTTGCAGTATGTGAACTTTGCCAAAAAAAAACAAGCTAGAACATTTTTAGACACTTTTTGTGATTACCATTTTGTGATTTTTTTTTTCAGCTTTCAGCTTCCAATTTTCTTTTCTTCTCACAAACTCAGAAAATCATTCACGTTTCTGCAAATTACCAACTTTTAGTCCAATACACCAACAAACATGGGATATGACTATTTTGACTATTTTGCTCGTTAGTCCTAAGCAGTACCAAACATGAGTCATGTATTAACATAGCATATCCCAGGCTAGAAGAGTCCTAGACTAATATAGGAAATAAGGTGGGGGATAATAGTCCCACGTAACAAACACAGCCTTAGAGTGCTCGCACAAGCATTTATCCTGACTAGTCCCAACAATTTATGTACAGGGACTTACTACCCACCAAAAGTGAGACAACATTCACAAACTAAAATAAATAGAGTTGAAAACATAAAAGAAACAGCCAGCCCAGGCAGGGCCCAAGCTCAAGTCTCAACCTAGGAAAGTAGGAAACAGAGAGACAACAGGCTGCCTGGCCCATCCCCACCATGGTCACCTTCGTCAGACTGCCAACTACACCGCCTTGTCGGTAACGCCAGACCACCGCAATCAGCGTGTCGCCATCGTTGTTCCATTGATCAGCACCACCCAGCCAAACAAAAACTTCCCCATATTGGGTATAAGGAATCCAACCCAGATGGATTCGTTCAACTTTAGCCAAACCGGGCCGCCATGACTAGGACACCCCAAGCCACCTCCGACTGCACAAGACCGAAGCACTCCATCGACCAGGTTAGTAAGGGACACAACGAAATCCGACAGCCCTAATCTCTCCCTTCCTAACCATCCAAACTATCAATAAGATCTCCTCGATACGAATGAGAACGATGATTGAGGAACTCGGCCTCTCACCAGACTCACATGAAGTCAACAAATGTCCATCCGACAATTGTGAAAGAGCTCGCCGTCGGACAGAGAGAAGAAAATTGTTGTGCTCTCTCAGGCTCGCATTATTTTTTAGAGAGAAAAGTTCTATATACCAAAGAAAGTTATACTTTGATAAATTTGGTACAATTTTAGATGGTAGAAGGTTACTTTTCATAGATAAACTAGCCTTTGCTACATGAGGTGTTTTTACTATTTTATGCATAAACCTTTTTGTTTAGAATTTACTATATACTAAACGTGAGTGGCACTATAGGGCTGTTCACTGGGAATTTGAAAAGACGCTTTTGCCCTTTCTGTTCGGTTTACTTACGGTTTTGTTGTTGGAGTCCGGACCTGATATATCACCTCCACTTGATCTCTTCTTTCTTCTACAGTCATGTAAACCATCTTTATCAATTATCAAGAACGATCGAGGAGAGAGACGAGGGGGAGAGAGAGAGAGGGAGGCAAATTCTCACGTCATCATCTGACATCGGAGGTTAGTTTATCTCCTTCAAGTTTCAACCTTTATTGCTTTGGATCGTTCGTCGTATCGTTTGTTTAGATTTTGGTGAAAGACGTATAAGATTGAATGAAGTTACTGTGATTAATGAATCCATTCACATTTTGGTTTGAATTTTATGTGCTTCCTTCTTATCATATTCCTACTTCCGAACCTGTGTAATCATCTATTGACCATAAAGATCCAATCTTGTCTTCCGTGTTTTGATGGCTTCACGGGTTCTTAGTCATCTTTTTCGTTTCAATAGGTGTCATCACGTTTTTTTTTCTCCTAATTAGTTTGAGCCATTATCTGGAATAGATCTATTTTTTCAGTTGTCCTAATGAGGGACTTTGATTTATCATACCCTCTCCAATTGAATTTCTGTATTTAAGTTTTTGTTGCTGCAAATTCCTAGAACAAATGTGGCTGTATGAGGAGAAGCGTAATTTTGGTTTTATGTTTAGATGACTTATATGTATTCACTTTTGGTTTTTTGGTCCAAACTCTTGAATATAGACCCTAAAACACTATGCTAAACAATGTGGAAGAGTTTGGACCGCTACTCATGACTATAATTACTGTTAGGAAGATAAACCTGGTCCTAATTCTTCATTATAGACTTTATTCAACAAAATCATGCCAAAAATAAAGCGGAAGAGTTTTGACCATTGGTTACTGGCTTTAATATTGCTTTTCTAATTATCATGTTGATGGTTACCACTGACCAATCACCATAGTTCGCAGCCTGCTTTGTTTCTCATCAGTTGTCAATTTTATTGGTACCTCAACCACCACCGGTACATAACAACTTAAAGTTGGTATTGTTCATTCAGAGTAGTCTGAATTGAGCACTAACTGAATTGAGCACTAACCCTTTTTTTTTTTGGGAGAGGAGAGCATTAACCAAATTGCAATCAATGGTTAGCAAGTTGCCAACTCAAGTTGGATGCTTGAATATTGATGTGTGACCTAGCAGGTTGGTAAACCAGGAGGCCAGCAATTTGGAGCTCCTGTGGTTATTAGTGTTTTTCAGCAACTTCAGGACTTTATATTTTGCAAATTCTCATTGTTAAAACCCAGTAGTTATTTGAGTTTTGATCATTCTGTTTGACATTATGGCTCCCCAGTTCATGTTTCTCATTGGTAAACCTCCCATTATCATGTGAATGCTATTATCATGGTTTAATGCTTATCTGCATTCTGTAAAAGGTATAGTTGAAGAAATGCTTTAACTTTCAGGAGTCTACGTGCTCTGTATATATATATTTTTCAGAACTTGAACTCATCTAGCAAATCCAGGTTAATACAAAGAGGAAAACGGAAATTCTTCAAATTTTTTAAAATTCAGGCTCTTTTTCCCCCCTTCAATTTTTTTGAATTTCAGGGGCTTTACTACATATTTAGCTTTACCAATGTGTAGCGATTTTCAAGAGGAAACATTAGCTAAATGCTTTTTTAATTCACTTTCAGCTTCTCCTGTAATTCTGATTTTTTTTCTTTCATGTTAGTGGGTTATTTGTTTGGATCAAATAAACACTACAGACTGAAAGCGCACTGGAACAAATCTTTTGAACAGAATAAGGACAAGTATGATGTTAGAGTTTCTATGAGTTCAGAGTCGATGAGTAAAATAGAGGCAATGTTTGAAGCTGAACTTGAGAGGCTAGGGCTAAAGAGGAGTACTTCTACTTTGGAGCGAACATTAAGTTAAGAGGTACAAAGCCTATGCTGATCGTTGCAATGCTAAGTTTAAGCAGCACAAGTAATTGGTATGTTTTACTTGAAACATAAAGTAGTGAAAAAAACCCTCATTTTTGTTCTAGTTTACTTGGTATGTTTATCTTCCTTTTTCCTCAATTCCAATAGCTTTGTTCTGTAACATTTCATATGATTATAAGCTTCAAATAATTGCGTTCATCATGAACTGATTGAATTTGTTGCACCTTCCAAACAGTGTTCATCAAGTTTCTGAAGATTACATTTGGGAAAACTCGATACTTTACAGATCAGTGTTTACATCAACAACTAGAACTTGCTTGGTAGCTCCAAATGATCACATAACACTAAGCCTACACCCATTACAGAAGAATGCACCAACTGTGAATGACAGACTGCTACTGTTAGATTTGTTGCACCAGACCAAGGTGGAAGCAGCTTCTCAGGAAGCGTCCTAAAATCCCACTTTCTAACCCAAGCCATAGGACCAACAAGACACCTAATTCCTCGAGAGATTACCAAACACTTCTATTATTTGTATATAGATAACAACATTTCCCACTGAAGTTTGGCTGAATTTTTTGGCAAACTTCTTCATATGTTTCTAATTTTGTTTGTTGGGATTGATTATTCTTCTATCGTTTTTTGAACAACTATATTCCCGCAGCAAAGCGCGGGTACTCTTTCTAGTGTATACTAGTTCTCATAGCTATATAACTACATTTCTTCACGGTGTATATTTTAATTATCCCTCAAAACTCTTGTGTTGATTAATTTACTTTAAGTAGAATTACACACGGTGATTCAAACTTCATAAGAGCTAGGGGTGATCATATGTGGTTGGTCAGGTCAGGTTTCAACTTGCTATTTGCTAGTCAGCCAACATCTTCAGGTTGACATTTGAAGAAACCATTCTCAACCACAGTTACACACAAATCAACCCGCCCGACTTACTAATTAGTACTTACTAATTAGTAATTACTAATTGGATTAGACAGGTTATAAGATTTAGAAAATGCCTAAACATTTGTTTTTTAATTATGGCAAATTTCATTTTACCTTCATGAATTTTACACTCTAAATTAATTGTGCCCATATGTTTTTAATTTCATTATGGGTGCTCATATACTTATCAATTTCGATCAATCTTGTATAATCCTTTGTTTTGTTGCCAACCACTGTGAGAGCATGTATTTTGAAATTAAAGCCACATAGATATAATTTGGCATTGGCCCATTACTGAATTATCATCGTATAAGGGAGTCAATTAGAGCCACAGTTTCAATTTAAAATATTTTTAAAAACATTAATGATTGGACATGATTGAATTGATTAAATTGGCGAGCATAGAGGTACATGATGAAATTAAAACTGCAGGTCCACAACTGAATTAACGTTTAAATATTAGGAAGGTAAAATAAAATATACTCTTATAATTATTTTTTAACAAAATATACAAATTTCCTCAACCCGCCCGACTTACTAATTAGTAATTACTAATTGGATTAGATAGGTTATAAGATTTATAATGCCTAAACATTTGTTTTTTAATCATGGCAAATTTCATTTTACCTTCATGAATTTTACACTCTAAATTATTTTTAGTTTTCGTAATGGTGCTCATATACTTACCATTTTCAATCAATATTGTATAATCCTTTGTTTTGTTGTCAACCATTGTGGGATGATGTATTTCAAAATTGAAGCCACATACGATATAATTTGGCATTGCCGCATTACTGAATTATCATCGTACAAGAGAATCAATTAGAGCCACAATTTCAATTTACAAAATATTTAAAAAAAACTAATGATTATACATGATTGAATTGATTAAATTGGAGAGCATAGAGGTACATAATGAAATTAAAAGTGCAGGTCCACAACTGAATTAATGTTTAAACGTTAGGAAGGTAAAATAAAATATACTTTTATAATTATTTTTTAACAAAATATTCAAATTTATACATCTGCGTCTATCAATTTTTGTACAAAAACACATCAAACTTGATAGATAAAGAAAAGAAATTCAAGCTCGCACAACAAATGGTAGACGATTATTAGAGTCAAATTTGGGATCACTCACTTGCAAGAATAAGATCGACTTACTTCTGTTACCAAACCAACTGGCACGATCTTAGACACTAAAAGGCTTAAGAGTTGAGACGTTAAAATGGTACGACATTCCACATAACACACACATCATTAATTATCTATCATATCATTTTCGTCCTTCTTACGGTGTGAAGTATCGAGTTAAAATGTCATTAGGAGAAGTTTTAATTGCTAAAACAATTTGTACAGCCTCTAATATCAATCTTAATATTTATACATGTTGTTCATAGTCAATCCGGATATTTGATCCACATAGCTATTGGAAATCAATCCCAGCAGAATAAGAAATGGATCGGTGACATAATTTTTCATAGGCTAGGTCCAATTAATGAGTTTGGAACAGAGTCGCATATGTATAATTATAGTTACATAGTTATATACAACTTCTAGTCCAAGTTGAATATGGACTGCCCTCGACTGCTATAAAAAGGGGTCATGACCGGAGACATAAACTCACTCAAAGCACAAAACAAATTGCTCTCTATCTTTTCGATCGGTGGCTAGCTAGTAATTACCAACAATGAATGTTGAAACTCGAACGGAGATCGTTGATCAGGATTTGAAACACCTCAGAACTTTACAATCACAAGGCCGTCAAGGAGATGTGTATTTACATATCAAAAATCTTGAAAAGGAGCTAATCCTTCTAAACAGTATCAAGAAGATTGACCATGAATTGGAAAGACTCAAGGAACTGGACCGTCTCTATGCTGCTGGAAGAAACTGTCCGGCAATAAAAAACCTCGAGAGGGCTCGACACCAGCTCGTCCGGGAGTAAGTACTATAGCTTTCACCTCGATCAATTAGCTTACAAATTGAAGCTTTATTTAACTAGTTAACGATTGACATTGTTTCTTTGTTTTGCAGACAGATGTCGTTGGCAATTAAAACTCGCTGTTCGAGCCTTCTGTGCAGCAGCAAGAACATTGAGGATGAATTGAATAAACTAAAGGCCCTAGAACTCAATTCTGACAACTGCTTCAGTAACATGAGGTCTGCAATACAACATCTTGAGACCGCTGAAAAAGATGTCAAATTTGAGTTGGCGGAGACTGAGGCCCTTGAAACAATTGGTAATTGGTGCATGTCCAAGCTGGACGGCTTTCTTGATAGATTACGGCCCAACTCAAGCTGAAGCCTAAGACAAAATTATAACCAAAACCTGCTTAATTTTGATGGTATTCTTTATTGAGCATAGCCTTGCTGTAGACAATCAAACACCATCAAAGGACGCTCAAGTGGCCACACCAGATCAAGACTCTCTTACACAATGAAAGCATGATCATATCTGCTGTAACGAAATCTAGAAGAATGTAGAATCAGTTGGTTATTCCCTTCCTGAAGTTCAGGAGCTAAATTAACAACCATCCATGTATATATAGCTGTGTACATAACAGAATGATCAATCAATACAATTCACAAGTTTTTCATGCTTAGCTTTCTTCTATTCTCTATGTTTTCCTTTATTCTTATCATAACATTTGAAATTCTGGATATTTGTCTAAAAATAAATTTAAAATAAATATTACAACTATATTCCCTAGCTCCTCCTGCTTCGCTTGAATTCCCAATCATATTGTGCTTCTTTTATTTTTTTTATTTTATTTTATTTCTGTAGTTTTATTTCAAAAACGCCGTTACAGTAGTTTTACTAAAGACTTTGAGAGGCTCCTGATGCATTAACTAATCTCACTAATCTTTTTTATTTTGAATAAATAAAATATTAAGTGATATTAGTTCCTTTGCGAAAACCAATTTGAGGCAAAAGGCGCTTACTCTCAAATGTTATTGGTCTTGGGTTAATAATTTTTGGGTCATTTAGAAAAATAGGATGGAATTTTCTCCATTTTTTATTTTTAATAAATAGAATATTAAATAATATTAGTTCCTTTGTGAAAATCAATTTGAGGCAAAAAATGCTTACTCTCAAATGTTATTGGTCTTTGGGTTAATAATTTTTGGGTCATTTACAAAAGTAGGATGGAATTTTCTCCATTTGGACAATAAAAAAAGCATGAAATAAATCTAGACCTAATTGGTGAGTTGTAACTTGCAAGTAAATTAACACAGTTAAATGAGGGCACTTAAAAAAAAAAAAAAGGAGTGTATAGTACCCTTGCGCGATCTATTTTATTCTATTGTTCTCATTTCATGCAAGTGCCGCAAGCCACCAAATTCCGTTCATAACATCACAAAAAATCATGAAAAAAAGATACCCAAGAAAGGAACTCAAATGCGTATGTATAGATTCAATGGCTTCAACTCAACTGGCCTAGTAAAATATGAAATGCATGTGTATGCACTAACATGATATATTAATTGAATGAGATATATACAAAGCTCTAATTCAATTGCTTCACTTCCAAAAGGGTTTTGCAACGTCATCAATTTACAGTACCGCCTTTATGAATACTGCAATATCAAACATAAAGAAGTGGAGCTGGCTAGCACAAAGTTGTCAAAGTTTAGTTACCAACTGTACGAGGGAGATAGGGGAATCTTTCACTATTTACCACCCAAATATATATATATATATATATATATATGTAACTTTGCTCAGACGCGGATATCCGCATTTAAGAAAAATGTGCGGATTTCCGGTTTTGACTAACTTTTCGATCACATTTTCATATCTTAGCCGTTCAATTTTTAGATCCTAATGTATAGATCATGTCTGCAAAATTCAGCCAATTTGATGATCGTTAAGGCATCCAAAACTGCAATTTACACGAACGAATCGAATCTGTCGAACTGGAACCGTTCGTGTTAATTGTTGCAAATTGCAGTTTTGAATGCCTTAGCGATCATCAATTTGACTGACATTTTGCAGAGATGATCTATACATTATGACCTAAAAACTAAACGGCTAAGATGTGAAAATGTGATCAGAAAGTAGGTCAAAACCGGAAATCCGCACCGGAAAAGCGCCGTATATATATGATCATCATCGGTGACATCATGGTTTAATTATGACGAATATGCAGAGATTCCTTGAACGTCCAGGCTACCACTCTCTATAAATATGTATAACAGCTCGCTGCCTCTCATAAACTGATAATCAAAGCCTTAATCTTCCACCACCCCCACCACCCCCCCCAAAAAGTTCCTAATGGTGCAGAATCATGAGGCTTCTTCTAATTTGAAGCCGGTGATTATGATGGTGGTTACCCAGATTTTGTATACTGTGATGAACATAATGTACAAACTAGTCGCAGTAACAGGGATGAACTTGAATGTTTTCGTTGCCTACCGACTGATGTTTTCAGCGGCCTTGATGGTTCCACTGGCTCTGATACTTGAGAGGTACTTCTTCTATATTTAATTAATTGTAGAATAAACTTCTTAATCACTTTACACATCTGTATTGTAATAATCAGGAAGAGAAGGCCAAAACTTACTTGGGTTGTGTTGTTTCAAGCTTTTCTCTGCGGCCTAATTGAGTAAGTTTTCGTCGCATTCCATTAAGGTATATACAGTGTATCACTGTATCTCTTTAACCAAAACAAAGTAGTAAGAAATCTTTGATATCCAAATTTAAATTCTAATTTAATAATTCATTTTGATTGTGGCAGGGCTGCCGCGACACAAAACTTATATATTGTGAGTCTAGCGCTGACATCACCCACATTTCTTGCAGCCATCTCCAATCTCCTCCCAGCCATTACCTTCGTGGTTGCTCTATGTTTCCGGTACATATATATACAGTTTGCACTACTTCCCGAGTACTCTTAAGTCTCATGCAGACATTTTAGCAAACATCTTTTCTTTATTATTGGATTATTTTATTTATTATTTGTGATAAATGATCTGATTAGGCAGGAGGAGTTGACATTGGGATATTCCGGCATAGCCAAAATTGTTGGGACCGTGGTTGGGATAGGAGGAGCAATGCTTTTTACTTTCTACCGAGGACCTGTATTTACCATTTGGTCTACTCATATTGACCTTCTACGGCAATATCACAACACTAATAGCGTCTCATCCTCAAGCCACCAGAACAATCCTGCGTTGGGCTTCCTGGCAGGCTTCGGCAGCATCTTGTGCTTCGGAATATGGCTCACAGTTCAGGTTTCAGCGGCCACAAATAAAGCACATGATCTTCCAAACATTTAATTATCTGTGTTTGTGGAAATGATCTCATGGATTTCAATTTGATGCAGGCGAAGATGAGTAAGAGATATCCCTGTCCTTACTTGAGCACGGCTTTGATGTGCATCATGGGATCCATCCAGTCCGTTATTTTTGCGCTGTGCATGGAGAGAGATTGGAATCAATGGAAGATGGGTTGGGATATTAGGTTATGGACTGCTGCATATTCGGTACAATATTTACTTAATTAGAAGCTAGCTAATTATTTGGTGTATCCGATGCACTGATGCTCACATGCATGGTTTATATTAACATCGGAAGTTTTGTTGTGCATCATGTAGGGAATCATGGTTTCTGGAGTGGCAGAGGTTCTGATGTCTTGGTGTGTACAAAAGCGAGGGGCACTTTTTGTGTCAATTTTCGCTCCACTGGTACTGTTGATGGTAGCCCTTGCTAGTTCCATGTTGCTGGAGGAAAAATCTAGCCTCGGAAGGTATAAATTAATCCGTATGATATATAGTAAATTTTCAATTCCAAAATTGTGTCTTGTTGAATTTGTCAATAATGTGTGCATTTTGGTCTATTGTCTTCGACAGTGTATTGGGAGGAGTTCTAATTGTGTGCGGGCTATACATGGTGCTGTGGGGAGAAAGCAAAGAAGAACCATCATCACTCGTACTACCCTCATCGACAGTAGCTCCCCGAAATTCCAAGTCCATAGATAGGGTTCCAGTTCCAATGAGTGTTGGATGATGAGGCAACACATACATGTAGCTGAGATTTCTTTTAGGGATAAATTCTAGTTTAGAGACTTGAATGTTGGAAGGTTTTACTGTAGAAATATCACCTACGTATCGCCTCTATAGACAAGTAGCAGTACATTTTTCCTTGACTTTCAAACTGAAGATTTTGAAAATCAAGGAAAAATTGAATTGGATGACTTTTTTTCTGTCTCTATTTGGACACTCTTAATATCAAATGTTTTGTTTCGAAATTTGGAATGACTTCAGTGATAAGATTGTGATATAGCCTTATAATTATTTCAATCAAAGATACACATTTCGGAATCACATCCAGAGGCTAAATTTGGAATTTCGAGGCTTTTACTGATTGCTTACCTAGAGACATAGAAACTGCACAATCATATATATAGTGGCCCTACAGCTCATCAGAAGCAAGCCAGCGCACGGTTCTTGAATCATGGCTTTGTTTTCACGGATCATGAATGTACTTTTTGCAGCAAGAATTGTCTTCACATATTACCACCCATCGAGTGAGCAGAATAGGCTGAGTTACTCTCTTCCTCGGTTCCGCCAACAAGAGGGAGGGCAACAGTAATTTATTTTGTCTCTTCCTCATTTTCTCATACCTGCATTGGTGCATCTCAGAAGCTTTCTACTTATGAAATTAACAAATAACCTAGCTAATTCCAGCTGCAGCAATATTCAAAAACCTAATTATGATATATCTCCCACCTACATTATTTACACTTGAACGTGTTTATAAGGTACAGAATTCGACTAAATTACAGCAAACACTTAACTTAAACATATTTAACCTTCCAATTCTAAATAAATGTCCAGAAGGGTTCTACCAAGTCATCAATTTACATTTCAGAAAAAAACCCATACACTGCCAAATCCCAATATGTAATGAGTGAAATTAATTAATACAAGACAGAAAAAGACGAGCTATCAATCCAACACAGTTTTTACGGTAATTACTTCCTTAACTACCATAGGAGGGGACAGAGGCAGTACGTCAACGCTGACATCGCTGTTAAATTTCCTAGAATTCCTCCTTCACTTAATATTAGCCACTATTTACCACCCACCGAAAAAAAAAAAACCTTGTTCATCATCCTTGACGTCATAGTTACAGTGTAACTTGAATGCCCCGTTTTTTAATCAAGAAGTCGAATGTGAAATAGTTTCTCATTCCATTAAATTGTCATGTTTGGTTAAGTTATAAATCTGGAAAATAAAGTAAAATAAATGAGCTGGCCGGAGTTCAATTCCATAAAAAAGGCGGAATAGAGAGCTGTGGTATTTCAATTCCTTCACTCAACGGAATTGAAAATTTACTTGCTTAGCCTCTCATAAAATCTCGTCAATTAATAATTCCTATCTCCACTCATGCATTTTTCTCATGACTCTTGCTATAATAGATCTCCACAAATTTAAAATTCAATCCAAAAATTTCTTGATGGAATTCAACTTTGAACTCTATCCTTTAAAATTCATTCTCGTTTGGTTGCCGAAAAGGAAACTGGTTCCTTGATTTTTCCATGAGCATGGGAAAGTAAATTTCTCTCTAGTTTTCCTACTAATGTTTGGAAACACCGGAAAAGTAATCGCAAAATGTATTTTAGTTTCCTTTCCGATGTTTGATTTGTGCAAGAATAGAAAAGTAGGTAACATCAATTTTTCACTAATATCCTTATTATCAAAACATAAATAATTCAAGATTCAAAAGTTTCATGGGTAAATCGGTAATAACAATCATTAAAATAATCTTTAGAGTTGGTAATTAATGTGCAATTAATGCAGGGAAAGTATGAGGAAAAATGAATCCCATGGGGTGTGGAAGGATCCATTTTCTCCCATATTTTTCCTTCATGCATGAAAGCTGTTCCTTTCCTTGGGTGTGCCAGACACAGAAAATGACTAACTTTCCTTTCCCAATCTTTCCATTTCACGAATTAAACGAGGCCTTAGATATATATATATATATATATATATTTAAATCTTCCATATTTAATTTGATTGGACATTATTGGAAAATCATTAACAAATTAATTCTCTCAAACCATTTCTTAATCTCAAGTCTTGAATTCTTCCAAACATCACAAATGGAAATGCTAAATCAATTCCATTCCATCATTGAAAGGAAAATTAGTACAATTCATTTTTCCACCGTAACATTCTGGTCAACCAAACGGGTATATGTATGTAGAACACAGCTGCGTGTAAAAAATCATTCTAATTAAGTGCGCCTTATCTCTCTCTCGATTTCTCACTCTAAATCTCCCTCCCTCCCTCCCTCCCTCCCTCTCAGAGCTCCTAATGATGGAGAATGAGGAAGCTTCTTCTTGTTTGAAGCCGATGATTATGATGGTGGTGACCCAGATTCTATATTCTGCACTGAACGCATTGTATAAACTGGTTGCAGTTTGAGGCATGAGCTTGACTGTCTTCATTGCATACCGACTGATGTTTTCAGCTGCCTTTATGGTTCCACTGGCTCTAAAACTCGAAAAGTACATATAACCCTTTTAACTAATCGTACAATGAAACTTCTTATTTGATTCATCTGACACACATCTGCACGTGATACATACAATCTTGAATAATCAGGAAGAGCAGGCCAAAACTCACATGGGTTGTGCTGATTGAAGCTTTTCTCCTCGGCCTATTTGGGTAAGAATGTCTATTACATTGAATTCCATTAAGGAATTTATATAATCCTTAACCAAAAAGAAAAACAGAAAAAAATCTGTTGATATCCAAATCAAGTATAATGATTAATTTTAATTGTTGCAAGGGCAACAGTGACACAGAACTTATACATAGAATGTACCGACATTTCTTGCAGCCATCTCCGATCTTCTCCCGGGCTTCACCTTTGTGATAGCTCTATGTTTTAGGTACATATATACATCTTTGCATTGAGCTCTACACTCCCTGAAGTTTCATTCATATATTATAACAAACTTCCTGCGTAGCTCTAACTAATTAAACTTTATATATATATATATATATATGTATGTGATGTATGATCTGATCAGGTTGGAGATCCAAGTCCTATTCTAGCATAGCTAAAATCGTCGGGACTGTTGGGGGGATAGGAGGGGCAATGCTTTTTACTTTCTACCGAGGGCCTGTATTTACCATCTGGTCCACTCATATTGACCTTCTAAAGCAATATCCGAGGAGTGGTAGTCCGAGCAATCCTGTGTTGGGCGTCTTGGCTGGCCTCGGATGCATGGTGTGCTTCGCAATATGGCTCATAGTCATAGTTCAGGTCATTGACCATAAATTATCCGAAACAAATAGATTGTCTGTGTCTGTGTATTTGGAAATGATTTAATGGATTTCATCTGTATGCAGGCAAAGATGAGTAAGATATATCCATGTTCTTACTCGAGCACGGCGTTGATGTCTTTCATGGGATCTAATCAGTCCGTTATTTTTGCGATTTGTGTGGAGAGAGATTGGAATCAATGGAAACTTGGTTGGGATATTACTGTGGACAGCTGCCTATTCGGTAACAATTACTCCTCCAGCTAATTATTTGGTGTATCCGATGCACCGCTACGTGCATTATATTGACATTGTGAAGTTGTGTTGTTCATCATGTAGGGAATTGTGGTTTCTGGAATGACTTACGCTTCTGCTGGTAGCGCTTGCTAGTTCCTTGTTCTTGGAGGAAAAGTTCACCCTCGGAAGGTATGTACTAACATATATATATGTACGTGTTACAGATATAGTAATTCTTCATTTTGGATCCAAAGCTGTGACCTAATATTGAACTGTTTATGTCTGAGTCTTGGTCCTGGTCAAACAGTATTAGGAGGAGTTCTAATTGCGTGCGGGCTGTACATTGTGCTGTGGGGAAAAAGCAAAGAAGAACCAACAATAGCGCCCAATGATTCCCAGACGTCTATAGAAATCGTTCCATCTATCGTATGAGGTGCAACTGATTTTGAAAATGTCAAAGACAAACTGAACTGGATGGTTCGAAATAGCAGGCCGGAAGATATGATATCTTACTGCTCTTAGGAGGAGGCATTATTATTAACAAAAAGTATGGAGGATTATAATATAAAAGATCATTCTGAATATATATATATATATATATATATATAGAACTACGAGTTTCGAACAACCACCAAAATATATAGGATTGAACAATGATTTCACAAAAGGTAAATTAACATCATAAATATGAAACATGTTATCCTATGATCAGGATTTAAACACCCTTTAAAACTTTACAAGGCCATTGTGGCGATGTGCCTCTAAAATAACTTACAGAAGGTAATAAGTTCCAAGAAATGGAAGCAATCAGCAACGAGGCTCGCCTTTCCCTTCTACTCCTCATGTAGTGATCTACAGCTACCATGTCTTGTTTGCAGATAAATTCACTTATGCCTTTCACATCATCTTTCCCATACAGCCGCCTCATCGATTTCGTTCTCGACTGCCGCCTCACAGGAATATTCCCCATGATCATCAGTAGCAGTACTACTCCCAGCCGGAGAAGTTGGCCATGGCAGCAAAGTCGTTTCTTTCTTCGGGCCCCGGCCATTTCTGCTATCAGCACCATTAATAAGACTTAAAAAAACTTCTCCGGCCATGAAAGCAACAGTATAATAGGTTCTCTCTTCTAGCAGTTAAATCAACATATGGAAAGTAATTTGAAATAGGGTTTTAATTTGAAGAGTTCTTGTAGGATTGGAATTACAAAACTGCTAGCTTGCAATCCTTGTTTTCCGGATTATTTGATCAATTTGGATATCCACTTGAAGCTAGTCCACTGTCCAAGTGACCTTTGCCATAACAACTTCTTCGTATATATCCACGTTTAAGATGGCATGGTCATGTATACTTCATTTGCTGACTTGGTAAGCAAGTCTAATTTTAAGAATTGAGACATTATTTAAGCTAATGTACCTATGAGAGATACTTAAGCTAGCCCTCACCGCAAGTAATTGGTACGACAGACTCATCGATCTCGTTTTCTTCGGTTTATGATTTGATTAATTGTCATTTTCTATAGAGAATGTCCTAAATGAACATTATCAAATTTTTTCATCACATTAAGGTTGGAAGAAAAAGTTGTTAGCATTTTTGTTTATAAGAGATAAAAACTAAATGTGATGGAGAGACAGTAAGTGAATTGGGAAGCTAAACTATATCGACTACAGCACAAAATACTTGTTCTAATTCATATGAAGTCTAACAGAAAATATACAGTGTGGATTGTAAAATGTTGAGACTTTCACTCTTCCAAGATAATCGAGAAAAGGTTTCTTTTGATCGTGTCACGGTTAGGTGCATTTGTTTTGTGGGTTAAAGCTCCGGTGTGTCACAACTCACAATTGCCTTGCCCCCGGCATATCCACTGATCATAGCCAGTTAACTGTACGTTGAAATCAATTATTATCACAGTGATCTCCTAGATGTTAAGGAATAAAAGGAAGAAAAGAATTAATCCAAAGATTTAAAATAAATAAATAAATAAAAAACCATTGAATAATGAATACACACTGAGAAGGGACAAACTCTTTCGACTTGGGCCTAATTTATATTTGTATAATGTTTTGAGCAAAATGGATAGATGATAACTTCTCATGTATGTGATCCAAACATTTTACAACAATGAAGAGCTCACACACAATAAATCCCTACTGAAATATTATGATACTTATAAAGTACTCCTACAATGCCTGCATTTCCATATTAGTATGCCCATCGTTGGTAGTAGAGGATGGTGCAGCAGAGTCCTGGTTGTTGTCATCATCATCAGGTTTGTTCATCTGTTGAACAGGAGGAGGGTTGACAACGGTCATTGGCATCACAGAATTTTCTGAAAGGCGACCCTTCATCTCCCTGTGCTCCTGACACAAGGCACACCAGTGCAGGCAGCAGTGCACCAAGCAAGGGTCACATGGCGAGTTCTGCAACCAACAACACAAACAAGCAAGCTTTGGTTCACAGGATATCTTTTAATGGATCGATTGGAGCACTGGGAAAACAAAAGAACTACCTTAAGATGATACTTTTTCTGCAAGGATTGCCGAACAAGACCTGTATACACTCCACACATCCACCACGCAAACAACAGACCCTCGCAGATAAGAAATGAAGTTCTTGGGTCAACACCATGAAAGATTGCAGTTGCTGCTGCAACAGCCATGCCACCTTCAACAAAAACGGCATGACAAATACATGGTGTGGTCCATGGCACATCATCTCTTAAGTTTTCAATATTACGGCCAAACTGAACACAGGGACAAAATAGTCCTGTCAAGCCTGTAAAGGTAAACAATGACACGGTGTTTAATCTCACATAATCAGCACTAAATTTTGCTAAGGATGATATATGTATATGGATAATTATTGTAGATCATAGCAAAACAGAAGTTGAACTAGAGTCTGGTTACACAAATTAAAAGCACGGAAGTTTGTACTTCGTAATCTTAAGGCCATGGTAAACTATTGAATTGGCATGAATATCCTACCTCATAAATTTAAAGGTTGAATTCAAAGCCTAACACTGATATATAATGAGAACAAAATTTGCTAAACTGCATTGTTAAACTTATCATTATTTTGAAGGGCAAGCAAAAAATCCAGTTCTGAGCACTTAATCTTTCTGAGGAAACCCGAAAGAGATGGAAAATACTCCAAAATCTAATTTATATCAAATCAAAGCTCACGTTACACATAGTAGATTTTGGCAAATACTTGCTAGACCCGTAAGATTTAAAAAACGTGAAAAAAGCTTCAAACCCTGCCTAACTATCAGATTCCAAAGTTTCCCTATCTTCGAGTACAAGAAATGAAAAGCTAGTTCTCATATCAACTTACAACTGTCTCTATCTTCACTGCAGCCAAAAATTCCAGTCGTCCAAGGTTCATCGGCCGGGGGCTGAAAGCTTTCCGGTAAAGGTTGTCCACACTCATGACACTTCTGAACATTCAACTGCACCCCATAACACACAATATCACTCACCAATTACATCAGTATACGATAACTTAAAACAAACATCCCCATTCTATAGATAATCACACGCAACCTACCCCCATAAATTACAATCCTACATGTATCCCGTAAACCAAATCCAAGTTTTCACATTCATCTCCCACCACTACATGCATCTCTGATCCATATATGCAATACAGCAATTTCTAGATCCATGAAAATAGAAAATTTTGCTTCTCTACCAAAAAAAAAAAAATTCCAATATTTTTTTTTCTTTGCTAAAATCTCGTTCATCTATAATTAGTCTTCGAGTCAGCTCAATTATATCAATTTCCTCCTCACCTATACCAATTGTCACAAAACTACACTAAAAAATTTACCGGTAATTCAATTTAGAATCGGCACGAAACAAATAAAGAAAAGTAAAATTAGATCGAAGAGGAATAGAGAGGAGAGACCTGAGGAACATCGATGGGCTGATTGAGCTCGCCGGGCTTAATGTCCTCCTGCAGCGGCGCTTGATCTTTCGTCAGCTTCACATAACGCGAGTGACCGCTTCCGTCCGCCATCTGATCTGAATTCCAAACCCTAATTGGGAAGTGAAATGCAGCGAATCTAGGAAATGAGATCGGGGATTAGGAGAGTCAACTCTGGGTTTGGCTCTCTGACTCTTTGGGTTTCTTTAGAGGTAAGATTACCTCGTCTCTCAGTCTCTCTAGTCTAATGGACTCTCTCTCTCTTCTTCTTCGGTTTCGGAATTTATATTTCGGATGACGGTTAATTTACAGGTGGCCCACTTTTTTAGCGTTTTGTCTTGGTAATTTCCGTAGTTATATACGACATGCCGTCTTGGTTAGGTGAGGAATTTGTACACTATTAGGTCCATTTTGTTAATGAGTCGTGTAGGATGGTATCGTGTTAAGGTCTTAAACATGTCACAGTAGAGAAATTAAAATTTACAATGGGTTAAAAATAGTAAAATACAATCTTAAATTTAACTTTTTTATTAAACAGATGACTAGTGATAATTCGTTTTATTTCATGCGAGTTTTAAATAATGTTATTAAATTATGTCAAAAGTGATAATTCTAGTTGAGAGGCACTAGACCTAATTATGAGGCTCAAAATATAAAATTTGGATCATATTTGTTTCTTGAGTTTCATTTTCTTTCACTTTTTCTTCTACGTGGGATTAGAAGAATTTTCTATAACAAAGAAAAGATGGTACAAATGGTGTGTATTTGTATGCGTTACAATATTATGTATTTAATTTCAATCTTTGAAAAAGAATTTTTTTTCTTCCCTTTTTTATTCCTTCATGAAACAAACACTAAGGTATTGGAGGAAATCGTAAGCACGCCAAGTGTAATAGTATTACAATGTTGAAGTTACCCATTTTTGTGATCATACATTAGAAGTAAGACAGTAGAGAAGTCCAAATTGCACACAGTCCTCATAGACATTAATTTACAGTAACAAGACTCATCTGGATAAGATGCATCCATACCTCAACTTTGAGACACACACTAAGCAATTTCTCAGTTACAGCAAGTTCAACTTTCATTTTCAAAGCTCAGCTAGCTTGGTTTTACACGGCTATGGTAGAAATCTTATGAGGGCCAGTTTCTGTACCAACCGGACCAAGCAGAGACCAATCCACTAATCCCAAGAGTCACAGTGTGGTTGCAGAATGGATTAGGCTCGATATCAGCAAGTGCAATGAGCAAGTCTGCAACATTAGCTGCTACAGCCATTAACTTCATCACTCTATCACTTCTAATCTTTCTTATGCTCTCATTCTTCTTCTCAATGGACTTGTCCTCCAAACTCAGAACCTTCCTCTCTTCCTCAAGCCCTTCTTTTAGCGCGATAAAATCAGATATAATGAAGCAAATGTACCCAAAGGACTCACCAAATGCGGAAATGAAGCTCATCTTTCTAGCCAAACTTGGGTCCAAAGTCCCAATTTTTGACAACCAAAGAAAATGGTCAAAGAAGAAGTATATCATCTCACCAGCATTAGCAAGAACCGCCAAGAACCGAAGAGTTGGCGTTGATCCAGGGCTTCGTCTCATTGCATTGAATCCGGTGAGGAACCTGCCAGTCCGAAAAGCCTTTCGGCTAAGGCCAGACGAAACCTCCCACTGCTTGAATCTCTCGGCCATCTTCGGGTTAGTGGATTCGGCATGCCAGTGCACAAGCTTGGAGACATATTGGAACGTCTTGACAAGCTTGTCTATGCCATCTCTCTTTGCTAGGAAGATCACTAGCTTGTCTACCGAGTCATTCATGGTTGAAGTGAGCAGATGGTTTGGGTTGGATTACTAGAAGAAACAGAACTAAGGAGCACCACAAAAGCATTGAGGATTTTGGATATGATCATGCATATATACTTGTGGTTGGACCTTGTTATGCTCCTTGCTACCAGTAGTTTCTGTGCTATCTGTTTTATTGGTGTATTTTTCAACATTTGGCATTCTTGTCTTTAGCAGACTTACAGCAAATTGTACCATATCAGAAGTGAAAGGAGAATAGACTGGTCTCACCGCTACAAATCCAAGCAACTATGCACGATAAGTTTTCTCATTCAAGTCATGGAGCAACAGATCAGAACTTCATGATCAAGCCATGATTGTTAGCTACTCATCACTTGATAGCCGTTCATAGCCTGATTGTGGGGTTCTGCTTTGTTTGCTTCACGTTCGTTGTTACTATTGAATAGGGTCACTCCTTCCCTTGTAGGGGTGCCCCTGGAAATCTAGTTAACAAATATACTGTGTCCTCCTTCCCTTGTATTTGACAAATTGTGGAATTAGGGTATCTTACCTCGAACTCCAGTCCCTTTTACAACTGGGTAGGTAAAGATCAAATTGGAGTTTTAACACGCTGCTATGAAATTCATTCAAATGGAAGTGTTACATGTAGAGTTAAAATGCCCAACAAGAGCCACAAAATTGGATCCAACGGACCCAGACATACCCTCCTAATGATAATTCTAAAAATAGCGGAGCTCTACAATCTCCAGAATACCTTGAGATAACAAAGATATACCGTATCCGCTGCGGGCCATAAACTGGTTGAAACCAAATACTGGCGTAGACTCGAAATAGTTTTCTTCATTAGTTTTCGCTCAGCGCATGACCGGGAAACAGGCCATTTCTTCAAATTTCTTGCGAGAGAAATTCCCAAGCTGTATATCAAGACAACTCAGAATCACCGCAGTATAAGCATGCATAATTTGGAAATTTTATGATGACTAGATAATTTGCAGGCAATTGGAATGCACCAAAAGACCTTTGTCAGTTCAACTTTTGTGAACTTTCGTATGAGGTTCACTTTTGAAAAAATAAATGCAATTGTTCTTATAAGAAGGTTGCTATATTGAAGAGATTACAGACTCAAATGTATATTGATAAAGGTGATTACCATAAAAACGTAAAGGCTATCACTCAGAAAATGGCTCCTGTCTACCAGAAATTTCAATTCCATTAGGCGACTCATTTACCCTGCACAAAGATTTCCTTGCTATGAGAACTATAAAAGCAACACTCTTATCATTCTGATTATAACTGGCAGTTACCTCCATTCACTGATACCATTTCATATCCCCTATCAAACAGCCTTGGAAACAAAACTTCTGTAGAAAGCCCCTCCAGATAGACCAAATTGTGATCGAGAACTTGAACTCCAAAGCTACCTAATTCACATGATAATGTAATTCACAGATTTACCATTCAATACGTCGTTGGCCTATTCATCCAACTGCCTATTACTGAAAACGAATGGTTGAACCAGCACCCGCTTCATGATTAGATTTTCCATGTCCTAAGAGGCGGTGAGGAGAGGACAAAGTAGTGAGTTTTGAAAACTGGAAAGCTAGAAGACCACTAAACCAGACAAAACCAAACCAATTGTTTCAAGCATGTATAGAAAATCCCTAAATACCTTAAAAACAAGTAGCAAATCATCACATTGCATGATTGGCATCTTGCATTTCCGCTAGTTGAACCATGCCGAATGAGCAGCATTTGCAATTTGCAATCAAGTGGTTAAAACTCAAAACCAGAAAGAAGAGGGAGGAAACCAGCTATGGGCTTGTGATGGAGAGAATATAGGATATATGTATATATGTTACCTCAACAATGATTAAATAGCTTTTCCTCTCCCCAGCTGCTGTGTCAATCATGCATACAATTTGGGTCTGAAGTCTTTAAGTATGTGATAACACAGAAGTAGCCAACAACAACTTACCCATCAAAAAGGGATAAGGGACTCTGAAAACAATTCCTTGAGAAATTTCATACAAAACAAGAAAAATTACCTCATCCCAAGTCAAATGAATTATAAATGAGTTACAATAGTAAATAATACCTACCTCAACCCTTTTCTGCGCTAATAATATTGATGAAATGGAGTTGATATAGTCTCAACAAAAGCTGTGAGATGGCAAAGAAACGTTTCACCCATGATGACAATTTAGTTCAAAACTCCAAATGCACATGTTCATCATAAACCTTAGAGATATGAAATCTACCTCAATAAATTTCAAAGCTCAGACATCTATCTACACAACTCATTAATACGGGCGAACTGGACTCCTAGGTGACCTCCTGTGGGTATGTCTAACAGGGGAACGTGACCTGCTTCGATTGCGGTACCTATCCCTGCCTGCATCTCTTCCATTCCTGGACCTCCAATCCACCCCTCTTCCACCATCCCGACCACCCCTACCAGTCCACTCTCTTGACCTTTCACGATCCAAGTCACGTTCCCGATATCTGTCACGATCTCTATCACGATACCTGTCCCTGTCACTTGAACCACTTCTCCTTCTACTCTCATTTTCCTTCTCCAGCTGTTTCCTCCGTTCTTCTGCTTCTTTCTCCCTAGCTAACTTTTCTTCTTCCCTTGCTTTCTCCTTAGCTGCCTGAAAAATGAAATCCATGTCCTTCAGTCACCAAGAAAGAAATAATTTTTTTTTTCTTCTTAAGTGAACTACTCCATTATTAAAGAGACTCACCTTGTACTCAGCAATAAAATCCCGGACCATGCCATAACCAATATGCTGCTTCCCAGTGACATGAGATTGAGTCCTCTCTAAAGCATCATTGGCCACAAGAAATGAACCACATATCTCACAGAGTGCCATTTTTTTCTCCTGTGGAACCATCAATGGTTGAGCATTCGGGGGCTGTAGAGCCAAGACTGTTTTCTCAACATTAAGCACATCCACCTGCCAAAAGGGGGAAAAACAATCAGAATTTCAAATTTTACCTGGTTATTACTGAACAGATAACCAAGAACAAAAAGAACTTGTATGGCATGGACTAACAAACATGCAAGCAAAATTATACACTCTGGACAATTATTTGCAATACAAAACTAGATGATGCTCAAAGAAAAACTCAGGCATACCTTTCTCATCAGTGCTTCAGCTTCATCCACCTTCCCAGAAGCACCAAGCTCCTCCGCTTGTTCCAATAAGTTCTTTATTTTTTCCTCCAGAACGGATAACTGTTCAGACTTTTCAGCTGACAGAGGAGGTTGTGGTGGAGGTTCCACCTCCTGAGAAAGGCGTTCTCGCCCACGCTTAACTCTTCTATCCAAATCCATCACCTGTAATGAAAGTGACATATGACAAACAATGACAGGAGAAAATCGGAGAGAACAAAGACCAAAAGGAGGACAACTAACTTACCAATTTCTCACAAAATTGAGCAAGATCAGCTTCAAACCTTGGCACATATGCAGCATGCCTTGGAGACTTCTCGAAACTAAAATAAATGAATTAACAAAAGAAAAAATTAAAGCTGGAAATTGACATCCAAAAGCAAGAAGAAAAAAAAAGAAAAGAGAAAAGTAAAACCGTAAAGAAAGTAAAAGAGTAGAAGGATGTGGTGCCTTGAATTGTAATAAAAAACTGGAAATAACTTGGTTTATGAATTTGGCGACTGAACTATTAGATTACTTCTGATCATCAACATAACTTCCATTATAAACCCATCTAGATACTCTCCCTCATGTTTGTGCAAAAATATTGATAACCATATTCATTAACAATATACAGGTAAACAAAATAGATCTTAAGCTTACAAAGGATTCAATCACCAGGATTGGGAACCTTAAAAAGAAAAGAAAAAAAAGGAGTAGATCACCATATGCGACTCATAACCAACTGACTAGGTTACCATGTACCATGCAAGGCATATAAGAGTTTTTATCTTCCACCTAAACCACTCATAATCTCATATCCAGAACCACACTTATCCACACAAAGATAAGATAAGAAGCCTCCTTCCAACAGAAAGTAGAAAAATGATCAGGAGTTGATCATATTACGAGTTAAGCAGAGCTTAAATTCTACAACATACATGGAGCATTAAACAAACTGGGACAACATGCATTCATCACCATCTCTTGATTGTATTTCATCTAAATGCACATAAAACTCTCAAAAATATCAAATACGAAAAGCTCAAATAACATATCCAGAAAGCAGAACCCTAACGATCAGCTAATCACCTTTCTTTCAACTTGGAGTCATGTATTCTTGGGCACGGCCCTGATTCAAAATCGAAAAATCCACTGTCAGCAACCAAAATCAAACTTAAACAGGTAAATTTCAACACGAATTTCAACAGCAACACACCTAGATCGCTTCGGGTATTGACAAACAGATCATGAGGACAAAACCGAACCATATAGGCTCCGCAAACCTCCTTAGAGTCCCAAGTAATCTCCTTGTACCCTTTTCTCTCTTCCTCCGTCAAATTCCGAGCTGGATTTCACCACACCAGTAAAAAAAAAAAAAAAAAATCAAATCCAAATAATAACCCGAAGCAATAAACAAAGACCCCAAATTCACCGAAATACGATATCAAATTGTGGATGAGACGATAACAAACATGTAGGTAGCACAGCGAGGATTGATTAGGGTTTGTTGGAGGTACCTGCGCCCATGAGTTCGTCCAACAGAGCTCGCTGAGCATCCATGGCTATTCGAAGCGACGAAGATTTTAAAATTGAATTGAAAACTATGTGATTCTGATTGAAGAGGAAGAAATTGAGAAGGGTTTATAGGAATTGGGTAGTGAAGTAGGGTGCGATGGTTTTAGGGAGCCTAGGGTTTGCTCAAAAGGAGTAGGAGCATCAGAGAGAGAGAAACACAGAAACGGTGATGGCGGTACTTGTGCCAGGTGGTCTGGGGTACCTTCGGCCTTGTTGGTTATATAGTTGTTACTTTTTACTGTGATTTTGTTCTATTTTAACTTTTACTTGCGGTAACTTTTTAGTTTTATTGAAGTAATTTGGTTTTATATATTTATTGTATCTGTGGCTTTAGCTCTTTGCTACTATAGATAGTTGCATAACTCGAGTTTAGCACCTCTAAAAGCTATTAATTTCATGATTGTGTTCTTATAATGACTAATGAGAACTTTGGAATCTCATGTCCATGGAAAAGGAAAAGAATTGATTTCATAATGAGTCCGATCCGCGAATCTAACGAAATCTACTAAAAGAAAATTCAGAAATTTTCTAGTTCAAACAATGTCATTTGATTTATTAAAAGTAATGAATAATGAGAATTTTGGAATCTCATGTCCATGAAAAAGAAAATGATTTGATTTCATAATGAGTCTCGATCTGCGAATCAAATGAAGCCCAACAAGAGAAACTTCGCGAACTTTCTAAATTTCAAAAAATGCAATTTGATTTATTTAAAAATAATGAATAACAAGAACACTGGATTCTCATGTCCATGGAAAGGGAAAAGAATTGATTTCATAATGAGTTCACATTCGCGAATCAAATGAAGCCTAACAAAAGAATATTCGCGAACTTTCTAAATTTCAAAAAATACAATTTGATTCATTTAAAAAGCATCAAATTGATAAATTTTGAAGTAAATGGAAAAATGAAATAACAAAAATAAAAAAATTGTAATGGCCGATTATGTACTCATCTTACAAATCTTTCCAAAAAGCAGTAATTACAGCAAAATGTTGAAAATTGGAACCGCTGGCTGCTTTACATGACCTTTTGTATAATACTTTACCAAGCAATTCAAAAAAATTGCTGCCAGATGAATCAAATTTCCGATGGCAAGAAGATAGATCGTTTCCGGACCTCAAAAGAGGTACATGTATCGAACAACTCCTAACGTATAATATCGATACAAAGGAAGGGAGGACTAATCTATCATCACACGCCGCATCTTACAAATAAGGTTTGCAGTAGGAAGATCAAGCTGGTTTCCTGAATCTGATTTGATAAGATCTTTGAGCTGGTCTCTTGGGGTGGAAAGACAGGTATGGAATGTGGATAGCACTTGGGGAATTGGCATTGACAAAGCAGAAAGCACATTGCTTAGATACTCTATGTCAACAGATAATTGTTGCGCTCCCCGGTCTGTGATATACTGAATCCCTCGCAGCTGCTCCATGTAAAGAGCAGTGGCGCCCTCTGCGACCTTCATTACACGGAAAGCAGCATTGTTAAAACCAAAGTCAAGTGTAATGATCTAAACAATAACGTTAAAGCAGAGCAGTTGAGCTGATAATAAAGAATTTAGGACTCGGGAGATTGTACCTTGAACATCCATTCCGTTGCGAAAAACTGGGCTTCCTCATTGTTGGTGTCACTATTTGCAATGCCCTCTGCAAGTGGCTCCAACTGCTGGGGTAAAGTAAGAAGATATTCACCAACATTAGTCACATAGGCCTGAGGGTATGAGCTGAAGGTTGGGATATGGTAAGCACTCTGTTCTTCAACTGAGGACCATATTGGCAATCGAGAAACATCACTGAGGCGTTGCCGTACTTTAGAAATGAGAACATCATATACAAGTTCGTTGACGGTGTCAGCAAATGCTGCAACTCTCTGAGATGCAAGCGGAAGTGCATGAAACCGGGGATCTTTAGACTGCATAACCAAAAAACAAAAACGTTATATTATAACACAGAAGAAAGGAGCAATATTTGAAAGTCTAAAATGTTAATCATACCTGACTTAAGAGGTTGAAGAGTTTCCGAGCCTTCTCGGGAACATCAATTAGCCGAACAGCTGCCACATCCAAGGCAGCTCTTCCACCCAAAGATGGTTCCCCGTTTCCATCATCACTAGCAGCATGTGACAGGTTTTGGTCCACACTAGAACCAAAAACTGAAACAGAAAGAGCTGTGCTCAACCTAGCCAGAGTAGCCCTTAAGGAAGCTTCAAAAACAGAGGACCTGCTAGTTAGACAATCTGCAACTGTAAGGATTTGCAAAGCACCTTGCACAATGGACCACTCCTCCTCATTTGAAATCGAGTCACTTCTCCGTGAACTTTGGCCATCCTTCTTATCCAATCCCATCTCCTTCCTTGAGCCAACACCATCACCACCATGATCCACTCCACAGACAACTCTTAATGATTTCAGAGTTTCTTGCAAGGTGGAGATATAAAGCAACATTATGTCATCAACTGCAATAATTAGCTCATCTGCTTCGGAACCTCCAGTAAAGCTGATGCATCTCTCAACGGCTGCTTCAAGAAGTACAATAACTTGGGGAATGGATTCCTCCATTCTGCGAACCGTTTCACTAAGTTCAATTCCCTGAGCTCCCACACCACGAGTAACAGCTCCTCTTAGATCAACCCCAGCAATCTCAGCAGAAAGTATAGCACGCTCCATCTGCCCATACCTAGATCACATGTTCCATCATTGATCAACTAATAAAAGATGGCACAGTTTGCCGAAAACAATAGCCAGCAAAAGATGGCAGGATATTATCCCAAATATCACAAAGAAGGGAATTGATTGCTGCAAGAATTGGCTAGATGCAAAAATTAAAACAAAATAATGCATGTATGAATGGCAACCAGCTTGTCTTGTACATAAGCGATTACTCTAACACAAAAATGGATTGACAGACCCGAATAACCACTTAAAAACAAGAATCTTTCTTACCTCTGCTTAAATGATTCATAGGGTAAATATACCGACTTTAGCGTATCCATCAAGACACGAAGTTCAGATTCTGAAAACAAGTGCTGAATATTCCTTGCAAAGGTCTGGGTCATATTGTGCAACTCAATCAAAGCCTCCAGATGCTTCGTCTGGATTTTGATACCCTTTGGCATATCACCAGAGAGAATATCTAATATACCTGAAGTTATAAATAAAGAGTTTAAGTTATGATAATCAAGACTGAAACTCATCCAACTACGAGATCATACTGTGAACCCCCTACTGGTATCATCTTACTCCATCCAGTAAAAATGAACTATGCAAGTCAAAGGACTCGGTAAGTTTCAAGAGAAAAGATGGTAAACAGGACTGTATGGAAGTAAGATTCCAAGTTTCCCCATTTCCATACACATCAAAGAATAGAATGATCAAACACTGGAAGTCTCTGATCACATCATGTAAAAATGCACCAGATAACAAAATCAAATGCTACCTTTTCCCAGTGATTTTGTTTCTGGAACAACATCACCAGTTGCAAGGTTGATGCGTGAAACAAAACTTGCCCCTACAGCTACCATCGTCTCAACTAGCAGCTTTGGGACAAGGGATTTATAATCCTCGGGAAAGGCAATCATGCACCTGTAAAAAACAGTTGAAGAGAATTATACTCCATAACCCAAAAAAAAAAATCTATATTAAAATCATAAAGAATTTTTGCAAGATTTCTTTTTGATGCTGAATATATATATACATATATATAGTGAAATCTTATCAACAAACTGAAAGACCAAAATAAAGAACACACATATGCAGAAGCGTATACAACATGCCTTGTCACTAGTTTTTTTTATAGTATAACCAATGAAAGAACATAAGGAAACACAGCTGCATTCAGTTTCTCAAAATTTTGAGCATAAGATTGCAATATAATTAGATCAAATTAAATTTCAAAACAAAATAAAAGAATAACCTAAAACAGCTCCTTCAGAACTATGCAAAGCATTAAACAATAACGATCAGGTTCCTAACAGCATTAGACAACCAAAGGGATAATGTGAAACACTATTTTTAAACTGGCACACATGTGAAATATCAAAGCTTTAGTTGGAACATATGTCAGATTAAGTAGATCGGAATGAAATTCATCAAATCTAGAATGCGAAGACACTGTTTCTATCCCAGAAGAAAGGAAAACACTGAGAATGTTATATTTGGGAATCAAAGAGTGAGAACAATACCACTTCCATTCTTGTTCAAGATAAAGCAGCAATTCATCATAGAAATTTGGCAGCCAAGTGGAAAACAGAATGCCGGGAGCAGCTGACTGAAACTCATTACTAGTTTTGTCAGTTGCAAGCTTATTAGACAGTGGTTGCTTTGTGTCAAAATCTTCCCAGAGCTGCTTTATTGGCTTTAGGTGAACTTTTGTATAATGTAGCTCCATGGACTTGAATCTCCCAATTCGAATGAGAATTCCCCGCAAATCTTGCACAACTTCAACCTGCAAGCAAATACACATACCATGTAATGTCAAATATTGAATGATAATAACAGGCAATATATGATGGTAAGCAAGTAACTGTTTACGCAAAAAGCTGTGAATTGTAACCTTGCGATTGGATATTGCGTCCGTGAGACGTGGTTGCACCATTGAATCAAGCCTGTCCTCTAAGACCTCCAGTTGTTTCCTCACATTAGCAAACTCAGCAACCTATAAAAACAATAGATGCATTTCATATTTTCGATACATTTCACCAAATGCAAAACAAGCTGGTAATTGATTACAAAAACGAAATCTACTACAGCATTACCTCCCCAACAGCTGACAAGCAATGCCTCATGTTGGCTAGGGTTTCAGCAGCGCGGGGAAGATCCCCGCTGGCAAAGACGTCCTCCACAGTCGAGCTCAGTTGAGTTAATCCAGCAGCATCCTGGTGTTTGAATTTCGTTACAACTTTTCTGCAATCTTAATATTAGAAAGATTTTCAAAGAGAAATATATATCTTCTTCTTTACCTGCAATGTTTCATACGCAGTTTCCATTCTCTGCTTCACTATATCGTACTTCGCAAGCGCCATTACAGACTCAGCTGACAATCCCTCAGCCTAAACAACGCCCACAGATTCCGATCATCACCGAATCGCATTCAATTTTCACAGAACTAAACAGAAATCAGCGAAGTAAAACAGTTACCTACCTTCTTGAGCTTGTCGAGGATTGAGGAGACGGCGGAGCGGAGCGAAACGGCGTCGTCGCGGAGGCGGATGACTTCGCGCGTGGCACGTGGCACGCGGAGGAGTGAGGAGGCGCTCTGCTCCTCGAGCGAGGCGCCGATCTCCTCCGAGACCATCTGGATTTTCATCTCCAGGTCCACGAGGTGCTTGTCTACTGAGTCCTGCGGGTGGCGGCTCTGGCACGCCGAGTTCACCCACTTCTTCCGGTCGAAGTTCTCGTCGGAGAACGGGCCGAGATCCAGCATCATGGTTCCGGCTCGGTGACTCGGGTTCGGATCGGGCGGGTTGGCTCGCTCGGACTCGGGGTGTAATTGGCTGAGTGCGTAACCGAATTGTTTAACTGCCAAGTTTCAGGCTTTGGAGTCCATAGGATGACGATGATGGAACTGGATTGCACGTGAGAGGCACGTGGAAACTTAAAGAAAAAGAAATTCATGGTAGTAGTCCGTAGTTGATTTTTTCACTGACGAATGAGAGGGAAAGAGTTTGTCATCAAGTTTTAGTGATCAATAGAGCGGCAGAAGTGAGGGAATGGAAGTGATGATTGTTTGAGCAAGTTCATCCGTTTGGTCATCAGGTTACCTATTAATCATTGTTTTTATGCGTTATTTTGTTCTATGGGTCACGAGTACAGTGTATTTCGTGTCTTGGGTCACCATGAATAGTATTCTAGGTCACCATGGTGACCTATACAGTGTATTTCGTGTCTTGAGTCACGAGCACAGTGTATTTTATGACCTAGAGAATGAAAATATACACTATAAAACAATGAATAGCAAGTGACTCAACGGATGAACTTGCTCTTATTAAGTCGAGATTACATTTGTCTAGGTTTCACACGTCGTTACTTAGAAGATGAGATAATTTACATTTTGAAAGTTACTATCTACTACTAGTTAAAGCTATCGAGTTAGAGATGAAGATCTTTCTCAGGTAGGTTTGTGATCGAAGAGGTCAAACTTTTATTATCTAAACTTTAATACAACTCATATAAACTGTCATGCTAATAGTGTGACGCATGTTTTAAACCAGTTGGTAATTAATCTAGATTTCAACCGCTGATAGTTCTTCTATACTCCCAATTTCATTTAAGGTGTCCTTTTAAGCAATTAGAACCGCTAACTATTAATAAAATTCACTTTTGAAAAATTTTACTACATAAAAGGAAATATTAAGTTGCATTTGAAAACCTACTTCACCTCCCTTTGTCCAAAGACAACTATATATTATTCGGCTTGGAGCACAATGTAGATTTTAGACAATAACGAAGCCCAAACATCTACCAGCCCAAAGGGCTGAAAATATATAATTTGTATTCCAGAAACTTCGCGGGTACAAATGCCACGGTGCTCTCACTTGCCAAGACACACACTTCCTCTCTGACTCACACTCTCAGCTCCTCCTCCGATGGCGTTTCCACTCTCTCAAACCCTCAGGCGAGTCCTCTTCTCCGGCGACAGCCTCTTCCCGGCCACCGTTTCCCGATCAATCTCCACCACCGCCTCTGCCGCCATGAGGTACCACATCTTCATGGCCGATCGGAACGATCCCAACGACAAAGGCCCCCTCCCCGCCGTCCTGATCAAAGACTCCGACGAAAGCTTCACCGTCACTAGAGCCTTTCCGGGATTCGGGAAGGAAATCGTCAAGGTCGCCGTGGACGTCGAGAAGAACACCGTCGGCATCAAGCTCCGGGACTGCGACGGCTGCGAAACCCTGGTTCCTCTGCCGGAGGGTTGCAAGAGCGGGGAGGCTAGGGCGGAGGTTAAGCATGGTATGGTGACGGTGGTTGTGTCGAAGCGGAAGAAAGGAGAGGAGTAGAGCTAGGTTGAGTTCCAATTGCAAAGTAGGTAGGTAGGTTGCTAAGCTCTGTAAAAGACTTCAAAGATTGTAGCTTTTTCTCTGTGGTATGTGAAATTTTGGGGCTTTCTTTTGTATCTGACTTGACAAGTGATGAATGAAAAAGTAGAGGTTTTGTTGAGTTACTGGTATTATTTGGTTTCCAAAATTGACATTCCAAAATATGCAATGTGGGTTTGAATTTTTTGCCGTTGGTCTTTTCATGTTAAAGGCAATGTGTTCGATGAAATGTCATGCGATGCGATGTTGCTTATTGTAATATAAACACACACATTGCATTCAAGCAGTTTGAATTGCTGTCATCTTTTCAAGACGAGTACAATGTGCTTGATGATGCCTATTATCTGCAGCCTATATTCCGATATTCGTATGGAATGCTTGAAACGCTACATCCATAATATATTCAACTGCCAAAAAGCTTCAGTCAGTCAATTATTCATCTTGCCTTAAAGGCCTCCAGGAATTGTAGATGTTTCGGTGCCAATGCTAAGAAAGCACCATGAATGGAGTTGATTAATATGCTAGAGAAATGCAGAATTGGTATATCAAAGTCTCTGTAACCTGCCAAACGGTTTTGGTTGGAGTGGTTCATCATCTTTGTGGACGATTTGTGTATCAAAAGGAAGAAAAAGAAATAGACATTCTATTTATATCAATGACTTTGACCATTTGGAGCAGATTACATTTCTGCTCCAGAACATTACTTTTAAAAATGATGACCAGTAGTATCCAGAGGTTTATTGTGATGAGCAGCAGAGAAACTCAAATCCGAATTTTGGTGATGAGCTGCACTGGCTTCTTGTAAATTATTCATATTTTAGTCACAAATATGGCCGCTAATAGTGAATATGCAGTTCTTTGCTCGAAAAGTATTCAGATGTTAGAGCACACTGTAAATTTGAGCCCACAAAGAATACATCTATATTAAATCAAATGGTTTCATCTTTTAAACCGAATCATTGAGTCATAGTAAATGAATACTGTTACTTGGTTGCAGAATAGATAGTGTTATCTGGTTGCAGGGTGATACATTTCAATCTCAGTATTTTTGCTCAAAATCTAGGGATTATCCGGCCTAAATTACGACTGGATAGCTTGAAAACCCTGTAGTTGATCAGTTCAGCTTGCTTTACCGGCCTCTGGAATTGTAAATGTTTCGATGTCGATCAGGCAATGTTAAGAAATTCCATCTGCATTTGAACATATTTCATTTGCTGGTCTCTTTACTGGTATGGCCTAAAAATCCAAACTATGTTTGAGCTGCTTACATATGTTGAGGAAAGAATTTGAACTGTCCCTTGGTCCTATTCCTATTGCATTATTCATTTGAATCAATGGCCTAGAAATTGAACTACAACTAAAGGAAGATAACAGCAAAAAACAAAACTTGAAAATACACGATGTATAGGAATTAGGAAACAGAAACTTATTTTCTGTTCATTGTAATGAACTTGATCATTTGAAGTGCTCCAGTTCAAGGCCAAACACAAAATACAAGATGTACTTTTTACCTAAACATTCTTCGGGCATATATAGCAGCAACAAGACTTGAAAGCAGGCACAAATGAAAACATGAAGGGCAGTGAAAGCCATAACAAAACAATAGCAAAGTTCCTATCCAACAAGAGTGGCTCGAATGCTTTTCAGTTCATATACAGCATCACCAATATTCTCTCGGTCTGTTGGGGATTCCACAGAGCATGCAACTCCAATTCCCAGTATTGAACTCAAGCATTCCTCAAGAGCATAATTGGTGCTCTGGCTGGGTTTGCCTACTTGAACAAGTGATGAATCTGCAATCTCTGAAACACGCTCTGGGAAAGCCCTTTCTACAAACTTGTGAAGGTTCAAACCGTCCACGAACATGTGGTCAGTGGGTCTCTTCCCTGTAAACATCTTTAACAAGAGAATGCCGAAGCTGTAGACATCTCCATATGTTGACACCTCACTTCCCATTCCATACTCTGTGGTTCAAAGTTCAAACACCACAGTTGTTAGCAAAAGCAACTCATATTAGTGAAACTACCTAACTACAAGAAAAATAGCACAAGTGCATACCTGGAGCAGCATAACCAACAGTGCCTCTAATTCCAATGGAACTTGATTGATTTGCTGAAACGTTATTGGCTAGTCTTGAGAGGAATCTAGCTAATCCAAAGTCAGCAACATGTCCAGTCAAGTCATTGTCCAAAAGAACATTGCTCGGCTTGAGATCACAATGAACTATTGGTTGTTTCGCAATGATTATGAAGATAATCCAGTGCACAAGCAACGTCAATGGCAATGTCTAGCCTCTGAACGAGACTTAAATTCATCGGTGCCTCTTCTGTCCCAGTAGTTGGATGCAGCCACTCCTCTAAGCTCCCATTCTCCATGAACTCGTAAATCAAAGCCTTGAAATCATTACCACGAAAGTCAACACTCGAACATGCAGTTATAATCGGGACTAGATTTCGGTGTCTGATATTTCTGAGTGCCTCACATTCTGCTAGGAAACTCTTGGAAGCTCCCCGGCGTAACATGTTAAACACCTTCACAGCAACAAGCTGCGCTCCATCTTCGCCGAGAACTCCTTTGTAGACAGACCCAAAACTACCCGCACCAATCAAATTTGTTGCAGAGAAGCCATCACTAGCTTTCAAGAGAGTATTATAGGACACTTGCAAAATAGAGTCCGCAACTGTGCTTGATGAAGTTGCTTTGCATTTCTTTTTGGGGAAACAAAGAAACAGAAATGTCAGCAGCATAGCTATTCCAAGAAGAGTGAATGCGGATACTAATAAGATTGTTAGTTTCATGCTACGAGACGTCGATTCTTTAGACTTGCACTTTGGAAGGTGGAGATCAGAAATACATCCGCAGAGCCTAGTGTTTCCAACAACTGAAGTAGCACTTGCATTGTTAAATACACCTTTAACTGGTACTGCACCCCAAAAGTCATTGAAAGACAGGTTAAGTTTCTCCAATTCTCTAAACCCTGCCAAAAATTCAGGAATTTCACCAGAGAGATTGTTGCGCGAAAGGTCTAAATCTCGAATCCCTCTCAAGGAAACCATAGCTGAAGGAATGGAGCCGTCAAAGAAGTTTCCTTGCAATAGTAGGATTTCTAAACTCAGGCAACTGCCAAGACTACTAGGAAGTTTTCCTGATATCATATTATTAGAGAGATCCAGCTCACCTAGACTTTTTAACTTTCCTAGCTCCAAGGGAAGGGAACCACTGAGACGATTCTCAGACAAGTTCAAAGATATTGATAAAGAAGGAACACCAATGACTTGTGGAGGTATGTGGCCACTAAGATTATTGCGTGAAAGATCAAACAATAGCAATGAATGGCATTCCCCAAGGCTTGTAGGGATGGTACCATTAAAATTATTTCCTTGCATTTCGAGATAAACTAAGGATGTCAGATTTCCTAGAGAAGATGGGAGGCTCCCTGATAATCTGTTGTTATGAAAATCCAATCTCCCAATACCTGAAAGTTTCCCGATGTCAGTGGGAATGTTACCTGTGAACATGTTACCAGACAAAGCCAATGATTTCATGTTGACCAGATTCCCTATCCCTGCAGGGATGCTTCCATGTAATTGGTTGCTTTCAACTTCTAGAACTGTAAGGGTTGAGAGATTGGATATTGATGTGGGCAGCGTCCCTCCGAAATTGTTGGATGCTATTATTAACCACACCAACTGTGTAACATTGGTCAAGTCTGAGAAAAAACTCAAGTCCCCATCACTGCTACTTCCGAGATGATTACCACCAATATGGAATGTCACAAGGGTACGAAGCTTTTGTAAATTTGGCACTTGCCCTGTTAGTTTGTTATTCTCAACATAAAACTGCACTAAATTAGTGGCATTGCTTATTGACAGAGGAATTGATCCAGTGAACTGATTATCGGAAATGCAAAAATATTGGAGATTCAAAAGGGTTCTGAATAAGGTTGGGGGCATGCTCCCTTGAATTTGGTTTATTCCTATAATAAATCCAAGGAGACTAGAGATGTTATAGATGGAGGGAGGGATGGTACCAGACAACTTATTTGATTCCAATGAGAAATGTTTTAATTTTTTTAGTTGGCCTAGAGAACTAGGAATACTTCCCACCAAGTTATTACTATAAGCATCAAGTGAGCCAAGACTAGAAAGGTTACCCAAGGAGGGAGGTATCTGTCCTGTTAGATTATTAAATAGCAAACTAAGATACTCAAGCTTAGACAAGGAGCCAAGTTCTGGAGGAATGTTACCTCCCAGCATGTTGTAAGAAACATCGAGAATAATGAGGTTGAAGCAATTGGAGATATTGGCAGGAATAGGACCAGTGAGTGAGTTATTTTCTAGACGTAATATCCGCAACCTCCGCAAGTGCCCAATTTCTGGAGGAATTTTGTTGGTGAGGCTATTATTATAGAGGCTTAGATCCCTTAGGAAGCTCAGGTTTCCTATGTGAGGATATATGGACCCGGACAACTTCAGGGAGGTTAGGTTCAGCTTAATGACCCTCTGAAGATGGCGTCGGCTGCAGGTGACACCATGCCACAAGCAAAAATGAGAGGACTCATTCCACGAGCTCATCACCGGCCGGTTGGGATCTTGGTGTATTTGAGCTTTGATGGCAAGCAACGCTAACCTACCTGTCTTGTTTCCTCCTCCGAGCCCCAACATATTCCTGTCCATGGTTGAGGCCATGGAGCTGCAGCAACAAACAAAAGCAAATGCTAGTACTAGTACTAGTGCTAGTACATTGGAAAGAAAGTATGATCCGGTCATTTTGAATTGGTTATGGGGTTGCGAAAATTTGTGAGTTCCATTTGAGGCCTGACAAATTAACTTATAGGATAGAAAATAGGGTTCATTATACACGCAATTCTTTAAAAAAAAATATTGAAAAAAGTCCACCTATTTTTTTTTTCAATCTACACCCAATTATTGTCAACTAGGATAAAATTAGATTTCATTAAAGAATTACACAAATTGCCATAATTTAAATATCTAACAAGATTAATGTCATCTTTAAATACCTCAATTGTAAACTTTTTTATTGGTCCCATTATAATTGCAGTTTCTCATTAAATTTATCATGTTTGCTAGAATTATGGAGTTTTTCTTTATATAATTTCCTAAATTTACTTTTTGGTAATTTAAACTTTCTATTTTATTTACAATCTAACTTAAAGATAGAGTTTGAGGGGGGGTGTATTCAATTCAGATTTTAAAAAATTTTGATTGAGTTTTATAATCGATGGATTTACTTAATCCATGGATTGTTTAAATTCTATATGGACTCTGATTGATTCTAATGGATTGATTTATTGGTATTTGTTTAGATTTTACAAGTCCTTATGGTGTTTTTGGTAGGTAATTTTTTTCTTTTTCTTCTTTAAAAGCAATGGATGTATAGATCCAACTATAATGCTATATCAATGACAATATATATATATATATATATATACATACATATATATATATATATATATATACACATGGCCCTTCTAGTGAGGGATCTTTTTTTTATGTATTTTCTAGGGATAGGGCATTAGACCAACTTTTCAATCATATTTTCACATCTCAGCCGTTCAGTTTTTAGGTCCTAATGTGTAGATCACTTCTGCAAATTTTCAGCCAATTTAATGATCGTTAAGGCATCCAAAACTTCAATTTACCATTATAAACACGAACGGTTCCGGTTCGACAGATTCGGTCCGTTCGTGTAAATTGTAGTTTTGGATGCCTTAACGATTACCGATTTGGCTAAAAATTTGCAGAAGTGATCTACACATTAGGACCTAAAAAATGAACGGTTGAGAGACCGAAATATAATCGAAAAGTTTGTCTAATGACTATCCCTATAAAAGACCAAAAAAAAAAGGATCCCTTAGTGGAAGGGCCCTATATATTTATATATGAGAATCTATCATTCTTTATGTTGTGTATAATGATATATGAATAATAAAAGAAAACTAATCAGCCAAAATGTTACACAAAAAATAAAGTAGTAAACTAATGACATAATTTATTTCATATCTAATTTACAAAAGAAACATGTGTGTATGTAACAGCCTATTCTGACTTTAGATGAATATATATATATATATCGGCACCGGGCTTCGGGTTTGATTAAAAAAAAGAAACATGTGTGTATGTATCATATGAACAATACCATTGAAAGTGAGCTTAATTAGCTAGAAGGATAAGGCTTCCAAAGCTATAGTGATAAAAATAAAAAAAATTATCGGATGAGAGCAGAGGTAGAGACAGAGGAGGATAGTGGGAATATAGGTCTGAGACAAAATGGATGAGTGTCGCCTATTGAGAGTTGCTTCTTCTTCCTTTTTTTTTTGGCATTTTTCACATCAACCTCTTTCTTAGGTATTTTATCATTGCAAGTTGACCATATTTATTAGGTTGAAAGTCTTTATACGTATTATACCTATATGCATGTACCTAAATAATAAGGTACCTAATCATCAAAACAACTAGAAAAAGTTAATTTGATTTCAAGTATGTATCTAATATATAGGAGGTTTATTTTTTGTTTCTTTGACACCTCTATATTAGAATCAATATTTTTTTTTTGTATCATATACCTCTTTGTTAGGTTTTCTATTATATTATACCTATGATCGTAGAAGATACAATCTTTTTTTAGCTTGGTGTTTAAGCCTCACTTGTATATAACTATTTCGTAGGTAAATTAGGAATATAGTAGCTGAGAGTGAAAAGCTATCATGAGATCAATATGACAATATGCCTAAATAGAAGAAGAAAGTAATCCAAGAACAAGATACATACCTTACAATTAGACATTTTTCGAGTATGTAGAGAGGCACTAAATGTGAGCCTAGGAGTAAAAACACAATAATAAACTTTTTGCCCATTTCCTGACCCCATCTCTAAACCTTTTCTTTTCTTTCAGAACATTTCTTTAGTTCTCCCTCAGAGACACAAGTGAGAAGTACCATGCATGCTTGCCTTTGCCCTTTCTTTCAAGCAAGAAGAATATTTTCTCTCAGTGTTTGAATCAAAGTCCATTCCATCTTTTGAAACAATAATTGATCCAATCAAGGAGAAGAAAATTGAAATTGTATTTTCTGAAAGAAAATACCTACATATAAGGAAAACAAGAACTGAAATTTGTGCATATATAGAAATATATACTCAAGGTAGTAATCACAATATAAAGCACGGGAGAAATTAAGAATGTAATTGATTATGATAAAGTCAAAATAAATTGATTTGTTAGATCAATATTTCAAATTCAAGTAGATGATAATATTAAGGAAGATACTTGATTTAACTCTACAATTAGAAGGGCAACTTAGATATATCAAGAAAATGAGAAAAAATATTAATTATATACATATACTCTATATGGAAGGTTTGCTTATGTAGAGTGGGTGTAACTTGAAAGAAAAATATCTATGAGTTTTTCCCAATAGAAGCTTATATTTTTGGGTTTATACCTAATTTTCTCTAGAAAATATGGTAATCTGCATCAGACACTTTGCTTGGCTGAAATTAGTTTGAGGGAAAATATCACAAATGGTCACTCAACTTTTACCCATTCGACACTTTGGTCACTCGCTTTTTAAATATATCACTTTGGAGACTCAACTTTAACTCTGTTATTCACTTAAGTCACTCCGTTAATTTTTTCATTAAAAAAAATTATTTGCCACAATATCAAGGATATTTTTATCCAACTAATTATGAAATATTAAGAAGTCTAAATTGAAATGATCGGAAGAAGTGATTAAAGTGAGACAAAATGCCCCTTAGGTGACTAAAGTGATTGACAGAGTAATAATTGAGTGACCAAAGTGATATATTTGAAAATTAAGTGACCAAAGTGTAGAATGAGTCATAGTTGAGTGACTATTTGTAAAATTATCCCTTAATTTGAAGTAACGAACAATCTAGCAGTGTTGACCTGCTTTTCCAAGGACGACTTCGCTTGCTTCTAAAAAAACTGTTCTTACTCTTCCGATGGAACAATGTCGATTGATTTGGAAGTGCATGACCAAATTCACCCGCAAAAGACTTGGAAAAGTCTCTTACATAAATTTTCCATCCCATGGTAGAGAAAATTATGTCACAAAATGAAAACAAAGTTGATATGTCACACTATTAGCGGACCTATGATTATGACTGGCGATGTAGGAGAGACTCAAGATATATGAAACTAGTTAATCAGTTCAAGAGACTTAGCAAGAAGCCCAAAATATGTTTTCTTGTTGATCAGTTTTTGCTTGTGGAAAAGGATATTGAGTTTCCAGGTTTGAATTTGTCAACCTCTTTGCAACCGTTGATCACACTAAAAAGACTGTAGATGCTGACTATAATATGCAGAGGTTTAGAGTGAAATCAACCTTAATCTTTATCATACAACAAACAGAATTCCAAGCTATTTGAAGAGCCTAAAGTAATCGCCCAAACTCTAGGCCTCTTTACCAATACTAATGAATGTCTCCTAGGTTGGCTAGTAGAATTAGCATATATACTTCTTTACTGGTACATTGTTGTTAAATGAAATAATTATGTGTTTGATGAAATGTCCACATTACGTTGTTTGTCATCTTGGTTGCTGTCCATGGTTGAGGCCATGGAGCTGCAGCAACAGACAAGAGCAACTAGTACTAGTGCTAATGCTAATGCATTGGAAAGTAAGTATGATGAGGTGAATTTCATCTCCAAATCACCATCATTCAAAGTTATGATGTTGAGATTCGTAAGTTCCTTTTGAGGCCTGACGACTAACTTATAGGATAGGAAATAGAATTCAGATGAATCTGCATCAGACACTATGGTTGGTTGAAAGTTTGAAGTAGCGGACAATTGCTTGTGTTGACTCTTTCCAAAGATGACATGACTTCCAATGGGGCAATGTCAATTGATGTGGAAATACATGACCAAAGACACTTTGGTTGGTTGAAAGTTTGAAGTAGCGGACAATTGCTTGTGTTGACTTACTTTCCAAAGATGACATGACTTCCAATGGGGCAATGTCAATTGATGTGGAAATACATGACCAAAGACACTTTGGTTGGTTGAAAGTTTGAAGGAAGTATAGGACAAGCAATGTTGGCTTGTGCAAATTTCCAAAGAGCTAGGGGTGGCTTCGGTGTTATTTGGTTCGGTTTTAAGCCAAAATCGAGAACCGAACCAAACTTAGAGTTCGGGTCGGTTCGGTTCGGTTTTGCGATTTTGGGAAGTTGAAATCAAAAACCGAACCGACCAATTCAGTTCGGTTCAATTCGACCTAGTTTGGTTTTTTTTTTTTAATAATTTTTTTAAAATTTATTTTTTATTTTTTAGGAATAGCATGTTTGATGGTTCTTTTTGTGTTTTAACTGGCCTTTTAAGCTCCTTCCTCATCAATTTACTTGCAAAAATTACACTAGACACTAGGAAATTAGAAATCTAAGGCCATTGGAGCCTTCTCATACTGGCCATTGGAGCCTTCTCAATTTGGAAAAAATCAAGGCCATTGGAGCCATTTCGATATGGAAAGAAAAAAGAAAAAGCTAAAAACATTATCTAACAATATATCAACTAAACAGTTAGCAAAGTGAGACGAAAATGCTTCAGCCCAAAAACATTAGACAAAAAAGAAGTTGATACTGACATGCTTTAAGGGCTATAAGAGCAATGAAACAAAAGTACCATTATGCAATCAATAAAGCAATTATGTATGCACTCACCTATCTGGTGGAGTAGAACCAAATGTAGTGTCAATGACAGATTAGCAGCAAAGCGTGTTGGTATAAAACAAAATATGAAAACATCAAGCAATATAATTTAAAATGATAAAGGTGATCAGTAAGAAAAAGCTAAAAACATTATCTAACAATATATCAAGTAGAATCAAACATAGAGAGAGATCTATAGATATATACAAATACACAGAGAGAAACAGAGAGAGAGAGTACTTGAGAGAGAGGCTCTGGACATGCGGATTATGAAGAAGAAGAAGAAGAATAGTGCAGACAGAGCAGCGTCCCTTGGCGATCTTGAATTGAGAGGATCGATGAAGAGAAGAAGGAGAGGGCGAGAGGTTAGAGAAGAAAGAGAGAAATTGAATGAGAGGCGAGATAGAAAAGAGAGGCGAGAATGAGAGTAGTCGCGGAACCCGTTAGGGTTTCTAACTTAAAAGTCAAAACGTCGTTTTTGACCAGTTCAGTTTTTTCGGTTCAGCTCGGTTTTTGACATACTCAAACCGAAAACCAAACCAAACCGAACCGGTTCGGTTCAGTTCGGTTTTTCCTTTTCGGTTCGGCTTTCGGCTCGGTTTTTTTCGATTTTTGGTCTCGCGAGGCCACCCCTCTAAAGAGCTGCTTCCAATAGCACGTATTGTTCTTGCTTTTCCTGGCAATTTCAACTGATTTGGATGTACATGACCAAATTCACCCACGAAAGACTTCGAAAAGTCTCTGGCATAAATTTTCCATCCCATGGTAGAGGAAATTATAGCTGACATATGATTATGACCGGGCGATGTCCTCGATCTATCAGCACAAAGGTTGAGAAGACGACAACGCTTGATCATGAAAAAAAATCCTTTGCTAGAAATTCTCTTCAATATTTTGAAAATGATGATCAATATTCAATATATATAGTTTCCTGAGACTGGTGTGATGAGCACAGAAAAAGTCAACTTGAGACCAATCACAGACCATGTCATAAACTTGAATAAAATTGGTACTTTGGTAGGTAAATATCGTAATCTGCTGCCTCATACAGTAATTCATGGAAATGAAATGGAGAAAAATAAAGAAATATAACAAAAAGATATCCGGGTGCCAGCAGTAGAACCTGGAAACTCAATTGCCAAAGTTTAGTGATGAGCTATGCCAGATGCCTAGGGTATAATAGGATCACTTAAACTTTTTTATGCTCACAGTTCTGTTAATAGTTCATAAGCAATTCTCTGCTTGAAAAGTATTCATGTCTCTTGGAGCACAATGTAGGTTTGAGCCGACAAAAGCCACATTAATATTCACCAATATCTCTTGTAGGAGACGCTCTAAGATATATAAAACTGGTTAATCAGTTTGAGAACCTAAGCAGGGGATGGCTTCCTGTTGATCGGTTTTTGCCTATGGAATCAGATATTGAGTTTCCGGGTTTGAATTTCTTAACCTCTTTGCAACTGTTGATCACACTACTGCTCACTATGATATGCAGAAGATTGGATTGAAATCAACCTCAATCTTTATCATACAACAATCAGGATTTCAAGCTATTTGATCGAAGAGCCTGAAGTAATCGCCAAAACCTGTGTCTCTTACCAGTACTAATGAATGTCTCCTTACCCGGCAAGTAGAATCAGCATTTATACCTCTTATTCCAGCCTTAGTGGTTATAACACTTCATGAACAAGGACAGACATTAACTTGGCAATTTTTGTACCCTACTTTCTTTTTTTTTCTTTCCCTCCATATAACTAGGAACAAAATGACCATACTACCGATTTCAAATCTATAATAAGCACATTAACAATATGTCCTTCCAAAGTCATTTTGCAACCAACAAAACTGATAAATGATGCTGCTGAAAAAGACCATGAAAAGAACCATAATGTGTTAGGGACATAATAATAACTATGACTTACTTGATACTGTTTGTCCCTTCTCTAAATCAAGACAATCAAACGGGGTTTCATGTTTTAACGCAAAACATTGAATTATAGTAAATAAATATTGTACTTCAACTATCACTGGTATGAAAGAAAAAACATTCTGGTTTCAAGAATCAAGTATCTTGATCCTGGGTGTGTGTGTTTGATGGGGTGGTAAGGCTTTGGTCTCATATATAAGAGGTCAGGAGTTCGAACCCCATCAACAATGGGAATGGGGTGGGGTTTTTTTTTTTTTTTTTTTTTTTTTAAAAAAAAGTATCTTGATCCTACACTATTTGGATCTAATAAAGGACTTAATACATCAGAGAACAAAAAAAAGTTAAAAATAATAATTCATCAAGCACGTAAAATTTGGAGTCTTGAATAGATGAAACAAGCAAAGCAAAGCAAAACAAAACTAATAATTTCATATAATTAGGCTCTCATTATCAATCAACACACAAAACACACAACGAGCTAGTACGATCTCTTAGGACACTTCAATCTTCTAGTTGGTACATTGACGTAAATTACTTCGTAATTCATGAAACAAATTGCAGCCTTTGAGGATTGTGCTTAATGTTGACATATGAAAAATAAAAGTTAATCTAAAAAGATAAAGAGTTCTGGTGCCAGGAGTCGAACTGGAAACTCTTAACTATAGAATTTTGTTTGAGCTACACCGGATGATATGCCATAGGTGAAATTCAAAATATATTTTATTATTCATTGAGCATAAGCCTTCAGTCTCAGCCCAAGCCCAACGTTCTTCCAGAACCTTCTCTTCCTTTTTCGGCCAGTTCCAAGGGTACCAAGAGCAGTTTCTGCTCATTTTTAGATTCTACATGTCGATACGATCATTTTGATATATAGCATGTGAATTTTGGATATCGTATGAATTAGTTATGAATTTTACGATTTCGATTGATTTCGATCGCTCGATTTGTGATCTATGAAGTTTGGACCGTCTGATAGAATTCTAATTTTGATATAATGATCGTAGGACTGTCCCGATGACCCTGTGTGGTCACAGGTGAAAAAAATCAAACCGTTGGATCTTAGTATAAGTGCATTTCTTGATTTGTGCATTAAGTTAAATATCGTTTTGATTAGGTGTTTGACGGATTTGTTAGCGGACGATTGTGAATCATATTTTGGGCTGTAAGAAGACACAGCGGGAGTTTAGAGGTGAGTAAATCTCACATGGTTCATTTACGAACCAAATTTCCTTATCGCACGATTTATTATTATGTTTGAAAAATGGTTTCAAGAAAATGAATTTTTAAGTACATAAAAATGAATTTCTTGATTTTGCATCGTGTGAACTATAGTTGGTATTAGTGATCATTCATGTGTGGATGGTTACGTATATATATATTTACGTGATTATATATTGAATGGTGTGACATTGAGGTGTGGAATTGTGATAATGTGTTGTTGATAAATGTTGATAATATGATTTTATTATGTTGTTAATGTTTGATAAATGTTGGTGATAAACATGTTGTTTTGTGAGTTGAATAGAAGGTAGAGAATGTAGGATTCCGAGGATCGAATGGTCCAAGGATCTTTGGTTAATAATAACCAGAGTGTATGTGTTCTAAGGACAGGGAGGTCCAAAGTTCGACCGTTAAATAATAACGGGGATATATTGTTCTGAGGACATGAAATGGTCCAAAATTTCGTGGGTTACTGAGTAACCTGGAGGTGTTGTTACTTGACCCTGGGCCAAGGTTCAGAGGTAACGAGGCAGTTAGAGCTCTAACGTGGGGCCAAAGTGGCGATAGTTGTGATTAGGTGCCAAGTGGCGAGAGTTGTGATTAGGTGCCAAGTGGTGAGAGTTGTGATTTGGTGATTGTAGAAATGTGTTCCATGTTGTTTCCTGTGTGTCGGTTTGATGTTTCTTTGTGGATGTTGAGGTTGTTGATTGTTTACTTGAGTTAAAAGATTTATGATTTAATAAATCAACCGTTCATTCTTATTTACTCATACGAGCTTTCAGAAAGCTTACTGGGTTTTGTGTTGTTGCAATCCCGGTACACTATTCAAACGGTGTAGCGAATAATCCTGCAGGTCAGGATAATCAGGGTGGAGAGCGAGCTGCGTAGAGCAGCAGGGTAGAGACCAGCACTTGGTCTATTTTGGTGTGTTTTGTAGACTCTTGTGAGCAGAACATTTTATTTATGTTAGTATTGTAATAATTAACTATAGAGATAGTTTGCTACGAGGTTTGTGTTATGGTTTATGAGATGTTGGTTTATAAAAAAAAAATTCAGGACATGATTTGTTTAGTTGTATTCATGTTTCAGATTTGAATTTATTATTCTAAATCCGAGGCGTAACAATTACACTGGACACTAGGAAATTAGAAATCTAAGGCCATTGGAGCCTTCTCATACTGGCCATTGGAGCCTTCTCAATCTGGAAAAAATCAAGGCCATTGGAGCCATTTCGATATGGAAAGAAAAAAGAAAAAGCTAAAAACATTATCTAACAATATATCAACTAAACAACTGGAAAGTTTTGATAATTGGTTCTTGTTGCCTGCAAAGTGAGACGAAAATGCTTCAGCCCAAAAACATTAGACAAAAAAGAAGTTGATACTGACATGCTTTATGGGCTATAAGAGCAATGAAACAAAAGTACCATTATGCAATCAATAAAGCAATTATGTATGCACTCACCTATCTGGTGGAGTAGAACCAAATGTAGTGGCCATAGCAGATTAGCAGCAAAGCGTGTTGGTATAAAACAAAATATGAAAACATCAAGCAATATCCTTTAAAATGATAAAGGTGATCAGTAACAAAAAAAGCTAACAACATTATCTAACAATATATCAATTAGAATCAAACAGAGAGAGAGATCTATAAATATATACAAATACACAGAGAGAAACAGAGAGAGTACTTGAGAGAGAGGCTCTGGACATGCGGATTATGAAGAAGAAGAAGAAGAGTGTAGACAGAGCAGCGGCCCTTGGCGATCTTGAATTGAGAGGATCGATGAAGAGAAGAAGGAGAGGGCTCTCGTTAGAGAAGAAAGAGAGAAATTGAATGAGAGGCGAGAATGAGAGTAATCGCGGAACCCCTTAGGGTTTCTAACTTAAAAGTCAAAACATAGTCAAAACGACGTCGTTTTTGACCAGTTCGGTTTTTTCGGTTCAGCTCGGTTTTTGACATACTCAAACCGAAAACCGAACCGAACCGGTTCGGTTCAGTTCAGTTTTTCCTTTTCGGTTCTGTTTTTGTTCGGTTATGGCTTTTTCGGCTTCGATTCGGCTTTCGACTCGGTTTTTTTCGGTTTTCGGTCTCGCAAGGCCACCCCTACAAAGAGGTGCTTCCAATAGCACGTACTGTTCTTGCTTTTCCTGGCAATTTCGACTGATTTGGAAGTACATGACCAAATTCACCCACGAAAGACTTCGTAAAGTCTTTGGCATAAATATTCCATCCCATGGTAGAGGAAATTATAGCTGACATATGATTATGACTGGGCGATGTCCTCGATCAATCAGCACAACGGTTGAGAAGACGACAATGCTAGATCATGGAAAAAATCCTTTGCTAGAAATTCTCTTCAATATTTTGAAAATGATGATCAATATTCAATATATATAGTTTCCTGAGACTGCTGTGATGAGCACAGAAAAAGTCAACTTGAGACCAATCACAGACCATGTCATAAACTTGAATAAAATTGGTACTTTGGTAGGTAAATATCGTAATCTGCTGCCTCATACAGTAATTCATGGAAATGAAATGGAGAAAAATAAAGAAATATAACAAAAAGATATCCGGGTGCCAGCAGTAGAACCTGGAAACTCAATTGCCAAAGTTTAGTGATGAGCTATGCCAGATGCCTAGGGTATAATAGGATCACTTAAACTTTTTTATGCTCACAGTTCTGTTAATAGTTCATAAGCAATTCTCTGCTTGAAAAGTATTCATGTCTCTTGGAGCACAATGTAGGTTTGAGCCGACAAAAGCCACATTAATATTCACCAATATCTCTTGTAGGAGACGCTCTAAGATATATAAAACTGGTTAATCAGTTTGAGAACCTAAGCAGGGGATGGCTTCCTGTTGATCGGTTTTTGCCTATGGAATCGGATATTGAGTTTCCGGGTTTGAATTTCTTAACCTCTTTGCAACTGTTGATCACACTACTGCTCACTATGATATGCAGAAGATTGGATTGAAATCAACCTCAATCTTTATCATACAACAATCAGAATTTCAAGCTATTTGATCGAAGAGCCTGAAGTAATCGCCAAAACCTGTGTCTCTTACCAGTACTAATGAATGTCTCCTTACCCGGCAAGTAGAATCAGCATTTATACCTCTTATTCCAGCCTCAGTGGTTATAACACTTCATGAACAAGGAGAGACATTAACTTGGCAATTTTTGTACCCTACTTTCCCTTCTTTTCTTTCCCTCCATATAACTAGGAACAAAATGACCATACTACCAATTTCAAATCTATAATAAGCACATTAACAATATATCCTCCAAAAGTCATTTTGCAACATACAAAACTGATAAATGATGCTGCTGAAAAAGACCATGAAAAGAACCATAATGTGTTAGGCACATAATAATAACTATGACTTACTTGATACTGCTTGTCCTTTCTCTAAATCAAGACAATCAAACGGGGTTTCATCTTTTAACGCAAAACATTGAATTATAGTAAATAAATATTGTACTTCAACTGTCACTGGTATGAAAGAAAAAACATTCTGGTTTCAAGAATCAAGTATCTTGATCCTGAGTGTGTATGTGTTTGGTGGGGTGGTAAGGTTTTGGTTTCATATATATGAGGTCAGGAGTTTAAGCTCCATCAAGGGTGAGAATGAGGTGGGGTTTTTTTTTTTTTTTTTTCAAAAAAAAGTATCTTGATCCTACACTATTTGGATCTAATAAAGGACTTAATACATCAGAGAACAAAAAAAAAGTTAAAAATAATAATTCATCAAGCACGCAAAATTTGGATTCTTGAATGGATGAAACAAGCAAAGCAAAGCAAAACAAAACTAATAATTTCATATAATTAGGCTCTCATTATCAATCAACACACAAAACACACAACTAGCTAGTACGATCTCTTAGGACACTTCAATCTTCTAGTCGGTACATTGACGTAAATTACTTCGTAACTCATGAAACAAATTGCAGCCTTCGAGGATTGTGCTTAATGTTGACATATGAAAAATAAAAGTTCATCTAAAAAGATAAAGAGTTCCGGTGCCAGGAGTCGAACCTGGAAACTCTTAACCATAGAATTTTGTTTGAGCTACACCGGATGATATGCCATAGGTGAAATTCAAAATATATTTTACTATTCATTGAGCATAAGCCTTCAGTCTCAGCCCAAGCCCAACGTTCTTCCAGAACCTTCTCTTTCTTTCCTGAGCCTTCCACACACTCCTTCACCACTACAAAAACCTTGAAAAACTCCGGTCTACATCCAGAGAATCCACTCTCACTATTCTCACTACTAATTTCATTTCGTGCTCTCCAAGCTTGTATCTCAGCTTCAATGACTTCCTCCCTAGGCCTCCGCCGACTCCTCTCCTCCAATCTCCTCCCCAAACCGCTCTCCTCCTCCGCACTCCGCCCAATCCCCGCCGCCAGACTCTTCAACACCAACGCCTCCCGCCGTTACGACTCCGATGAAAGCGACGAAACCGACCTGGACTCCTACCGCCGCCACGATCGCCTCCCTCGCCGCCGTGACAACTTCATCTCCGGTAATCATCTACTTAACTTTCTCAATTCCGTTGTTTATTCGTTTAAATTTCGGTAATTACGGTTCTGAGCGAGTTTGATTTATCATTACAGATGTGTTTGCTCCTCCTTTGTTCTCGGTGGGCCGGAACCTGAGCCAGGTGCTGAATCTGGTGGACCAGATCTCGGAGAACCCCTTCCTCTCGGCCACGCGCCGCGGCTGGGATGCGCGTGAGACGGAGGACGGTCTGCATCTCCGGTTCGAAATGCCGGGGCTGGGGAAAGACGACGTAAAGGTTTCGGTGGAGAAGAACACACTGGTGATCAGAGGCGAAGGCGGACACGTGGACGGTGAAGAAGAGCCGAGGAGGTACTCCACCGGAATTCAGCTGCCGGAGAAAATGTTCAAGACGGACGGCGTTAAGGCGGAGATGAAGAACGGCGTGCTCAGGGTGGTTGTGCCGAAGATTAAGGAGGAGGAGAGGAGTGACGTGTTTCACGTGAGGGTTGAGTAAGTGTAGGGGTTGTGCTACGTCGTTTTTGGGCCGTGTGAATAATTGTTGACTTTTTTGTGATAGTGATGAGTGTTGACTGATTTAGTTTATGGTTTTCATTTCCACAAATTTCAATCCGAGGAAACGAGAAGTGAATGAAAGATGGTAACTTTCCGGGAAAATAATCCACATTTTTAACTTTTTCACCGTGAGAAAGTTAATTGCAAGCTCTTGGGATTTTCTGTTTTTTGGATCTGAAAGTTTAAGTGCAAGCTCAACAATTGAAAACCCAAACTAGACTAGAACCCTAGACGGCCATTCTTACAATTGCAACAAATATCCGTGGGCCTTGACACTTGGGCCGTGGCCCTAAAGCTTGACTCTTTTTAGGTAGAGAAGATGGAAAAGGACCAAAATTAGGTCAAAATAAGTAGACTGAAAAGATGGAGAGAAAAATATAGAGGAAAGAGGTATTGGGTTGCAGTTGTCAATGCCCATATAAAATTTGATACATCTAAGGGGCACATTGGAGAGTCGACGACTGGTGCGTACTACCTCTTTTTCTTTTGCGAGGACGACCAAAGTTGTGAACAAAAATGACTAAATGATCAAGGGACAAGTAATGGGCGGATAGTCACGTCGCACTAAATGATAAATTGTTACCTTCACAAACATACTCACAATGTACTTTGATTAGCCTGTCAGATAAATCGAGCGATCTGATCGCATGACTGAATCCATTCTAATAAATAAACAAGAAGAAGATAATGCAAAGAAAACACAAATCCATCTATGAATGAATGAGTGAATGGGGAGAATCGATTGAGGCCTAACGATCAATCAATGCGATAGTCCAGATGTATTAAGCAGAAGGCCCCAAAATAAATAACTCAGATCCAAGAATGGAAATTTCCAATCTCCTTCCTCATGTCTAGGCGTGGGCGACCATTAGTGGCCCAAACGAGACGTCGACTAGAGGTCCAAGGAGAGCCAACGAATCCCGGGCCAGATGGCGCCGAGGGACTGCCATCAATGCCACGTCATTGAAACGGTACTCCCAAAAGGCCCCCGGTGGGCCCCGAAATTTGAGGGAGGATATACGAAACTAGCTCGGCATAATTCCGTTTCGGATATGCGAATATCCGTTCGTGATCCGCCCGATTTGTACTTACCCGGCGACAGAGTTGAAGGTCTAGTTGCCTCCAGTGGAGTGCAGGAATTACGTTTTTACCCACACTAATGAGGCAGTTAATATTGATTGATTTGACCTGATTGCCCTTTTAACCAGGTATCTCATGCGCAGTAATAACATTTTACCATGGGGCTATAAAACACAGTTGGAATCCGACATCACTTTATAAAAGATATTCCAAATTAATTAATAAAAGTAAGCCCCCCACCATAAGATCAAAAGTCTATTGATTTGGTCCATTGCAGTGCCATCTGATTCATGTGAAACCATAGTGATCACTATTTAACATAGCTATCAATTCACAGTTTATTCTGGGTTCTCATGGAGATGATAGACTTCTCGTAAATTAAGTTCGATGTTGTAAATTAGAGAAGCGGGCAAGCGGTGTCCGTCTTTGAGTTTTCAAGATTCCACCATTGCAATCTAAACATCAGGAAGCCTCGTACTTGACATATTCTTGGAGCTAGCTTGCTGGGGAAGTGATTTTTATTTTTATTTATTTTTTATGATGGGGAAAAAACTACGTGGAAGTTTTCTTTAGATATCTCGAGATGCTTTTGAGCAGAGAGACGTGCATTGCTACCCTAGAGATTCGGCCTCGTCAATTGGACCCCATAGTCGGTGTGTTCTACTTCCCAAGTTCCCAATGTTATGACTAATGGTTACATATTATAATAAACCCTCCATTAATCATATGCCACATACTATTGTGTCATTTAATTTCTAACTAATAGGTCACAAGCAATTAATTATGCGGAGTATTATTGGGGATACAAGAAAGTCAGATGGTAAGGTTGCACCATTGTCAGCTTAGTGAGCGTGCCTTGTACTCAACTCATGATTATTGGCTTCAGCGAGTGGACTAGAGAAACCGTCACTCAATGATCACGTGGGAGCCATGGGAATATTGTACAAAGTGGGTGAAAGAAGAGAGAGTAGAAAGTGATACATTTCGAGTTATGTTAAACTTGTACCTACGTTCTCCAATTATAAATGTGTTATTTAATTTTATGAAGAGAAATGAAGATATACAATAATTACTCAAAAATAGCCTTTGATCAATATCTTGTTACTTGATAATGCTATATTGTTGTTTTTACCTTAACTACGTAGTTTGATCAATACTTGTTACTTTATGATGTCATATTGTTATCTTTAGCTTAACTACGCATAGTTCATGATCAAACTTACAGGAAATTAGCGATAATTATTTCTGATTTTTTTTTATGATGTTGTAACAACTTGAAACTACTTCCTTACAGTCAATTTAAAATGAAGTTGTGATTACTTTTAAAATTGAGATTGTTAAGCTAAAAAAATATTCATGAATGCAACTCCAATTCCCCCATTGATCCCCAAATACTAACGTTTTTTTTTTATCTGAAATTTATTAACTCAGAATAGGCTACATCTATTTGGAAAAAAGCTGTTCTCAATAGAGAACCTTTGGTACTAAACCATCATCTTAATTTCATAGAGCTGTCGTATTTATTCTAAATAATAATTGAGCCCAAAATAAATATTAAAGAAGCCTATCCATTATCTCCACATTAATGCAATACCAAGCAAGGGCATTTCCGTCATCTCAGTTTCCCAGGACTCAGATTCCCATGTTCACCGAGCAGCCACCAGAAAGAAAATCTTGGGCAATTCTGGAATTTCCAGCATAAAATTATTATTACCGGCGAGAATAAGAATGCTAACGTTGCTTCCTCCTAACTTTGCGCCTTTTATTAGAGCTTTGAACCAAAGGGTTCTTCTCTCAGCGACCTACTCTCCAGTTTCCATTCCAACCAGACCAGAGAATTTAGGGAGGAAGAGAAACACCCACCCAAAAATAATATCAGCAACCCATTTTCACTCTCAAGCTCACTCAAGCTCATTCAAGCTTACCCAATAGGTATGTTTCTTACTAGCTTTGTAATTGTCACCTGAATGCTTTTTTTTTCAAACTTTTGACCGTTTCTGGTTCTCTGGATAGTCCCATCTTTTTCATCGTTTCTTTATTGCGATTATCTCTACTTTTAACGTCTGCGTTTCTGTCAAAGCATGAAGGGTAACCGTTCATGTATCTAATGATTCTGGAAAACTGATTTTGAGTCTTTTCTTTTTCACCGTTCTGTTTTTCTCTGTATTTTCACCCTTTTTAAGCTTTGGTGGGTTTTTGTTTTTCTTCCCAGGAATGATATCTGACCTGAAAATTATTGGCTTTTGTTCCAAATTTGATTTTGGTTAGATGAATCAGAGTACTAGTTCTGGTTGTTGAAAAAGATCAATTCTTTTTTTGGTCTCTACGATTTTGGAAAGTCTGAGCTGCTGATTGCCTTTTAGTTTGGCTTATTGGATGTCTTAAAATGTTCTTTCCATTTCGGGTGCAATCTGGTAAATCATGTTAATTTGAATTGCACTGTAATCTTTATGGCGCTATTTGCAGCTTGAAAGTAGAAATCAATACATGGGACCAACGGAAGAGGGAGCTGCTGAGACAAATTACACCAAGCCCTTGGGGATTCGATACATAGAGTACATAAAAAGATCGAAGATTTCATACAAAACCCACCAAGTTATTGTTTTGATTGTTACTTTTCTAGCCTATGCAAGCTACCATGCCGCCCGGAAAACCACTAGTGTGGTCAAGAGTACTCTTGATCCTGCATCCGATGAGGTGGGGTTGAGTTTCTTGCCATGGAGGATGAGTTACTTGAGTCAACCAGGGGAAAGAAGAAGACGGTTTTCGTGGATTCTTGGAGATGGATGGGCACCATTTGATGGATCAGATGGAACAGCCTTGCTTGGTGAAATTGATGTAGCTTTTCTAGCTGTTTATGCTATAGGAATGTACTTTTCTGGTCATTTGGGTGATAGAATAAATTTGAGGATTTTTTTGACTATAGGAATGGTGGGAACAGGTGTGTTTACTTCGCTGTTTGGAATTGGGTATTGGGGAAGCATTCACAGCTTCTATTACTACCTTGGGGTTCAAATGCTTGCTGGTTTGTTCCAATCGACTGGGTGGCCTTCGGTGGTTGCAGTGGTTGGTAATTGGTTTGGGAAGAAGAAGAGAGGGTTGATAATGGGGATATGGAATGCTCACACTTCTGTTGGGAACATTACTGGGTCTTTGGTTGCTTCTGCTCTATTGCAATATGGATGGGGTTGGTCTTTTGTAGTGCCTGGTTTGATGATTGCTGCAATTGGTGTGGTGGTTTTTCTGTTCTTGCCGGTTAGTCCTGAGTCTGTGGGAGTTAGCGAAGAGGATGAATTAGACTCTCCAAAGAAAAGCGGGGCGGAAGAGACTGAACCATTGTTGACATCAAGGGCAGAGGTGAAGGATCAACCTGTGGGATTCATTGAAGCTTGGAAAATTCCTGGTGTTGCTCCTTTTGCTCTTTGCCTGTTCTTTTCCAAATTGGTGGCGTATACATTTCTCTACTGGCTTCCTTTCTACATTAGCCATACAGGTAATTTCAACTTCCATATGTTGTTTTGGATTTGTGATTTGATTCATCAAACTTTGTTGTAGGCTAACATTGAATTTTCACACATATTGCAGCTATTGACGGGCAGTACTTATCAGATGCGGCGTCTGGTACCTTATCGACATTGTTTGATGTAGGAGGTGTGCTTGGAGGAATCCTTGCCGGACATATTTCTGACCGGTTAGATGCTAGAGCGATAACAGCTGCTAGTTTCATGTATTGTGCTATCCCTGCTCTCTTTTTATACCGGAGCTATGGAAGCATATCCTTGACTGTAAACATTATCCTTATGTTCATCACCGGCATGTTTGTTAACGGGCCATATGCTCTAATAACAACGGCCGTCTCAGCAGACCTGGGAACACATAGCTCGTTGCGTGGAAACTCGAGGGCATTGGCAACTGTAACTGCTATTATCGATGGAACAGGCTCCGTAGGGGCTGCAATCGGTCCATTGGTAACTGGCTATATTTCTGCTGAGAGCTGGAGTGCAGTTTTCACAATGTTGATGGGAGCAGCTCTAATTGCAGGGTTGCTTCTAACTAGGCTTGTTATAGCCGAAGTGGCTGCAAAGATCGAAGAATCAAGAGCGCGCAGGGGGTCTTCATCAAGGTCTGAACATGCAGTAGTTGATGTGTGATGATATATAAGCAGAGATTGTAGTGGTTTTCATCATTATTGTATCCACAACTTCTGATTCAAAGTTTGGAGTTCTTCCTCATCAAATGAAGGGGCGAATCTCTATTAGGGATAAAGGAGATGATTTTCTTAAATATGTTTGTGTATACTCTAGAACTGAACTGGAAGTTCAGAAGTTAAGAATAGAAAAGGGGTGGGGGTATTCTGTGTAGTGGATTTGCAATATTATGTATGTCTATACATTTTTTGTACGCCCTATGATATTAATCACAGCATGATTCAGATTTCAGAATGGTGACAAGCACACCAGAAAATTGAAATTTGTCATTGTTCCTCTTCTTCTATGTTCTGCAAACTAACTCTGCTTCATATTATCCTCTGTTCAGGCGATCAAACACTAAAAATGATTTGACACGAAATGGATTAGGGTTGCTAGTGATGACAATTGCCCGTCTATATTTCTACACGCCCTACTTCCTTAAACAATTTGCTTCAACGATGAGAGAATAAAGTGCTCACGCAATGATGAGAGAATAAAGAAGTAAACGCAATGAGAATCAGACTCTTTCCGGTAACCAACCACATGCAGGGTGACAAACGTAATGAAATGTGCTACTTCTTTAAGGTTTGATGACGTTCCACTCCATTTCAGGGTAAAGCGTCCAATAAGAACCATGCAGTGATAACTACCGACGCTAGAATACTGTTACATGTTCAGATATGGCACGATTCATGCCGAATTCTTGTCGCTACGTGATGAAGATGACCAATTAAAACAGAAAGGAAAGGAGCTTTCGATCCTTTTCAATTTGGCAAAGGCTTATCTAAAGTAAGCAGCACAAGTGACAGCAGAAACTTCCTTTTTTGTTTGTGCACTATTCCCATGGACCACTGAAATCCTCAATTTGAAGCCTTGAGCTTGTGGGGCAACCATAGAAGTGGAATGTAGGTACAGAGCCAAAACCCTTTGAGCACCTGAGTGCTTGGCTCTGCAGCTACCAAAACGAATGGTGGAAAACAATGGCTTTTGTCTCCAAAAGATGAGTATTGGTGGCAAGTTTGAATTTGGGTCTCGGATAATGGATTAAAGTAAAAAACAATGAATCCAGTATGGAAATGGTGTATTCATCATCAGCTGTGAGTCAGATTTTTCCCATTGAAAAATGGTTGGTGGTCTTTCTTAACAAAAGCTTGAAGATGCCAACTATATTGTTTGGTGGTAAAGCCTCCTCGGATTCGGCATTTTTTTTTTTCGTTCCTTGTTTTCTATCCAGTCTTTTGTTTACTAGCTAGTGCCAAGCTCCAATGTAAAAGGCTACATTGCTAATGCCCAACTAAGGGTAGGGGTGAGTTCGACTATTACTAAAGGAGTGACATTGAAGCATCACATTTAACACTTGCACGCCACTTTAAGTCGTATACACGTTTGTATAACCCGAAACACAAACAAATTACGTTCAACATTCCATTTTGTGTTTTGTTTTCAAGAATCCGATAGTGTAGGGATTTGCCTCCCCTGGTCCTAGAATTGAACGGGACCCTATTTAAATAATACGATTCTGCGTTTAAGATGACATTGGTTGGTGCATTATAAAACTGGTAATAGTGAATAACATTGCTGGAGAAGGAAACAATATTCAAGGTGATGCCTGCATTACTGGTTACGGCAATTGCCAGAAAAATAGATGAAGACAACAATGGTGACGCTGTTTCTGTTTTACTTCGATGTTTTCTTCCTCATCCAGCAGTGTGCCTAGACAATTGAATTATATATACAATTCTTGTAAAGTTAATCAATCAGATTCGGTTACTTATTCACCACATATTTAGTCATTTAGATACGGACCAAGGCCTTTCACTAAATTATTCAAGCACTAAGATTAAACTAATGACCTTCCTTAATATTTACTAATGAGATTCCAAGCGTACCTGAACCATAAACAAGATATCAAGTCTCGAATCACCATTATAAAAGTGTTTGTGACCTAATCTTGTTCCAAACCGTGTGTTTGGTTCGCTTTCAAAATTAGAGATGAGTAATGCCTTCACCGGATTAACTTGGTACTAGACAAGCCAATATATGACTGTGACTCATGGGCTGAACTGGGTTGAAGTCTCACAAAAGGCACACGCTTTAAGCTCAGACAAGAGCCCTGAAAAAAAAACCCTCTAGATGTTATCCAGCCCAAGAGTGGCTTATACCTCATACAAGTGACCCCAGCACTTGTAGATATACAAGGTTATTGAAAACTACATGCAACAACTTACCAAATACTAGCTCTAACTCCGTAAGCTTTCCAATCATCTCTATCGCTTGAGGCTATCATGCTATGCCTTCCACGACACGTAAATTCAGTAAATTATACACTACCAAATGAAATGTGGTAAGATGTTGGCTAGGGTATCATGCCTGGAAGTCTGGAACTCTGGAAGCAGTGCCCTAGCTCAGTCTTGTAGTTCCAATACAGGAGGGTTTATAAACTTAAAAGCAAAAACTATGGACCTAGCAAGAGAGCCATCAACCACTAAAACAAACAGAAAAAGGACTCGACTACTTATTCTTCATCAGTTACATGATGCTCAACAAGGCTAGCGCGTGGATAAAGCCAACAAACAATTCAGAACATATCAGATAAACTACAAAGTGTCACAGTAACAGGGCTAAACGCCTTAAAAGTGGATAAAGCCAACTTATAACACGGACTAATCTACTAAGGAGATGTGCACTTCAGAAATTCATAAGCAGATATGAACTCCTCCACACTTTTAAGGGTGATCAAAGGAAATATGATAAATCAGATCAGAAGGACTCTTCTTAACATCAACTGAGGCAAAGAAGCATGTAAAACTCGAATTCGAGAAGTCAGAACTCTGTTTTGGAAATCGGTCTACCTTAAATCATTAGACATCGACCCAATGCTCTTGTACAAATTTGAGCATGATTTGGAATTGTGACTCAAATACCATCAGCTTCCAATCATGTACATTCACAGCTTAGCATACAAGCATATATCAATTCTCTGAGGCTTCTAAATACCATGAAGCTGAGGCACATGTTTTCTACGGACGAAATCTGTTCTGCTGATTACAAATGGAATAATAATGTATAGTCACCTCATGCTCTCATAGGATCTAATACATGCCCATTTTTGATGTCCAAGTACAAAAAAGGCTGAATTATAACTTATGACTACTCTGAAAATATGAACCCCCACACACCGACTTGGTATGTGAATGAGTGTGTACAATTAAGCACAACCTCAATTCTTGATTAAAAACATAACAAGCCATAAAAGCGTCTCTAATTCAACACCCATTTTTATTTGAAAAGCTACATATTCATTTTAACTCCAACTGATGACCATTCTCAATGTGTAAACCTTCACCCTCAGACTTGATAACTACAAGAACACCTTCAAATCTATATCAAAATCATAATGATTCGTAACGCATCTCTAATCCAATACCCATTTTTCCTTTCGCAACCTCATATCCAGCTACCAAACACTAATCGCATGTAGAGCAAAAACTACTTCAAAGCCTTTCATTAACAGTAAAAAAGAGTACAAAGTTTTCATCTCAGAGTAAAACTGAATCCCCAAAACTAACAAATCCACCCCCAAATTATATCACTTTTTCTTTACTAATATCTCTTTCATCAACGAAAATCAAAAGGTAGGAATCTCCAGAAATCAGAACCTGGGTTCGAGACTCCGCACAATCGTTCGATCATCGATCAAGCCACTGATCCTAGTCGTCGTCTCTCTTCTTGGGCTTGCGGTACTTCTCCTCAATTTGCTTGGCCATGAATAGGGCGGTGTCGGCGAGCTTCTTGATGTTGGGAACGGCGTAGTTTTGGGCTATGTAGACTCCGGTGACCGTGCCCATTATGAAGGAGAAGGAGCTCTTTATGATCCCCATCACCGATTTCTAGGGTTTTGGGAATTTTGAATATGCCGGGTTTTTATGGGGACGAATTTAGGCTCTCAGATCTTCTGGAATTGTGGCCCTCTTTCCTTCTTTACGAGAAAGGAGAGATTTGTCAAATGACTTAAATGTCCTCATTGGTTTCTACTCTATTTATTTATTTATTTATTTTTATTTTTTTGAAATTAGAATTTGGAACCCAACTTAATTGGGAGGCTAGTCTATTTTATTTTTTTGCCAACATGTTTAGGCTTTTGTTTTGTTTTTTATTTGTAAATACTAAATAGGCTAGTTAAGGAGTTGATGTGAGGATTCCCTAATGTGTGCACACCGACCCGGACATGATGGTCCTCCATCAACAACTTGTTAATAACAACAATTTGTTCCCCAATGGATACAACAAGATATTTACAATAATCAGAAAGCCAAAAAAGTATTGTTTACATATATTGAGATTCACATCATGTTCTAATTCATCATTTAAAAGTTGTGTAAGTAAGATTTTGTCTATACAACTAATCTATACAACTCGGTATAGTTTTTATCTCATTAGTTCTTTGTTTTCTTTCAATGATTATATATAGAGTTACCAGTGCCAATCGAAAGATTTCGGTAGGAGAAGGCGACTCTGATAAGAAAATTCAAGCAATGAAGAGTGGAGTAAGAGCCATAACCGACAGTAATCTCGATGACGAAGATCGATCAACCAATATGCAAAGGCAGAGAGAAAGAGATAGACAAAGAATGAAAGAGAGAGAGTCAGTGGCAAAATCATCCCTACACTATTCATAATAGAAACAACAAACGAAATGAATGGTGATTTGATGATTGAGCTTTAGAATAAAGTAATGTGTTTGGATACAATGCACAATTAAGCTTTTAACTTTTTAAGATGATCATTATTGATATCCGAACAAACTTGACCGTACTTTCGAATCACATTCTACCTTCTTCCTTGACAAATTATGTAATCTAGTCTTAACAATTGATCCTACATATCTATGAGTTTCAGTTCTCAAAACAATGTTAAATAATTCATACGAGATATATTACTATAATTCATTCGACACTTTGGTCACTCACATTTCAAATATATCACTTCGGTCACTCAACTATTACTCTGTCAATCACTCTAGTTACCCAAATGATATTTTATCTCACTTTAATCGCTTCTCCCAGTCATTCTAATACAAATTTCTCAATTTTTCATAATTGGTTTGACAAAAGTATCATTAATATTATGGCAAATAAATTTTTTTTTAGTGAAAAAATTAACGAAGTGACTAAAGTGAATAATAAAGTTAAAGTTGAGTGAACAAAGTGATATATTAAAAAGGTGAGTGACCAAAATGTCGAATAGGTAAAAGCTGAGTGATCATTTGTGATATTCTTCCAAGTCTTAATGTTAAAAACTTTTTTAGTACAATCTTACGAAATATTCTACTAAATTCTCATAAAAAAAAAATCATTTGGTCTGCCTAAAGATTCCCAAATCATGATCTTTAGAGAGACAACAAAAAATCTAATCATGTATTATTTTGTTGTTTTTTTTTTTTTTATATATAAAATTATCTGCTGTTCTTGTAATAGTTGTCAGATATTTCATTAAATAGACGTCAAGAATTTGGAGATTTTGGGGATCTTACTCTTGCTTTTCCCTCCGCGAAAAAAATTGACGAGTCAAAATATAAAATCCCAGAGCAAAATAAATAAATAAAAAGAAAATAAAAAACCCCATCCCTCTCTCTCTTTCTCCCTCTGCGAAAATAGTGCGACGCGCGTGGAAATTGCAGAACCCGCCCCACCGACGCTACAGCGTCAGCGTCGTCTCTCTGCTCAGGTTCCCCATTCCTTCCAATTTTCCTTCTTCAATCGAAACCCGATTCTTCACGCTTCAAATTTTTCCTCAATTCTTCAATTTTCGATTCGACCTCCTCTATATTGTAATTTTCAGAATTTTATGGTTTTTTGGCGGTGGCTAACGGGAATTAGCTCTCCTTTGTGATTGAAATTATGGTTGTTTAGGTCTTGAATCAACTTGATCATCCATTCGGTGAAGTTTTGTGATGATTTTGATTATGATCGCCACGGATCGTTTTTTTCTCTCTTTCAATTTCACTAAATTTGTAGTTTAGAAGCATTTTGATAGTTAGCATTCTTGATTTAGTGCTTTTCTGAGGGTGATTCAAGGATTATTTGCAGGTTATCGGGTTTCGATTTGGGGAATTTACCATTTGTGTGGTTATTCTGGAGTTTTGTGGGGTTTTCGAGCTGAATTGAAGTCGTCTAGGATCATGATAAGTCAGTGGTGATGAGAATTTTGGAGTTGGAGTTTTGTAAAGGCACTGATTTTGTTACCGATGGGGTTGCGGTATATAGCCATATCTGTGGTGTCTACAGCATTGAGCTTTGCTGGTCTCCAGTTTTGGACGGAAACGTCGCTAGTTAGACTAAAATCGGAGGGATTACTTGCGGAGAATTTGATTCCAGCGGCCAATGTTGGCCATGTTGTTGATCTGCTTTTGGGTTCCTATGCCACTGTTGCACTGCTGGCAAATTTTGTTCTCAATGCATTTATTTTACTCGTTCTATCTCTCAAGGTAATTCTACCGAATTCTGAAACATTCCGTGATTGCAAGTTTGATGGATGCATGGTAGTGCCTATAGTTTGCTTAAGCTCTTTGTGGGAAATGTGCATAATTGAACATTAGTGCCTACAGTTTGCTTAAGCTCTTTGTGGTGGATTTACAGCCTGTAGTATTTACCCATGATACTGCGGTTACTTTATTTTGCTGTGTGAATGTACCTCTTTGAGGATGGGAAGGCCAAGAAATGAATTGCCATGCATTGTCTTATAGAGACAATTAGTTTGTTTTGAGGCACCACATGTAACTAGGATTTAAATGGAATGTTTATGGCCGTTATTTAAATGAGCCGACAAGAGAAAGGCCCTATGAGGACCACCCACTGTAACTAGGATGAATATGAAAATATATTGGTAAGAATGTTTTGATCACTGAAATGCCTGTTTCTAATTTACAGACTATATTCTTCGGGGAGTTGTATCCTTCTGAAACTCGGAAACTGTTCGAACGCCTTCTCAATTATATAGTTTACAAGGTAAGTCTTTTGACTTGTGATTTTCTTAATCATCTCAAGAAAACTGCACCTTCAAGCATGTCCATTCGATTGAGGACTTCACTGACTAGATAAATAACAGTTACCATCACAGATTTTCCTTCTTGTAATATGTTCTGTTCAATAATTATTTGTGCATATGACTAAATATCAAACAGGGTACGTTTCTACCACTGGTTATTCCTCCAACGATATATCATGCAGGCCTGTGGTCAGTCTGGTTGATCGTTCTTTGTTCTTTAAAGGTATATTTCATAATTTGAAGAACAAGCTGTTTATTTTCTTACAAAAGAAGAAAAAAAAAACTGCTTATTTGATTGAGTATAAAAGTAACTGGACTTATTTGCATGTTATACTTGTATAGATGTTTCAAGCTTTGGCTAGAGATCGACTTGAACGATTGAATGCATCTCCTTCAGCTACACCATTGACATATTTTCGTGTGTATTCAGTGTTGCTGTTTGTGTTCACTGTGGACATTTTCTGGTATTGCTTAATTCCTCCTTCTTCTCTGTCTCTGTTTCTTTAAAGCTGAGAAGCAAAGTGTACTACCTTATATCTTCTCAAATCTTTCCATGGACATATGTTTCAGTCACTAACTTTTTATCTTGTGAGTAACATAATAATTCTTGATCGTTTGTTAACATTATTTGCATTATTTTTTTGGGGGTGCTTGCAGGATAAGGCTGTGTGTGATGATATACAGAACACTGGGTTTATCTATGTTTCTCCTGTTATTATTTGAGCCTTTCAGTATTGGATTTGAGACACTGCAGGTAATGCTTTTACAATATTACTGGCAACTTTGTCAATGAATGGTTCTATTCATAATTTTATTAGATTATTTATGCAATTTTATAACTCTAGTTGACGGGTTTGTTTAATTTGTCACAATTTTGTTGTAGGCTATTTTGGTCCATGGGTTTCAGTTACTTGATATATGGCTCCATCATTCAGCATGGAGCGATGCAAATTGTGAAAGATCGAAATTATTTGATACATCAGCAGCTGGTAATTCTCAAATTATTGATTTTTTATTTTATGGGATGTTTACGTGCCTAGACTTTTTATTAACTATTTTCATCGTGGTTTCTAAGTGCAGGTTTGTTGTTGGAATGGAAAGGCAGTCTTACTCGGAATCTGGGTTTTGTCCTAGACATGGCAACATTGTTAATGGCACTTGGTCACTACGTGCATATTTGGTGGCTCCACGGCATGGCATTCCATTTTGTGGATGCGATCCTTTTTCTAAACATACGTGTAAATATTTGTGTAAATATTTCATTCTACATCTATTTGAACATTAGAAGATCTATTTACTTTTGTTAATTAATGAATATAACTTTCTACTAATGGGATTCGTTATTGAAATTTGAGCAGGCCTTGTTAAGTGCTATTATAAAACGTATAAAAGGGTTCATGAAACTGAGAAAAGCCTTGGGTGCTCTCCATGCAGCCCTTCCAGATGCAACATCTGACGAACTACGAGCTTATGATGATGAATGCGCGATCTGCAGGGTATGCTGAGCTGTTTTATTTTTTCTACTTTTTGCTTATCATTCAGGCTTTTTGATTCCCATGACTTATTGGAAATGTCAGGAACCTATGGCCAAGGCTAAAAAATTACACTGCAGTCACCTATTTCATCTTCCATGCTTGAGATCTTGGTATGGTTATACTGTTTGTAATTGTCTTTATTACTTTTTATTTATTTAATATTCGAGCGTGTGATAAACAAAATGCTGAAAATTATTAATTATTCCAGGTTGGATCAAGGTTTAAATGAGGTATATTCTTGTCCAACTTGTCGCAAGCCACTGTTTGTAGGCAGACCCGAAAATGAAGCACATCCCCGCCATGAAGAAACTTCGAGTGATGAGCAGCTGGCTCGTCAAATAAGTTCAGGACTTGATAGACAAAATAGCTCTGGACACACACTCCCTACAGGTGTTTTCCCCAATCAGACTCAGAGCCCTGCAGAAGGTCCTTGGAGGTACACTTCCTTACTATTGACAATTACTTTCCCGCCATTAAGTTCTTGCTGAATATCCTTTTTTGACCGAATGATATTGAAATTATATATGCTCAAGGCAACTGTTATAATTTCATGGAAGATGGACCCTGATTTTCGGGTCCACCAGCCACTATCTGTACCATCAGACTAGCTGCATCTATGTATGTAGGTTAAATTTGGGAATTTTTTGTTCGGGTGTTGTTGGTTATACTAAATATATTGAATTCCATTCATGGAAAAGGTGAAACTCTATATATGGTTGCATAATCCTTTGAAGTTTGTGTGTGACCAAAGTAGTCCTCCTGGTTTTGCCGTAAAACTATTTTATTGCAAGTAACAGCAGCAAAGTATTTTCTCCCCATTAGGTTTTGTACAAGAAGGGTATAAGTTAGAGAGTGAATTCAACATGCAAAGGATTGTCATTATCTCTTACTGTTTTATCTATAATATTTCATACATGAAGCATAACACATTTCTTCTTATGACCCATAGGACTGCAGGACTGGATCCAAATTGGTTGAACACCTGGCCAAGCCAGGGAGTTGATGGGGCAGGTCCTTCTACTGCTATCGGATCTGTTGGACTGGGGAGAGTACAGATGATGATGAGGCATCTTGCCTCTGTTGGAGAAACCTATGCCCAGACAGCCCTTGAAGATGGTGCGTGGAGTCTCTGGCCTATGAATCCATCTCAAGCTGCCGCAACTGGTCAACCCATTCCTCCTCCTGACGATGGAAGATACCCAGTAGGAACGCGCAATTTACATATGAGGTCCCCTTCACGCACTGTGAATGACAACATAGCAAACATACTTGCTATGGCGGAGACAGTACGGGAAGTTTTGCCTCATATGCCCGATGACATAATATTCCAGGTACAGTTTTCCTGCAACATCATATGATAATTGCTACATTACATATTACTGAAGGCGTGCATTCACCTTCTGTATCTTTTTTCATTTTGCAGGATTTGCAGCGGACAAATTCTGTTACAGTTACTGTGAATAATCTTCTCCAAATGTGACGAGGCGCTGTATTTTTTGTTTTTGTTGTAATGTGTTCCGAGTACTCAAAAACTAGTTGAGGCCGCTCGCTCAGTGTATATAAAGGCTGCTCACTGAATCACTTTTACCAAAGGAAGAAGGAAAAGGAGGCACAAGTATAGTCTTTATTTTTGTAATTCCCCTGTGAAAAATAAATTTGCTTTGTATCATTACAATTTACAGATGGATAGGTTGTTATTTACCACTTCGCTTGGCTCGGCCAGATAACTTCAGCGCATCAGTAAATCTCCTTCTGTGGTCTTATCAATCAGACTTTGCAATCTGGTTGTGTTGATGTAAAATTTAGTTCAAGGTTGGGTGGGAATGTGGAAGCGGGAAACGGCGTCGTAAAAACAATCAACCGAGAATGCTGGCCTGCTGGGGTTGTAGAAGACAGGAGGTGGGCTTTTTCGTCAAAGCACAATTAGCGATGCTCGTGATGTCGCGCGCCGTCTGTAGAAGCCGTTAACAAAACAACAAAGGGAGTAGTTCTTCAAAGAGTCAAAGTCAACATCACGTGTCAAATAAACCAACCCTAGTTTGTTCTTTCTGATTTGACTTTTCCATCTAAAGAATTTTTGTTAATTAGAGAAATATAAACCACTGAGTAAAGGATCTAGAGTGTTAATTTGGTGATATACTAGGAGGAGGAGCTTGAAAACATGTTACAATTATGCATACATTGGTCGCTTTGTCACTAGATAAACGAAAGTTAGTGATTTGTATTATTTAAAATGAAATCGAAGAGTTTAATTACTTGTTATGATTAAAATTGAAGTTCAGATACCATCAATAAGATAAAGAAAAAGTTCAGGTATTATCTATGATAATAATCCTATTTTAAAAGATAACGAAAGTAACGAAAAAAGTAAAGTAAAATTTGTGCATACCGGTTTATTTTCTTCATATATAAGAAACGTTTATCAATGCACTATATCTATGGATTTGCCACTGCCTTTTGAATGGTCAACTTCGGAAATTGTTATAAAAATATGATGTTAGTTAAGCAAAGTCTACCATGCCTGTGCCACCTCTTAAACACTTTGTTATATGATCTCAAGCAGTGAGCACGTGAACATGAATCCTATGAATTCTATGTCACCAATTGATTAATCTGATTCATCCCCCTAATATATTGTAACAATGTTCTTATTTGTTGTCTCACTATAACCTGAAATTATTGATGTGGTTTCCCATTTTCACAGTGGAGGTCCTTGTCAATTAATGGGGTGGTTAATCCTGTCCATATCCTACATTGACAATGAAGCTATTTTTAAGGTCCCATTTTACCATTTTAAATATCACTTTGTCCCATTTTGCTCACCAGCTATGTATACTAGTCCCCTGTAGTAAAGTAATATGTAAATTTTTCTAGGTTAAGTGAATTGAGTAGAAACCAGAAGGTGCAAGAGACACGGATCGACAAGCATGAGAATCCGACGGAAATTTTGATGAAGGTTTTCGATACAAACAAATAGTTAGAAGTTCTCTATAACTTCGTAATCCTACATGTGTATTATCTTTTGTGCCTTTCACTTTAGCCCTTTATAGGGCACAATTACATACATCTTGTCCCTCTTTCTTGATCAAGTATTATCATGTATTTAGTAGTTAATTAGTTAATACTATGGACTTGACCACATTCCCCTCGAAATTTGAATTTACAACTACGTAGTTCCAAGGTCTTGGTATAATTTACTTGTGTAAAGTTATTGTAGTCTAAAAAGTTGATTGTGTTGCATGTTCATTTTAACTACTCCAAGATTAATGTTTAAAAGAAGTGTTCCGCATGCTGATTAATTGGGATTTGGGATCCTAATCAAAACACTTACTTGACCGGAAAGCAAGTAATGACTTGAATTCAAAATGAAGTTGTATAAGAAAAGATCTTGAAAAATACGATATTATTAAGTCAGTTATAAAACAGTAAATTGTAATGTATTAAACTTCAAAATAACAATAATTAAAAGGAAAAAACCAAAACACTAACTGAAAGACTATGTATGACACCCATGGGGTTTGGTGCAGTGGAAGCATGTTGTGCCTGCTTGTTGGGCGAACGCTACAGTGATACTCCTGGTAGTAAGGAGGTCACTGGTTCGATCATCCACAGGTGAAAAACACTCCATGGGGAGGGGTCCAACACATGTTGCTCTGTGGTCCCGGAGTGATAGTCCCACCCGACCACCATTTTTGTAACAAAAAAAAAAAAAGACTGTGTGACAGTATGAGATAGTGTTAAAATGTAAAAGACTAATAGTTAAACCCTAGATATTGATTAATGATGAGCAAAGTGCAAATGTTTAACCGGCAAACACATGGGGATGTGATTGACGAAACCTTTTTTTTCTCCACCTTTTGGGGCACAAAGTACAACGCCGTAGTAGCTAGTGTACTACTGTTAGTTCAAAGAAGTTGGAAATGGAGGCACTCATCACCTTCCGCAGCTAAAGGAAATTAAGCATGCATGAGTCTTTGTTTAATCTCTCTCTTTTTTTTTTTTTTTTTTTTATGAATATGGATTAAAAAGATGAAGTTGTGGCTTAATTTTCTCATTCATGTCTGGAGTCCACAAACATATATATACTTCAATTCCATTCAAACTTAGACTGTATATTCTGTTTTGTGTGGGTAAAGAGGGCCCTGGTTAGTTCTCTTTGTGGTAGATAGGTGATCGACGACGAAAGCCAACAAAACCTTCGTTTTTCTTTCTCCTTCATAAGTCTCATCAAACTCACTGTTTCTGCATGTGCTCAGGAGCAGCATAGCTCTCCATCTATCAATCCTCGGTTCAAAATTATTTGTAGTTGTTACAGTACTACAAGTAGTTCAAATAGCCTTAGATTTTGTGCTTTCTAATCTATCTTGAACCTCCAGATCGAGTACTTTTCCATCTCATCATGTCCATTGTGTCTTCTCTTTTCTTCACCCTTCTGTGTTTTTCTTCCATGCATGCAAATTCTGAGGCTCGCTATATTGGACTTGGCCGCAGCCATAAGGGTTTTCGAGCACTGTTCCCTCATTCGGGCAAGGTTTGTTAATTCCATTCATTACAAGTTCTTTCCTCTATTTCCATCAATCAAGCAATTAAATATTGATGTTCAGAAGCTTATGCGCATATGTAATGAATGTTCAGGGCCAGTTTCTAGTTGTGGAAAAGTTGAGGCTTGGAATAGATTCGAGTACGAAAGGATCGGTACTAGTTAAGCAGGATAATGATCTAGCTGGTGAGCGGAAGCGTAATCATGGTGGAGCAGTTGTCAGTAGTACTACTACTACTACTACTAAAGGTACAAAGGATTACTCAAGAACTAGTACTAGTACTACTACAAAATCAGATGTTGTTGTTCCAGATGTTAAGCCTCATGTTTCAGCTTCTTGGTCTGTGCCGCACCAGATTAAAAATGGCGACAAGATCATCAACACTGGTGACAAAAGTAGTAGGAGTAATCCTGGGATTTACTCGGATTATTCAAGACCAAGAACGCGTCCTCCCTCCCATAACTGAACTTTTCTAGCTCTTTTTTGATTATTTTATCCCTAGACCATTACTTAATTCCTTCTCTAAATCATATATACGAGTATATACGTCTTGAAGCTAGCTTTCCTAAGTATTTACAGAAAAGGGCCTAGGAAATTTATCTGATCGATCTCTGATCAGGACTCAGCTGTGTATTCTGATAGCTAGCTAGTTCTTCAATATTGAGCATAATTGTTCCCCAGTTTTATAAACGCCCAAAAGTTAATATCATGATCTTCTTATTCTGGTTTTTGTTGTTATTCATTGATAGGGGTTTTGGAATACGAAGGAAGTGAGATTTTTGAGTCTTCTAGATCTACTTCTGCTCACATGGGTTTGCATAAAGATAAAGCAACAACTACTATCAATAAGGTAACTAACTACTCACATATTTAAATTCAAAAGGCCTAGCTAGTTAATCATCCCGGTACCTATCAATTGGTTTGAGCTAATGCAACTCCAAAACAATCTCTTTCATTATGTCCCTGCTCGATGGTGACAAGCTAAGGCATATAGATTGTCTCTATGCAGAATAACCTTTGATGTGTATAACTGTATAAGTCGCAATTCATTAATGCAATAATGCATACCATAGACTGGTCATGTCTCAAATAGACTCACATAGTAGAAGCATGAAACCCACGGGGGAAAATCATAACAAAAATCTTTTTACCAAAAATATAACATATAAAAGAAAAGATCTGTAAGGATCGGATTTGAATATGAACCACTGAACCACCACGCTTTGAACTAATTTGATTCCGAACACGATGATCACCAATGTGTTCATTGATAAATAGAGCACGAAAATTAACCTAATTGTTTTAAATTTGTAATATGTTCTGTGTTCGTAAACATTGTATGTAGGAATCAAGAAGGAGAGGGCTCTATGCTAAAGAAAGAGAGAGTACTTATATAGGAGAAGATGATGATGGTGTGGAGCTTGAAGATTATACGCTACCACATCAGACACCTCCCATTCACAACAAAAGAACTTGATCTAATTGGCGATGATATTTGTTGGAAGAGCAATTATATAGATATGGTTTCTGAATGGAAGTTTATGACTGACGTACAACTACGAATCTAGGTATTACTTTGGTGATCGTTGATCAGAGTAGAAACAAACGGAAATGGGCCTTTTCACCTTGTAATACTATAATCTCTTGGTAAAACCCAATATGAATTTTTCTTTCTTTTCCATAATTTGCAGTAGTTTACTTGTCTCCAAAAAAAATAATTCAGATGCATGCTCAACATTGATGTATACGAATCGATCGCGATGAAACTAATATATTTTCATATCATAAAACAAGTACTCGTACTCATATATACCAATTGGTTAAATAAATTAATTAATGAGGCAAATTATCAAAAGAAACAAGCTTCAATAATACAAAGTTCATTACCAAGATCGAAAATTATAATTGCAATACCTCACTAACTAGTAATTCTAAGTAGGAGTAAGAAAGTGTCCATGTCCCTCATAGCCATCGTAATCAAGGCTCTCCATCATCAAAGCCATCGAAAACATTCCAATCACAAACCCACTCACCACAGCCCCACATAACTTTCCAAACCCTAAACCATTTTCCTTCTTTTCACTCTCCTTCAAATCCATGCCAGCCCCAATCTCCTTCTCCTCCTTCCCATCTTCAACAGAAGCGCCATTATGAGACATATCATCAAACACATCTTCAACCCGATCATGAAACGCATTTTCAACCCGATCAAGAAACTCATCTTCAACCCGATCATCACCAACCTTTTCCTCAAACAAGGCATTATTAAACACCGCCACCGGCATTGCATTCTTCTGTTCAACCAAATCCACACAATCTCCTGTATATTGACCAAACGTTGACTCAAGATCATCTGAACCATTGTCATCTTCCTCCTCGTCCTGGAGACTAGATTTGTTGCAAGAACACTTCGATGCATGATCATCATCACCTCCAACATTATCGACATGGTCGAGCGTCGAGGTTGTCGTACCGGAACCTGTCCCAAAGCCGCGAAACGCCGCCTCGATTTCCCGGACTCTCTCCGACATCTTCTCCAAGTAGTACTGCTTCGCCGGATATGATGCCATCTCCGCCGACAGCAGATTCTTCACGAACGTCAGACTCTGCTCAATTTCTGCTTCATTGCGTTGGAGACTGCTGGGATTATCGGGTTGAACAGAGAAGATCTTGTTGACTAGGTGGTCGAGTTCATTGAGTTTCTTAGGCAAAATTGAGGACCTCTTGTTCCTCATCGTTGAAGGAGATCAATGTGTGTCTCTCTGAAACAGAGGTTAGGGTTGTGATAATTCAAGAGCGTGGCTTGGCGGTTACGTAGTTTTATACTAGTACGTGACTCGGCGTGAGACGTGACGGTTCAGAATTTGGTAAGTGATGGAGTTTGGAAAGTGGGTTTCATGGGCCTCAAAGCCGAATAGCTTAACCCATCTCTTATTAGCCATGGCCCGTTCCTTGGGGGACAATCTCTCAATCCACGTAACTCTTTTTTTTATCTTTTATCAAATAGATCCACGTCAACTTGCTCGTTTATCTCAATTGTAATCAGGTGTGTCTATTTCCACCATACTAAATACTTTGTTCACCTTATAACAAAAAATTTCTTTAAAATCTCAAAATTGTTTTTAACAACAATTATTAACAGAAAACAATGAAAATGAGAAATCAATTTTATTTTAATTAAAATTTTACCTAATAAACATCCTAATTATGAATTATCATAACAGCTTTCTATATCAAAATAAAATAATTATCATATTAGCTTCTTCATCGCTAGCCGACCGAACAAATAATTAGACGAAATTTTCAAGCTATAGCAACAAGTGAAAAAAATTGTTGGTTAGTATTATTTTGTTCTACTTTATGTGACTCGCGTTTGATTCTATGTATAGTAGTTGATGAAGGGAGAAAATACAGAAGAGAAAAAAAAAAGTAAAAAGAAACTAGAAGGCATGGGGTTGATGATGTGCTAATTTTCTTTTTCTTTTTTCTTTTCCGATCTCACATTTTCAATGGTAATATCTTTTCTTCTTTTTGAAATTATTTGAGGGTAAAATTAAAAATTTTATGATACAAATTTAATTGTATGGTGAACAAAGCATTTGGGAGGGTGGAAATAGCCTCACCCTTGTAATTAACGAATGTCATACTTCTGACTTTATTAATAGTTCTCAATGCTTCGAAATATAATTAATGGGACACATTTTTTATTTGGAATGAAGAAAATTATCAGGACTCTTAAAAGTTTTTGGGGTTTTGAATGAAATAAGTATGTGGGACCCATTCTCTCTCCGATTTCCTTTTGTATTGGTAATGCTGGAGTTTTTAAACGATTTCCTTATTGAAATACTCATTTTCAGTAAAAGTGAATAACAGTTAAGCTCATCATGATAAATCTCTAATTGAGCCATTGAGGCATTATAATATGAGCAGTTATGATGATGAAAATGCTAGGTGAGAATTCTTATTCACAAGTAGAGTGAACTGGCACTTGACGGCTTCTCTTGCCAAGAAGGAGGTGGGTAGGCCTCATCATTTAGCCCTTCGGCCCTAAGCCCGCCCTCAGCCCGCCCGGCCCATAGGGCCGAAACCCTACCCGGTCCTTACATTAGGGCGGGCCGGCCCTACCCTTTCTCAACTAGGGTAGGGTAATGGTCATGCAAATGAAGCCCGGCCCTACCCTACGGCCCGGCTCGATTGAGTCCGTAAGGGCCAAGCCCGGCCTGGCCCTAAAAGCCCTACCCAGCCCAATCCTAAAATTTATATATTATTTTTATTTTTTCTATTAACATAGGCTTTGTTTTCTTTAATTTTTATTTTATTTGTTACACAACAATTAATATTGGGAGATTTAAAGAGATAGTTAATTGAATATAACCACCTTAACTAAATTAATAAATGTTATAAGTTAATTTCTATATGTGTGTGTGTATGTATATATTAAATATGATCAATAAAAAATAATGAGTCTTATATTACCTATATTATCATTCAGTTACATTTTAAGGAAAAAAAATGATGTTTTTTTTTTAGTTATACAAAATAAGGCCTTTTTTGGCCTATTTCGGCCCAATTTGGCCCTATTCGGAAGGCCGGCCCGACCCGGCCCTTTTGGCCCAAACAGATCGGGCTTTCAGGGCGGGTAAGGGTTAACATATTTAAGTCCCGGCCCGACCCTACCCGGCCCTAAATTTTGTTGACTTTAACTAGGCCCGGCCCGATCCGACCCTAAGCCCTAAAATTTAGGGTAGGGCCGGGCCATGATGACCCCTAGAGGTGGGTGTGCAAAGATGGGTCGATCGACCACCACCTTCACTTTTTTGAGTTATGAGAAGCGATGGGTTGCCTGGTCCTCCATCAGTTTTCTGTTTTCGCTTTCGGTATCCTTCCTTTTCTGAGTTTTCTGTTATGGAGGGATGATTTTAATTATCTTTTAGCTGCTTTGTTTATTGGTCTTTTTGGGCCTTTCCCTTGGGCTCTTCCTTGGGTTTTTATTAATTGAACTTAAAAAAAGTAGAGTGAACGGGCAGGTGACTCGTTGTGAGAGACATGACCGGTGTGGATTTAATAAGCAAGCCTAATGGGCCTTAAAGCCCAACCCAATTAACGACAGCCCATGGGCGCCGAAAGCCTCACGTGGGGTCAAGATCCATCAGAAAGTCAGAAAAACACACACACACACATGGGTCACCACCATTATTCCACTAAATCCCAAATCTCTGAGTCACCCACAGAGATTCTGTCCCCTGAAATTTCAACTCCCGGCGAGGGCAAATCCGTCCCTTCACACCCCTAAATTACGCGGCGACATGCAAAATCTTATCCTCCTCGGGGAATTACTCCTCATAAATCAGAAAATCCCAATACACCTGCTTCCACAAACCAAATTGCCAATTGTACCCCTCTACTCTGCTTTTTCACCGGCCTCGTAGCTCTCACATTTTCGTCTTCTTTCTTTTTCACATCTTTTAACCTCAGCTTTCAACATCGCCAGAGATCACATCACCACCTCACACACAGATAACCCCCGCCTAAACATTCCCCCAAATCCACTGAGTTGACTCACTGAGTTCGCACCGAGTTGACCATGAGCTGGCTCAGGAGAATCGAGCTCATCGAGCCCTACTACTACTGCCCGCCGCCGCCGGCGGTTCTCGTCCGCGAGACCTCCATTTTCGCCGCTGCGCCGAAACTCCCATCGTTTTTCGAAGAGGTGGTGCAGGAGGATTTCGAGCTCGGATACGCATTGGACCTGCTGTGCCCTAGCCCCGTCAAAACGCCGTCGCTTTTGTCCTACAAGCTGATTCAGCGTGTGGAGAGGCTCGGAGGCGAGCTCTACTTGCAGAGCCTGAGCGACCGAGTCACTGAGCTGGAGTCGCGATTCGATCGCCTCGCGAAGATCAAGGCCGCCGACGCCGCCGGCCTTGGCGATCGGAAGTACACGTACACGGCGGAGATCAAGGCGCCGGAGAAGAAGTACATGTGGACGACGGAGATTAAGGAGAGGAAGCATAAGAAGAGTGAGAGGAAGTACAAGTGGACGGCGGAGGTTGAAGGCAAGGGAGAGATCTCGAGGAAGTACACGTTTACTGCTTCGAGTGGCGATGCAGAGGATCACAGTGAGAAGAAGGAGAAGGAGAAGAAGAAGAAGCATCATAAGGTGAAGAAGGAGGAGAGTGGCTCTCGTGTGGTGGAGATTGAAGAGCTTGCAGCTGATCATGGGGCTGTGGTTCTAAGACAGGTAATGCTTAATTAAACTTTATGCTCTAGATTAGCTCCTTGAATCTCAGTTTATCTGCTTAGATTTTTGATTACTTGGTTATATAGGCCTTGAAGTCATCATGTCAATTAGTCAAGTTTGGATAAGGTTACTGTTAATATATCACCATCTTTGAGGCTAGTAAATTTGGAGAAAACTTGTTGATGAGGTTTTGATTGCCTGTGGTTCAAGTAGAGTTGTTCCGAAGCGGTTTACTTTGATGAGGTTTTGTAATATGATTCATGATGAGTGTAGGCTTTTGCTAAGAGAAGTGGAGGTAGTAATGTTGCTAAGGGAAAGAACAAGGAACTGTCTCCTCAGGATGCAGCCATGATGATACAAGGGAATTTCAGAGCTTATCTGATCCGTAGATCACAGGCTCTTCGGGCCCTTAGAGACCTGGCAGTTGCCAAGTCCAAGCTGAAGGAGCTGAGGGCGTTGTTTAATAACTTCTCTTACCGCCGCCGTGTTGCCCATGATACAGCAGAGCGTCAAAGGTTCACTGAAAAGATCATTGTTCTGCTTCTCACTGTGGATGCCATTGAGGTAACTACCCTGATCTTTCGTTAAGCTTTTTATTTCTGAATTCGAATTTGTTCAAAACCAGAATTTGACCAAAACTTGAATTTGATGGCAATGATGTTGTTCCATATAATACGTTATTGTGGGATTCTCATAATTTGAATGGATAGTGGCTGAATCATCTTATGCTCATGTAAAATTCTTTGTTCCAAAAGATATTAAACTCAAACTAGTTACTCAATCAACCATTAGGAATCTGGACTCACTACCTTTGTGATTACGGGATACGGGTTAGGGGGACAATATTCCATCTTCTTTATAGAAAAAGAAAAAAGTGATGGGAGGAAAAGAAGAAAATCTTTTTTAGCATTTCAGTTATTAGCATTTCTAGTTTTCAACTACATTTTTCTTGCACATGGATCATTTTATAGTAGGATTTAGAACTTTGCTGTGCTAAATGCAAATAGGGTCCAAGTGGTGAGATATAGTCAAACTCCTATAATATGATAAATCTGATTCCTGGTTGAAAGGGATGCAGAGAGATTCTTCTAAACATGGTTATTTCTGCTATAAGAATCTTATATGAACAATAGGTGTGGTTTGTTTATAAACTTTATTTCTTCCAACTTGTGTTACTTGGTCAAAAGGTGTGTACCATTAGTGGGTTTTAATACAAAACATACCCCTACGATAATCTGGAAGACCTGCCATGAACCTCAGTTTGACACTTTGACAATATGTTCTTTGAAAAAGATGCTAATCAACCATTGCATTATCTTCTTAGTTCTGAATTGAGAAGTTCAATTGATTGTGAACCTAGTAAAGCTCATAAGTTAACAAAGTTTACTGTTTCATTGGCTGACATGTTAGATTTCTTGTTTTCACCTAGTTGTCCTCAAAATTAAAGCAATCAAAAAGTTACTGAATGGTAATCAAAAAGTCACTGAAATGTTTTGACACTTCGCATTGTATTAGGGTGCTGATGTAATGGTGCGATCTGCAAAGAGGTCAATGGTGGATGAGCTGGAAGCTATGCTTGAGGTGGTTGACCCCCAACCAGCTGGAAAATCAATGTCCATCAAGAGGAGGACCTTTGATATGCCAGATGGTGTCATTCAAAGGGAGATCGCTGAAGGTGTGGCACAGGTTGTCCAAATGCTTGATCGTGAAGAGAACAGTTCTACCTTTGAGGCATGTTTGTGAGAACCCCATGATAATGCCCTTGTTTACCTCTCTTTGTAGAGGTTCCAATGTTGTAGTTGTTACTAGAAGGATGTAGTCTAGTCGAGGAATTTGAAGGACTTGCTTATTATGAGAGTATAAGTTTGTTTAAAACTAGCATGATCTTCTCCTACTCTAGCAACTCCGGGTTTGAAATTGTTTTCAACTCGTTGTGTGCTTAGACTTGTATCTTTGAAGTGCTGCCTTATTTATATATTAGATCATTTGGTTTTCAAATCTACTTTGTTGGGCAATCAGAGTGATATCTCTATGGTGGATGCATGTTGTTCTGCTTATCTCTATTCGTCCTTCCTTTCCAAAACTATTGATTAATCGTGGAATGTTGGCTTTTTCATCCCGCGAGGAACATGTACTATACCTTGTGCTTAGATTGGTTTTCTGTCCTTGATTCTGAACTAATGCATAGCAGACCTTCATCATCCTTGTATGAAACCAGCTCATTCACGAAATGAGATTCTCTGATGCCGAAGCATAGAACTCGATCTATAACCTTCGTACCTTTTATTTGCACTGGAACTGTATGCCTGTTGGGTTCAAGTTTTAGTTTTGAAAATAGGCCACTAGAAAATCTCCAATCAAAAAACTTACACGAAAGTGGTTCTTTCTCAGACCAAGTTACCAATTTTAAACCAGATCAACAAACAGACGATTCTGATTGCATGAAACTCCCTAGTAGTACTAATTTGACAAAGACAATATAATGGCGCATCATCCTTGAAAATCACCCCAAATATCATAAAATATGTGTAGTGAAAAAAAAAAAAAAAACCTGTGAATCAAGTCATCTAAACAAAATGGTACTGTCATATATGGGACTAAACTGAAAGTTGAATTTTTTTTTTTGACTAGATAACTAAAAGTTGATTACTTTGACTTAACCTGCTGCTTTATACTACTTCTTCATGCTAGTTCTTGGGCTTTATATTTCTTCTTCATGCTGTTCTGAATACAAAAACCAAGAACTGATCTAGGCTTTACATTACTTCTTCACGCTATTCTACAAGACTACAATTGAGTGGTATATATACTTACAGAGATACATACATGACTATAATCTAAAAAATATACATTGTGTATTATTCGTGCTTTCAAATTCAGAATATAGATTTAGTCATCTCTAGATTGTGGCACATATTTGCCCTGAAATTATTTTTCATAAATGACCTAAAAATGTAGCAACTTGCTGCAATGTTATAACCAACATTAGACTGTAGATGACAGAATTTACAAATGACCCGTACGGTAATGTTATTTATTATATTTCAAACTTTTTATGAATTATCAGTTTCTCCCAATACCCCATGAAAAAGAATTTTAAGATAACAAATGCTGATTTTCACAAAATTCATTCATCGCCTTTCCTTTTAAATGGCAAAACCCATATAGTTTTCATGCATTCTAGTAAGTTCAATGTCCTGTAAATGACTGTACGCAATTGCAAATAGTGTGAGAAGTTTATCATAAAGACTGATCATATTATGCTGAATTTATTAGAGGCCTTTAATCCTCAAAAACTTTCACCCACGAACACGTATTTCTACTCTATATATACGATGGTGCAATCAAGCTAAAATACTATATATACTAGCTCTATTAAGAATTGAGTACAGTATGTTCAACTCCCTCTCGTACATTGTGTTGTGTGCACATAACTTGGACTCAACTTCTATTTTCTGTGATTTCTAAATCTTAAGTTAGTCAAAAGGATCTCCCTAAGCAGTTAAGCTCATAGACAGAGTCAATGGCGCCAAAAAGCTTCTGCGTAACATCGGTGGCAAATTGGCAATGCTAGCTACTCGATTCAGTTTTCTGGAAGAAAATATGAAAATCAAACCAGAACAAATCAACTCAACTCTGTGATTCTTCGACCCCTAATTGCAGAAGGTCAAGACATGCATTGAAACTCTGATATTGATCAAGTCAAATATTCAACTCTCAGATCGAGACTCCAGCAGTATGAACGGAGTATACATTCAAAAACTGCGTGCTAAAAGCCTAAAAGGGCAGGGTGTCGAGTACATAATAAGTTCGGACCGATTCGAGATAAAAACAGGGCCTATGTGGCGCTCAGCTAGCTGGTCCTTGCTTTGCATTGTCTTTTCGTTTTCGGGCACAGTGAATGAATGAAGGAAATTTCAGAACAAGAAAAGGCCAACTTTAAATCCCTTCTTTTATTGCAGTTGAAATTTTGTCAGGAGTACAGTTTTCTATTTCTTACAAAGCAAGAAACTCGCAAGCTGTCTGATTTTCTCGTTGCCGATGGATTTGTTTATAAAGATTCGGGTTCGAATGCTGCACGTAGAACACACAAACATATAGCTGGGTTGAAGTCAAAGCAATGCTATTACTTGGGAGTTAAGAAAATCTCTGAATATTAATATTGCTCTGTTGAAACTTAACACATGATTACTCATTGTTGAAGATTTTGTCTTTGCTTGAAAAGTGTATTCTATATAGAAAATTACTCATAAGTGTTATCCTGAAACTTTAATTAGCCATAAGGCCACCTAACATTTTTTGTCTTCATAAGGCCACTTTAGAGCCTAAAAACGTCAGCTTCTCTTTAGCCTATACCTATTTTGCCCTCACCTCTCTCTCTCTCTCATCTTCTTCGGTAGAGCTTATCTGTTTCAAAAACAAATCACATCCTCATCTTCTCTCTGTCTCTCTCTCTCTCTCTCTCTCTCTCTCTCTCTCTCTCTCTCTCTCTCTCTCTCTCTCTCTCTCTCTCTCTCTCTCTCTCTCTCTCTCTCTCTCCCATTTGAATCTCAACTCGGTCTTGCCGGACAACGGCGACCTTCGTCATAGTGCTCGTCGACTAGGTGGACCCGCTCATCGGTGTTCGTCAAGATGCCGGTTGATTTCTGACGCACAACGCCGACCGGAACTACATCTCCTCTCCTCTCCTCTTCCTTTCTTTTGCGTTGTGAAAAGCTAGGGTTTTTCAAGATGACGACAACAGAGAGCTGAACGGATCTCGCCGGACATTTGAAATCGAATGAGAAGAGCTACTTGCCGGTTCGAACATTCCAGAGCTTTGCGGTGTAGTCGTCGCTACCAGTCATGAGGCGCGAGGAGTCTCTAGAGACATCGCAACACCAAACGGCGCCACCGCAGCTGAGAGCCTTCACTGTGGAGCTCGACGTCAGCGCCGATGGCTCTGTTATTTAGAAGTCTGTGCAAAAGGCTTGGGATGCCTTTGATAGTGTCGATTTCAGCCGGCAAGGAGAGAGAAATAGTGAGCTATGATGAGCAAGAAAGATAGACTGGAAGGTGAATTTTGAGCTTTGGATTTGAAATTGTGTATGGATTGAAATTGCTTGATTAGGTAAAGCATTTGCAATTTGACGTGGTTGGATATATGGCTTGTTTCTTATCATTGTGGTCAAATTTTATGGTTCTCCAACTCTCTTTCTACTCTCTGTTTAAATGAATCACTTTGCTTCTTAATATAGGAATCACATGGTTTATTTCCTTTTCCTAATGTATTGATCATGTGTCTCATATTCCTTGTTGGCTTAACAGGTAGAAAAGGCAAAGCTAGATGATAGACTATCAGATTTAAGTTATTTGTTGGGAGAGCTAAAGGATATAGCCTTTGACAGGGGTCTGAAGTCGATAGGTGGGTTATGATGATTCAGTACTGATGTGCTAGCATAATTTCACTATGTCAATCTTAACGTGTTTATTGAGTCCTATTATTGCTGCCATAATTATTCATCATAATTTCACTACGCAACGTGTTCGTAGCTTGCTTGGAAAGTAGAATGTAAGCTGTTTGATTATGCATTTGTAGAGATGAACAAGTATAGTGAAGTTGAAAGTAGTGATGAATAAGTATTGTGGATCTGTAGAGATGAACAAGTATTGTGAACTTATTTTCTTTTTTATTGATCTCAAGTCAATACCTCTCTATAACTATTATAGTGGTTTTTCAACACAGTGATAGTAGCTTTATATGTTTATGTTAGTATCTCTTCAAGCTGATGTCAGTAACTTTTCTGTTTTTATTTTGATTGATTTCAAGTCCATCTCCATGATTGGTTATAGCGGCTTTTCTACAGAAATAGTAGCTTTCTATGGCTACTGTAGTATATTTTAAAGTTGATGCTAGTAGCTTGCTTTTTTTGTTTTGATTGATTTCAAGTCAATAGCACTGTTATAGTTGTTTTTCAACACAATGATAGTATTTTTCTATTCTTATGTTAGTATCTTTTCAATCTGATGTCAGTAGCTTTTTTGTTTTCGTTTTGATTGATTTCAAGTGGTCTTTTGTCAATACCTTATCAAATTAAAAAAGTATGATCATGAATGAAATTCAATTTTCTTCTTGTTATGATTTTATATCTCTAGCATTTTTTATTTGGAATTTGTGTTACACTATCAACATGTATAATAAGCTGGCTTTGTGTAATCAGTATTTATGTTAGTAGCATTGTATATGTGTTATAGTAGTTTTCTATACCTAAATTAGTAGTTTTTTTATCATTAATCCAGTAGCTTTTGTACATGTGTTATAATAGTTTTCTATACATATATAAGTAGCTTTTTATTAATGGTCAAATAGCTTTGTACATGTTTTATAGTAGCTTTCCGTACCTATGTCAGTAGCTACTGTCCAGTAGCTACTGATCTAGTAGCTTTGTACGTGTGTTATAGTAGCTCTCTGTACCTATGATAGTAGTTTCTTAGATTGCTTATTTTTTATTATCTAGTTGGTAAAGAGTGCCACATTTAAGGCACAACGATACATTGCTGTTTTTAGTTTTCATTTCAAGTACTAATATTTTGTTGTATCTTTGTCCTTATAGAATTCTTCCCCTTTGCATTTGTAGTGGTAGATTTCAAAACTCATGTGAATTTGGATATTGAAGTCCCCATTGGCCAAGAGATCATTCGGTTAACCAAGAAATGTGGAAATGAAGTCTAGTGCTGAAGATAGCAAAATTATGTCTATGGGATTTGGGTGTTACCATTGAAAAATGACAATAGCATTACAACATTGACAGTAGTTTTATACGACTATTGCAATAGATTTTCACAACTATATTAATGGCTTTTTACAACTATGGAAGTAGCTTTTTACATAGTTATATTATTGTTAAACCTTGGATACTTTTTATTATTAAATATGATTTCTTTTCTCTATTGTACTAGCATTTTTACAACTATCGAAGTAGCTTTCTGGTATTGGTGACAGTAGCGTTTGTTGCTGGTGAGAGTAGATTTTGGTATTTGTGACAATAGCTTTTATTGTTGGGGATAGTAGCTTTTAATTTTGGAGAGCGTAGCTTTTGTTGGTGACAGTAGCTTTTGTTGCTGGTGACAGTATATTTTGTGACCTCGCCGGAGGTTGCCGGAAATCTCACCTGAGTAGTTTTTATTGTTAGTGACAGTAGCTTTTATGATAGTAACAGTAGCTTTTGTGGTCGTCGGAGTTAGCCGGAAGTTGGGCGGAGGTCAGCTGGAAACCTATCGGAAGTTGACTGGAAACCTGTCGGAGTTGACCGGAGACCTCGCGGAGAGAATAGAGAGAATTATTGTTGACTTTTTACTCTAGTGGCGTTTATGTAAATATGTTAGTTTTTATATCTAAAATATAACACATTTTTTAATCTAGTGGCCTTATGAAAGAAAAAATTAGTTTGTGGCATTATGGTTAAAAAAACATTCAAAGATATACTTATATGTAATTAACCTTGTTCTATATGGCCGCTAACGTGTTCTTCACACTCTTAAGCTCAATTTGATATGCAAATTAGGGTTTTGAGAATCGGAAACGTATAGCTATTTTCGACCTTGAACTACAGATGATAGTACACCAGAAAGCATGTGCCCCAAAACAAAGGTTCGAAAGCCTTCAACATATTTGGATGTAATTTTACTTTATTACTTCCATTTGTTCTTCATGTTCCCAAACGTATAGGGAAGTATGAGTCTAAGTTATTTTAAAAACTCCAACTTATTGTGCATACTGGTTTTTAGTAAATCGATCATTACATATATGATTATGTGATACCCACTAAGTAGAAAAGAAGATTTCCTCATTGTTATTTTATCTGCAAAATGCAGCTGATAAACATGTGCGAATCAATATGCGATTGCACCTAATATTAGTCTCAAGGGCTTGACAACGATGGAAAGGAGATGCCTTGAGCAATGTCTAATTCAACTAATCACGCAAAAGATTTAATTAGGCTTTCAATTGACTTTATTGCTCTTTAGAGATACCTTTTCTCGTAGGTGATGTAAACCCTAATCTAGCGGTTCATATCATATGCTTCAACTAACTCCCAACCACACCCGCGCAATCACCAATACTATTATTATATTACACACTAAGCTTGTCAAAATAATGATGTCAATGAGGATCAAGAAGCATGATAAATGTTGTGGTTCTCTACTTTAGTTACTTATGTGAGTTACATTCAAATAGTATTATATCAGTATTTATATCGAGGTTCACGAGGGTATTCTAGTAAAAATAGACTAAATCCCTATTGCAGGTGCATGAACCCAAAAACCCTTCAAACCTGCTTATTACAAACCGTTGAGACTTAGAACGTTGTGTGAATTTCATGATAAACCGCTCGATTAACCTTATTATTAAAATTGACTTTTTTTTTTTAAGTGGGTATAAATAAAATAAAAATAAAAACAATGGCCATGAAACGCCAACCTGCGGAAGCCGTTGGTTCCAGGATACTACCATGTACCAACCGCCATTAGGCCCCCCAACGGAGGTGTTTAATGAATAATTAATTATCTCTTTCTGAAAAAAGTCAGTCAAGCCTCTTGAAAAGGCAACTCTCACTTTTTCCAATAAATATTTCCCACTTTTTTTAAACAGAGTCTTCCTCGTAATTTCCATTTTCCTTTTGGTTCCTCAGCTGTCTCTGTCTTTGACCAACTGACAAAAATCTATGTGTCTCCAGCTCGGATTTGGGTCCCGGCGTATCCAACACGTTGCCCAAGTTTCTAGTAGTATTTCTTGTGCGCCGGAAAATGGTGACGTGTTCGTGAAATCGTGACGCTAATGTTCTCTTTTACGTATCCAAGAGAAAAGGAGCATCTTTGGAAAGATCTCGGTGAATCATATGCTTACATGTATATAAATGAGGTAGAGATCGAAGATATTTTAAAATATTAAGTGAAATTTAGGTCATCCGAATATAGTTTTAAATTTTTCAATCGTGGTTGACGGATCTAATCATCATATTTATCATATTTATTAGTGTCAGATAAGTTTTCGTGATATGAGAACTCAATAACAAAGAGACCGATTGCCCTCTAAAACTCATTCATGGCATGGGACGCCCTCTCAAGCTGACCCCAATCTCACTTTTACTATTTGGTTTCACTGATTTGAGTTCCGAAATTACCTAAACGATAGTTTCACAAACATTAAACTTACATGAACACTTTATTGTGCAGCATCTATTTCATACTGTCCATTTCTTGTGTGGGAAACAGCTCAGTTCTACAGAGGAACATAGATGAACAGTCTAACACCAAAAATGAACGATCCCAAACTCTTTTTTTGGTAAGTTGCAAAAGCTAATATGGCCAACTTGCCATGTACCATTTTTGCCTCTAACCACGCACATGCAGAGGAGTTACATCAAGCTATGTCGTTTGCCCTCTAACATCACACCCTCTCTGTGGTTTAACGCCCTCCCCTAAATATCCGTGTTCCACCGGGGGCATTCTCGTCAATAGGCCCCACCACCACCGACGACCACCAACTTATTACTGATAGTGACGACACGTCGCGCACACGTCCATCGCTTCACTGGCGGGACCCGCGCCCCATAACGTGGCCATGTCAGACCCGACGCAACACACAAGTGTGTCCTCACGCGCTTTGCCCGCGAAAGTCTCAGCCGTACGTGTCTTCCCTGGATCCTCTGGGCCCCACAATCTCCCCCCTCCCCCCAATGTTTATTATTATTTTAACCACGCTCAAAATTAGAAAGCAGCAGAAAAACAAGCCAATCATTCTAGACCGTCAGTTAAAACCGAAATTAACAAAATCAAAATCATTTATTAAACCCGCCATAACAAATCCACGCTCCTAATAACGACTACTCGCCCGTACATTGGCGCATGGACACCACGCGCGTCAACGCCAGCTGGGGGTGGCTTTCTGCGGGTTGGATTGTGCAGCACGTTTGTGGCGGATACCCGAAGATTCTATAAATACTCGGCCTCTAAATTTAAGGGCTTTCTTTCTTCTGGTTTTTTTGCTTCTCTCTCTCTCTCTCTCTCTCTCACCAAATCTCGCTCATTGATTCGGAATCAAAGTTTCTCATTTTCTAATTGGGCGTTTGGGTTTTTTCATTTTTGGGTTTGTTTCCAAATTTCGAAGCCTCGCTGATATTAGGTAAATGTTATGTTTAAATTTTGGTTAGCTTTCCCTTAAAGCTTCTGGCTTTTGGTATATCTGTTTGGCCGCCGAGAAAACTTGGATTTTAACTTTTTGGTTGTGTTCATTTCAAACCAGGGATTTTTGAATTTGAGTTTAATATTTTTTATTTTTTCTGGTTGCAGAAGAAGGATGATTTATTATTTTTCCCATTTTATTTTCCTCTGTTTTCTTGGCTGCCAAACAGAGCATTCTGGGTTTTTCCATCCGCCTTATTAAAGCTAGTTTTGTTTTTTTTGAAGGTTTCAACCTCCGCAGCACCTGCATTTCCCACTTCAGATTGAAGCCTCCTGAACTCGGTACGTCGTCGTTTCACCCTTTTCAAGTTTTTGGCTTCTTCTTTGCTAGAAAGGTCGAAGCTTTTTGTGTTTTGGAGGTTATTAGGTACCAAAGTTTTGACCTTTAAGGCTTTTGATGTACTGGGTTTGTGTTACCTTTTGTGGTTAGGGTGGGTTTTATGGAATTGATATATTTAAGATTTTGTAACCGGAAAAACTGATTCTGTGGGAAATGTCTTGGAGCTGTTTTTAGTTGAGCTGATGTGATATAGATATTGTATTAATGTTTTGAATTATTTAAGCAAATGCTGAGTTTTTGTTTATGTATATTTTTCTCTGCTTCTAGGAAAATGATTGGTCAGATATCGATTTGTGTCGTAATCGCGTGAACTGTTCTAAACCAGGAAATGAAAAGGAAAATGAAGAGTCATAATCATTGAGGTCATATTTCTGATTGGGAAATCTTGACCTTAAAACTTTAATATAGTATTTTTCGTCTTAGTTTTGGTCCACGGTTATAACTTCGTGAATGCCCAGAAAGTAAAACTGTATATTCTGTGCAGCTTTATACATGCCTGAATAGTATATAACTGTAAGTAAACTTTCGAAATGTGTTTTCTCGTTTAGGAGGTTTTGTTGGTGGGTCACATTTGTCCCTCCATCTTTGTCTGTCTATTTCATGCCTCAATCTTATATGTTGTGTCCATAATGTTATATAAGATTCTATTTATCGAAGTAGGGCCTTTTTTTTTGTGGTTGTGTATGATTGTTTCCATATATGTGGGACATGAAAGCTTTTTATGGTATGAGATTATCAAGCACAGATTTTTTATACCAGATCTGTCCAGTTTCTAGTATACTCCCATATTCAAGCAGAAGAATCTGTAATGTTCTGTATGGTATATTTTTGTGTTTATTGAAGGTTACTGGCAGATTACAATATGAAAGTACCACTGTTTGAAACTTATGTTTGTGTTTGCTGGAAGTTGCCATGCTTGTATAGTAGATGATTCTCGACCTTATTTGCGGTATAGCAAATAGCTTTGCATTTCATTTTTACAACCTATGGAGTTGTGATTGAAGCATGTCTTTGTGATGAACATTTTGAGGCCAGTTCTTTTTTCACCTTAACTTGTTACCGTTGCTGTATATATGTGAGTGTTTCTTGTAATTTTTCTTCCTTTTGAAAATGCTTCATGTGTCTTCTTCGATTGGGGAAACTCAGACAAGCAACTGAACATGTTGCCACTACTGTTTAAGGAAATATCATTATCCGAAGATAACATATATTGACGTCCACTTAAATACTTTTCTTTGTTTTTTTTGTTTGTTTTGTTTTTTTTTATTAATTTCCAGAGGGCTTTAGTCGTTAATATTTTAACACCCTCGTTCTTTACATTAGCTTTATCTGATGAGAACGTCAAGTGTAAGTCTGAGTTTCATTTAGCTTTTAGCATTTCCTCATACTAAAATTAGAACATCAAAGCATTGTGATAGTTTTCAATATTGCCTGAAAATGTGCTCTATACCTTCAGATACCTCTCCTTTTCTTAATAATGTTTTGTAACTTATACATACTCTCTGAAAATAGAAAGCTAATAATGTTGTTTCCTTGTTGCTTCCACTGGTTGCTAAATACATGAGAAGTGCAAATCCTTTTGTCATGTGCAATTATATATAAAATTTTCATTGTTCTTTTGCTAATGATATTTATTTGGTCTGCTAGATCTAAGGAGCTCTGCGCTTGATGGATAGCTTGCTTAAATAGAAGCAACAAGAAGACACTGAAGAAGATATAATAGAATTAGAAACTGCTTTACACTGCAGTGTTGGTTTACTTGTAAAGCTTTACTTTGGATTACGAGCAACAAATCTGGATCCCATGGACCTGAAATCAAACCATACTTCTCCTGTGCTCACTGATCCTGCACCTTTAGGCAAGTCGAGACTTGGCGTACATTCCAGTCTGTTACCATATTCAGGGCCAGGAACAGCTTTTCCAGCAGGCCTTCTCTTAACCATCCCTAGGAGGAAGAATGGATTTCTTGATGATGTTCGCTCCAGCTCTTGGCTTGATGCTATGAAATCTTCATCGCCTCCTCACAGAAAGATAACTAAGGATGTTAACAATGACTCTCCAGCAACTGAGTATGACATTGCCTATCGCACATGGATGGTAATAATTATTCCGTCTCATCTGTTTTACCTCTGATGTTTTGGCAACCTTCTAAACAAGTTTTTATGCAGTAGTCCACATCTGTCTAATCTTGCAGGTTAAGTATCCGTCAGCTCTTACATCTTTTGAGCAAATCACTAATTATGCCAAGGGCAAAAGAATAGCATTGTTTCTCGATTATGATGGGACTCTTTCGCCAATTGTAGATAACCCTGACTGTGCCTTTATGTCTGATGCTGTAAGAATTTCTAGATTGTGTAATTTTTGTCTAAACCTTTACCTTTTTCTTTTACTTCACTTGCTCATAGAAGGTATTCTAACCTTTTCAGATGCGAATGGCTGTAAAAAGAGTGGCAAAACATTTCCCAACAGCAATAATTAGTGGAAGAAGCCATGACAAGGTAATCTCTAGTTGATGCCATAAATAATATCCTGATATTTTCCTAGTTAATATGTAATTCAACAGTCTGTCTTGGTGTGCTGATTTTGACTGTTGCATGTCCAATGACTTTTTCTAACAGGTATACGAGTTTGTTGGACTAAATGAACTATATTATGCGGGTAGTCATGGGATGGACATAATGGGCCCTGTTAGACAATCAGTAGTTGGTGACCATAGACATGGCTTTCGGTCTACTGACAGACAGGTAGATAGCTACAAGTAGCTCATAGACTACGTTTGATTTTTTTTTTTTTTCCTCTCATCTCTATCATAATCTTTCTTTGTGGAAAATTCAGGGCAAGGATGTTAATCTGTTCCAGCCTGCAGCAGAGTTTTTACCTATGATTGGCGAGGTTCGTAAAGTTTGTTATCTGCAATAGAGTGCTTTATTGCAATTAACCACAAGTTCCCCCTTTTCTTCTCTGTGTAATTGACAGTTTAACCTCTGGTTGCTTATGCTTGAGCAGGTTCTTAAATCCCTAGTCGAAACTACCAAAGACATTGAAGGAGCTAAAGTTGAGAATAACAAGTTCTGTGTCTCTGTACACTACCGCAACGTAGATGAGAAGGTAATCTCGACTATACTGAGACGGTGGGATTTTCTCTCTCTTTATTTAGTCCAGCAGTGGGACCATAACAAAACTAATACTTCTTGTTTACCTCTATTTACTTTACACTTTTGTTTCCACTTTCCAGTATTGGGCTGTAGTTGCACAGCGTGTTCATGACATTCTTAAAAATTACCCACGCCTGCGGTTGACTCATGGACGGAAGGTATAAAGCCTCAAATTCAGACTTCAACTTTAATCTGTTCTTCTTTTGCAACTGTAATTATTCATTATTTTTTTCTTTTCTTTTCTGTATTTGTAGGTTTTAGAGGTCCGACCGGTGATAAATTGGGATAAAGGGAAGGCAGTCACATTTTTACTTGAATCTCTTGGTGAGTACTGAGTATTCTTTCCTCTTCGTATCGCTTACTGTTCTGAAGTAGATTTTCAATATCATTGAACTCCGTCTCATTTGTCACAACAATGAAATTTTATATTAGGGCTAAGTGATTGTGAAGATGTGCTCCCAATATATATTGGAGATGACCGCACAGATGAAGATGCATTCAAGGTAAAATTTGGAAAGTTGTGGTGGATATGCTTTGATGGATTTGAATTCTAATCTTCCGTTGAATATCAAATAAATTAGTGGAGACTTGTGACAGGTTCTGAGGGAAGGAAACAGGGGTTATGGCATTTTAGTCTCTGCTGTGCCAAAGGAAAGCAATGCATTTTACTCACTAAGGGACCCCTCAGAGGTACAAAGTTAATGTGTTATATTCAATAATTTGCTGCGTTGTAGGCTTCCCTTCTTTTCGGTCTAGACTTCCTTCAGCTTAGGGATTTCGGATTAGTTTAGTCACTGAAGCATTGTCATTTATGTAGGTGATGGAGTTTCTGAAGTCACTGGTGATGTGGAGGAAGTCAAGTTCTCTATAAATATGAGATACTAATACAATAGAGAAAGAGGAGACAGGATTGTTGGCCTGATTCATTATACACGATGTGATGAAGCCAAAGCCAGCCCGTCGTTTTTTTGACTTGTCTAGAATGCAAAAGTATACGAAGTTTTTCGAATGGTAGGATATATTGCATAGAAGAAGACCTATATTTTGTCATCAATATCGAAGATGTTGGTGGTGCCTAATTGAGTCCGTCTATCTGTCTCTGCTCAAAGCTTGCTTTAATTTGTAAATTCCTTGCGTTTTGTATCTGGGCCTTCTATATTTATGCCTAAGGAATGCCATCATTATTTCTTTCTTTTATTTCTTTGTGAAGGCGAGGTTCATCCTCACTTCTGAGATGTATTATTCACTTCTTTTTCCTTTTCGATTTTGGTTCAAGTATATTGTCTCCCTCGTGAGGTTTCTACAGATATCTAATTTATTCCTTGATTATTTTTAATGAATCCATTTAGTTCTTGAGATGTTGATAATTGAATCTTTCACTGTCATTGGTAATAGAATGAACCATTTAGTTCTTTAGATGTTGATAATTGATTTTTTCCCTGTCATTGGCAATACAATGAAGAGTTTAGCCGTTATGGTCGTAAAAGGCTTCTGTCTTAATTTCCACCTAAAACTTGGAATGCAGTCAAGCTTGGAGGCTAGACCCTCGACCCTTGCGGGATCGAAGGGTGAGGGGATGGAACTAGATCAGGATTGAGGATTGTTGTTTCCTATCACCAGGAATTTATCACTATGTGACTGAAACATCCTCTTCTATGTGACAGCCTGGTGATTGATCAGTGATCACTTATAGCTGAAGGTGCCAGCTTCCTCTTCTTGGCCTTTTTCTCAAACATGAAAAGAACATGTTGGTCTTGTAGTGAAACAGAATTATTGTATGTAAAAGAGCCCAAATTAGCAACTTTTCAGTTCAACTTCAGTCTTCAGTAGTGAAAAATAGTACAAATCGATCACTATCAGAAGTGACCCTGTATAGATCTCTTGGTAATGCTTAGAATTGTAAGGAAAATTTGTTGTAGCTTTCCATGGCTACTGTATAAATCATGATCACTTGATCAGAAATGACCCTAGTCTTGATCATGAAGTGTTTGTATCACCTGTTGCCAATAACCCTGAAGTTTCTAGCGTGATCCACTCACAAGAAAATGTCTACATAGCCATGAAAAGAGTGATATAATCATGAAGGTTCACAAGAAGTGTGAAAGCATGAAGCATGAGTTCTATTTATTATTATCATTATTGAAACTTTTACGTACGCTTGTTTTCTGCGTCTAATTAATTCATAATGTGTGCGTTATATTTTCTACGTGTGGACAAAATTTATAGAAGTGAAAAATAAGTGAATTATGAAGTACAATTCTTAAATCATGATGAACATATAAAGTTAATTATTGTGTGACAAAAATCGTTCTTTATATGTTATTAGGAAATGCAATCAAGTAACGCATGTTTAATTAGCAATGTATTTGTTGACAAAAAGAATTGCACCTTAAATGCTAGATAGATCGAACATGTATTGAATCTAGTTTCCTTGGATCCCCTTCAGTACATGAACCGTTTTCAAAGAGCCACATAACACATATATCGGATTTGGCATCTTAATCTAATTTGATGCAAGGACTAAAGAAAGTGATTAGTACATAATCGACAAAGATCCACTGCACAAATCACAATCTGGTCGAGGCTTTCCGTTAGTTGCTAGTCAACTAGTGTCAAAAAGTGCAATATATTTGATATTTGACCTACCATTCCATCCTCAATAAACATTCTAAATAATCATCAAGAGTGCTTCGAAGAATGTTAGGTTTGAGGGAAGGTGTTATATATGTGAGATTTGGGACAGATCGAACAAAGGGTTAGTTTATAACACAATCCAAGATCTGATCTCACATGTTGTTTTGTTGTAGATCAGAGACATACCCACATGTTCGCATGTTGGAATGCATGATATGTGCATAGTGTTTTAGGTTACTCGAGTCATTGTATATGAAATCTCTTTGCCTTAACCCGCTAATACGTACTGATCATTTTCACAGTGTCATCAATCACTGAGTTTTAAAAATCTTACGTGTTACTTTTCATAAAAATGGTAAACAAATGTTTTTCAATTAGTCAAAACTAACGGTGCTTTTTATGTGCCGTTCTCCTAATCTCATCTAAATGATCTTGATATTCATCATTAAATTTGAATCTACAATGTAAAATCTAAAATAAAACATCTTAATTTAACTTAAAAATCTCTCTAGAGTATGTTTTATTGATAGCTGATGTACACTATTACTCGTAACTTGTCATTCACTATCAATAATCGACCCTATATCTCCATCACACAAATGGTGCATATAACTAGGCACATAGCTACAATTGAATCCACTGTATTTGTTTGTTTCTTAGTATATACGAATTATCAGGGTTTTCTTGGCCTTGCAACTATTATCGATTAGTCACCATACATATGTTTATTGGTATGGACCATCTATCTATATATATACACGGTTTATTTCATGATCATCCAGTTCGATGCCAGTATAGTGTCCAGAAGTAACTGTGTGTTACACTTGTAGCCACGTTTCAGTGTAGAGCCTTTTGATGGAGAGCCCTTTCCGATTATTATAGCAGACAAAAGTCCTTCGCATGATTGTTCTATTTCCAGTCTTCCTTTCATAATTTCGGTCTCCAATTTTCTTGGATGAGACAGATCAAATAGTGAAAACTTTCAAACTGATCAAATCCTAGGTTTATGAATATAACGTTCCCACAGTCAAAATTGCGGGAGTTCAAAAAAGGTTTAATTATAACTTAACTCTATGAGGATGAAAGATCACTTTTGTAATCGTATCAAAATTGAAGAGTGGCTAAATGCTAGCTACACGTGCACGTCTATCAAACCAAGAGGATTGTATTTTGTCAAAATTTCTTGGCGTATCTGTATAATCTACGAAACTAAGTCCAAGACGTTTGAGTCATTACTGTCATAAGAGTTTTTATACATTTGTACTAAGGTACATCTATAATTTTTCTTGCTTGTTATCGTGAACAAAATGACATTTCTTCGACCTCAAAATAAACTGCAACTCAAGTTGAAAAATGAATAAATAAATTTTGTGTAACTAGTAATGCCCCAAGCGTGTTACTAAGATCCCTAGACCTTGCTTGAAGAATCGAACCAAATGATGATTTTAAGTACCCTTTTGCACGTAACTTAGTTGGAAGAAAACTAACCATACTAAGCCATTTTTAGTGGATAAAGATTGGCATGTACTTACATATTTAAATACTATACTAATGTGGGTTTTGTTTCAAACTTATGTTCATTCCAACCTATATGATGATTTACATATTCAACTGAGAGCCTTTTTTTTTTTTTTTTGCTTTTTTCTTTCCCCTTTCCTAAGGGCAATATACAAATTCATGCGTATTCAATTTTCTAGCTTTACTAAATTATGGTGGGCGAAAAAGGAAGGTAACTTTTATAATCTTGAATTGACAAGACCAGCCAACTCTTTTCTTTCCATATCGGAGGTGATATTCAACTAATTGCTGTAATTTTCACATGCCCAACTAATTAGTTTATCAAGTCTTTTTCACCAGCCAAGTCTTTTTCTTTCCAAATCGGAGGTGATACTCAACTAATTGTTGTAATTTTCATATGCTCAACTAAATAGTTTATCATGTTCACATGTTAAGATAAGGACATTAAAGTACTGCTAGCTTTAATTTTAACATTTTTTCTTTTTATAGAAATGGATTAAGCCCTTGCTATCACTTCAATCTCAACAATACTACGTTAGTACATTGGGGGCCATAGAATCAAACCATGAAGAACAGAGATTACAACTAAATCATTGTAAGATAGAAGTAATCAGCCCATCAGGCTCATTCTTTAACTAAATGAGCTTAGGCTCAACAATCCTAAAAAATAGCTCTGTTTGCAGGCATTCAGCAAAGTAAAGCTTGTTTTTGTAACAAGACTCGTGATTTCCAAATAATATGATTAACACAAAAATAATTGAAATAATAAGGGTAAATATTGTTAGTCACCGAAACAACAAACTCGTACTTCTTAATTAGATTTTAAAACAATAGCTTGATGAAAAAAATTGTTTCACAGCTATTTTTTCTTTTCTAAGTGTCAATTTTTGTACAAACTAGCCAACAAACATAAGGCTGTCAACCAAGACAGCACAATGTGGATAATTATTTCCTAAAATATAATATAATATTATATATATATATATATATATATTTATGCATATGACCAAGCCCTACAGTTTTCTTAACCTTCACTTTTGTCCCTCTTTCCATAAAATCAAAATTAAAATACATACCCCATAATAAATTAGGTCAAGTAATTTCCACTTACCAAAAAATTTGAATGACTTACGGACTTACCTTCTCCGATCTCTCTCCGTTCTCCATATCTAATTTTGACAACCACCAATCCACACCCTATTTAAACCCCCCGCTTTATTCGTCTCCACACTCATAATCAACACCACAACAAATTTCACGGCCAAACCAAACCACAGCATGGACACTAGTACTTCTCCCTACGCTCCCTTGCCGGGAGAAGACCCTTTATTTTCCGGTCCTCCCCCGGCAAGTCTCCGACGATCCTGGAAGGGCTTCGCCGTGATCTTCGCCTCCGTCTTGTTTCTCTTGTCATTGGTCGGACTAATCATCCATCAAGGCCCGCAACAACCGCCGAATGTAATGCCGGATAAACAAGATGAACATCATCATCCTCAGTCAACTACTCCAGCTTCGGAACCTACGTCGTCCTGGGAGCCGAGAGGGAAGGCACTAGGAGTCTCAGCCAAGTCGAATCCGCCTGTCTCCGACGAGCTCTCGTATAACTGGACCAATGCTATGTTTTCTTGGCAGAGAACAGCTTTTCACTTTCAACCAGAACGGAATTGGATGAATGGTAGGTACAAAGTACAATTCAGCACAGCTAGGTTTCTTTCACTTTTCTGTTCAATGATTGATTGGCTTTCCATAAGCGACATGAATCCAACTTCTATAATTAGTTATTTTGATTTTGTTTTTGGTTATGTTTTACTGTTACTAATCACAATTCATTGTCTTGTTTCATCCATCTTCGCTGTGGGGGAATGTGGCTTTGCTCTACTTCAGATCCTAATGGTAAGTTTCCTTACCTGGCATCTTTCATTAGAGCACATTAATAAACACCATTATTACTGTTTCTGCTTTGGGAAGGTCTAGAATAGTGCAAATAATGAGACAAATTGAGTAATCACGAGCAATTATTTTGCATTCACATAAATTTGTGGTGGGTATTTATGATAATTCAATATATACTATATAGTCCATCTTTAGATCAAATCTAAAAAGACGTCTTTGCATAGTCTGTTACAAATTAGAAAATTTTTAGTCAATCGAAATCTAAATTAGATACTAAACAATAAGTACCAGTAGTCGTTTTTTCTTTTTTCTTTTTTCTTTTCTCAAATAGATGATAGAAGTCCATACTCAACTAATTTTGAATTTTTCTCTATGATAAAATTTGTTTCTTTATTACTATTCTAAAAAAAAAAAAAACTTTTTACCAAGAATTAGTCAACCACGGCACCAGGAAAGTTAGGAAACCAAATACTTTTCTTTGTTTTTTACTAAAAGAATAATATTGTTATATGTTATATGTGGAATGGAATTCCAGCAGAGGACTATTTCGCTTTATGAGTTGTGGACCAATCAAGAGCCACACTTGTTCCGGTCCGGCCCAGCATATGATTAGTGGTGTACCTGACCAGTCCGGGCCCACCTTTAAACAGATACTGGCCAATCAGCACTTGCCACTTGGCACCAAATCCCCATAAAATCGGTGATAGTGATTTTAACAGATATGGACTTTGAACATGTGATCTTAGATTTGTCATGTGCTTATCTCCCAACCGCCCATCCCTACCCACCATTCAATTTATGACCGAGTTAGGTGTCTCTGGGCCCATCATAATCCATAAATCACATATTACACATAATCTTTCTTAACCTTTTTCATGAAACTTAATCAATCTTTTTTATTTTGTAGGTCCACTGTTTTACAAGGGTTGGTATCACCTGTTCTACCAGTACAATCCGGACTCAGCCATATGGGGCAACATCACGTGGGGCCACGCCGTATCGACGGACCTGATCCACTGGCAATACCTCCCCCTCGCAATGGTCGCCGATCAATGGTACGATGCGAATGGCGTGTGGAGCGGGTCCGCCACGCTACTCCCCGACGGTCAGATCGTAATGTTGTACACGGGGGACACAGTCGATGCTGTTCAAGTGGTATGCCTTGCGTACCCGGCCAACCTATCTGATCCCCTACTCCTAGATTGGGTCAAGTACTCGGGTAACCCGGTGTTGACTCCTCCGCCCGGCATTTTATCCACGGATTTCCGTGACCCCACCACAGCGTGGATCGGACCGGACGGCAAGTGGCGCATTACTATTGGCTCAAAGGTCAATACAACCGGTGTTTCCTTTGTGTACCACACAGAGGATTTCAAAACCTACAATATGTCGGAGGGGGTCTTGCATGCGGTTCCGGGTACGGGTATGTGGGAGTGCATTGACTTTTACCCGGTTGCCATAAACGGGTCGAAGGGTGTGGAAACGTCCGTGAATAACCCGAGTGTCAAGCATGTCCTAAAGGCAAGCTTGGACGACACAAAAGTGGATCACTATGCACTTGGGACTTATTTTGTGGAGAATGAAACATGGGTACCCGATAACCCGGCTCTTGATGTGGGAATTGGGTTGAAGTATGACTATGGAAGATACTATGCATCAAAGACATTTTACGACCAGAACAAGGAGAGAAGGATCCTGTGGGGTTGGATCAATGAGACCGATACTGAATCCGATGACTTGGCAAAAGGTTGGGCATCCGTTCAGGTATGATTTTTTTATCTTAAAATTATTTGTACCATATTTACTAATGAAATCATTGATCACATTCTAAGAAACAAATATTGCAGACTATTCCGAGGAGTGTGTTGTTTGACAATAAAACCGGCACGAATTTGATCCAATGGCCGGTGGAAGAGATTGAGGAGTTGAGATTGAACAGCACTGACTTCAGTGATGTTATAGTTGAAGCAGGAACAGTTGTTGAACTAGATATTGGAACAGCTACACAGGTTAGTTTGTCCAGTAAACTTGGCTACATATGCAATTTGTTACATAATCAATCATGTTGACTCACCTAACTTCTTTTCTATTGTTGATATTCAGTTGGACATTTTAGTGGAGTTTGAATTAGAACCGTTGGAATCATCAGATACTGTGAATAGCAGTGTAGGTTGTGGTGGTGGTGCTGTAGATAGAAGCACATTCGGACCATTTGGTATTCTGGTCATTGCAGATGAGACTCTTTCTGAGCTAACCCCTATCTATTTCAACCTCGCCAATTCAACTGAAGGGGACGTCACAACTTATTTCTGCACAGACGAGCGAAGGTTTGCATCTCCGAATTCATCAACGTTTAAGATGTTAAGAAATTGCTAAATTGTTGTGTAGTGTTCTGATGTAAGTTGCTTATCAATGTAGGTCATCTAAGGCTCCTGATGTCTTCAAACAAGTTTATGGAAGTGAAGTTCCTGTGTTGGATGGTGAAAAACACTTCGCAAGAGTGTTGGTGCGTATCTTGATCTCCCTAACAAGTTTATATGTTCTTTTTAGTATATACGAGTGCCAAATAGTCAAACATTTTAGGTTGTCGACTTAAACTAATTTGTCGGGTGTTGAATGTTTGCAGGTTGATCATTCAATTGTAGAGAGCTTTGCGCAAGGAGGTAGGACGGTGATTACATCACGAGTTTATCCAACAGAAGCAATCTACGGAGCAGCAAGGCTATTTTTGTTCAACAATGCAACAGGTCTAAATGTTAAGGCCACCCTCAAGATTTGGCAGCTAAACTCAGCTTTCATTCACCCTTTCCCATTAGACCAGATTCAATAAGAGTACAATTTTTGTAGTGAAGCGAGTTGAGTGGACCTCTGTTGTAACAATTTCCCTCCGTCATTAGGAGCATTCACCGAGCTTTGTCTGCCAAGGAACGACAAATTTTCTTGCAAACAAGTGTAGAATGTGGTTTGTAATATTCTTTGGTTGCCCATTCAGGTTGTAACTAGGGTATGTTCTTCAGCAATATCCGCTTGTTTTGGACCTTTTTGGTTCAAAGGAATAATCATCTTGAAATGAAATATAAATCTTGCCCATTGGAATACATCGTCTCTTCTGCATTAGTCTGAACTAAATTTCTTCATGGTTTCTGTTTTTGGCCAAGAAAATTTCTTCATGGTTTCTATGTCCTATAAAATACCTCTTTCTGATCTATTAGCCCATTGAACCATTTCATTCCATCATAGCATGAGAGTGTGAGAGTGACCAATGACCGCATGATCAAGCTCTAAGTGCCTACGTGACGATTATAAAGCAAACTAACTCAAGAGTTCATATGTAACTTTTTTGTTCATTACACTTGAAATTCTTATTATGATTGTCCCTTATTGGTTGTTCACGGCTTTCGTTATCCTACAACTTCCTATATCAATCTCTTGTGGCACACTCTTCGTGCAAAGAAATTAACGCGAATGAATACTGATTTGTGCGCTGGTGTATTTCATTCCAAGGACACCCCATTCTCATCTTCGGCAACTGGATTACCTATTAGGTTGGGCTATAGGAACTCCTAAGGTCCCAAATTGAAGGCAGATTGGGTTGTTTTCAATTCTTTTGGGGTACGTACAATTTTAAGCTGAAGCCCAACAAAGAACATGAATTAAATGAGCTTATGAGCATATCAATAACCTACCTAAGCTAGTAGCTGAAACATCATTAGCCAAGCCCTTGCAAGGTATAATGGGGAGGAGTACGTAGTAAGGGAATGGAAAACCTATAGTCGTTGTCATCAGAAGGATTTTATCTGTATGGAAATGGGTAAGAAGGCACTCAAATTAACTAGCTAGTTGCAGCGATTAATAATACCGAAGAGGGATGACCGGCCATGAACTACCGGATTCTTCGCCAAACAGATAGTAGCAAGAGTATCACCGTACATACTACTTCTATATGTCTAGTTCTCTAAAACACCCCCATTGTTGAACTTCTAGCACGATGCTATTATGCTAATGCCAAATGTGCTAACCATTCTGAAAATGTGTGTTAATTTATTCCATTTCATCCTTAAACCCCCTTCTACAAGTGCATGCCTCTCTCTATTTGATCCTTACCCTATATTTAAAACTCCCAATGTTTAAGGACAAGCTAAATTAACAGAGAGAGAGAGAGTCATGTTTCAAAGAGAATGGAGATTTCAAGTGTGTTTATTCATCTCATACAAGAGGGTATTTATAGGAATACATTGTAGTGTGAATGCTCAAAGAGAAAACCAAAATGATAACAATCTCAATGATGAAATCTGTTATGCTTGTTGCCCCTTGGTAAAGCATGTCACACAAATCTTCATACACTCAGGTACCTATGTTTATACACTAAAGTACCTATCTATACACTTAAGTATTTGTTACATGATATAGACATATATAGTATAATACATTTATACTACAACACTCCCCCTTGGATATTTCATGTCAATAGTATTGTGTTGGTGGTGCGCTTCGAAGTTGCCTCGTTAAAAATCTTGCCAAGTAATAAAACCATGTGGCAAAAACAACTTTGGTCGAAGGAGAAAATCAGTACAATGCGCGTTGAGTGTGGAGTATATTCTTAGATACTCCCCCTGATTTAGATTCCCCTTGAAGATCGTGGGAGTTCGGATATCCTTCTTAATCCGATGCTCTTTACATGTTTCTCGAAAGGGGATTTTGGTAATGACTTAGTAAATAAGTCAGCTACATTATCTTCTGATCGGATTTGATTTACTTCAATATTCAGAAGTGTTTGTTGTTGCTGACTGTAGAAGAATTTCGGCGATATATGCTTGGTATTGTCGTCCTTGATGAAATCTAATTTCATTTGCTCAATACAAGCTGCATTATCCTCGTAAATGCATGTAGGTTCATTTGTGGTAAATTTCAAACCACAAGTTCCTCGAATGTGTTTATTTACAGACCTTAGCCATATGCACTCACGCACGGCTTCATGTAGGCAATAATCTCTGCATGATTTGAGGAAGTAGTAACAAGGGTCTGTTTTGTAGATCTCCAAGATATCGCGGTGCTTCCCATGGTAAAGACATAACCTGTTTGGGAGCGACATTTGTGAGGGTCAGAGAGATACCCTGCATCAGCAAAGCCCGTCAAAACATCATTTTGATGGAGGGGAGCAGGAGAACGTCGGTCACTATGGATAGTGTTACCGGCGTTTACATTTCTTTTCTCTCTGTAGGGATAAAACAAGCTCATATCAATCGTACCTTTCAGGTATCGAAAGATTGTCTTTATATCAATCTAATGGCGGCGTGTTGGCGCAGAACTATGTCGAGCTAACAAGTTTACTGCGAATGAGATATCCGGTCTTGTGCATTGAGCTAAATACAATAATGCGCCTATCGCACTTAGGTATGGTATTTCAGCCTCTAATAAATCTCTGTCCTCATCCCTTGGACGAAACGGATCTTTCCTGGGCTCAAGACTACGGTTGATCATGAGAGTACTCACAGGACTTTGCTTTATCTTCATTAAAGCGCCTGAGTAACTTTTGAGTATATGTTGACTGATGGATCATAATCCCATCATTACGGTGCTCGAGTTCTATTCCGAGACAAAACCGTGTTTTCACGAGATCTTTCATCTCAAATTCAGATTTCAAATATTTAGCAGTTTCTTTTAACTCATCTAGAGTTCCAATTAGGTTTATGTCGACATAAACTGCTACAATTGCAAATCCGGATCTTGTCCTTTTAATGAACACGCAAGGGCATATTTCATTATTAACATATCCATTCCCAATCAAGTAGTCACTTAGACGGTTATATCACATCTGTCTGGATTGTTTCAATCATATAGTGAGCGTCTTAATCTTATTGAAAACGCACTCTGTGGTTTAGAGCAACTTGATTTGGGTAATTGAAATCCATCTGGAACCTTTATATATATATATATATATATGAATTTAGATCACCATAGAGATATGCTGTAACCACATCCATGAGCTGCATGTCAAGTTTTTCAGAAACTACCAAACTGACAAGGTAGCGGAACGTTATAACGTCCTTTACGGGAGAATATGTCTCCTCGTAGTCGATTCCAGGGCGTTGTGAGAAACCTTGCGCCATAAGGCGGGTTTTGTATCTAACAACCTCATTTTTCTCATTACGCTTTCTAACAAAGACCAATTTATGGCCAACAGGTTTTATATTTGGTGGTGCCAGTGTTATAGACCCAAATACCTGTCTCTTTGTTTGTGAATCCAATTCAGTCTGGATCGCATCTTTCCATTTGGACCAATCTGCTCTTCGTTGACATTCTTCAATGGAGCGAGGTTCGATATCATCTTATTCTATAATTCCTTTTGCAATATGATATGCAAATGCATCATCAATAGCCATAGAATTTGTGTCCGTTATTACATGTATACTAGTGTAATTCATGGAGATCTCTCTATTCTCTGGAATTGGTTCTGCCATTGGAGCGTCCTCCAATGATGTCTCTTGGACATAACCATAATCCGAAATTTTTTCATGAGATAGATTATTTGTATCGATGATTAATGGATTATTTTGTGTCAAACTCGCTTTCTTTCTTAGGCGAGAATCCATCAAACCTATGGGCCTCCTACGCTTCCTGGCAGGAGCCGTGGGCCTAGCCATTGCATCACCCATATAGGGGACGTCATGTCCTTTAGTTTTAGGGACATCAATCCTTGCATGTACGTTTGCAGTAGGTATGTGTGATCTTGTCACTTTAGCGATATCAGAAAACGCATCAGGCACCGATTCTGCTACGTTCTAAAGATCGAGAATCCTCCGCAATTCTATTTCAGATTGTGTGGTTCGGGGATCAAGATGAGACAAAGTAGGGACAGACCACGACAATTCCTGTCTTTTCTGTTGAACATTAGTGTTCATGTGTCCCCCTAATGATCGGAAAACTGTCTCATCAAAGTGACAATCCGCAAATCTGGCGGTAAATAGATCACCTGTCAAGGGTTTTATGTAGCGGATAATGCTTGGAGAATCATATCCAACATAAAGGCTTAAACTTCTTTGAGGGCCCATTTTGGTACGCAGTGGTGGCTCAATTAGCACATAGACTGCACACCTAAATATGCGTAAGTGTGAGACATCAGCCTCATACCCAGTCACCATCTGGGACCCAGAAAATGGTTGGGTGACAGTGAGTCTCAGACGAATAAGCACAGCTGCATGCAATATTGCATAGCTCCAAGCAGAAATAGGGAGATTGGTGCGCATAACCAATGCCCTAGCAACTATTTGAAGTCTTTTAATGACAGCTTCTGCGAGACCATTTTGAGTATGTACATGAGGGACATGGTGTTCAACCTCAATCCTAATAGACATGCAATAGTCATCAAAAGTTTTTGATGTAAACTCTCCAGCATTATCAAAACGAATTGACTTAATAGGATGATCAGGGTGGTGAGCTCTTAACTTAATGATTTGTGCTAGAAGTTTAGCAAATGCAACATTTCTTGTGGATAAGAGCATGACATGTGACCAATGTGTAGATGCATCAACTAACACCATAAAATATCTAAATGGTCCGTAAGTTGGTTGGATAGGTCCACAAATATCACCTTGTGTTCTTTATAAGAATGGTATATTTTCTTTAGTGTCCTTTGCATATGATGGTCTCGATCCTACCTTTACTAAAGAGCAGGCTTTGCAAAATGAATGATATGCTTTAGAAGTAACTCTTTGGACCAATGTTTGGTTCGAACTTCTTTTCGTTTTGAAGAATGGATGTCCGTGTGAAGTTTTTAGTATACGGAGCATCATATCACAACCTGGATGTCCCAAACGGTAGTGTCAAAGCCTGTATGTGTCAGGATCCCATAAATTTTCATTCATGACATGGTTGGATTCAATGACTCTAATAGTGGTTGCATACAATCCACTAGAGCGACACATAAGTTTCTCTAATACTCGTGTATTTCCGTAGTTATTAGAGGTGATGCAAAGGAATTCTTGTCCATTCTCACAATGTGTTTCCATATGAAAATCATTGGCTCTTATGTCTTTAAAGCTTAATAAGGTTCTTCCAGCCCTTGGAGCATATAGAGCTTCGGCGACATTAATATTTGTGTCATTTGGCAACAAAAATTGAGCTGGTCCTCGACCATGAATCAATTGTGATGGTCATGTCATCGTAGTTACTGAAGATCAACTAGGCGTCATCCATAAAAATAATTGCCTATGTCGCAATATAGTATGTGTGGTGCCACTATCAAGAAGGCATTCCAATTCTCCGAAAAACATACTGAAAAAGAATAAAGTTCGGATTATTAACACAATGTCCATGACATTGAATGATAATGCGATACTTTATTAATAGGGCAAATAGCCAATGATTACATCAAAGTTTTTCAAAATCTATTCCAAAATAAAATCAAACTTTAGACAAATTGTTGTCACTCAATCCGTTTGTTAATTCCGATAAAATATGACCAGGAAAGTAGAGAGATGTTGGTGGAGCGAGGCTCGCTTGAATACCCCGATCTCAATTACTTTCATAGACATCATGCTTCATTGGGTACGCCACATGAGAAGGAGTTAATACAATTGTTATTTATTGACTAATGCACATTTGCCGTTCTTGGAAAATAGAAAAATGACTATTCTAATCAAAGTCTGTGGCATCCTCGTGTTCTTCATTTACAGCTTTGAAGTCCTCAACGGTGAGATTGACATCTTTACCATCTTCATCTGCAGCAAGGTTGGCTGTTTGCTCTCTTGCTTCCCTGTACTCCTTGTAGCGTGTAGCTAGTTGGGTACTTACATGACATTGCTTAAACCAATGCTCGATTGATCCACATCGATGACACATGTCATTGTGGTTACCTCCCTTCAGTTGAGGTGCAGGTTGTGCAGGTTGTGCACGTTGTGGATATTTTCTAGGAGGGTTGCTGCTACTACCACGGCTCATGGTGCGACCTCCACGGCTCATGGTGCTATTTCCACGGCCGGTGTTGCCATATCTCCCTCTTCCACGTGTGGAGTCGCCATCACGTGTGCCCGCTCTAAAGTTGCGGTTTCCTTCTTTATTGGAGCTGTTATATGGACCTGTTCGTCCTTCATGTCCCCTATTGTTAGGGTACACATGTCCCCTATTGTTAGGGTACCGCTCCTTGCGCCCTCTCTTGGGTGCATTATAATTTACCTCACGAACGCTCTTGGTTCCAACGGGTCTTGAATTATAATTTTTTACGAGGATGTTGTCGTGCTTTTCAGCCATCGACAAAACATTAATGAGCTCATTGAACCTCGTAGTTCGTCTAGCATTTATTTCAGTGCGATATTGCTTTGATAGCAAAATTGCTATAACGGGGAAGGTGGAGAGAGTTTTCTCAATTAGCTCTTCTTCTGTGAGGGGTTTTTGACAGAACCTCAACATGGCTTTGAGGCGAAGAGCTTCTGAATTGTACTCAGCAATAGACTTGAAGTCGGAGAAGCGTACATCGTTCCACTGAACTTTCAAGTCAAGGAGGAAGAAATCTTGGATATTGTTAAAGCGCTCTTGTAGCGCCCCCCATAGATCCTTTGCATCTTTGATGGACATGTACTCTAATCTGAGTGCTTTGTCCATATGGAGTCGCATCAAGATGATTGCTTGTGCATGCTTTTTTTGGGTGTTCGTGGGACACAAGGCTCGCGTCTGGTGCATGGATGATTGGCAATATCCCTTTCGATGTGAGATGGTTCTCAACGTCGGTTTTCCAGCTATGGTAATCCAAACCTGTTGAGTCAAGGATTTGAAAATCTAGTCTAGGTTCATTCGACATCCTTGAAGATATGAAGAAAATATTAGTTTCGGAGTTTAAACTTCCACGAAAAATAATAAGATTTCCGAGCTATGCTACCAAGAAATCAATTTCCAAGAATCATTATGAACACTCTTAGTTCATTGATTATGAACGCTCTTAGTTCGTTTAGCGTGAATTTTTATAATTCCACTTTTGATTGTAAGTTCCCGAGAAAAAGGAAAAATGAGAAGAAATGAATAAAAACTCAAAAAACGGAAACTTTTAGTAAATAATACCTTGAAATAGTGTTGTCGGAAAATTTGGTTGGAAAAAGTTATCGGAGGTTATCGGAAGGATCGCTGGAAAAAATCGAGAAAATTGTTCGAAAAGTCACCGGAAAAATGTCAGAAAAATCGCCGGAAAAGTCGTCGGAAACTTGCCCTGCATATCTGTCGTAGATCTGTCGGCAGGTGTCTCGGCAGCTGCTCGGCGGTTACTGGGCAGGTACTCGGCAGCTCTCGACAGGTGCTGTCCGCAAGTCCTCTCAGCAGCAGCTGCGCAGCTCCTCAGCAACTCTCGACAGCGGTCCGGCAACGGTTCAAATCTTCCGACGGCCGGTTCATGCCTTTTCCAGCCGGTTCTGAGGCCGATTCCGGGCTTCTGGAATCAAGGGCTTTGATATGAGCTAGGGTTTGGGGGTTTTTTGTGGGTTTGGAAAAATGACTTCGATTGATGATGAACTCTACTCTTGTCAATTTTCAATTCTAATTCTAGAGCAACTGTGCTGATAACGTGTTTAAGGACAAACTAAATTAACAGAGAGAGAGAGAGAGAGTAATGTTTCAGAGAGAATGGAGATTTCAAGTGTGTTTATTCATCTCATACAAGAGGGTATTTATAGGAATACATTGTAGTGTGAATGCTCAAAGAGAAAACCAAAATGATAACAATCTTAATGATGAATTCTGTCATGCTTGTTGTCTCTTGGTAAAACATGTCACACAAGTCTTCATACACTTAAGTACCTATGTTTATACACTCAAGTACCTATCTATACACTTAAGTGTTTGTTATATGATATAGACATATAATATAATATATTATACTACAACACAATAGTCTAAAGTTTTCAAAAGTGATAAGGTGCATATTAGACTTTTAATTTGAATTAGAGAGCCTCTTTAATTGGGTCCATCAATGCAGCCAAAACTGTTCATTAGCCCAAAGGTGCAGCCAGTTTATGCTTAATTTATGGATGATAGCCAATTCTGTTCGTTCTCTAAACTATTATATCTTTCTGGGGTTTTGATGAATGGAAGCCAGCCCTTTTCTTTGTCTTCAATCAATGTTGTCATTTCTTTCTTATCCATAATCTTAATTTACATATTTTTCAACTGTCATTTCCTTCCTGCTTTTCAATATGCGAATTCCAATGGACATCAAGTATGAAGGTTCTGCACTTGTACTAGAAGTTTGAATCAAGCAACCGGCTTCATGCATTCAAGGATATCCCAATGAAAATCTTGACTGAAAATCTGTTATTGTCTGGTAAAGTTCGCTACACATGCAATTTTGTTACATAATCAATCACATTGACTCACCTAAGTCCTAACTGCTTCTTTTCTATTGTTGATATTCAGCTGGACATTTTTGTGGAGTTTGAATTAGTATCGTTGGATTCATCAGACTGTGAATAGCAGTGTAGGTTGTGGTGGTGGTGCTGTAGATAGAAGCACATTTGGACCATTTGGTATTCTGGTCACCTACTGACCAGGGATCTATCAGGTCAGTAATCACTGGATCCCAATTATATTAATCTAAGGGCTGAGAAACAATTGCTCCACTTAAATTAAAATATTATTTAATACTTATTTTATTACTTCCAATTACTTTGTCATCTTCATTAATTATTCTTATGCAGCAGCTTTGAGGGACATGCATGAGGATATCCACCAGATGTGTCTTTCCCGTGGCTGCAATTTATGCTCTGTACCGTGGCTCCACCCACCAGAGTTTCAATAAGCCTTGTATGGCCTTCAAACATTTCTGCTTAAACAGAAGAAATTAGTTTCTTCATCTTACCCAATATCAAGAGAATAAATTAGTTTCTTCATCTTACCCAGTACCAGAAACAATACCAATACCCAAAGAATTTCTGTTCTTCCACATATCCATATTCCCAGAAAAAGTAATAGTGATCTTGATTCCTTTCTGACCAAACCAAGATCATACTCATACCCATAACCCATAACCCATAACCAACCTTTTTTTTGCTCAAGATTGAGCAGAACTTTACCCAGAAAATACCAAGAACAAATTCTGTTATTCAGTACCCGGTACCCATAGCAATACCATTCTCAAACCAGACCCATACAGTCATACAAAGAAAAGAAGGAAAGGGCTGCAGTAATTTCTTGTTTTGCCATACTTTTCCACCATATCCAGACCACCAGAAGACACACCCATACCTGATTAGTTTGGAATTTCATTGTTTTCTGAAATTTCAGATTTGTTTGAAGCAGACAACTATCCCAGACGAGACCACAAGACGTAGGAAGTCGCAACAAAGATCTCATCAGATACCATGTCGAATGTAAAATAAGTGTTAAATAATATATTTTAATTTAAATGGAGCAATTGTTTCTCAGCCCTTAGATTAATATTGTTGGGATCCAATGGTTAATGACCAGATGATCCTTAGTCAGTACGTGACCAGGGAACGGGACTGGGTATGTTTATTTGGAGTAATTTCATGCATTTTCTAACCTCAGCTTTACGGGAGTCGGCTAGCTTGGCCTTTGCGTCATCCAACTCTCAATCTGGGCCTCCTAATTTTGGCCTCCTGCATCTTTCGCCGCTGAGGCCTTGTGCTCCTAAGTTTACTATGGTCACTTGGATGCCACCGCCATCTCCATGGATAAAAGTTAATGTCGATGGGTTGTTCAGATGTCAAGACCAGGCAGGCTTTGGCGGCATAGCCCGAGATCATGACGGTGCCTTCATCTTTGCCTACGCTTCACGTGTGCGTGTTCCTAGTTCTCTTGATGCTGAGGTTCTGGCCTTTATTGAAGCTATCAAGGTGGCCATGTTGAATGAATGGCAGTATGTGTGGGTCGAAACGGACTCAGCAGTTCTCCTGAGGTATTTCGTTTCTCCAAATTTGATACCTTGGCAGCTGCGTGTTCAATGGTTCAACTGTCTAGCTCTTGCTCAACATTTGCATCTGCATGTTTCTCACATCTTTAGGGAAGGTAATTCTCCTGCAGATTCGTTGGCTAATTACGAGCGTCGCGTGTGGGACGGAGTACATGGTCTTCTTTACCTTCATTCTTAGCTGTTGACTATGGACGCGACTTTTCATCTAGGCCAGTCTATAGGTTCTCTTGACTTCCGCAGGGTATTCTTTTCTCTCTATGTGCTAATTTGGCTTTTGTTTGTATGCTTTGTTTTGTATCTCTAAGGATCTTTCTGGAATGTTCCTAGTATGTATTGGTGTTTTTGGTCCTTTGATTGGGGTTGGCTTTGGTAACGTCCTCCACCCCATGTACGTCAGTTTTCGTTATTGATCTTTTCTAACAAAAAAAAAAAAACTCGAGTATATTTATATGTAACTTTTTGTTCATTACGCCTGAAAATAACTTGAAATCCTTATTATGATCGCTCTGTTTGGTTGTTCACGGCTTTCATTATCAAGAAATGTATCGACACATTGCAAGTTATAATGAATGGGGAAGGAGTACTAGTAAAGGAATAAAAACCTAGTCCTTGTCATCATATAGTCAGGAGCATAAATTCATCTCATTGGATAGGGCACTCAAAATAACTAGTTAGTTGCGAAAGTCGTTAATGCTGCCAAAGAGGAATGGCGGGCCATGAATTACCGAATTCGTCACCGAACAGATAGTAGCAAGAAAATCACATACCATTTCGTGTCTAGTCCTCTAAAAACACAGCGTAGTTGAACTTCTAGTACGATGCTTATGCCAAATGTGTTAACCATTCACAAAATGTGTGTTTATTCCATTTCATTCTTAAATCCCGTCCTACATGTGCATGTCTCTCTCTATTCGACCGTTACTGTATATTTAAAAAACTCCCAAAGTCCAAAGTTTTCAAAAGTGATAAGATACATATATATCTGACTTTTAATTTGAATTAGAGAACTCTTTGGCTCCATTAATGCAGCCAAAACTGTTCATTAGCTCCAAAATGCAGCCAGTTTATGCTTAATTTATGGATCATGGCCAATTCTGTTCGTTCTAAACTATTATATTATCTTTCTGGGTATTTCATGAATGGAAGCCAGCCCTTTCCTTTGTCTTCGATGTTGTCATTTCTTTCTTATTCATAATTTTAATTTTATATATTTTTCAATTGTCATTTCCTCCGTGTAATGATTTGTTGGCTTTATATTCTTGTTTTACCAAGACAGTTTGTCATGGAGTTAATTTTCAAGATGCGAATTCCATATGGACATTAAGTATGAAGGTTCTGCACTTGTATTAGAAGTTTGAGCCAAGCAACCGGCTTCATGCATACATGATACATGGATATCCCAATGAAAATCTTAACAGAGTTTTATGAAAGGGTGCGGCTATTGGCACCCTATCATTTTCTTTGTTCATCCTACAAATATTTGAATTATTGAAAAACTATATTACCCAAATGCAAAATGACTAATAAGTACACTAATTTTCTAAAATTTAAATCTTTAAGGAAAACTAAATACATAACTAATTAAATACAAAACTACTTAATTTGATAACATTAATCTTCGTCTTCTCTATCCCTATTTCAATTTATTTCAATTTTCTTTTGTATCTTTTTGTTGCATCCTCATCGTTAATTCGTTATTCAATTCACAAAATTATTAGTGTTAACTTCATCAAAATCTTTATAATACCTTTATAAACACCGAAAGTAAAAATTTTAAAACACAAAAAAAAAAATCAATTTTTTTTTTCATTGCTCATAATAGCACTTACTATTTTTTTAATATGGATTAAACAAATAAACATTGAAACTAAATGAAAAAAATAAAAAAATGGAAGTAAATCAAATTATGATTTTATTAGGAAACCTTTATATATTTTAGGACGTCTGTTAATTGATATAAATTAAATGAGAAATTTTCGTTAAACAAAATTACTTTTTTAATTTGATATGTCATATGATGGAGGATATTCTTGGAAAGAGATATGGGTTGGATAAATAAATCTAATAATTGAAATTAAAATGTAGGGTGTAATGAGCAAGTAGAGTGAACAAAGAATAAGGTGGCAATAGCCTCACAATTTATAAAATTTGTCTTTGATCGTGTTTTTGAAACCTGGGTTTTATAGAATCTCAAAGCATGAAAGTTTATAATTTAAAAAGTGGATTATAAAATACACCATACAATTAGTACAAGTATACTAAGAGAGCAAAACACAGTATTCAAATCAAATGTCCCTTTTAACGTTGTTAAACAGAGGAGATTAGGTTATTTATTCAGTAAATTAAACATTTGAATACATTACTCTCAGACCTGACCGATTAACCAGTAATTGTTAGACTAAATTAATTTGTATCACTGTGAAATTGGACTATATATGACTCTCTATCCTGGCTAGTCCTTCATACTAATCTACAATTCGATCTCCATGACTTTCCGAGGCATTTTGAATTATTCTTGTTATTGTATATACACAATGGCTTTTGATCAAAATGAGGAAATGGTGTCAAAGTTGCTTAGAACGATTCGAAAAGCTAGCAAGGAGATAAAAGAGACAGTTGAACAAGTTAGAAAAAGCCTGCTTAAAGAATGAGAAGCCATGTGAGAGTTAGTTGGTTCCTTCGTATATAAAAAACACCAAACGACGAGTTGGCTTCATTACATTATCACAGACACAATTGGTGTTGTTTCTGGGTCAACTTTCCCTATTGATCGAGTTGTCCCGATAATTAATGCCGCGTAGGAATCACTCAAACGTTTTTCCCTTCTCATGCTTATAGGGAGAACAGAGCACAGAAGAGAGTTACAGTTTTACTGTGGATGTGTGCTGGGGTGAAGTGTTTTTGCAGCAACACTACAAGCTTTTAATTTAATGCCTTTAGCAATTAAAATATGAACTAGAAGGTTCCTTGTGTTTTATCACATATTAGCCCTTAGGTTCTTTTGCCTGCATAGGTATCGAGATAGTAAGACCAAGACAGCAATGCCTTATTTTATACAAGTTTTTATTTTTAATTTTTTTATGACACTTATTTTATATAAGTTGCATACTTTTATGTTTAATTACTTTACATACAAGAGGTTCTAAATTCGAGTTCTCATTTCAATTTGGTTCTTTATTAAATGTTTTGAACTTCTAAATTTCATTCTTATAATTAGTTATGATGATGAAACAACTAGTAAACTACTCCCTTAATTTCATACTAACTGTTACATTTGTCATTAGCATAAGCTTTTTATTTTCGGTGATGATCAATCTTCATAAACTATATGTCCGTAAGTTGGATATGCTCATTCTAAACACCAATTACAAAAATGAAAGTTTACGATGAATTAATGAATGAAATCAAAAATTTCATCTACCTTAATACTGCAACTTCCACAATGACCACAGCAGTAATATTACAACCCTAATCAGTACTGACCAACACTGGCATCAGTTTCCCACCAAGAACAGCATAATCATTAACTTACACCAATACTTAATGACAATAATTATTGTCTTAAGAAACTTATTTTTCTCCACCAACCATTGCCCACTCCCTTCCATTTTTGGTCATTGTTTTCTACACGATTAGTATTAATCCCCTATTTGTAACCCAATTATCCAATCTGACTAATTTCCACCAGCTATAATCTTATAATTTGACACTAAATTATGAGAAGAAGAAGAAGAAGAAGAAGAAGAAGAAGAAGAAGAAGAAGAAGAAGAAGAAGAAGGGAATTGATGTACAAGCCGTCCATATCAAATTATGGATTCTATTGCACATGCTGCCATACAACATCTATATATTCTTACAATATTATTGCTCTACCGGTATGTCATTATAAATTTTTTAATTGATAGAGTATGTTATCTACATGAACCAAATATGAAATGAAAACCAATTTGAGCTGCTCCGTTTTGGATTCATATGTTAATCAAAAGTTCGAAACCTCATAATTTGTATGTAAACGAAAATAAGGAATCCTTTTTAAATGAGGAAAGTAATGAGTGGCAGATTTGTAATCTAAATTTAGTTAATCACGCAAAAAATTACTCATAATTAAGTACAATTCAGAACTATTAAAGAGAAAATTTATCAAAATCTTTTATTAAGAATTTTCCATTACCGACAGTATGATCCCTAAAAATTTGTTACTTATAATTATTTTTTTTCGCGTGGAATTAGTAAACGACGTGTTGTCTGCGTGTCACGTACCACGTGGATTAAAATAGGGAATTCCAGCGTCAGCAAGAGGGACCCACAAGGTGGGCCCATAAGCTTGCATGTGGTTGCTTTTTCAGAAATGAGGACGTTAAGGAAATCAGAGTGAGCGGGAGGCGCCGAAACTTGTGCCATTAGTGGGCCAGTTGTTATCTCACTCCGTGTCACAGGCGACACCCGGTTAATCACAACAAAATAAATTTTCATATTCTAAAGTCAAGTATTTAGACACATAAATCATCAAAAGTAAAAATTTATTTAATTGCAAAGTGAGGGGGAATGAATTGTAAAGTCAAAACCACTTTCCTTGCATGAGAAGAGTCAAGTTATGGCAATTAGTTTGATGCTTCCCTTTACTTTTATTAGAAATTTATGTGCGATAATGACATTAAATGACTAAATATCTATGATATTTTTATTAAAAATAAATATTGTGATGAATATTCGGAGAAATAAATTTTAGTGTTTTAGTCTTACCTCTTAATTATATATCAAAGAGTAAGTGATCAGGACATTCATGGTTACAAGACAATGAGGAGATCGTTATATACATAAATTAAAGAAAAATGTTTATTGCTAAAAGAAAAATATTTGTATGCCTACTATAAAGATTAAGGAAAAACCTATTCACCAAAAAAAAAAAAAAAAAAGATTAAGGAAAAACCAATAATAGTTGATTTTTTGCTTGTCTTAATTGATTCATGTCAACTCAATTTCCATTCTTTTTCTAACATATCTGCTAATCAAATAAATTAATTGTGTGCCATAAATACTTTAGTCCATCGATCTACTCAAATAAAAAAATTTCCTTTTAATTAATCAGCGTCTTTCACTTTCTAAGGCCTACATGCGACCACATTTTCTCAATTTTTTTACAGTCCACAGTTTACATAATCAGAAAAAATCGCATGATCCATTGATTTTTTTCCCCATTTTTTCGTCTTATTTAAGTAGGAATTCAACCGGGTGAGGCGGTGCCCAGTCAACCCTCAATATATGCGCACAGAGTGGTTGCAGCTCACCACCACCACTGTGCTTTTGTGCGTGACCTCTTCTCCTCTCTTTCTTCTCCATTTTCACACCCTCTCTCTATTTCTCTCTGCCTGATCATGTAAACCCTCCTTCATTAAGTCTCCCAAAACCTTCAATCCTTTACAGAGTTCACATACCCATTTCGTTACACAACCCTTAAAGCTGTCATGGCCGCTTCTCGGCTCTCTCTGTTGGCTCTGGTTTCTCTGGCCCACATTGCTTTGCTTTCGACTCTCTGTTTCGCAGCCGACCCTTACGTGTTTTACGACTTCAAGGTCTCCTACATCACCGCCTCACCGCTCGGCGTTCCTCAGAGGGTTCATGCTCGATACCCTTCTCTTTTGTTACTGGGTTTTAGCTGGTTCTTGGTGGTGATTCATAACGCGGTTTAAAGATTCATGTTAATTTTGGATCTGTTGGTTAAAGTTTTATGGATCTTTTATGGGTTTTGTGCTTTTTGTGAAATCTTGATGGGTTTTGGTTTTTGTATCGGAGAGGAGGGTTTTAGCTACAGTGAAAATTTTGGGGTTTTACCGGAGGGTAATTTTCTTGGGGGTTTTGGGTCTTTAAAGATGTTTGCTTTAATTTTCATGCGGATATGTGTGGTCCTGAATCCTGATGTTGAGATTTTGCTGTGTTAAACCCTTGTACTCCTGGGCTTTTATTGTTTTTACTAAAATGATTGCATATATTCTTGTTTAACTTTGGATAACTATGTAGTTTCTGGGTTGGAGTTTGATGAATTTGTAATTAGATCACAATAGTTTCTGGTTTTCATCTTGTTTATCTTGGAATTTTGACTGCAGGTTATAGCAATTAACGGGAAGTTTCCGGGTGATCCTATCAACGCTACTACGAACAACAATGTTGTTGTTAATGTACATAATGGGCTGGATGAAGACCTCCTTATGACTTGGTAGGCTTCAGCTCTAAATGTTTTTTTCTTTTTTATGAACCCCTTTGATTTCTTGAATCGGAAGTTTATGAATTGAATGCATGTAACAGGTCTGGAATCCAGATGCGGCGGAATTCATGGCAGGATGGTGTGCTTGGTACGAATTGTCCAATCCCGAAAACATGGAACTGGACTTATAACTTCCAAGTCAAGGATCAGATTGGGAGCTTCTTCTACTTCCCATCGCTGAATTTTCAGAGGGCTGCTGGTGGCTTTGGCTCTTTTCATCTCAATAATAGGGAGATAATTGAAATTCCATTTGCTAAGCCTGATGGGGATATTGCTATTATGATTGGTGACTGGTATACTCGGAACCATACGGTTAGCATCTGTTGTTGTTTTGGAATTTTCATGTGAATAATAGAGTTGGAAGTACATGCCATGACCTTTTTCTTTTCTGTTGTATTTCAGGCATTGAGGACTGCGCTTGATGCCGGAAAAGACCTTGGGATGCCAGATGGAGTTCTCATCAATGGAAAGGGGCCTTATCAATACAACAAGACACTCGTACCTGACGGGATTCAGTATGAAACCATCAATGTTGAACCAGGTATAACTTCAGACATAGAATTTGCACCATCAAGGCCTGTCTTCCAATATCATATTCTTTTAATTTTAAATAATTGGCGCATTTTACTATGAGGTTTATATGTTCAGTGTCATGAGCTGGAATTTCTATCAGATTCTTTCCTCCTGTGTATCAGTGATATTAGTATTGGATTGTCTAGTCTTCATATTGCACCCAAATGTGAAGCCAAATTTTCTAGTCTAGCAGATTCCTTCTTCCTGTGTATCAGTGATATCAGTATTGGTTGTCTAGTCTTCATATTGAACCCAAATGTGATGCTAAATTTTTTGAACTGCAATCAATTTGCTATTGCTACATGTCTCTAAAGTATTTGATATTTGCAGGGAAAGCTTATCGACTCCGTGTGCACAATGTTGGTGTTTCAACTAGTTTGAACTTCAGAATTCAAAGTCACAATCTGCTTCTAGCTGAAACAGAGGGATATTATACAATCCAGCAGAACTATACAAACTTTGATATTCATGTTGGACAATCGTATTCTTTTCTTGTTACCATGGATCAAAATGCCAGTAGTGATTACTACATTGTGGCAAGTGCAAGGTTTGTGAATGAATCACTTTGGCAGAGGGTTACAGGTGTTGCTGTCTTACACTATTCAAACTCTAAAGGACCAGTAAGCGGTCCTCTTCCTGATGCTCCCCAGGATGCTTTTGACCCACAATGGTCGATGAACCAGGCATTGACTGTCAGGTTAGCTTTTTTACATTTGTGGTTAGTTTATATTTCTTGTAGCATCTCTAGTATTAGTAATATGTTAAAAGTTAGAGGAGTTGTCAGGTTCTCCAATCTTTATAAAGTCTTTTCATTTCAATTTGACTGATTATATTCAATTATTTTTCTATAATTGATGACACTGATAGCTGCTAGTTAAGTTTTGAATAGTAAATTTATCGTAGCATGTCTAGTAGTACTGTGGTGTGAACTTATTACTATTTCACGCCTCTAAAGTATTTGTTTTTCATTTATTTTTTTTCACTGTCAGGCAAAACGGATCTGCAAGTGGAGCTCGCCCTAATCCTCAGGGATCATTTCACTATGGTTCAATTAACATCACTGATACTTACGTGTTAAAAATTGTGCCACCACTCACAATTGATGGGAAACTCCGAGCTACAATAAATGGCATCTCTTTTGTCAATCCTCAGACACCAATCAGGCTTGCTGATCAGCATAAAATTAAAGGAGATTATAAGCTTGATTTTCCCAACATGTCACTTAATAGACTTCCCCGAAGAGACATGTCTGTTATTAATGCTACATATAAGGGTTTTATTGAAATTGTATTCCAGAACAATGACACCACTGTGCAGACTTTTCATTTAGATGGATATTCCTTTTTCGTGGTTGGGTAAGTTATTTTTCCTCGTTAATCTCTTTATATCATTTGCTTTTGATTAATAGCTGTTTTGAGAAATTGATTTATTTTCTGCAGGATGGGTTATGGTAATTGGACAGTAGACAATCAAGGAAATTATAACAAGTGGGATGCAATCTCTCGCTGCACTACACAGGTCTGTTTTCTTATTGGAGCAACTCTTTTATTACTTGCAAGATTTACTTTGGAATGCTTGTTGCTTGTTGTTTGTCTTGCATTGAGTTCTGTTTTGTTACTCTGTGTAGGTCTACCCTGGGGCATGGACTGCAGTGCTTATCTCACTTGACAATCCTGGAGCATGGAATCTTAGATCACAAAACCTTGATAGATGGTATCTGGGACAAGAGACCTATTTGAGAATTGTCAATCCTGAGGAGAATGGTGAAACAGAGTTTTCCGCGCCTGATAATGTTCTGTATTGTGGTGCCTTAGCCAACTTGCAGAAGTATGTGCACATAAAATTCATCAACTCATTCTCTCTTTCCCTCTCTCCCTCTCTTAATTGACGGAAATCTTAACATCTCCTTTTCTTTTGGCACATCCAGGCAACAGAAACATTCTTCTGCATCATCAATTTCCAGTGAAACGTTCAAGCTATTCTTCTCTCTGCTGATGGCTTTCTTCACATTGGTCTGCACTTTTAGGTGATAGATGATAGCAGTTCTATGAGTCCGTGCAGTAACAGCTTGCCTTTTCCTACTCTGTTGCTGGTGATTGCAATACATATTGTAGTTTAGGTGTGCACATTGAGTCATGGGTACTGCCATTTTCATTTTTCCCTTGGGTGGTTTTAGTGACATTTGCTTCATTTTTTTTTACTTGCGATACTCCATGGTCCATACTAAAGTGTAATTTAGGTCATTTTCGATCCATCATCATTCTTTGTGCGTCTCAACTCTGGTTGTTTATCTGTACTGGTGAATGATTAACCCATTCTCAGTACCATTTGACATCCTTTTACCCTTCTTACTGTATGGTTTGATGATTATTTCTTCCTAGTTCTGACGTGATTGGATGGTTATTTCCTTAAAATTGGAAGATTAAAATGATGTGAAAGAAAGTTCATGGCCAGGGTTCACCTCGCAGATTCATCAATTTTGCCACCGAGTACATATAAATCTAATATGAAGTTTGTTCTTCTCTGAAGCATAAGGGACATATTTCATTCAGTATCAAGGAACCTATCAACCTAGCATTACCGGCCAAACCAAATTATGTTTAAAGATGGATATATGGGTGAGGACAAAGATCAGAAAGGGCCGGGTTGCATTTGTGGGTCAAATGAAGAACATGATAGCAATCACATTATCATGTGGACCGTGGACTGTTGTTGTGCTTAATTTTATGATGATATCTTCCTTCTTTCACAAGCAACAATTTGATGCATATAATAAATATATGCAAAAACCTTAATCATGCATTTAACTCTGTCTCTTTAATCCATGTCTTGCGTATGGGTAACATTCTCTTTCTTGGTCAGAAAGAAGCACCGATTTTTTTAGTTCACTACACTCGGGACGACTTCTTAATTAACCTGTCTCTTTCACTCTGGAAAATATTATGCCATGCCTAATGAGTGTGTCGCCCTAGAACTTTCATTGCTTAAAAGGGACTTTTAACCTCGACTGCGATACAAGTAACTGGTCTTTCCTCATGTTGTTTTCAAAATTCACTTCAACCCTTTGTTTGTTTCCATTGCCGACATGGTTACAAAACTATTCAAAGGCTATCCTCATACTCCTGCTCTAGCACTGGCTAGAAACAGGTTTATTCTGCTTCGGTGCTTAATTACTTGACACAGATCACCATCCCTCACTGCAACTGCAAATCTCCAACCTTGGGAAGCAATCTGTTTTCGTTTCAATGCTAGTCACCACTGAGCTCGATAATGAGTAATACTGGCCGCAATGGCTCTCCTCTTCAACAAGCTTAAAGTACGGTTCAATTCAGCTTATATATCAAGGTAAGCATATGAGGTTGCATCTTCTGTTTTCATGCAAGTTGGAAATAGGAACACATATTGCTGAAGTGTAATAGACTCTGCTTTCTACTAGCTTTAGATTTGGGGCGTTGACGGAATGCAAGTGATTCTAGCCTGTCCAAATGCTTAATAAACATTGCTGTTGATTTCACTGTGGCAGGAATCTAAATCTAAGCATATTCTGTTAGCATTTTGAAAGCTACCTTTACTGTGGTGCCAACTATATGGATGGTATATATTGAACTACACATATACTTGCCTTCTACGCTTGAAGGACCAAGTCTGTATACACCTACATTTACCAAGCTTTACTGCAAAGCATTCATATCTATTATCTCTTCAGATATCATCATGATTCATGATATATTGTGCTTTCACTCTTCTTATCCATTTTTCTGGGTGCCATCTAGACCTGGCTAATCAATGTGTGAGAAAATTTTATCCGTTTTCATTAGACATAAGAAAATGAATTTGTTCTTTGTAACAAGAAGCTTTCAGAACAATCTGCATAAGGAAAAACTAAGAACCCTTTAATAGAGGAATGAAACATATATTTTGACAAAAACTAAAGAAAAAAGAACATTCTTATTGAAATGAATATATTTCATCGAGTTAACATACAAAAAATATAAATCTGCAATAGATCGACCACCTCATCGATTAAGTCCATTTTACAGCATACAAGGAGCTGTTAATTAGACCATAGGGCCAGAAAATAATGCCCATTACATCCCAATACAATTAATACTTCAATTACATCAAATTCACTTTCAGAGCCCACCTGCTAACTATAATATATATATATATATATATATATATATATATATTATATACCCATATTACAAGTGTAACAATGGTGGACTTAACTTACTACTTAGACAGAAGTTCATCAGAACTTAGGTTATATTGTTTTAGATTATTAATGTACAGGAACTTTGAGAGATCATAATCAATAACCTCCACTTTCCCTTATGGACTTAAAATCCTATGATCAGAGTATACACTAAACAATGATTTCAAGGTGTCATCACTTCCACATTTCAAGTTGACAACTAAAGGTTGTCAATTGAGGCATTTCCAGCTGCACGCATTAGTTAATATCTTGCTTGTCCCGAGTATCATGAATAGCTATTTCCCTTTGAAACATCATCCTGGCTGAGTTGTGAAGCTACAAACTTGTCAAGCACTCGCCAATCGGTTAGTTGATCATCATCTACAGCCTGCAGCTCATTGCTGTTATTACCATACACTGCATGAAAGTTCTGGTTAATGTCAATGCTATATGCAGCCGCTGTCATAGAGTTTGAACTCACAGCAGCATTGGCTGAAGATTGAAGTAGTAGTTTCGGGCTGTCTAGAAGCGGGAGCTGGAAGAAGTGCTCGTTCGGAACATGGTGCTGAAATGGCAAGTGATCTAGCTCTTTCTTGCAAGGATAGTTAGGAAAGTGGCCATGGTATGCCATCTGATTATTCATGGAGCTGTTGGAGTTGTTGTGGTTTGGTGAATCCAAGTCTGGCATGAAGGAGACATGCTCATCGTACCAACAAGGGGATTCGTGTTCACTCATCCTTCGCATGCTTGGGAGTTTCTTCTTGAAAACCCTACACACAACCCATCCTTCTTCCTGCTTCATCAATTGCACAAACAAAACCTCACTATTAATTATCATCTTTGAGCGCACCGCTACACTCATCAAATTTGTTCACTAATATGACAACATTGTGTGTAAAAGACCGATCATCTTGACAATATATCTTTTAAGACACTTATATGTCTACATAAATTGATGGATCCAAGGAGGGTAGTAACTCAATTCTAACTCAAAACTTTTGTGGAGCCATGAAAATATGTAGTAGTGGAGCAACATGTTTGTTAAGGAGTTTGGAGGACGCTTAGCAAAGAGAAAACTTGCTAAGGAGTGGGGAGGCACATCACATATATAGGCTGAAACAATGTGTTTGTCAAATGTCAAGTTGTCTAAGAAAAGCTGCAGTAAAGCAAAGCAGGCAAGTTTCATTCCTTTGATCCATAGTACTGGTGAACAAATTTGATTAGCTTAGCGCATCCAAGTACATGAGCATTTGAAGTTGAACAATGCAAGAAATTCATTAGTATGATTATAGTACTTGCCTGGGGAGCTCCATTTTCATCAGTTTCAAGGCGGTATTCATGCATAATCCAATCCGACTTTTGTCCATTTGGGGCTCGGCCTTTGTAAAACACCAAGGTCTTCCTCATCCCAATTAAGTCATGCTTTGCATAAATGGCCTTGTCCCTTCCGGTGGCTTTCCAGAACCCAGCTGCAGTTGCTCTATTTGTTCGAGTTCCAGTTGGATACTTCTTGTCTTTATGGCTGAAAAAGTACCAGTCACTTTGCTCCTCAGTCCCTATCCTGCATAATTCTGTACATTCATATTGGACAATATTAATATTAGTAGGTACAGTTAATTTCTTGATCAAATAAATTAATCAACTCCATTAACACCTTTACTATATACCTTGGAGATCCCATGGCTCGATTTTATAGAGGTCGACATCTTTGATAACATCAAGGTCAATCCTTCTTGCAGTAACCTTCTTCCTAAGGTAGTAATCAACTAGTTCTTCATCAGTAGGATGGAACCGGAAACCAGGGGGAACATGTGAGAATGTGTTCATGTTATCCAGCTTCTTGCTGTTCAGTCCTGAAATTCATTTATCATATGATCATATGCTTGAACTAATGTACCAATATTCAACCCATTAAATATTAACATCAGTCTGGCATCCTTGAAACTTGAATACTCTCATAGTTTCTTTTTTGTTGCATCTAATTGGAGAAGATAGAACCCTAGACTTTCATATTTTATGCAGATATCGTTAATATAACACTACAGAATCTATATGTGATACTGAAACCATCATATATAGGAGGTAACACAGTGTCATTTGTCCTTAACTCTATAAATGTGGTACCATTGTCATTGGTCCTTGCATTGTTCCTTCATCAAGTCGATATGACGGCAGTGTAGTGACTTCGAAGACAAATATGTAATACATGATATGATAAAGTAAATCTAATTGTACTCGATATGTTATCCCAAATTTTATTTTTTGTCGGTTTTTTTAAACAAAATGAACTCTGATGATTGAGATTATAAATTTGATGATTCTGAAAGTTATTTGAATTATGCCTAAATATCTACAAAAGCAGTTGACCTATGTGCATGAAATGATGAAAAGTGGCGTTTAATTATGAACAATAATATTAGTTGAATGAACTAATCAAAGAAAGCACTTCTTGGGAAATTCATTGTCACTGCTTCTCTTGGTATTATATGGAGAAGTTACTTTATCAATTACCAGCATTACATGACATTCATGTTAATCATTATCACTAACAATTACAAGAGGCCACTTGTACTTCTCGGATGGTACTGAATGATCACTATCTATCTAGAATTTTGGAACATCTTATTGTTTGTTCCTTTCTTCTCTTTCAAAATAACAGAAACCCAGACGGAAAAAGTTTGAAACCTAGCTAAAACATTATAGATATAGGATCGATCTTTTCAAGAAAATTTTGAAAGATCAGAGACAGAAATACAAAACAAAAGGAAACAAAGGGAGAGGTAATTAATTTAGATATGAGGGTGATCATCAAGTTAAACCAAGATTTTAGTGCCCTAGCTAGCTTAATCAACCATCTGACTCCAAGATTGATCCATCAGAGAAGATGAATAGATGTGTGTGTGTGTGTGTGTGTGTGTGTGTGTGTGTGTGTGTGTGGGCGTGCGCTCGTATCATTAAGAGAAAACGATGAACGAGAAAGAGCTAAGAGATTATTAAGCAGCAGATTATAGTCAGTACCTTCTTAACACCGGTACAGATCTGGGCCGCGTTTCAGTCTTCCTCAACAGGAAACTAAATCCTTCTTCTTCAAAGATATTGAATGGTGTTATGAATCAAACTGGTCTACCTCACTCGCTCTTTGTTTGTGCTTGTGGCTTCTGATAAACTCTTCCCTCCTAATAAGCACAAAGGAAGTAAAATCAAGACCCAGACAAAGCAAATAAACAAAGATGACAAAAACAGAAACATGTACGGTGATGCATGAGTACTACCCTCGGGAATTGAACCCGCGCCCGCACTTGGTTTTCTGGTCCCCAAAAAAGCTTTGGCCAAGGATGTCGCGCGAGCTGTCGGGTATCGATCCCGAGGATGAGCCAAGAAAGGAAAAAGTTGACGAATGGAAAAATGGAGAACAGGTAGGGTTAAATAAGAGAAGCAAAACCCTAAACGCCACTAAATATCAGGTATTAAAAAACACAAAGCTTCTCATCAATGCCTTAAGCTCTCCTTATCTCTCACTCTCATTATCGGGATAAGCTAGATTGGTGGGAAAGATTTGGGGCCGGAGAGAAATTGTGGCGCAAAATTGGCTCAAGAACAGGAAGCAAAGCCTCTATCTCTCTCTCTACTGCCACCTCTACCCGCAACTGATAGAGACCCAACTCAAAAAACTATTAAGAAGAATGAATAGATATCTTTCACTTCTGAGCTCTCTATCTCTCTGCGAGTCAGATAGAAGCAACTAAAAGAGACTAGTCACCAATCTTAAAAAGCCAATTCAAGCCCCCTCAGAGTGTAGAACAAGACCCCTAAAAAATTAAGCTAAAAAGTTAAATATAAGGGATTATATGGGCGGGTGTGACGTAATGGAACAGCAACCAGCCAAAAAGCTGGGGTTGCACAGATGAGGCATGGTGGCCCTATCATCAACTTCGTCTCCATTCCTAGTCCCTACCATTTCCACCCCCTCATGGCCTTGTAAGTCTTCCCTGCAATAAAATGACGATGATGATGTTCCCTCTAGCTAGCTGTGTCAAGTGACCCACGGTTTCATGGAAATTTCCGTGACATTCTTGTGGGGCAGCGACACGTGTAGACTCTGGACTAGTGATTCAGATCAGTCATTGGCTGCACTGTGGAAAATAGGTAGGGTTTATATCTCATTACATTCTTTTTTTCTGGGTCCAAATTGGTTAGGGTTCTATCTCAGTGGCCTTTAATTTGTTTAATGATAAGTAAGTTTGTTCAGTTCTATAATTACTCTGATAATTAAAGTAGAAATTGAGCTTTGCTACATGCATGATTTTTCAAGTGTTTTTGAAGAAAGTCGTAATTTGGTTCGGTTGATATGGTTCTAGCTAAGCTCAAAACCATTAAATCCATCATGTTTTCACGTAATTATTATCCAAAAATTATACTTAATTAACATCCCAGCAAAATAACTTGCTCTTCTAGGAGCTCTTAACACATCGATTTCTATTTAGCCTGAACTTTAATCAATGCTTGCGACAATAACATGCATGTTTTGTGGAATTGTGGGTGAGGGAAGCATAGTCGTGTTAAATCCACCACAGAAAAGAGTAATATATTTCAAATACCAAAATTTAGTCTAATTAATAACCGCCCCTCCTCTATAATCCTAAACCCTATTTCAATGAGTTCAACAATCTTTGCTCGTGATCAATACGTTTCTACTGTCATCATTCTACTCGGTTTTTATATACGACTGTCAGCTGAGTCGACCGTTACGGAGCTCAAGCTCCGTTTCAACAGCTCGATGACTCTACGTTTCACTTTCCCGTTCCGTTCTGGACTAGAAATCAACGATCATGAAAATACTGTATAAACTTGGGGGTAATAATGAAAGAACAACTGCACGGGTGCTTACGTGGCGGTATTCTATTGGTTAATGTTCGTTCCGCATTCTTTATCCGTGGACCTCCGTCCGTTGTTAGTTAGCTTTGCACGAGCAGTTGCCGAGAGGTGGGACCCAGTAACCGGCATTCAACATCCTGATTGAGACAGTCCTCCAAATACTAAAGCTGCGGCTGATTCGTTAGCCGGCTGAGCCGAGCCGGTTGGGGCTGGATTTTTTTGTGCAACCAAAACACGGCAAACCACCGTGGTGGAATGTGGGACCCAGCGGAGGGGAATGATGGCCTGGCGGCTTGCTGATCCGGCGTGGGCTAGCCGCTATGATTGAGCTCGCAAGTTGAGGGGAATTGGACCCACCGCTGTCCCAAAAGGGCTATTGTAGGTCCCATGGATTGGGCTTTTGGAAGCTTTCGGAAGAGGCCCACTTTCTGTCACTAAGACTGGGCGGTGTCAGGAGCTGCTTCCCTCGCCAGCCCAAAAAGGCAAAGAAATATATTTGAACCACGTGCGTTAATTTGTAAACTGTTGGGACTTTTGGCTAGTGAAACTGTTGAGTGAACAAAGAAACTATTTCACCTAGACTATTTAGGCTAGATTAATGGGTAAATTTGTGAAGCGATGTAAAGTAAAACCATTACCCAAATGGAGAGGAAGAATGGATAAGAAGAAGTTAAAACGTAACTTGTATACAATTCAAAATATTTGACAACTGTTTATAGTTACCGATGTTATGCAGTACAGACCTTTAAGTTTTAAAATGTTTTAAGTTCTTATCAAAATTCATAAGATATTGTTCAAACAAAAAAACGATGTTATAGAAATCGCGAGCTTTATTTTATGATTTATTTTGAACTCTCAACTCTCAAAATCAACTACACTAAATTCAGATATGAAATTATGTATCATCGTATTACGGACGTTCGATCCTCTTTCAGAACAAGCTCTTTGCAAAGTTTTGAACTTGATCCATGGAGCTCAATGGGAATGGAAGAAGTAGCTAGATGAGCTTGTAGTAGAAAAGATAATGAAGTAGGTCCGTATACTCATGATGACGGATGTGTATCATCATTGTTCCCGTCCGAACGTTTGGGTGGACGGTAGTACTCCGTTGTTATTGACGTGGCACAATTTGGTTTGCTGAACTTGACCTCAACCAATAAGGAAGCGGTTTCTGTAATACAGCTTGGGCCCCACCTCGGATCAGCCACTGGTTTGTTGGACCTTTTTTTAATCCTTCCATCCGTGTCCACCTGGTTGTTTTGATACATTGTCAATTTGTTACATAATTTTACATATTATCCCTTTTCATTCAAGGAAAAGAAGAATTGAACAATGCTAATAAGATTTGGAGTTGTTAAGACTAAGTGATTTGTAAGATAATTGATAGTAATAATTAAGATCTACATTATGAGAGGAACTTATACTAAGAAAGCTAAAAGATATATAGTGAAAAAGAGGGGAAAATAGAGGGCTCAGAGTTTGGGCGGAGGGGTTGGGATTAAAAATTGCAGGTGAAGAAATGATAATTTAGCAAAGTCACTTTACGGATGAAGAAGTATGTTGGCGGCTATAAATTTATTTAGTTAAACATTTATTTTTATTTCATAAGAGGTAAACTAATAGATACAAGTATAAAATTACTCGTATAAGTGAAATGAGTAATTAACATACTGGTAAGATCCAAATAAAGATGTGACAAAAAATTGTCATGCTGAGTTGTGTTACACATGGTGAACAATTCTATTTGTGCGTCTTCAAGAGATTATTCCTAAAAAAGAAAAAACCTATTGACTTAAGAGGATCATCATTCTAAATAATTGTGTTTATATTCAGTTGTCGCTTTTTAAAATGCTAAAGTGTTACCTAAAATTAAATAATCGCATATAGCATATGATTGGATTTTGGTTTATATGTCACCTCGAAAATTGCAATGCCTATGATAACCATGATCATGTGAATAAGAAATGACAACAAATAAAGCTAGGAGAGTGAAAGCTGAAATGATTAGAACTATGTTGAGTCACTGTCACAGATGACTCACCTAATATTTATGAGCACAGAGCAAAACTGCCCTAATGCAAATTAGTGAGCCAGCTATTCACTACGGATATGCACGTTACCAACAAATTAAAGCCACACTATCGGTGAGATAGGTGTAGTTATGAGACTTTGGAGTGCAGTTAGAAGTCCCTTGTGGGTGAAACCTCTTTCCGAGTCAAGCCCAACATTTGCATTAGAGAATTGCATGAAGGCCCAAGGTGATTTTTTTTTTTTTTTTTGAGAATAAAAGACCTTTTATTAAAATGAAACGAATTTACAAAACACGGGAATGATCAGTGGTGGACAAGAATTCCCCACTCTCCTCCCTAAAAACTAAACCAGTTACGGGTCCGTCACTACAAATGACTTCCATGAGTCAAAGGGGCCCAACCCCTAACCATCCATATCGCCCAATATCTCGGGCTACCAAGAATCTCGAGAATATCGATACCACCTCATAGACAACCGCCAAAACAACCAACGCCCTCTTCCACACCGTGTCCCAAAATTGCCAGACCACGTGCAATCCAGTGGGATTCCATTTAATTAGTTTTTGTATGAAATTCTTACCACGTACTTTTTACTCACTCATCTTCCTTCCAATTCTACTCATTTTGTGGGAATCAGGCAAAAAAAAAAAAAAAAAACTATGAACTATATATAGCACACAAATTTTTTTTTTCTCTATTTAATTAATTTATTTGCATGTTCTTATTTTTTCGCTAAAATCTTATACCCTCCTAGTGGCAGGATGAAACTAAGTGTCGTCGGATTTCCTCTCCGACTGCAACATAGTAGGAAAAATGTGATTTTGGTAATTACGCTTCGTTGTAATCGAGTTATCTTTCCAGTATGTCACCGCTATGTCAAAGCAAATGGAGTAGCCAATAGTGCACTATTTGCTATTTGGTGCTTGTTATAGAATACAAGTGTTTTGTAAAGACTCCTAATATTATTTGGGATGTTTTTTAGATTCTTATTGTAATATGGGGTTTAGGCTTAATGTCCACTCTCCCTTATATTTAGTAGTTTCATTAATCGAAACTTGAGGGCTGCAACACCAATCTTTTTTATAAAAAAATAAAATCATGATTTTTAAACAATTTCAAAACTAAACAAATTGCAAAAAGTATTATATAATTTTTTTTTCCAATTTTTCAAAGTCGTAAAATCGAAAGATTATAGAAAAAATCGAGTCGAGATTTTAGTTCCATCACTTGAAGTAGCTCCTAACAATTATGGTTTACTAATGGAAAGATTATGATATTAAATTTTATTTCAATAAATAATAGTCTCAATAAGATTTGGCATGTTTTGACATGCATGTCATGACAACTATACCATAGCATGTTGTTTTGACCGCATGCTGTCAAATTGAAGTTATTGTTAACGTTGGAACCTCATGAAAACTAATTACTGTACATGAAAAAATTCGAAAATAAATGAAGTACAATACATTTATTATCCCATTAGGACTAAAATAAGGAAAGAACATTACAATTGAATTGCCAAAGAAGCAGATTTACATGCATAAAGAATAATTTAGACAGTTAATTAGATGCAATTAATCAGAGGCCAGAAGTGAAGGGCACACCAGTTGCAGGCAACCATGAGCTTCCAGCTATGAAGTTACCAACTGTAAACTTGGAGACCTCTGATGAACTAGTAATCACACGATAACCACCCCACTTAACCCTTCCACTAGTCCCAGAACCAGGTCCCATGTTCTTGTACTCTCCATAGTACAAAGTTTTCAGAGCAAAGTTACCATCCCATTCTAACCACCCAGCTGGATCAACCAAACTGTCGAGGTAACTCTGTAAAAAGACCGTACGTGAATACTCCTTCCACGGCCTTCCTAGGAACGTCTTGACTGAACCGATCACCGGTTTAAGGTCTGGGGCGGCCATGATTCGAGAATCGTGGATAGAAATACCTGTGTTTTGGTTCGGGTCGGTCCGGCCTTGGGCAGTGATTGTGTTCTTTTGACCACTCATGGGTTTTCTTGCGTAGATCATGCAATTTTGGAGGACCACTGCAGCATTACCAAAGATGAAGTCTACGGTACCGTATATGTAGCATTCTTTGTAGAATTGACGTTGGGAATGGGTGTAGAGGGTGTCTTGGTAGCCTTCGAAGCTACAACGGTAGAAGACGGAGAGATCAGCGCCTGATCGGAGGGCGACGGCTTGATGATTTTCTGGTCCCGCTGTGTTGCGGAATGTTATTCCGCGTGCAATGAAGCCATCTCCAGTTACCGCTGTAAGACGCATTACAAAAATGTCATGATCGAGTTGGAAAAATACACCGATACTCACACTCACTATTTATGTTTTGTAACCTTTTACGTACGTTGTTCTAACATTGTCAAACTTAAGTGAGACACTCAATATCATCACGCTAGTATATATATATATATTAATATGTCAGAACCACATCGTCATAATGATGAATAGCGTCCCATTCTAATTTCGATTGTGAAGCGGTGAAAATATAATTAGATAATTTAGTGCACAAATATTTAGCATCAATAATATAGGACATATGGCACACATAATTTGAACTTTTAGGGCTTCTAGATGTTGGGATATTAATTAGTTATGATCGTAAAAGATAATCAAATTAAGTTTTGAAACTTCTCTCTCCTTTACTTCTAATTCCTTAGTACTTTTCGTATCTCTTGACATTTTCATAACACTAGTGACTTTGAGGATCGAATGGAGAAAGTTTCTTACCAACAGTTGCAGAGTTGAAAGTCGTAGAACCACCAACAACACTCCGGCTACCGGTGATAATAGTAGATCTCAACCCATCTCCGAGCAGAAAAATATTCTTCAACTTTATCTCAAGGTTCTCCTTGTAAACCCCACTCTTCACACGTATCACAAACCTCTTAGTCCCACTCCTCTTGGCCGCAGCATCCAAAGCTGCCTTGATGGTCTTGTAGTTACCTGACCCGTCTTGAGCAACCACCACGTCGGCGGCTGGTGTAGACTGCAGCAGTCTCCTATCACCGGGCTTAACCCAAGCCGGAAAACCCTCCTTATATTGGTTTGTTACAGCTGGAGTACTCGAACCGTTGTTGATGGATAGACTGTTGCTAATGAGCTTGGAAACGTTGTTGGACATGAGTGGTAGCACCAAGTCAGACACCCCTAGCTCAACAAACCCGGCGCGGCATGTTTCGAGGTTAGTCAGGGCAGTGCTCAGCCAGGTCTGAGAGTCAAACTCGGTGCATTTAGTGTTAGGGTCCACGGTTCGGTTGAGGAGGGTGATGGTTTCTTGGTATAGCTTTAGACAATCGGACCACGCGGCCTTTTCCTTTTCTGTTCTGCATTTCTGCCCTAGCCACTTGTTATGGCTCTGTACTTTAAGGGCGTTTTCCATTGTGGATTCAATGGCGATTTTTTTGAAGTCGGACATCTTTTTGGGGATGGAGTAGTGTTTCGGGTCATGGGCGAAGGTGGCTTTGCAAGCGGCAGGGTATGGGGTTTTGCTGCACCAATAATCTAAGCCGGTGGAGAGAACACTGGAAAGGGCTGTTGAGGATAGTAGAGCCAAGGAGAGGCAGAGAATGAATGAGCTTAGCTTGGTCGCCATTTTTGGATGAGCTAGGTTCTGAGGGTTTTGTGCTGTTCAGTGGGAAGTTTGGTGACTATATAGGGGATTGGGATAGGGACAGCAGAGATTGGACTTTGGTTAATTTGAACATGGAGGATGGTGACAGTGGAAATCATCGCAAATAACAGTACAGAGATTCTCAATCCTTGTCTTATTGTTGATTTCTTCTCATATAAAATATATATGGTACCTTCTGAGTAGCTAGCCAATGATTTCTTATACATAATAAAGTTATATTATCAAGGGTGTGTTTTCTACTTTGACAGGCCATCGAAGAACATGTCAAGCACTTGAGTTTGACTACATAAATATTAGCTACGCAACGGGTTCGCACCCGATCAACGAAAATCAATGCCCATAGCAAAACAATAGAAATCGTGCAGTACGCTAATCTTGACAGTTTCCATTTTCGTTTGGGAAACTGGTTGGAATTAATCTGTGTAATGTTCCGTTCAAATTTCAAGCACACCAACATAGAGATTTTGTACAACCAGAGAAAGTGGTGATCAAAAGAGATGAGTCCGGCTTTGCTGGGATACCCCCGAAGGGTGTGTGTGTGTGTTGCTAACTTTCTAACGCTAATCTCCCCCAATCAAAAAAGAAAAGAAAAAGAAAAAGTGGTGATCGCGGATGATTTTAATGAAGACGTGCTAGAATTCACTTGTTCAAATGATTCAAGTCTACTCCCCGGCATATTCCTAATTAAAACATACATAATAAACGTCACAAAAATACATACATACATACATAAACATTTTTCGGTGGTGGGATATGTAATATATATCCGTGGTAGGCTAATTTTTCAAAATACAATTTAGATTTCAAATAAAGGGGCCAATTTTTTTATTTGATGAGCAATTATAAAATTTCATCACGCAGTTTGAGGTTCTCTGATTTTAAATTACATACCTCAGCTATTAAAACCTTTAACTTAGACAACTATCTCATGTACATAGAAGGACTAAACTTGGCTGATGTTATTTTTTATTTTTTATTTTTTTTTGTGGTTACGTTGAAGGCATTTTTCTCTACATACTATATTCCACATACAACGAGGAAACATTAGACACAAACGCATCCGTCTAGGGTCGAAATCATGGCCTCAAGCCATGTCATATACGTGCAATATTATCAGAAAAACAGACTAGTTGATTGTGTCTACGTCCAGAAGGTATAAAATCGCCAAACAAAGATACCACAGTTAAAATGTATCACAGTACGGTATTCAAAATAACTCTATAAGTTGGTTATGTAAGGAATTAAACAGATAGAAGCTTCATAATGAACAATTAACTATATCACCACTAAACCCTAAGCGCCGCTATGGATGCCAGAAACCCTAAACCTCTCACCAAGACTGTCAGAAAAGCTACCGCACGCCAAACCGGGACTGCTGCTCCATCCATGAATGACGTTGCAGCCTCTTTTTTGCGGCCTCCTTGACCCTTGCAACCAATGAGGTTGTGGATCTCTCTGGATCTACCAGCTCTACGGAATGCCAAGGGAAGCAGTCCTATATGCTAGCCCACCCTCTGACAGCCAAACCAGCGGCTTTACAAGATCTCCGGCGTTTCTTTCGTCGTGTATGGGTGCTTGAGAGAGATTTCAAGATTCAAGAGCGAGAGGAAAACCGATTTGTCATTGCTTTTGGCCTCAAACGGGATCGAAACAAGGTATTGCGTGGAAGACCATGAAGTTTCAACCAAGCCCGGTTGTGATGCAAGAGTATGATGGTATTGCACCGCCGCACTCGGTGGCCTTGAATGCTTTATTTTTCTAGGTACGTATCACTGGTATCCCACCACTCTTTGAGAACAAAAACAATATTAGGGATATTGCTGCTATTGCGGGTAAGGTCATGGAGTTAGATGATAAACTTTTTGACAATACTGGCAAGATAAGGGCTAGGGTTTCCCGTGAGCTTTCCAAACCTTTTGATCTGAAAAAGAAAGTCAAGCTTGCACCAGGTGTTGAAGCATAGATCAATTTCTTTCTTGAGAACCTCGTGGGTAAGTATAACCATTGTGATTTGATTTTCCATGAGCATGGTGTTTGTCCTATTGCAGATGGCAGGGCTCTTCCCCGTATGGAACAAAATCCAGTGCAACGGAAATTGGAGATCACTGGTCCTTCTCTAAGTTTCATGTAAAGCCGTTTTGAGAATGACATGTTTAAGTTTCATGGGCTCCAGACCCCTGTTTTACCATCGGTGGTACGCTCCCTTTTTCACTCAAAAGGGCAGGGTGGCCGTAAACCTGTGGTGTTGAGGGGATCAGACAGTCGGTCGCCCTCCAGCAGAGGTGAGGAGAGTTCCACCTTGGCCTTAGTCCCGGTTGATTCAGCTGCGTCGACTAAGCGAGATTGGCAGCCTTCTAACTATCGCTCCCCAACAAAGTTAAAGGTACTCTTGCATGAGTTGTTTACTTCTGCGGGGTGCACTAAGGCAAGCTAAAGATACCAGAGTTTAGCTCTAAATTCAATACTAAATCCTTGGAATTAATTGAAGCTCCGGGTAGCATTCTTGTTCCAAAGTCTGAGGCTGATAGTTCTGGGACCAAAAAGAAGAGGGGCATGCCTTTGGGATCAAAAAACAAAAAACCCACCGAAGCTAAAAAACGTTGCTGCTGCACAGGAAGCTTGCTTGGCTTTTTTTGACAAAACCTCCTGGCCCTAGTGTGAAGGGCAAGGAGAAAATATAGAATTTAGGTTTGCTTTGAACTCCGCCTATTTTCTATGTTTTTCTTGATAGTTTATGAGCTTGTTTTTTAATAAGTGAGTATGGGTGTTCGTTAATGAGTGATATTAGATATATATACCACTTTTTCTTATTTGCCCTCTATATTCAAGGCAGGGAAAATGTATGTAATGTACTGCTCTAGTTTGAGACTATAATGAGAAATCCTTGATTTGATTCAAAAAATGAGCAATTAACTCTTGTTAATTATATTCCTATATATGGAGGCCTAGCTTATGCTTTGAATAAAAAGTAAACCAAAATATTGTAATAAATGATCTATTTATTCAAACAAATTGGATTATGAATTTTCTAGTCAAAGGGGCCAATGGAAGCTTGTGCAAAACATTAGGCTGCTTAATTAATTGAAATATCTCCACCGAATCTTATACTTGTATAAATATGTATATTAATGTTCATAGTAGACTTTAAACTCTGTACTTCTGTAGTCCAGTTTTTCCACAGCTGGATTTTGGACCTTTATTTTTTAAGTTGTTGACTTTGAATATTTTAATATCTAAAGAAGCATGCTATTAGCTATTGAACGCGTAATGGAAAGGCACACCTAGTTTCTGGTTTCAACGCTAGGGACGATTTCTTAATGTTGATAATTAGCTCAATTAATATCTAAGAATTCATACACAGAATCAGGGCTTTTCATTTGTAATAGAAGCCGATGAAAACATATAATTCAAGAAACAAATGAATTAAAATGCAGTTCCTGCCACTATTTTAGCTGGACAATAATGATAGTTCGGTATGAACCACCATGTAAACAAGGATTTTTCTCTTGAACAAATATGCTCAACGGCTTAATTTAGTTTGTGATCATTTGTCTAACTACCGCAAACATTCTGATGCAAATAATTCGTGTCCAGGAAAATTCTATTCCATGCCAAGTTGCCAACATCTGCTATTGTATGAATGTACATATATTTAAAGGGGGTGTATTGTATATGGAATTATTGAAATTTTTCAACAAATCTATGAAATTTTTAAATCCAGATGTATTCAATATAGACTTTTAACATTCCATGAATGTCTCGGGATATTCAATCAGGATTTTAAAAGACTTTATGAATTCCACCAAAATCTAGGTGTATTCAATTAGGACTTTTAAAAATGAATGAAAGTACATAGGTATTAAAAATATCATTCATACTTAAGGACTTAGAAACTCATAGATAATTATGAAGTTTGTAGTGTTAATTATACACACCAAACTCCAATAATTTTTCAGCCACCAGACCAAAGATTTGGAAAAGTCTATGATACACTTTCTTTTTGCAGGGGAAGAAGTTGATCTTCCATCATCTCTCTTTCTTGTTTTTTTTTTTTTTTGTCTTTTCTTTAATCGTTTATAATATCGATGTTTTTGAATACCCAATATGTTCACTAATACCCAAATATTGTGGTCTACCCAAAAAACCTAGAATAACGTTGCTATAAATATTGGATTGTGTCTTCTTTGTTATTCTAATTTATTGGAGTTTATATTTACGGTTCAATGAAGCTTGAAAAATTGAAGTTCAATTGATTGAATATATATATATATATATATATATATATAAAGACAGTGACCAATATCTTGTTATGATATATGTTAATCGGTAGAAACAAGATTGATGAGAATAATTAACTATAAATATCAAGTGATTTATATTGTATCTTTATGTTGGTTGGGAGATTAGGAATGAGAATATACTAGCTAGACAGAGTAATAATAATTCATTTGAGTCAATGTCGACCAGAAAATACTTGACCATTGAAGAGACAACAAGCTATTATCTTGTTTTACGCTTAGGTTGGATTGATTGTATTTTTTATTTTTTTATGTGTTGGGAAATCTATAGAAGTCATTCATAATAAAAAGTCAATGGCTAAAATCAATGGTTTTTAGAAATCAATAGGAGTCTATCAACTTTTTAAAGAGTCTGTCATTTAAAAAAAGTCTACACAAATTCAAATATAATACACTCAATATAAATTAGTTCCAAGTAGTAATTTAAGCGCTTACGTTTTCTTAATCTACAAAGGTTGGTACAATTTACTAATGTACAAAAATACTAAACGATCGAAAAGACTAATCCACCATATTATTGCTGATCCACTGCAGTAAAGGATAGACATGCATAAAGTAATGAAGTGTCTGCATAATCATTATGGAATATTTCAATACTAATTAAGATCAATTTGTTCCAAACGGAACTAAGAAGATACATTATCTCAATAGAGATTTGATGACATGGATTGTTTTTTGGTTACATATGGAACTTGAAGATAATCAAGGTTAATGTAGTTAAATGACTTTGATAAAGTAATTTGGGGTTCACATCCAAATTCAATTAGCAATGGATTGAGTGACCCAAACCCTTATAAGCCCATAGGAAAAATTATATTTTTCCAATGTCACAATGTCAAAGTTATATTTTTTCACATTCTCAACACCCTCTCGCACGTGTGGCGATTTCTCAAGCCATACACGTGGACAAGTTATATTGGATGACGATGAGCATGTGGGGTCATTGCTAAAACCATGTACATGGGTAATCCACTCTGATACAATGCATGATAAAGTAATCTAGAGTTCGCATCCAAAATCAATTGACAATGGATGAAATGATCCAAACTCTTATAAGCCTAGAGAAAAAGTTATATTCTTCTAATGTAGAAGTCATATTTTTTTTCACATTTTCAACCGACTTAAGTTGAGCCCTGAGGGTATCCTTGACATACAATTATGACAAATTGGACAATTAGCCGAATAGAATTTGAGCCCTCAGAGTATCCTCAATATGCAGGGCATAACAAACTAAGAAAGCCATGCACATACATGAACATTTTGATTAATGAGGGTAGAATTGCAAAATTAATACCCAACAAACATATATATATATAGCTTCTCCGGTGCGGACGTCCGCACTTTTTGCTTAGGTGTGGATTTCCGGTTTTGACCCACTTTCAGATCACATTTTCACATCTTAGCTGTTCAGTTTTTAGGTCATAATATATAGATCATCTCTGCAAAATTTTAGCCAAATTGATGATCGTTAAGGCATTCAAAACTGCAATTTACAACAATTAACACGAACGGTTCCGGTTCGACAGATTCGGTTCGTTCGTGTAAATTGCAGTTTTCGATGCCTTAACGATCATCAATTGGCTGAAATTTTGCAGAGATGATCTATACATTAGGATCTAAAAACTGAACGGCTAAGATGTGAAAATGTGATCGGAAAGTGGGTCAAAACCGGAAATCCGCACCTTTTTCTTAGGTGCGGATATCCGCTCCTGAGCAAAGTTATATATATATAGATAGATATACAAATATCTATTGATAGATATATATATATATATATATATATATATATATATATCTATAAATAGATATTTGTATATCTATCTATACAGTCCTTCTTGGCTAAGGACCTCCTTAGTTTTTCTTAGGTACGGATTTCCGGTTTTAACCCACTTTCCGATCACATTTTCACATCTTAACCGTTCAGTTTTTAGGTTCTAATGTATAGATCACCTCTGAAAATTTTCAGCCAATTTGGTGATCGTTAAGGTATCCAAAACTATAATTTACCATTATAAATACGAACGGTTCCGGTTCGACAGATTTAGTCCGTTCGTGTAAATTGTAGTTTTGGATGTCTTAACGATCATCAAATTGGCTGAAATTTTGCAGGGGGGATCTATACATTATGCTCTAAAAACTGAACGGTTAAGATGTGAAAATATGATCGGAAAGTGGGTGAAAACACCAAATCCGCACCTAAGAAAAACTAAGGACATCCTTACCTGAGAAAAATCATCTATATATATATATATATATATATATATACACAGCGCTTCTCCGGTGCGGACGTCCGCACTTTTTGCTTAGGTGCGGATTTCCGGTTTTGACACACTTTTCGGTCACATTTTCACATCTTAGCCGTTCAGTTTTTAGGTCATAATGTATAGATCATCTCTGCAAAATTTTAGCCAAATTGATGATCGTTAAGGCATTCAAAACTGCAATTTACAACAATTAACACGAACGGTTCCGGTTCGACAGATTCTGTTCGTTCGTGTAAATTGCAGTTTTGGATGCCTTAACGATCATTAAATTGGCTGAAATTTTGTAGAGATGATCTGTACATTAGGATCTAAAAACTAAATGGCTAAGATGTGAAAATGTGATCGGAAAGTGGGTCAAAACCTGAAATCCGCACCTTTTTCTTAGTTGAGCAAAGTTATATGTGTGTGTGTGTCTATATATATCCTATCTAGAGCGACGCCTCGTTTTGAAATTTCAGAGCGAGGTTAGGGTTTATGGTCACTTTTCGGTCGCATATCTACATCTCGACCGTTCAGTTTTTAGTACTAATGTATAGATCATCTCTGCAAAATTTCAGTCAAATTGATGGTCGTTAAGGCATTGATAACTGCCTTAAAGCTAGTACGGTTCATGTTGGACCGATTCAGTTTGTCCATCGGTTTAAGCAAATTAGATACCTTAAAGATCATCAATTTAGCTGAAATTTTGCAAAGATGATCTATACAGTAGTACTTAAAAACTGAACGGTCGACATATAGATATGCGACCGAAAAGTGACTTTAAACCCTAACCTTGCTCTGAAATTTCAAAGCGAGGTCTCGCTCTGGATAGGATCTGTATATATTTATATATATTTATCCACACACATACACACTCCGCCTACGGTGCGGACGGTACGGATTTCCAGTTTTCCCCCACTTTCCGATCACATTTTCACATCTTAACCGTTCAGTTTTTAGATCATAATGTATAGATTACATCTGCAAAATTTCAGCCAATTTAGTGATAGTTAAGGCATCCAAAACTGCAATTTACCATTATAAATACGAACGGTTCCGGTTTGACAGATAATGTCCGTTCGTGTAAATTGCAGTTTTGAATGTCTTAACGATCACCAAATTGGCTGAAATTTTGTAAAGATGATCTATACATTATGACCTAAAACCTGAACTGTTAAGATGTAAAAATGTGATTAGAAAGTGGTCAAAAACAGGAAATCCGTACAGAAATTTCGGTACGGACATCCGCACCTCAAAAAAATCATATATATAAATGATTTTTCTTAAGTAAGGACGTCCTTACCTAAGGTTTAGGTACGGATTTGGTGTTTTCACCCACTTTCCGATCACATTTTCATATCTTAACCGTTTAGGTTTTAGGTCATAATGTATAAATCACCTCTGCAAAATTTCAGCCAAATTGGTGATCGTTAAGGCGTCCAAAACTGTAATTTACACGAATGAACCGAATCTGTCGAACCGGAACCGTTCATGTACATTGTTGTAAATTACAGTTTTGGAAGCTTTAAGGATCACCAATTTGGCTGAAATGTTGCAGAGGTGATCTATACATTAGGATCTAAAAACTGAACTGTTAAGATGTGAAAATATGATCGGAAAGTGGGTGAAAACCGAAAATCTGTACCTAAGGCTAGGTAATGACATCTTTAGCGTAGCCAGACCGTATATGTGTGTATATATATATATATATAGCCCTTCTTGGGTGCAGAAGTCCGCACTTTTTGCTTAGGTGTGGATTTCTAATTTTTCCCCACTTTCCGATCATATTTTCACATCTTAGCCGTTCAGTTTTTGGGTTCTAATGTATAGATCACTTCTGTAATTTTTCAGCCAATTTGATGATCGTTAAGGCATGCAAAATAGCAATTTACCATTATAAACACGAACGGTTCCGGTTCGACAGATTCGGTTCGTTATTGTAAATTGCAGTTTTGGATGCCTTAACGATCATCAATTTGGCTGAAATTGTAGAGATGATCTATACATTAGGATCTAAAAACTGAACGGTTAAGATGCGAAAATATGATCGGAAAGTGAGAAAAAAATGAGAAATCCGTATCTTTTTGCTTAGGTGCGGATATCCGCACCTAAGCAAAGTTAAATACACACACACACACACATTTATATATATATATATATATATATATATATATATATATACACGCAGTCCGGCTACGGTAAGGAAGTCCTTACCTATCCTTAGGTACGGATTTCCTGTTTTCACCCACTTTCCGATCACCATTTCACACCTTAACCCTTCAGTTTTTAGTTCCTAATGTATAGATCATCTTTGCAAAATTTTAGCCAAATTGGTGATCGTTAACGCGTCCAACACTCCAACTTACAACAATGTACACGACGGTTCCGGTTCGACAGACTCGGTTCGTTCATGTAAATTACAGTTTTGGATGCTTTAACGATCACCAATTTAGCTGAAATTTTGCAGAAGTGATCTATACATTAAGACCTAAAAACTGAACGGTTAAGATGTGAAAATGTGATCGGAAAGTGGGTGAAAACACCAAATCCGTACCTAAACCTTAGGTAAGAATGTCCTTAGCTGAGAAAAATCACACACACACACACACACACACACACACACACACACACACATATAACCTTGCTTAGGTGCAGATATCCGCACCTAAGCAAAAACATACTGATTTTGTGTTTTCCCCTACTTTTCGATCACACATTCACATCTTAACCGTTTGGTTTTTATGTCCTAATGTATAGATCACCTCTGCAAAATTTCAGCCAATTTGGTTATCGTTAAGGCATCCAAAACTGCAATTACACGAACGAACCTAATCTGTCGAACCGGAACCGTTCATATATATTGTTGTAATTTGCAGTTTTGAATGCCTTAATGATTACCAAATTGGCTGAAATTTTGCAGAGGTGATCTATACATTAAGGCCTAAAAACTGAACGGTTAAGATGTGAAAATGTGATCGGAAAGTGGGTCAAAACTGGAAATCCGTACGGATCGAAAAACTGCGGACGTCCGCAGTGGAGAACCTCTGTGTGTGTGTGTGTGTGTGTGTGTGTGTGTGTGTGTGTGTGTGTGTGTGTGTGTGTGTATATATATATATATATATATAACCTTGCTCAGGTGCGGATATCCGCACCTAAGCAAAAACATACTGATTTTGTGTTTTCCCCTACTTTTCGATCACACATTCACATCTTAACCGTTTGGTTTTTATGTCCTAATGTATAGATCACCTCTGCAAAATTTCAGCCAAATTGGTGGTCATTAAGGCATCCAAAACTGCAATTTACACGAACGAACCGAATCTGCCGAACCGGAATCGTTCCTGTACATTGTTGTAAATTGCAGTTTTGGATGCCTTAACGATCACCAATTTGGCTGAAATTTTGCAGAGGTGATCTATACATTAGAACCTAAAAACTGAATGGTTAAGATGTGAAAATATGATCGAAAAGTGGGTCAAAACCTAAAATCCGTACCTAAGAAAAATTACGGACGTCCGCAGTGGAGAAGCGCTATATATATATATATATATATATTTAACCAGGCCACTTCATGGTTGTTGCTTCTTAATGTGCATGCCACCGCTTTTGCCTTTTTGTGAGGACGAAACAATTTTTGGGTGCATACAGTCCGTAGTTGACTATGTCCCGTAGGATTTGTCCCGCCACTAAATTAATTAGGTTCTCATATGCAAGTCATCTTCAATTTGTTATCCTCTTTCGTAATCTATAAGTTTGGCAAAAATTAATACTTAAAACTTATACGCAAACAACCATTTCTTCATATGCAATTATTCGAAGCCATTGGTATTCCATTAAAGGAGAGTCGACCTTCGCAAATATTCTGCTCAAACATTCTATGGGGTCTATGAATTTGGGTTTCAATACGCGTGCTTTGTAAATCCAAGAAGACATGCATGTAATTCAAAATCATAGATATTTATAAAGGTGAAAGTTTATCCTGCTGACCAGTAAATAGTTCCTTCAATTTTGAAATGTACTAAAAATGTACAAAAATCCAACAAGCACCACGCAAATAATTGTTCTCCCAAATAAATACATTAGACTATTAGAGTACAACCAATTATACTATACATATAGGACATGATCAAAGGCCTGACGTGAACGGAACACCAGTGGTGGGCAGCCACGATCGTCCGGCAATTAGGCTTCCAACGGTGAACGATGTTGCCACATTTGCACTCGTAATGACATGAAAACCAGGCCACTTGACCCTATATCTGGTGGATGAGGCAGGACCAAAATTCTTGTACTCCCCATAATACAAAGTGCTTAGCGCAAAATTAGTTCTTTGCCATTCCAGCCAACCTGCCGGGTCGACCAAGCTGTCAAGGTAACATTTCATGAAGACAACCCGAGAATATTGCATCCATGGCCGGCCCAAGTATGTTTTATAGTAGCGAATCACCTGCTTAAGGTCCGGGGCAGCCCGAACTTGGGAGTTATGGATTGAAATACCCGTGTTTTGAAATGGGTCGTTTCGGGCTTGGGCTGTGATGACATTGACTTGGCCCCATAAGGGTTTTCTTACGTAAATAATGCAACTCTGGAAAACGACAGCAGCATTACCAAATATAAAGTCTATGGTGCCATAGATGTAACATTCTCTGTAGAATTGTCTCTGAGAGTGGACCATGAGAGTGTCTTGGTAGCCTTGGAAGGCGCAACGGTAGAATACTGAAAGGTCGGAGCTGGATCGAAGGGCCACCGCTTGTCCCTTTAGTGCTCCGGCAGTGTTGCTGAATGTGATACCGCGGGCAATGAAGCCAGGCCCGTCAATGCCTAAAGTCATATTTTGAACAAAGAACAAAAGTCATATTTAAGAAAACTAGACATAATAGAGTGAGTAAAGTAATATTGGGTATTAGTTTATAATCTCATGGAAAGAGACTCGACCCTATGTAGTTTGCAATGGTACGTGACTTGCCTATAACGTTACAATTGCTTAGTCCACACTTAAGTATAATTTCATTAGAATTCCAATGATTTTCAACTAGTTTTGCTTTAGGGGAAATTTAACTTTCTAATAATGAGAGAGAGATTGCATACCTGCAGTTGCAGAGTTAAAAGTAGTGTAACCTCCTTTGACACTTCTGCCACCTGTGATTATCGTATACCTCAAGCTATCACCAACCAGCATGATGTTAGCGTTGGTGTTCACAACTTCAATGTTCTCCCTATAAACACCTTTTTTGACGTGGATAACAAATCTAGTCATTCTTTTTCGCTTTGCCGCCAAATTTAATGCCGCCTGGATGGTCCGAAAGTGCCCCGACCCGTCTTTCGCCACCACGAGGTTAGCCTTGATCGAAGAAGCTGCCAATAGCCTCCTGTCGTGGTTTGAAAGCCAACTGGGATAAGACTCATACCCTTCGTCTGTGGTTGTTCGATTTTCTTTCTCCAGAAGTTGTGAACCAATTGCCAAACTGTTGCTAATAAGCTCGGACACATTGTTGTTGGACGTGTAAATAGGGGTTATGAAGTCCGACACGTTCAGTTCCTTGGATCCGTCTCGGCACGTGTGAATGTAGGTGAGGGCGGCGCTGAGCCAAGTCTGTGCATCAAAATTGGTGCAGGTCTCTTTATGCTTGGTGTCTAGGCCTTGCAGGGTGCGGTTGAGCTGGTGGACCGTGTTGTCGAAGAGCTTCAAGCAATCGGTCCACGCAGCCTTTTGGGGATCGCTTTCGCAGTTTTGCTCGAATTGGGAGGCGTATGATTTAGCACTGAGGGCTCTCTCGAGGGCAACCTGGACCATCAGCTTTCGGAAATCGGTGGAGTGCTTCGGGGTGAGACGGTGGGGGTAATGGGACATCCAGTATTCGCATGGCTCCGGGTGAGGGGTTTTGTTGCACCATGTTCGAATGCGATTGGAGGGATGGTGGTGGCTTCTTGATAGGGCTGTCTGAAAGAGCAAGGATGAAAAAATGAGGAAAGAGTGTAGGAAAGTTAGTTTCATAGCCATAATTGCTGATCAATGAAATGAATATGAATATGAATGTGGGGGTATTGAGGTTTTTGAGGGTCTATCTCAAGGGGGTTTGAGATTTCTAGTTTTATGTAGGAGTATCATGAATTAAAAAGAGAAGAAGCAGGCTGGCGCTTGTTTGACATATAGAAGATGACAATTAGATTTTGTAAATATTGTGAAATTGCATGATAGAGTAAGATTGCAAAACAAGATATACCATGTTAGCTTTACGTAAAATTGGGTAGAAAAATGAATAAATATAATATATTTCGAAAATGAATAAATATAATATATTTCGAAAAATGAATAAATATAATATATTTCTTAACGTAAATGTATCAAATATGATGCAAAATACATGTTGACATTGTCATATGGAAGATATAATGGATCTTAGCATTGAGAAAATGAGGGATGATATTGTTCCTTTAAGGGATATTTCTTTGCATACAAAATTAAAATTAAGAATTGCAGGATGATATAATGTTTTACTAATGCAGGCCATTGCAGGGTGTTAATTACAATTAGTGCTATGAAAACTGAGCTGCCGGCTTAGGGTTTTTCTGTGTGGAAAATATCGACTTAGTAAACGATTTGACTATTAATTTGGAATATATCTTCTAAACGTACAGATCCTCATTCCTCAACTACAAAGAACTTCAACCAAGAATTTTACCAAGAAAATCAAAAGTACGTAGGTAAATTATTTTGGTCACATTGACTATAGTAATAAATTAAGAAACTAAATGCATGGAGTAGACTAATAAAAAACAAGCATATAACATGTTCCGTACGCATGATAGCATGCAGTACGAAATTGTTTATGAAAACTGGGGGATCGAGTAATTTGATCATGGATCATCATCATGTGTAGGTTGAAAGTAACAGTTTCTTGGACGGGAGGAGTGTGAACCATGTTTTTGATTACTCAATATTCAGGCCTTAAGTTTAGGGTAACCCCCCCATGTGCTATTCTGGTTAGTTTGTAAACTACGCGAACGTATCTTCTCTTTACGGTTCAAGTAGTTCAAGTGTTCAACCATGAATATGAATGTATGAATGCACTTGTAGCTGGGATCTTATAGAAGCTAGCAATCCATGTTGACATATATTTTATTGAGTTTTTCAATATTGACTAATGATTTTGTTAATCCATTTATATTCCTTATTGAGATTCTACGTATACAATGAGAACATCTGTTAAATTTTGTTATATCCAATGAGAGAGGAAAGATTGCATCCAAGACTATCACTTAAACTTGTATTCTTCTACGGGAAATTATTACATACAAACCAAAAAATATTATAGGGTCGATTGATTTGAATCGTTCAGTGCGATTTTAAATTAAGTTAAGTTGTTATCATGGGCGGATTTTTTATTACGGTGGTTACTGAAAATTGCTACTTTATTGTGATCAAGGACTATGTAGCTATAATAATAGTTATATATATATATATATATATATATATGCACACACACACATACATATAAGGTCCTTCTAGTGAGAGATTTTTTTTCATTTTAAGGGATTAATTATTTGACCAACTTTTTGATCACTTATCAACATCTCCACCGTTCAGTTGTTAGGTCTATATGAGTAAATCAATTCTGTAAATATTCAGTCAATTGATAATCGTTAAGACATTCAAACTGTGATTTACAATTATAAATATCAACAGTTCAGGTTTGACAGATGTGGTTCGTCCGTTGATTTAATCTAATTCAATACATTAACGGTCACCAATGATGTCCTAAGAAGTGAGTGGTCGAGATAACGATATGTGAGTGAAAAGTGAATCCCACAAAGAACCCTTTAAAATAACAAAAAAAAGGATCCCTTAGTGAAAAGGCCATATATATATATATATTTGATAGTGGGGGAGCTTCCAATGAGGACCACTAAAAAGAGTACTTCATGAAAACTGTTTAATCAACAGTTTGGAAGGTGCTCTTTTCGATTACATTACCGTAAAATTAACCGCTAGATGTTTATGTATGCACGAGTAGATCACTTCTGAAAACTTTCTTCCAATTTTAATCGTCAAGTTACCGAATAAGATCAAATCAATGGACGAACGAAATCTGTCAAACATAAACCATTTATATTCATATATGATAAATCATGATTATGAATGCTTTAACGATTTTCATTTTGGTTGAAAAATTATATAATTAATCTACAAATGAATATCTCAACATCTAATGGTTGATTTGCAAAATATGATTGAAAAGTGGATCTCATAAGAAAGTCCTCATGGAATTTTCATTTTAATGGTCCTCAGTAAAAATAGTTACATATTTCATCATATTTGAAAATTTGAATTCATGAATTCTTGAGGCTATTTACCACTATCAATTTGTATGTTTTTCTTTTTTGACAAAAGAAGTTGAATATCGAATCGGATCTATTAGTCTGTTAAAAATGTAGCATTAACAATGGCATGTAATATGCTTTTTTTTTTTTGACAACCATGAGCAAAAGATCGATTGGGCGTTCTTCTTAATTTGTTCAATTAGACTCGTTGGGCATTTAATTAACACACAAAATTCAACTCCATAACATCGAAGAGAGTCCATCTTGGGTGCAATTGTCAAGTAATGTGGGGCGGCTGTGACATTACCGCCCTCATAATCTTCCCAAACTCTCACCTCAAGGAAAGATGCTTATAACTTTTTAAAGTTCATCACTTTACCTTCATTCAAGCTTCAAAATCCAGACCCAAAATTAGAAAATCCTCTCATTATATTAATAATTTCGTATTAATTCTTGGTTTGACGTTCTTAAATTACAACAATAAACTGTCTTGAATAAGATGTGGTGACCACACGAACATAAACTTCCACATGAAAATAATTGGTTTTCCTTAATGGCGTTTTGAGAAACCGAAATGACCATGTCCATGGAAGAAGAACAAATATGAGAGAACATTCTATACAAATTTACGGAATAGATATCATGGACTCGAATAGTCAAACAAGTTGGATCCAACTTTTAGAACTTAGTAGTATAGTCCAAGTCGGTATATAGGATTTGATAGTTAGAATAATTTCGATTTTGCTTGCCTCAATTGGAGCAGTCTTTTTTCAATTCCCAAATACACTGAAACTAACTACCCAGCGTACTAAAGTTGCACCTGATTCATTCACCACCTTATACGGAGGCTCCGGAAGTGCCTCTATTCGTTTCTGTTTCAACTACGCCTCCTCTCGGTGTTTCTCTTTTCTCTTGGTGAATTTTATTCTTCAACTCTAAGTGAGCGGCGGACATCCGTACGAATACCATTGCTTTTCTCCATTCATTGAATTAGTTTGGTCAATACTTTAGGCCATAATCTTCCTACACACATATATATATATATATATATATATATATATATATATATGACCCCTCATGGCCATGGAGTACAAGCACAAGAAGAAAAATATACAGTAGAAGGGTTTCAAGAGCTGAAGAGAGAAACGGATATAGATTGATCGAGAATGAGTCTATTTGGGAGATTAAGGATGGTGGTTTTACTGGCGGGGATGATGGCGGTGAAGGCTTCGCAGGACTATGGGGATGCATTGACGAAGAGCATATTGTTCTTTGAGGGCCAGAGGTCAGGGAAGCTACCCTCTCGTCAGAGAATGACTTGGAGGAAAGATTCTGCACTTCAGGACGGACTTCAGATTGGTGTAACTCTCCAATCATATCTATTAATTTCTCTGTTACTTTGAGTTTGTGGGTCTCGCTTTGATTATCTCCATCAATCTTTACTAGTATTTTTCAGACTGATTCTAGTTGGACATTCAAATTTGCTATTTGGACCTCCTATATCTAGTACATATCTACTTTATTTTTTAAAATATTTGAAAAGTTAAGCAAACCTCCTTATTTTTACCAAAACGCCATTGAACATGAGATATAACAATCTATTACTCTACTTTTTATCTCTATCTTCAACCACTTCAAGAAGAATGAATCAAAATCACATAATATTGCTCTCCTATAAGTAAGTCTCTCCTCCACCAAAATTAATCAAATGATTGATTATCGATCTTGATATGTTGTTGGAACCCCTTTGAATTTGTTAAAAGAAGGATTTTAAGGGTTTTGGGTTGGAAGATCGAGTAATAACTATATCATAATATTCATTAATTTAGTTTAAGAAAATTTCAAATTAGATTGTTTTAAATTTACTTTTGTAATAAATGATGGGCCATGTATAGAAACTATTATTTTTAATTAATCGTTTTAGGTAAATTATAAAACTATATAGGCAATATAAGGAAATTTAGGAAGAAAAAAAGCAATTTAATTGAATGTTATATTAGGTTGGAGGAGGTAAGAAGAGCATTTATTTATTTATTTTTCCGTTTTTCTCTCTTTGTCCTTATTTGTCTTTTCATATAAGTTGACAAATTCTAATAATAAAAGTTTGGAGGTTCAAATATCAAATTTGGAGGTCCAACTAGAACCACCTTATTTTTCATGCTTTGGAATTTTTGCTTATTATTATTTTCTATAAATTTGGTGCTTTGAGTTCCGCAAACTCCATTTTGATGCTAATTATTTGGTAATGATCAACTTAAAAATTTTCAAGTAGTACTTTTTATCAAACGAGAGGTTTGGGAATTTCTATAGTACATAATAAAATAGCGACTACAAATTAACTCTATTTTTGACTATATAAAATAATATAAGTTAATATGTGCATATCAACATTTGTTTTTTCCTAGTAACACCTGATGTACTTATCTAAATTGCTTAATAATATATAATTTCTTCTTCTATAAAAAAACATTTTTTTTTCTCTTCCTTGTAGTTTGTAGTGTGCCAACTGCCAAAAGCATAATTTATCAGTAAATTTTTTATTTCTTTTCTGTTATTGCTCAGCATTCGAAAAATGTGACCTACCTACCTTGGGGAGAAAAGGTACTTTGATATTGCTTCTCATTTCTCCATTTACAGTGTGTACAATTGCTAGTAAAACATGTTTGACTACAAATTAAGCGGGGTTTGGGGGTTTTTTCGCCGCCCCGGGGAGGGGGTGGGTGCGCATTCGTGTTGGGGTTATGAACAAATTAAGCATGGACCATCAATTGCTCGTAAATTTCAACTTGCCAATTTGAAGTTGATCAGATTTTAACGTATTGTTTACTAGCTTGACATACACATTTTGCGATCAGGTTGATTTGGTAGGGGGTTACTACGATGCCGGTGACAATGTGAAGTTCAACTTTCCGATGGCTTTCTCGACAACAATGCTGGCATGGAGCGTGTTAGAGTTCGGGAAGGACATGGGTGCAGACCTACCCCGTGCATTTGATGCCATTCGATGGGGAACGGACTACTTCCTCAAAGCCACAAGCATTCCTGGCTTTGTGTTTGCCCAAGTTGGTGAACCTTACGGCGACCACAATTGTTGGGAGAGGCCTGAGGACATGGACACCCCAAGAAACCCCTATGCAGTTAGCAAACAATTCCCAGGTTCTGAAGTCTCGGCAGAGATTGCAGCTGCCCTAGCAGCCTCTTCCGTGGTTTTTAAGCATGTTGATTTGGAATATTCTGCAAGGCTTCTCAAAAGGGCTAGAATGGTACATGTTATGTTGTCATACTATTTAATTTAGTTTCACAAGCTTTAACAGGGATAAGCACAAAACATGACAAACATCTAAAACAGGAAGATAGCTAACTATATGAATATGAAACTTGATTTATATCTTATACTAATTTTGTGCATGGACCAGGTGTTTAAGTTTGCAGAAACATACCGGGGCTCCTATAATGATGCTCTTGGACCATGGGTTTGCCCATTTTACTGTGATTTTAGTGGCTATGAGGTAGGCATGTACACAATTTTATACAGAAAACGAGATGGGCCATCAATATTGCAGTAGATCGATCTTTATTTTTGTATGACAATTTCTAAACTGTATATAGGACGAATTGATTTGGGGAGCAACATGGTTGTTTAAGGCAACTAAGGAACCTACATACTCGAACTATGTCGTAGAAAACGTACACAAGCTGGAAAAATCTGTCATGAGAAATGTAAATGGTCTACCATATTCTTCTGTAGGTGGAAGCTTTGCCGAATTTGGATGGGATTCAAAGCACGCAGGCATCAATGTACTGGCTTCCAAGGTATATATGCACTTCATTATCACTTTTTTTATGAAGCTTTAAACCCAATTCAGCTAAGCAACACAAGACTATGTTCTTGTTTCCATATGCAGTTGTTCATGTCTAGCATCGATATCGGTTCTAGTCCTTTCGTTCACAATTCCGACAAGTTCATATGCAGTTTGTTACCTGAATCGCCAACCATATCAGTCTCATATTCTCCAGGTAGTGATCTATAAATTAACCTACATACGTGTTTGAAATGTTAGCTGTTGTCAAATCATTGATCTAAATCACTGAATAATTCATTTGTTATAATGTGCGTTGATTAGGTGGGCTTTTATTTAAACCTGGAGGAAGTAATCTGCAGCATGCAACAACTCTGTCATTTCTCTTGGTTGTTTATTCTCGTTATCTGAAGCAAGCCAATAGAGTAGTTTACTGTAACAATGTTGTTGCCAGTCCAGCTAGACTTGTTCAAGTTGCAAAAGGCCAGGTACTAGACTACTAATTCGATAAATTGTCATTACATGGTTTGTTTCTACTAGTTAATTAGAAGGATTAAACAACTTATGTTTGGACCGACTGATATATGCAGGTGGATTACATATTAGGAAGTAACCCATTGAACATGTCATATATGGTCGGGTATGGCAAAAAGTTTCCTCAGAGAATTCATCATCGGGGGTCATCGTTACCGTCGGTTGGTCAACACCCTCAACAGATTGGTTGCAAAGATGGAAGCGTTTACTTTGACAGCAGTAACCCAAATCCTAATATGCTAACTGGGGCTGTTGTTGGAGGACCAGATATAAAGGATTCATATGAAGATTCTCGAGTGAATTTTGTGCAGTCCGAGCCAACCACATACATCAATGCACCATTTGTAGGCGTCTTGGCTTACTTCAAATCACATCCATGGTCCTAATAAGCTACCTAGCTTCTTTTGGGTGGGTCAAAATAAATATTGACGGTGCTTGGAAGCAAGATTCAGGTTGTTTTTATGAAGCCGTTTTTCATGACTATAGAGAATTGGTGCCTTTGTTTCTAATCTTGACATTCCTAATTCAATAGTAGCAGAGGTAATGGCTGTTATTAAGGCTACTGAGCTAGTTTGGTGAGGGACTGGAAACATATATGGCTAGAGGTTGACTCTTCCCTAGTTCTAAACTTTCTACAGTCCCCTGATTTAATGCCTTGGCAGCTTCTATTGAGTGGGGCAATTGCTTATATTGTATTTCTCAAATGCAATTCCGATATTCACATATCTTTCGGGAAGGGAATTAAGTTGCAGATGCATTGGCGAATTATGGTGCGACTTCTAATGATCTGATTTGGTGAGACCTAGCTCATCCTTTCATTGACAGACATTTTAAGAGTGACCGTTTGGGAATGCCGAATTTTCATTTTCGTTAGTTTGTTTTTTCTATAGCTTATTTCTATTTTGTATGGGAGGGTTTTGCTTTTTTTGGTCCCCCTCCTATTGTATTTTTCTTCTTCTTCAATAAAATCCCAAAGGTTAAGGTGGCTCTTTGCCTCTCTTAACCTTTGACTTTAGCCAAAAAAAAGGGTGTGACTATTTCCACCATACCAACTACTTTGCTCACTCCACAAGTTGTTGATTTATTGAAAGATTAAAATACCCTAACCCTAATATAAAATTACAATAAAAGATAATATCTTATTAAAAATCGTATTTTTTCTCTCATTACACCCTACAACAACAACACTTACTTAAACTTCATTCATCGTTAAACCCTAATTTTTTTTTCTTAGCATTCATCATCTTCAACCCTAAAAAAAAAATATCATATTAACGCCAATGGAATTTAGACAAACCCAAGTAGAGCATGAATATGAGGTAATTTTGTTTTTGTTTTTGTTTTTATGTTTCTAGGTTGATGATTTAGGGTTCAGAAGTAAAAATTACACAAATGCGTGAAATCAATCAGCAATAATGACAGCCAAAAAAGCTTATTGTCACCCATCGTAGTAAAGGGGTTTGATCGTTTAGGGTTAAACCCTACTATGAAAAGCTGTGAGAGCTTTGAGTTTTGAGTTTGACCTTACTATGAACTTATACTTTCAGAATAAATAGACATTAAGTTAATGTTTTGGTTTTATTCTTATTCTTCAACCCCCTGCAGCTAGCATTGTTTGTTTTTTTTTTTTTAGTTGATCAATCTAGTATTTGTTGTTCATACATTAGAAACCAGAAAAGGGCAAGCACAATGTCTTGGTATTGTTATATTGTTTTAACAACTCAATGCTACCGGCCAACTCAATGTTTTGGTCTGCAATTTCTTCTTGCCCACTTGAAACCTACCCTTCTTCTTTTTCTTCTTCTTCTGAGTACCATGATTATCATCAATTTTCATGAGATTGGTTGACTAAGAGAGACGAAGAGGGTGCCAAAAAAAATTAGAGATGTTGAGGAAGCTAAATGGGTGAACAAAGTAAACTTGAAATTAAAAAAAAAGTATATGTAGGGTGAGAAGAGAATGTATGGTGAAACAAAGTAGTTAGTGAGTGACAATAGACGCAAGGGTATTTTGGATACTGCAAATGGGTGAGCAAAGTAAACTTGTAATTAAAAAAATATATGTAGGGTGAGAAGAGAATGTAGGGTGAACAAAGAAGTTGGCAGGATGGAAATAGCCACACAAAAAAAAAAAAGCTACCTAGCTTCTTTTAGATTAGATCTTTATCTTCCATATAAATGATTAGAGAGTTTCTATTGGGACCTCTTAATCTACTCACTAAACCTCCCTCATTTTTTAATTATTCAATGACATATTTATCCTTATACAAAAAGACTGTTATAGACAACAAATTAATAAGGAAAATATAATAAGGGAAACACATTTATAGTACTTTAATTATTCATTCCATTTTAGTCCTCATTTCATATTTCTCATTTTCTTTGCTTATGAAAGCTTTTGAAGAAGAAAAAATAAAGAGAAAATGCATTAAAAATTACTTGGCGAATTATATAAAAATAAAAATATGATGCAAGAGAGAAAAAAATAGACAAAGATCTTTCTCTTGAGGATCATGAAATATGAGATAGAGAGCCCTCGTGTAAACTAACCAAATAAGTTTGTGAAGCGGCATGTAAGACAAAAATAAATAATAAAAGAACAAAATCTGAACAAATTTAATATTGCAACCTATCTAATCCAGCATGCAACCATAAATCATAAAAACTAAGCTTTGAAAATCCATAACTAAGAATGAAATAGTAGGCTTGAAAAACCTCTGATAAATTTATGTTAATTAATTAGTTACACTATCTTTTTTCAATAAAATCTCAGATTTTTTTTTTGAACAATATCACGTTTCTTTAACAAATAATTATGGAAGCATTAAAACTCATCTTTATTGCTCCAAAACATTTTCTTTTATTGGTAAGGTTAAGGTCAGTATTTAAAGAAGTTTAATTAGTAAATTGTACTTTTTAAAAAGCAAATAGGAGGTGTAAAGAGATGAGAGGTCAAATAAGCAAATATAGAGATCCCAATAGAAAAACTCAAATGATTATGTAAGTTGATTAGATGCATAGTCGCCGCATTAACCTTATACAACAAATTTTTACCTATTTATTTACAATTGAACACATTCTAAAGATCATGCTTCATCAATAGTGAGATTAATTAAGCAAGATGAAACTTTGAATAGAAATGAGGTTTTTGCATGGTTTGGCATGTTGCAAGTCTCATACTCATGGGAACACTCGTGGAATGCAATGACATACCAAAAAGGAAAATTCTATAATATGTTAATGTATGACATGCATATAATTGCCTTAAAAGTGGTAAAATGAGTCTTCAAAATAGCAATATTAGTCCTCAAAACACTACTAGAGAAAACCCATTTAGAGACAAAATTATTTTGTCTCTAATAGAGAGAATTCGTCCCTCAAAAAAATTTGAGACGGAACTGTTTTGTGGCTAAAGTCATCTCCTAAAGCTCGTCCCAAATTGTTTAAGGCAACGACCGATAAATTCCGTCTCCTAATGTATTTGGAGAAGAAATAAAAATTGTCCCCTATTCAATGAAATCTCATCCCTCATTCTCATTGAGCATTGAGAGAATGGAAAGAAAATAAAATAAATTGGCGCCAATAAGAGGAATAGGGGACGAACTCATTCCGTCTCCTTTTATTTTCAAAATTTTAATTTTTTTTTCAAATTTAATGGCGCCAATTAGACAAATAGGGGACGAAACTCACTTCGTCTCCTTTTATTCAAATTTAAAAAAAAATCAAATTTAATGGCGCCAATCGGACAAATAGGAGACGAAACTCACTCTGTCTCCTTTTATTCAAATTATTTAAAAAATCAAATTTAATGGCGCCAATTGGAGAAATAGGAGACAAAACTCATTCTGTCTCCTTTTATTTTTTAATTTTTAATTTTTAATTTAATGATGCCAATCAGACTAATAGGGAACGAAATACAATTCGTCTCCTTTTATTCTCAAATTCTAAATTATTTTTAAATTTATTTTTTATTTTTAATATATTATTAAATTATATTAGACAACAAATCTAATGGTTGTCGTCAATTATATAAATAGAATTTTTTTTACCAAAAATTTGAATTTATTATGGATAATAATAATAATAAACAGATCCCAACGTTAACTATTTTTTCAAATCCAACAAACATGAACAAATTGAGCACTTTCATAATATGCTTCACAAGTCTTCAACTATAAATAATATCTGTAACTAATTAAGATCAATAATGCAGACGACTTTTGATGGAGAACCAGAGGCATATGGACTATCCTTGAACATGTGTCTGATCAGTATACCTGTATCAAAAGCCTTAATAATAAAAGACCGCTGACTCCAAAAAAATTCATGAAACTGAGGAGATGAAAATATATGTTGGACCTTGATAAAGGAATATTGAAAGGAGTAAATAGGATTTCATAAGGAAACATCAAAGAAAGCAATCATAATGTTATACAAAAATGGATTCATGATGAGCATAAAACATTATTTAATAAGTGAAAAATATCAAATTAAACAAAAGTTAGTTTTTAGTACCAAAACCGCACATTGAATGCTTACCAACTAATCAAAGCAAAAATACACACAAGATATCAATGGTTTAACTTGAGTTAGACAATTAAAGACAAGCAAACAAACATGAGATAAAGCAATTGATCAGACCTACAGGCCCAAATAAGAAAGGCTTTACCTTAACTATAAGGGGATCAAGGTAGGAGCCTACCACATAATTAACCTTCATGCTCCTAGCCACATATCGATCCAACTACATAATGTAATGAAAATCGAACACTAAAAGTTAATATCAAAAATGAAAATCCATAAGTAAGCTAAATAAAATTATCTTTATAGTAAATATCAAGAATGGAAATCAATACCAACTTGAAATTTAAACCATGTTAAAAAAAAATGGAGAATTCCCAGAGCATCCGAATCCAATTATATAAAAGTGGATATTTAGTAAGAAACAGAGACAATAAGCAATCGTGATTTTCATAAGATAAGAAAGCAAAGTTTCCCAGCACACATGGTCAACATCATAAGTAAATAATAAACAAAAATGAAAATAACAGACCATACTGACAAAAAAACCAAGTTAACAGTAATATGTAATTATGCTAACGACCGAAAGATGTTTAATTATGAGTTAGGAAGGCATAACCATATAGGGAAAAGTAACTAATGATGATTTGCATGCACTTTTCGAGCCACGTACATTTAAAATCATTTACCTTAATCCAAGTCACTGTATCCATCACTTTCTCGAGTGTTATCTTCATCTCCTGATAGTAATTCCTCATCTAGAGGATTATCATCGACAAAATCATCGTCACTTATGTTGCTTTGTTCAATATCTTTGCTAATCAAACCAACAATTTCAGGTTCGACATCTCTTCTACAAAGTGTTGGCATTGAATTAACATTCTCTTCAATTGGATAAATGATATTGCTAGCCTCTTCTTCTTGGTTTACCCCATCAACATAACTTGTTTCGGTATCATGAGACTCTTCATTCTCAGGCACATCCCATGTATGTCTGTGTTGAATCTTTTGAATGACTTTCCAACCAGCACCTAACTTCAGATCATCAAGGTAAAACACTTGTTGTGCTTGCTTTGCAAGTATATACGGATCTTTTACGTACCATTTATCGTTTACATTCAACGATGTCAAATAGAAAAACTGAATAGCCGTACGGAAAGTCTAATTTGACGATGCTAACCAACTACCCATAAAAGTCACTTTCACTGTTATTATGTGATCCTGGAACTATGATCCCACTATTCTGCATTGTTCTGGTTTGCTTGAGCTGTTTTGACATGCCATCGAACACCATTTGCATTACAAATCGTGTAGGTACCAACACTATCCTCTGGACCAAATGCTAATGCATATAATTCTTTGGTCACATCACTTGATCCCAGGTTATATAATTCTGTAATATGAGTCTTGAACCATGAAGGAAACTGATCTCTTTGTCTCTCTTCTAGCTTGACTGGACTCTCTCTTTTCAAAATTTCATAATGTTGACTACATACACATCAATGAAAAGTGTTATTAAATATATAAGCAAAACATAAAATTGATAATAAATAAAAACTTAATCGCTCATGTTTTAAAGGGTTCAACTTCATCACAATTGTCTAAGATATACCAATAAGCAGGTTCCTTCTCTTCATCTGACCAATCAACCATTTTGTACCCACCAAGTGGTCTTACATTTTGAGCAAAAACCGACAACGTTGCAGTTGTTTCACCCCCATCATAATTTCATTCAGGTCGAGTGAAAACCGTTTCAATATCATTTAGATATATTGAGCAAAAGGTTAGTGACTCTTCTGCAATATAACCCTCAACAATAGAACCTTCGGGTCGAGCTCTATTACGTACGTAATCCTGTAAATCCCCAAGCTTCCTACCAAGTAGATAGTAATGCAATAGTAAATAAATATTCGAATAAATCAATAAAAAAAATAATTTTATTACCTTTATATTGGAAACATCCATCTATATCCAACTGGTCCGACAATTTTGGCTTCTTGTGGCAAATGCACAGCTAAGTGGATCATAATGTCGAAGAATGCAGACGGGAATATCTGCTCAAGCTTGCATAAAATAACTACAATGTCACGCTGCAATCGGTCTAAGTATGCTACCTTTAATGTTTTTGCACATATCTGTTCAAAGAAACTTGCTAATTCAACTATAGGATCACAAACATCTTTGCTCAAGAATGACCGAATTCTAACTGGGAGTATCCGTTGTAGCAACACATGGCAATCATGAGTCTTTAAACCCGTGATTTTCCCATCTTAACAATTCGAGATATATTGGATACATACCCATCAGGAAATGTTGTAGTGCTCATCCATTCACAGAATTGTAGTCGTTGTGGTGGAGTTATAGTATAGTAGGCAAGACGCTTCTTAAAATTTTCACCGTGCTTCTCTAGATGCAAGCTCTCACGTATTCCCATGTCTTGCAAATCATCTTGCTTAAAATCATTTGTGCCTCTAAACTTCTAATATGAACGCGTGTGCCCTTGTACTTCTCCAATATGATTGATTATAGCCAATCCTTAACCAATCGATCAATTTCTTCATATAGTGTTGCCCACTTAAACTACATTTTGGCCTTCAATCATGCAAGAAACACATCATTTACATATCCAAAGTTAAAAACTGACCCTAAGTGGACTCTCATCATCATCAATTTATAAAGAAATTGATGAATTAGTACACTAATGGCTTTGATTAATTATATTGGAGAGTATAAGGGCATATGTGATTAAATTAGAAGTTTGGGAACATAAATGATTTTAGATGTAAAGTTCATGGTGGTAAAATGAGTTTAGCTCTAAATATAATTATAAAATAAATAAATAAATACCATGCATATGATTATCATTAATTTTGTCTATGTAAATACCCCTTATACATATACTATATGAACCACATTAATTTAGAAGGGTAAATAAGTAAAATTAGAGATTAGAGATAATAAGAAATTAAAATAAATTTTTTTAAACTATGATCTTCTATTCCTCTCGTAGGGTTTTTTCCTCTTCTTTTGGATTCTAAAGTTGAGAGCTTCTTCTTGGTCAATAATATCATAGATTTTTTTATATGTAAATATAATAAGCTGACGTTCATATCACTAATGATTAAAGAACTCGATCACTCTTGTTGAGGTCAGACAATCTAGAAATTCAAATCTTCATTGCGCGCGCATTGACTGAATTAAATATCTGAGTAAATTTTAATAAAGATAAATCATATATGATAAATATAATTATGAAAGAATAAAGTGTAGGGTGAAGGGTGAAAACATCACACGGCTATCAAGGAATGTAAACAAAGACATAACATAAATTTTTTATTCAAACTACATCAACTTAAACAAACTAAACACTTATGCTTTATTAAGTCTACAACTAAAATTTTTTTATGAAAACCTCCATAAAGCATCCATGTGTTGAAATAAGATAAACAACGTCCTAAAAAATAGTAACTTATGAAAATCTAATACACTTAATGCATATAGCCATGATCCTCCTCATTTTCGACATCCATTTCTTGGTCATTCTCACCAGTACCATCATCACAAGGGGGACACATATTTGCTTTTGCGTAAGCCGCAAACTTGGCTTCCAATTCTTCTATCTTCAATGCCGTATTCCCCATTGTGCTCAACAACTCTTTTGTCGTGTACTCACTTGTGCTTGAAGAATTGGCAGCAGTATAAATAGTCTCCCTTTGAAGGCCTAATCCTAAGCCCCGAATGGTCTTGCCCTTCATGACTCTAGCCCCTTTCGCCAAAATCTCCAATTGTGTTGGGAGAGGAACCGAAATTTCGTCAGTTGACATACTTTGAATTTCAGCCAATTTTTGCTTTTCCTTCTCCAATTCATCCAACATTTTCTTCTAAAAAAATGAGAAAGAAGAACTTTATTAGACATTAAAAGATCATATATTTTTGTCATAGTGAATGGAGTCAACTAAATAGTACTAATGTAATACCCGCAAATTTCATTTTAAATTCGAGTAATTGTATTGAATGATTATTATGCGATTTCGCGATTTATGTTCGATAATAATTCATTTTTACAATTATCGAAGTTTCGAAACGTTTTTTTTTAACGAAAAGCTCGAAATACTCGGTTTGAGAAATCGACTTTTTCTATGTACAAAATTTGGAGAAACTTCCTTCATGAAAGTTGTAGAGCTCGTCGATACGAGTCCGTACACGAGCGGAACACAAAGATCGGATTTTTTCTGATTTAGTTATCGAATTTAGAAGTTTTCCGAAACTGGTATATATAGAAATTTTTTTTGGGAAACCCTAATTTTCCACCGGTCTCTCTCTTTTTCTGTTTTTGGAAAGGAAGCAGCTTTCTCTCTCTCTCTCCCTCCGCGCGGCCGAGACGTAAAAACAGGGCAGACGTTCACCCAGCTCCCATCTCCTCCTCCGGCCACCACTTGAGCTGTAACCACTTCCAGGAGCTTCGTCTCGACCTTGCGCAGCTGCCAGAGGTGGCCTTGGGCCGCGACACGGCCTGTAGTGGCGGCGGCACGGCCCGAACCGAAAAGGGTCGATTTCGGTTCGATCTCGATATCTCGAGCTACACACCACCATTTCACTTGATTCTTGGCTCATTGAGCTCGCCTCAACTTCCTCTACAAGCACCAAGAAGGACCGGAACTGGGTCGAACGTTTTCACCTTCGTCGGAGCTCGACCCGAACGGATCGAAACACCGAAGCTTTCGATCAAGATATCTCGAGCTATACACGATCGTTTCTTGTGATTCTTAGCTTGTTGAGTTCGCAAGGAAGTTCTGAACAAGTTTCTAGAAGGGATCGGGGCCTGAGGTTGCAGTTTTCACTTCGGTTTTCAAGCTCACCGGTTTCTGGAATTTTTCCGGCCGCCGACTGTAATTGGTACTTTTCGATCCCTTCCCATCATTTTTAGGTCTTGTGCTAGTTATGAAAGTTGCTCAGAATGATGAAACGAAGGGGACAAGCTCGGCCCCGATACCATTGGCGTTGGTCGGTGGCGGCTCTGTCCCTAACTCCGGCGGCCCTTTCCGGAGGTCTAAAATTTGGTTTCTGTCCATTTTATGATTCTATGTTTCGATACGATCATTTCGGAGTATTATACGCATTTTTTGGATATCGTATGAATTAGTTATGAATTTTGTGATTTCGATCTATTTCGATCGTTAGATTTTTGATCTGTGAAATTAGGACCTTCGGATGAACTTGTAAATTTGTTATGATGATCATATGACTGTCCCAGAGGCTTTGTGTGGTCATGGGCGAAGATCCGACCGTTGGATCTTCGTATATGTGCAAAACGGTAATTAGGGGAGCGATTCGTGAGAAACCGCTCGTCGGATTTTAATGTAAATTGGAATCCGGCCGTTAAATGGTTGTTAATTTATGTTTTGAAATTGTTGGCTAAATTCGAATCATATTTGGTTAGGTGATTGACGGATTTTATTTGAGTGGGCTATTTCGGCGTTAATTATAATTATAATTATATTGAAGACGCAGCGGGAATTTCGAGGTGAGTAAAACTCACATGGTTCATATTACTAACCGAGCGTTTTAATTTATTTATTTTTAGTAATTATGTGAAAAATATTTGCGGATTAAATATTTGTTTTAAAATTTCATGGACTTGAATCACCACGGTCCATAGGTAAGTAAAATGAATTTTAATTATACAAATGAATTTCATGATTTTCTTGTGTGAACTATAGATGGTATTAGTGGTCATTCCTGAGTGAATGATTACGTATATATATATTTACGTGGAAAATATATATTGTTGAGTGAAGATATGATTGACTGAATTGATGAATTGATTTTATTTCAATTGTGTAATTCCATAATAATATGTTGTATCTTGGTTGGGTTGATTTCAGTATGTGATATTATATGTTGTGCTCATTTATGGGTTTAGGGTCTACGTAGTGACCGGTGTGGGGTAATCGGACGCTCTAATCCTGGGAGGATGATTGGATTCGATTGGTTGAGTATATGGAATTATCGGACGTTCTAAATATGTATATAGGTATACATATTGATGAAATACGATAATGATAAAAATGTCGGATGCCATAACCTAGGCCAGGTGACGGGCTACGATTCAGTTAGAGCTCTAGTCTGTCAAGTACCGTATTTTTATAAATACGATGATGAGAGTTGTGAAGGAAGTTGTGAGTTGGTTTGTCTTGATATATTGAATTGGTGTTGATTGAGATTGTTAGTACTTTCATATGTGGGAATTTTTGAGTGTTGCTGTTGTGGGAATAAATGAGATTAAATTAAGTAACAGTTCTTTCTTTTACTCATACAAGCTTTCATAAGCTTACCGGGTTTTGTGTTGTTGCAATCCCGGTACACTATTCAATGGTGTAGCGGATATTCCTGCAGGTCAGGATAACCAGGGAGGTGACCAAGCTGCTTAGGTGTTACAGCAGTTTTGCTATTTCATTTAGTTGTGTGGTGTGTATGCTCATTTAGAGCTTTACATTACATTTTGGATTTGAGTTGTAATAATTAACCGAGACTAAATTCGGTTTGATTTTTTTCGTGTGGTGAGGGTGTTATGAAAAGAAATTTTCAGGATGATTATTTTGAGTTTGTAGTATTTTCATGTTTCGGATTTTGAATTGTTATTGTAAAATTCGGGGCGTGACAACTAATCCCTATATTTTCTGCTTCATCGTTAACCCATGTACCCAAGCCACCTTGATGTTGATGCATGATACCCCAGTTCTCAACAATTGTCATATCCTTACCGTTCTGCATTTGCTCACAAAATAAATTACATAATCAGGAAACAATTATGAATAAATATATATATGTTCAAATGTTCTGACTCGGAGAAATAAGATTAATAATTTTACCTCTAATGCAGCTTCCATATGTTTTTGGAATGGCCTTGAACCCCCACAATGATTGTATTTTAAGTTACTTCGGTTCTCAACATTGGTTTTGCAACGTTTCTGCATTAAAAAAAAATATATATATATGAGAAGCTTTGAAAGAGTAAACCACATCTTTAAAGACGTGGTAGCAAAAAACTTATACTTCCTAGACATAGGCATAAACTCTTTTGTCATTAATATTGGGAAGAAAGATAAACAAGAACAATGACAAAATGTTATGCAATTTGAACATAATAAAGTACATGGCATTGCCTTATTCTTGCCCAATGGCCACCAAGATCACCCCAATTTTATGCTTCTTTGTCATAAAACAAAACATTATAATCAACTAATATACCTGATAATCCTCCTTAGCAAACAACTGATCACATAAAAACTCCCACTCTGCCATCTGTCTTTTACCCCATAGTTTCTTTGGAGGAGGGTGTGCTCGTGCATACTCAAGGTTATCGGCATGGAGCTTAAAGTGTTTGTGAAGCTTGCATTTCCATTGTCTATACGACTTCGCCATATGATCCTCAATGTGCTTCATTATATTAGGGTATGTTTTGTCAAACTTAAACTTTGTCTAATATCAAAACAAAAAACAAGTGAGTCTACAATCAAATGATTTACAAAATATGAATTTAAAAAATGACTCACTGTCAAAGCTGTTATGATAGTAGTCTTATCAGTTTTAGAGACTTTTTTCCAAGTCTTGACAATAAGTGGAGCATGTTTGCGCGTTAGCGATCCAATCTCAGAACTAAACATAGCATTAGCTTGGATGGTCTTAGGGAGTTTTTGTTCATGATCCATCCGAATTGGAATTCTCTTTTTTGCTGCATTGACAACAGCATGAGTTCCTACACCCCTTGTAATGCCACGAGTTTTCTTGACCTGTGAAGAAGCCACATCTTGACCCACTTTGCCTACGAGAAACAAGTACAATGAATCCATTTTAAGCATGCTTCTATAAAAAAATAGTGCATCTATACAATTTTTAGTAAACCATATATGACTTACACATTGGGTTTTCTGCTCTAGTTGCATGATCTGGTTGTAGAGGAGGCTATTGGTATGGTAGTGGCTGAACGCGTTGCTTTGTCAGATTTCATGGCTGAGACTGAATGAATTGTTGTGGTTGACTTGCCATTGATAACCTCCTCTTCTTGTCAATGGTCGATGCCTTGGTCGGTTTCAACATCCTAGTAGACAACATTTAAAAAAAAAAATAATGCATCAACTATCAATATTATAATGAGATACACATGCCCCAAAATGTCAATATAAGTCTCCATCGATCATTATAAAGACTCAATAGAACCTATAAACAAAACTCTACCTTTACATTACGATCACCAATTTGCTACCTGCAATGAAATAACACACATTAAATCACCAATGGTTCATGCTCTATAACACATACCTATTCTCAATTTCATATATATATATATATATATATATATATTTTATGAGAAGAAGGAAACCCAAAGTCAAAAGTAAGAAGATTACAGAAAACTTCAAATCTACAAATATTTTAGAATCTTTAAGAGAAGGGGAAACTGAACAAGTTTTTGAAGCACTGGATGAAGTTGAAGACAAGCTAAAAAAGATGAAGAAGACTAAGGGCAGTTTGATCAAGGCCTTACTGCTATCAGTAATTTCAGAAGAGTGATATTATTGATTTTATCTTTATTTTGTGGAGTTCTTGCAGTGTCCGATCTAAAACGATATGTACTGCTATCATATTTTCAATGCAAGTGTCTTCAACTCTAGTTAGTGGTATTCGAGCACTTGTATAGTTTTGTGAGTCTTTTAATTCCAACAAAAATAAGTACTGCATTTGCATTTTTGACAACAATGGATCGATGAAATGATTATATCTGTTATCTGGTGTGCTATGAGCTACTATTTCAGTCAGTTGCATGAACAATCGGTTACGATTCTGTTACTAAATCGATTGGTGATGAGTAAAGGACCAAGACATCATAGCTTGTAAGAGAAGGTAAAAATTTCGCAACATGAAATATTGAGAACAATACACGCCACACAAACATCAAGCCATCCATAGAATACAAAAATAGCATAGCTATCATGCAGCAACTTAAAGCCCTCAAATACCAATTGATCAAGCAAATGAATATGGTGTATTACCAGATATATCTGACCGAATCCAGTAAAACTATCTGCAATACTGTAAGGAAAAAAAAAATCAGCAATATCAAAACTTAAAAAATATTGATCGATATATCACCACAAACATGAAAATTTATAGTTCAATATGACTTGTAACTACTGCTGTTTGTTAAAAAAAAAAGAAAGAAAAAAGTACTTTTTGTTTTGCACGATAAATCTAATTGAAGAGATCTTAGGCCTTTGGATTCTGGAGTAAAAATTCTGAAAATTCGTAGTGTAGTCTGTCCAACTATAATGATTATGAGACAGAGAGAAGAGAAGAAACTAAAAAATAACTAGAGGCTAAATAAGAGAGAAGAGAGATTCCATGACGGAGACCTTGTTGCTCGGAGGTATTGGTGTTTGGAGGCTTGTATGCTCGGAGGTATTGGTGTTTGGAGGTTTGTATGAATAAGACTCAAAAGTGTATTATGCCGGGATCAATATTACAGAATAAAAGGTCTCCTACTTATGGAGACCTAAATCATAATCACCATTAAAGATTCCCGCTAAGCCTTAAAATGTTTCCTATATTAACTCTCTCCTAAATCCCGCCAGAAGGTCTCCTACTTATTACCTCTTTGCTAAATCCCGCCAAAGGTCTCCTACCTTAAAAGGTCTCCTACTTATTAACAATGCTAAATCCCGCCAAAGTTCACCTACCTTAAAAGGTCTCCTACTTATTTACTCTTTGCTAAATCCCGCCAAAGGTCTCCTACTTACTGATTCTTTGCTAAATCCCGCCAAAAGAAAACGTAAGTAAGACAAAAATTCTTTTATTAACTATTGCTAAACCCGCCAAAAAAAACTTCAGTAAAACAAAAATATTGCCAATAGAATTGGGGGCAAAAAATTTCGCCCCTATTTCTTTTCATCTAAATTTTAAAAGTCATCCTAATTCTCCCCTTAACGTTTTACCAATTATTTAAAAAAAAAAAAAAATATAGGAGACCAAATTAAATCTCATCCCCAATTAAATTTTGGGACAAATATTTTTCGTCCCCAATTGAAATTTATTTGTCTCTAACAGCGTTGAATGAACAATTCTGAAAACCAAAACTTTTAGAGACAAAATTAAAAAATTTGTCCCTAATTACGTGTTTGGGGGACCAAAAATTGGTCCGTCCCAAAAGATTTTGTCTCTAAATGGGTTTTCTCTAGTAGTGAAGTGGTAACATAAGTCCTTAAAGTGGTAAATTTTCTTAGTTACCACATGAGTCCTCAAAATAGTAATATTAGTCCTCAAAGTAGTCCTTAAAGTGGTAACATGAGTTCTTAAAGTGGTAAATTTTCTTAGTTTACCATATGAGTCCTCAAAATAGTAATATTAGTCCTCAAAGTGATAACATGAGTTCTTAAAGTGGTAAAAATAGTTGATGTATGAGAAATGTTAACATACCATAGTTTTATCCTACCAAAACATGTTAAATTTTGTTAACATTATTTTTTCTTTAAATCCTCATATACCATAAGCTCACCATTCATAGAACATGATTTTTAGAATGTGTTGATTAACGAAACAGTGGAACACCAAAACCTCGTAAAAATAGACTTTAAATAATCGTAAAAAATTTGTGCTTGTGAGTTCGAGTTGAGTTGCTTCAGTTCGAAAAGTGTTTTAAAATTATTATTTAAGGGTAGAAAAAATTTGGTGAAAAGATAAGAACATGCGATTTTGATTAGACTGTCACTCGGTCGGTTTAAATCGATTATAGATATTATTAATTTCAAAACCAAAGCTTTCGGTTTCAAATTGAGCTACTAATTACCAACCAAAATTTTTGGTTTTAATCATATATACTAAATTCGGTATTTGGGTTTTCAGTATTACCAACTTTAGAACAACTAATTATTTGTAATATAAATTAGAATGAAAAATACTAATTTTTTTCAATTTTATAGCCGTAAACTTTATACTAATCTACTTATTATAGTTTTCTTTTGTACATATGATATCAGTGAACTATTTTCAATAAATCTAGGTTTAAATAACCATCTTTGACCAAGTCATTTAAAATATATGTACTATTAATGTAGTATATGTTAATAGTGGGAGTGCTACATACACACTTAGTTGAGTGTGTGTTAGCCACACTCAGCTATGTGGCAAAATATCAAAGTTTCCTAATATTAAATCCATCTAGAAATACAGCAGCTATTTTGAATGAATTCTCTTCCATATTTACCCTTTTTATGTCCTTGCTCCTTCCTTCCTCTCTCACCATCGTTTTTTTCTTCATCAAACCCATCATTCCGCTTCTAAATCAAGATACGAGATGTGATAAATCTGCAGAGATCCCTCATTTATTTAACACGCCAAACTTAAGAAGAATCGAGTTTTACACATCCACAAAATGACAAAATCATCAAATCGCTCGTAAAACCATTCTTAATCTAGGCCCCCAATCTTAATCAAACATCAAACCATGTTCAGACCATTCTTAATCTAGGCCCCAATCTTAATAAAACATCAAAACATGTTAGTAGTACATGTATTTTAATAGTACATTAATAGTACTATTAATGTAGTATAAGAAGAAAATGGTTTATTAAAGTAAATTAAATTGCAAATCTAGACTCAATTAGGAACTAATGATTCATTCACACTATTGAATAAGAGGAAAAGCCATTGTAATTAACCACAAGGGGAAAGAAAATTAACAAAATGTAACTACTCGTAAATACTATTTGGCCTGGTTCATTCACACTATTGAATACGGCAGTACCCGCCAAGGTACATATGTGATTCCCATCGGTGGTCAACCACCAAAAGAAGAAAAATTAAAGAAAGAAATAACTTCTTATCCATTTTAGTTTCCTGAGAATGTACATTATTTACAAATGCCAGGAGGATAAGGAAAAGTCACTAATAATTTTCGTGCCTCCATAGATTTTCATTCAAGAGAAATAATTAAGCCAACTTGGTACAAGCAAATAGGGGGAGTGCACTGTCATACATGTAACCAAGACATACATATCAAGGCTGTCCTATAAATTGAGTGATTATACAGACCATTTGAGATTGCCATTTTCTTGAGATTTTAGTACTAGAAATTGACTGATCGTAGTGCTGATGAGTAAAATCATGTGCAGGAATACCGTTCCAAGGGTGTTAATATTATTAGCAGGGATGCTCACAGCAGCAGGTTTGGCTTCGTCACACAACTACACTGATGCTTTGTCGAAGTGCATATTGTTTTTCGAAGGGCAGAGATCTGGAAACTTACCGCCTTCGCAAAGAATGACTTGGAGGAAAGATTCAGCCTTGAAGGATGGCTCTGATGTTGGTGTAAGTCTCTCTCTCACTCTTTTTCTGGCTTAAGATCGAATTTCTGATTAGCCATATGATTTGCTTGCAATATTTTGATAGTGGCACTTCGACGAAAAACACTAAAAAATACTTTTATAACAACTCTTTTATTATTTGAAAGCACTTTTGCCGCGCATTTTTGTAAAACATTGATGACATCCACTTATGAGTCAAACCTTATATCTTAAATTTTAACAATAAATTTCGTATAATTTCGTTGTTATTTAGTTAATTGGTTTTGGAAAATTGGGTGAATCGTCTCTATATTTCAATTTAGCACTGCCCAATTTTTCATCAAGGAGATTCTGAAAACCTTCGGATCGTCTAGAACATGTATAAATGACAAGCCTGTTCCACCCACAGATGGATCTTGTAGGGGGTTACTATGATGCAGGTAACAATGTGAAGTTCAACTTTCCCATGGCCTTCACAACAACAATGTTGTCGTGGAGCGTGCTAGAGTTCGGAAATCTAATGGGATCGGACCTTCAACATGCTATGGAAGCTATAAGATGAGGGACTGATTATTTTCTGAAAGCCACAAACGTTCCTGATTCTGTTGTGGTTGTAGTTGGCGATCCCATTGGTGACCACAGTTGTTCTCAAAGGCCTGAGGACATGGACACCCCAAGAACCTCTTATGTAGTCACCAAAGAAAAGCCAGGTTCAGAAGTCTCAGCCGAAATTGCAGCTGCATTTGCAGCTTCTTCCTTGGTGTTCAAAGATTCAGACAATAGCTACTCTACTTTGCTTCTTAACAGATCAATGCAGGTGCATATATAGCTGATGATCATGATCTTTAATCTTCTTTTTTCACTTTTTATACTTCATTAACCTTTTCTCTGTGGAAATATTAGGTCTTTGAATTTGCAGATAAGTATAGGGGGCCTTACAATGATAGTATTGGGGAAGGAGCATGCCCCTTTTACTGTGATTTTAGTGGCTACATGGTAACTAATTTGTTTTTCAAGTTTTTTTTTTTTTTTTCTAATACGAATTTGTTTTTCAAGTTTCGTAACTTCATCAGAACTAAATTATATATTCATTGATAATGAATCGTTACGTCTCATATTTGTTACGTAATTAATTGAAAATTTGATTTTAGTTAATTCATCACTAATCTTGGGGTGACTAATTTGTTTCAAGGATGAATTGCTCTGGGGAGCTTCTTGGCTATACAAGGCAACCGGAGCAGCTGATTATTGGAATTATGTGAGAGAGAACATGGACAAAATGGAGTCCACTGTAATAAGAAATTTCAATGGGGATCCTGTTTCATACATAAATGGTGCTGTCACTGAATTTGGATGGGATTCAAAGCATTCCGGGATTAACGTACTTGTTTCTCAGGTACTTGGTTTTTAAATCTACCATCATATTCAATTTCTTCGAATTAACCTATCTAACATTTTTCTTTTTCTATACTTGTTAATTTGCAGTGGGTAATGACTGATCCGAACAATTCTAGTCCCTTTATTCTCAATGCAGATAAGTTTGTATGCTCGATTTTGCCAGAATCACCCACTCAAAAATCGGTCACATATTCACCAGGTAATTTCGCAACAAAAGACTACCTAGAAGCTAAAACAGAGTTATATCTATCATGTTATTTTGTCAAACCGGCTTAATTAACTCTGTTTTCTTTTTCTTTCCTAAATAAATTAGGAGGGCTGTTGTTCAAACCAGGAGGAAGTAACCTGCAACATTCAACCTCAATATCATATCTTCTTATGGTTTATGCTGGATACATGAAAGCTGCGAACAAAGTCGTGAATTGTGGCAATAGTGTGGTCATCACTCCAGATCGGCTAGTGAATTTTACCAAAGGACAGGTATAACTTTTAGAAAGTGCGAATAACACTAGCACATATGGTGATAAAACATTTTGGTGCTGAATTTGTTTTTTTTTTTTTTTTGGCAACACTATACAGGTTGATTATATACTAGGAAGCAACCCATTACGCATGTCATACATGGTCGGATTCGGGCCACAGTTTCCTCAGAAAATACATCACCGCGGTTCTGTTCTACCATGCCTTGATCTACACCCACAACACATCGATTGCCGCGGAGGAGACGTGTATTGGCAAAGCCAAGGTCCTAATCTGAACTTGCTAACAGGTGCAATTGTGGGAGGTCCTGCTGAAAATGATACATTCCAAGATTCTCGATATAATGTTCCACAATCAGAGCCAACTACATACATCAACGCTCCTTTTGTGGGAGTTTTGGCTTACTTTAAATCACTATTTCCCTAACTGAATCCAAGAAAATGATCGGTTGGTCGAAACTCTTTATTGCTTGTATGAGACTCCAACGTAGCTAACTGAATAAATAAATTACCTATAAATGGTTTGTTCATCATTTTAATTTCTTGAACCAACAAACCAATTAAACTCAGTGAAAATGTAAATCAAGCATGTCTGTGAAAATGTGTCATAACAAAGATAGGTCATACGTTTATTCGCGCTTCAAAAGCAAAAGAGAAATTATTAAAAAATAAATAAATAAATACTTTTTGTTGTAGTATAAATGTATAATACTATGTATGTCTATATCATGTAACAAATACGTAAAGTATTTAGATAGGTACTTGAGTATATAATCATAGGTATTTGAGTGTATGAAGACTTATGTAACATGCTTTACCAAAGGGCAACAAGTATGACAGAAAATCATCATCAAGATGGTTATCATTTTGGTTTTCTCTTTGAGCTTTCACACTTTAAATGTATTCCTATAAATACCTCATTCTATGAGATGAATAAACACACTTGAAATCTCCATTCTCTCTGAAATATTATTCTCTCTTTCTGTGTGTCAATTTAGCTTGTTCTTAAACACGTTATCAACACGAAGTTGCTCTAGAATTAGAATCGAAAATTAACGAGAGAAGGGTTCATCATCGATCGAAGTCATTTTTCCAAACCTATAAAAAATCCCTAAACCCTAGCTCATATCAAAGCCCTTGATTCCAGAAGCCCGGAACCGGTCTCAGAATGGCTGGAACCTGCCAGAAAAGGCTTGAACCGGCCGCTGGAAGCTGAAAGCACGAACCGGACCGCTGCCGGGATGCTGCGCAGCAGCTGCCGAGAAGTTGCCGAGCAGCTGCCGACAGATTTGCGGGGCGACTTTCCGACAACTTTTCCGGTGAATTTTTGACACTTTTCCGGCGACTTTTCAGACGGTTTTTCTCGATTTTTCCCAACGATCTTTCCGATCACCTCCGATAATTTTTCCGGTCAAAATTTCCGGCAACACTATTTCAAGGTATTCTTTACTAAAAGTTCCCGTTTTTGAGTTTTTATTCATTTTCTCTCATTTTTCATTTTTCTCGGGAACTTACAATCAAAAGCGGAATTATAGAAATTCACGCCAAAAGAACTAAGAGCGTTCGTAATCAATGAACTAAGAGTGTTCACAATGATTCTTGGAAATTGATTTCTTGGTAGCATAGCTCGGAAATCTTATTATTTTTCGTAGAAGTTTAAACTCCGAAACTAATATTTTATTCTTATCTTCAAGGATGTCGAATGAACTTAGACTCGATTTTCAAATCCTTGACTCAACAGGTTCGGATTACCATAGCTGGAAAACCGACGTTGAGAACCATCTCACATCGAAGGGGATATTGCCCATCATCCATGCACCAGACCCGGCCCTTGAGTTCCCTCGAACACCCAAGAGGCATGCACAAGCAATCATCTTGATGCGACGTCATATGGACAAAGCACTCAGATTAAAGTACATGTCCATCAAAGATGCAAAAGATTTATGGGAGGCGCTACAAGAGCGCTTTAACAATATCTAAGATTCCCTCCTCCCTGACTTGAAGGTTCAGTGGAATGATGTACGCTTTTCCGACTTCAAGTCTATTGCTGAGTACAATTCAGAAGCTCTTTGTCTCAAATCCATGTTGAGGTTCTATCAAAAACCCCTCACAGAAGAAGAGCTAATTGAGAAAACTCTCTCCACCTTCCCCGTTGCAGCAATCTTGCTATCAAAGCAGTATCGCACTGAAGTAAATGCTGGACGAATTACGAGGTTCAATGAGCTCATTAATGTTTTGTCGGCAGCCGAAAAGCACGACAACATTCTCGTAAAGAATTATAATTCAAGACCCGTTGGAACCAAGAGCGTTCGTAAGGCAAATTATAATGCACCCAAGAGAGGGCACAAGGAGCGGTACCCTAGCAATAGGGGACATGTGTACCCTAATAATAGGAGACATGAAGGACTAACATGTCCATATAACCGCCCCAATAAAGAAAGAAACCGCAACTTTAGAGCGGGCACACGTGATGGCAACTCCACACGTGGAAGAGGGAGATATGACAACACCGGCAGTGGAAATAGCACCATGAGCCGTGGAGGTCGCACCATGCGTCGTGGTAGTAGCAGCAACCCTCCTAGAGAATATCCACAACGTGCACAACCTGCACCTCAAATGAAGAGAGGGAACCATAATGACAAGTGTCATCGATGTGGATCAATCGAGCATTGGTTTAAACAATGTCATGCAATTACCCAATTAGCTGCACGCTACAAGGAGTATAGGGAAGCAAGAGAGCAAGAAGCCAACCTTGCCGAAGATGAAAATAGTGAAGATGTCAATTTCACCGTTGAGGACTTCAAAGCTGTAAATGAAGAGCACGAGGATGACGCAGACTTTGATTAGAATAATACTCTTTCTATTTTCCAAGAATGGAAAATGTGCCTTAGTCAATAAATTAAACTCTTTCTTATGTGGCGTACCCAATAAAGTATGATGTCTAGGAAAGCAATTGAGATCGGGGTATTTAAGCGAGCCTCGCTCCACCAACATCTCTCTACTTTCCTGATCATATTTTATTGGAATTACCAAATGGATTGAGTGATAACAATTTGTCTAAAGTTTGATATTTGGAATAGACTTATGAATAACTTTGATGTAATCATTGGCTATTTTCCTATTAATAAAGTATCGCATTCAATGTCATGGACATTTGTTAATATTCCGAACTTTATTCATTTTCAGTATGTTTTCCGGATAATTGGAATGCCTTCTTGATAGTGGCACCACACATACTATATTGCGACATAGGCAATTATTTTTATGGATGACACCTAGTCTATCCTTAGTAACTACGATGGCAGGACCATCACAATTGATTCATGGTCGAGGACCAGCTCAATTTTTGTTACCAAATGGCACAAATGTTAATGTCGCCGAAGCTCTATATGCTCCAAGGGCTGGAAGAACCCTATTAAGCTTTAAAGACATAAGAGCCAATGATTTTCATGTGGAAACATATTGTGAGAAGAGTTCCTTTGCATCACCTTTAAAAACTACGGAAATACACGAGTATTAGAGAAACTTATGTGTCGCTCTAGTGGATTGTATGCAACCACTATTAGAGTCATTGAATCCAACAATGCCATGAATGACAATTTATGGGATCCTAACACATACAAGCTTTGGCACGACCGATTGGGACATCCAGGTCGTGATATGATGCTCCGTATATTAAAAACTTCACACGGACATCCATTCTTCAAAACGAAAAGAAGTACGAATCAAACATTGGTCCAAAGAGTTACTTCTAAAGCATATCATTCGTTTTACAAAGCTTGCTCTTTAGCAAAGGTAGGATCAAGACCATCCTATGCAAAGAACACTAAAGAAAATATACCATTCTTACAAAGAATACAAGGTGATATTTGTGGACCTATCCAACCAACTTGTGGACCATTTGGATATTTTATGGTGTTGGTTGATGCATCGACACATTGGTCACATGTCATGCTCTTATCCACAAGAAATGCTGCATTTGCTAAATTCCTAGCACAAATCATTAAGTTAAGGGCTCACCACCCTGATAATCCTATTAAGTCAATTCATCTTGACAATGCTGGAGAGTTTACATCAAGAACTTTTGATGATTATTGCATATCCATTGGAATTGAGGTCGAACACCCTGTCCCTCATGTACACACCCAAAATGGACTCGCAGAAGCTGTCATTAAAAGACTTCAAATGGTTGCCAGGGCATTGGTTATGCGCACCAATCTCCTTATTTCTGCTTGGGGCTATGCAATATTACATGCAGCTGTGCTTATTCGTCTGAGACCCACTGCCACCCAACCATTTTCTGCGTCCCAAATGGTAACTAGGTATGAGCCTGATGTCTCACACTTAGGCATATTTGGGTGTGCAGTCTATGTGCCAATTGCGCCGCCACAGCGCACCAAAATGGGTCCTCAAAGACGCTTAGGCCTTTATGTTGGATATGATTCTCCAAGCATTATCCGCTACATAGAACCCTTGACAGGTGATCTATTTACCGCTAGATTTACGGATTGTCACTTTGATGAGACAGTCTTCCCGTCATTAGGGGGAGACAAGAACACTAATGTTCAACAGAAAAGACAGGAATTGTCGTGGTCTGTCCCCACTTTGTCTCATCTTGATCCCCGAACCACACAGTCTGAAATAGAAGTGCGGAGGATTCTCGATCTTCAGAACGTAGCAGAATCAATGCCTGATGCGTTTTCTGATATCGCTAAAGTGACAAGATCACACATACCTACTGCAAACTTACCTGCAAGGATTGATGTCCCTAAAACTAAAGGACATGACATCCCCTCTATTGTTGATGCAGTGGCTAGACCTATGACTCCTGCCAGGAAGCGCGGGAGGCCTATAGGTTCGATGGATTCTTGCCCAAGAAAGAAAGCGAGCTTGACACAAAATAATCCATTAATCATCAATACAAATAATCCATCTCATGAAAAAATTCCGGATTATGGTTATGTCCAAGAGACATCATTGGAGGACGCTCCAATGGTAGAACCAATTCCAGAGAATAGAGAAATCTCCATGAATTACACTAGTATACATGTAATTATGGACAGAAATTCTATGGCTATTGATGATGCGTTTGCACATCATATTGCAAAAGGAATTATAGAATACGATGATATCGAACCTCGCTCCGTTGAAGAATGTTAACGAAGAGCAGATTGGTCCAAATGGAAAGATGCGATCCAGACTGAATTGGATTCACTAACAAAGAGACATGTATTTGGGTCTATAACACTGACACCACCAAATATAAAACCTGTTGGCTATAAATGGGTCTTTGTTAGAAAGCATAATGAGAAAAATGAGGTTGTTAGATACAAAGCCCGCCTTGTGGCGCAAGGTTTCTCACAACGCCCTGGAATCGACTACGAGGAGACATATTCTCCCGTAATGGATGTTAAAACGTTCCGCTACCTTATCAGTTTGGTAGTTTCCGAAAAACTTGACATGTAGCTCATGGATGTGGTTACTTCATATCTCTATGGGGATCTAGATTCAGAGACATATATGAAGGTTCCAGATGAACTTCAATTACCTAAATTAAATGGCTCTAAACCACGGAACACGTTTTCAATAAAATTAAGACGCTCACTATATGGATTGAAACAATCCGGACTGATGTGGTATAACTGTCTAAGTGACTACTTGATTGGGAAGTGATATGTTAACAATGAAATATGCCCTTGCGTGTTCAGTAAAAGGACAAGATCCGAATTTGCAATTGTAGTAGTTTATGTCGATGACATGAACCTAATTGGAATTCTAGATGAGTTAAAAGAAACTGCTACATATTTGAAATCTGAATTTGAGATGAAAGATCTCGGGAAAACACGGTTTTGTTTCGGAATAGAACTCGAGCACGGTAATGATGGGATTATGATCCATCAGTCAGCATATACTCAAAAGTTACTAGGCGCTTTAATGAAGATAAAGCAAAGCCTGTGAGTACTCCCATGATCAACCGTAGTCTTGAGCCCATGAAAGATTCGTTTCGTCCAAGGGATGAGGACGAAGATTTATTAGAGGCTGAAATACCATATCTAAGTGCGATAGGCGCATTACTGTATGTAGCTCAATGCACAAGACCGGATATCTCATTTGCAGTAAACTTGTTAGCTCGACATAATTCTGCCCCAACACGCCTCCATTGGATTGGTATAAAGACAATCCTTCGATACCTAAAAGGTACGATCGATATGAGCTTGTTTATCCATACAGAGAGAAAAGAAATGTGAACGCCGGCAACACTATCTATAGTGACCGACGTTCTCCTCTTTCCCTCCATCAAAATGATAATGATGTTCTGACGGGCTTTGCTGATGCAGGGTATCTCTCTGACCCTCACAAAGGTCGCTCCCAAACAGGTTATGTCTTTACCATGGGAAGGACCACGATATCTTGGAGATCTACAAAACAGACTCTTGTTGCTACTTCCTCAAATCATGCAGAGATTATTGCACTACATGAAGCCGTGCGTGAGTGCATATGGCTAAGGTCTATAAATAGACACATTCGAGGAACTTGTGGTTTGAAATTTACCACAAATGAACCTACATGCATTTACGAGGATAATGCAGCTTGTATTGAGCAAATGAAATTAGGTATCATCAAAGGCGACAATACCAAGCATATATCGCCGAAATTCTTCTACAGTTAGCAACAATAAACACTTCTAAATATTGAAGTAAATCAAATCCGATAAGAAGATAATGTAGCTGACTTATTTATTAAGTCATTACCAAAATCCCCTTTCGAGAAACATGTAAGGAGCATCAGATTGAGGAGGATATCCGAATTCCCATGATCTTCAAAGGGAGTCTAAATCAGGAGGAGTATCCAGATACATACTTCACACTTAACGCGCGTTGTGCTCTTTTTCCCTTTCGACCAAGGTTGTTTTTTCCCAGAGGGTTTTATTACTTGGCAAGGTTTTTAACGAGGCAACTTCGAAGCGCACCACCAACACAATACTATTGAACATGAAATATCCAAGGGGGAGTGTTGTAGTATAAATGTATAATACTATGTATGTCTATATCATGTAACAAATACGTAAAGTATTTAGATAGGTACTTGAGTGTATGAAGACTTATGTAACATGCTTTAACAAGGGGCAACAAGCATGACAGAAAATCATCATTAAGATGGTTATCATTTTGATTTTCTCTTTGAGCTTTCACACTTCAAATGTATTCCTATAAATACCCTATTATATGAGATGAATAAACACACTTGAAATCTCCATTCTCTCTGAAATATTACTCTCTCTTTCTGTGTGTCAATTTAGCTTGTTCTTAAACACTTTTAGAGTTTTTATCAAATAAAGCAAATTCATTAAAATAAAAGGTACACTAGAAACTCAACAATGGGTTTAATATTACAGACTTAACATACAATACAATTAAGCCCAAACCAAACAAGCCAAGGCCCGAACTAGGCTAGCACAAACCCGTAACCCAGCAAAATAACAAACCAGCAAGGATCAGAACTGTGAGCCAGAAAAAAAGAACACTAGAGAACTGCTTTTACTAGCCAGTAACCAGAATATCACCACCTCAGAGTCTCATAGATTTTGGTAATAATGGGATGGCTCTTTAAATTTGGGGTCACTAATATTTAAGGATATATATATATATATATATATATATATATATATAGTATTCCCATCAAGAATTTGTATTGAATTATTTCCATCTAAGTTTTGGAAAATGGATTTGGGAACCTACAACCTATTCACCAACCCATGTTTCCATTTTTGCATTTTGCTTATCATTTTACGAACCCCCGTGTATCTTTGAAGGTCCTTTTATACCAACTTGTACATCAAACAGACGCACTCAGCATAACAGAGAGGAAAAGAAGTGATATTGAAGAGTAAAATCATGTGTACCAATTCCCTTCTATTAAGGCTGTTGATAGCTGCAGGGCTGTTGGCAATGGCAACCGCCGCAAAAGTGACTCCACATAACTACGCAGATGCTTTGTCGAAGTCCATTTTGTTTTTTGAAGGACAGAGATCTGGCAAGTTACCGAATTCTCAACGAATGAATTGGAGGAAATATTCTGCCCTACATGATGGCAGCGATGTTCATGTAAGTCTCTCTAGTCTCACCAAATTTGCTTATCAAATGACATGTCACTATGCATGCATATGTTATTAGGAAAAAAAAAATGAAGCGCATGGTGAACATGCGGATCTACTTAAAAAAACCAAAGTTTATGGATCTATTTCATATAAATTACTTACCAAAATCTTTTGTCATTGATATATACACTAACACTGACAAGTATTCCTGATATGGTCTCAGAGGGATCTGGTGGGGGGTTACTATGATGCTGGTGACAATGTGAAGTTCAACTTTCCCATGGCCTTCACAACAACATTGTTGTCATGGAGCGTTCTAGAGTTTGGAGATTTGATGGGATCTGAACTTCAACATGCTTTGGTAGCTATAAGATGGGCAACTGATTATTTTCTTAAAGCCACAAATGATCCTGGTTCAGTAGTTGGCGTAGTAGGCGACCCCAACGGAGATCATGCTTGTTGGCAAAGGCCTGAAGACATGGATACCCCAAGAACCACATATGTAGTAACTAAAGAAAAACCAGGTTCAGAAGTTTCTGCCGAGATCGCAGCCGCGCTTGCAGCTTCCTCCATAGTGTTTAACCAATCAGACAAAGCCTACTCTGACTCGCTTCTTAAGCGAGCCATCCAAGTATGCAACTGATTATCGAGTATTACTTCTGTTTTTATACTTTATTTTTGAACATATATGTCAAAAAAATTGCATTTATATACTAATAAGTTTTTCTATATATGGATTACTAGGTGTTTCAATTTGCAGATCAGTATCAGGGATGTTACAATACTAGTATTGGCGACGGAGCCTGCCCATTTTACTGCGATTTTAGTGGCTACATGGTATAACCAATCTATATATCTGGGTGAATGCTCTGCTGATATTCCTAGTGTTGGTCTTTCGTATTTAATCATAAAACCACATCCATAGTCAGATTTTGTGTGCGTCCAAGATCAGTTAGGAATTAACCGGCCTATTCCATAATGAGTGACTTTAATTCCGTTTTCCGAGTTCAAATCAGAGTCAAGTGGTGAGGAAAGCATACAAAATTATGTTTTATTACGTGTTAATATTTGCAGGATGAATTGATTTGGGGAGCTTCATGGCTATACAAGGCAACAAAGGCACCAAATTATTGGAAATATGTCAAAGACCACATACACTATCTGGAGTCGTCAAACACTGTAGTGAGAAATGTGGATGGTTCTCCTGTTCCATTTGTTGGTGGTGACATTACTGAATTCGGATGGGATAGCAAGCATGCTGGCATCAACATACTTGTTTCTCAAGTCAGTTACATATTTCTTGTATTTTTTAACTTCATTATTTTTTTTCTTTAAATATTGAACTGAAACCTTATGCTGAACCTAAATTTTTCTCATGAATTTGCAGTGGGTTATGACTGATCCAGCCAATTCCAATCCGTTCATTCCCAAAGCTGACCAGCTTATATGCTCCATTCTGCCTGAATCACCAGCTCCCAAATCAGTCACGTATTCACCAGGTTGCTAGTTTGTCAATGTTTTTAATTATATGATTCACAGTTTGATAACGTAACATACATGTTCCAATATTATGTGACTGTTTTTCTTTTAATGCATGTAAGGTGGACTCTTGTTCAAACCTGGATCTTGTAACCTGCAACACACGACATCCTTATCATTTCTTCTTATAGTTTATGCTCGATACCTGAAAGGTGCCAACAGAACCATAAACTGTGGCAATAATGTTGTTCTTGGTCCAGCTCATTTGATAGATTTCACAAGAAAACAGGTATGTGCATAGGTAAGGTGTGCATAATAAAACTACGTTGATTTTAGTGCGAATGGAAAAACAAAGCTGCACAAATACAAGTGTATAAAGATACGAGAGAGCATGAGGCCCATCTCGCAGCTGTAGGAAATGATGGAAATGACAAAGACATCTATCTCATCATTACAAACTTCAAATCTGGCGAGGAAACAACAATGTTGATGCCGCAGATTTGATTAAATAGTCTTTTATTTTCCAAGAATTATGTAATGGCAGTTATGCCTTAAATCAATAAATGATTTTTGTATTAACTCTTTCTCAAGTGGCGCATTTAGTGAAGTATGATGTCTAGGAAAATAATTGAGATTAGTGGTACTTAAGAGAGCCTCGCTCCACCGACATCTTTCTCTACTTCCTTGGCCATATTTAAATGGAGTTACCAAACGGATTGAATGACTACGATTTGTCTAAGTTTGATTTTTATTTTGGATTAGACTTTAGTTAAGAAACTTTGATGTAATCATTGGCTATTAATACAGTGTCGATTCTTTTATTTAATGTCTTGGACATGCCTTAATTCGAACTTTATTATTTAAAAGATATAAGAGCCAATGGTTTTCATGTGGAAACACACTGTGAGAATGGAAAAGAGTTCATTTGCATCACTTCTAATGACTACAGACGTAAACGAGTATTAGAGAAACTTATGTGTCGCTCTAGTGGGTTGTATACAACCACTATTCGAGTAATTAAAGCCAATCATGTTATGAAGATGATTTATGGGATCTAACACATGTAGACTTTGACATGACCATTTGGGACACCCAGGTCATGATATGATGATCTGTGATACTAAAGACTTCACATGGACACCTCTTCTTCAGAATGAAGAGAAGTGAGAATCAAAAGTCGACCCAAAGAGAGCATTGCATAGTCACCGCGCCTTGGGCCGCTGCCGCCATGCACCACTGGCCAGCCAACGCCAGCGCTGTGATCCCCCTGCCGTAAAAATCATGGCTTTGACGCCATGTATGGAGACATGGCTCCTCTCTCTACTTTTCAAAGTAAATTGTGACATTTTGGCTCAACCAAAACCTTCATTGGTTGATTATAATGCCAATCCTTCATTTTGTAAAGCCTGGTTTTTAGGATCGAGAGCATCCTCTGCAAAAGACACTAAAGAAATAATTCCATTCTTACATAGAATCCAAGGAGATTTTGTGGATCGATTCAACCAACTTGCGGACTGGTTAGATGTTTTATGGTGTTGGTTGATGCATGTGCGGACACGTTGGTCACGTATGGCGCTATCATCCACTCGTAATGCTGCTTATGATGAACTCCTAGCCCAAATCATATGGCTACGAGCTTACTACACAGATCATCCCGTTTAGTCAATTCGACATGAAAATACTACAAAGTTTACATCGAAAATTTTCAATGACTATTGCATATCATTGGGTATTGATATCAAGTATCATATTCCCATATACACACCTAATTGGTCTAGCGGAAAAGCCACTATTAAACGGCTACGATGGTAGTCCGGACATTAGTAATGGGCACCAATATTTCCGCTTGGGTTATGCAATATCGCATGCAACTATGTTAATTCATCTACGATTCATAGCAGTCACTCAACTTTTATTTGCGTTACAGTTAGTGATTGGGTTCAAGTCTAATATCTCGTACTTATGCTTGTTTGAGTGTGCAGTTTATGTGCTAATTGCGCTGCCACAGCGCATCAACATGAGTCATTGCAAAGAATGCATATATATGTAGACCCGACTTCTGTTGGACATAAGTTTTCAACTATAAGTCTACTATGTAGACCCTTGACATGCGATATCTTTTTTGCTGGATTTGCAGATTGTCACTTTGATGAGACAATCTTCCCATCGTTAGGGGGAGATTAGAACGTCAACGTTCAACAGGAACGACATGATTTGTCGTGGTCTGTCCCCACTATATCTCATCTTGATTCCCGAAAAGTGACAAGATCACATATACCTGCTGCAAACATGTCTGTAAGGATTGATGTCCCCACAAGAGGACATGGTGCCACCTAGAGGAGATGGGTACGATACCACCACCATGGATGGTGGTATAGTGACGTCACAAGGTGGTATAATGGCGTCATAGGCCATGGGTTCCGCTAGAGAATGTAGGAGACCCATAGGTTCGATGGATTCTCGCCCTAGGAAAAGAGCGAGTTTGACACAACTTAATCCATTGATCATTGATACTCAAAATTCGTCTCATGAAAATATTCTGGATTGTGGTTATGTTTCAGAGACATCGTTAGGGGACACCTCAATGTTAGAACCCCAACTCCTGAGAATATAGAGATCTCTACAAACTACACTAGTGTACATGAGGACGTGGAATTATTGAGACCAATGACATCGAACCTTACTCCGTTGAAGAAATGCCAACGTAGAGAAAATTGGCCTAAATAGAAAGATGCGATCCAGGTTTTCAGGCTTGAGATGTCGACACCTTCTGACATAAATAAGTCTTTGTTAGATAGCGTGATGAGAAAAAGATATGGTAATCTCACATTATGGCGCAAGGCTTCTCACAAAACGTCCTGAAATCGACTACGAGAAGACATATTCTCTCATAATGGATGTCATTGCACTCCACTACCTTGTCAGTTTGGTAGTTTTCGAATAACTAAACATGCAGCTTACGAATGTAGTCACTACGTATCTCTATGAGCATCTGGATACGGAATATAATGAAGGTTCTTGTGAACTTCATTTACCCAAGTCAAGTGGTTCTAGACCACGGAGCGCGTTTGCAATGAGGTTGACACACTCGCTAAAATGACTACTTGATTGAGAAATGATATGATGAACTATGCTCATGCGTTTCCATGACAAGTTTCGGATTTGCAATTGTCGTGGTTTATGTTGATAAACATAATTGGAACCCTTGAGAGTTAAGGGAAACCGCTGAACACTTGAAATCTGAGTTTGAGAGGAAGGACCTTGGGAGAACATGGTTTTGTCTAGATTCAGAACTTGTATACCATATCAATAGATGCTTAGGCATTTTTATAAAGTCAAAGATGCACTCCCATGGTCATCTGTAGTCTTGACCCTAAGAAGGATACGTTTCGTCCTGAGAATGATGATGAAGACGTGTTAATTGGCAGAAGTGCCTTACCTAAGTGCAATAGGAGCATTATTGTACTTAACATAATACAAGACCAGACACCTCATTTGTTATGAACTTGTTGGCTAGATGTGGCATCGAGCCAACACAACGCCATTGGACTGGTGAAAAGACAATCTTTCGATACTTAAATGGTATGATAGATATGAGCTTATTTTATCCCTACAGAGAGAAAAGAAATAACAGAAGTTTGGGATCGGACCCCACAAGGCAAAATGGCACCTTCCGTGATGTAGACCGGCGCCGCCGTCCATGGTGGTCGACTTTCTCCTCCTCCCCTCCATCAAAATGACAACGATGTCTTGATGGATTTTGCTGATGCAGGGTATCTCTTTGACCCTCACAAATGTCGCTCCCAAACGGATTATGTCTTTACCATGGGAAGCACTGCGATATTTTGGAGGTCTACAAAACAGACCCTTGTTGCTACTCCCTCAAAGCACGCAGAGATTATTGCTCTACATGAAGCCATGCATGAATATATATGGTTAAGGTCTGTAATTATACATATTCGAGGAACTTGTGGTTTGAAGTCTACCACAAATGAATCTACTTGCATTTATGAAGATAATGCAGCTTGTATTGAGCAAATGAAATTAGGTTTCATCAAGGGTGACAACACCAAGTATATATCGCCTAAGTTCTTTTATAATCAGCAACAACAAGCACTTCTAAAGATTGAAGTGAATCAGATCTGATCAGAGGATAATGTAGCGGACTTATTTACTAAGTCGTTACTTAAATCCACCTTCGAGAAACATGTGAAAAGCATCGGATTGAGAAAGTTATCCGAACTCCCATGATTGTAGCAATCAGTGGGAGATGTCGACATCAGGGGGAGGCATGATGTCTACATGTTCGATCTCGAAGAGTGAAGTATGTGTTGTGTTATTTTTGTTATTCGACCAGGGTTATTTTTGTCCCACAAGGTTTTTGTTACCTGGCAAGGGTTTTAGTGAGGCAACGATCAAAGCGTCATCACCAAGTTTGAGCGGCATAAGAGGGAGTGTTGAAGGAAGTCAACATGATGTTTGCCTCTTCAAACTAGGGTTTTGAACTAGAGTTGGAATAGGAGTAGGTTCTAGATTTCCTAATTATATTCGGATTCTATTACCTTTTGTATACTATGTAAATCCCTATATATAGGGCTCCTATTATCAATAATACTATTACAATTCTCCCATCAATTCTCTCTGCAATTCCAATTTACTTAAACACACAGTACTATCTTATGTTTCATTCTGTCACACTAGGGCTCCCCCAGCCGCCCTACGATACACACACACGTTGTTCATAGTTCTAATTTTCTTCAAACTTAAGGAAATTAGTCATGTCTAGTAGTAATATTAAACAACCATCAAGGTTGTTGATGGTAGCAGTAGGGATGTTGGCAATGGCAACACTAGTAAGCTCTGCGGTTAAACATAACTACGCGGATGCTTTGTCAAAGAGCATTTTGTTTTTCGAAGGGCAAAGATCGGGGAGGTAGCCGCATTACGAATGACATGGAGGAAAGATTCTGCTCTACGTGATGGCCTAGATGTTAAAGTAGGTCTCTAGATCTCTTTCTCACTTCCATTTGCTTGGTGTTCAAGACATGCAAATTGGTTCTATATATATCGTGCAATTACATAAGATGGAGTCCTTTGTGTAAGGATTCTTAGTTGATGATTAATTTAGAACTTTGTTATGACTATTTCCTAAAAACAGGTAGCAGAACAAATTACAACAACAAATTTCCTAATCAGTTCTTTGTTTTAGCCGATTCATAAAGTTGCATTTTATGTTAGATTATCAATTCTCAATTATAACATTTTTTATTAGAACCTCCAAATTTACTCATTTGACCTCCTTGCTTTTTACACCTCCTATCAAATTTTCAAATACTAAATTTACTCACTAAACCTCACTCAAGTTCCTGAAATAACCTCACTCACATAATTTGCAAAAAAAATTATTAATTACATATTCATTCCGTAACCAGATTACATAAATCTAAAAAAGAAACTCAAACACAAGGTATTGGGCTTTATAAATTAATTTCTAATAAAAAAAATGAAGAGTAATTTTTCTTAATGTTTAATTATTTTCTCTATTTTCTGCACCTCATGATTAATTATTTAATAGTTTTTAGGGTTTTTTTTAACTGCAAGCTCTTGTTTTTTTGTTTTTGTTGCAAATATAATAGATAGACTGGGATTTAGGTTTATCCCTCACCAATATGCGTTCAACACATATGATGATAGGAAATTTTATGTCACATGATCTTGATTAAAGTCTTAATTTTTGTAAATATATAAATGCTTTAATGAGTATGAGCGAAATTGGAAAATGAAAATAGATAAGGAAAATAATAAAGAATGCAATATAATATTATTGAATTGGAAAGTCTAAGGAAATTAAATGTAATATTTTTTTGGGTATAATTATTGTCTTTAATAGTCATTTTATAAAAGAATATATATGTCATTTAATAATTCATAATAGAGTGAGGTCAACTGAACATATTTGAAGGTCCTAATAGAAACACTCGTTCTTTAATACTGGTTTGTAATCCCATAGGGATTTGACCGGGGGTTAATATGATGCGGGTGACAACGTGAAATTTTACTTTCCAATGGCTTTCACCACAACAATGTTGTCATGGAGTGTTATAGAATTTGGAAAATCAATGGGTTCAGAAATTCCACATGCCTTGGAAGCCATTAGATGGGCTACTGATTATTTGCTTAAATCCACTAGTGTTAGTGGTTCTGTTGTTGGTGTAGTCGGTGACCCCAACGGTGACCACACTTGCTGGGAAAGGCCTGAAGACATGGACACTCCTCGAACATCTTACATAGTAACCACACAAAAGCCAGGTTCTGAAGTTTCAGCCGAGATTGCAGCCGCACTTGCAGCTTCTTCCATGGTGTTTAGTGGTTCTGACAAAGCATATTCCACATTGCTTCTTACCCGAGCAAGACAGGTACATCGCCAGAATACCATAATTGTAAAACTTTCACTTTAATACAAAGGTTGCAAACATTTAAGGAGAACAATACATTGCTAACTAAACGTAACATCTATACATAATAGTCTTTTTTTCGTACATAGGTAATTAGTGATTTATTACTTTTAGTTTATATACTTCTACTCTTTTACTCTTGGCTGATGATGAAAATTTGTCTCCATGGATTAGGTGTTTGAATTTGCTAATAAATATAGGGGTTCTTACAGTGACAGTATTGGGAGTGGAGCACTGTGACTTAATGGCTACAAGGTCAAATATTTATTCAATCACCTGACCTCAACTTGTGTTTCCAACTTTGCTAATCAATTTGCCTTGCAGGATGAATTGATTTGGGGAGCAGCATGGTTATACAAGGCAACCAGGAGTCCTAATTATTGGAACTACGTAAAACAGAACATAGATGCCATGAATTTGGAGTCCAATGTAGTCCTAAGAAATGTGGAAGGCCAAGCAGTTGCATACAATGGCCGAGATGTCACCGAATTTGGGTGGGATGCAAAGCATGCTGGCATTAACATCCTTGTTTCTCTAGTAAGCTACTTGTTTCTCTTTCATAGTGGTCATGAATGTGATCCTTGGTTAAGTTTTGTTCCTTGTTAATTTGTAGTAGATGATGACTAACCCCGTCAAGGCCAATCCCTTCATTCCCAAAGCGGATGGGCTTGTTTGCTTCATTGTGCCCGAATCACCTGCTCCCAAATCAGTCACATACTCACGAGGTAGTTGCGACGACTAAGCTAATGATTTCGACTTACAGTTTGATAACATAACAATACTCAAGCGCGTCTTGTTATCATCAGGTGTGCTCTTGTTCAAACCTGGAGGAAATAACATGCAAGTGTGCAACATACAACCGCTTTATCTTTTCTTCTAGTAGTTTATGCTGGCTATATGAAAGCTGCAAGAAAAGTTGTAAATTGTGGGAACAATGTTGTTGTACTGTCACTCCAGCTAGGCTGGTGGAACTCACAAAAGGACAGGTAGATTGCATTAAGCCAGTTAAATTCTTACCTAGTAGTATTCTTTAGTTAACTGACATGTAATGCAGTTTGTTTGGCTGAAATTCTGGTATGTTCAGGTTGATTATATACTGGGAAGCAATCCTAATAGCATGTCATACATGGTGGGATATGGTACAAGATTTCCCCAGAAGATACATCACCGCGTATCGGTGATACCTTCGATTGATCAACACCCCAAACACATGCAGTGTCATGAAGGAGCATGTATTTCAAAGCTCAGGCTCCGAATCCAAACTTGCTGATAGGTGCAATCGTTGGTAGACCAGCTCTGGATGATACATTGGAAGATTCTCGATATAATGTTCCACAATCGAAGCCAACCACATGCATTGATGCACCTTTTGTTGGTGTTTTGGCTTACTTCACATCGCCATCTCCCTAAAAAAATTTGGTAGTTTTGTGCTTTGATGACATACATGTTCTGGCAAGTCGGCTATGTTCCAAGTTGTTTTTTATTTTTCATTATTTGAAATATGTCATACTTGCCGAGGCCCAAGTTTCTGGAGATCCAGCACCATGCCCAGGCCCATACGGTTTAGGCTTGTCTTCTCTGGCCATTACTGGCTGTTATCTATTTGCTTTGTGAAGGAGTGCTCCATATTGGAGGAAACTACAGAGGAAAATTTTTACAAACAGGATTATAATCATCATATGATGAGATTAGTAGTTTCTTAGAGCTTGATTTTTAGAATATTTAATACACTAAAACATCGAAACCTTTTTATTTTTTATTTTTTATTAACTTTATTTTTTTCTAATTTTAAAAAATCAAAAAAGAAAATTGAACCATGATTATTGAATTTTATCAGTTCTAGAAGTGTTTACAAATCATTATTTTAGAGTAAAAAAATTATGAGAAAATAAAAATATGCAATTTTAGTCAAAAATCATGTGTTATAGTCCGCAATACGTTTTGAGTAGAAATCATAGTCTTCATGGTATTGGAAAGACCTTTTATTTATTTATTATTATTTTTTTTAGAAAAAGAAATTAAAGGGTTCAGTAACTGTAGGGTGGCATAAACTGGATTAATTATTGGTGTAATTTGGATATGACAATTCATGAAAGCAACATTATGAAAGGCTGCCGGAAAGAAGCTATTAGCCTCCATAATTATATGGCTTTTATCTAATTTGAATCAAAAGCATTCACATCTAAATCAGGAAACTTGTTTAGTCTAGGGGTTTCAGTTTATATATTTGAACGCATACAACGGCAAACACATCTAAATCACATAGAATTTAACATCTTCCATCAAAACTATATTATTCAAGTATGAACCGAGGCGTATCTGTTGATCAAAGCCAAGGCATTGCTAGTCAATTGTGCAGTGTTCACAATCCGACCCCTCACAACAGTCTTCAAATTCCCATTTAATCCATTACCAGCAAACCCATCCGAGCAGGTGCTCTCATCCGTCAAGGCAGCACTAACCCAAGTTTGTACATCACTTATCATAAGCTCAAAACCAGAACTCCTAAAGTTAACCATCTTGGAAATAGACCTCTGAAGCTCGTCCACCGAGTCACTCAACAGTTCGACGCAGTCCCTCATGGCAGCAACTTCTCTAGGCCTCATGCCATGGCCGTGGGAGAGCCTTAACATCATAGTGGAGCTTGATTTAGCAGACGAAAGTGTCACATTAAGGGCAGCACAAGCAATAAGTTTAGGACTTGTTTGGATGACACTTGCTTGGCCGGAGAGAGAGGCAAGGCAGAGTTTTGGGTAGATTGTTGCACCACAAGATGTTTTAATGAACTCGGTATTTGCTTTCGAAGCAAGGTCTCTAGCTGCTGAGATTAAGCAGAATATGCTACAAGTAGTGAAGAGCAGTACTGTGAGAGAAGATGTAGAGAACTGTTTAGATAATGAGAGTTCCATCTGTTTCTCTGTGTTTCAATACTTAGGCAGCAGAGTATTTAGCAGTGGAGTGATGAAAGGAGAGGGAAAAGTACTGATTTATAGAACCAAAAAGAAAGAAGAAGCAACACCAATTTGTGATAATCCTTAGCAGTCTTGGATCAACTTGGAGAAATTTAAGTCTAAAAAGCGATGTGAAACAAAAGCATGTTCCTTCCAGTTACTCTTATCTTTAAATTTTGTAGTTAAGAATGGTGAAAAACATTGGCCGACTTGTGAAAATCTGCCTTTCCCCATTTTGGAGCAAATCCAAAAGGAATTCATTGTCTGAAAGGGACAAGAAACGGAAGGATATCTTCTTTGATAAAATATGGAGGAAGGAAAAATATCGTACGGAGCAAATAAAGATCATGCAAAATTATTGTCCTACAGATACCAAATAGGGCATGTCGATCAATTTTAGGCTTTTTATATTTTTAGTAGGAAGATATTTCTTGAACCTTATAGGCCTACAAATATCTTAACACTTTTTTTTTTGGTCAAAAAAGCTCATAATATCTTTACATTCAGCCCTTTCCCAGTGGTCTGCATCCATATGCGGTGTTAAACCATGGAGCATTGGTCCTTGATTGTTGGTTATGATTGATTTTCTCTGTGAATGATTAGTGTTCTGTTTAAGAACAAGCTAAATTAACAGAGAGAGAGAGTAATGTTTCAGAGAGAATGAAGATTTCAAGTGTATTTATTCATCTCATACAATGGGATATTTATAGGAATACATTGTAGTGTGAAAGCTCAAAGAGAAAACCAAAATGATAACAATCTCAATGATGAATTCTGCCATGCTTGTTGCCCCTTGGTAAAATATGTTACATAAGTCTTCATACACTCAAGTACCTATGTTTATACATTCAAATACCTATCTATACATTTAAGTATTTACATGATATATACATTTATAGTATAATACATTTATACTACAACACTTTCCCTTGGATATTACATGTCAATAGTATTGTGTTGGTGGTGCGCTTCGAAGTTGCCTCGTTAAAAACCTTGTCAAGTAATAAAACCCTAGTGGGAAAAAACAATCTTGGTCGAAGGAGAAAAAGAGCACAACGCGCGTTGAGTGTGGAGTATGTTTCTAGATACTCCCCCTGATTTAGATTCCCCTTGAAGATCGTGGGAGTTCGGATATCCTTCTTAATCCGATGCTTTTTACATGTTTCTCGAAAGGGGATTTTGGTAATGACTTAGAAAATAAGTCAGCTACGTTATCTTCTGATCGGATTTGATTTACTTCAATATTCAGAAGTGTTTGTTGTTGCTGATTGTAGAAGAATTTCGGCAATATATGCTTGGTATTGTCGCCCTTGATGAAACCTAATTTCAATTGCTCAATACAAGCTGCATTATCCTCGTAAATGCATGTAAGTTCATTTGTGGTAAATTTCAAACCACAAGTTCCTCGAATGTGTCTATTTACAGACTTTAGTCATATGCACTTACGCACGGCTTCATGTAGGGCAATAATCACTGCATGATTTGAGGAAGTAGCAACAAGGGTCTGTTTTGTAGATCTCCAAGATATCACGGTGCTTCCCATGGTAAAGACATAACCTGTTTGGGAGCGACCTTTGTGAGGGTCAGAGAGATACCCTGCATCAGCAAAGCCCGTCAAAACATCATTATCATTTTGATGGAGGGGAGGAGAAGAACGTCGGTCACTATGGATAGTGTTGCCGGCGTTCACATTTCTTTTCTCTCTGTAAGGATAAAACAAGCCCATATCAATCGTACCTTTCAGGTATCGAAAGATTGTCTTTATACCAACCCAATGGCGGTGTGTTAGCGCAGAACTATGTCGAACTAACAAGTTTACTGCAAATGAGATATTCGATCTTGTGCATTTAGCTAAATACAATAATGTGCCTATTTCACTTAGATATGGTATTTCAGCCTCTAATAAATCTTCATCCTCATTCCTTGGATGAAACGGATCATTCATGGGCTCAAGACTACGGTTGATCATGGGAGTACTCACAGACTTTACTTTATCTTCATTAAAGCGCCTTAGTAACTTTTGAGTATATGCTGACTGATGGATCATAATCCCATCATTACGGTGCTCGAGTTCTATTCAGAGGCAAAACCGTGTTTTCCCGAGATCTTTCATATCAAATTCAGATTTCAAATATTTAGCAGTTTCTTTTAACTCATGTAGAGTTCCAATTAGGTTCATGTCATCGACATAAACTGCTACAATTGCAAATCCGGATCTTGTCCTTTTAATGAACACGTAAGGGCATATTTCATTGTTAACATATCACTTCCCAATCAAGTAGTCACTTAGACGGTTATATCACATCCCCAGATTGTTTCAATCCATATAGTGAGCGTCTTAATCTTATTGAAAAAGCGCTCCGTGGTTTAGAGCCACTTGATTTGGGTAATTGAAGTCCATCTAGAACCTTCATGTATATCTCTGAATCTAAATCCCTATAGAGATATGCTGTAACCACATCCATGAGCTGCATGTCAAGTTTTTCGGAAACTACCAAACTGACAAGGTAGCGGAACGTTATAACGTCCATTACGGATGAATATATCTCCTCATAGTCGATTCCAGGGCGTTGTGAGAAACCTTGCGCCACAAGGCGGGATTTATATCTAACAACCTCATTTTTCTCATTACGCTTTCTAACAAAGACCCATTTATGGCTAACAGGTTTTATATTTGGTGGTGTCAGTGTTATAGACCCAAATACCTGTCTCTTTGTTAGTGAATCCAATTCAGTCTGGATCGCATCTTTCCATTTGGACCAATCTGCTCTTCGTTGATATTCTTCAACGGAGCGAGATTCGATATCATTGTATTCTATAATTCCTTTTCCAATATGATATGCAAATCCATCATCAATAGCCATAGAATTTCTGTCCATAATTATATGTATACTAGTGTAATTCATGGAGATCTCTCTATTCTCTGGAATTGGTTCTGCTACCTTAGTAAGTTTCTTTAAATAGCCGAGTTACTGTGGTAAGTTTCCAAATTTGGAAACTTACCCAGCTCTTTCTCTCTCTTCTTCCCCTATTCTTCCTTCCTCTTCGGCCCGATTCTTCCTCCTCCGAATTCTTCCATCTCCGGCCACCCCACGGCGAAACCCGGACAACCCTCGGCTCGTCTCTCCCTCCTTGTCATGCCTACAATGGTATTTTGCGGTGTCTCGACCGGAGGAGCTCGGAATTGAGCCACGAAGTTTACTGTAGCAGATTGGGTTTTTCGGCGATTTCCGACGATTTCGGCCATCTCCGGCCACCAAACCGGTGTCAAAGGTTTGGTTTTCTTCACTGATCATTTCCCCTATGGCCTTGTGTCTCGATTTGCTGTGTAGAAGTTGAATTGTTGAATTGTTGAATTGAAATTCTAGGGTTCTTGAGAAATTTATGGGTTTTTGTACTCCGATCGGATTCGACTGTTTTTAAGCATAATTTGGATGTGTTGTAGTTGAATAAAATGATCAGTGGGTGAAATTGATGTTGTACATGAAATTTGGTGGCCATAGGAGGAGGTTGTTCCCGGCGCGTGACCGCCACTTGCCGCCACTGTGGGCGTCGCGTGAGGTGGAGTAGGGCAGGTTTATGATGGCTGTTATTTAGCTAATTAATCACTGGTACAATGTAGTTTCCATAATTGTAACTTCGAGTTGAATTTGTGAAGTGTAGATATGGTTTTCGTTATGGTTGTTCAAAGGTGGAGTTCGTGAATTGAATTATGGAGAAACCATTTATCGGGTTTCCTTAATCGTAAGCCCTTAAGTTAAGGAAATGAAGTTAGAGGAGAAAATTGGGAGATTTTAGGTATTTAAGAACAAATTGGGGTATGGTTGTGTTTATGATGAATTTAATTTTCCGTCTTGTAATTATCGGTTTATGAACATTATATTGTACATGACGTGAGGAGGATTCCCACGAGGAGGGTTCGGATCCATGTCAGGCTTAGCCGTATACTGTGAGTGGACGTTTGATTTTTAATTCATGCATGCAGTTAAATTTCTTAAGTTACGAAATTATCTAAATTATCTTTTTATATAATTAGCATATTATTCGATTTTATTTACGAAATTATTTATCGTTCGGATTTTTGGATTAGAAGTTATTATGCTTTATTTTAATCCATTACTTGAAATAATTTACGATAATGTGTTTCCGAGGGTATTTCCAGAAATGAAAACATTATTTTATTTTACCGATTTAAGTTTTCCGAGGAATCCTTGGAAATGGGATATTCTTTTGGACATTATAGAATTATTTTGTTGTTGTTTATTGATTTACGACTTCGAGATTATGTTGGTGTGCGGGGTCACATCATTGGACTTTATTTTCCCTTTTTGTGAGATATTGGGAAATTTTATCGATTTTCGATTTTCGTATGGTTTTTACCTACCATACCTGGGTCGATATTGAAGGAATGGATGGATTTCAAAACTTTTTAATTAGTGCGGAATTAGTTTAACAATTAAACTACTAACTAAACATAAAATCCATTCCTTTAACCCATGATCTTGGCTTATTATGATATGTATATAAACATAGCATGCATAGTAATGAAGAACAAAGAGATAGTTTATGTTCTACTCACCCTTGGAGCGTGATTTTAATCTGATCCAAGTGAACCACCAAAGTTCCTCTCCTTGATCTCTCTTTGTGTGTGTTTCCTCCACCTTGAAGCAGCTTGAATTAAGAACTCCTTCTTGTACTCTTTCTTGTGTTTGTGATCTTCTCCTTGATGTAACAAGTAAAGCCACAAAAATATATGGCCTCTAAGGATCTTCACCAAGTGAATCAAGAGATGAAGAAAGATGAAAGAAAAGAAGAAATTATGCAAGTGTTCTTCTTTCCTTTTAATTTTGTAATGGACCAAGAGAGAACTCTCTCTCTCTCTCTCTCTAATTTGAAAATAATAGTGTGGAGACACACTTATCATTTTTGTCAATGCTTTCACTTTATATAATAGGAAATAAATCCAATTACTAAAAGAAAAATATTGACTTTCATAAAGCCAATATATTGGCTGGTCCATACATTTTATTGGGCACTAAAAATGTGTCTTAGGCTTTCATTTAAATCTCATTTAGTGAAGCCTAAGTCCACACCAAAAACCCGACAATCGTTTAGGCCCAATAGGTTCGGTTTTACCCGAAACTCCTAATTATGTTCAAATAATAAATCTAATTAATTATTTGGTCATAACCAACTCTTGTTTAATCTTCTTCATATACAATCTCAAGGATCCATTTATATGGTGTGCGATCTCTTAGGTTCTAATTAACAAGGCAGTGAAGTTTATAGAAACCATTCTATTTTATTTACGAATCAAAAACTCCATTTTTGATTCTCCCTTGTTATTAGGATTATAAATGTTTATTAATCCTCGGGGACTTCACAAGTCATGAGTAACGTCTTGCAACATATCATGACTACCCTAGTTAATATAGAATGACAAAGAACCTATTCAATTGGAATTACAATACAATACGGTCCTTCTCTAACACTATGTTCTAAATCACATCATCAGGGTATGGAACTAACATGTCAATCCCCTAATGTGATTTTCATTCTTACGTGATTCTTAGAATGTGATTAGAAACTCCTTTTTAATCTCTTCAATGCTTTGGCCAAAGACTCATTGAATCACATCTTTGAACATACACCTTATTTACTTAAGGATAGAGATTCCTTATTGTACACTCACATGTCTCCATGACCGAATTGATTATACCAATGAATGCATCTATTATATCCATTACAGGACATAATATTATTGCATCATCAAGCGATAATCCATTCACTCATAAGACAACTATGGTGTCTCAGGTCAAAGGACTAATTTGTATTATTGCAATTTAGAGTTCAAGTTTGACATGTAAGTAAGACTCCATACAAGAACTCTAATGATCGCGTTCAGTGTACTCTTTATGTTAAGATCACCCACATACTTGTATTAGTGTCTCTACACAAATGACAAGAGACATATCATCCTCCATATTGAGCATACATAGTATGTGCTAGTCTTTCCGGATTATCAATGTCCAGGTGATAATCCTATGACTAGGAACCTTTTAGGATAAGAGTGCGACAGAGTAAATGTCTCACACATCTAATTCTTTAGATTACTTTCTCTTTAACTCATATTCCTTGAACCTTGTTCAATAAAATATTAAATATAAACAATGAACAATAAACTTGCCATTTTTTTATTAATAATAATTACAATAATAATTACATCAAAATGATTGTTTTAGGACACAATTCCTTCAGATATAAATTATTGCTAGCTAGCCTATTAGTACTCCTCCCTACTTACTTCGTGTTTGTGGGTGAGTAGAGCCGAGCATGGGATGCTCAAGAGTGTGAGACACTCCGACCCGAGCCTTAGCGGCTCCCTTTTTATCGTATGGTGATAACGTTTTCCCCATACTAATTATTTATTTATTTATTTATTCGTTCGACTAGCGGGGCTAGTCGAACTTTCTTTAAACCAGCGGGGCTGGCTTGGTTACACAAGTTGTATAAAATTATTTTTACGAGGATTGTTTTTCCTTATTGCATGCATGGGAATGTTTTAAACAAATAAACGCGGGAAAGTAAGAAATATTTTCTTCTTTTAATTATTTATTTTTGTCCACTCAAACTAACGTTTTATTTGCTTACTTTCCCCTGGGCCTTTCGGTTTCTTTTGCCCAGTTCGCAGTGCTGCTGTTTGGCATTGAGATCGAGGCTTAACACCATTCCTGCCACGTATCTTCCGTAGGTTATTTATTAACCTACCTCTCGTATTATATTTTATCTTATCCTTAGATTGCTCTGATGACCTTGGAAGGCTTGGTTTTATTGTGTATTTATTGAAGTTTATCGGAGTTGAAGATTCAAAATCTCCGGATTGTATTACATAAACTCTTCCATCTTTACACTTAGATTTTATACTTGGTAAATTGTGGGTTGTTGTGAGAAGTAGGATGACTTCGGTTTTGTTGGGATTTGAACTTAGAAGTGTTTTACTTTTATCGTTACAACAGGTTGGGTTGTCCACTTTTAGGAGAAGTTCTGTCGAATTTTTCAGAAAAGTGGGCCCTGCATGCCCATCTTGGAAATTAGGGGGAATTTTCGGGATGGGTTCTGACACATCAGGCTCATACCCAGTCATCATCTGGGATGCAGAAAAGGGTTGGGTGGCAGTGGGTCTCAGACGAATAAGCATAGCTGCATGTAATATTGCATAGCCTCAATCAGAAATAGGAAAATTGGGCGCATAACCAATGCCCTAGCAACCATTTGAAGTCTTTTAATGGCAGCTTCTGCGAAACCATTTTGGGTGTGTACATGAGGGACAAGGTGTTCAACCTCAATCCCAATGGACATGCAATAATCATCAAAAGTTTTTGATGTAAACTCTCCAACATTGTCAAGGCGAATTGACTTAATAGGATGATCACGGTGGTGAGCCCTTAACTTAATGATTTGTGCTAGAAGTTTAGCAAATGCAGCATTTCTTGTGGATAAGAGCATGACATGTGATCAACGTGTCGATGCATCAACTAACACCATAAAATATCTAAATGATCTGCAAGTTGGTTGGATAGGTCCACAAATATCACCTTGTATTCTTTGTAAGAATGATATATTTTCTTTAGTATCCTTTGCATAGGATGGTCTCGATCCTACCTTTGCTAAAGAGCAAGCTTTGCAAAACGACTGATATGCTTTAGAAGTAACTCTTTGGACCAATGTTTGGTTCGTACTTCTTTTCGTTTTGAAGAATGGATGTTCGTGTGAAGTTTTTAATATATGGAGCATCATATCACGACCTGGATGTCTCAAACGGTCGTGCCAAAGCCTGTATGTGTTAGGATCCCATAAATTTTCATTCATGACATGGTTGGATTCAATGACTCTAATAGTGGTTGCATACAATCCACTAAAGCGACACATAAGTTTCTCTAATACTCGTGTATTTCGTTAATTTTTAGAGGTGATGCAAAGGAACTCTTATACATTCTCACAATGTGTTTCCACATGAAAATCATTGACTCTTATGTCTTTAAAGCTTAATAGGGTTCTTTCAGCCCTTGGAGCATATAGAGCTTCGGCGACATAAATATTTGTGCCATTTGGTAACAAAAATTGGCTTCTTGCTCTCTTGCTTCCCTGTACTCCTTGTAGCGTGCAGCTAGTTGGGTACTTGCATGACATTGCTTAAACCAATGCTAGATTGATCCACATCGATGACACATGTCATTGTGGTTACCTCCCTTCATTTGAGGTGCACGTTGTGGATATTCTCTAGGATGGTTGCTGCTACTACCACGGCGCATGGTGCGACCTCCACGGCTCATGGTGCTATTTCCACGGTCTGTGTTGTCATATCTCCCTCTTCCACTTGTGGAGTTGCCATCACGTGTGCCCACTCTAAAGTTGCGGTTTCCTTCTTCATTAGGGCGGTTATATGGACATGTTCGTCCTCCATGTCCCCTATTGTTAGGGTACCGCTCCTTGCGCCCTCTCTTGGGTGCATTATAATTTTCCTCAACGGATCTTCAATTATAATTCTTTACGAGAATGTTGTCATTCTTTTTAGCTACAGACAAAATATTAATGAGCTCATTGAACCTCATAATTCGTCCAGCATTTACTTCAGTGCGATATTGCTTTGATAGCAAAATTGCTGTAACGGGGAAGGTGGAGAGAGTTTTCTCAATTAGCTCTTCATGTGTGAGGGGTTTTTGACAGAACCTCAACATGGTTTTGAGGTGAAGAGTTTCTGAATTGTACTCAGCAATAGACTTGAAGTCGGAGAAGCGTACATCATTCCACTGAACCTTCAAGTCAGGGAAAAGGGAATCTTGGATATTGTTAAAGCGCTCTGCTAGTGCCCCTCATAGATCCTTTGCATCTTTGATGGACATGTACTCTAATCTGAGTGCTTTATCCATATGATGTCGCATCAAGATGATTGCTTGTGCATGCTTTTTGGGTGTTCGTGGGAACACAAGACTCGCGTATGGTGCATGGATAATTGGCAATATCCCTTTCGATGTGAGATGGTTCTCAACGTCGGTTTTCCAGCTATGGTAATCCGAACATGTTGAGTCAAGGATTTGAAAATCGAGTCTAGGTTCATTCGACATCCTTGAAGATAAGAAGAAAATATTAGTTTCGGAGTTTAAACTTCCACGAAAAATAATAAGATTTCCAAGCTATGCTACCAAGAAATCAATTTCCAAGAATCATTGTGAACACTCTTAGTTCATTGATTACGAACACTCTTAGTTCGTTCGGCGTGAATTTCTATAATTCCACTTTTAATTGTAAGTTCCCGAGAAAAAGGAAAAAGGAGAGAAAATGAATAAAAACTCAGAAACGGGAACTTTTAGTAAAGAATACCTTGAAATAGTGTTGCCGGAAAATTTGGCCGAAAAACGTTATCGGAGGTGAGCGAAAGGATCGCTGGAAAAAATCGAGAAGATAATCCAAAAAATGTCGAAAAGTCGCCGGAAAAAATGTTGAAAAGTCTCCGAAAAAGTCGTTGGAAACTTGCCCCGTAGATCTGTCGGTAGCTGCTGCGCAGCTGCTCAGCAGTTGTCTCGGTAGCTGCTCGGCAAGTGCTAGGCAGATGTCGGCAGGTGCTGTTGACAGGTCTCGGCAGGTGCTGTCTACAACTCTCGACAGGGCTTCTCGACAGCTGCTGCGCAGCTGCTCGGCAGGACTCGGCAGTAGTCCGGTTCGTGCTCAAAACTTCCGGCTACCGGTTCAGGCCTTTTTCGGCCGGTTCTGGAGATTCTAAGGCCGGTTCCGGGCTTCTAAAATCAAGGGCTTTGATATGAGCTAGGGTTTGGGGGTTTTTTGTAGGTTTGGAAAAATGACTTCGATTGATGAACTCTACTCTTGTCAATTTTCGATTCTAATTCTAAAGCAACTTCGTGCTGATAACGTGTTTAAGAACAAGCTAAATTAACAGAGAGAGAGTAATGTTTCAGAGAGAATGGAGATTTCGAGTGTGTTTATTCATCTCATACAAGAGGGTATTTATAGGAATACATTGTAGTGTGAAAGCTCAAAGAGAAAACCAAAATGATAACAATCTCAATGATGAATTCTGTCATGCTTGTTGCCCCTTGGTAAAGCATGTTACATAAGTCTTCATACACTTAAGTACCTATGTTTATACACTCAAGTACCTATCTATACATTTAAGTATTTACATGATATAGATATTTATAGTATAATACATTTATACTAAAACACGTTCTAAGTTCTCCAGTTTTAATCATGTTTTTCCGGCTCCCATGTTTTATATTGACTTCCTATTCTCAAAGTAAAAGAAAAACTATGGGTAAAATCTATAAGGGCTAAATGCAGATTACTACCTTGTAGCTTGGGTCCAAAATCAATTCAGTCTCTGAACTTCTAATTTCATCAAAAACACCCCTGCACTTTCAGTTTTAATCTAATAGGTTCAATTTGTTAGTTTTCCGACAATTGAGTTATTTAACTTGTTAACGTGGCTCATATATGGCTTATGTTTTATGATGTGGCGTCGAGGTGACCTGCATAGTCAATTTAGGAGTGAGTCCTACTATTAAAAATAAATAGTTTTTCAACAAATAATCCAACTATAACTTGAACTCATAACATAATATTAACGAATTTGATCTATTAGATCAAAATTGAAAGTGCATATGTGTTTTTGATTAAATTAAAAGTCCAGAGACTGAATTGATTTTGGACCTAAATCACATGTTAGTAACCAGTATTTATGATGATAAAATCAAGGAGTTTTGTTCATGTATAAGTGTAAAACCCAGCACATGCAACAAGACTCGTATTTTTCAATCATCGTCGAAGTTTTCAAGCTAACTAGTAAACCTACAAGGACTACAAATTAATAACATATACAGAGCAAACATATGTAAAACACATCAAATTCGCGCATTAAGCATTTATATGTACAATTACAACACCAAGTTAAGAACATTGTACATATAACTAGTCCAATCTCAGCAATTGATAACTATGCATAAATGTTTTGTTAAGAGACAACTTTTTATTTATCAAACACTTCCTTCAAACATTTCAGTCATTTCGAGGGTATAAAGCTAAGGACAAAGGAAAATGATACTAACGTATAACCAAATTACAAGACTTATTCAATTAAGGAAAACTTAGAAACTGAAAAACAATCCATTAATGCACAGCAATGAATTGCATTTACCTCACCTTAATTACCATCTTTATTTCTTTGATCATCAACTATTAGTATCAATGTTCCTTAATTGTCAATTGCTTGATCTTAGGATCCTACTTGTATTGATTGTAATTGTTGACCTATAGGATCGGAGCTAAACTGATCATCAGTTCTATAGTGTACTTATTGTCATAGCGTATCTTTACGATCTAAATTGATACTCAGTCCTGTGGATAAGTTGAAACACATCAATGAGAAAGTATGAAACATTTTTCTCCCAATCTTCTTTATGGTTTTTAGAGCCTCTGTCTAACAACATAATCCCTTTTCTCTGTTTTTTTCCCCCTCTTTCTTTTCCTCTCTTCAGATCAAATGGCCACTCCAAACACCACCACCACCACCTCCAATTTCCTCACTATCAAGCTTGATCGGATTAACTACTCACTATGGTTAGCTCAAATCACTCCCATACTCAAGAGCGTGAGATGGTGGCAATAACAGTGGGTGTGAGGGAGCCATTGATCTATCTGAGGTTCATTTGGTCAGTAGCCATCCACTCTTCATACGCTGGGTTGACCGTGTTAGTTAAATCACCAGCTTCATTACGGAGAAAGGCTTCAGGACAAGGTTTTGTGCCATCAACAAAACTCATGAGGTTGCGACTCCTGAGTAAGGGAGTGATTTGAGCTAATCCATAGTGAGTAGTTAGTCTGATCAAGCTTGATGGTGAGGAAATTGGAAGTGGTTGTGGTGTTTGGAGGTGCCCATTTGATCTGGAGAGAGGAAAAGGAAGAGGATAAAAAAAGAAGAGGAAAGGGATGATGTCGTTAGAAAGAGGCTCTAGATACCATAAAGAAGATTGGGAGAAAAATGTTTCATACCTACTCATTAACGTGTTTCAACTTATATACAGGACTGAGGATCAATTTAGATCCTAAAGATCTGCTATTACAATAAGTACACTATAGGACTGATGGTCAGTTTAGATCCTATAGGTCAGCAATTACAATCAATACAATTAAGATCCTTAGATCAAGCAATTGACAACTAAGAAATATTGATACTAATAGTTGATGATCAGAGAACTAAAGACGGTAATCAAGATGAGGTAAATGCAATTCATTGCTTTGCATTGATGGATTGCTTATCAAAAACTACTTATGCTTTTAGTTGTTGACAATGTAACGGTTGATTCTCTTGACTTGCCAATCCATTGGACTCCAGCTTTCATGGGAGGCGGATGCAGCGGCTTCCCCACAGTACTGCGTGCAACGTTCCTTCCCTTGTTCACTAAGGTAGGAATATGATCGACTCTCTTTCCAGGAGGCAGATATTTTTGCTGCTCCGACGCTCCCCTTGTTGCTCCAGCAGTTGTTGTTTTGTGACAACGAAGAGGTGGAGGAACATAATAGCAACTCTGGAAGAAAGGATGGTGGAGGGCCTCTGCAGCTGTTGGCCTCTTGGAAGGGTCCCAAGAACAAAGTGAACTAATTAGGCTAATTGTATGATCACTAACTGATGGAATAAGTGACGAAAGATGAACACCAGCCAACTGTGGAAACTGGTAGTTCATATCTCTTGCAAGACGAAGCCCATCGGCCCATGAATCCTCGGTTGGCGTGCCGAGTACACTGCAAATTTTGTACATTTCATCTGCTTCACTAATACCAGGAAATAGAGGGCGGAGAATAAGCAACTCGGCCATGATTGCACCCATTGCCCACATATCAACTTTAGAGGTATACAAACCTGGGAACAAGAGTTCCGGAGCTCGGTACCAGCGTGTCGACACATATTCAGTATAGGGTGGTTGGGAATCGATTTCCCGAGCAAGACCAAGATCTGCAATCTTGATTTTGAAATCTTTTGTAACCAACAAGTTCTCCGGCTTAAGGTCGCGATGAAAATATCCGCGTTGATGCATATAAGCAAGGCCTTTGAAAACTTCCAAACACCAATTTCTCAATTGAGATTCAGGGAAAGGCTTTACCTCATCTTTCATAAGCTGGTACAGGTTGAACTCCATATAGTCGAACACAAAGTACAAAATATTATTTTCTGATAGGATCAAATCTTTTAGCTTCACAATGTTTGGATGATTCATTTTCTGCAATGACTTAACTTCTCGAAGACTCATGCACTCCTCCCGTGAATAGTATCTTTTCTTGAGTTGTTTAATTGCAACAACTTCACCAGTCTGCTTATTTTTAGCTCGCCAGACAGTCCCAAATGCTCCATGGCCAACTTCCTTTATTAACTCGTACCTCTCCATTCTTCCACTAGAGAAACACAAGCGGTGAGTACTTGAGGATGGCAGTACCCGCCTTGATGACTTGAGTTCTGATTACTAAAAGTGAAGAGCAAAGAGGGTTTGTAGGTATGTTTTATAGCTTTCTATCACTTCAATCCTGTTGACTGTAGGAGAGAGTGTTCTCGTAAGTCTTTGAGGATTTGGATTACTTGAATTACTTCTATTCTGTTAAGTGTAGGATAGAGTGCTCTCCTAATTCTTTGGGGATTCGGTTATTAATCCTGGTCTTAGTAGGCTAAACAAAAGGGAGGGTCCTGATCAAATGATAAAGGGTAAGTTAAAAATTTGTCAGAGACTATCGAAGTTTTTTTATGGCTAAATTTGGTCAAGTCATATAATATTGACGGACTGGCTGTCCTTAATTAGCTATCCAGGTTGATTGATGAGCAAGTTTAGGGAAAAGCTTTTGGCAACAATCTGCAACTAACATATCGACACTATTACTACAACTAATCAACTACATCTTTTATAGATCTCTTTTTTTTTTTACATCTGAATCCTCACTTGATCAGTTGAACCACTAAGATTAATGAAGATGGCCAGAGAGTTCCATTTTCAATCCCATATGAGACACATATCTATTGATTCAAGTAAAAATTCTATCATGCTACAAAAGAGTATTTTCAGCAAAGTTGCATTAAAATCAAGTGTTGTATTCCTGGCTATTCCTGGCTTCTTGGTAGGGGACATTGTGACGAGGATATCGACCATCCCACTATTAGCGCCACATTCATATATATGACTGCAGGTAGTGTGACATATCAACTCTGTTTTCATTCTGGGGTCATGTTGAACCAATACGATAGCTGCCATTAGCCAAGTTGATGAACCCGACTTGGCGACTTGTTTAGCTTGGTCCCCTTCAAGAAACCACTGGACTTTACCATGATGGAAAATGCGTTCTCTCTCTAGAAAATCAGACGACCAAGAGCGGCCTGGGACCATGGCCCCAATTTAAACAAGGATTAGCCTGCTGTCACCGTCTATTAAAAAGTTACCAGGGTTCTTGATTTTAACTCTAGCTACCTTCCACTCCCTAGTCAGTAGTTACTTGTTGAGCAAACATGCACCATGTAAAAATTCACACATTAATCATTTACATATATATAACAATTACAATACCGCTTTAAGAACAAACCTATTAGTAATTGAGAACTTGGAGATAACTTTTTATCCAACACTCCTCACAAAAACTGTCTTACTAATATATAGTTTAATCTTAATCATGCATGTAGGGTAACTGGTCGAATTTAACCGTGAACTGAGGCGTATCTGTTGATTAAGGCCAAGGCATTGCTAGTCAATTGTGCAGTGTTCACAATCTTCCCCCTCACTACAGTCTTCAAATTCCCGTTCAACCTATTTCCAGCAAACCCATCTGTGCAGGTACTCTCATCCGTTAAGGCCGCACTAACCCAAGTTTGTACATCACTTATCATCATCTCAAAATGCGAGCTCTTAAAGTTACCCATCTCGGAAATAGACCTCTGAAGCTCGTCCACCGAATCGCTCAAAACTTCGACGCAGACCCTCATGGCAGCAACTTCCCTAGGCTTCATTCCGTGGCTGTGGGAGAGACTCAACATCATTATAGAGGTTGATTTAGCGGAGGAAAGTGTCACGCTAAGGGCTGCACCCGCCATGAGTTTCGGACTTGTTTGGATTGCAGTTGCTTGGCTTGCAAGGGAAGTAAGACAAAGTTTTGGGTATCTTGTTACACTACAAGATGTTTTCATGAACTCAGTGTTGGTTTTTGGTGGAAGGTCTCTAGCTGCTGAGGTTAAGTAGACTATGCAGCAACTAATGGAAAGTACTATAAGAAGAGATGTGAAAGATGAGGAGGCCATTTCTTTCTTTGATTCTCTTTTCAAATTTTGGGAGGGAAGGGAGTGATATGAAATTAGGGAGCCAAAGATACTGTAGATACCTCTCACTATACATGGATAGTTTGCTACCTCACCAAGCATAAACAACACCCTCATGAAATCCAACCGCTACTTGCATCTTGTAGCCCTATGTTCAAGCTACGCTACGGTATCCGGAAGTGGCATATACGTCGTCGGGAAGCCACCTTTCCGGCCTTGCAAGGTTGCCTTCACAACATGGCTTCAAGACTAGAATAGTGGGTTCTTGTCTCACATCTAAGAAAATGTAAAGGAGATGGCTTCCTTCACCTATAAAAGGAATGCCTCCTCCCACAACTCAACACACTTCATTACATACTTTGTAATCCCAAACACACATACTACAACATTCAAGTGGATGTAGTTTCCCGCTATGGCGGGAAATGAACCACTATATTTTGCTTGTGTTGTTCTCTCTCTCTCTCTCATTCTCTAAAGCTAATTAGAGACCCCCAACGGACTCTTAACGTTAACCTTGGCGCTAGAAGCACTCGGTCTTCCTTGCCTTGTATTCTCAATCAAGCCTTACATCCGCCGCAACCCATCCTAGCGGTATCAACTTGGGCCCAGTGCTCACAAAAATCCAAATCAAGGTTGGTTGCTTACCAACTCCAGTCAATGCCCACTCAAAAAAAAAAAAGGAGAGACTTTTGATGTTGATTCACTCTAGACACCCAGAAAACGTCTTTGGGCACCCATGACGGTTCTTCAATCATCATCAGTGCCTCCGCTGAGCTCGCACCCATCCCACCTTCAATCATCATCCTCCGCTAGCGAGACTAGCGCCAGTTTTAAATCGCAACTCAATTGCCACCGCCGAGCTTCTGTCAAGCTGCAGCGCCGAGTTTCCGCTAACAAACCAAAACTTCAGTCAGCGGCACCGCCGAACGTCCTGCAGTGGCAGCACATAGCTTCTCTCAGTGACAGCGTCCTTTTTACTCTGACGCCATCTGACAACGTCAAAATGTCAAATGGCAACAATAGCATCACAAGGCATGATGCTTCCATCTCTCTTACTTGCATTCTTCTCTTAGCGGTAATGCACATAAGCACACGACGCTCGAAGCACCGCTAAGAAGTCACATCGCCAAACTTTGCACACCCAGAAATATACTCTAGGCACCCAGCAGACCTCTTGGCTTGTCGCTCAGTCTCCGCCAGGCGGTCACCGCCAGACTGTACTCTACTAAGCTCCACCGCCAAGCTAACGAGGTTAGCTGTAAACAAAAAAAAAAAAAAAAAAAATTGTGTGCCATCTTCTCTGGACACCCATAAAGTCTTGCACCAAGACTCCACCGCCAAGCTTGGGCTCCACAAATGTCAGACGGTCTTGCACTGCCAACCTTCTTCGTCAGCGGGTAGCGAACATGGTAGCGACCCAGCGGTACATGTGCTCCGACAATATCACGCCCTCCGTCAATGACAAGCTCGTCAACTAGCACACCAACGCGCCAGCAGCTTCAGTGGCACCGCTAGCATGAGTCAGCTGCAAAAAAAAAAAAAATTCACTTGTCAAATTACTCAGGACACACATTCATGCTTTGACGAAGCTTCACACTTTTGACTTCTTTGCTGTTGGACCTCGTTACACTCCTCTGTCGAGCCAGCAGCTAAACTCCGCTCCGCCAACAGAGCCACCGCTAAGCACGAGAAAATTTTACCTGGCATCTCCTTCTTCCTTAAAATTAGGACTCTTGGTGGTACGATCTAGCGTCAAGTCAGTCTCAGCCTTGGCCTCTGATCTGGGCACCCAAAATATTGTTTTGGGCCCATGTCTTCTTCTCTGCTAGTCACCGCCAACAAACAGCCATCCTCCGCCGGAAACGGATCGCTAGCCAACCTCTGCCGAAAAATCATCCGCCAACCACTACCGCCGGGGAAGGCTCCGCTAGAAACCAATGCTAGCAAGCCAGCTCTCCGCTGGAAACCTCCGCCAGCAAGACACAGCCAGGCCTTGCACCTCCGCCAAATCCAGCAGTAGCTTCCGCTAAGCAAGCACCTGCTGAGCACCAGCGGCCTCCATTCGGCCATCTTCCGCCACACTGTACACCGCCACTTTCAACCGCTAGCAAGCCAAGCCTCCGCTAGGCAACTTCAGCTGCACGCAACTCGTTGGGCAACTCACCGCCAAACAGCCGCCGCTGGGATCCTCCACCAGGCTCTGGACACCTAGAAATTACTCTGGACGACCATTCCATCTTCGATCATCCTCTCCGCCAAACTCCGAGCCTCCGCCGAGCTCTAGGTCTCCGTCGAACTCCAATCACATCTAACAACCATCACCAAACTCTGCTCAGTGAGGCTAGCGGCACCAACAAAGGCACAGCTAATCTGATCAGACTCCGCCAACCGTCGTCGCTAGCCAGAACTCCGCTCCGCCAACCCGCATCTCTGCCAAGGCTCGTCCGAGATCCTCCGCTGACCAACCCAGTTGTGCAGTACTCATCTTTTCTTCTCTTTGCACCAGAGCAATTATCTCCGTCGACAACAGCGTTCATCGCTGAGCTCTCAGGAAACCGCCAAAAGGTGGCCATCAACTGCATATGGTCAACCTTAATGAGTCAAATTACGAAACTTGCCGGTCCTACCGGTAGCGCGCGTTAACTATGATCAATCCTTCGGGCTCATCCCCACGTTCTTCACCGAGCCTTAACTTTGAATCTCTTGAAATTGAACACCTGGTCTCTTCACTGAACTTGCAGCAGAGCCAACCATCAAGATAAGTCTTCTTATCTCTTTATTTGGTTATTCACGTGCCTAGGTGTTCACACGGATGAACTAACTTAGAACAGTTGGTCAACAGATGCATGGTTAATAATTCAATGCCACGTCTAAGTTATGCTTGTCTCCTGTACACTCTTTTATGCATTGATGCAATTACACTCTCACGTGCTGCAATTAGACCATGATTTCATACACTTGTTATCAAATAGCATGACACAACATTATAATCATGCACACGTATATGCTCTTGTCTAAGCTACACATATCAACTACAATAGTTGTATACCACATACAAATACAAAACTTTTTATTTGGACGCCTTGTCTACACAGAACACTTTGTCTATTCATAGAGCATGGGCACATATAATTGAACCTGGCTAATGTTTTCTATATGCCTGCACATAACTATAGCTTAATTGCTAGACACATGCTACCATGCTCATAATATTATCAACACATTCAAATGGGTTTTGCTTATTTCTCCCATACAATTGAGCTATTCACCCTAAACTTCGAAGTTTATGGTACAAACCCACAAATGAAACAACATTTGCTTATACACTTTGCTCTACACTTTGCTTACAATTTTATCAAAGTACATATGCAAATTATTGATGTTGATTTTACAAATCCACATATTAATCATCTATTTTGTTTCAAGGAAATTTAACTATTTCTATTGAGCATTCAGCCGCAACTACGAGTTGACGGACATTATCGAAGTACTTTATCCGCCATAAGCAACAGACCATCATGCTCAGCCAACTCCGCTAGACTCCAAATCGGCATAAGATAAGTCACTATATCTTATCTCTTAAGCTCTTGCAATTAGAGCCTTTGCCATGACATACATGTCTCCATGACCCTTAAGCATGCCTACAAAATGTTATTAGCAACTTTACTACAAGTACATGCTATACACATACATGCTTAAATTCACTCTCAAATGACATTCATCTAGAAGCTTGTGACCCTTACGACTTAGTTAAACATGCTCGGATAAACGACTTGCTCGGGTTACGACTTGCTTGGGTATCGAGCATGGCCACTACTTGCGCTTGGGCCACGCCCCGTATGCTCGCACAGCGCCTACACGCTCAACTACACCCAATTTGCTCGAACAACCCAATTTGCTCGATCGACTTGCTCAGGTTACGACTTGCTTGGGTATCGAGCATGGCCACGACTTGCGCTTGGGCCATGCCCCGCATGCTCGCACAGCGCCTACACGCTCAACTACACCCAACTTGCTCAAACATCTCAACTTGCTCGATCATGTCCAAAATGCTTTACTTAAGCCCCAAGTTCACAAACGCTTCATACGATGTCATTGGGACTACTCCCACAATTTTATATGGACACCCATTACACTTGCCACTATCTCCTGTGCGTGTTATATGACAATAAGATCCACATATACAACTACCAATATTTTACATGTTCATACACATTAATGGAATATTGAATTCTTTTCGCATTCCATTAACACGAACGGTAACCAATACAACAAGCATTCTAAATATGCGCGTTTTTGTTTCATTGTGTAGATTAAAAGAGTCCCTTCTTGCTTACGGAGTTCGAGGACTTGTAGGGGCTAGGCGCCTCTCAGACTTTGTTTACGCTTGATGACTTCATGATTATAACTCCCCAACCAATAAGCTCCTCTTGGGGACTTCGGGGACTTGTAGATACCTCTCACTATACATGGATAGTTTGCTACCTCGCCAAGCATAAACAACACCCTCATGGGATCCAACCGCTACTTGCATCTTGTAGCCCTATGTTCAAGCTACGCTACGGTATCCGGAAGTGACAAATACGTCGTCGGAAAGCCACCTTTCCGGCCTTGCAAGGTTGCCTTCACAACATGGCTTCAAGACTAGAATAGTGGGTTCTTGTCCCACATCTAAGAAAATGTAAAGCAGATGGCTTCCTTCACCTATAAAAGGAATGCCTCCTCCCACAACTCAAAACACTCCATTACATACTTTGTAATCCCAAACACACATACTACAACATTCAAGTGGATGTAGTTTCCCGCTACGGCGGGAAACGAACCACTATATTTTGCTTGTGTCGTTCTCTCTCTCTCTCATTCTCTAAAGCTAACTAGAGACCCACAGCAGACTCTAACGTTAACAGGTACCAATTTATAGGACCAAACGACCGACCACACACACAAATAAAATAAATGAAAATTTCTCGATATACATGGCATATTATCTACTTGCAAAGGTTTTTATGGATTATTTGTTTCTCACATGTTCATTTCTTGATATTAAATTGATGCAATTTGCCCAATTGGGTGGGTCAATTAATTTGGGTCCAATACTTGTCCGAAAGGAACTGTGATACAGAAGCGACTCGAACCTATCTCTAGACTTAATGATTGAATGATGCTTGATTGATGAAATAATAGACTTGTTGTTAGTATAAATGTATTATGTATATATGTCTATATCATGTAATAGGTACTTGAGTGTATAATGTAGGTATAAAGACTTATATAACATACTTTATGCTAAGAGGCAATAAGCATTGCAATTATCATCATTGAAGATAACCATGTGGAGTTGTTTGATGATGATCATAGTTACCAAATTAGTTTTCTCTTAGAGCATTCACATTAGCTTTGTACTCCTATATAAACCCTCCATTGAGAGAAGAATAAACACACATTACTCTCTCCCTCCCTCTGTTAATTTATGTTTGTCCTCAAACACTTTATCAGCACGAGATTGCTCTAGAATTCAAATCAAATCGACAAGAGAAGAGGAAGTTCATCATCCAATTGAAGTCATTTTTCCAAACCTACAAAAAACCTCCAAACCCTATCACATATCAAAGCCCTTGATCCCAGAAGCCCAGAACCGTCTCTGAACCGCCTGAACGGGCCTGAAACCACCTGAACCGGCTGCCGGAAGATCTAAACCGATGCCGGACTGCTGTCGAGTCCTGGCGAGAGCTGCCGAGAAGCTGCGCAGAAGCTGTCGAGAGGACCTGCCAACACCTGCCGACAGCACCTACCGAGAGCTACAGAGAGGATCTGTCGAGCACATGCCGAGCGCCTGCCGACAGCACCTGTCGAGCACCTGCCGAGCTGCTACCGAGCACCTACTGACAGATCTGCAGGGCAAGTTTCCGACGACTTTTCTGGCGACTTTTCTGACATTTTTCCCACGACTTTTCGGACGATTTTCTCGAATTTTTCCAGCGATCCTTCCGGTCACATCCGACAACTTTTTTCTACCAAATTTTCCGGCAACACTATTTTGAGGTATTTTTTACTAAAATTTCCCATTTTTGAGTTTTTATTCCTTTTTCTTCTCTTTTTTTTTCTCGGGAACTTGCAATGAAAAAGTAGAAATATAGAAATTCACGCTAAACGAACTAAGAGCGTTCGTAATCAATGAACTAAGAGTGTTCATAATATTCGGACTAAGAGTGTCCGCAAGCATCAATTTATGACCATATTAAACATTATTGTTTTGGTCTAATCTAAATATTCTTGGAAACTGATTTGTTGGTAGCATAGCTCGGAAATCTTATTATTTTAGTTTTCGTGGAAGTTTAAACTCCGAAACTAATATATCTTTTCTTCTTATCTTCAGGATGTTGAATGAACCTAGACTCGACTTTCAAATCCTTGACTTAACAAGTTCGGATTACTATAGCTAGAAAATCGACATTGAGAACCATCTCACATTGAAAGGGATATTGCCAAAAATCCAGGCACCAAACGCAAGCCTTGTGTTCTAACGAACACCCATAAAGCATGCACAAGCAATTATCTTGATACGACGTCATATGGACAAAGCACTCAGATTAGAGTACATGTCCATAAAAGATGCAAGGGACATATGGGTAGCGCTAGAAGAGCGCTTTGATAATATCCAAGATTCCCTCCTCCCTGACTTGAAGGTTCAGTGGAACAATATACGCTTCTCCGACTTCAAGTCTGTTGCTAAATACAATTCAGAAACTCTTCGCCTCAAAGTCATGTTGAGGTTCTGTGAAAAACCTCTCACAGAGGAAGAGCTAATTGATAAGACTCTCTCGAAGTCCAGAGGTAGAGCGAAATACCTCCATGCCGAGAAAGTAATGCAGCAGATGCCACCTTCCCTGTCGCAGGACTTTTACTATCAAAGCAATATCGCACTGAAGTAAATGCTGGACGAATTACGAGGTTCAATGAGCTCATCAATGTTTTGCCGGTAGCTGAAAAGCACGACAACAACCCGTAAAGAATTATAATTCAAGACCAGTTGGAACCAAGAGCGTTCGTGAGCCGAATTATAATGCACCCAAAAGAGGGCGCAAGGAGCGGTATCCTAATAACAGGGGACATGAAGGGCGAATTGGTCAATATAACCGCCCCAATAAGGAAGGAAACCGCAACTTTAGAGCGGGCACACGTGATAGAAACTCCACACATGGGAGAGGTGGATATGGCAACACCGGCCGTAGAAGTAGCACCATGAGCCGTGGGTGTCGCACCATGAACCGTGGTAGTAGTAGCAGCAACCCTCCTAGGGAATATCCACAACATGCACCACTTGCACCTAAATGAAGGGAGGTAACCACAATGACATGTGTCATCGATGTGGATCAATCGAGCATTGGTTTAAGCAATGCCATGTAAGTATCCAACTAGCTGCACGCTACAAGGAGTACAGGGAAGCAAGAGAGCAAGAAGCCAACCTTGCTGAAGATGAAGATGGTGAAGATGTCAATCTCACCATAGAGGACTTCAAAGATGAAAATGAAGCGCACGAGGATGCCGCAGACTTTGATTAGTATAGTCTTTTCTAGTTTCCAAGAAAGGCAAATGTGTCTTAGTCAATAAATAACAATTGTATTAACTCTTTCTCATGTGGCGCATCGAATGAAGTATGATGTTTAGGAAAGTAATTGAGATCGGGGTATTTAAGCGAGTCTCGCTCCACCAACATCTCTCTATACTTTCCTGGTCATATTTCATTAGAGTTACCAAATAGATTGAGTAAACTACAATTTGTCTAAGTTTGATTTTATTCTGAAATAGACTCTGGAAACTTTGATGTAATCATTGGCTATTTTCCTTATTAATAAAGTGTCACATTATTATTCAATGTCATGGACATGTGTTAAAATTCTGAACTTTATTATTTATCAGTACGTTTTTCGAAGAATTGGAATGTCGTCTTGATAGTGCACCACACATACTATATTGCGATATAGGCAACTGTTTTTATGGATGACGCCTAGTCGATCTTCAGTGACTACGATGGCAGACTAGCTCAATTTAAGTTGCCAAATGGCACAAATATTAATAGTTTTCATTTGGAAACACATTTTGAGAATGTCACTGAAGCTCTATATGCTCCCAGGGCTGGAAGAACCCTATTGAGTTTCAAAGATATAAGAGCCAATGATTTTCATTTGGAAACACATTGTGAGAATAGACAAGAGTTCCTTTGCATCACCTCTAATGACTACGGAAATACATGGGTATTAGAGAAACTGATGTGTCACTCTAGTGGATTGTATGCAACCACTATTAGAGTAATTGAATCCAACCATGTCATGAATGAAAATTTATGGGATTCTGACATATATAGGCTTTGGCACGACCGTTTGGGACATTCAGGTCGTGATATGATGATCCGTATATTAAAGACTTCACACAGACATCCATTTTTCAAAACAAAAAGAAGTACGAACCAAAAATTGGTCCAAGGTGTTACTTCTAAAGCCTATCATTTATTTTGCAAAGCTTGCTCTTTAGCAAAAGTAGGATCGAGACCATCTTATGCAAAGGATAGTAAAGAAAATATACCATTCTTGCAAAGAATATAAGGTGATATTTGTGGATCTATTTACCTAACTTGCGGATGATTTAGATATTTTATGGTGTTGATTTGATGTATCGACACGTTGGTCACATGTCATGCTCTTATCCACAAGAAATGTTGCATTTGCTAAACTCCTAGCACAAATTATTAAGTTACGGGCTCACCACCCTGATCATCCTATTAAGTCAATTCGTCTTGACAATGCTGGAGAGTTTACATCAAAATTTTTTGATGATTATTGCATGTCCATTGGGATCGAGGTTGAACACCTTGTCCCTCATATTCACACCCAAAATGGTCTTGCAAAAGCTGCCATTAAAAGACTTCAAATGGTCGCTAGAGCATTGGTTATGCGTACCAATCTCCCTATTTCTGCTTGGGGCTATGCAATATTGCATGCAGCTGTGCTTATTCGTCTGAGGCCTATTACCACCCAACCCTTTTCTGCGTCCCAGATGGTGACTGTGTATGATCCTAATGTCTCACACTTACGCATATTTAGGTGTGTAGTCTATGCCAATTATGCCATCACAGCGCACCAAAATAGGTCTTGAAAGACGATTGGGCATTTATGTTGGATATGACTCCCCAACCATTATCCGCTACATATAACCCTTGACATGTGATCTATTTACCGCTAGATTTGCGGATTGTCACTCTGATGAGACAGTCTTCCCCTCATTAGATGGAGATATGAACACTAATGTTCAACAGAAATGACAGGAATTGTCGTGATCTGTCCCCACACTGTCTCATCTTGATCCCCGAACCGCACAGTTCGAAATTGAAGTGCGGAGAATTCTCGATCTTCAGAACGTAGCAGAATCCATGCCTTATGCGTTTTTTGATATCGCTAAAGTGACAAGATCACACATACCTGCTGCAAACGTGCCTGCAAGGATTGATGCCCCTAAAACTAGAGAACATGACGTCCCCTATAAGGGTGACGCAGTGGCTAGGCCCACAGCTCTTGCCAGGAAGCACGGGAGGCCCATAAGTTCGATGGATTCTCACCTAAGAAAAAAAGCGAGTTTGGCACAAAATAATCCATTATTCATCAATACAGATAATCCACCTCATGAGAATATTTCGGATTATGGTTATGTCCAAGAGACATCATTGGGCGACGCTCCAATGACAGAACTAATTCTAGATAATAAAGAGATCTCAATGAATTACACCAGTGTACATGTGATGATGGATAGAAATGCTATGGCTATTGATGATGCATTTGCATATCATATTGCAAAAGGAATTATACAATACTATGATATCGAACCTCGCTCCGTTGAAGAATGTCAACGAAGAACAGATTGGCCTAAATGGAAAGAGGCGATCCAGACTGAATTAGATTCACTAACAAAGAGACAGGTATTTAAGTCTATAACGCTGACACCCCCAAATATAAAGCTTGTTGGCCATAAATGGGTCTTTGTTAGAAAGCGTAATGAGAAGAATGAGGTTGTTAGATACAAAGCTCGCCTTGTGGCACAAGGTTTCTCATAACGCCCTGGAATCGACTACGAGGAGACATATTCTCCCTTAATGGACGTTATAACGTTCCGCTACCTTGTCAGTTTGGTAGTTTTCGAAAAACTTGACATGCAGCTTACGGATGTGGTTACAGCATATCTCTATGGGGATCTAGATTCAGAGATATATATGAAGGTTCCAGATGGACTTCAATTACCCAAATCAAGTGGCTCTAAACCACGGAGTTCGTTTTCAATAAGATTAAAATGCTCACTATATGGATTGAAACAATTCGGACGGATGTGGTATAACCGTCTAAGTGACTACTTGATTGGGAAGGGATATGTTAACAATGAAATATGCCCATGCGTGTTCATTAAAAGAACAAGTTCCGGATTTGCAATTATAGCAGTTTATGTCGATGACATGAACCTAATTGGAACTCTAGATGAGTTAAAGGAAACTGCTAAATACTTGAAATCTGAATTTGAGATGAAAGATCTTGGGAAGACACGGTTTTGTCTCGGAATAGAACTCGAGCACCATAGCGATAGGATCTTGATCCATCAGTCAGCATATACTCAAAAATTACTAAGGCGCTTTAATGAAGATAAAGCAAAGCCTGTAAGTACTCCCATGATTGGCCATAGTCTTGAGCCCGGAAAAGATCCGTTTCGTCCAAAAGATGAGGACGAAGATCTATTAGAGGATGAAGTGTCCTATCTAAGTGCAATAGGCGCATTATTATACTTAGCTCAATGCACAAAACCTGATATCTCATTCGCAGTAAACTTGTTAGCTCGACATAGTTCAGCACCAACACGCCGCCATTGGGTTGATATAAAGACAATCTTTCAATACTTAAAAGGTACAATTGATATGGGATTATTTTATCGCTACAGAGAGAAAAGAAAAGACGGAAGTATGGGCTCGGACCCCATAAGGAAAGACGCCATCTTCCGTAATGAAGACGCTGGCACCACCAGCCATAGTGGCTGACATTCTCCCTGTCCTCTCCATTAAAATGATAGTGATTTTTTGATGGGTTTTGCTGATGCAGGGTACCTCTCTGACCCTCACAAATGTCGCTCCCAAACAGGTTATGTCTTTACCATTGGAAGCACCGTGATGTCTTGGAGATCTACAAAACAGACCCTTGTTGCTACTTCCTCAAATCATGCAGAGATTATTGCTCTACATGAAGCTGTGTGTGAATGCATATGGCTAAGGTCTGTAAATGGACACATTTAAGGAACTTGTGGTTTGAAGTCTACCACAAATGAACCTACATGTATTTACGAAGATAATGCAGCTTGTATTGAGCAAATGAAATTAGGTTTCATCAAGGGCGACAATACCAAGCATATATCGCCTAAATTCTTCTACAATCAACAACAACAAACACTTCTAAATATTGAAGTAAATCAAATCTGATTAGAGGATAATGTAGCGGACTTATTCACCAAGTCGTTACCAAAATCCCCCTTCGAGAAACATGTGTAGAGCATCCGATTAAGAAAGTTATCCGAACTCCCATGATCTTTAGGGGGAGTCAAAATCAAGGGGAGTATCCAGAAACATACTCCATACTCAACACACGTTATGCTCTTTTTCTCCTTAGACCAAGATTGTTTTTTCCCACAGGGTTTTTATTACTTGGCAAGGTTTTTAACGAGGTAACCTAGAAGCGCACGACCTAGACAATACTATTGACATGAAATATCCAAGGGGGTGTGTTGTAGTATAAATGTATTAGGTATATATGTCTATATCATGTAATAGGTACTTGAGTGTATAATGTAGGTATAAAGACTTATGTAACATGCTTTATGTCAAGAGGCAACAAGCATGACAATTATCATCATTGAAGATAACTATGTGGAGTTGTTTGATGATGATCATAGTTACCAAATTGGTTTTCTTAGAGCATTCACATTAGCTTTGTACTTTTATATAAACTTTTCATTGAGAGAAGAATAAACACACATTACTCTCTTCTTCTCTCTGTTAATTTATGCTTGTCCTCAAACACTAGTCCCTTTCTGCAACTTGAGGTATACATCGTCCCTTTCAAAGAGGAATTCGTTGTATGAAAGGAACATGCATGAGAACCAAACTAGATATTAATTATTCCGCAAAAATCCAAATGCCATAAGTTGAGCCAAATTGGCCAATCAAGTGGAGATAGAATTTCATGTTATGACCAAGCAAATTAAGGAAGATACCTTAAAGATTGATCTTATTTTGGAGATTACATGTTGTGAATCAATGTATAGGTCATGGAGTGGATGAAATTCTTGTTGGAATACTTGGCTAACTATCCAAGCTTGTTAGAAAGTTTTTTAAAATTTTGGGATACTGAATTTGTCGTTTCTCATTATTGAATAGGGCCACATTGGAGATATGCATGATAGACAGCATTCTTGTCGACATGATCCTGAACCACCCCGTTGATGTCATATACATAATTTTTCAGCCAATTAAACGACCGAAAATTGTAGTGTATATTATATATCTGAATATGGCAGAGTTTTCGCTCAATTATATTTTATGAAAAATATTTGGTTGCTAAACCTTTTTTCTTTTTTGGGCTCAAAGAGGAATAAGAGAGACAAAAAACCTAATTACTGCTCCGTATTATTAAAGAAAAAAGAGATACAATAAGAGGAGAACAAAGACAACCCTCCATGGTAGAATACATCAGACATTAAAGAAAACTAGTTAATGAAAACAAAATTGAGAAATACCTAAACGGTCACTATTGCAAGCCGAAACAATGAGCAAAGGAGTCAAATCCCACCAAACTAAAATTGTTAGCGTGGTACCATGATTTGCTAAGATGTCAGCAACTTTGTTACCTTCCCAAAATATAAGTGAGGATGGAAATGCATTTGAGAAATGCGGTGCAAATAATTCATCAACTCTACTCTAAGCTACAGTGGCACAAAATAATTTCAGTTTTGACCAATTTTTCGATCATATATTCACATCTTAACCGTTCAGTTTTTAGGTCCTAATGTATAGATCACCTCTGCAAAATTTCAGCCAAATTGGTGATCGTTAAGGCATCCAAAATTACAATTTACAACAATGTACACGAACGGTTCCGGTTCGGCAGATTCGGTTCGTTCGTGTAAATTGCAATTTTGGATGCCTTAACGATCACCAATTTAGCTGAAACTTTGCAGAGGTGATCTATACATTAAGACCTAAAAACGGAACGGTTAAGATGTGAAAATATGATCGAAAAGTGGATCAAAACTGAAAATCCGTACCTTTTTTCTTAGGTGCGGATATCCACACATGAGCAAACTTATATATATATATATATATATAAACACATATATAATCACACACATGTGTATATATATAAACACATATATATATATATATATATATAATAGTTTACGGGCTTTTACGGGCCGGGTCTAGTGGTCTTTTGGCTGACCTCCATCGGCCCACCGAGGAGGGCTTTTACGGGTTTTTTGATGGGCCGAGCCGGGCTTTTGGCCCTGTGGCCGGCGAGCCTCCATCGGCCTACTTGATCTGCGGGCTTTTTGATGAGGCCTAATAAACTATTTCCTTGTTCCTTATTTAACTTATGTCGCTTTTCTTATCCCTTAGTTATGCTTAGGAGTTTCTGATAGTTTGTGAATCAATGGCTCGTCTAGAATTAGCTAGGTTGAATTACTATTATCCCATTTTTCATCGCTAGCCGCTAGATCAAACTAATTTATCTCACAACGGTATAACTCAGCTCTCATTTCCAAATATAAGTGGGTGAGCATTAATTCAACAAAATCGTTCATTCAGCCCCGAATGAGATGAAGAGCTGACAACGAAGGATCAAGAAGCAACACATGTCTATGCGAGCTCATTCAGCCCAGGATTGTTTATGATATCATATTGCATGTACCAACTCATATCAAGTTTCATGATATTGGTGGAGGCTATTAGGAATATAACTGATATGACTTTTCTAGCTATAAGAGAAACTTATGCTTAGTTGTTGTCAATGGAAAGGGTTCATAGATGCCATGTGCAAACTCTGCAAACAAAAATGAAACTTGTTCTCAAAAGAAAGATAACGTGAGTACCGCCTATTAAAAACAACATGCATGTACAATCCAAAATTATATTGAATTTTCCAAGTACATATAACATTATCAAAAAACAAAATATTTTTTAATTTTCTTATTTTTTTGAGAAATAATGAAGTCAAAATATTGAATTTTGTTATTTCCTCAACCTTGATCTAGTAACAGTTGGTTCTTGGTATAAAGGCCATATAAGTGCAAATAGAAACACATGCATTGTAAACCTAATGTGCGTAATAGGTCCTAATACACAAATGAAAAACACGATCCAATTGTGCAATGCATTTAATAAATTAAGGGGTCCAAAAACAATTGAATAGAACCTGAAAAAGAGGAGCACTAGGCAGCGCAAACTTCTGGTTACATATTTACAGAAATAATGCAAAAATTTATGAAATAGTTCTAGAGCCCCAAATTAGGGAAGTTCGATCTCAAAGAAAGAGATTTGTATCACATTGACAAAACACATTGTTTTATGTACAAAAACATAAATCCATGCTTTCTTCCATGCATTATGGGATTTGGGAAACCCATGGCTTAATTAGTACATTACCTCCACGTCTCGAGCACTTGCACTTTGATTATTCAAGAATTATTTTCCTCAGGTCTTCCCCTTAATAATGCAACATAGGTGATAATCTTACTATACTTCGAATCCCTTAAGTGGCAAGCGATGATTAGCCGACGCGTCTCTAGAACGTAGCAAGGTAGGAGTGGGCGGAAATGTAGAGGAGTACAACCCACCGGCCCACCTCAGCCTCCCCGGAACACCGCCTGCAGTCGCGCTGGGCTACAGTGCATGCGTACATGTGCTATGCCTCCCGCACGTTCTCGTACGTTTTTGACTTTTTTAAGTGGTCGTACGTCATATGATGCTGTGTCCACATGTGATAGGATGGGCGCATGACCTCTATTATAGGCTCATGACACTGCCGTATTTCTTCGAACTAACGCAGTCGTGCCCACGCGCCTCCGCTATCACGTCGGCTACAAGATTGATCAGCCGATATCATCCTTGTGAAACACACTGTTATCCGATTTCTTGGTGATTTGATTCCTATTAGTACTCATTTCCTGGTTTCATATTATCTTTTCTTCTAAAAGTAGAGAAAATGAAATTTCGAGATTCAATAAAAAGCAGGAAACTAATAATGAAGTTCGTTTGATGAGAAAATAATAGACTTTAATTTATAAACACTCATGTTTAATTATATATAAGCCGTTTGTATTAACAGTGTATAAGGTTAGTGAGGAAAACATGACATACATTAGTTAGAAAGTAAATAGAACACTTTGTTTTGTATGAGATACTTACTTTTTCAAGAATTTCAGTGGCATTGCACAACCAGCACCTTGTAAGCAGCTCAAACAAAGCACCTACCTAGTAGCTAAGAGCACTTGTTTGATAGTTGAGCAAACATCTGAGGGCCAACAGTATTAATTAAAAATACCATGAATAAGAAAATACAACTAGAGCAAAAAAAGTAGTGTTAATACTTTCTTTTGTTGCGCAAAAAAAAGTTCACATTAGTCTAATGAGTTGAGCATAGAGTTTTGGGAATACTGGAATAGGATAGTTTTCCACTGTTGTAAAATGCTAAAAGCCAATGAATTGAGCATGTTTAATCTAAAAGATTGACCCATGCACATTGTTCTTACTATTGTCCAATCAATGTATTCGATCTCTCTTGTTCTTTTAATAATAATTCTCTATTATATTAAGCTAATTAAGAACTAATTTTTCTTATTCTTAAATAGTTGGGATCCAAGAGCAACAATCCTTATAAGCAAATGATCATGTACTTGCCATCTCATCGATCTATTGTTTACCCTTAATTAAAAACACAAGATATTTGGGATTGGAAGTTGCTTAGACTTCCCATACTCACCTATAAATTCCAAATTGTCATGTCATCATACACATCCATCAATAATCCAACAAAATCAAAAATGGGAGCTCCCGCATTTCTCTCCACTCTTCTCCTATTCATCCTCTTCATCAACACGACCACGGCGACTTCTTCTTCGAGCCAAACCTACAAAACCTACGTCAAAACGGCCTGCAACTCCACCATGTACCCAGAAATCTGCTACAAGGCTCTCTCCTCCTACGCCACATCGGTCAAATCAAACCCTCAGAAGCTTTGCAACTATGCCCTCTCCGTAACCCTAAAAGCCGCGAAAAAAGCCTCTTCCACGGTGTCGAAGCTGTCCAAGAAGAAAGGATTGACGAAAGCGGAGGCTGGGGTGGTGGAGGATTGCATAGAGAACATAGAAGATTCCGTCGACGAGCTCAAACAGGCGGTGACTGCCATGAAAAATTTGGGAGATGCGGATGTCCAACTTCATTTGGATGACATAAAGACTTGGGTTAGTGCTTCGCTGACGGATGAGGACACCTGTACGGATGGATTCGATGAGCAGAAAGTAAGTGCGGCGGTGAAGAACACTATTAATAAGAGCATTCTCACTGTTGCTAGATTGGCTAGCAATGCTTTGTCTCTCATCAACAACCTCAGCTACTAGTGCAGTTAACGTACCCTTGTGTTTTCTTCATCCCCATTTTCTTGTTCTTTTTTATGTGTGTGTTGGCTGATATATTATAGATGTTTATAGTCCGATCTTATATAGACGTTTTAATTAATTTTATGGTGTCGTTTAATTTTCTTGTACATAAAGTGCTTTCTCATGTCTGTTCACGAAAAGAAAAAAAAGCTTTCCATTGCCATGTGAGTTTCGCGATGTATGAATAAGATTACCTATTATTGCAGAATTGACCAATTAATGGGCAATATAATTAGCAAGCTTTAATGAATGTATAATTAGAAAACCCCTTCAAAATGACTAGACAGTCTAGCCTGTTATAATTTGGATAATACATATCAAGCTATAGTATGGGGGATAATTACGTTATATTCTAGGTTTATTATAATTGACTAGCTAATAGCTATATACATGTCATTTCCACTAATATGGTGGATAATGTACTTCTAATTCTTGATATAAATGCAACATATTGTTGCGCAATTAGACTCACATGCATCAATGATTAAATCACTTTTGAGATATGGAGATTTTATTATACCTCATCTATGAAATTATTACAAGAAATTAGAATTCTATCATCTCTAGGTAAATATTTCACTTCCATGGAATGATTGGAATCTATTTCCGGCCAATGAATCTACTATGTCATTTGTATAGTGGAAGACATGGGAAATTGCCGGCAAAGAAAAGGCCATCAATTTCTATGAAAATTATATATTTTGTCTACAATTATTTGATCAAACCATACCTTATTATATATATTTTCAAACAAAATGTATCGATTCGTCCATCCCAATAGACATGCTACACCCATTAAACTTTGCATTAGTTCAGGCATGGAGGGGGGGAGGAGGAGAATACCGGTGATGATTCTTAGGGGTCCTCTACATTAGCTTCTCTTAATTGTACTAAATTATTGAAAAATATTTTTCTCTCTGTATGGATTAACTAAATACAGTAGTGTTTATACACATGCATGCAATCAAATCTACGATGAAAATTTTGCATGCAAAAGGATATGTAGAAGTTCCAAAAATGAGAAAAAAAAATGTGAGAGGAGGAATGGAAACAAATGAATAGAAAGTGAGATAAACATGTAAAAGAGAGGGTTTAGAATATATCACTTCGAGATTATGTTACCTCCAATAGCCTAATTCACACTAGTCAAGTATTTAATTACTCTATTTTAAGCGTGTTCAAAGTGAGAATGGAATTGCATTCTGCCCAGTACTGTTGTGAAAGTCATATATAGCTAGCTAGCTCTGTTTCACAGGAAATTTATGACCCATGAACATTATTCTCACTGTCTTCCAAAGATATTCTCTCTTGTTTTATCTAAATGACACCTTGGATATTTCACTAAACTATTAGCTAGCCCTAGATTATTTCTTTTTAATTGGTTGGTTCCACTGCAAGATCTAAATGCTTAATTAGCAAATGATCATGTGCCTTCTCGTTTATTGCTTATATACTATTGAAAACACAACTCTCTCTCTCTCTCTCTCTCTCTCTCTTCTCTCTCTCTCTCTCTCTGGCTAATAATAATGTATTTGGGATTTGGACTAGTTCATGGTGTAAAAATTTAGACTTCACATATGCTTTAATACTTCAAATGTCACCTGACAATAGCCTATAAATTGGTGTTGGCCTCCTCTCGCAGAGTCACCCATCAATCCGAGAAAAACAAAAATGGGAGCTCAAACTCTCACATCTCATGGCATTCTTCTCCCATTGATCATTATCATCATCATGACAAACATGCACACAACCATGGCAGCCTCCTCTTCAACCCCAGAACCTCACAACTCCTATCTCCTAACAGCTTGCAACTCAACCACATACCCACAAATTTGCTACAAGTCCCTCTTCTCCTACGCCTCCACAATCAACTCAATCCCTCAGAAGCTCTGCAGCTACGCCCTCTCCGTCGCCCTTAAAGCCGCTCGCAACGCCTCCTCCACCTTGACGAAGCTATCCAAGAGGAATGGACTGACACATTCAGAGGCTTTGGTCGTCAAGGATTGCATAGAGAATATCAGGGACTCCATCGACGAGCTCAAGCAGTCCGTGAGTGCCATGAGCAATTTGAGGGGTGCCAATATGGAATACCAGTTGGGTGACATAAAGACTTGGGTCAGCGCTGCCCTAACAGACGATGATACTTGTATGGAAGGGTTTGATGAGGTGAAGGTGAGCTTGTATGTGAAGAACGCCATCAGTAAGAGCGTCGTATATTGCTAGATTGGCTAGTAATGCTCTGTCTTTCATCAACAGCCTCAATTATTAGTACTGCAGCCCTAATTTTATAGTTTTCTGCCTGTTTAAGTGTAATTAAAGGGTTTTGGAAACGGTGTGGTTTTGGATTCTAATATGATATGTATTATATATGTAATGTGCTAAGAGGTGCTTTTGAGCTCTGTTTTGTTTTGTTTAATTGGGTTTCTTTCAGGGTTTTGATAATGAGTTCCGTCTATGTCGACCAAGATCATATATACAAACCAACAAATAAGCCCCATGTTGAAGATCTCATCCATAATAATTTAAAGACGATTGAAGTCATGGAACTTTGATTCTGTAGCTGTCTTTTAACTAATTATTTCTCTTTTTTACCAGGGTTTTCCCACATGACTTTCAAAATATATGAATGATAATATATGAATGATTGCCAGCTACAGCATGTTTCAATCACAGCCATGATGTATGTCAGATACGTTAGTATGAAATTGGAAAGGATAGAGTACGTGATATAGCTAGGATAACTGAAAATAGTATTTTCACTACTAGCCTATTTGGGTTTTGTTTCCGACATCAATGTGCGATGCAAGTACTAGAAAGCTAAAAAGCTGGCTACCTCCGATATTTTTATTAAATCAACTCTCAAGTTTCAAGTTTAAATTTCTACTCCCCATCGACTAACAATTGATCTAGAACCTACTTACGTACTTTTCTTAGACAATCGATGGATCGGAGGTAAATGAGGGACAGCCCGCATTTAGACTTGATGTATGATCACATGTAGAATGGATGATTGGTAATTGTTCAATGGTTCAACTTTTCCTTCATAATCCAAAAAAAAAAAAAAAAAAAGGCTCTTTCCTTTCTTGCATTTTGAAAATTAGACTCTCCAAATTTTGTGCAATTAAAGTCTAGCTGCTCACATCAGTGTCAGTAGAGACGTCCAAGGCACCAGAAAGAGAACCAAACAGCATGCAATCACCTTATCCATGAAAATCTTCAGGTTCCATTCCTTCATTTTATTGACAAAGTAATTATTAGAAAAGAAGAAATATCGATAAATGAAGCTCAAAAGGATCCAGGTAGCTCAAAAAGTCCCCCAATCGACTATTTTCAGTATTCATTCGCCTGACAAATGTCATCATACATTGATGGGTTCCCATGCCCATGCTAACTAAGTGATCCACTGGGATAAGGATCCGTGACTAAATAACTGAATTTCCCTTTTTATTTTTTATCAAAGACTAAACAATTGAATTGAATTCTTGATATGATTTACTTTTTATCCATAACTTGGCAGATGCTGTTATGGGCAGCATCACATGCATGTAGATACAAGAAGGGTTTACCTGAATGTGTTGCGAGTCAAAGACTTGAAAATGCCACTTCACACATAGGAAGAGATCGTCTATATGGAACAAATTAAACACCCAATCTTTCCGATCAGCACACCAAAACAATGTCTTTGCATGGATCGTTAGTGATACGTGGTCTGTTTATGAAGATTTAATACGAGTATCTTCCGGTCGAGATGTCAAATATAAATATACAATAACATTTATACGATAATTTGATATTTTTAACCTTAATTTGAGAAGTCCTTTGAACATTGAGTTGGCCTTCGTTCGGACAAACTTTGAACCCTAGTTCAAAATGCATTTCATCGAGATGGGGCACAAGCCCATAGAAGTAATCAAATTAATTCTTCCTTTATTCTTTCAACTTTCTTAAAGTCAATCACAGCATCTCACTCTTAATCCAAAGAAGAGCCCCAGTAATTCTGGTTAATCAGCAGCAAGGATTTGCTGTTTACCATGGTTTGCAGCAAAACCAAATTCTAATATGTGGCTATATATAAACATTTAATTAAACCAAGGTATTGAATATTGAAGCCTTGAAGGTAACCACTCTAAAGTGTTCACGTTAAAATCACTCAATTAAATTTAAAACTCAGTAACACTGTTCTCTCCATTTTGCAACCCCCAAATCCTAGGCTACTATATTGAGATTATGACGTAGGGAATTTTAATAAAAACAGGTGTTATCAAATTTAGTATGTTTTAACGTGCCATGAGCCCATGAGTGTTACCGTAACACCTCATGTGTCTAATTATAAAAGTTTTTATTAATTCTTCCATACTATAATGTCACTATTGATAAGCCATAATTTTGTAGGAATTGCTCCAAATGAAAATATCAAACAAATTGTTTTTATAATTTTGATAAAACTATTTAATTATATGAATAGTTTATCGAAAGTATGACTAATAATACCGAAAATAAAAAATTGACACTCTTTACGGGTATTCATACCAGATTCATTGATAATATCAATGGAGATCTATCTAACGGGTACAGTTATCAGTTTGGAAATTGAAATTCTCAAAATTCGGCTTGACCATGATACCTGGATAAAGACGATAACATTTTGCCCCCAAAAAAAGAGGCCCCAAAGGGGGTTAGTGACTTGGCCATGTGTAAGACAGTATTATAGTAACGTTGATTTGTGTGGCAAATGCATGTGGAAGAAAATCGTTCACATTTTGTATTCAAAGGTGGCCAGAGTTGGGCCAGAGTTCCTGCTCACTGGCTCTCGGTCGCGCCCCCTCCCCACCCCGCACGTGACCACCGTCACACGGTGAGTCTCCACCAGCTTCCTCTGTCTCTTACACGCAGTTCTTGGAAAATATTACCAACTGAACTATCAGAATGGTGTACAAGTTTACTTCAATATTTCATTTTGATATATTAAATTTTTAATTATCTTTACAAAAAAAAAACTGACAAAACTAAATGAAAGATAACGGAATTTTTTTTTTTTAACAAAAATAACTGAAAATTTAACGGCGTACACCAAAATGAAAGATTAGAGCAAACTTGATACACCATTCTGATAGTTATGAAAGTTGGCCAAATGATATAATGACTTAAAATTCATACACTATTTGTGAAGATATCCCTTAACCTTTTTACACCCTCCAAATTTCTTTCTGTCACTAAATCATAAATAGTTCGATATAATCTAAACAAAACAGACGTTGCTTCGCATCACCATCATCACTACCCGAAAAACATTTACCTATTTTAATTATGCCAGTCACTTCAATTGAGATTTTGGGCCTACATGCAAATCTGTCATAAGCCAATTAATCCTTCAATCAAGGGATACTAATAAAAATCAAACAGAAAAGCCTTAGAAACCGTTTACAGTCTCTTTCCTAATACAGATACATTAGCACAACAAAGTGGACCAACTTGATAGATAGATCATAGCCGATTTTATGCATTGAAAGACCTATTTCATGTGTGTTGCGGTAATGACTTGGTCTACCATTACACAGATCTAGCTGGGTAGGGTCATTAACACAAAATGAACTTGTTATATAAATTCTACATCTCATATATATAAAACACTGACTGGGGTATACACACTGCGCATCAAAACCATATATATAGTTCTAAATCACAAAAACAAACTCAATTACAGGATCTACATATCTCAGTACTTGGAGGCGAAGTGGTTGCAAAGAGCCAGAGCATTACTAGTAACCTTGGCAACATTAAGCACCTGAGCTCTAATGGAGGCCTTGATCTTGCCATTCATGGCCTTCCCGGAGAACCCATCAAGGCAAGTGTTGTCGTCAGTCAACGCAGCGCTGACCCAAGTCTCGACATTGCTCATGTGCCATATGAAATCCTGGCCCTTGGATGACTTCCCCATCTTCTTCAGCTCGTCCACGGACTTGCTCAGCCGGTCGACGCTGTCACCCATCTCCTCAAGGCAATCGTCGATGGCCTCGTACTCCTTGTGGCTCAAACCCTTGAACTTGGTAAGCTTGGTGACGAAGGACTTGGCGAACTGGGCTCGGGTGAGGCTGACGGCGAGGGCGGTCTGGGCCAGCTGGCGAGGGCTTTGCTGGATCGCGGTGGAGAATGATGAGAGGGACTGAACGCAGAGGTCGGGGTAGGTGGTGGTGCTGCATGAGGTTTTGACGAAGTTGGAGGCAGTGGTGGTGGAAGCTGAGTTGGCTGTGAGGACGAAGAGGACAAGAAGTAGAAAGAGAATGGAGGATCCAGCCATGGTTATGAGGCTGAGTTGGAGTAGGGATGAGAGAGTAGGGAACTGATTGGGAAAGTTGAGGTTTGAGGATGAGGATGAGGGGGAGGTTGTATTTATAGAGGGGATGGGATTGGTGGGCATCTGTTGCTAATGTACACCGTGTACGACTGCGTGTATAGACAACTTGGGTTAATCTCCTTTTCCACTTTCATGGTCAAGTATGGTTAGGTTATGGAAGGTCAAATGGGTTAATGTCTTTTGGGAAGGGCAAGAAAAAATTGGAAGAGGATAGTCTTCTAAAATGGAAAAAGTCACAAAGAGTACCCAACATAAATTTATTCTATAATTTAATACCTCATCTTTTAAATAAATCACTTTGATACTTGAATTTATTATTTCTATATAACAATCATACACACCGTTACTAACACCGTTAACTCAAGTGCCACAAGACTTTTTCTATGGGAAGAGATAGTTGGGTTGGGGTCCGAATTTCCGGTACCAAAATGATATATGTTTTTTTTGTTAGGTACTAATGTTACTAATAGGCCAAAGGTTAGGTACTGTTTGCATTTTTTTTCTTTATAAAAACACTCATAAAAAAAAGTTCAAACGTAAATAAAAGTACGTTTTTGTAATACAACATTTTCTTTAGGGGAGTGAAATTTGCACTCCCCCAATTACATTCCACATGCCCTCTCCTACTTTTAGCTGTGAAAATATCAAAAATGCCCCCTTCTCTATCCTCTCAAAACAATCGAACACTAGCACACCACTAGAAGTCCAGAACTTACCAAGAATTCCAGGTGCCTCATCCATCTTCCCAAAGTGCTTACAAGAAAACCATCTAGAACACAGCTGATCCTTATGTATTAGCATATGGTTAAGCTTATTTATTGGTTAAGGCAGCCATGGCCAAATTATATCATCTGCCTCTTCTGCACATTGGTGGTCCACAAATCGCATGGCCTCTATCTCCATCCTCAAGCAAGTGATCTTGCCTCCTGAGTTGCTAGCTTGAACCAAACGGATGGTATTCTCATGCTTCTCATTTGCCAGTTTTTCTTTCCTTCGTTGATGTCTTGCTTTTTTCCCATTAATTGCTTGCTTTGCATTCTTCTGTGTACCAGCTTTAGGATGACCCAGAAAACCGATTGCCTTGGGGATGGTAAGATTTTTTTTTTTTTTTTGGTCTGAAAAAATTCATTAAAGATAGACAAAAGCCACAAGGGACAACGAAGGAAGAACATGAAGAAATTACAAAAAGAAAAAACCAAAACAAAACAGCAAAAGCCTTCCCAAAAATCCTAATGTGGAGGGCGGGGGAGCTCATATATTTGAAGAACAGCAGAGAGAGAGGTTGGTGGTTGGTCTACCCACTCTTGGGATAGCAACCTCTGCTTTGCAAGCTTTTTAGCAGCATCGGCTGCACAGTTAGCTCTACGAGGAATCCAGACACAAGAGAAAGCCTGGAAGATCAGCAAAAGGATTGAGCCTCCAACTTTTGCTGCAGTCTTTATTGTTGACAAAATCCACAAGGTCCTTGCAGTCACACTCACATTGAACATGCAATTTGTTAATTCTCACTGCTAAAATGCAACCTTGGATCAAAGCCATAGCTCCAGCTTCAATAGCTGAATTAAAGTGACTGGAGTAACTTGCTCCAGCAAGGAAACAACCTCTATGATCTCTCAAGATAGCACCAGTACCACCCAATTTTGAAGTAGCTTCCCATGCTCCATCTGTATTGATCTTGATAAAAGGTTCTTAAGGAGGATTCCAATGAGTTTGGGTTATGGCTAATGGGGACACATCGACCGAGTTATCATCAACCACAATTGCATTTGACCACTCTAAGGAATAAAAGCTGGCATTTGCTATGACTGAATCATGATTAGTAATATCCTCCTTATAAGTGGCAGAGCATCGCATCTTCCAAATTTCAAATAGGAGGAACCCCAACTGAGAAAGAAAAAGGTTCGTGTTCTCCACACGTATTGATCCTTCTTCAAAAGTCATTAGAAGCCAGGAGTCAAAGGTGGAAACCTGTTCACTCTTAGGGTGATAACCAATTCCACTACCAAACCATGCTCTTTGGGTCCAAGGTCAGAGGAAAAGGTTATATTCAACTGTTTTTGGGAAAACGCCACACAACTTACAAACAGGAGAAGGTAACAATTTCCTTTTGAACAAGTTCCAGAAACAGGGTAAAGCATTAGAGACTGCTTTCCATAAAAAAAAAATTGAAATTTTTGGCACCAAACCAAATTTCCAGATGAGTTTCCACACTTTACCATCTATATTATGAGATGATGAAGGCTTCCCACTTCCCAACTCCTTTTGAGCATAGGATAAGAAAAAGTAACCTGACTTTACCTTGCAATTACCAGCTTTGGCATTGGGCCAAACCAGAAAGTCCTCTTTGGTGGCGTCCCCCAAAGGGATTGACTTGATAGCTTGAATGCCATCAGTAGCTAGGAATGGTTCAATATGTTCTGTTTTCCCGCAGTGGTTTTCTTCATCAATTAGGTCATAAACTGCCAAAGGAGTGAATTGATTCCGGGTATCAATGGGCTTGATGATTCCACCATTAGAGTTAGGAACGCAGCGATCAAACCAAACATCAACCGATTTGCCATTGTTGATTTGCCAAAATGAATGAGTGGTGATGGTCTCTCTTCCAGCAATGATACTATTCCAGCCCCATGATGGACGAGAACCATTTTTAGCATGGATAAAAGAGCAATTTGGAAAGTACCGACCTTTCAAAACTCTCACCCAATCAATTACTTCAACTTTCAAAGAAGTGACAAAAACTTTTAATCAAAAGAAAAGCCCTCTCTCACGAATATTAAATCGCATTATGAGCTATACCTCTCTACGCCTGTAATGAACCCCTCTTTTATGTTTCTTTTCTTTTCATTTTCATTAAAATCTAAAGTTGATTGAAAAAAGTAAAAAGATATTGAGAAAGCACCTTCAGTAGCAAAACAAAGCTTAAAGGGTACGTGATGGATGTAGTGATGGAGTTCTTACATATTGTTAAAAAAGCATTAAAGAAATTCTGTGTTTGACGGAGAATGAGGCATGGAATAAATTAGTCCATCTTATAGACACACACACATACTACAACTTGAGGGTATCCTGATAGAACTGTCCATGACTCTGTTTGTAACGTCCCGAACCTAAATTTACCCGTTTACTAGTCATTTGGACGGTAAACGATAATTAATTTCACTTTTTACTTTGTTTCGATACTTTTAGTGGCCCTAAAAGTTAACTTTTTGTTCGGGTCAAAATTTGAGAAAATGTTCTTCATGAAAGTTGTAGAGGACGTTAAACCGAGCGCGTGCATGTGTGGTCCGTAAAAATCGGAGTTCGTATACGAAAGTTATAAGCGAAATACTAAAGTTACAGTTCATGGTAGAAAATATAAATTTAAATTTTTACTGTTGGGTGCCGGTAACTTTTCTTTTCTCTCTCTCTCTCTCTCTCTCATCGTCCCCCCGCGTTTTTCTTCTCTCTTCGGCCTTCTCTGCAACTCCGGCCTTCTTCCTTCTCCGGCCACCTGACGACGTAAAGCCAGCACATTTGGACTCGTCTCCGCTCCCTCTAGGCGCCTGTGGTGGTGTTTTGCGGTGGCTTGGCCCGAGGAGCTCGGATTTGAGCTGTGAAGTTCACTGTAGCAATCCGGATGTTTCGTCGATTTCCTGCGATTCCGGCCATTTCCGGCCACCAAACCAGCGTCGAAGGTCGGGTTTTTGCCAAGGATCATTCCCCCCTAGCCTTGAGCCACGATTTGCAGTGTAGAGGAGGAATTGAAGATTTGAAATTTCGGGTTACTATTCACGATTCGGGTACAAACTTCTCCTTAATTGTTGAGGTACTTCTAATCATTTTCTGACTTGGTCATAGTTGAGAGAATTAATGGGTGTGTTGAGAAGGTGCTGCTGCCAAAATTTGGTAGCCATTGGAGCTGGTGGCATTGTTGGCGGCGCAGCCACTGTGGGCGGCGGTGGCTGTGGCTAGGCTAGCTTTTTAATTCCAATTTCTGGCTGGTTAAATCATATAATTATCCTAGAACTTGTATATGAAGTTTCGTGAGGATTGGTGGAGTTTTGAATCGGTTATAAATTTCTAAAGATTTGGATTTCGATTAATGTTAATAGTGAATCTGATTGTCGGATTTCCTCCATAATTGTTGTAAAGTCTGAATTTGACGATTTGGCAGTGTTGGTGAAGTTTGGTTGGATGTGGAAGAGAATTGGAGGAGTTGAGGTTATGGGTTTGGGATTTAATTATTGTTTATCGTAACATTATTTTCTTCCGTCCGGTAATTGTTAGTTACGAATAATTGTGTACAGGACGAGGTACCGACTCATCACTCGACGAGGATCCTTACGCTTGATACCACGTTAGCCGTATACTGTGAGTGGACTTTTGGTTTTCTAAATATTGATGCATGCAATTGATTTTCCGAAATAAGTATTTACTTAATTAATGAACATATTATTATATTTTACTTTCGGGAAATTGATATTGATTATTGATTTTGTTTTGGGAAATGGATTAGTAATTTAAATTATTGTTTTAATTTATCGAGCATATTATTCGGATTTAAATATTCGTAATCATGCCGATTAGAAGTTGTTATGCTCCGTTTTAAATTTGTTATTTGAAATAATCTTCGACGAGTTGTTTTCCGAGATTATTTCCGGAAATGAAAGTATTATTTATTAGCGGATTTGCTTTTTCCGAGGAATCCTCGGAAATGGGATTTTTCATCGGAACTTAAGAACTTATTTGATTTTCGTTTATTCGTTTATGATTCCGAATTTATATTGGCGTGCGGGGTCACGTCGCTGGATTAAATTTATTTTCTTGTGAGACATCGGGGATGTCTTACTGATTTTCGATTTTCATATGGTTTTTACCCACCATACCTGGGTTGATATATTTTATTGCTAGCTAGCATATTAGTACTCCTCCCTACTTACTATGTGTCCATGGGTGAGTAGAGCAGAGCATGGGATGCTCCAGAGTGTGGGACACTCCGACCCGAGCCCGAGAGGCTCATTTCTTTCGTATGGTGATACTTCTTCCCCATATATTATTTTATTATTTTGACTAGCGGGGCTAGTCCGATTCCCTAACCAGCGGGGCTGGTCTTATTTTCTTGAGTATCAGAATTCTTTCCTTTTTGCTCTGTTGTGACTAGCGGGGCTAGTCGGTTTTCCTGAGCTGAACTAAAGTTATTGTGTTTCTTTAAATTGCTGCATGCATCGGGATTTTAAGAAGATATGTGCGGGAAAGTATAAATTTATTTTCTCCTTACAATTACTTATTTTTATCCACTCACGCTAACGTTTTTATATACTTTTCCCCTAGGCCCTTCGTTTTCAAATGCCCAGTCTGCAGAGTAGCTGGTTCGGCATAGTAGGATTCGGGGTATAGCATCTGCCGCTGTTGTTTTCTATATTGTAGGTCATTTATTGAACCTACTTGTATCTCGAATTCTTTTCCTTTTAGATTGCTCTGATAACCTGTGGGACAAATATTGTAAATTTGGTTTAAGTTGTATGATTCGGATTTCGTTGCTTCTTGTGGTATTGTCGTGTTGTGTGGAGCAGGGTGGCTCCAGGAGATATTGATGGGTTATTAGAAGTGTGAATGTGTTTTTACAGGTTTTGGGTAGTCCATTTTTAGGGGTGACTCTGCTGAATTTTCGGTAGAGTTATTCCTAAGGTGGGCCCCACAGGGCCACCTCGGATTTCAGGGTGAAATTTGGGGCGGATCCTGTCAACTTGGTATCAGAGCATTAGGTTGTTAGGTTCTGTAGACTTCTTTCCTTCCTACTACTTTATGTGCTTAGTGGCGCCTAGTACCTTCCGAGTGATGGCCCGACCACGGCGGATCCTCATCATATACTCTTCGGTGCTAGTGTAGTCATTCGGTATGTAAAGTAGATAGGTTAATGTCCTAATTCATTGAGCTTTATTATCCTTCTCTTCTTCAGGTGTTATGCCTCCTAGACGCCGAAACCGCAGGGAGACTCCTCCCGCTTCAGGAGATGGGATGGCTCCTGAAGGATTAGCGAACGCCTTGGGACATATTGTCCAGCAGTTGACTGCAGCGCTTCCTGGCTCCAGAACTGATTTTACCATGGAGCGAGCGAGGAGACATGGAGCTTATAGTTTCTCCCATGCTCCTGATGCTATGGACGCTCAGAATTGGCTGAACAAAATGGAGAGAGTTTTTACTCAGATAAATTGTCCGGATGACCGTAAAGTGGGCTTGGCAGTAGACTTTCTCGATGGTGTTGCTTATGATTGGTGGGACATGACTAGCAGGGAACCAGGAAATGTTGGCCCGATGACTTGGGAACAGTTTAAGGTACATTTTAATAGGCGGTACTATGGCACAGCTATTCGTGACAGGATGGAGTATGAGTTCTTACATCTAGAGAAAGGGGACAAGACCGTGACGGAGTTTGAGCAGCAGTTCACTCAGCTAGCCCAGTTTGTGCCAGATTTGGTAGGCACTGAGGAGGAGCGGATCTATAGGTTTATTGAAGGATTGGGGGGTGATTATCGTCTGCAGTTGACAGCTGTACCATTCTATACTTACCATCAGGTGGTTAATGCTGCTTTGAGACTCGAGACTATGTTTTTGTCTGGTGTTCGACCTCGAGATGCGGGTGGCCCTAGCCAGGGTCCATCCAAAAGAGCTGCTTCCACTTCTGGTTCAGGATCTTCTGGAGGTAGTAGACGTGTTGGTTCGGATTCAACCACCCTATCGGATTTTGGAGGACTTAATATGGGAGTTGGTCAGTCTGAGTGGCAGTTCAATGATGGCACTAGTCAGTATGGTGGTACCTCAGGGAGGTTCCATATTGGGAGTGATCATCCCCAGTGTCAGACGAGGAATGTGACGTGTTATCAGTGTGGACAGCCGGGTCATTATAGGTGGGATTGCCCTACATTGACTCATGGTGTTACTCCGGACGTCGGTCAGGGTTCTAGTCACGTATCAGGAGGTTCATCTAGCGGCACTCCCAGTTCTACCAGGAGCGGCACTCCCACTAGTTCTGCCAGGGGCGGCACTCAACGAGGTAGTGGTCGCCGTGGACGTCCAGCGACTCAGACGAGACTTCATGCCATGTCTCAGCAGGAGGATCACGTTTCTCCAGATACTCATGACGGTATGACATTCTATCCCTTGAGTTATTTGCTTATTTTGTTTCACCGGGGAACGCGTAACCAATAGAATTGGTTTAGCTAAGCCTTTAGTCGTTCGTGTGAATTTCGAGGACGAAATTTTTATAAGGAGGGGAGATAATAAAGTCCCGAACCTAAATTTACCCGTTTACTAGTCATTTGGACTGTAAACGATAATTAATTTCACTTTTTACTTTGTTTCGATACTTTTAGTGGCCCTAAAAGTTAACTTTTTGTTCGGGTCAAAATTTGAGAAAATGTTCTTCATGAAAGTTGTAGAGGACGTTAAACCGAGCGCGTGCATGTGTGGTTCGTAAAAACCGAGTTCGTATGCTAAAGTTATAAGCGAAATACTAAAGTTATTGTTCATGATAGAAAGTATAAATTTGAATTTTTACTGTTGGGGGCCGGTAACTTTTCTTTTCTCTCTCTCTCCTCCTCCCCCCGCGTTTTTCTTCTCTCTTCGACCTTCTCTGCAACTCCTGCCTTCTTCCTTCTTCGGTCACCTGACGATGTAAAGCCAGCACCTTTGGACTCGTCTCCGCTCCCTCTAGGCTCCTGTGGTGGTGTTTTGCGGTGGCTTGGCCCGAGGAGCTCGGATTTGAGCTGTGAAGTTCACTGTAGTAATCCAGAAGTTTCTTCGATTTCCGGCGATTCCGGCCATTTTCGGCCACCAAACCAGCGTCGAAGGTCGGGTTTTTGCCAAGGATCATTTCCCCCTAGCCTTGAGCCACGATTTGCAGTGTAAAGGAGGAATTGAATATTTGAAATTTCGGGTTACTATTCACGATTCGAGTACAAACTTTCCTTAATTGTTGAGGTACTTCTAATCATTTTCTGACTTGGTCATAGTTGAGAGAATTAATGGGTGTGTTGAGAATGTGCTGCTGCCAAAATTTGGTAGTCATTGGAGCTTGTGGCATTGTTGGCGGCGCAGCCACTGTGGGCGGCTGTGGCTGTGGCTAGGCTAGCTTTTTAATTCCAATTTCTGGCTGGTTAAATCATATAATTATCCTAGAACTTGTATATGAAGTTTCGTGAGGATTTGTGGAGTTTTGAATCGGTTATAAATTTCTAAAGATTTGGATTCCGATTAATGTTAATAGTGAATCCGATTGTCGGATTTCCTCCATAATTGTTGTAAAGTCTGAATTTGACGATTTGGCAGTGTTGGTGAAGTTTGGTTGGATGTGGAAGAGAATTGGAGGAGTTGAGGTTATGGGTTTGGGATTTAATTATTGTTTATCGTAACATTATTTTCTTCCGTTCGGTAATTGTTAGTTACGAATAATTGTGTACAGGACGAGGTACCGACTCATCACTCGACGAGGATCCTTACGCTTGGATACCACGTTAGCCGTATACTGTGAGTGGACTTTTGGTTTTCTAAATATTGATGCATGCAATTGATTTTCCGAAATAAGTATTTACTTAATTAATGAACATATTATTATATTTTACTTTCGGGAAATTGATAATGATTATTAATTTTGTTTTGGGAAATGGATTAGTAATTTAAATTATTGTTTTAATTTATCGAGCATATTATTCGGATTTAAATATTCGTAATCATGCCGATTAGAAGTTGTTATGCTCCGTTTTAAATTTGTTATTTGAAATAATCTTCGACGAGTTGTTTTCCGAGATTATTTCCGCAAATGAAAGTATTATTTATTAGCGGATTTGCTTTTTCCGAGGAATCTCGGAAATGGGATTTTTCATCGGAACTTAGGAACTTATTTGATTTTCGTTTATTGGTTTATGATTCCGAATTTATATTGGCGTGCGGGGTCACGTCGCTGGATTAAATTTATTTTCTTGTGAGACATCGGGGATGTCTTACTGATTTTCGATTTTCGTATGGTTTTTACCCACCATACCTGGGTCGATATATTTTATTGCTAGCTAGCCTATTAGTACTCCTCCCTACTTACTATGTGTTCGTGGGTGAGTAGAGCAGAGCATGAGATGCTCCAGAGTGTGGGACACTCCGACCCGAGCCCAAGAGGCTCCCTTCTTTCGTATGGTGATACCTCTTCCCCATATATTATTTTATTATTTTGACTAGCGGGGCTAGTCCGATTCCCTAACCAGCGGGGCTGGTCTTATTTTCTTGAGTATCAGAATTCTTTCCTTTTTGCTCTGTTGTGACTAGCGGGGCTAGTCGGTTTTCTTGAGCTGAACTAAAGTTATTGTGTTTCTTTAAATTGCTGCATGCATCGGGTTTTTAAGAAGATATGTGCGGGAAAGTATAAATTTATTTTCTCCTTACAATTACTTATTTTTATCCACTCACGCTAACGTTTTTATATACTTTTCCCCTAGGGCCCTTCGTTTTCAAATGCCCAGTCTGTAGAGTAGCTGGTTCGGCATAGTAGGATTCGGGGTATAGCATCTGCCGCTGTTGTTTTCTATATTGTAGGTCATTTATCCACTTGTATCTCGAATTCTTTTCCTTTTAGATTGCTCTGATAACCTGTGGGACAAATATTGTAAATTTGGTTTAAATTGTATGATTCGGATTTCGTTGCTTCTTGTGGTATTTTCGTGTTGTGTGGAGCAGGGTGGCTCCAGGAGATATTGATGGGTTATTAGAAGTGTGAATGTGTTTTTACAGGTTTTGGGTAGTCCATTTTTAGGGGTGACTCTGCTGAATTTTCGGTAGAGTTATTCTAATGTGGGCCCCACAGGGCCACCTCGAATTTCAAGGTGAAATTTGGGGCGGGTCCTGTCACTGTTCTTTCAAAGCACTGCCTTCTGAGATCGTTACAGGAGAGGGGCTGTTTGAGAAGATAAAGAATGTGGTATTTTTGACATTTACACAGCTAAAAGTGGGAAAGGGAGTGTGGAATGTAATTGGGGGAGTGAAATTTGCACCCCCTTTCTTTACATTTGGGAAGATCATAGGGGATGAAAATGAAAATGACTTTTGGGTCCTAGGGTTGGCAATTTCCCAATGAGTGATCTTTGTTTTTGGTGAGTCTAGATGCTAATGGATTGTTACCAAATAAAAAAAATGCTAATGTGCTATTTTTTTTGTATTTTCATTGTATTCGATTTGGAAAGGCTAAGAAAAGGTCGACGGTGCACAAATGAAGCTGAAAAGAAATTTGAACAGGTAGCAGAACATATTATCAAATAAAATGGCAGTGAAATCTTTGTCAACTTCATGAAAATTTAGGCGCATGACAATCTTATTTTGTTATACTATAATTAGATATTAAATTTCTTGACAATGCGACCGACTTGGCATAAATATCTTTATGAAAAAGCAGAACGGCAGATGCTAATATAAATTCGCATCAGTAGCCTGGGTAATCGATCATGTAGCAGGAAGCTGTGGATTGGAGGACAAATTAAAAAGCAAAAGCCATGTTATGGCTACACACGCCAATCGCGGATTATGGAATAGAGTATAAGATTTTCCATTAGTCATGCAAAAAGGTCACAGGATTTCTTTAAGCATAAACTGCCAAAGTGACTCTGTCACAAACACAATGGCGGGCTAATGACTTTTAATTCTATAATCTCTGCGCTTATTAGTGCTTACTTAACTAGAATTCTAGAATTCAATCAAAAAAAAAAAAAAAAAACTAGAATTCTAGAAGACACGTGAGCCTATATATGACTATGACCAGTAGCAAATCTATAAATGAATTTTTTTTTTTCTTCTTTTTTTTTCCGATCCGACTCGTGAAATGAAGAAATCAGCGCACTTACTTTGTAGAAACCTATAGGTCGAGAGGGTCAAGCTAGTGCTACTTCAATCGCTGAACAAACATTTGATTCGAAAGTGGTTACCTTTTCTCACCTCACTTACCGGGCTGGGTGTCTCATTGCCGAGGTTTAGGTAAATTTCCTTGGATATAACTCCTGGGAAAGTAAATCTGGTAGTTCCGATCCTCAGGTAGTTGTGAAGTGAATAAAGAACGTGTAGATAAGAAGAAATAGTGTAGAGAAGATGGAAACGATAACCAACTAAAAGATACTCAAGTGGGAAACAAACAAGAAAACATTGTAACGTGGAACACATAAATGAGAGCTTTCGAGGCCGAGGCCGTACAAAGATATGTGAAAGGAACACAGCCTGACTACAACAAATGCTTTTCTATTTCTGAATAAACTTTCATTGATTAACAAACCACCGCCCTAGACCTCTTCCCCAGTCCCCCACTCCTCCCTTGCCGACATCCAGTTTTCTCGGGTCATTAAATATCAAGAGGCATAACTAGGGTTTATTGCTGCTGCACAGAAAACCCAGGCTTCAATCACTTCTTAAAGGACCTACCAAACAACCAAAATAAAGAAAAAATGGGACCTGCCAAGATGCATTATTGACAATTTGGCATATAATTAAGACAATCATGTGACCAACAATGAGCTATCATCAATTGTATAATGTATACAATATTTTCAAGCATACTCAAAGCGCGAGTAGAAAATTTTGCAGCCGACAAGCAACTATCGGGGTTTGGCCGAAGAACAGAAAAGCTGGTATATGTATCAGTTTCTCCATGTCCCTGTTTCAGAGCCTAATAGCAATTAAGAACTTGTTGGAGTGAACATAAAACAGATTTTGACAAAATGTATGGTAAAGTGTATGGCAAATTGTCTCAAAGAGATAAAAACAATAATATTATAATCGACTAAACAAGTAAAGTAGGGCAATAATGAGCAAGTATTTGATCACTTATATGTACCTTTTCATCACCTCCCTCATGAGAAAGAACATCATACCACTTACAAACTTGAAGAATAGTGAATTAATGTGTGAATCACTAATTTGTGACGGCTTTGTGAGCATTAGACTTATACTTTAGTATTTTACCAAATGTCATACAGAGCTATAACGGTATAACCTTTAACATAATAGAGATTGATAAAAAAGAAAAATAGGATAAGTTTAAGTAGAAGAAGATACTGAAACTTCAGTTCTATAGCTCTGTTCGATCTCCACCATACTGAAACCTCCCATGTTGAGAGAGAAGGAAAAGGAAAAGATTAAAGACTCGAAACAAAATTTCATTAGTCAAGATGTAAGTTCACTGGTACGGGTTGGCCCAATCACCAAACCCAAAAGGTAAATAAGAGCCCAACACAATATAAATTGATCCATATGAAAGGTAGTGTGATGCTTTTTTTTTTTGATGCAGTGTGATGCTTTGTTGTAGGTACAGGGTTTGCTTGGAGCTCGCGAGGGTTCAAGTTTTTCTGTCATCTTTATCAAATCCAGCTGGTCCACCTGGTACTTGTTATATGGTCCACCTGGTACTAGCAAATCCAGCTTGATTGCGGCCATGGCCAATTACGTCCACTACAATGTATATGATTTGGAGCTTACAAGCATCTCTGACAATGCTGAATTGAGAAAAGCTTTGTTGTCTACCTCCAATCGTTCTGTTTTGGTGATCGAGGACATTAGTTGCTCTTTGGAAATACAGAACCGCGAGAAAGAGGAGAAGGAATCACCAGAAGGGGAAGATTCTTCTTCCTCTAAGAAGAAGTACAAGCAACAACAGAAGGTGACGCTTTCGGGTTTGCTCAACATGATTGATGGTCTGTGGTCAAGCTGTGGTGATCAAAGACTCATTGTATTCACCACCAACTACAAGGACAAGCTAGACCCTGCATTGTTGCGTCCGGGGCGAATGGACGTGCATATCAACATGTCGTATTGCACTCCGAGTGGGTTCAGAATCTTGGCTTCTAACTACCTCGACATTCAGGAGAGCAACCCTCATCCTCTCTGCGGAGAAATTGAAGGTTTGATAGAGAGCATGGAGGTCACCCCAGCACAGGTTGCAGGGGAGCTACAGGTGAGTAATGATGCTGATGTTGCCCTTAAAGGGCTTCTGGATTTCCTCAAGGATATGAAGAAGAAGAACGAAGAGAAGAAGAAAAAAGAGGAAGAAGAGGCAGAGACAAGTTAGACAACAAAGAAAAAGAGGAAGAAGAGGCAGCAACAACAAATAAACTAACAAAGAAAAGGTTGCTGTCTAGGTTTCTGAAGAAGAAGGAAATTACGTCGTGAGAGAAGGTTGCTGTCGATTGGAAGTTGTAATTCATAATCTTAGTTTCATATATTTTCTATTGGTTTATTTTTATATTGCTCCATATCCAGTTATATATACTTGTCCTTCATGTTTATTAGTCTGCACATCTCGAGTCTTTTCTGCACGTACTGATGAATTCCTACCAGAAAATGAAAGAAAGCAATTAGCAAATAAAGATACAAACTGATCTATTGAATGGCCACATGTATGATTAGGTTTTTGGGATAAAATTCTACAATATGTTAACATATAATATACATACAATTACTACTTTTGAACCTTAATTACTCAAACAGAACCTACTACAATTACCAATATTAGAACTTAAGTACTCATATGAGAACCTCTCTCTTACCTTAATGAGAATTTTTTTTCCTTCTAATTATTACTTTGAGGGCTCAAAGTGGTAACATGAGTCTCCAAAGTAGTAAATATTACATGAAATAGGGATATCTCAATGCTTTGCCACAAGACACAAGAAATAGCAATGAAAATTACACAAAAACTTTCTCTTTACTTTTTCATCCAAAATGTTTTTATCAATGAAAAAGTACTTAAAAGAGGTGTTTGTTAAATCGAATGTGCAATGTCATTTATGAGCCTAAAACGTTTGTAATTAGTAGTATAAGCTAATAAATAAGCCTGGAATCTAGGAGAGTATTTCTCTCAACCTAGTCTTCTACAACACCCTAGCCTCTAGCCTCTTGCTATCACTTCCTCCGCTCCATGGCCTCCATAGATGCCATCACAGCAAGCTTTGCTGCTCCTCTTGCTCTCGCAGCAAGTGGTAGCTCCCCAGATTTGGGAAAGATTGGCGGTGGTCCTGTGTGCAGGTCCTCCAATCTCTTCTACTTGGCAAACCTTTGATCGAGGATGACAATGATGTGCCTCTTATCACTCTGAAGAAGAAGACAGGTAGACCGCTGGAAGTAAGAACAACAGCCAACGTCCCAGTAACTGCAATTGGAGGTTTGGTTTCTAGCCCTAGAGATAAGGGCAAAGGAAAGCCTTGCGCTTTCTTGGTCTCTTGCCTACCACTTGAAATTAATAGAAGACTTTTTTCTTAGTTTACTTTAGTTGTACACCAATTGAAGTCTCTAGGCAACTAGGTTTACTTTTCAAAGAGAGGTTAGTAGTGAGGACTTGATTTCTTGTTGTTTAGGCTCAATAAGTGAGTATTGAGGGTCACCTGTTTTTTGCTTGGCGGCTTGTGCCATTTAATTTTTTTTTTTTTTTTTGTACGAGACAATATCTGATGTACGTACATTTTGGTTATAAATAAAGTTATCTATTTTCTCCAAAAAAAAAAAAAAAAAAAAAAGAGCCTGGAATAAACACTTTTCCCGTTTTTCGTTTTGCTTTGAATCAGGAATCCTTAGAAGTCTACTCTCCATGCAAATTAAAGCTTAAAAGATGGTTTTTGTATTTGAATCAGGAATCCTTATTATTCAAGGATAACAAGGATTCCTTGCAACTTAAGGATCAAGACATTGTTATTTTGAAAAGGAATCCGCCCAAGGATGAAGGGATCGTTTATGTTTCTATTCCTATTAGATTTGGGGATTCTACTCTATATAGGTCCCTAATAGATCGTACCTTTCAGACTTGAGCTAAACCAAAAGCTAAGAATCAAAGAAATCTCTCTTAGGCACCAAAGAGGCAAAGAGCTAGTAAAACAATGTCGACCTTGTTCTCAACTGCTGCCTCCTTTGCTGCAACACTGATGTTGGGCCGTTCCATGGTGGAACAAGTCTTCAACAACTCATACCTCCAGGCTCTCTGGGCTTGGTTCCGGTCTGATCTGACTTTTGTTGTCCCGGAGTACACCGAAGTTGGAGAACGTAATCAGATATACGACTCCGTGGGGCCCTACCTCCGAGCAAAAATAGGCACCAATACGAAACGTGTCAGAGTCAGCAAAACCACTAGGCAAAAGACCACCAGCTTTACCCTTGACGACCATCAAGAAGTCACAGACACATTCGAAAACTTCAGTATTAAGTGGCGTTATGTGTGCATTGAACCAAAGGATCATCACTTTGAAGAAAAACGTTACTATGAACTGAATTTCCACAAGAAGCACAGAGCCAAAATGAGCTCCTACTTGGACTATGTCGTTGTTCAAGCTAAAGAGATCAAAAATGCAGAAAAGGTTCTCAGGATTTATTCTCGTCGCACTTCAGGTACCTACAAATACTGGGAATCAACAATATTAGAGCATCCTTGTACTTTTGAGACACTGGCCATGGATCCAACGGAGAAGAAAATGATCATGGACGATTTGGATATGTTTGTGCGGAGCAAAGAGCACTATAAGTATATCGGCAGGGCTTGGAAAAGAGGTTACTTGTTATATGGTCCGCCTGGTACTGGCAAATCCAGCTTGATTGCAGCCATGGCAAATTACCCCAACTACAATATATATGATTTGGAGCTTACAAGCATCTCCAACAATTCTGATTTGAGGCATTCTTTGCTGTCCACCACCAATCGCTCTATTTTGATAATTGAGGACATTGATTGCTCCTTGGATATACAGAGCCGGGAAAAAGAGGAGGAATCAGATGAGCAAGTGCTTGTCCTTACTAAGGACAAGAACGAACTAAAGCAACAGACTGTGACACTGTCGGGGCTACTGAACTTCATTGATGGCCTGTGGTCAAGCTGTGGTGATGAGAGAATCATTGTGTTCACCACCAACTATAAGGATAAACTAGACCCTGCATTGTTGCGGCCGGGACGAATGGATGTGCATATACACGTCATATTGCACTGTGTGAGTGGATTCAAGATCCTGGCTTCTAGGTACCTTGGCATTCATGATCATCCTTTCTTTGCAGAAATTGAAGGGTTGATGCAGACCACAGAGGTCACCCCGGCACAGGTTGCTGGGCAGCTACAGGTGAGTTATGATGCTGATGTTGCTCTTGCAGCGCTGGTGAAATTCATCAAGGAAAAGAAGGAGGAGGATGAGAAGAAGGAGAAGGAAAAAAAGAAAGAAGAAGCACAAGCAAAGAAACTATAAGAGAAAAAGGTTGCTGGCTCTTTTTCAGAAGATCAAGGAAATTACATAGGCCTCAATAGCACTGCTATCATCTTCTGTACTCTTTATCGACTTATAAATAAATCTCTCTCTTTATTAACTTATGTCATCAGAACTTATGATAATCATGTTTCAATGTGTAGAATCTGATAATTTAATTTAATCAAGCTTATAAATTGAACATTAAAACACACAGTAGATTAATGCTTCTATTTTCTAACTTATGTCGACCATTTACAAGGTAAAATCTGTTTTTCCCCTACCAATTTAGAAACAGCAATGGCTAAAGGCTTCTACGAGTCCAATCCTCTATCCGCCATCATCATTCTTACTCTCTCTACATCGTCCAGTCTACCCCCATTGCCGTAAATCTTCATCAGAAGCTCAAAATTATATTCATTATCAGGCTCCAAGTCAAAGAGTCTTTCAGCTGCAACCACTCCAATCTCTGCATTCCCATAAAGGTAGCAAGCATATAGCAATGCACCCCACACAGTTGGACCAGCCTCAAACTCCATTCCCTCCATTATAATACCATAAGCTTCTTTGATTAGACCTGCCCTTCCATAAAGATTCACCATACAAGCATAATGTTCCATAATTGGGCTAATTCTGTATCTGTTTTTCATGGTAGAAAACAATCTCTTCCCATCCTTCACCAAACCCAAATGTGCACAAACCGAGAGCATTGACACGAATGTGATAGCATCCGGCAAGGCACCGGCACTCTCCATCTGCTCAAAGTACACCAAAGCTTCTCGGCTTTTAGAATGAGCTGAAATTATAGTATTCCATGTCACCACATCCCTCTCAGGCATTTGACAAAACAGCCAACGAGCGCGCTTCAACTTTCCATGATTGGAATATGCAGCAATCAAGGAATTAGCAGTAGACAGGTTCCACTCAACTCCTTGCCGAATCGTCCACCCATGAATCTGAACAACAAGCTCCAGTGATGGTACTGCGGTGAGAATTGTGGATATAGTAACAGAGTCCGGCTGGTACCCTTCTCTAACCATTTGGTGAAAAATGCCCAATGCCTGCAACAAAAGGCCATGGCGCATATAAGCAGTAAGCATTGTGTTCCAAGAAACCTTGTCCCGGCTACCAATCTTATCAAACACCTTCCTAGCCTTCACAATGTCACCACATTTAGCATACATGTCCACTAATGCATTAAGCACAAACCTATCACCTAGAAAACCCAAACGCACCACATGCCTATGCACAGCCTCACCAATCTGAACAAACCCAATCCCCCCACAAGCTTTCAAAACTCGAGGGAACGTAAACCGGTCCGGTTCAACCCCCTCCTCCTCCATTTGAAAGTACAGCGCCATAGCATCTTCATACATACCCAACTCAGCATACCCAGATATAAGTGAATTCCACGCAAAAGCCGAAACGTCTCTCTTGGGCATTTGATCGAACACCTGGTGTGCTTCCTCAACGTACCCACACGACGCATACAGGCGAAGAAGCTTTGATGAGAGGCCAACGTTTCTACGTAAAAGGTTTCTGGGTATTAGTCTGTGGACTCGGAGACAGTAGTCCATGGCGTCTAATTTGTAACATGTTTCTAAAAGGGAAGCAAAGGTTTCAGTGTCGACGTCTATGCCGTTTTCGCTGGAGGCTTCGAGGTCCTTGATGATGGCTTCGAGGGCTTGGAGCTTGGTCTGGGTTTGGGGTTTTTGGTAGATAATGAGAGGGGTTGGGGATGAGTTTGAGAAAGAGAGGAGCTTGGTACTTTGCTTTTGGTGAAGCTGCCTCGGCTTCTTGCTTCTCTTGCTATTAGAGGAGCAGTGGATGGTGAGTTTTGTTGTGTGGAGACTTAAGGGTTGTAAAGTGATCACCATTTGTGAACCAAATGGGAATATACAAGAAACCAAAAATGATTTTTATAGTTATAGAGCCATAAGTCCTTGTGGGGTCAGGAATCAAGATTTTGATTTCTAAGTCTCTTGAGTACAAAAAAAAAAAAAAAATTAGGCATATTTTAGTTTCTTTTCATGCTCGGGAAATACAGGATTAGATTTCAGATTAACAGTAGGGAGATTAGACTTCAGTTCGACGAAGGTCACAACAGTGAGAACTTGCGGTTAAACAGTAATGCTGCGTGGTTTTCCGTCCAGCTTAATGGGTGTACATATATGAAGTGCAGTAATCGGGGTATAAAAAATTGACCCGATTGATAAGTAATTGCTTTAGAATTGAGACTGCTCCTTTTAGTAGGAATTTCCACTCCTTGCCAAGCTTGTAGTTAGCAGACCGACCTCTGGTGTTCTTACAGGATCTCTTACATCCTCTGCCATGTTGTACTGGAACCTTCATTATATCACCTGCTGCAGAAAAACAGAAGCTTTTACCTCATTGGCCTCAAAACTGGGCACACAAGAACTTGTTCTAGGCTGCTCACTCTGTGTTTCATAAAAAGTTTCTAAGGTAGGGAACATAACCTTTTACCAATAACAATGTTTGCTGAAAATTTTATCAGGAGGTTAAACTAACATACCTCAGTGCAGCGAAAATTGGGCGAACTTTTTCAAATATTTCATCTACTGTTCCCACTGCATTGATCTGCACGTATCAAGTTGTCAATTTATAGTTTTAGACATTTAGCAATATACAAGTAACATCAGAATCAAAATGGTATTTGATAAGCCTAGAAAAGAGCTGTATCGATACCACTAACATAAAAACACCCAAACTCACCCTGTGAAGTTTTCCCCTCTGCGTGTAGTAATTGACAATAGGCCAATTCAATTCATCAAACACTTCAAGGCGTTTCTTGATTGTTTCAATATTATCATCAACTCGTCCCTGCAACAAAACACCACGTTCAAGGTAACTATTTGCACATTATTCAACCTAACACAAATGTATAATCCATACAAGTCCCAACCTGATTACGATTTAGCACTCGCTTCACCATCTCTTGTTCAGGACAGTCGAAGAAAAGTACAACATCCGGTTCTGCTCCAATCTACAATAGTTGTTGGAAAACAAAATGCTACTTTAAATGCCACCTCATATGATCTCTCCAGTTTTCTCTTTCACATACTTGTACATGTTATGAATTCGCTACAAACTAACACGACCTTGGTAGACAAGTCTAACGAGTGTAACAAGAACATTATGCACACAGTAGATAGATCACAGGAAAAGAAGGAAACTCACAACTTCTTCAAATGCCTTGCGGTTCTCCTCGCTTCGAGGGAACCCATCAATGAGAAACTTGCAATTATCACTCGCTTCCATCTCCTTTAGAATGAGCTGAACCGTCACTTGAGAGGGAACAATTTTTCCTTCTCTAATCGTACTAAGAATCACAGCGCTGAAATTGTATCCCCATTACACCCATAAGCAAAAGTAACATAAGCAATCCACAAATGCTTAAACAAACTAGCAAGAACCGAAAAAACGATTACCCATATGCGCTATTCGAAGCAATTTCCCTCCTCAACAGATCCCCCGCACTCACATGAGTGAACCCAAATGCCTCAACTATCTTAGCACATTGAGTCCCTTTCCCACTACCAGGGCCACCTGAGAATGACGTCACCATAACGTCACCACCTCTTTAAGGCAAAACAATTCATAAGCATGGCCAAAAAAAAAACTTACCCAATACAAAAGTAATGAAAGGAGCAGCTTTTGACTGCACCCAAACACCAAGATTCGGTCAATAAGATTAAAAAGGCACCTCAACCACAGTAAAAAAAACTCATCACAATTTGCAATTAGGGTATAAATTAGACTTATAACAATGGAAATTTTGACCGTACCGGAGTTACTATCTCAGATTGTGAGGTAAATGCTTCCCAAATCTTGAATGTGGAAGCTGCCTGAGGTCAATAGTTTTATGATTCAATATCATTCTCTAGGGGAAACAAAATCAAATCGCAATTAGTGTGGAGTTGCATACCTGGTTATGAATGGATGGTTTTGAGGGGGAAATCAGAGGAGAGAGTGCAGCCACGCGCCTCCACATCGCGGCAGAGCTAGCTCAGATTTTGGTGTTTGCTTTTTTTTGGGCTGACGCTTTTCTCAGTGAGGCATTTCGTCGAACGAGTGGCGTGCCTTGTTGTCTGGGCGGGGCGCGGCAAGTGAGTCTGGCTTCGCATTCGGGCGTATTTGTATGTATGGCCCAAACTGCTATTGGGCCCAGATTTCACTTTCTTGTAATGTGTTCAAAACGGTATGTAACAGTTTCCCTAATGCTGGCATTTGGACTAATTAGTTTTGTTCTTTATCATGACTGAACTTTTCTTCTTCTTTTGTTTACTTTTAAATCTTACTCACTTGATTAGATAAGATCACACGCCCAATGTGGAATATAATGACAATTATGCAATAAAATTACAAAATTAACAATTTGCAATATGTAACCACTTCATCGCTTTTTAATTACTGACAAAATTGTTTGATTACTATGTGTTTTTTTAGGTAGGGCCAAAACGGCTGTCCTTAAAACGGATGGGCTTGGGTTTCAAACCTTCTTCGGGTTTTGGACTTTGGGTTGGGTGGCTGTAAGGTGGAAGGTGCCCCTTTGATTCCCATGGGTGTTTGTAGGGTAGTTTTTGGTTGGATTTCATGATTTTTAAAAATGTTGAACTGTTTAGGTAGTGGTTCTTTTCTCAGGTGTCTGTCAGTCCCATTAGAGTGAGTTGTTATGTGTAATTTCGCTAATTAGTAAAATGAGTTGACATTTTCTCAACGAAAAAAAAAAAAAAAGAACTAAACTGGTTCTAGTTATTCATATGTGCAGTTTCTGGAATCAGATCTGCAACAAGGAAATCATAAACTTAGAATATTGAAAGTTAAAAATATGAAGCAATTGAGTTAGCCGCTAAATCACTCATTCGCTCTTAAGTTACACTTAAAAAATTGCTTAAATTACAACACCTATAGAATAACATCTGTCATAGATGATGGTAGAGAGAAATTGTCCTGTTATTGATAAATCCTTATGGTTTTTGTCCATTTACTCCATTTCTAGAAAAAAAATTTCCCACTTACCCCATTAAGTTTTTTTAATTCCTTCTTATCCAAAACATTCTAAGGAAGTCTTCCCTAATACCTTATTAAGTTTTATTTTTATTTTTTTAGACTATTTTACCCTCACTTCTTTGTTACTTAGAGAGAGAGAGAGAATGGAAGAGAGAGAAATCATAAGAGACTTTGCTGGAGCCTGGTCACCAGCGCTGTGCAGATCAGTCAACTTCGACAGAGTACTGAGAGCAGCTCAGGAATATCTAGATAATGATCTTTATATTCATGGAAAGTCTCGGATGTCTAGTTTTCAGATCTTTTTACAGTTCATAAATATCATTTTTCTAAAAGAAGTTATGACCGATTTAGTACGAGGATGTCAAACTACTCGTGAATCTGCGTTCAAACAAGGAACGGTTGTCTCCTAGAGCTATAAGTGTAATACCCGCAAATTTCATTTTAAATTCGAGTAATTGTATCGAATGATTATTATGCGATTTCACGATTTATGTTCGATAATAATTCCTTTTTTACAATTATTGAAGTTTCAAAACAATTATTTTTAACGAAAAGCTCGAAATACTCGGTTTGAGAAATCGACTTTTTCTACGTACGAAATTTGGAGAAACTTCCTTCATTAAAGTTGTAGAGCTCGTCGATACGAGTCCGTACACGTGCGGAACACAAAGATCGGATTTTTTATGATTTAGTTATCGAATTACGAAGTTTTCCGAAAACTTGTATATATAGAAAATTTTTGGGAAACCCTAATTTTCCACCGGCCAAATTCTCTTTCTTTTTCTGGAAATTTCACTGTTCATCATCTCTCTCAGCTCTCACACCCGTCTCTCTCTCGACCGAAAGAAAACTTCTCCTTAATTGTTCTCCCTCCACATACCACCTCTCGATCTCAAACCAAGTCCCAAGCATTCGTCTCGAGCTGCTCTAGCTCCCAGAGGCAGTTTCACAAGGCGGCGCAGCCTGTGGCGGCGGCGGCACGGCCCGAACCGAAAACCACCATTTTCGGTTCGATCTCGATATCTCGAGCTACACTCCACCATTTCACTTGATTCTTGGCTCATTGAGCTCGCCTCAACTTCCTCTACAAGCACCAAGAAGGATCGGAACTGGGTCGAACGTTTTCACGTTCGTCGAAGCTCGACCCGAACGGATCGAAATACCGAAACTTTCGATCAAGATATCTCGAGCTATACACGATCGTTTCTTGTGATTCTTGGCTTGTTGAGTTCGCAAGGAAGTTCTGAACAAGTTTCCAGAAGGGATCGGGGCCTGATGTTGCAGTTTTCACGTCGGTTTTCAAGCTCGCCGGTTTCTGCATTTTTCCGGTCGCCGACTGTAAATCGGTAATTTCGATCCCTTCCCATCATTTTTTGGTCTTATGCTAGTTATGAAAGTTGCTCATAATGATGAAACGAAGGGGAAAAGCTTAGCCCCGACACCATTGGCGGTGGTCGGTGGCGGCTCTGTCCCTAACTCTGGCGGCCTTTTCCGGCCACCTCCGGAGGTCTAAAATTTGGTTTGTATTCATTTTATGATTCTATGTTTCGATAGATCATTTCGGCGTATTATACATATTTTTCGGATATCGTATGAATTAGTTATGAATTTTGTGATTTCGATCGTTAGATTTTTGATCTGTGAAATTATGACCGTCGGATGAACTTGTAAATTTGTTATGATGATCATATGACTGTCCCAGAGGCTTTGTGTGGTCATGGGCGAAGATCCGACCGTTGGATCTTCGTATATGTGAAAAACGGTAATTAGGGGAGCGATTCGTGAGAAACTGCTCGTCGGATTTTAATGTAAATTAGAATCTGGCCGTTAATTAGTAGTTAAATTATGTGTTGAAATTGTTGGCTAAATTCGAATCACATTTGATTAGGTGATTGACGGATTTTATTTGAGTGGGCTATTCGGCGTTAATTATAAATTATAATTATATTGAAGACGCAGCGGGAGTTTCGAGGTGAGTAAAACTCACGTGGTTCATATTACGAACCGAGCATTTTAATTTATTTATTTTTGGTAATTGTGTGAAAAATATTTGCGGATTAAATATTTGTTTTAAAATTTCATGGACTTGAATCACCACGGTCCATAGGTAAGTAAAATGAATTTCATAATTTTCTTGTGTGAACTATAGATGGTATTAGTGGTCATTCCTGAGTGGATGATTACGTATATATATATTTACGTGGAAAATATATATTGATGAGTGGATTGTTGAATGATGATATGATTGCGTTAAATTGATGAGTTGATTATATTACAATTGTGTAAATTCCATAATAATATGATGTATCTTGGTTGGGTTGATTTCAGTATGTGATATTATATGTTGTGTTCATTTATGGGTTTAGGGTCGACATAATGACCGGTGTGGGTAATCGGACGCTCTAATCCTAGTGTGGATTATGAGATACGATTGGTTGAGTATGTGGAATTATTGGACGTTCTAAATATGTATATAGGTATACATATTGATGAAATACAATAATTGATAAATATGTCGGATGCCATAACCTAGGCCAGGTGACGGGCTACGATTCAGTTAGAGCTCTAGTCTGTCAAGTACCGTATTTTTATAAATACGATGATGAGAGTTGTGAAGAAGGTTGTGAGTTGGGTTATCTTGATATATTGAATTGGTGTTGATTGAGATTGTTATTATTTACATATGTGGAAATTATTGAGTGTTGCTGTGTGTGGGAATAAATGAGATTAAATTAAGCAACAGTTCCTTCTTTTACTCATACAAGCTTTCATAAGCTTACCGGGTTTTGTGTTGTTGCAATCCGGGTACACTATTTAATGGTGTAGCGGATATTCCTGCAGGTCAGGATAACCAGGGAGGTGACCGAGCTGCTTAGGTGTTACAGCAGTTTTGTTATTTATTTAGTTGTGAGGTGTGTGTATGCTCATTTAGAGCTTTACATTACATTTTGGATTTGAGTTGTAATAATTAACCGAGACTAAATTCGGTTTGATTTTATTTCGTGTGGTGAGTATGTTAAGAAAAGAAATTTTCAGGATGATTATTTTGAGTTGTAGTATTTTCATGTTTCGGATTTTAAATTGTTATTTTAAAATTCGGGGCGTGACAATAATGGAAGAAGAAATAAAAGTCCTTTAATTAGAGATCAAATTCCTTAGATCTTGGAGGAGAAGAAGTCTTGACGCAATAACTATATAAAAAGGAGTCTAGGGCATCATCTTAGACATCTTTGGACGCGCAACATCAGTCCATTGCCGCCATCCTCTCCTCCCTCTCTTTTCATGTTTTATTTTATTTCTTTTATGTATTGCCAATAGTTTTTTATAGTTAGGGGCTGCCTAAGCCCTAGACATGTGTAAACTAAGATTTTGGCGTTAATTTTATAGTTTTTTGGATATTGAATGTTTGTTAATTCATTGATTTCTCATCCATAAATTCTAGTTTCGTTTATTATGGTTGCAAACGTAGTGAGCATGCTAGGATTTTATTGCTATGATTTTGTGTTTAGATCATCATGTCAAGCATGTTATCTAGAGTAGTACATGAGTGACTTGAGTCCCATTCATATGAATTAGCATCTAGGTATATTAGGACAACATCAGTACCAAAATTGCCTAGCTTTATTCACAACATTTTTGTTCTTAATGACTTTTGACTTGAGAGCTGTGCGAGAACATCACTCTAGGTTCCATGTTAGAAGCTAGGCTAGGATGCACACATCATGCACTTAACATATCAAGTATGAAAGGTTAATAGGTTAAGTTCAACACATCATTGGCTTAGCTTGAGCAAACACATTCAATTGAAAAGAAGCATATAGGTTAACAAATCTTAGGTGAAACATGGTCTAGTGGTGTATGGTTGTTCCTAGCTATTGTTTATTCTATTTCAAAAACCCAAAAACAATTATTTATTTTCGTCACTTTCTGTTCTCTGTTTTGTTTTATTTGTATAGTATAGTAAATCTATCCTGATTCCCTTGAAATTTTGTGTGAGTCGTCTCTAGTGTGTCTATAAATTTTCATAATTTTTCATCCAATCTAAGTAGGGTTTTTAATTTCGTCTTTTTTAGAGGTCAGTTTTAGTGTTTTGTAAGTTTTCGAGTCTAGATTTGCATATTAAGCACAATCCTCTGCGGGAGACTCCTTCTTTCCTATACTATGATTGACTAATATTTGTGATTGCAGGGTTAAATATTCGTAATACAATATCTTAGTTCTGTATCTTGCTGGACAACTTGTCAATGGTAATGTTCTGACTTTCAGAGCGTTTCACATCCTCAATCCTGGATTTAATTTCTTGGTTTATCCATTACAGTTGTTTGTCTTTATACCGGCGCATTTCAAATTCTTGTATATGATACATCTGCTGCTTGTGTTTGGAACTAAATCAGATAAGGACAATATTGAAATTAATCAGTTCATTTGCAAATGAATTCTCCATTGGTTCCACTGTAATGTACAGTTTGGATGGAGTGATTTTCAATCCGTTGACCTTTAGAAGGCTAAATTCCTTGTGTAGGCTATTGCAATCTAGCTATTACAATCTATATTTTTCAAGATTTGAGTTCAACGAAGAATAAAACATATGGATATCAAATGATTCATTGCACAGGCATTTCAAATGCCATTGCATCTAGTCATTTTATGTTAGGGTTTAGTTTGCTAATCACTCATTTAAATAATTTTATAACTCATTATTGAGTGGGTTTTAACATTGTGTTTATGTCATCTCAATTAAGCTACTAATCAAGACTAGCTGCTATTGCTAGTTGTAAGTTGTAACACTCAAAACTCCACACACACACACACACACACACATGTCACAAATGACATGAAGTGATGAAGATCGTAAGTTCACACCAAGATGAAATTAACGTAACAGAATTAGATACTGAACTTGGTAAACCCTGCTAAAGTGTGCAAAAGATCATGTTCATGCAAAACACTCTTTGAAATCTATATCAGCTAGCTATCTAACAATACCCAAATCAAATAGTATAATAGATTTATAAAACGTTTAGCCAGTATTAAAACTTCCTTTTCTACATACTGAATCCATTTCAAAGTCTTTATGTGCCTTTGTTCAATTAACACAAGCACAACGAGATACAAGTATAACGAAATAAAGGCTGGATCTTAAGTTCCATTTTTCCTCGACATATAAATACAGTTATATTACTATTTCAATCTTGCATCTAAAGAACATGCAAAGGGCATGACATACAAATGTGCTCAATCTATCATCATTCATCCACAACACTCTTTGAAATCTACATTAGCTAGCTAGTATCTATTATCTAATGATACCCAAATCAAACTCATGTTACAATTGCATTATCCATTATTTCATCAATCATAACCAAACTCTACTATGAAAGAAATCAAACGTCAAAAGACTCGACGCACTCAGCACTGATCGATTAGATTATTGGGATCTTCTTATTCAAGATGGTACCTTTGTCAAAGGCTCAAAGCTTTTAGTGGGTTTGATCGAAATTGCTTTTGGATATTCGGGATTGGTCTAAACGGTGTTGCTGCCTTAACACTCAAAAGTTTATTATGACCATCGCGTATTATAACTTTAGAAGCAGCCAACTCCCCCACCAGATCGACCAACCAACGCAGGTGAATAAACTTAGTACACATGCATGTCGAATATTGGACAAAAAAGTTGATCAAACTTTAAGTAATTTGATCCGGCATTATATGTTATTGTCATGGTTTCAATTTACTGAGGATGCATTAATGACATCACTCTTTCGGATACTGATATCACTTAATCGGATAATGATATCACTGCTACTATTCCATGGATTCTACGAAGTGTTTAATATCATCAGAAGCTGCAAACAAGTTTCTGTGCATCCTTGTATGTAACTCTATACCCAACTCCATATACGTCACACTTAACGTGAAGTCAGAAACATTCATAAAAAATAAAAAAGACATGAAGTCAGAAATATTATGTCTTAGAAATATTACAATATTTACGAATAATAATTTAGTTATGTTATGCATTATGAGTCGGACGAAACTAGAAATTCTATGATTTTTAAAATATTATTGATACTGTAATAAAACTACAAATGCGAGAGACCGAACTGAAAGGGGAAATGATGGATTGAAGTCATTGAACCATAAGCACCCAATTGAAATGAAGTGACCAAAGATTGTGAAGCTAGCAAGAACCACAACTACGGCTTGAGTGTGGTGACGATATAGGTGATGGAGTGCTGAAGTAAGAGTGAGAGAAGTGAGAACACGACACGTGGAAACTATATTGGATTAAAAACAAATTGAAAAGGAAATAAATAGAAAGGTAAATGCCATAAAAAATTAAACAAAATGGGAACATAAGAAAACAGGATGATCAAAGTTGAGATTAGGTCCCAAGCACTTTTCTGTGACGACTGTTCACAAACACCTGGTGGGTGCACTGCTCCACTCTCTATTTCCTTTGGGCGTCCCCTCCCTTCCCCTTTCACCAAGCGCGTGACTCCACGCGCCACCAGAATTTTATTATTTATGTTGTTTATATTTATATTTATTTTTATATGAATTTTGGGTCAATATAAATTGTTTGTTATTGTGGAATTCGAATCCTTTGGACAAAGGCATGCACCGCCCCAGTCATTTTCTTGTCATGAACTCATCATCATGGACAGTGCAAGTGGAATGACACCCTTGGGAGGGACCTTTTTGTGGGCATGCTTGTGCCTTTGGGACCAAAATTCCCCTAAACCATATATCTTTTTCTTTGGTTCATCAAGAAAAGCAAATTAATATATGTCAATATATTATCTATAATGATCTCTAAAGAAAAACATACATTATCCTCTTATCAAATGAAGGAGCTTTTTAATAAAAAAATGGGCATGAATAAAAGTTGACTAGCAAAGACCCTACTGCTACTACATAGAATAGTAAAAGAATCATTTTGGGCGCTTTACATTATATACCATATACGTTGGGTAGATTTAGTAGAGTATCGAATAGAAAAGTCAAGATTAATAAACTAAAGCACATTTACTAGTTATTTAGGATATGAAAGAAAATTCTCGTTATTAATTTTCGATCAAATACGAAGTTATTAATAATTTAAATCTATTGAATTAGTCATTTTTTTGATACTTCAAAAGAAGTTATTCATTGACATTAGCGAGAAATTCTTTCCAAAAAGAGATACAATAGATTGCACTTAACCATGAAGATATGCATAATATATGCCAAAGGAAGAAAAATGATAAATACCATGGTAACTGTGGGTGTTAGTTTGGCCCAAGAATCAGTTGTGTCATACACGCATAAGTGTCAAGCGTGAGACTAGTACTTTCTTTTTCATCTTTTTCTGATTTCTCCTAAAAGCTAGGCAGTCACTACTCACCAGTATATAAAGGTGGGTGAGTGGGGCTTAGGCTCTCTTGGAGTCGCAAAGATTAGTGCGAAGCTAAGCAAGGTACTAGCACAAGGTGATGGGCAGGCAACCTTGTTGTGACAAGCTTGGCGTCAAGAAAGGTCCGTGGACCGCCGAGGAGGACAAGAAACTGGTGAACTTCATCCTCACTCATGGCCAATGCTGCTGGCGCGCCGTCCCCAAGCTCGCGGGTCTGCGTCGCTGCGGCAAGAGCTGCCGCCTCCGCTGGACTAATTATCTCCGGCCCGACTTGAAGCGAGGGCTACTCAATGAAGCTGAGGAGCAGCTTGTTATTGACCTCCATGCTAGTCTTGGCAATAGGTTCTCTACCCCTTTCCTCACTTCATTTCTTGTCATTATGTACTTAAACTATAGCCTAGCTAGCTACCTTAATTTCTTAGCTAATTAGTATAGTTGTGGATTGTGATTTTTGTTGTGTAGGTGGTCTAAAATTGCGGCAAGATTGCCTGGAAGAACAGACAATGAGATCAAGAATCACTGGAATACACACATCAAGAAAAAACTTATCAAGATGGGGATTGATCCAATTACTCATGCGCCTCTCCAAAAACAAGTCACTACAACCCCACAAGAAACGCCTTGTGAAGCCAATATTCAACAAAGTGTGAACATCCCGGAGCATGGAGTCTCCGGCAACGAAAATGGCAGCTCTGCAACTGAGAATTCCTCGAGCAATGATGCTCAGTCACTAATTGAGGTCAATGCTAATGGTGACGATGACCCTTTGGTGAGTTACATATTATCCGATACGTTTCTCCAGGATTGGTCATGGAATTTTCCGGCTGTGGAAGACAATTACAGTGATCTTGGCTTGTCTTCAACTTCATCAGAGGATAGCACAGCTTGGTTTATGGACTGCAAGGATTTTGGGGTTGAGGATTTCGAGCTTGGAAATTGTATCAATTAATAACAGGAACATGTTCATATTATATGCAGTACTATAACACATGGGTGGTATGCATCATGCAATCCCCAGATAGTTTACCTAGTGTGAAAAAAATTTGACACTTCACTGTTCTGTCCGATAAATGATGAGGTTGGAGAAAGAAAAGACCCATGAATTTGTTTAACAAATCACTTTATCATCTTAAGCCCCCTTCAGCACTTCGATAATTTTCTATCCTTGAAAAGTTCCCACTAAACACAAAGTGGAATACATGTAATTTAAAACCTAGAAAAGTTCTAAACCAGCCAATGCCATCAAAACTAGGGTTTGGTTGGTAGGGCATCCTATTGCAAAGTACATGATAGCTTTTGTAAAAAGTTATTAACCTCAGTATCGTAACAGACTTTGGTACCAACGTACTCCAAGCTAAGCATCACATGACCACAAAAAGGACCTCATCTATTAACAAATGGCCAAAGTATATGAAACTTTTAGTATTTCTAGTATGATTGATTATATAAAGAAGATATGAAGATAAAGGTTTTAGAGAATCATCGGTTGATCCAAAGACTATCTTGCACCTCACCCCTCTCATAGTGTTGCAACTGTATGATAACCCTCTTAATAACTTAAACGTATGAATACAGTCAACTAAACACTATAATTAGACTCTGGCTATAATTGGATCATGGTCGAATGAATTTTTTTTTTCTTTTCAAAATAGAGGCCAACGCGGTTACCTTCAAACTTTTAGCATTAATTAATAAAACTACTGAATACAATTATGGAGACATAATGAGTATTACAAACGTTAGAGCGTCTCAAATAATAAGGAGGCTCCACAAATCCTAAGTGTTCCCAATACATCAACTCGTAAGACTTGTCATAATAGCAATTTAAACAACTCTATTTGCTTACAATAGTGACATACCGGAAATTTATTTTTTTAAAATAGAATAGACGGTCAAATTGTTAACTTCTTAAAAAATTTGAGGTGAGACATCAATTATTGAAAGATAAGCCAAAATTGTTGCAAACATGGCTATAAATTAGAAGTTTAATTTTCTCTTTTCATATCCCTATCCCATAACATTTGTGGATGACATTTCATTCTCATATTGTGTTTTTTTTCTTGGCTTTTATAGACATACAATTTTCTTGACTATCAACACCTCTATGGATTAGGTATATATGCTACTAAAATCATTTCAAGAATGCAACAAAAGCAACACTACAAAGCTATTAGCACTTTTAATTGTAATATAACTTTTTAAAGGGAAGAGGTAGTTCATTTTGGCTTTATATGATTGTGTATTATGTAAATAAATTTAAGTGGGAAATAAAATATATCAACCATACCAGAATTTAGAGCACCATAGTCATATAACACATTTTCAATCACTTTCTTTCCTTTCAAACACGTTGTTTTAGTTTGGCTTTATATGCACCTCACAAGTAAAAACAATATTTGATGATTGTATAAGTTACAAAGAGATGGTCTGTCTAAATCTTGACATGATTCGCATGAAACAAACATTTCAGATGTGGGACTCGGAAATATCAAATCCCTAGTTTAAAATACACATGTTTTCTTGTTTTCTAAGGGAAAAAAAAAAAAAGCCAAACGCGTCCTTGTATCACTTGCCGTTATTCTCTTACAGAAGCATTCCACAACCTCCACTTTGTATTCTTTACGGCGCATATGCTGTATATCTTACTGCCGGTTTTACGAACTAATGAATTATAAGCAAAGCGATTTGAGGCATTCTAAATTTCCAGCTAATGGTATTGGTCGAGTTGCTCTTAGACAACAAGATATACATATATGAGAAAGAATATGATTGCCTACCTGCCGATTTTGAAGAGCTCACTAACAAAACAAGGGTACAAAATTTTCTTCTACTGAAACGATATATACAAGAAACTCGCGTGGTTAAGACTGAAAGAAAAAAGAAAAAGAAAAAAAAAAACTAAACAAGATCATTTGAAATGGAATGAAATGCAACGAAATAAGTGGATGACACTAACTAGACTAGCTTCAAAATCAGCCTACCTTTGCCTTCAGGAAGAACAACTGTTATTCACCGAATGAATGAGGCACTTACTGAACCATTCAAGTCGAAGACTTTCTTCAAGAAACAATATTTGGAGACAGGTGATAGTAAGCTGATACTGAGAGCACTAGGTTGGAGCCTATAGGGGTTAAAAGCTTATAGCAGAATTTCTATTGTCATGGAACAGATGACTTGGAGGCTTCTGGTGACTCCTTGGTCTTCACAACGAGATCATAATTGATGGAAGCCAGCTGAGACAAGTTCTGAGAACAGAAGAAGTAAAATTTTCAGCTCGAATTGGAATGCAATAAGGTGAGTTAAAGAGCTATCTAAACAAACAACCATCATTTCATTTCTATATGGCATCTTTTTAGTCTTTAAAGTAGAGAATATAACTTAGGTCAGACCCCTTACCTTAAATGAGAAATTACTAAATGAGTACTGCACATCAAGGGCCGGAGCACTGAAGTCTGCCAAACTACCACACTCATCCCCCTGTATAAGAGATATAGATGGTCAGGCAGCCAAATTAATAATGTCACTAGGCTGTACAAGAGCCAAACTTGGATCAGATTATCAGATGGTTGCTTTAACGGCCCAATTAATAGATTTCAAAGCATCATTGTTAAAGGCTTTTCGAGTTTACTTCCAAATCAGTTCTTTGGGGGCATGCTTCTAGTCCATGTAATTTCATATCAGCTCTATGTGCATTTAAGATTAAAAATTATAATATATAGAAGCATCTTACGTCTTCATCTAGATAATATGAACCAGTACTGCTGCATGTTTCAGTCAGGTCATCAAAGTCACTGCCCCCATTAACATGCTCATCTTCTGGATTCCATATGTACCGGCTCATGAAATAACTTGTATCATGTGCATCTGTTGAAGGTATGAACATAGCCTGCAGCCAATAAAAGTACCCTTAAATATCACATATTTATAAACAATCATTTCAAAACTTCAACAAAGCTAACTTGAAATGACCTTCTGCCTTGCAAGTGTATCCCAGTTAATATCCTTGAAAAAAGTATGTTGCTTCACCTGCCAGAGAAGTCAAACACTTATTTTAATCATCATCGTGACTTGCATGTAATCTCTGTCAATAGTTAATCAACAAATTACCTCCCTAGCACCTGTTGCTCCAAGTCTTTGAACTGGGTTTTCAGTCAGTAATCTGACAAGGAGTGTAGAGGCAAAGTAAGAGCAATGAAGATATACTGTCTTGAAAAATGAGAGGGTTGCAGGTATTTTTAATCCAACAAAAGAGTTCTTTTACATGAAAAGGCTGATTGACATAATTTGCCTATTGCCAGAAATTCACACTAGGATTGTAACTAGTACATCCAGAAAATGCACAGATCTCTTCATATTATTCTTACTGGTCAATTAAATCATATGCTTCGTTGCTCATCTCCTCAGGTACCTTAGGCCAGGGGATATCTCTGTTTATTATATTGTTGAAAATTTGCTGCAATAAAGAGGAACTATAAGTACATTGTCAAATTTCTCCCCCATGATTATGACTTGAAAAGAAATAAGAAAATTCACGGTTCTGAGAATCAGAAGAATTCATTCACATGTTCAGGAGTCAATGATACACAGTAAAAAGTGTTCTGAAATTTGAATCCACTACCTGTGGATGTTCTGCATTGAATGGTGGAACGCCAACAAGTAGCTCAAAAAGTATAACACCCACAGACCACCAATCAGCAGTTGCACTATGTCCCATGCCAAGAAGTATTTCAGGTGCCAAATAATCGGGGGTGCCAACAACTGAATGCTTTTGACGCTGTGACCTCTGAGATGAAGACTGACTTTTTGGTTCATCATCTCCAACAAAACCAGTATCATCAACAGATGGACCTGCTAAGTCATCAGTGCTGCTGATTAGACCAACCTTGGAGAGCCCAAAATCTGTCAACTGTAATAGTAGTACATTAGCAGTTGTGAGAGGGAACAAGTAAAGTCTTCATGGTAGATGCATAAACTTCACTTCCTGAACATTTTGGAATTCAAGGAAGCAAATATAGATGCCATAAGAAATTCTGACAAAACAGAAGGTAGTCTCCATGTAGTGCATAGATTAAATCATCATCATGAATAAACAATGAAGGGAGCAACTATAGATGCTATCAGAAATTCCTATAAATCAAGAAAAATTCATCAATACTCAGTCAAACCAAAATTATTTATCAGGGATTCAGGGAAAGCAACTTTCACTTATGAGAACCTGTCATTAAATAAAACTAAAAAGAGAAACAAAGCCAAGTATGCTTGAAAATACAATATAGAAAGACTAACAGGCTAACAGGCTAACATGAAATTATTCATCTACTTTCCCCTAAGTTCAGGTTGTTAGAGGTAGCTTTTGTTTGATATAAACACCCCTTAACTTACCTAGAATGTAAGATGCAAAATTAAATTGAGGTGATAGAGGGCCAGAATGCTCATACTATTGCCAAATGTATATTCAGCTATTTACAAAAGGACATCCGTAACATTCAATAACTAAAACAGCAAGATATTGACCTTGATGTGACCATCTTGACCAATCAACAAGTTGTCTGGCTTCAAGTCTCTATGAATAACATTTAATGAATGCAGATACTCCAAAGCAAGAACCTGACAAAAAAAAAAGAGGACATCAGTCATGCTTTATACCATCAATGAGTATGAGAAACTTTTAGAGTGGACATAGAAAAATGAATCTGGAGAGGTGAAGAAGATTAGTATGTCCTTACAACTTCTGCAATATATACACGGGCCATATCTTCGTCTAAGCAGCCTAGATTTCTCAATAAAGAGTAAAGATCTCCACCATTTAAGTACTCCATGACCAGATAAAGATTTTCCCTGCATGTGAAGGAATAGAAAAATCGGACCTGTTCAACATTAGAAGTGTCAGATTGATGTCCAGTTGCAATGCATTCTTAGGGTACAAACACATTTTGAGGCTCACTCACCACAAAAGGATTGCGAACCAATATAAGAATGTTACGCTCTGCCAAAATACTTTCAACTGCGTTCTTACGAATCATATCAGCCTTCTTTAATACCTGAAAAAAATGTTCCACCATAATGAGTTGTGAAAACACTGTCTCAAGCTTACATGCAGAAAACAGCAAATAAGTCCATGGCCTTAATTTTGCTTCCTTTTCATATGGAATGCAAAAGGAACAGTGTACCATTTTTTCATCCATATCATGTAAATTAAGCAGACCTTTATAGCAAATAAGTCACCAGTTGCTCGTTTTCTGGCAAGAAAAACTCGTCCAAATGCACCCCTGCTTATTGGTTTTATTATTTCAAAATCTTCAATAGATGTTCGATCCTTAGAAGACGGATTGATGGGGCTGGTACGTAGACTACGAACTGCATCATCTTCCACTGAACTTTCTTCGTCTGCCATACCATTTGATGAATCCAATTTCTCATCTTCTATCTGCCCACAAAGATGTACATATTTTTCCCTGTACAGTTCAAAATTAATACAATCAAAGATGCTTTTAAGATATTAAATAATAATCATTCATTTGAGAAAACATGAAAAGTATAATAGGTATAGAAGCTAAAAGTTATTTTGTTAATGGCCAAATTGAGGCAACCTTTGAGGAAATTTACATTTGTACAAACCACAAAACATATGCAGTAATAAAGTTTGACTTCAACTCACTGCAATAATTTTTCAATACGTCTTCCAAACGTCTCTACAACAAGGGCATCCACCTTCCTGTCCTGGATAGCATATTTTAGGTCTTCTAATCGGTCAAGCATATACTCCAATGCACTGTAGTCACAATTGCTAACATTTGCAACAGAACGAGCAATATCCAGTAGCTTGTGTATCTGTCAATCCATGGTCTGATTATTATATGAACATCATAACATAAAGGTCATGAAATTTCCAATAAAAGAAATCAAAATGATGAACTAGTTCTGTAAAGGTCATTAATATATATATATATAGGATTTTTCTCAGGTAAGGATGTCCTTACCTAAGGTTTAGGTACAGATTTGGTGTTTTCACCCACTTTCCGATCACATTTTCACATCTTAACCATTCAGTTTTTAGAGCCTAATGTATAGATCCCCCTGCAAAATTTCAGCCAATTTGGTGATCGTTAAAGCATCAAAAACTGCAATTTACACGAAAGGACCGAATCTGTCGAACCGGAACCGTTCGTATTTATAATGGTAAATTGCAGTTTTGGATGCCTTAACGATCACCAAATTAGCTGAAAATTTGCAGAGGTGATCTATACATTAGGACCTAAAAACTGAACGGTTAAGTTGTGAAAATGTGATCGAAAAGTGGGTGAAAACCGGAAATCCGTACTTAAGAAAAACTAAGGATGTCCTTAGTGTAGTCGGACTGATATAGGATTTTTCTCAGGTAAGGATGTCCTTACCTAAGGTTTAGATACGGATTTGGTGTTTCGGACTGTATATATATATATATATATATATATATATATATATATATATATATCTATGTAGAATGGAATAAAACGAGGCAACAAGCCACAAGACTAAGCATATATAAACTGACATGGCTAGCCACGAAACAGCACAAGCGCTGCACTCTATGGGTGTAGATAGAAACTTAGAAGGTAAAAAGAACTATTAACTTGAATGTAAGTAAAACCTGTGAAAAGTAAGAAAAAAAAAATTTATGACAGCCAGAGGGCATCCAAAAAGTTCATTCACAGAACTTTCAGTTGCAGAGTAATACTAGAAACATATGAGAGAGAGAGAGAGAGAGACAGTACTACGTCCAAGTTTGAAAGAAAAAGAAGTATAACCAAAAAACTACTGGCTGATGGAAAATGTAAGCATGGCACCTGCTGACAATTCTCAAGTTCTGGTATTGTTCCCCTTCCACTCAACAGCATTTCAATATGAGTGGTTCTAGGTGTTAAAAGTGGCGATCTTGGGGTGGAGCTTCCTGCTGATGAGGTTCTGGTGCCTTGTTCAGGTGTCAAAGCAGAACGTACGTCACATGACATGTCAGGCATAATATTAAAATCTTCCATGACAAAAGAATTGTCAGCATCAGGAACACAATCAAGCATGTCTTCAGGGAAACGAGGCAAGTCATTTCGTTTAGTTGATAAGTCATCTAAATCTTCATGGATACTTTTTTTTCTTTTGGCAATAAAATCTTCATGGATACTTGATGGATACACTTTTGCAGCATCAAAACTTGTCTCTTGCGTATCAACATTTTTTGTTGTCCGAGATTCCATTATCCTTTCAAGAGCTTCAGCAACTCTTTCAAGTCTTTCATTCACAGTTAAGCCCTTCAAGTCACATCTGTCAGCAATTGTACATATTCGAGAGTGCTCCTCTACGTGTACAGTTGGTATTTCAACCTCACATATCCGACAGATCATCAAATTCTCATATGTAACATTTTGCTGCTCCCCAATTGAAACCCAAGATACTCTTTGTGCACTTGTGGACATCTCTGATTGTTCATGATGGGATGACGGAGTATCCAGATTTTCTTTGGCATGCAAACGTTCTGATTTGTCCTTCGATGGTGTATCAACAGAATCAGGTCCTTTCTGCTTTTTCTCAGCGGCCGATGGAAGTTTTTTCCAAGATGACATCCTATAGCTACCAGTAGATTCAATGCTCTTGGCAGTGCTAACCTCCACACCATCAGCTCCACTAGCTATTGCTTGCTCACGAGACTTCTTGGGCTTCTCGTTTGCAACTTTGCCACTCAGTCGACCACTAAATTTCTGTTCTGCACCCTCCAAAATTTGTTCTGGATAAACACCAAGGTCACTGAGCTGGTGAAGACTAAGAATGTGCTCTTCCTCATAACCACTCTCTTTCTGGAACTGCACAAGCCGTGTGCACCGAGTAAGAATAAAAAGAAGACGAGTATGGGCTTGTTTCAGGGCCCCCATTGGTAGCTCTTGACGCCGGTCATCCAACTTCTGTACAATGCCTTCACACTTGATCCAAAATTCGTTAGGAGACATCTTTGCACACTGCCGGGCAACAACTAGCAAATCCTCAAAATTCTCTGTCCATTCAGGGTGAGACTCTGAAGACTTTTCAAGTATACCCACCAAATCACCCGCAAATGCACCTAAATCAACATCAACCTCATCCTTCAACCTCTCAAATCTTGCCCTCAGCGCCACCAAAACCTCCTAAAATTTTCCAAGCAGCCACAAGATTTAATCAAAATTAGGCGGAAAAATCAAATTTCTGAAAGGCATAGACAAAATACATACACAGGTGAAAGTAATGTCACCTCCATATGCCCGAATGCACGGGACTTCCACACCGGAAATGGTCTAACGCCTTTGGAATTAAGTTCATGAGAGAAACTCTTGATGTCAGGTGTTCTCTTCTTTCGTCCACTCGTAACTCGCAGTATTGCCTGAAACCGAGGTGACTGTATTTCCTTTGTAAGACCAGCTTGACTACCCTGCCATTAATACAATACATACAACCACATTGCGGTCAAGCTCATGAGCTACCTACATTTCACCAACTCAACTATTTTCTAAGCAAAAATCCATTCACAATTTCATTTACCTCCAACACAGGATTGAGTGGCGATGGAGTTCTCAACGATTTTGATTGACTCGAGTGCACATATTTCACTATCAACACATTGTAAATATTTGCAAATTAATTTCAAAATTGGAAAAAAAAATAATCCTAAACTCATATTGATCCAATTTTACAGAAAAGCTAAAACATCGAAATTCAGACCTGGTTGGGGCTTTGACTTGACCGTGTAGTTCATATTATTCGCTTCCTCGCCGGGAATTAGAGGCGCACCGGCGGAGGAAGAGAACCTGAGCGGCGACGGCGCCGATCGAGTCCGTATGTGATTGAGCCCTAGCGACGCCGCCAATAGGATCGGCGTGGTCTCTCTACGTTCCCTAAAATCATCGTTGTCGTCGTCATCTTCATCATCGTCTTCCTCTTCGTCGCTTTGTTGGTTGACTTCGGCCAAATGCCTAGGGCTCCGGCGAATCGGAATGGGAGGAATCTTACGGAGCTTGGCTCTGGAGGGAGAAGGATGAGTCGGAGACGATGCAGCGGCGGGGTCTGCGTTGTCGGCTGCGGAGGTCGGGGTCAGAGGCGGTGGGTTTGGATTCGGATCGCTCGACATGGAGAGAAGGGTTCCGGTTCGGACTCGGGTTCGGATTCTTCATGGGAATTTGGGGGATTGAGAGAGAAAGAGGGAGAGAGAAGGGAGGGTCAGTGTGTTGGGGATTATTTCGCGCGAAATGGGGATGGAGCGTTAGAGAGTGACACGAATTATGTGTTTTCGGTTAAGGGTTTGAAACGTGCTTCCCGCTAAAGCATGTAAGTGGCCTCGTTCACCTGTGGTCGTGACTACCGTAAGCGGATGGGGGTGGGGATCCTTGGTCATAAACGGATCATAAAGCCCACTACGCATTGGGCTTTCATAGCCCAGCGAAGAGGCACCTTACATGGTAAATACGTGTAAAATCAAGTGTTCGGAGTTAGCTCAGGTGGTGATGGAAGTTTAAAATTAAGTCGGGATTGAGATATTCGAAATTTGTTAATTGATTGTTGGTTTGTGATTTGTACCCCTCAATTGTTAAGTTGGTCGATGTATTCTATGAATTCATAATGCTTGCTAATTGCTACATGCATTTATAGTTTAGTGAAGAACACATTGTTTGAACTAGGAGTTCTAGACTGTTGTAGGAAATCATTAGAGGACTAGGAATTCTAGAGAAAGCTCAATGCTCACCTATTGCAGCTTGCAGGTGAAGTTTGAAGTTTGGCTAATTCACTTGAATTATTTTGGTGGAGGTAGAACTTCTTGGTCACTAAATTCATTCATCTCTCCGTTTTTTGTTACTATTTAAAAAAATCATCAAGCACGTTCGATAGCACACTCAGACTTTTTTTCAGTCTTTGAATTAGCTCAAATGATGATGAATTAATTGAAAATTCAATTACAATTAGACTAGAATCTTTCTTAAAGAAAAAAAGCTAGTAGTATTATTAAATTTCAGCAAACAGAATAAAAATGACACAGCTATAATAATCTTCAGAAATAATCATTTTGCGGAGTACAAAATAAAATTACAATTTAGCTAGAATAGAGTTTCGGTTCTGCATGACAAAAGAAAAAATAGTATCTTCCTATTGGATACTTCGAATTCAGCGTATACCCGTATCCAAACCCGACCCGTATGGCACATATTAAACGCACTCTAAAACACTCCACACGACGCCGTCACTCTAAACCCGCCCGCCAACAATGCTCAGCCTCCTCCTCCGCAGCTCCGCCTCGAAGCTCCGGCTCCGACCCGCTACCATATCATGCAATTCGGACTCTCTCTCGACCCTTCGCAACTACTCCTCCACCGCCACCGGTCTCTACGGCTTCCACCACTTAAACGCTCCCAAAGGCTTCCAACGCTTCGTCGACGACGCCATCGAAAGGTCCCTAGAACTCAACGGACTAGCTCCAGTATCTGTGGATTTCAATCGCACTCTAAATTTTGATTAATCTAATTTTTTTTTCAGGTCCCGCGAGCTGGTTGAGTTCATTTCCGGGATGCCTTCGTCTGCTGAGATAATCAAAGCCATGGATGAGATTTCTAACACAGTAAGTTTTGATAATTACAGTTATACAAGTTTACCGATCGGTTTTTTACAGTGAATGAGCTAATTGCATTGTGTCATTGTTCAATTTGATAGGTCTGCTGTGTGGTCGACTCTGCAGAACTTTGTAGACATACTCATCCAAACAGGTTATTAATCTCTGAATTTTTCGGCTTTTTTCGATATTACATTTCTGTATTTGGAGGTATTTAGTTATTGTTTTTTTCGATTTGAGAGATTTCAAATTGGTTTTTGGATACTTCAATTGTATCAGGGAATTTGTCGAAGAGGCAAACAAAGCTTCAATGAGGATTAATGAATATCTACATGTGAGGTGACGGTGAATCGTCTTCACTTTCTAGTGTTGTTAAAGTTTTGCTCACCATGTTCTTGTGTAGTGAGTCATTGCCTGTGTCTGATTTGAATTTTTTTTGTTTTATAGTATCTGAACACAAATCATACTTTGTTTGATGCCGTGAGAAAAGCTGAACAAGAGAGCCATTTGCTCACCAAGGAAGCTCAAAGGGCGGCACATTACCTCCGCGTTGACTTTGAGAGGGGTGGAATTCATCTTCCTGCTGGTATCGCACTCTTCATGTTGTTTTACCGTGCTGTGCAGAAGAATTTTTATTTTTCTTTCTTTCCTTCCTTCTTTTGCAGGCTAATAACTTCTGCGTTTTTCTTTGCAGAGAAATTAGATAGGGTGAATCAGCTGAATATAAAAATTTCACAACTTTGCAGAGAGTAAGTGCAATATCTTAATTTATCGTCACATTCAGTTAATAGACGTTACTTCTCAGTACCAAAAATCAAAATGTTACTTCTCATCATATCATCCCTGTGTATTTATGTACTCCATGTGCGAAATGATACATAATTCAAAATCGAGTTTTCAGAACTGCTTTAGCATTTACAATTTACATTTGTTAGTATGATTAGTGCTACTTAACATCTATTCTTTTAGTAAGATGAGCTTAGGTCCATTCGGCCCATTTACTGTTAATGTTTTTAGGAGTTTAAATGTTATTCACTTATTTGTAAGTGGTGGTGGAGAATTTGGCTACCCTTCTTACTGATTCTGTCCTGTTATTTATTATTAATATTAGTATTGTTAATAAACAGTTTGCCTATGAGACTTTACTTTTCCTTTATAAGAAATTCTTTGTGGGTTCAGGTTCAGTGAAAATATCATCATTGACCCAGGTACTGTGGATATATTTCCAGCATCACGTGTGCCACAAAGTTTGCACCATCTTCTCAAGCCCATCTGCCGATCCAGATCTACAATTTCAAGGGAATCATTGGGGCACAGGGGTGCCATGAAAGAAAAGGGTTTTCGTATACCAACAGATCCAAACACTTTATCTTCTGTTCTCCAATGGGCTTCAGATGATGAGGTAACTTCGATGTTGAAAAAAGTATTCTTCCTGCTTTTTGAATCTTCAATGCAATAGGGAGTCAGGGCACTGCAATGAACTTAGATGAACTGAGCATAATGTGGAATGTACCTTCTAGAATTTGGAAACTAGCTTCAAACTCTGGATGAGCTTTTTTTACTCTATATTTGCTTTCAGGTCAGGAAATTGGCATATATGAAAGGCAATTCTGTTCCTCATGCAAACCTTGGCGTTCTTGATAATCTTATAGCTACCCGCCATGAGCTAGCTCAGGTTAATTATCTACCTTTTTAGTTCATGACAAATATCCTATATGGTGATGAACATAAATTATTTAGTAACAGGATGGCCAAAACATTGGTGGGCTTTTTTCATGTGTTCAAATATAGCATGCTATAGTGATTGCGTGTATTTTTAGAAGCAATCTCTTATACTGACGTACTGAATGACTTCATATGAAACTTCAGTGATTGGGTTTGCCCATACTTGTACATCACTTATTCTTAGTTATGCATTGACTTTCATGATTTGGCATTATTTTTATTATAGGATGTTGTGTTCCTATTTTTCAGTGGTTCACTGGGATTGACATGAATGGTTGGTTAGTGGCATAGACCATAAGGTGGGAGGGGTCCGTGGGTTCCCATAACCCTACAGGTCTAAATATAAAATTGTATAATCAAATTGATTTGTATATGCTTATGGGTTCTAAGATATCTTCTTTTCTGGAACATTCTGAACTGCTCACATAAACATCTTCCCATCTTGATTGGTTATTTATCATTTGAGGACTGATTTTAACACACACCTCTTATGACAATTTGTAGAAGTTTATTGTTTTTAGGCTTGTCTGATTTGCTGCAATAGTGGATATGGTTTGATATAGGCTTTCAATTATAATTTCCACTAATGTGCGTGCTTTGTTTTTATTGATAACTGCAGATATTGGGGTATAGATCTTTTGCTGAATTTACCGTGAAACCTAACATGTCTTCATCACCAAAAGTTGTGATTTCTTTTTTGCAAGAGTTGAGCAAGATGGTTAGGCCAAGTGCCGATGAGGTATTAAGTCTTTGTGAGACGTTTATTTTGTTTGAATAAATTTCTACTTTTTGTTGGGCTGAAGATTAATTGCAGCTTTCGTCTACTAATGAGAAGTTACTTAACTTTAGGAGTTTAATAAAATTAAGGCCTTCAAGAGAGAAAAAAGTGGTCAGACAGATGGAGACTTAGAACCTTGGGATGAGGCATACTACACAGCAATGATGAAGTCTTCTGCCTATGACTTTGACTCTTCAGTATGTTAGGCTCTCCTATTTGCTTTTCTTTCTTTTTATTACTATTTTCTTTATATTTGGAGGGAAAAACATTTGCTTTCAATAATGTTTGTTGGATAGTGTCAATTTGCGGATACATCATACTAGGGGTTTGAAGCAAAGGAAGTTTTTTGACTTTCTTCCTCTATGCAGGTTGTAGCTTCATACTTTTCTCTACCACAATGTATCAGCGGTTTAAAAGTGCTGGTGGAATCCTTGTTTGGTGCAACGTTTCATAACGTGCCCATGGCTCCAGGTGAATCATGGCATCCAGATGTGCTCAAAATGTCTCTCCATCATCCTGAAGAGGTATTTAATGATTAATGATAGGTGTAAATGTCTCGATATCACTGTAATGATTTAGTTTTTCTTTATCTTCCCAATTGTTGACTACGATATGCGTGCTTATTACAGGGTGATTTAGGGTATCTCTACCTTGATTTGTACTCAAGGAACGACAAGTATCCCGGGTGTGCTCATTTTGCTATTAAAGGTGGCCGCAGTGTTTCAGAAACAGAATATCAACTTCCTGTACGTAAATAGACATATTTGCTCTAGTAGAGTTATGCTTCTTAGCTTTGTTAAACCATTGAAAATGGAACAAGAAGCAAACTAGGGACTCAAAATACTTCTTTTGAACCCTTAAAACATTTGTTAATTTTTTTTTTTTTGACAACTTTGAAACATTTGTCACCGTGGTGGATTTGCATTTGCTTTGGAGAAACTCTCATCCAAATTGAGTTCAGAAATTGATCCTTCTTTTTGAGGAAATGTCTGCATTCGGTTGGATGCTACTTTTCAAAATTATCAATTATTATTATGATTATTCAATGACTTGCTGTATCATGCATTAGTTCATTGGACATTGACTCTTATTTGTCTCACAGGTTGTTGCCCTTGTTTGCAATTTTTCTTCTTCACGTAATTCATCAATCGTGAGGCTAAATCATTGGGAATTGGAAACTCTGTTTCATGAGTTTGGGCATGCTCTTCATTCGTTGCTTTCAAGAACGGTATACTAGAAAATACCTTATGACTGGGAGGCCAGCTCTGCTACTTCCATCTATTTATAAGTTCTTACATTTGTATCTTTTCTTGTAGGACTATCAACACTTTTCAGGTACCAGAGTGGTTCTTGATTTAGCAGAAACACCATCCAACCTTTTTGAGTGAGTTGGCGTTATTATTAGTCCATTATTCTTATTAAAACATCTGATAAAAAATCTAGTTGAATATTTTTTTGACATCAATCTTGTTTATGTGTCTGATTATCTAAAATTATCACATTTGGAGATGGTAGTCTATTTATAGGATGTCGTCATCAAACTGTCTACTTTCCTTTTGAGTTATAACCTTTTTTTTTCTGTTTTCAGAAGTCTTACAAATTATAAACTTTAAAATAGAATAGGTTGGTAGTGACCCTAATAGTGATTTTTTTGACGTGTGAAGGTACTACGCTTGGGATTATCGAGTTTTGAAGACATTTGCCAAACATTATTCAACCGGGGAAATCATCCCAGAGAAGTTAGTACATTCAATGCAGGGTGCAAGAAAGATGTTTGCTGCCACAGATTTGCAACGTCAGGTTATTGACCAACAACCTTTGATAAACAATCAATGATCCCTTTATTTGTGACGAGTACATGAAAACTACTGAAGGAATTTTGATCAATGTTTTCTTGTTGTGTTCCTGTTCATCAGGTTTTTTATGCTGCTCTTGATCAAACATTGTTTGGGGAACAACCATACCCAGCGACAAGTTCTATTGTTGAGGATCTGAAAAGAGAGTATACTAGTTGGAAGCATGTAGAGGGCACAAACTGGCAGGCCCGATTCAATCACCTCCTGAATTATGGTGCAGGTATGCTGAAATTTTGCTAACATTTTGACTTTCTTTGAACTTCAGAAAGTCACATTGTCTGTTAGTGATGTTGAGTTTACTAGAACTTCAGAACTTAAACAAGAAAACAAATTATTCCCCCAAAAAAAAAAATTCAAGGTACAAGATCAAGTCACAAGTTATAGTTATGGTTATAAATCACTCCAAAGAATCAGGAATCTGATCATCAGATTGCTAGCATGTATCTAGTACTAGAATCCACTGGTTGAATTTCAGTTATAATCCCTATCCTCAAATTTCACCAGTTTCATTTTACTTACAGAGCTGGAAGTTGAACCTCATATAATTTATATCAGTGATACCCCTTCTGTAAAATTGTTCTTGGCTGATAAATTTACACTTCTTGCAGGTTATTATAGTTACTTGTATGCCAAATGTTTTGCTGCTACGATATGGCAGAAGCTGTGTCAGGAAGATCCACTCTCGTTAACCACAGGAACCGCTTTAAGAACCAAATTCTTACAGCATGGTGGTGCCAGAGAACCAGATGATTTGTTAAATGGGCTTGTAGGAAATGGGATTCTAAGGGACTGTAATGGAGGATTAGTTCCTGATATTACCTGTCTTTGTAACGAAATGAAGTTTGAGAAGATTTGAGAGAACGATTCATAATTATTAAACCGAAACAGAAGAGATTAGATCGGAGTGGTTTTGGATGGAGTCTCCTCATTTTAATGCACATCGACTTGGAACCAAATCACCAATTCAAGAGTGAAAATGTAAAACTGAATGATTTTGAAAAGGAATCCAGCCTCATCAAACTGAGAGTGCCAGAAGCAAAGATGATTCTTAAACTGAAATCTCGGAGTGTAATGGGGCTTCCATTACTATCTCGAGGAACAAAAATTACTTGAGGTTTTCCAGTGACAAAAATTTCGTTGGTAAATAATTTTTTTTTTTTTTTTGTTGTCAGCGACTTTGGCCTACAAATATGTCCTGGGCAAAGTATTGTGGCTTTCTGTTTTATTTTTGTTGACAAAAGTTTGTCTCTTTATTTAAATTTATCAGTGGAAGGCTTTAACCAAGTAATAATACGTCGAAAAATGATAGATAAATTGATAATTCACTTACAAACTTATCTAATTAGTAGAAAATGTAGTATATAAATATGATTATACTCTAAGCACCAAGTTGAACTATATAACTCCAGGCACCAATTAAGAGGAAAAAGTTATGCAAGACTTTGGCCGGACAAATAATTTGACGATAGGCTTCTGGCAACATATAATTCATGGCCAAAGTTGCCACACTGTTCAGAATATGTCATCGGCAAAAGCTTCTCATATATCCCATATCGCATCTTTATTCTTAAAGATGTGCATTTGAGTCTTGACGATGATGAATTTGATGAGGTCGGCTAGATCAACAAATGATTACATGAAAATAAAATGAATCATCGATGACATGAAAATAAAAATATGCGACAGATTTTTAATAAGAAATGTATTTTTTTGTTAGAGGGAGAACTAACAAACGAATAATTTACACGGAGAAAATAGGAAAATTTGCAGCCACGTGTGAGAGCACAAACTCTTACAAGAAATTCCTACCTAAAGCTCACAACAGGGCGTTTACTACTCAGGGTTACTATCCATTCACAGATAATTGAATTTACTTCCTCAGGCAGTTCGTCGTGAGGACAATGACCTGGAATTTCAATAACAATGAGAAATATGAACTTCCAGAAAATTTTAGAGCATAAACCAGAAGAGAGGGGAGAGGCAGGAGAGAATTTTTCTGTAGAAGTTTACCCACCAGCATCCAATTCCTTGATTAAGAACCCATCAGAATGCTCTTTAATCATAGCCACTTTTGATTTGGAGTTGGATATTGGATCTCTCATCCCCTATAGCACATTATTTGAGTAAGGATGAAAAGGAAAAAGAAAAAACATACGATGGAAGAGAGAGATGTCACTGTAATTTTCTCTACTTGTTACCTGGATAATGAGAACCTTTTCCTTGAATCCTTTCAAGAGATAATTAAGAGGAAGTGAGAGATTGAAGCTAAAAACGCTTTCTAGGACCACTGCCACCCCAGGATCATATGACTGTTGTTTAGGTTAAGGAAGTTTTTCACAAAATTAGATATGCTCTATAAAGCTGTATTAGAAAAGTAAAACACTGATTGTGGTCCTAGTTCCCACACAACTGATAAAATATACTTGATAGGAAAAGGATACTGCTCTTAGCATTTCATTTATAAGCCAATTGTCCACTCGCTCTGTTTTCTGCAGGAAACTCAGCAAAAGGTACTAAAATAAGAAAAAAAGAGCTACTAAACAAGTGATGCAAAATGAGAGAGCAATAGACTAACATTTGGATAGCAATTCTGCACTATGTCCTTGAGTTGAAACCTTAGGTAGAACAAAAGAAATCGAGCACCCAGCCATGAAGCCCCTGATGTTTTTCTTTCCTAAAAAGGAAAACAATGATAAAGTTGTCTATCATATTCAATATCCTGCAACCTTTAATCATACTTACTTTAGTGAATGGTGGGGAGGAGTATGGAATAACCTCACCCCCACTGTTAATAAGAACAACAGATTTGGCCAGAGCAGGCCAAAGACAAGCAACAATTGCAATAACATAACCTGGAAGAAAAAAAGTGACAATAAGATGGATAAGCTGCAGAAACTGTATTTGTATGTCCAAGCATGCTAAAAGGAAGATCATAAGGACTGTTATATGAGAAGAAATATACATTTCTATATAAAACATACCACCAATTGAGTTCCCAACAAGATGCACTGGTTCACCCACAACTTCGAGAATGAAATCTCTAAGCATTTCGGACCACAGGAGTTCAGTGTACACAATATTTGGCTTCTCTGATTTCCCAAATCCTAAAATTGTAATGGCCCAAACTCGGTTTCCACCTTCAGCGATGCGACCTATGTTATCACGGTAATGCTCCAAAAAGGCTCCAAAACCATGCACAAGCAGAATAGCAGGACCTTCATGACCAACAACGGTATACTGACAAAAGCATAGTATCTTATTATATGCCAAATCTACAAATTATTTCTAGCCAGTAGTTTGCCAGATTAAAAGCCATGGCATATCATTGAACCAGCAAAAGAATAGTTTCGAACAGAATACCTGAATTAGATAGCCTTTCCATCTCCAAATACGAATATGATATCTTCCATCATTACTTATCTGACTTTTGAGAGCCAGAAGCCAATACCACTGCCACAAGAATATCTCAGTAACTTAATACTTGCAACTATTATGCAAAAATAGAGTGACTTCTATAATTTAGCAACCTCACAAGGTAAATCTCAAAAGAATCACTTCAGTTGAAACATAAAAGTATAATCTGTGCATAACTGATATAGCACCTCCATTGAGCACACCGAATCAACAGCAGCAGAAATTGTTGCTCCTGAACCAAAAGGCAATAGAAATCCGCAGTTTCGTTCTTTGTCATGCTTAATAGCTTCAAAATATACTCTCCTTCTGGATAGGATGCCAAGAGAAAGGGCTGTACCAAAGAGAGTATTGAATGAAGCTCCATCCCGGCTTTCAGCATGGGGCATCCTTTCATGCACCCTGCAACATAGTTATGCCAAAAGAACTTCCTCTTAATACATTTATGAATCAAAAAGGAAAATATCATTGTTTTAGGGCCTTCTATAATCTCAAAAAATATTCAGAAAATGTGACCACATACTTCTGCCAGAAGTCATCCCGTGATTCTCCATCCAAGTATCTCAAGTATGCACCCAAAGAATTCAATACCATGCTCGTCTGACCCCCCATAGAATTTCCTTTTGTGGTGGCAAACACTTCATCACGACTCTTTGACTGGACCTGAACACACCTAAACCTTGAATGGTTTTCATTGCTTTCCCAGGCTTTGAAAAATATTCATCAATACTGTTTCAGTCAACATTACCTTGATTGAAGTCCAACTCTCTTGCATTTTGCATGGACTTGCGTTTACATACTCCTTCAAATCATCAAATGTGGGCATAGGACCTAAATCATAGTACAGTTACCATTAAAATCAGTACTGGTTGCAAAATATATCCTTTCTAAAATCACTGAAAGAGAAATCAAGTAGAAGTATAAGCAGAAGCATTAACAGTCTCGGAACTTTACCCCAGTCCAACTCCATTGCACTACCAGAAAATGTAGCTGGTGGAAGCGGCATGGTTATTGGCAACCGAAGTTTAGTAAAGTCATTGTACGAATCAGGAATGCCCTTCAAGTTCTACACAATAGCCAAGTTAACTCACTCATCCAATCACCAATCACCATCTCTCAACATAAACCGAAAAACCAACTAAGATCAAAACTACCTTCACATCATAAAACGGCGTCCGCCACAGCACAAACTCAGGGGCAGAAGGCATTGTTCCCAATCTGTGCTTGACAACACCAACCATCTCCCTTAAACCATACTCTACCTCCTCCTCAGCATACACAGTGCTCACAACCCGAACCTGTTCCAATCCTCTACAATGAGTCCATTCAGCATTTCAACTAGTCTCTCATACACAGTAATTAATCGAGAAACTAATATCTTCTTTAAATTTACAAAAATTAACAACCTTTTCTACAATCTCTTGTATCACATTCTCTGCATTCCCAAATCTCACCATCAAGTTCGTACCTTTATCTCTCAACGAGTTTCTCAAATCTTCTAAAGCAACCGCAACCATTTCCAGCATGTCGTCTTCAAAACCTACACATTTGATTATGCTCCGAATCAAATTCGGCATTCGTATTCGTGTATTGAGACCGGTGTGTAATATATATACGGTGAGACTTACGGGAGAGAATACGGTGGTCGAAGACATAGAGAGGAATAGCTCCGGAGTGATTAGCGGCGGCGAGAAGAGCTGGATGATCGTCGATTCTGAGGTCGTGCTTCAGCCAAACGACGGCGGCGCCGGTCTTGGCTCCGCCATTGACTGAAATTTGAGCGCGGAAACGGCACCGTTTCGGTGAGTAAAGGTTGGTTCTTGGGGAGAAGGAGAGCGAGGGAGAGTGATGGAGAGTGAAGAGTGAAGCCATCACTGTCCATTAAAGGAAAGACAAGGTTTTTATTGAAGAAAAATTGGGGTTAAAATTTAGGGTTTTGCATTGTTGGAGATGAAAACAAAGAATTCAAATTGTTTCTGTGGCGGAGCAAAATTTAAAAAAAAAAAAAGGGATTCTGGGATTTTGCGGAGGAGAACAGACCAAGTAGCAAGTGAGTTTGGTACGTTGGTCGAGCGGTTTAACATGGAATTCTCATGTTTAGGTTTGAATTATGATTATGATATGCAGGGCATTCGAGTTCGTGGACCAGTTTGTGCCTTTGTGGTCAGCAAGTTTGAGAGGCATTTGATTTTGTGCATTGGGGAGGAATTAGTCCGATTTTGAACATTTTAGCGAGACATCTTATAAATCTCTGAATACATATCAAGTAAGTGAGTGTGTTACTAACTCGATCTGATCTTGATAATGTGGGTGGGTTATTACTTACTAACTTGACTTTGCTAGAAGATTCTTATAAGGGTCGATCCAAATATTAATCGTGTGGGTGTGTTACTAACTCGATTAGGCCTCATCAAAAAGCCCGCGGATCAAGTGGGCCGATGGAGGCCCGCCGGCCCGGAGGGCCAAAAGCCCGGCCCGGCCCGTTAAAAAGCCCGCAAAAGCCCGCCTTTGTGGGCCGATGGAGGCCCGCTAAAAAACCCGGAAAAACCCGGCCCGGCCCGTCAAAAGCCGGCTATACCCGACCCGTAAAAACCCGTAAACTATTTTTTATATATTATATATATATATAGATATCTATATATATATATATTAATATATATGTGTATGTGTGTATGTTTATATATATATATATACACACATATATATAATAGATATGTGTGTGCGCTTATATATATATATATATATAGAGAGAGAGAGAGATATATATATATATATATATAGATATGTGTGTGCACTCTGTGTGTTTATATATATATATATATATATAAAAATGTGTGTATGTGTATGTTTATATTTATATATATATATATATGTGTGTGTGTATGTGTGAAAATTCTCATATTTTTATAGAAAATATGTGCATATATATTCTAAAAAACAAGTGACAACAGTTGATCAATTAGATCGGATTTGAAAATATGATGAAATTAGCTAATTTTTTTACCACACTCATAATTTGTTGTAATAATCACATCCAACGGTCGGTTTTTTTCATTTTATTTGAATTTATAGAGGTTGCTCTTTGGAGTGTATGATATATAAATATAGGTTTATAATAGTAACTAAGTTTGACCTAGTTGATCGAATTCGAAATGAGAACTAAATTGGCTGGATTTTTTTCAGCCACTATAAAACATTACAATCTCTCCATCGAACGGTTGGTTTCTCCAAATTCATCTTCCACTTCATGGTTGTTTTAGAATGGACATCAATAATTTTAAATGCAATGTACAAGTCATATAACTTTAGGTGACAAATTGATATAGGCCAACGTCTTTGTAATAAAATTGAAATTTTTATCTTATGTACACGTACATCCATCGATAGGATATTTACAGATATGATGTGAAAAAATAAGCATGTTTTGCGGTTATCAAGCCATCGGTCAATCAAGAAAACATACAAGCGACTACGGTTGACCAATCCGATCGGGTTTGAAACTATGGTGAAATTGACTAAATTTTTAACCACACTCATAATTTATTGTAATAATCACATCCAACGGTCGGTTTTCCCATTTTCTTTGAATTGATAGAGGTTACTCTTTGGAGTGTGTGATATATAAATATAGGTTTATAAGAGTAACTAGGTTTGACCTAGTTGATCGAATTCGAAACGAGAACCAAATTGGCTTTATTTTTTACAACCACCATAAAATATTACAATCTCTCTATCAAACGGTTGGTTTTTCCAAATTCATTTTCCACTTCATGGTTGTTTTAGAATGAACCTCAACAATTTAAATGTAATGTATAAGTCATACAACTTTAAGAGGCAAATTGGTATAGGTAAATATATTTGTAATTAAAATTGAAATTTTTAACTTATGTCCGTGCACATCTATCAATGAAATATTTACAAACGTGATGTAAAAAAATAAGCAAGTTTTGCGGTCATCACGCCACCGGTCAATCAAGAAAGCATAAAAGCGACTACGGTTGACCAATCCGATCAGGTTTGAAACTATGGTGAAATTGACTAAATTTTTAACCACACTCATAATTTATTGTAATAATCAAATCTAACCGTCGGTTTTCCCATTTTCTTTGAATTGATAGATGTTTCTCTTTGGAGTGTGTGATATATAAATATAAGTTTATAAGAGTAACTAGGTTTGACCTAGTTGATCGAATTCGAAATGAAAACCAAATTAGCTGGATTTTTTACAACCACCATAAAATATTACAGTCTCTCCATCAAATGGTTGGTTTTTTCAAATTCATTTTCCACTGCATGTTTGCTTTAGAATGAACCTCAACAATTTAAATGCAATGTACAAGTCATACAACTTTAAGAGGCAAATTGGTATTGGTAAATGTATTTGTAATTAAAATTGAAATTTTTATCTTATGTCCACTCACATCTATCGATGAAATATTTACAAACGTGATGCAAAAAAATAAGCAATTTTTGCGGTTATCACGCTATCAGTCAACCAAGAAAACATGTAAGTGACTACGGTTGACTAATCCGATTGAGTTCGAAACTACGGTGAAATTGACTAAATTTTTAACCACACGTATAATTTATTGTAATAATCACATCCAACGGTCGGTTTTCTCATTTTCTTTGAATTGCTATATGTTGCTCTTTGGAGTGTATGATGTATAAATATAAATTTATAAAAAATTAGTGTCTTTAAAAATTTAATTATCAATAAATTAGTATCTATATATAAATATAGATTTTTTTTGTACAATATAGATTTATTATCTTTGGTTGTATTTGATCATTATCCAATGAATTTCCAAAGCTTGATTAAAAAAAAAAAATTTGTGTCTTTAAATATTTATTTATAAATAAAGCCCGCAAGGCCCGGCCCGAAAAAGCCCGCAAGGCCAAGCTCGGCCCGGTCCGAAAAAACCCGCAAGGCCCGCTTTATATAGACGGGCTTGGATCCTTCGATTTTTAATAAAGCCCGGCCAGGCCCGACCCGCCATTATTAAAAAATTTAGCAAGGCCCGACCCGGCCCGGCCCAAACCGCAATGAATGGGCCGGCCGAGCCCGACCCGGCCCGTTGACGACCCCTAAACTCGATCTAAATACTGATAGCGTGGATGTGTTACTAATTTTCTATTACGTAATTGAAATGACACGCTGCATCACCGTAGAAACACTCTCAGTAATAACAAAAACGACGTGTCGTTGTGTGGGAAACGCACAAAAAGGAGCGAAATTTTAGCATTAACGAACTAAAACAGAAAATGGCGCTATCCTATCATCTTCTTCCTCAGCCCCAATTCACCAAAACGGTGCGTTTCACTGTGAAGTCCCAGACCCCAACAGAGCCGTCGTCCGAGGGCAGAGACGTCCCACAGAAGAAACCCATTTCCCAAGGACTGGGATTCGGGTCGTCGGCGACTTCTGCGAGCAATTCCAGTGTGAGTTCAAAGCAAAAGAAGGGGAGGGCTTCGATTATACGGCGGTCGCCGGTGGAAAAGCCGGTGCTTTTTAGCGAAGAAGATGAGGCTAAGGCGAAGGAGATGGGGACTAATGAGAGTGCTTTTGTGGTAGCCTGGTTGGGACTTGGAGGTGTGATTCTAGTTGAAGGTCTTGCTCTTGCTACTTCGGGTATGGTTACTTGAATTTTCAAGTCTATTTTTGAATTCGAAGAATTGTGATTCTGAAAAGAATGAAATTCTTGTTCGGTAATTTTACTATTAAGTTCTAAGGATTTGAATATGGCTGAAAGCTTAATACTTTAGTGTTATCAGTAAACTAGTGTTGATTAAAGTGTGATTTGACCCGGGGAGGAAGATAAGTTAGTTACAATGATGAACGCAGAATTTTGTATCCAAAATAATGTTTTCTGTAGTAGCAATAATCACATTGACGACAACAACAACTAGTGATGGCTTTCCCTGTTGACTAAATTTGCAGAAGAGGCCTTTTTGGTCGGAAGAAAGATTGGGGTTAGTGTAAGTGGTGATTATTTGTTGCATCTTTGGTTGTCTCAGTCGAACATTTAGGTCAGTTAGTGCTCATTTAGAACCGAATTACGTGTCTTGAGTCATTTCCGGTCCTTATTTTTTGTGTCTAGATGTATCAGCTGTGGCCTGTTGCACCGGATTGTTTGTCATAATTTGTGGCTCGACTTGAGATGACGGCTGTGGACCTTCGTAGGAAGTTGGACAATTAATGAACACCAATTTGATCTTCTTCCGGGATACTCAAGCCTCTCAAGTCTCAACTATCACACTGTAATGCTTACATCAGTTGAGATGAACCAGAACGATGATAACTTTCCGAAGATCTTCTGTGTCCTTCAAGATTTGTCTTTGACAATATAACACCGTGTCGCAAACCATTTCTTTCAGAGTATAACCTGTTTAGCTGACGATTTAGTTTATGGAAGTGTCAATCATCAGTTCTTTACATGTTCGAAAAACCAGTCTATTGTCCATATGATTAATTGCTTTGGATGTGGATCTTTATGTATGAAAGAAACATGCAAATTGTTCTGTAACTGAATTGACAACGCATGCTTTGTGTTCTTTTTTGTCTTTTTTAGTAATTTGTTAATTTGCATTTCAGGCTTCCTTCCAGAAGAGTGGGATAAATTATTTGTGAAGTATTTATATCCATCTTTTACGCCAACGGTCCTCTTGTTCATTGCTGGAACAACTGCATACGGAGTAATAAAGTACCTGCAGAATGAGGAACTCAAAGGTCAGAAATGATATTTACCTAGTATAGAGAGAAACTTTCAGGTATATGAGGAGGCGCAATTCAGTAGTTTTTAAGGTTGTAATTGATAGAAAGATGAATATACTAAGAAATTGCAGACCACCTACAGTGCTTCATTTAATCAGTTCTCTTAATTGACCCTTGATTTGTTGTAACACACGTCATGTGGGATCACTCAAGTCCCATGCTTATGGATTGGGAAACCTCATGATCTGATTTCTTGCATGCAATTGGACCGTCCAGTTAGTTCGGATAAGAATCCAAACATATTCATATTTGACAATCTCTACACCCTATTCCTCTATCTTCATATCATGCTTGTGGGCCTTTTTACTTATATTAGTTTAGACCATACTAGTGAATAGATCATTGTTAGAAACCAGCAAATTCTCTCATACAACATTCATCCTGTCATCTTTATCTGGTACTATAACAGGCTTTTCATAATTGCATTACAAGTTTCTGTTCTGGTATTGATTTTTTATTTCTATTTTCCTTCTTCTTCCCTATCGCAGTGACCCAGCAATGTCACTATCCCTTACCCTCATCATAGCTATTCATTGAGTTAGTTATTAGCTTGTGAGTTGTGACTAGAAACCGCGTTTCTCACCATTGAATTCTTGTTCTTGTTATGATCTTTATTGACCTTTGTCAACCTACATTACTTTTTTGGCCTGGAGAGATGAAAGGGTGATCTGCATTCTATTTGTATAACCATTTAGTCAGTTACTTTAGTGACTAGAACTTCATGGTTCTCTAATTGCATCCATGTCCCACTAAAGTAATCACTCTTACCTCAATGCTAGCAAATGGTTTTCATATACCCAACTGCACAATTTATGTTTGGTGTTAATGGGGGCTGAAAACATATGTGCACTTTCACTACTGTCCTGCCCAGCACAAAATGATAGTGAAAATGAGAAGCATATTCGTACCGACTGAACTGATCACAGTGGTTGCAAATGGTGGCTGGTATAATCCATCATTTGGATAGCCTACAACCGTTGTTCTGACATTAATTCCTTTTTTTTCCCTTCATTTATAACAATGAACGATGATCTACTGGAATTTTTCAAGCATACATATTTAAACCTCATCTCTGGTGTGGTGAAATAACGATAACTGTGAACTAACTACAGCCACCAAGAGGGAAAGAAAGAGTGGAAGTGGTGACGTTTCTCTTCAGATACTTCCTATGCTAATATCCTAGTCTCTCTCACCACTTCAGCTAACTAAAGACCTTTAAGTTTTGATGTTTGGTGTTGGTAGGGCTTTTTTGGCCCAAGACCCTACAGTTGGTGGGTAACTCGGTACTACACGTCTGCACCCTTGGTACTAGAATCACTCTCAAGTTCCAGACTTGACAAATCCGAATTTATGTGAGTTTGGTTATCTGGGTCATATTCTGGCTGCCTTTAATAGGATTACTAGCTTCGAAAGGACCACCCCAATCATTCACTAGCGCGTTTCAGTTAGCTCTAGTTTCCTAATTTATTCACTGCTTCTGAGACTCAGCTTCATCAAAGTTGCGTGAGAGAATTAGATGACAATGAGCTTGAGGTCCCCCTCCTCTAGTTGTTGTTCTTCTTCTTCTTCTTCACACTCTTTGCTGTAATATCTGTACTCACCCGACCCTAGTACTTTGAGGGCCATTAGTTTAAGTGTTGTTGTCTACAACAAGCTTCTTAATTCCCTAACCACACTCACACAGACATCCATCCGAAATATGATAAACCAAACAAACACTACAAGTTCAAGTTTTGTGAAACGCGCAACTGGGGATTGCGGTTTCCAATAGTTCTCCACGGGGACCCAGGAAATGAGAATAATGGTGATCAAGTAATTACAACATAGACAAAACAAAAGCATATTGTATACACAAAAAAGGCTTAAAGGTCAAAGACTTGTGCATCAGGCGCCGCTTACCACTTTACCATTCTGTTTTAAAAATCTGATTAAGATAATGAAAGTGCTAAGCATTTGAGTGGCTTGGCTATTCCTACTCTTCCATTTTATGTCAATTTTTTGTTGTTTTTGAATTGCAAGTTGATGGAAATTAGGAGTGAGAGCCAGCTGGTTTTCTTCCTAAACCTAAACGGTGGCCTCTCCACTTTCCTTGGCGTAACCCGAATTGGCCAAACCATCCGGGCCATCCGGCTATATACCACAGAATTGCCTGCAAATCAGGCAACTTGTATGCGTGTATACAGTTAGGAGGTCGTAATCGATTTTCTACCAACTCATACAGTTGTAGAGATTCGCAAATTAACTTGGGAAAATATGCGTCTTTAGTATGACTTCACCTCTCTTCGTCTAAAATTATGGAGTCATGGTTAACTACTATTCATTCATTTATCTAATACAATATGTTAAGTAAACAAAAATACATGTATCATCAAGTATCATAAATATAGAATATATTTACATTGTTCTCAAAAATATGAGATTACACTTTATTACATGCTTTATGCCTGCCGTTTTACTCACTTGATCGTTCTTGCATTTCTTGTTATTGAACAATATGAAGAACATGAAATTGATCTCAAATCATTAAATAAAGGGATTCAGAAATCAATACTCTCAACATTAACACTACGGGTCTTGTCATTATAGTTTAATATAAAAGAACATATCCATCACCACTAGAAAAAGCATTCATTATTCACATTAAATCATTAAAATGATTCGAGAGTAAATATTCTTAACAATTAAATTTAAAATTCCGGTCATTCTTGCAGTTTAATATCAAGAGTATCTCAATCCTCCCCACTGCCATGAGATGTAGTCATTACTGATTACTGATCATTAGGTCTACTTTTAAAATCACACCCAACACTGCATGACAGCTGGTGCCCAATTCTCCAAGTCTTAAACAAAAGCCTGTTACAGTCTTATAGTCAACCTTGGTTTTTTGTTCTAACTTCTTTCGTTCCTTGTTCTTGCTTGGCAAGTTAAGAACATGGTGGAAACTTTCAAATGTAGGTAAGCCCTGTCGTGCTTTTCGGCAGAATTATTAAGCAGCTGCTGCACTCTGTTTCGTTCTCAGTACACAACAAGATGTGCGATCCTTTTCATAAAGTGAAGAAAGAAGAAAAAAAATCTGAAAAAGCAAATTCAAAGATTGAATTATGGAGAAGAAAGAGGGGGGGGGGGGGGGGGGGGGGGGGACTAGTACATCATAAGCCTCGAGGGCTCAAATCCCAGTAAAGTAGATTGACCCAGGAAAATTGAGAGCTTAAACAGAAGAAAATAGCAACAAGTGGGGACTTTAAAGATTGAAGAGACTCTTTTCTCGTGAATGATCTAAAGGTGACACAGCTTTGTCTCTGAAAGTGACACTCGATCAAGTGTGTGTAATGAGATTGAAATGAATCTCATTGCCAAAATAATGAATGTGAGTCGAGTGGTGAATAGACTGATATCACCATTCACCGAACGTTTTGATTCTTTGTACGTTGCTGTAAGCTTAGGTGAATGGTTTCAATTTTGGCCAAACCCCATAACTCCAAATTATGGTGGAAGCTTCATGCTCCTTTTGTGTAGATCATGGAAATTGAAGCCTCCATACCTCTATTTGTTCACATGGGAAGTAGATTGGCGAAATTGGTTGGTAGCGATTATGTACTCCCCTCACAAAAAAAAAAAAAAAAGAAAAAAAAGGATTTATGCACTCTAACTTTATCTCAGTGTAATTATAGATCGAATAAGTTACGATCTAATAACATCAGTATAAAGATATTCACAAATTATCTTAAAAAAAATCAATACAATATAATATGATTTTTAGCTTTCTTAAAGTCACGTTGTTTAATGTCAATAACTAAAGGTTACACATGATGTTTTAAATTACAATTCTCAAAAGTTTCATCACAATGATGTCCATGAGCATAGACTTAATCAAAGAGATAGCAAGTTATCATGATGATATAAGATCATGGATCTAGATCCTACATTTTCTTGTCTTTTTTAGGGTGAGATCATCAAGGGTCCAAGCCTATGATGGTACAAGAAAAAAACAAGTTTAGTGGGTAGACTCAAAAGTGGTGATTATCTTATTAATGTAATTATGATTACGTGTAGTAAATCAAAATAAATAATCTTGTAAGTTTAATTAACCAAACAATTAAAAGAATCAACTTGTAAGAGCAAGTTCACTCGTTGGGTCACCGAGTCACCTACTATTTACTGTTTTTTAGTATATATTTTCATTCTCTAGGTCATGAAATACATTGTGCCCGTAATTCAGGGCACGAAATACACTGTGCAGGTCACCACGGTGACTCAGAATACTATTTAGAGTGACCAAGGACACAAAATACACTGTACTTGTGACCTAGATAGCAAAATAACAAATAAAAGCGATGAATAGTAGGTGACCTACTGACCCAACAGGTGAACTTGCTCTAATCAGTATTACAATCAAATGTTTACAAACACTTTTTTTATTAGGGATAATACTTGGCTAACCAATTATAACTAATAATAAGAGAACACTTATCTAATAACCAGCTAAGAGTACTTGACAAGAATATGAAGATGATTTCACAGCAATAAATTATGAGTATTATATTTACTAAATGAACACGTGTCCTTCATTTGCATGAGCATCTCTTCCTCTTACTGCAGCAGTGGTTGTTGATTCGGAATTGAACAGGGTTATGGATATTGTTGAACAAACTCCAATTGTTGAGAAGGTTACTACTCCAATTGTTGAAACTACTAGTCCATTTGTTGTTGAGCAAGCCATTGTTCCAATAGTACAGGAGGTAAAACAAAATATCTCAAGTCCGGTTGCAAGTTCAGTTCCAACAAACTCTCCACGTAATGTTGATGTCAGAACCCATCCCGAAAATCCCCTCAAATTTTCAGGATGGACTCTGCGGGGCCCACTTTTAAGAAAAATTCGACAGAACTTCCCTTAAAAGTGGACAACCCAACCTGTAAGAAAAACAACAAAAACAAATTTTCCTAAATCCAAGATCCAACAACATGCAGTCATCCTATATTTCACAACCACCACAAGTTATTAAGCAAAACCCAAGCGTAAAGGCAGTAAAATTTATACAATACAGCATGGGGTTCTAATCTTCAACTCCATAAGTAAAACACGTCTCTGACAACGAGATTAATACACAATAATAATAAGTCTCTCAAGGTTATCAGAGCAATCTACGATAAAATCAAATATATTACATGAGGTAGGTTAATATTAACCTACGAAAGGCAAGTGGCAGAACTGGTGCTAAGCCTCGATCCCACGTCGAACAGCAACACTGCGAACTGGGCAAAGGAAACATAAAGGCCCAGGGGAAAGTAAGCAATAAAACGTTAGTTGTGAGTGGACAAAAATATTTAATTAAGAAAGAAATGTTTCTCACTTCCCCACATTTATTGTTTAGAACGTTCTTATGCATGCAATAAGGAACTAAAGGTTTTTAAATCACTTTCATGACTAAGCCAGCCCCGCTGGCTCAAGGGAAGTTCGACTGGCCCCGTTAGTCGAACGAATAAATAAATAAATAATTTAAAAGGTATGGGAAAAGACGCCATCACCATACAATGAAATAAAGTGAGCCGCTAAGGCTCGGGTCGGAGTGTCCCACACTCAAGAGCATCCCATGCTCGGCTCTACTCACCCACAAACACAAAGTAAGTAGGGAGGAGTGCTAATAGGCTAGCTAGCAATAAAGTATATCGACCCAGGTATGGTGGATAAAAACCATATGAAAATCGAGAATTTGTGAGATTTCCTCGAAGTCTCACAAGAAAGGAACTTAGCCAACGACGTGACCCCGCACGCCAACATGATTCAAAATTATGAATCAATATACTAAAATAAGGTAAGTTTATAATCTCGAAGAAATCTTCATTTTCCGAAGATTTTTCGAAAAACCCGAATCTATTAATAAATAATGATACTTTCATTTTCAGAAATAATCTTATCGAAGATTATTTCTAATAAAAAGTTCGAAATTGAACATAACCACTTCTAATCGGCAATTTGAACCATAAATAATTTCATAATCAAAAATCGAATAATATGCTCATTAAATAAAAGATACTTTAAATAATTTCGTAACTCAAAAGAATTAATTGCATGCATGAATTAAAATCAAACGTCCACTCACAGTATACGGCTAACGTGGTATCCAAGCGTAAGGATCCTCGTCGAATGATGAGTCGGTACTTCGTCCTGTACATAATTATTCGTAACTAACAATTACCGGACGGAAGAAAATAATATTACGATAAACAATAATTAAATCCTAAACCCATAACCTCAATTCCTCCAATTCTCTTCTACAACCAACCAAACTTCACCAACACCGCCCAATCGTCAAATTCAGACTTTACAACAATTATGGAGAAAATCCGACAATCGGATTCACGATTAACATTAATCGAAATCCAAATCTTTAGAAATTTATAACCGATTCAAAACTCTACCAATCCTCACCAAACTTCATATACAAGTTCTAGGATAATTATAGGATTTAACTAGTCAGAAATTGGAATTAAACAGTTACCCTAGCCACCGCTACCGCCACCCATAGTGGCGGCGCCGCCACCAAAGTCACCAGCTCCAATGGCCACCAAATTTTGGCAGCAGCACCTTCTCAACACACCCAATAATTCTCTCAACTATGACCAAGTCAGGAAATGAGTAGAAGTACCTCAACAATTAAGGAGAAGTTTGAACCCGTATGAACAGTAAAATCTTCCAATTATGCTTTCTTCCTCCACGCTGCAAATCGTTGCAAGAGGTTTGAGGAGCATCATCTACGTCGCAAGGCGCTTCTAATGGACTAAGGTTTGTCGCCGGAGGTGGCCGGAATCGGGAGAAATCGGCTTTGACCACTTTTGCTACAGTGAAACTTCAAGGACCCGATGCGTCATTTTCTGGCCAAGCCGCCGTGAGCCACCACCGCAGGCGCCAAGAGGAGGTCGAGACGAGTCCGTAGCCACCGGTTTCACGCTTTTTGGTGACCGAAAAAGAGAAAGCAACTGGAGTTGCAGAGGAGAGAAAGAAAACGCGCAGAGGAGAAAGAGGGAGCGCGCGGGAGGAGAGAGAAAGGGAAAAGAAAGTTACCCGGCTACAGTAGAAAATTCAAATTTATACTTTTTACGATGAACAGTAACTTTAATATTTCGCTTATAACTTTCGCATACGAACTCCGATTTTTACGAACCACATATGCACGCGCTCGGTTTAACGTCCTCTACAACTTTCATGAAGAACATTTTCTCAAATCATGACCCGAACAAAAGTCAACTTTTAGGGCCACTAAAATCATATAACGGAGTAAAAATTAAGTGTAACTGACATTTACCGTCAAATTAATAAAAATCGAAAATTTTGGGTTCGGGACGTAACAGTTGATGTCAATATTTTCACTGGTAATAGCTTTGAGATTCTTTCTCAATTGCAACAAGGCAAGGCATTGTTGCAAATGAGCAAGAGGTAGTTAGTTGGAGAGCGCAATGACACTTTGGTTGGCACTAATTAATAATATAAATTCTTTTTTTTTTATTACAAGGAAGCCCGAAGGCAAAGGACAAAACCTAAAACACAATTAATCTTGGTTTAGACAAACCCAATAGATCATCTTCCAGAAGAGGCACAACATCATTAGGATGAGAGCTAAAGAATCTGCATCTAGGCTCATAACCATGCCCAATATTTGCTAACAAATTAGCCATTTAATTACATTCTCTGTAAACATGGGTAAGGGACACATTCTTATCCCTACTCAAGAGTTCCTCACAACTTGCCACAATACTATAAAGAGGATGGAGATGAGTAATGGGAGAGAGAACCAACTTAACCGCAACAAGTGAATCCATTTCAATTTTCAATTATCTACACTCATTCTGCCAAGCCATTTCCATTCCTTTAAGAAGCCCCCAAGGTTCAGCCTCAACAACTTGACCAATGCCCAACTTGACAGAAAACCCATTCATTCATTCCCCCTTATCATTTCGAAGGGCTCCTCCAGCACAAATAATCCCAGTATTTTTGTGTAAACTACCATCAGCATTTAACTTAAGCCAATCCTTAGGCGGAAAATGCCAACACAGCTGAGCCATCAGTCTTGGAGGTTTAGCATGAATCATACTTGCTACAAAATAATCTCCGGTAGACTGATGAATGATTAAACTAGGCCAAACTGGAAATTTAAAAGTATGATCCAAGATGATGCTACACGTCCATTTCCAAATATTCTAAAGCCCCATAACAAAATAGCAACACCAAGGAACCTCATATTGCATTATCACAGAGGACTTTAAATTGATAAGCAATCAATCATTGAAAGGAAGAGTGTAAGATAAGGAGAACTCACTTGTAGGATGGAAGGCAGGCCAAATCCTCATAGAAATATTGCAGTCTTTGAAGAGATGGTTCAAGGATTCAAGTGGGAAGCCGCATCTTGAACAACAAGTATCAGTAGCCAAACCTCTACGAAGTCTGCCGTCATTCGTTATCTATCATGCACAAGAGTCCTTAAAAAGGTTTTCACCTTATGAGGGACTTGAAGCTTCCAAATAAAGTTCCATAGCCATGGTTGATGTTCCAAGTTCAAAAATAGAGAGTGATAAGCAGTTTTAATAGAAAAGTTACCATTCTGAGATAACCTCCAAATGATCGTGTCATCACCACTGCGAATACCTCCTGCATGCATACTCAAAATTTTTAATTTCACATCCTCAGATAAAAATTCTTACACCCGATGTAAATCCCATCCACCATAGTAAACATCACACACTCTTAGCCCTTTGAGATTGGGGGGAATAGGCCTCAAAGTTATAGCAGCCAAAACACCAAGACCTGTCCAATTATCATTCCAGAAAGAAATTTGAGTCCCAGATCCAATCCTCCATTTAGACCCCTGAGGGAGTAGTTGACCTCCATAGAGGATGCCTTTCCATGTACTATAACTAGAAAGAAAATATGATGTTAGCTTCCGCAAAATGTAATCATATTTGAGATATTTTTTTATTCAAAGTCTGGGCCCACAACCCATGTTCCTGTTGCAGAAGCCTCCATCCTGTTTTGGCTAACACAGCCTGATTCATCATACACGTCTTCTTCAAACCCAAGCCACCATAACATTTAGGTTTACAGACTGTATCCCACTTCACAAGATGAATTTTCTTTTGTTCTTCAGTGTGCCCCCAGAGAAAGTTCATGTTCAAACGATCAAGAGTATTACAAATGGACATAGGAAGTCTTACTGATTGCATAGTATAAATTGGTAGTCCAGTTGTAACCGATTGAACTAGGGTGTGTCTCCCAGCCATCGAAAGGGTGTGACTTTTCCAAGAAGTGAGTATGAGTTGGACCTTCTCCACTAGGCCTTTATAAGTCTCAGGGGTAACTCTTGAGTGTAACAGAGGCACTCCAAGATACTTCCCTAAGTCATCAGTTAATGGAGAACCACAAATGTCTGATAATTGAGCAGCAAGACCTTCCTCAGTATTTGGAGAACAGAAAAGGGAGGATTTCTCAAAACTTACTTCTTTGCCGGAATTTAAGCAGAAGCAATCAATACAAGAACGCATTACCTTAGCTTGAGAAAGAGAAGCCTCTGCAAATAAGATCAAGTCATCCGCGAAGAAAAGATGGGAGACAGCAAGGCCATTTCTAGAGATTTTCACCGGTTTCCAAGTACCTTGTTCTACTTGAAAATTAATTAAATGCGAAAACTTCTCCATACATAAGACAAACAGGTAAGAGCAAGTGCAGCGGTTGCTCTTTGACTGGGCACCAGCAGGGATTTGCTGATGTGTTGACCAAGTAATTGAATTTTTTGCTTCCACCGGCCCATGCATGACCAGCTGAATCTTTGCTTTGCATGACTAGAGGCAAAAAATCGGGCAAGCCCATGACATTTTTCATGACTCAGTCATTTCCACTGCCAGCTCGGCCCGACCTCCACACATGGGTGACGTCATCAACTGACGCCCACTGTTGCACGCGACGGAAGAGAGAGCGAAAGACACGGACCAAGCAGAAAGGAAAGAAGTACGTGAAGGACAGATGCCATTGAAACCTCTTTACCTTCATAATCGTACCTGTCAAATCAAACAATTATAATGAATACCACTGAGATACAAATAGAGAAGGTAATAATCTGCCATGCAAGAACATACCAAGATTTCAACCTCTTTGCTTCAGGTAAATTTGGATTTACAAATATTGAGCTCCTAGACAACGTAGACAAGGATACATCTACAACAGTATGCACAAAAGTCTGTTAATGAACAGTGAAATTAAACAGAAAAAACAACTGGATGAACAGTGGAATTACATGAACAGTGAAAAATGAACAGTCTTGACCGGTCAAGAAAAAAAAGGGTGGAACCCATATCCAGTGGTAGTAAGCAGTAACGTGACTGGTCGAATTCTTGACTTTTTGACCTTGACATTTCTTGACTACGGGTGAACTTGCTCTAAAAGGACAAAGGATCACCCTGCCATAACCCACTCTCTGGACAAATAATATAAATTCTACTTTGGTAGAATCTATTGCTCATCATGCTAAGTTCTGTTGGGGTGATTTGGAAAATGAAGAACCCTTGGTCATACATATGCTCAGGCTGAGATAAGTCCATTGTGTTCATGGTTTGATGAGAGTGAAGCAACTCTGAAATATGAGAATCTTCTTAAGTTTCTCTCAAAGTCTCAAAATAAAAAATTGAAGACCAAGAGTCCGTAATCGGACGTCCGTTGTGCGTCTTGATATTTGATTCAATCGACTCTGCTTAATATTACTTATGTTTGGTTGCCCTTTGATCTAATTGTTTCTTCTAAACGATCTTGGCTTCATGTCCTTATGTGCTATCTTTCTAATGTAATAAATTATTTTGATTGCCAAAACAACAAAAAGACGTGTCCTCCTCTTATTATTGATTATAAGGTAACCATAACTAGTTAACCAAGTATTATCCTTCCATTATCCTTCGTCTTAATTTCGATATCAACTCAGTGAGTCATTGTGATGTGATGCAAGATTCAAATTCGGAAACTCATCTTCTAATGTACATTCGACCAGTAGTTAAGTAGTTCGAATCTCTCATTCCCGATTGCTAATAAGGTGGATTGTTGGTGCAGGTCCACCAAACCCAAGAGTGGCGAGTAATGAGGCACTAAATACAGTCGAGCGAATAAAGACAAGCCATTGTAGCTTATCCATGCTCACTGATCTGTCTAATCAGCTTTAAAATATCTTCAATGGCATCACCTACTCGAAGAAGGCGGGAATAGAAACCAGAAACTAATTTTGTATACAAAAATCAGTATACAACAAGATTATACATAAAAATCAATATTACAATAATAATAATAATAATAATAATAATAATTAACATCCTTAACTACTTTAACTAATTACGCATTAGCAAACAAAAGCAAAAGCAAAAGCTCTTTCATCAGAGCCAAAAACGACCAGAACCCGGAAAAGGGAAATTTTAAAACAGAAAGCAGTAAAAATTACAAACTTTTACTGGTCGAGTGCGTTAGGTCCGGTACAGTAACTCAAAACGTGACTCCAAACCCACTGCACCAAATACTTGCGCCGGATTCCGTTCATGTTGTACGTGGCGCCGTCGTGGTCGTCCATCAGCTGCCCCGTGTACGACCCCCCTCCTCCGGTGCCGTAGATCCCCTCGCAGAGGTCAGCGATCTCCACCGGAAAACTGGGGTCCTGGCCGGCGTACCAAGCGTTCGCTAGAGGGTTGCTCGCCAGCTCGGCAATCTCGTGAGCTATAACACTTATCATCCCCTCCACGCCGACGTCGCCGTTCGGCGACTTGAACGGCTTCAGCCCCGGCATGTACTCCGGCACGGCGTACGGGTACGCGCAGACCCCGGGGCAGAGCTTCGCCGAGTTACCGACCCACGCGTACGGCAGAGTGTAGCCGACGATGGACGGGAACGTGAAGTAGTGGAAGCCGCAGACCTGGCCGCAGAAGTCCTGGACGGTGACGTCGTCTGACGTCAGCAGGAGGTAGAGGCCGCCCTGAGGGTTGGTGGGTAAGGGGCGGGTGGTGGCGGTGACGGCGGACTTGATGACGGACTGGATGGAGAGGCGGGTGAGGGATTTTCCGTGGGAGTAGAAGCGGTCGTTTTTCTCGGCGCCGAGGTGGACGGTGCGGGAGATGTTCTGGCCGGTCTGGTCGGTGTATAGCTGTACGGTCTTCCACCAGCCGGCGACGGAGGGGGGCTTGGAGTCGGCGGCGGAAATGGAGCTGAGGAACTCACGTATGATCTTCTTCTGGCGGCGCTGCCACGTGCCGTACCAGATTGTGTGGACGGTTATGTCGGCGGTGAGGACCGGCCCCATGTGGTATTTAAGGCGGACGAAGTCGGAGGAGCCTTCGAACTTTTTGTTGTTGCCGAGGACGAGGTCGGTGTTGTTGGCCTTGAGGTGGGGCCAGGGCCGCCATGAAGCGGCGGAAAGGAGTAGGGAGAGTAGGGTGAGGAGGGAGAGGAGCAACGGAGCCGGTCGCCGGCGCATTTTGATTGAAGGGGGTGAGTGAGTGAGAGAGTGAAATGTGAAATGTCAAGTGGGAAGTTCACAAGTATTTGTTTTTGTCGCAGAGAGGGTATATATAGGAGAAGAGATATTTTATTTGAATTTTGGTTTAGGTTTTTTGTTAGTGGGTAAAGTAAAAATTGGAGGGGGCATTGGTTTGCGGGTAATGGAGGACAGATAGATTCTTAAAGCCAAGACTGGGCGGGGACGGAGATGGGGCCGGAAAGTCAGACGTGGCAGGGAGGCATCATCATGGTCACCGTCGTCATCTGATCACACTAGATCCCAGCCCTTTGTGATTCTTTAACTTTCTGCATTAGGTTTTGGAAGCGCGGGAAAATTAGTGTTCATGGTGAAACCCTAACACATAATAAAATGTCTACAGACTCATAATAGTAACAAACTTTCCCGTCTCCGTCTCCGTCTCGGTCTCCGTTAGGCACAAAATCTTCCACCTCTATTCTTCTATTCATAAAATAATTGAGAGCTGAGACGCTTAATTTCTGAAATTTTCTCGACCTTATTTTGAAAAAGAGACAGAGAATAAAGCTAAACGTAGAATGCAATTCAGTTCAAGTTTAAATAAGATTTGTGGGTCATTTGATGTGTTTATGACTTTATGATTCATATAAAGTACAATTTGTGTCATTATTTACGTAAGTAACTTGTTAGTTTCATATAAAAAAAGATTAATTGTAGCATTTAGGTGATGTATTTAATTAAAACTACGCTTCAAGCAAATGTAGTGCATGTTATTGTTTGAGGCGGTGCAGCAAATTAAGTACACGCTTGGAACTTGAGTTTCCATCAGAATTTATGGATCACCTCTACTCTGATTAGTAATGTACGTTATGGAGTCGAATTAGAAAAGATTGGACACTCTTTCTATACTTCGCTCTTTTACCAAGTGCTTAATGCAACTCATTTTCAGATTAAAAAAAAAAAAGATAAGTACGTAGCCAAACATGACCATGGTCGTAATTTAACGACTTAGAATCGACCATTTAGAACCTCCAATCTTTCAAAAGATTGCAGTACGGAGGAGGGAGGAGGTGTCAAGTGTGTGGTTTGAACTATAAAGAAAAGAACCAATAAGCTTGGTGGACGTGTACGAAGGAGGACAAGATAGTCAATGTCAGTAGTCAGTTCTGGTTATCCGAACAGGTTAGTACTCCTTTCGCTCAGCTTATCTCATTTCAGACTGTTTGTCCTATCCTTCAACCCCCGTCCTTCACCCATTTCATATATCCTCGTGAAAAATATAGCTATGCTACTTCTTTTTCTCATTAAGCATTGATAAATTTTGAGAAATGATTTCCAGATCGATTTATATGGAGGAGATAAATAATCAAAGGGACGGTGGTCCTGTAGTTGTTGGTGTTAATTTTGTTCTCTAAGATAATAATGCATGCAACATGATCCGAACAAGTAGTCCTAGGCTCCTAGCTAGCTAGCTATAGTTGATACGAGTTAGTGTTCAATTACCAGCCCCAACTGTAAACTGTTCAGTCATCAGTTTAGGTCGATTTGGATCAAGCGGTCCATACCCTATAATTTTCTTTATGCATTGTCCCTGTCAACACAAGCTCTTCTTCTTAGTTCTTCCAGATCGACAGTTGGTTTTTGACAGTTAGGACCGGAAAATATGCCGTTCAGTAAACTACCAGCAATGGTTTTAAAACAATGGCAATCAGTAATTATGACGATCTAGTTTCCCTGTCATGCAACACAAGCCCTGAACCGTATCTTTCTGTTCAACTTAAAACTTCTGCACAATAGTAATCCCTCACTCTGAAGAAGGTGATCGATGATGATCCTTTGATTTACTAAACCTACAAGATTTGCCAATCACATTCTCTTATGGTTACAAACACTGAAATTTTTGTCCATTAATTATCACAACTCAGAAATATGATTATATGTTATGTATTCATATATATTACGCGCACGATGAATGATGTAAAATAAAGTTGTTAGTTGTACACCGTGTATTAGAATATTAATGTTAAATAATTTAGTAAAGTGTTGATAACACCTCCATACTAGTGTTCAACATGATGCATTGTAACAATGCTACACTAACGCGATATAGATTGACGATGTATGAGTGGTATTTTCTATCTCGAACACAGTCTTAAATAGTGTACGAGATGAGACGATTATTGTTTCATGTGAAGCTAAAACCCCACCATGTTAACAGAAAGATCCGGTCCAACTGTTTACCCTTGGCCCAAAACAGAGTGAACAACAGTCTACAGTAAACATACAACAGTAAAACACAAGTTGGAAAAAAAAAAAAAAAAAAAAAATCAGTGGTGCGAATCACGGAGTAAATTGCGCGGCCACTAAAGATAGAATTGATGGGTCAGAAGTAAAATCGTACAGCTGAGACGGGGGAGCGATGGGCCGTGGGCCAACTGGGTAGGTGGGCCGGAACAGATGCCTGGGCCCCACCGTTGAAGTGATGCGACGCTTTAGGACGGCGAGTCTGAAAAAGGCACACGCATGCATGGCACCGAAGATGGGATGATGTGTACGTGCGAGTGTTTTGCTCCCACGCGCGCGTATCGAGCGACGGCGGAGACAGATTTGCGCGAACTTTTGGGTACGTGAGTGTTTGGCAAGATGATTTACTCGTTAAGTTGTTTTTAAATGATCGAGTACGTACGTGTTTGGCAATGTTATCAACATGATATTTTTTTTTTTTTTGATACGATATCAACATGATCTTAAAATGTGTATGTTTGTGGAAAGAAGTGATGGGACCGCTGGAGGTGCCAACATCAGAAGAAAAGTTTAATTACTCGTATCCTTTATACTGTACATCCACACTTTTTCTTATTAATAGTGTCATTTGAGGTGACAAATAGTACATAGTCGCTACATAATGTACCCTTTTTCTGTTAATGTCTCCTATCATATCTTAACAAAATACAAGAAAAACTTTCATGAAATGGATGTATGTATAATCAAATTTTCTCACACATTTCAAGCATGCATGCTTGGACTTTGGAGGTTTGCGAGTCAGTATGTGTGTTGTATAAATTTGAGATGGGCCATGAAGTTAAATACATTTAATGTATAAGTCCCACTTACACTTGATACAGTTTGTCCAGTTTCACAATCTATATTTGCATGATTAAGCTATCGACTAGCTAGACCCCACATATCGGTCATTTTACGTAAGAGAGTCACAGACCGCAGAGAGAAGCTGCATGGCCTTTGTTTCAGGCATAGCCTTTAGCTTCATAGCTTATTATGCAGCGGCGTAGTTAAAAATCTCACTTAGGAAGGTCAAACTTTATTAACTAAGAAATTATACTCATTTTCATTTTCAGTTGTCTTTTAAAAATAACACAATCTTTTTCCCTCAAAAAATATATATATTAGTATAGACCCTTAAGAAAATTTAGGTGTAATATTTCTTGTACTAATGCTGAAATTAAAAGATCCTTAAATCATGTTGAATAACTTTGGGATTCAAGATAAACGATAAATATAGAAAAAATTATGTATTGCTTCAATTTAGCATATTAACAGAGAATCATAAATATACGCATATGAGCATATATCGATCAATAGGGTAAGAAAACATTGAAAAGATTCGTATTAACTAGATATATGCAGTGTATTAATAGTGTTAAATATTATTTCATTCCATTAAAGTTTAAGGATAATTAAAACTAATTAAGATAAATTTGTATTGAATTTTGAAAATTAAGACTAATTAAGGATTTTTTTTTTAATTAAGAAGAGTCAATTTTATTTCATTCCATTAAGGTTCATAGATCATTAACACTAATTAAGGATTTTCTAAAAATTGAAATGGGTCAATTGACCCTCCTCGCCCTTGGCTAGCTGCGCCCTTGTTATCATGTCCCAGCTCCCAGCAACCGGTTTAAACGAGAGTTCATTGATTCTATAATGTTTCGGATTATATATTTAAATTTGATTAGTCACAATTGACGCTATAAAACACCTCGGAATTTAGAGTTTGCGGAAAGAAGCCTCAAACGATGGGTTTGGCTGGCTGGTGCACGCTTGCTCTAGACTGCATGCTTCTGAATCCTCTGATGAGTTCTGAACTTCTGATATAACACGAAAGAGCTGTAGCTAGGTTAAATTTGGAAGCTTGTGTGAAAATCGGATGCAGTTGTTGGTTGTATTTTTCACAGCTTAGCCCGACAACTTCTGGCATGAGGTACATATGATATACTATTTAATTACCTGCATGCACCATCTTTTTGTACCCTTTTCGGTAGAAGTAACTGCAGGTTACTTCACTTTCACATATGCATGAAAAACACATAACTAGATGGGAATAAATTGCAAGTTCCATTCACTTCTGGTAAGCCCCCGTTACTATATGCTCGATCACCTTGGTTCATGAACGTGCATGAATAACTTTGTTTTTAGTTACTTTGTTAGTTGAAGGAATTGATCGAATGTGAAATCAAACTTATGTGCCTCACCTTAATTGGTGGTTGAAATATCACATTTGTACATTTAGTATGTACGTGAACTTAGCTGGAGCTATAGACTCTTTAACTATGTTGAATAATTAAAACCAAATATTGGTTTTTCTCTCCTCACCTAACCAAATTCAACTCTACCGCACTCTGCACATGAAAGTTAAGGCCAACTTTCGTGGTGGCTGGATCTCATTCAAGATTCAGTTGATGGGTACATAACCTTTCCGGACAATGTCATTATGAAACGCATCTAACATTTGGTAACCATGCATATGAGAGGTTCTACTGACGTACATCTTTATTGGTATATTTTACGTCTTTTCACTGGATATGTTCTTTAAAACGGTGAAAATATACTGAATATGTGATTCAATGTTTTACAATACAAGTTCGAATTATGTATAAGTTCGTTACTTAAGCATGAATCGACACGATAAGGTTGACGCCGTAAGATTAGTATATGATCTTAATTATTCCGATAACATAATGAACATATGCCTATGAGGTCATTTCAATTGGAAAGTTATTGAGTCGTATTTATGACCCATACTATAGTTGATAGTTCCTTTTAAGGGAAACACGTCAAGGAAAAGCTTAAATGGATTTTTATGGTGATTTAAGAAAAGCTTGCACGCAGAATGATGCTGTGGTGGGATGAATGATAAAAGTGACCACAGTTTTTATGAATGCAAAGGATTGAATGAACCGAAAGAAACCACTGATATCATGATTGGTTTTTTATGCAGGAGATGTAAAAAAAAAAAAAAAACACACGGCATGAATGATTACCTGAGATTAAAACAAAAAAGAAATGATCACTAGCTCTATGAAATCAAGGTTGATTGAAAATCCTGTTAACGCCAGGAAATTAACTGTTATTTTGCTTACTTTTTGGACCTTTCCTCAAATTAGGGTCTGATTAGTTTGAATTGATTAAAGTGAAAACAGTAGGAAATAGATATTGAAAGAACATATATTCGTTCGGTTAAAGGAGATAGAAGTGATTGAACAGACCAACGAATTGACAAAAGCTTGTCGTTTAGTCTCTGTTCATGAAGTATCTAGACCATGAATTAGACAGTAAGAGGTAGGCATATCACGTTGTGTGTGTGGCAAAGTTACTATACTGGAACCCATGGGGTTTGGTTCAGTTGATAGCAGACTGGTCCTGTATGTTGGGCAAACGTTACATTGATACTCCAGATAGTAAGGAGGTCATTGGTTCGATCATCTGCATATGAAAAACATCCTATGGGGAGGGGTCTTACTCAAGTGCTCTCGGCCCCGGAGTGGTAGTCTCATCCGACCACCATTTTGTTAACCAAAAGAAAAAAAAAGTTACTATGCTGGAACTATCACATGTTTCCTGTTTAATGGAGGAATGTATACGTACACTTTGTTTAATGTCAATTGATATGTCCTTCTCTTTACAGAAATTCCAATCATATCACCCAAAATATCTTCAACAGTTTAAGATCGATTTTCCTAAGATATCCGGTTGAGTATAGCAGATATAATACTGGTTAGTACGTGTAGCGGCCTTTGTAAGCGGAAGCTCTGTGTATTGCGATCATGGACCGCTAGTTGTTGTATAATTTCAGTTGTCATGTGATAGAAAACCATCTAGCCGAGTCACAAGGACAATGGCTTTGAAAGCAGAGATCCAGAATCAACCAAGTCATATAATCAAAGTGACATTCATCAACCACACAATATGTTATTGTTACAGTACTACAATTGAATGGATTACACCACTTTCTCATCGACATACAAAATGACAATTAATGTGAAAATTAATAAATCAATTGTGTTCTTGAGCTCCTTCACCTTGAGGAGCTGTAAGTATTTGATCCACACGTGCTTCTTTTCCCTGAAGAAATTTGAGTTTGGAGTATAACTTAAAGACTATAAACACGAACCGAATCCTACTCCATACTGATCAACATGTCACTAAGATATGTAAATTCCTATTAAAGACTAATGTAGTATGGATGATTAGAGTTAAACATGAAGAGACACCGGAAATGAGGAAGAGAACCCAAAAGCTGTAAACTGTAAAACGGAGGCGATCAGAGGCATTCAGTTTGTTATCTAAACAGGTGGTTTCAACGAACCATTTATTTTCAATGTTCTTCATCTCGTCCCCCTCAGTCACGTTTAGAATTGACCTTGAAACATCCGGTACAAGAGGTGAACCTTTCGGAAAAACCTATATATTTATGGTCAAGAAAAAAGTTAAAATGTTTATACAGAATAATCAAAGTAAAAAGGTCAGAGGAACAACATATGTACCATCATATCTCAATGCAACAGTTGAAAGAAAGAAGAGGAGGGGCATAACACCAGTTTTGAAGATTGGGCCAACTATGTTGTATTTTTTGCAATATTTCGCAAGAAAAAGCTTCAAGTTGGGAGTTTCGTCAATAGCAGCAGCAACCATTTGCACTCCCTTTTGTCAGAAGTTGGTCACATTCTTCCGGCGATATATAGGGCTTGATCTTAGAATCATCAAAAGCTCTTTGTATCAAAAGGTCGTAGACAAAGAACCCTTTGGGTAACCCACAGTCCTCATTCTTCACAAGCTCGTTTATCCCAGAATAAGTTGGTTTTAGCTGTGGAACAGTTAGTATCGATGATAGACTAGCTCCTAACTTTGAGCCAGAACTAGCACTACAAATACCCAGACGATCACCACAATCCTACTTTGTATCGATGATAGACTAGCTCCGTAACTTTGAGCCAGAACTAGCACTACAAATACCCAGACGATAACCACAATCCTATTCAAGTTGCTAACCACATTTTCTGCAAAGTAAATAACTGATCAAGTAAACAACTAATGATGAGATAAAAGCAAAATTTGAGAGGGTACTCATGTGTACTACTTACGATGTGCATAAACCATTGTTGAGAGGGAGAACAAAATGCTTGTGCCGACTTGACTCGATGGTTTGCCACGAAAATCATCATTGATATGATGTTCAAGAACCCAAGCCACAAAACCAATGACGATGAAAAGCAAACAAATTGTCAGCCAAAGCTTCCATTCCAAAGCTTGATGAAAATCCATGGATTTTGGCTCCGACAATCTTTCATTTGCACTACCATTGCTAGTCCCGATTCTATGTATGGCAATGTAAAGTCAACATACAACCTGTTCCCTCTAACCGTTGTCGCTGCGGCCAAAGCATCGAAATTCTGTTCATATGAATCAAAGTAACGCCATAAGTATTCGATATCATTTCAGTATTGTTATGTGGAATTGATGTTAGAAAGTAAATGAGTTGAAATGATTTTACCCCAAGATTAACTTGATGGACCAAGTCATTGTAGCTGCCAGCAGTAGTACCATCGGGTTTGCAAAGGGACGAAGTCATAAGTAACTGCGTAGGGTAATCCTACCATTACAGCCTTGAAGATGTCAATGCAGAACTCAGTTACTTCTGTTCCATTAGTGACAGGATTACGCACCACCTTGACAAACTCAGGAGAACCAATCTTCACCGGAACTCCTACTCTCAACTTTTTGCCGTTTGTGGGAACTTCCCAACCCTATGGTGAGGAGGCAGAATCTCCTGGCCATATTATTGGTCCCATACCAGATTCAGAAGTTGAGTATGCACTCTTTGTGATTTTTGAGGTGTTCAAACTTTTCACAAGTCCACGTTGTGGTGTCCAAAACCCAATGCCTCTTGCTCCATTACCATTCACATTAACAATTTCGAACATCGGAGATTGTAACTGCCCGTTGACAAAACTGAAATATCCTGCCATGCCTCTAAATCTAGTACTTGATAAGAACTTGGAAAGTTCTAGACCTTTTCTAGAGACCCTGAGAGTTTCGAGATCTGTCGATGAGTTGATGGAAGCATTTTTCTTTCGGAAGCCAAAGGTTGATCTAGTGCCAACATTCTCAACTCCCATGCCATATGCATAGGCAGCATCATATGCCCATAGTCCAGAAACATCTTGTTGAAATTTCCTTTTCCATCCGGCCCTGAAGTCGATAAGCTGGTCTGTTTTCTGCACATAAGTCCTCACACCCAATACCCCTTGCATTGAGTTGATGACTGAACCGTTATTCAACAGATTGGTTAGCCCATTGGTCATGATCCAAACATAGCCTTCCTTCATCATTCCCAACTCGTGCTTTGGCGAAACGCCTAGACCCAAGGGAGTCATGTGCACAAAGAAGACTAATTTGCATCGTCATCAACTTGTAAAGCTCTCCACCAAGTTGGTCATTTGTTGCGGTTGGAGGTATGGCACTCCGGTAAGGAACACGAGCTCGAACCTCTTGCAAGGCATCCACCAAGTAGGGTAGTACCCCCTCGCCGAAGGCATTGTCTATGTAGATTGGCACAGCTTTTCTCCACCCAAAAGCTTGGACAATAACATTTATGGCTTTGACTTAAGAGGAGTGAGGAGTCATTTTGTGCAGCTTGGAATAAATACGAACTTTGGAGGAAGGTGAGGGAAGGACTTGTTGCTGAAAATTGAGATCATGGGCATGTGAGCTTTTTCTCCTAGATCAATTTTGTCTTGCATTGATGATACGGGGCCTATGATTGCTTGAACTTGAACATTCTTTATGAGGTCCAAAGCTAAAAAGGACTCAAAATCATTGCAAATCACATTAAATAAAATAGCTAAAAACCAGACCTGCAGCAGCTGCACCTACAACATCATTTCTGGAGTCCCTAATGCTCAAAACCAGCCTCATCTTTGCCGGACCATGAGATGCATAAAAGTCTGACAGGGCCATGTTGATGCAGCTCAACCAAACAGTACTTAGCGAATCATCCATGTCAAGAACAACTCCTGCATTCACCGGAATAGTACTTCTGTTCTCTCCAATGGCCATGGCCAAGGAAATACTTACTGAAAGAACCAAGAAGTAAGAAAAAGACAGGATTGGTTAGCTTCCTCTTGATGTTTATCTTTGGCAGGCTGTTGGATGACGATAGATGTCCGAAACAATGTGGTACTATATACTTGATTCTCTTCATGCAGTGTTAGACTAACATACTTGATTCTTATTACCATCATCACTGAATAAACTATTTTAAGAGAACCAAAATCTTCTGCAAGTTCGGTGATCCGTTTACCTAGACCAAATCAAAGCATACGTGAGGAACATACCTGGTAATATTTAATAATTGAATTGGCCAAGAGCAAAATATCATACTGCATATGTCAATTTTTTATATTTAATAATTACAACACATGGTAAGGGTCTGGTGTGAATTGATGATCAGTGAGGTTTCACAATCATGGAAATAACTTGGAAGGCAAGTACATATAGTCTCCACTCTTTTCTCATGATAGCGAAGTTAACGATGTCGATGCCCACGTGCTGGAAACTAGTACTGACGGTGTTTATGCAAATTAGGCTAAGGCGCTAAGCAAACCGAAAGAGGTCATATGTCTTTCCCGCCTTGTGGGAACCAACTTTGGATTGTGACACCTCACTGATCTACACCTGAAATTGTCGAAGTGTTTGCAAAGCAATTCAAGCGTGAAGAAGTCAAATCAGGTAACTGCTCTGTAGTGTTGTTGTCTTATATACGCATTGATGATATTGGGAAGGGGCGCTTGGCAGTTTATGTTGAAGTATGAGTAGTGGTAGAGACTCGGGTGCAATTGAGAGCTTTAATCTCTGGAATAAGTCATGGGTGTGGTCGCCGAAAGGTGGAAGGCTAAGAAAGATGAGCCTGGCGGCCAAAAATTTGTAAGTTGGTATCTTGATCATCACTAGCAGCAAAAGAGAATATAAACGGCAGTGTTGCCAAAGGCAGTGCATCATCTCAGCTTTTCCAACATAAATAGCCATAGAAATATAAGCCAAGAACAAGGGGGCTAGGTAAAGAAGCAGAAACACTCGAATCTTCATTTAGTTATGTATGCATCCCATCAATGAAAAGGTCTTATTCCAAATTCTTTGATCACTAATTTACTTCATAAAATAAGAGACAAAGGAGAGACAAAACATAAACTGAAGCATTCTGCAAAAATAGTACTTCTATTAAATATTAAAAATATGCATTGAAGTACATGCCCATATCAAAACCGTCCCAGGAAAATTGAAACACTACCAAGTCTCAAACTTCAAAATGAGAAAAGAACAACATCACAGATAGAACATTTCCAATTAACTAGGAAAACTAGACCAAATTTTAAAATGAGATGTTTATTGGTCGGCAATTGTGACCTCCACTTCGACACCGGGTTCAATCGTGATGGAGGTGATCTGCTTCACAACATCAGGAGAGCTGAAGAGATCAATAACACGCTTGTGCACACGCAACTCAAATCTGTCCCATGTGTTGGTACCTGCAAATCACAAATAAACTGTTAAAGCAAACAAGAAGCAAGTGCAGAGACACCCTACTCGACTATCTATGTATGAAAAGCAAGTGTAGCGACACCATACTCAAATGACTATCTATGTATGAAAATCAAGTGCAGAGACACCATACTCAAAAACGGATTACATTTCTGTAACTCATTATAAACTACAAAGCTTGTAACTTTTCACTTCTTGAGTGAAGAACCAAAATAGAAGAAACACTTGCAGACATCTTTAAGACATCAAGCATCATCTATCTAATTCAATAACAAAAACAAGGATGCAGTTAACCAGTTATGAATCCATAGGCTAACTACAGCTCAATTGACACTGAGTAATACCTTCTCCACAGGGAGACTTCCTGGTGGTAATGTGCAGAACCTTGGTAGGCATCCTCACTGGTCCCTTCACCCTGAGCCTCTTGTCCTTGGCACCGCGAACCAAATCAGCACAAACTATCAAACAAAACAGATATCAGAACAACATGATAAACACTAGTACTCAAACAAACAAAGCTTCATAATCCAACACAACTACCGCTTTAATATTTGCTGAAACCCCAATTGAAAAAAAAAACTAGTAATTGACCAAGTGCCATACTTATCAAGCTCATTAAAACCATAACATTGATTGACATGAACACAATTCGAATATAACAAACACAAAGTTACTGAAGCCCTAGACAAGTTTTATGTACATTACAACACTCGGGTTGAGTATTCAATATAACTATGAAATGGGTCTTTTACCAACACTATAGTCCATTTTCAATGCGAATATTACAATAAATTAGCATGGTATAACCAATATATAACAAAAACAAATCAGCACAAACTATCAAACAAAACAGATATCAGAACAAGCTAAACACTAGTACTCAAACTAACAAAACTTCATAATCAACACAACTAATGCTTTTAATAATTTGCAGAAACCCTAACTTGGACCATATCCAATTGAAGAAAATTTCGTAATTGACTGCCATACTTATCAAGCTCATTAACATGAACGCAATTCGAATACAACAAACACAACCCTAGACATGTCTTGTTCCAATATGTACATTACAAAACTCAGGTAGAGCATTCAATATAACTATGAAATGGGTAGTCCATTTTTACTAAAAACACTTGAAGAAATAACATGGCATAACCAAAATATAACAAATGATAATGAATTAAGCGGAAATTGAATAGAGGAACATGGGAAAGTAAGGACCTTTCTCGAGGTTCTTGACGTTCTTGGAAGAGAGAGTGATTCTGATCTTGTGGATCTGCTCCTGTGTCTCCTCGAGACCAGGCTTGGTGGGTTTCATCGCTGCGTAAGCCATGGTTTTCAAGCTTCTCTGCTTTTACTCTCTGCATCAAAATCAAATTTCACAAACCAATTAATCCAAGATAACAGGCCCAATCCATCAGAAATGGAACTCAAAATTACTGGGTTTTATCAATTTACTGAGCTAAACCTAATCAAAACTGAGAGAGAGAGAGAGAGAGAGAGAGAGAGAGAGAGAGAGACGGACCTAAGTGACGGCGGAGAATAGAGGGAGCTATGGAGCAGCGGCTTCAACCTCTTAAGCGATGGAAAGAGTAGCGAAGTGTTTTGGAGACTATATATTACGGGCCATTAGGGTTTTGCAACCATCTCTGCCAGGTGTCCCATCTATTTTGGGCGGATCGGGTCGAAATTCTTTTAAGTTGGTTCCAGCGCTATTAATTTTGTTGCTTGGGCCTCATCAGCCCAAAGCTTTTGCCTCTCTCTCTCTCTCTCTCTTTTTTCCTTCACTTTTTATAATCTTCTCAATTTCTCATACATTCGATGAATGCGTATTTTGATAACGGTTGAAGGGAGAAAGTCTTGAGAGTGAGGACCTCGTATGTATCATATCACATTGGTCTATAAATTTTCTCACTGAAATTGTGCGTTAAATTCATTGCAAAGCCTTTTACAAGCAGTAGCAATCGTATGCATACAGGTTGGTCGAACGGTGTCTTGGTTTACCATTCTACTGTTATAGGAAGAAGTATAAAACCCTATTTGCTCGGTAAGCAGTTAGAATAACTGAGTTGCTTTTCAAAATTGGCAGGCTACCACAGAAAAAGGGGTAATACAAAAGCCATTGAGATACTTCAGATTGTGTCTTGGTTTGGACTACCAGGTATTTCAAGTTAACCTTCAATAGAACGCTCATGCACCATGTCTAAATCGAAGGGTAAACATCACAGAGGCTCTTAAAATGTCAGACACTGGGTTCAGAATAATCCAGAAATTGAGCCACAACATTCTCAAAGGAACCCTTGGTAAAAATTTTCCATAGCGATTCTACTAACAAAATACATATATAGGTACTAAGACAAGACAACAAGTTATTATAACTCTTCACATATACAGCAAGACTCCGGAGCATGCATAAAATGGTACAGGTTAAAGGTTTGAAGACCAAGTATTGATAGGAGAAAGATCAGCGCTGTGCACTGTCAGTCTCATGCTCCATCTCTTCTGCATCCTCAAAGCGTTGATCATTGATTTGAAGCTGCAATGAGATGAAAATGTTTTCAATGCCACATCTGCTCAAAACTTAAAAAATAACTGATGCAAAGAGACTACCAAAATGAAAATTCACAGCTTACCTCAAGCACAGTACGAGCTAGGTCATGATCCCCATTAGATTGCCCAATTGCAATTGAAGGCTCAGAATCTTCTCCTGGAAATAGCATGAACACAAAGAAATCAGAGATAATAATAGATTTTATATTACTCAAGGACACATCAACTAGATGTAGAAAATAGTCCGTCCATCCCAGACCTGCTGCCTCATCTTCCAACTGGTCAGCACTAAAAATCCAGTTATGCTCTTCTTCTTCAATTTCTAATCAAATTCAAATGTACAATATCAGAATAGAGCTGATGAAACAAACACAATTCATACTGCATCACAAAAGCAAAAGGAAAATGATGCTCTAACCTTCAGTTGGTTCAGGATTCAGCTCAGCACACTCACAAAATACATCAAACAAAGAATCCACTGCCATACAGAAAACAATATACCAGTTATCCTTCAGCAAAATATAAACCATGAAAAATGAATAAGTATGACATCATTATGGCTACAATTTAGACATGGAGGAGGGAAGGAGAGAAGGAGAGGAAGTGTACATTGGTTAGGATCGGAAGGAACAAGCCTCATTTCGGTGATCTTGGACAGATCTAAAACACCATTGCATTCTGAATCTGAGCCCTCTGACTCATCTTCATCAGCTCCAGTTTCAATCTTTAAAGTAAAATATAGTGATCAGAAAACCACGCACAAAAGTGCCAAACAACATGGTAACATTGAATATTACAATCAGTCAAGACCAACAATGTTAAGCCTAGCTCATCATATGGTGAAGATCTGCAAACCCTGAATAGGATAGAAGCAAAAAAGTGATTCTGATGCACAACAGCACAAAACATAAATACAAAACTGTGCTATTACTACGTTGGAGAAAAAGAGTCGGAGTTTTTGATGAAATGCTTCCAAACACAGAAAATTCTTATTCTTAAATTGGTTACCTATTCTACATTCAGAGACTTAAATTAGAAACATCGTTTTAAAACTTACCAAACAACACATATTCAGAGTTCAAACAGAATAGGCAAAAGATATTGGACAATAAAAAAATAAGAAGCTAGAGGATCATTACAGTAAGATAAAACTCTCTTGAAACCATACATTGGACCAGAAGTTCTGACCCTGTAAATTCCTAACAAGATAAACACAAGACTACAAGAGACCATATGCAAGCACTATACCTGAGCGTATATGCAAGGAGAGGTGTACGCCTCTGGGTCCCTGGATACAGCATGCAGTGATATAGACAGGAAGTCCACCGCATAACCTTTGGCCCTGTTAGTGTCACTCAACCAAATCACTTGCCTGCAAAAACCCATAAACTATTTAAATGGACCGTAATTTTGTAGAAACAAAAATTTACCCCCTCCCCATCCTTTACATAGTGTTCTTTCTTTGCTTTTCCCCCTTAACTTTTCACCCAAATAGAACAGATAAAAGCCAGAGTTAGAGACAGCATGACATACTTGGTGGAGATATAGAGAGTGCCAGGGGACTCAGGAGGGTGACTACCGAGGACAATAGAAACACCAGGCTGAACATGCATCAGCTCCTCGCCATTCTGAGCATCCAGAATTGGTTGGTGAATACCATCTCTCTCAACTATCGCAGTGAAGTCTCTAATCCCTTCCACCATTTTGCTTGCTAACTCAGGTTTTCTTCCTTCAAAAGACAAAACTGGAAAGATAAAGAAAATGATCCATCAAAATTCCCCTAGTGTGTGGTTGTGTGTGCCTGTCTATCATATTCATGGTCCACAAAATTCATCTTCTCGCAGTGGGTAGCTAATACTTTACAAAAAACCTAATATTCATCCTGTAAATTCAGAGACCTAAGCTTCGGCATTGACGAGGAATAATCCATAAGGGAGTTTTCTACACTAAAAATACGGACAACCTCTATCCAGAGGGACATTGCACATAGAGGTCAAATCAGCGACACGGCTACTTTTACAGCTCTTCTAATAGGCTTAATATCAGAATATTTAAAGCAGAAAATTTAACCTCTTCCTTTACAAATCTCAACAGTTGCAATTAGCAGCCAAAAGGCATGAGAGTTGAACAGGGTCCACTAGATTCATACAATAAAGTCGGAATCGAAAGGGTAGTTAAATTCTTATATTTTCTGACAATTTCGCAGCAAACGATTCAGCAGGGAAGTAACGATAGCACAATACATACTAATTTTCAGTACAAATTTCGTTCGGAACGCAGATTTCAGAGAAAACAGACTGAAAATTAAAGAGGAAGGAAAAAGAAATTAAACGGGTGATAAGGATTTGATACCTTGGCTCTGAAGTTGGATCGAAGAGCCGGGGAAGAGCGACCTCTCGTCGTCTGCAGAGAGGGGAGGCTGAGTTTGCTTTCTCAAATTTTCTAGGGTTTTACCAGACTTCGAGGGGTTTAGAGCGCCATTTTTCTATTCCAGACCGAAAAATACCGCCATTTTATTTAGCGGTGTGGGCTTTTGATGGTGGGCCTTGTTAGGCTTATCGCCGTCCCTTTTTTTTTTTTGGGAGGAGGGGGTGGGGTCGTCGGAAATTATCGCCATCAATCGATCATTATACTGTTAACCGTGTCACTGATGCATGCAATAACAAACTCTACTTGATATTGAAGTTAGTGGAAAATGATAATGGAATTTGGCATGATCTGTATCATTATGTGCCTATATCATCACATGGCGATAATCAAATCAAAAGTTGAAATTAGCACCATTGACATGCTAATTGTTCCGTCACTAAATGTAACATCAGATAGGTGGACGATTGGAACATTAGATGTTGTGAACTTTGCACCATAATTTGGTCATTTTCCTTTTTTAACAGAAGATTTTATACAAGACAGTTTAAGCTAAACTTTAACGCCACATAGAGCAGTTCTCTACGGAAGTTTACATGCAAGAAAAAGAGAGCTGTACACTGCTGCCGACAGATAGTGGATGCTGTTTAAAATTGCGGGTATATTACCAGGGTGTCTGTGAAACAACACCTTCCCAATTAGTCTATCAAAATAAATCCAAGGAAAGCACGGCAACCATAAAAGATCGAAAATTTCAAGTTTAACATTGTATTGAAAAGCTCAAAATGGTCACGGTCATAGAAGGACAACAACGCATCAAGTCCTAGGTATACATTAAGAATACCAAAATCTTACATAAGACAGAAATTTAAAATACGAGCAAACAGCTTAATTAAAAGTCCGTGCATCCTGCCAAGAGATCCCAAGCTAGCTATCCAAAGCTTCATTCCCAACCTAAGCAACAAGAGTACTGGCAGTGGTGGACTCGCTGTAAACAAACAAAACGTATAAATTAGCGTGCATATTGGATAAAATCTGCTGACTGAGCCTTGAAGAATATTAAAAGCAAAGTATGATTTAAAGAAACCTTTCAAGTGAGCTATGACATGTTTTGCTTATGAAATTACAAACATGATTAAGCTACTCTCTTTGAATAGATACCAAATTCAATCCTAAATAAGAGTACATTGATGATCAAATCAGGAAATAGGACTCCAAGTTTAATGGGAATTTCAGAGAATACAGTTCACATGAAAGTCCTATGAAATTTTAAGTCATGCCCTTAAAAAACAATCTGAGAAGAAGTCTCAGATTTCAAGTCATCATCATCGTGTGCTGGTATTAATCTCTATAATACAAAACTAAATGAGGAAACTACTCAACATAAATAAGCAGCACACCTATTAGCTCAATGTAAATTTCAGGGAACACAGGCGACAGGAAAGACAGAATTTCAACTAGTACCATGTTCCTTAAACCATTTGAGCTCACTACAAAAACTATATTGCTAAGTTGAGCAAATCAATCAGCTAGCCAGACTGGCAGACTGCAAAAGAAGTAAGAATGCTTACTATTTCCAGACTGGCGGGAGCTTCTTTGTCTTCTTGTAGTAACGAGCAAGCCTGTGAATCCTGCTCTCAACAAGAATCAAACGGAACTTGGAATCCTTGTCCTTCCTGTTCCTCTCCAAATGCTTCCTGACTGACACAGCCTTCTTGATAAGGTGGTACAGATCCTCAGGAATTTCAGGAGCAAGACCTAACCAACCAAAGAAAGTTAGCCCTTACTCTATATCATTTCTCAAACAACAATCCCATTTAAAAAAAAATACAAAACAAGGCTGCCAATCTACCAAAAGAAGATTAAAAACACCACGCTGATAGTTTCAGACATCTAAAACTTTCAAGCACAGAACATTGAAATGAAAACAAGCAAATTGTATATCAACCTAGCCTAATTAAACTGCCACAACCATGTCTCAATCACATAGTTAAATACTACACAAACAGCACAAAACAGTAACCAAAACAATTCCTCTTTCCATGTTTTCAATTCCACAAACCCCCATTTACACATTCAATTCAAAAAGGAACTTCATGAACACAAACACTCAATCCCACAAGCCCCATTTCACATTCAATCCATCCATAATTACACGATTAAACAAACACATACACTCAAAACACCCAAAAACCAGAGAGGTTAACAAAAACAAAAAGGGTATACCATGAGCTTTAAGAATCCGCAAGATCTTGCTTCCAGTAACGCTCTTAACCTGAGCAATTCCATGAGAGTCACGAAGAATCACACCGATCTGAGACGGCGTCATACCCTTCTTCGCAAACTTACAAATGCTATCCTCCACCTTCAAAATCACACAGACACATCTCAGTTCTAGGTCTCTCAATCAAAACCCCCAAATTGCAAAACCCACAGCAGAAATCTAGGGTTTTAGAGATTTACTTACATCGGGGGTAGAGATCTTCAACCAGCTGGGTGGGGTTCTCTTGTAGGGCAGAGCCGAAGCTGACATACCCTTTCCATGGCTGTGCATACGCCCCATGATTGCAGCGAAGCTCTCTGCGTTTTGGTCTCTGGTTAGGGTTTCAGTGAGAGAGCGGCAGAGGGCTAAGGTGTTCGGAGATGAGGTTTTCGCATGGGTTTATATATATGAAGGCCGGCCCATTTGTGGCACTTGCCCTTTGCTTTTTGCACAAATGACGGGCTTGTCCTTGGACTTGCAATTGCAAGGTCCATGTTTTGGTGGGTCGGGTCAGGACATTACTTGAGGACCTGGGGTTCTCAGGGCACCATCATATTGTCTATGGACACCCAATGACTTTTCATTTTTGGTTAGCAATTATACTTTTTTTTTTTTTTTTTTTTTGGAGAATAACAATTAGACTTGAGCCATATATAGATGCAAACATGTAGGGTGGAAGCATGATGTTATTTTTCTAACGGGGAATTGATGTATTGAAGTATGGTACTCAAAACTAGATTTTTAACGAGTCGTTTAGCAATATAAAACTTATCTTCTGATAAAAAATAAAAAGTAAATCTAAGGGAAGTAAATTTCATCAAGCAATACAAGTGAAGTATAAGATCACACTTGAACCTTGCGCGAATGAAAATTGAAAAGGATATAACTTCAAGCCAAGAAAATTCAACCACTTCAGAGATCTCCATCAAGCAAGTGATCCTTACAAAGTTACGATTTAAGCAAAACTTGCAAAACGTGCCTAAACTTCATATGGTATATGAGATAAAAAAATACTTCAAACTTGCGATCTAGCTAGGAGATTTCGATAACTAAAGGCAGTGGAATTCTAAGATCGAGTGGGATTCCAGTAGTGTGTTCAACAGTGAAAGTTAACTCGCAATAAAGTTACTTATACAAGAGCTGTTCTACCAGAGCAATCTTTAATTGACCTACTAGTACAGGAAACCGGCAGCTAAAACAGGACAACCTTTACCATACAACTGATCGAGTAATGGACATTAATCATTCCTTGTTTACTGTTTTGAAACTTTTCTTTTTATGAAGGAAGAATGCCGCCTTAAACATTCAGAAAGCACCTTACTATCCTCTCGCAAACCGCATAATTGCCCTCCAAATCGATCAATAGTTCTCTTCTCTAATCCATATTGGGGATGCTTGTATAACTTCTCCACCATCTTCTTATATTCTGCAGAAGAGAGAGGAAGCATTATTCATTTCAAATAATGAAACAGAACTGTTATTTAAACCAAAAGCAAACCTGAATATTTACCTTTCTGATTACTCCAAAGTCTTGCTGCATCGCAGTTGACAGGTGTGCTTAGGTTTGGATCTGAAAATTGACATAAGATTCTGAAAATTTATTCAAGTGTTCAACGTCCCCCAAAATGGCCAATACACGATACAATCTGCTAGAGAAGTTACAGCAAAAAGTGGTTACCTTCAAGTAGACTCTTGATGGACAAGAGCACGGTTCTTACATCATAAGCTGATGACCATTTATCGAATTCTTCCTACAATTGATTCCAATGCAATGTATATGCAAAGAAGTCAAAACATCGAACTTTCTAAATGAAGAAACAACTTATTAAGGTACTGCAAGCAAGTATACCGGTAGAAGAATATCCAAGTAGATTTTGCCATAGGCATCCACATTGGGGTGAAAAGGGATAGGATAATCGAAGTTGATACAAGGCGGTTTGAATGGATAATCATTCGGAAAGCGAAGGGATAGTCTGTACTCTTTTCCTTCAAACACTGAACCTCTGCCTCCCCTGATTCTCCCTTTCCAGCACATTATATTGTCCTTTTCAGGAAAGGCTGATATCCCAGAGTCACAGTCACTCATCTGAAATTCAACATTGTATAAGAAACTACTAATATAAGGAAAAATATCGATTTTTGGGCTTTGATTCACCAAATTTATAAGAATCCAGTTCACCAACGAAGAACAATTAAAGAATATACAGTTATACACATGATCAAAACAGTAAAGCATGAGCTGTGTGTGTTACCATTAAGTCCTTCAATTCAGATTGTAGCCTGCATCGTGAGAAAGAACAACAGCAACAAAATCAAGGTTAGAAGCTTTGAAATCCCCAAATCACCAAAAGAAATTGAACGAGGAGACATGATGGAACCTTTTGATTGTGGAATTTTCCGGAGGCGGAGATTGGTTTGAAGAAGCAGCAGCAACTGTGGCCACTCGATTAGCGTGAACACGGTAACTGTCGTCATGGGTGGTTATTGTCGATGGGTCTGCGGGAGCACCGCCGGTGAACATTGACTTTTCTCTCCCTGCGATTAAGTCGTTGACAGTTCTAGAGGACATCGTTAAGCAGAAGTCGAGACTCGAGAAGATTTTGGGCCTCAGGGGAATTAGGGTTTCTAATTGAGGAGAATTGGCACAAGGAAGAAGACGAAGTTAATTTTTCTTTCGTTTGACCGGTTAACGTCCTCGTTAATGTAAAAAGTGAAAACAGATGAGTCTTTTGCGTTAAGGAGTTTTACTGGTATACGTACATCTCTTAGTAAAATTTCGTATAATATGCGAAATAATTTATGTCTTGATATATTTTATTATTTTATAAAAACATCTGCTTTCAAATATTCTTATTAAAAAAAAAAAACAAAAAAAAACATTGTATACTTCAAATCTGCATGAACTTTTATCTTAGTTTTTCATATTTTTTAAATAATAAGGTCCTGAACTTTCATCGAATTATTTGATGAGCACATGCACGTATGTATTTCTCTTGTGTTATACGTACCTGAGTGTGTGATAATGTACATGAAGTCACAGGATAAGTGGTGTGGACCTGAGCTGCCAGCTCTCACAAATTAGTTACATTTACACGACGAGACGACGAGACGTTATAATAACCAAATCAGACACTTTCTTGATTCTCTCTCTCTCTCTCTTCCCAAACAGTACCATTCCATTTTCTTGACTCAACTTCGTCTTCTCCTCATTTCTTCTCCGTGCTCATCTCTCTGCCTTGCGTTAATTAAAGCTTTACTTCATCAATGTCGGATCAACAACGACTTCAAGAAGCTTCGTCCGGTTCTTCGAACCTCCTCGCTTCAGCGGCGCCCACTACTACTCTAGACTCCCCGACTCCGCTGCGGTCCCATCCCAATCACGACGGCGGTGCCCATCGCTTGGTCAGCGAGTTCGAGAGAGTAAGCGTTTTAGCTTTCTTGGGTGTCTCTTCAGTCTCGTTCTTTCTTTCATTCTTTGATTCTTTAATTTCTTCGAGAACTGATAGCTATATATAGTCATATATAAGAACATAGGGTTTACCTCTAGGGCTTCCTCTACTTTATTTTGATGGTACTTTCTTGAATCTTGAACATGAAAACTTCATCAGTTAGAGTTGGATAGATTCATACCAAACCGTTCAACGACGAACTGGGACTATGCACGCTCGGTGCTGACCGGAAGACGATCGGAGAGAAGTTTTGGAGAGATTAAACCAGGGATGTCCGAACTTCACGCCATGTATACTCTGAAGCTTAAGAAAGAATTAGGTATTGACACGTCGAGAATTTTCTACTACCGGAACAACCGAAAGCCGCCTCAAGAGGTGAACTATGCACCTAGAAAGTCGTGGAGTGTGATTGAAGTAAGTCGCGCCTGACTGTGTCAGTATTAACTGAGTGCTTACTTTGTTTTAATTGGTTTTAAAATGTGCAGGGGCAAAAAATTACTGCGCCTGGGCTTGTGGCTGATCAGAGCTACTTGAATCTCATGGACTGGGGAATGCGCAATGTGATCGCAGTAGGTCTGAGGGAGAGAGTCTGTTTCTATGATATTGATGCAGGCAAGAAGTCGGTCGGATTTAATTATGGTGTTGAGCTCGTTAGCAGCGTCTGTTGGTGTCCTGAGGGTTTAGATTCGCTTGCAATTGGTTTGAAGAATTCCCTAGTACATTTGTTGGATCCAAATGCTAATCAAGCGGTCTGTTAATCTCTCTTAACTTTGAACTTTGAATTAATACCTATAAATTCTATAATCAGATAAAGCAATATTAGTCCTTAGTATGCATTATTCCGATTTCTTTAGGTCATCAGAAGCCCATATCTTGAAATCATAAGCCCCTAATAGGGTTTAAGACACTTCTCCTCTAGGTTTCAGTACGTTTTATTAATTCACTTTTACATAACTTACTGAAAGCATTAATTATTAATCTGGCCAGAACAGCATGTAATTAATACTCCTGTAATTTGTACAAGGGTCCTTTGTATAATACCCTGATACTCCTGTAATTTGTACAAGGGTCATTTGTATATCACCCTGATACTCCTGTAGTTTCGCTAACTAGCTAGTACCACAGCATATACGTAATTCTAGTTTATGTATTGGATCAAAACTCATCCTTAACTTTGCAACTATTACCACAGCATGTGCATATAATATACATATATACAGCTCTGATTCTAGTTTATGAATACCAAACTCATCGTTAACTTGGCGCGCTGACTATGACCACTGCATGTAAATACAGCTCTAATTCTATTTATGTATTATATCAAACTCACCCTTAACTTTGCTGACTATTACCACGTATTGCATGTAAATACAGCTCTAATTCTATGTATGTATTATATCAAACTCACCATTAACTGTGCTAACTTACCACAGCATGTGCATATTATCAAACTCCCCCTTAACTTAAGCGCTAGCTAATTAACTAGTACCGTTTCTTCTCAAATTAACCAGATAAGATCATTTGATAGCTGGGGAGTTGGCTCATTGGCATGGAATGGCCGAATTCTAACAACTGGAAGCAGGGATGGTCATATAGTTAACTATGATGTGAGAGTTGGAACCCAAGTTTCTCGGTTACGGAAATCACATCGACGAGCTATTTGTGGGCTGAAATGGTCAGCTTCCGGTCAGCTATTAGCCAGGGGGGTCAGATAATGTAGTTCATATATGGGACGCCCGGTCTATGCCAACGAGGTGGCTTCACAAGCTTGAAGACCATAATGCTGCTGTACGAGCAGTAGCTTGGTGTCCTTTGAAGCGCCATTTACTAGCCTCTGGCGGAGGTCAGGGTGACCATTACATAAGGTTGTGGGACGCAAGCTCTGGTACTCCACACGAGAACGCAGTCGACACAGGCTCGGAAGTGTGCGGCCTATTATGGAGCAAACACTATCAAGACGTACTCTTCAGCTCGCATGGCTTTGGTGTCCCCGAATCAGTACCCGATAACAGGCTAATTCTTTGGAGGTCACCGGTGTTGTTCAAGCTTGATGAGATCGACCTGCAATACGACCACCCCCCGGCTTTGGATCTGAGACCTAAGCCTTATTTTTTCTCGACTCAGGTACGTAAATATGATTGTACTAAATTGTTATATATAAATATATATGCATGGCTTGGTTTATATACGTAAATGCTAGCTTCTAATGTCTATATTTACTGAATTGTTCAGAGCCCCGATGGTTGCGAGGTCGCGTTGGCTGGAAACGATCAAATAGTGAGGTTTTATGATGTTTTTGCAGCACCTCCACCACCAGAACCAGCGGCGAAACCAGCCTTTTCAACCTATAACCGCCCAAATCACTACACCATTCGCTGAGCCACTGAAGAGGCGATCGATGCATCTATGTAACTACTCGATCTAGTTTTGATCCAAATAAAAAATTGAATCTTACTGATCTTTTTGTTTGGTCTTGAACTCATATGAATTTCATCGAAATCCCAAGAAGGCTTATGCATGTCGGATCTGATCGAAAAGCCAAAATTGATGGTGGAATAGAGAAATAATAATAATAATAATAATAATAATAATAATAATAATAATAATAATAATAAAAATTAATAGAGAAATAATAATAAATAAAAAAATTCCGACGAGAGAAAAAGAATGAATAAGAAGAGCGGGAAGAGGAACAGTACAACAAAAGAAATGGAAGCATTGAGAATGGAGAAGGGTCAATATTAGAACATTTTCAACGGAATCTTTGGTAACTTCATTCATATTAAATATCATCATATATTCATGTTTCTTCGGCATTCTCATCTAGGTACTTCACCAAGAACTTCCATAGTAGCGCATGCAATGAACATGAGATCACGGATGAAGCCACAAATGTCGTCGGCTAATATCCTCGGACATTTGTTTTGGTGCGCGACAACAGTCACCGACTCATCTAAGCTAGGAGAAGCTCATGAGTTATGTGACTGGGTGCAACTGTACAATGAATCTGTCAAAGGATTTGATAGGGGTTACTTTGAGTCTCTTCAGGGAGAACAGGGATTTGGAGCCATTTCAAACTACTTTATGATAGCCATGGCATCACAAAGCTAGGGTTTGACGAATAAACGAAGAACTTGGAAGAAGACGAATAAGAGAGAGAGAAACACACCAGATTTTCTATTTCACAAAGCTTTCAATATTTCAGAGATTAGAGACAGTTTTGCTATTTATACTATTCAACTAATTACAAACTAATTAACATGACTAACTAATTAGTAACAGAAAACTAATTAGCTGGCTTAATGGCTGGAAACAGCTGGCATAGAGACGTGTCCAACAACCTTCAGAAACTTCTAGAGTCTATTAATCAACTAACACCCCTCCTCAAGCTCAGCTAGGGTTACTAGTCTGAGATTGACACAATGTGTTCGAAAGATTGGTGAAGGCAGTCCTTTTGTCAAGATATCTACAGTTTGTTCTGTTGTAGACACATATTCAAGACAAAGATCATTATGCTGCACACGTTCACGAACAAAATGAAAGTCATTGTCCAAGTGCTTGATCTTAGAGTGAAACACAGGATTAGATGCCAAGGCCAAGGCTGACAGATTATCACACTTAAGTAAAGGAGCACGAGGAATCTTAACTTTCAAATCACACAGCAAGTGTCTGATCCAACTAATCTCAGCAGCAGTGTTAGCTAAACTCATGTATTCAGACTCAGTGGAGCTGCGTGACACACTACCTTGTTTCTTGGATTGCCAAGAGACTGGACACAAGCCAAGATATACAACAAATCCAGTAGTAGAACGCCTTTGTATTACTTCACCAGCCCAATCAGCATCACAAAATGCATTAACACACACAGCATTATTCAAGGTACCACTAGAGCTGTAGAACAATCCTTTATGCAAATACCCTTGTAAATATCTCAGAATTCTTTTAACTGCAGCATAATGAACATCTGTGGGGTTTGTCATGAACTGACAAACAGTATTGACTGCATATGCCATATCTGGTCGTGTGAATGTCAAGTACTGTAATGCACCTACAATGCTTCTATACGTAGTAGGATCTTTGAGAGGAGTACCTTGATCTTTTGTCATTTGATAGTGAGGAAGACAAGGTGAGCTGCATGCTTTGATGGTATCCATTCCAGTCTTTGCAAGCAAATCTTTAGCATATTTAGTTTGACTCAAGAATATACCTCGTTGAACTTTGGTGACCTCCAGTCTAAGAAAATAGGACAATGCACCGAGATCTTTTATGTCAAATACCATACTTAGCTCAGAGATAACCTCATGAATACCTGCAGTATCTGATCCTGTAATTACAATATCATCTACATACAATAGTAAGGCTATCATTCCTCCTGCAGTATGTCTAATAAAGAGACTTGGATCAGAATGAGAAAAAGTAAATCCCAGACTTGGTAGGAAACTGGTAAACTTTTCATTCCATGCTCTTGGAGCTTGCTTTAAACCATAGAGCGATTTTCTCAACAAGCATACATAATCAGGATGCAAAGAGTCAACAAAACCTTGTGGTTGAGCCATATACACCTCTTCCTTTAAGTCTCCATGTAAGAAAGCATTTTTAACATCCAACTGTCTTAACTCCCAATTATTCATGGCAGCAAGAGCCAATATAACTCGCACAGTGCTATGTCTCACAACAGGACTGAAGGTCTCATCATAATCTAGACCTTTAGTTTGACTAAAGCCTTGAGCAACCAACCTAGCTTTATATCTTGACACAGATCCATCTGGATTTTTCTTAACTTTATATATCCATTTGCTGCCAACTATATTTCTATTCTTCGGACATGGAACTAAGGACCAAGTACCTTGCTTATTTAAGGCTTCAATCTCCTCCAACATTGCTTGATCCCATTCAGATTTGCCAGAAGCTGCCTTGAAAGTTCTAGGTTCCACAACATCACTAATGTCAGACACAGCAGTAAACCCACTGAAGAAAGGATATTCAGCATATAGTTTCTGTTGTGCAACAGCAGAAAAACAGTAGAAGTCTTCAAACGTTTTCTGTTTAACAATTCCATTCTTAGCTCTAGTCATCATAGAGTGATCATTGTAGTTCTGGTTCACAATAAAATCAAGCTCTTGAGGAAGGTTCTCAGTAGTAATATTGCCACCAAACTGTAGGGTATTGTTCTCATTTGCATTAAGACCACTAATTGAAGAATTATTCTGTCCATCAATTCCTGCTTCAGGAATACCACTAAGTGCATTACTGCTCACCTCATATTGCACATTAACTTGATCACCATCTGTGTCACCACCAATGCTCACCTCAGTTCCAGTTTCATGATGCAGACCATGTGAACTATGTGATACACCATTAACACCATTAACCTCATCAGAGGAGTTCCCATCATTACTCATATCAACACCACCATTGTCCCCCTCCAACTCAGTAGGGACCTCACTGAGAGGGCAAGGAGAAGGAGTACCAGGCATCTGTGGGGGAAGATAAGCAGAGATGGAAGAAGAAGAAGGAAAGAAGGTAGGTGGATCAGGTGAGTGTGACACAAGAGAAGGAGAAGACAAGAAGGGAAAACTGGTTTCATCATGGATGACATGTCTAGACATCCAGAGTTTATTTTGAGGAACACTGTAACAGAAAACACCCTTGTAACCTAGTGCATATCCTAAGAACACACACTTAGTAGTTCTGGGATCCAACTTATCATGATTGTAGGGTCTAAGATATGGATAACATGAGGAACCAAAAATTTTAAGCTGAGAGATATCTGGCACTTTATGAAACACAAGTTCATGGGGGGAAGTCATATTCAATGACTTACAAGGCATTCTGTTGATGAGATAACAAGAGTGAGCCACACTGTGAAACCAAAAACGTTTAGGAAGGCCTGCAGTGGACAACAAGGAAATAACTGTTTCCACAATATGCCTATTCTTCCTTTCAGCAACACCATTTTGCTGAGGAGTATATGGGCAGGTAATATGATGTAAGATCCCTTTGGAAGCAAGAAAGTTATGAAAGGCTTTGCTATTGAACTCACCACCCCCATCAGTTTGAAGAATTTTAATAGTGGAGTCAAACTGTGTGTGCACAAAAGCATAAAACTTGACAAATTGGGCAAGAACATCAGATTTATTGACAAGTGGAAAGATCCACACAAATTTTGTACAATCATCAATGAAGGTGACATAGTATTTGTATCCCTCTATGGATAAGCATGGGGCAGGTCCCCAGACATCAGAATGCATTTTATGAAAAGGCACAGGACTTTTGGATACAGACTCAGTAAAAGGCAATCGATGCATCTTGCCTTCTAAACAGTAAGTACAAATAGTACTAGAAGTTGATCTAGGAGATTTTATTTGGGAACAAGACAGCATTTTGGACATAATAGGTGGAGAAGGATGACCTAACCGCTGGTGACAAACTGGAAGTGAAGTGGAGGAGCTAACAAAGGCAGTGTGAGACAATTCAGGTATAGAAGCAACTTGTGGTGTCTTGAAGAGAAAGAGACCCTCTTCACTACTCTTTCCTTGGTAAAGCACTGTTTTGGATGCTTTGTCCTGCACAGCAATATCTCTTTCATCAAGTGTGATGAAGCAGTTGTTATCTCTACACAACTTTGTAAAAGATAACAGATTCATGGCTAGATTGGGAACATGTAACACCTTGTTCAGTCTTAAGATATGATCAGCAGGTTTAATATAGCTAGAACCAGTATGAGAAATACTCAAACCTGTACCATTACCAATGGTGATCTTGTTGTCAGAGGTATAGGGTTGAGCAATGGTGAGATTTCGAAGATCAGAAGTCATATGATGTGTAGCACCAGAATCTCCTATCCACACTTCATTATTAGTGGGAGCATTTGATGGAGCAGATGGACCAGCTTGAGTCATTGTATATCCAGATGTAGATGTGGAAGCACCAGTACTTGGATGAAAGCCACCTGGGAAGCAAGAGCTAGGTATAGGATATCCACCTTGAGATTGTTGAAGGCTACCATTGTAACCTCCAAATGACTGTGCAGTCAAAGCAGCAAGAGAAGCAGGAGGCTCAGATCCTTGATAGGCAAAGTTGGTTCTATGAGTACAATTCAATGCAGCATGGCCCTTTAAACCACAGATTTGACAAGTAGGAATGGACAGAGATGGATGGTCAGCAGATACATCAGTTCGGTAAAAACAGTTTACTGCAGTGTGACCCTTCTTGGAGCAGATTTGGCATTCAGGTGATGGACCATTGCTAGAAGGTCTGTTCTGAGGAGCTTGTTGACCCTTGTACTCAGGATTCTGATAGCAAGTGCTTGTAAGATGACCATGTTTTCCACAAATTTGACATTTGTGAACACGAAAGCATGTGTCCACAGTGTGTCCCTTCTTCCCACACACTGGACATTCAGTACTACCACCATTGAGCTTTCCATCTCTTGCTTTACCATAACCCTTGTCACCCCATCCTCCAGTATCTCCATCTCTCTCCCTATTCATTGATCCATCTCTTCGAGCCACCATAGCACTCATGTTAGAGTGAAGAGCAAAACTGCCTTCAATGCGTCTTTCTGCAGAAAGTAATTGAGACCTTAAGTCTCGAAGAGTGATAGGTGTTTCTCTGCCCTCAATCACAGTTCTAACTGTTGAATACTCTTCTGGTAATCCGTTCAAGATAACAATGATAACATCCTCCTCTGGAATAGCAACTCCCACATATAAGAGTTGGTCACGAGCACTCTTCACACGCTGTAAGTACTTCTCAATAGATTCACCTCCTTTGCGAAGAGTTTGTAACTCAGTTTTGAGCTGCATGATACTCACTCTTGACACAGCAGAAAAACGTTCTTGAAGTGCAAGCCAGGCTTGTCTGGATGTTTTGCAACCAATAATCACATCCACAACATCTTCATCCAGTGTTGCCTTAAGTAAACTCAAAAGAGCCATATCAGTTTGTTTCCAGGCTTTATATGCTGCAGTTTCTTCATTAGTGACCTGACCTTCTGTGGTAAGTGCATAGCGAGGTGGAGGCATCTCACTACCATCACAGTGTCCAAAGAGACCATTTCCAGCTAGGGTAGACTCAAACTGAAAGCTCCATTTTATAAAGTTTCGTTCCCCAAGACGCATAGTGATCACACTCAACACAGAGTGTACATCAGAGTGAGTAAGAGCGGGTGCCATGAGAGATTGTACTTCTACAGGAAACAAGAGATGTAACAACTTCAACAAGTACCTCAACGTAACAATGACCACAATCGGCCTCCTTAGCTCTGGTAATCTACCTCGACTTGTACTAATTTTGCACTCAAACTACTCATCATCAACTCAATTTACCCAGGCTTTTGCTCTATATACAAATCAACTCCTCAATTTACTCATTATCAACTCAATTTACTCAGATTTTGCTCTATGAATCAACTCATCAACTTTTTTTTTTTTTTTTTTTTTTGCTAGTTAACTCAAAATTTACTCAAACTGAAACTGAAGGCAGTGTTTCAAGAATTAAACACAATTTTGTTCATGTTTGCTCAGGGATTTAGCTCAGAAGATATGAATCATGTTATAAAGGAACAAAGACAAGTGCGATTCACCTTTAGAAGAACAACGAGTACTCGAATTGAAACCTGAAGTGGAGCAACACAAAATCCAAGCCTTGAAGATGACCAAGGCTCCAAGTCGCAGCCGAAGTGTAACGAGATCTGAGATCACAAATCGTGAGCACTTACATAGAGATAATGGATGCGGAAGTAAGAATCACAGGTCCTGAATCTTATGGAAGCTCTGATACCATGATAGCCATGGCATCACAAAGCTAGGGTTTGACGAATAAACGAAGAACTTGGAAGAAGACGAATAAGAGAGAGAGAAACACACCAGATTTTCTATTTCACAAAGCTTTCAATATTTCAGAGATTAGAGACAGTTTTGCTATTTATACTATTCAACTAATTACTAACTAATTACAAACTAATTAACATGACTAACTAATTAGTAACAGAAAACTAATTAGCTGGCTTAATGGCTGGAAACAGCTGGCATAGAGACGTGTCCAACAACCTTCAGAAACTTCTAGAGTCTATTAATCAACTAACACTTTAATCAATAGAAGTCCTGTTTTCTTCAAAATCACCACCAGAAGTTTATTCATTCATCAATTGGACTAGCATGTTTAACAAATTGGATTTTGGATGGGGGAAGCCGTTCTGGGTAGGGCTCATGGGGAAAGTCGGGCCTGCGTTTAGGAATTTCACGTACGGGGTTCTTGGAAGCACAATGTGGCAAGGGAATTGAAGCGCGTGTGACCTTGGAGGCAAAGCAAATGGATCGGCTCGAAAAAGACCTTAAGTTTCTAGCATTTGCTTCTCCAAATTCTGGGATTTCGAGCATGTGACTGACCTAATATGTTTTGGTTTTCAGATGAATCATTAAAAGAATAAATATTATTCTCCTAATTGAGCTTTGTGCATATATCTTTATATATGCAGGCTTGAAGAGGATTGAGGTTTGTGCATTTGGAACCAAAATGGATGATACCAGCTCCTTACGCGCGCATCAAATGAATCAATGATCCTGTCAATGGATTGCTTTCTTCCGAGGCCTTGATTCTACTAAATGGCAAATGATTTTTGCCTTCTGTAGAAGTTTTCTTCTTCTGATTGTTGCTGCCCAAAATTGAAGGTAGAGACCTCCTGTGAGCTTAATAATTCAGCAGAGAAGGTTTCCAAACTAGTGTTCCTGTTTCCGATGTCTAACTGCCATGTTGGATGGAAACATTCCTGATGTCAGAAATTCTGGAGTTTTATCTAGCATCGCTTTATTTTAACTGACCATGCCTTGCTGGATACATCTTTTTAGGGAAGCCAAACAAGGGGGAACCAAAAGAGGAGGGCAGGTGGATGGGACATGTTCATGTTTAATTGGCATTCAAGACTAGATTGATTACAAGCTCAATCCTTGAATAGAAATCCTGTATCCTCTGATCTCCTCTATAAAATGGAAATCTTGTTGTGGATCAATTCCATGGAAATAGAAATTGTGTATCAGTTCCTTGTATAGAAATCATGTATAGATTACTTCCTTGCATAGAGATCCTGTATAAATTGAAACCTTGTATAGTATTTAATAGTTTGGCCATAGTTTTTTTTTTAATTAAATGGAGGATTAGGCGATATTAGTTCCTCTGCGACAACTAATTTGGGGTGACTGACACCAGCCCACAATCTCGAAAAAAAAAGGGTCATCGCAACCTGAAACCCACCGCCCGTCCCTCTATTTTATTTTATTAATAAAGGAAAAGAAAACACAAAAAGAGAGAGGGGGACAAGAATCAAAACCTCTTTGAAAACAAAATAAAATAAATTACTCAAAGTGAGCACTGAGTTAAAATAGTTACAAACTAATGAATAGAGCAATCATGCAGCAGAAACCACATTTGCATGAAATCTATTAAGCACTTCAGAATTAGCTAATATGGAAATTCGGTAACCCTTGCAGAAAGAGGGCAAGAGTCTCACCAATAATGCCCCTGGCCTCATGGTCCACCCCATAGTTAGCTAAGTAATCAGCCATTGTCAAAGTAGCCTTGGTAGGAAAAAGTATAGATAGTTTGACATTCGGGATCATCTGTTCAAAGTAGCCTTGGTTAGGAGGTGCATTGTGGTTAGAGTTTGTGTCTATAGGCCTGATGGTATATATAACCGCGGTTTCTTAGGATTTCGATTTATGTCCCCCCACCCCCCACAAATGTTTACTTTTCGGTTGATTGCATGAACTTTCTATGTTTCCCTAAAAAAAAAAAAATAATTAAATAAAAAAATAACTAGCTAGCACTTAAATCACTATATAAGCTTGTTGCTTAGGGACTAATTAAGCTTGTAGGTACATATAGACGTGATTTATCCCTACACTAGAAGTTTCAAAGTTTAGGGTTTAGGGTTCCTAGGCTTATTACTGGTTCTAGACGGTTTTCTGTTATAGTTTAAGAGTATATATTTGATGTCAAATGGGAATCCTAATCCCAAGATTAACATATCACTAGCATATGATCTCATTCCTCATGACGAACGATTTAAGCAACGACCACACATGCTCCATATATAACTCTCAATATAAACGTTTCATCGAGTATTATAAAGTCTCACTCAACATGACACAAGCAGGTGTCTATGGTATTTGGTCTGTATACTCTAACCTTGAAGCACCATTTCACCCGCAATGCACTGGATCACAACTCTCATCAACCCTAACTTAAAGCAGAGTCGTACGATCGTGTTTCAAAAATGTCAAAATCCCGCCCAGAACCGAATGCATTATGTTTCTGTCCCTCACTCTCACTCTCTCTCTCTCTCTCTCTCTTACCCAAAACGAATCGTTTCGGTCTCAACCATGGCGGTGGAGACGGCCGCTCCGTTAACAATCGTCCTCGGCCATGGCCACGGCAAGAGGTTATCTTTCTTAATTAGATTTGTTCTGTAATCACTTCGAAGTAGGTTAGTATGGTTGAAGTAATTACTACTGTAAATATTCACTTGTTCTTATGTGGGAGTTGGAATTGGGTTGGACAAAGTAAACCCAACCAACTCGATCCCTGACTTGGATTTAAATCTCATCTTGTGGGTTGGGTCAGAATGCACGAGCAAAAAAGGCCCAAAGGAGATTCACAACTCTTTGCAAACCAAACTCCAAAATTGCAAATCCAGATTTTTTTATTTTTACCCATTATTTTGGTCGAAATTGTTTCATGCAACCAAAAATTAGGATAGTTTCCTGCGGAATCCATTATAGACATATCATCATCATTTAGTGAAATAGAAAGAGAACTTTGAAATTGTGATAGTGAAAATAGCACCGAATGTGAATAACAATTTACTTGAACGAAACTCGAAAATGGTTCGAGCATCTACTTGGCATGGAGCAGCATCAGGCAAGGTGAATATTTTTCTTGAGAAGGGTCCATTAACAGACGTAAAGGTATTCGATCGTACATTGTTCCATAAAAGGATTCCAAAAGCAAACCTAAAGGCCAATTATGGTGGAACCAAAAAGCCACTCCCATACCCCAAACTTAATTTGTGTACGAGAAACTCTTGTAAAATAATCATTTGGGTGATTCAAATTTCCTTGTTTTGTTGGTTGTGTTTGGGACAAATGTACGTTAGGCCATCATTTTCCTTGTATTATATCATTGCAGCGCTGACTAATTAAAAATGTAATGCTGCAAAATAAGAAAAAATTTAAGAATGTGTAAACTTATGAGGATTGAATCATGAGTCGTGAATTGGTGATTAATAAAACTTGGTTCTGTATATATAGCCTTCAAATTCAAGCAGAGTTTCAATTAAGGTTTCTGAAAGTGCATGTGAGCAATTCAGGGTTTTATGTCGTATGAAAAAAGAGATGCTCATCATTTTGATATTGACACTGAAAAGAGCTATGATTTCCTTAGCTAACATCCACACAATGAAAGCTTGAAACCCAGCAAACATATAATGCTAAGTTCAGTTATGCCATTCGTTTGATGAGAAATAAAAAGGAACTGGGATAGATAAGCTGCAATACTTTACTATTCCCGGGCATAAGATAAGGCTTATTCTTGTTTTGAAGGGAAAGCACCCAACCCTATAATCTTTATGTTTGTTTTGAGGCCAATGAGGCTACATGAATTTGCTTCCAAGAGAGCTTGTCTGTTCTAGACCAGACAGAAGATTGCATTGGCTTAGGGATAATCAGTTTTCATTGTTTCATAATCCATTAGTAACTACTTGTTTACTGAATCAATGTGCACCAACATATAATCCAAGGGAGATGGCGTGCAGGAAAACTGGACAATTGCTACAAATCAATAAAATGCATCGAAAAACCAAAGAACAGTTTCTTAGCTTGAAGCTTTACTACACTTTGAACATAACATGCGCTGTCCAAGACTGCGGATTTAATTAGAAGTGTGACTGAAGGAAATCGCTCCCACCCAAATTTCAGTTTAACCATTAAAATGCTTAACATCTTCAAGTCTTTGCATTCTCCTTAACAATGTGGTGGAAAATGTGTGTTAAAACGCTCCAAAGATATTTAGGTATGAGCGAAATGTTTGATATTTAGGTATGTGGGTTCTTAATGTCAAACAGAACCAGATTCCCAGCTGAGACAATTTAAGGATGAGAATATGGTCAGTGTCTCAATCCAATATATAAAAAAGCTCAAGAGAATAAAGTGTGCATGGCAAAGTGACTCATAAATATTAAGAGATGCATTATCCTTGCACAAAGGAACTGGTAAAGTTTCATAGAGGGGGAATATTGACAGAGAATCAATCTATCTTCCAGAGCACATCAGAATTAAAAAGTAAATATTCATTAATCAATCCTTCAATCCATGATGCATTCTTTTTACCATAGTCAACAGTATCTTCCACAGCCCCAACACCACACCACTACCATGTCCATACCTCAAAAGCATCACATTAAATAGAAAATGCTGTGACAGACCAACCTTCTTTTTTCGGTTATTGTGGTAACTTGTTTAGTTTAAACAGATAAAATGGTACAGTTAAACAAGGGCTTTTTACTTAATGCACATTGTGGATCACAACCATGCATGCTTCTTGTGCAGCCCCAGATCAATATTCCAATCTCAAGATCACTTCTTTGTATGTATTAAAGGTCCTCTGTGAGATTCTCACATTCTTATGTGTTCTATGCTAAAGCCAAGAGTCCTGCTTTCACCCAACACCCACTGATCAGTTGCTTTCAGGAAATTTACAAGATAAGGAGTAAGGACAATTATATATACACATTTCTGCATTGTTTGTTTGTGTCAGGTTATTCACAAATTCAAATCATGACAAGTAATAGCAACAAATTTTTTCCACCAAAAGTCCCAATCTTTTTGTTAGCTTAGTTTCCAGCTTTTGTTATTTGTTGAAATGCAAGTTTGCAACAACCAAATGAGAGCGGGTTTTGGCATTAAACAAGTCTTAGTGCCTAGTTAGTGTAACTTTTTCCACCCTCAGAAAACTGCTTTTTTATTAGAAGAAAAGCAAGTTTATGTGAAGCACATTGACTGAAACCCCAGAAAGAAGTGATTTTGATTTTCCCAGAAGCTCACAAAGACAACTTTTTAGATAATGCCTAATTTGAGCTTGTCCAAAAAGCTCAAAAACAGCTTATGCTGGAAGCTTTATCCTAATATTAAACTAATTACCTTATATGCTTTGCTAAAACACCCAAATCTATAGAAAACAACTTCCTGCTACCACTGAGTTGATTCATTGCCTCCAGTTTTTTTCTCTCTATTACTTCTCAACTTGGTTCGAGTTTAGTAAACACAACATTTCTTTCGGTTGAATTATTACCAAGTTGTTTCTAAAACCTAAAAAGGAGGTGGTCATGGAATAACAAGGACTCCTCAATAATTTGGACATGAATGAATGAATGCATGTGATCCTTAGCAATCAAAATGGTCCACCCTTCCCTTCCAAAACCACAACACTAGTGCATGGGGTTGGCAATCCCATTTCTATAGGGAGAAACCTCCATTATCACTCAAATCAAATCCCAAATGAGACACTTCCAACACCCCCTATCCTTGGGGACCGAATTCAATTCCCCCTCTACCCAATTAAATCAAAAATCTTTTCGAAAAACCTAGGGACAAAATTTGAGTTTGAAACATATGAGAAAACAACAAATGAATATAGAATTATAAAGTAGTGGGACTAGGACAATGACAAATGGACAATAGAGTGAAGTAGTGTCAGAGTCTCTCTGCCTTGGCACAGGGATTGAGAAGACCCACCAATAAACACAGCCTCCTAACCAATCCCAAACTAATCTCATAAATAAGTTTTTCCATTTTGAATTTTGGGGAATAAGAACGGTCGGATCTACCGAGAATCGGACACGTGGTCGTGCTGGAGAGGTTTGTAAAGTTTTGAGCAATTATATGAGGAGCTGAATGGGGCTTACTGTGAGACTGAGTACACAGGATGAGTAGAATTTGAATTCGAAATAAGAGCGAATCTCCGTAACGATGACGACAGTTACCGTATCTCACCATTTCCTGTTTGACCATGTGCAACTTCTTGCAACGTTATGTTTTATTTTTTAACAAGAGAAACGAATTTCAAACCTTTTTTGTATGTTTTTTTTTTTTGGTAGAGAAGAACTTTCAAATCCTTGATGAATTTCGACTGAGCTTGCTTTTCAAATTCATACAGTGATTAAGTAATGTGAAGGCATAACATTATGTTAGGAATAAACTAGGTTTAAGAGATAATTTAAATCCGACGATAATAAATTATAATAAATTCGTAACATAAAAAGTAATAAGTTCCGACAAGAATTAAATGTTGGTTTCATGTGAACCATACGTACCCTCCTAAGAAATGTGATGTGTTTTCGTTCCAAAATATTTATTGATTTACTTAGGACAAAATTTTAATTTTTTATATTGTTTTTCCATATTCATGTCATCTTTGTTTCATGTAAAAATAATCTACAAACAGAACATGAAATAAATCCGGTTGTGAGGTTATGCTCTCTCTAATCATATTTTAGCCAAAAAAAAGAGAAATTTTAAATTAATGAGCAATATGATAAAAATTAACAAATGCATTCCGACATAACATAATTAAGAAAAGGATTGGCATTGGTTCGACTTGAATCATTAAGCACCTGGTTACAATTTACAAGTAAAAAATGAATCATATTTTCTTTAGTTCAAAGTTCAAAATCAAATAGTGATGTAATGAAGCAAATTTTCCACATTTTCTCTGTGTTCTGATACTCTGATATATCTGCAAAACTTAATCTTGGAATTTTCCTCATCAGACCAAAAAAGCTAGAACACTTGGAGATATAGTTACCTCTCTGGGTTCTGCTCACCATCCCAACAAAGAAGGTTGAGTGCCTCAGTCCTTAAAGACTAGTCTTTGACTGAACTCAAAATAAACTAGCATGTAACTGCCCCTACACATGGTCTTGTACTCACTCAAATCCCAAGTCAACCTATCCAACGGTCCAAACCGAAAACCCAATTCCCCTTCTTTTCTGATATTCACTTGCACATTTTCACTCAAGAAAGCTTAACACCTAGTCCTCACCACCTTCTCTTAGCTCAAGACAGAACAAGCCTCTCTCTCTCTCTCTCTCTCTCTCTCTCTCTCTGCAAAAACAGAGAAGAAGAAGAAAGAAAATCCAAGCTCACCCAAAAAAATGGCAATCACAGTTTTCCTTTTCACCTTGCTATTTTTCGTCACACACACTCCACGTGTTTATGGAAACACAGAGCTGAGAGCACTCATGGACATCAAGGCCCTTTTGGACCCGCAGAGTCTGTACCTTTCTTCATGGACTGTCCATGGAGACCCCTGTGGCGGGTCGTTTGAAGGTATCGGATGCAACAAAGCGGGTCGGGTTGCCAATATTTCATTGCAAGGAAAAGGGCTATCTGGGAAGCTGTCTCCTGCCATTGGAGAGCTGAAGGATTTGACTGGGATTTACATGCATTATAACTCTTTGAAGGGAGAGATACCCAGAGAGATTGCCAACTTGACTCAGCTCAGTGACTTGTATTTGAATGTCAATAATCTAAGTGGAGAGATTCCCCCTGAGATCGGAAACATGGGCAGCTTAGAAGGTTAGCTCTAAATTTTTCAGCAAGTTTTTTATTTTGATTTTCTTTAAGCTTGTGATTATTTAGTTTTTGATTGTGTAGAACTACTTTATAAGATTTTTGTGTAACTTTATAAGCTTTTGTTGTGAAAAGATTTGAACTTTGTTTGTCTCACAGAAAGAGAGATTATTGGACCGGTTCAGAATAAATGGGTTTGCTTTGTTTGAACAATAGGACTATTTTGTTCAGTTTAATAGTTTGGGTGGTGAAAGATTTGGACTTGTTCGTGTACGTGTCATGTGTGTATCTAAATTTGTTTTTACTCTTTGCAACCTTATGGTTTTGTTTCCAGTACTAACAATAGTAAAACAATTTCTACCAGTACTATTCGCTTTTGGTTTTTGGATGCAGAAGATTGTAAATTTATTTGCTTTATTTTTCATCAATGAAACAATACTTTATTAGCAATATTTTTTTTTTCATTCAATTTGGTTTATTTGGTAGCCAAATGCTAGATAGCAAATTGAATGCATGTAGTAAAGGACACTCAATTTGTTGTCTGATTTAGGTGTTTTTTCCCATTTTCTTACATGTTTTTCCATCACAGTTTTAATTCTATATGCTTCCTGATCTGGGTTTTGTGTTTGCTTTTCAGTTTTGCAGCTTTGCTATAATCAGCTAACTGGAAGCATACCAACGCAGCTGGGGTCGTTGAAGAACCTTAGTGTTCTTGCTCTCCAGTCCAACCAGTTAACTGGTGCAATTCCAGCAAGTTTAGGAAACTTGGAAATGCTAATGAGACTGGATTTGAGCTTCAACAACCTCTTTGGTTCTATTCCCATGAAAGTAGCTGATGCACCTTTGCTTGAAGTTCTAGACATTCGGAATAATACCCTTTCTGGCAATGTACCTCTTGGTAAGAATATTGGATTACCTCATTTCATCTTTAAGTCACTTAATTGTGAAAGTTTTTACTCATCTTTTACTATATTTAATGCAGCTCTGAAGAGACTAAATGATGGATTCTCTTATGAAAACAATCTGGGATTGTGTGGAGCTGGATTTATGTCCTTAACAGCCTGCAACACTTCAAGTCATCTAAATGCAAGTAGACCTGAACCCTTTGGATCAACTGGGCCAACACGAGCTATCCCGGAGACTGCAAATGTGCAGTTGCCTTGCAACCAATCTCGGTGCTCGAATATGTCAAACTCCCATCAAGCATCTGTTGCTGTTGTTGTTGGTATTGTTGTACTAACAATTGCATTATCGGCGTTAGGAATTCTACTCTTCACACAGCATCGTCGCCGGAAACAGAAGCTTGGGTCCTCATTTGATGTTTCTGATGCCCGCCTTAGTGTTGATGAGGCCAAGGCGAAGGGTGTAGCTCACAGGAAATATGGCTCTCCCCTTATGAGCCTTGAGTATTCTCATGGGTGGGATCCTTTAGCTGATGGGAGGAATTTAAGTGCATTTGCCCAAGATGTGTTCCATAGCTTTAAATTCAATTTGGAAGAGGTGGAGACTGCTACTCAGTATTTCTCTGAGGCGAATCTATTGGGAAAGAGCAACTTCTCTGCAACCTATAAAGGAATATTACGAGATGGGACTGTTGTGGCTGTTAAGAGCATTGGAAAAACTTGCTGCAAGACTGAGGAAGCAGAGTTCTTGAAGGGGTTGAACACGTTAACCTCATTGAGGCATGAAAATTTAGTGAAACTGAGGGGATTTTGTTGCTCAAGGGGCCGTGGAGAGTGCTTTCTCATTTATGAATTTGTTCCAAATGGAAGTTTGCTGCGATATCTTGACGTCAAGGAGGGCGACAGCAATGTTCTTGAATGGTCAACTAGAGTTTCTATTGTGAAGGGCATTGCTAAAGGTCAGTTTTTAGCTGATTTATTTTGAAGCTTTGTAACAATAAAATACATTCATAGAATTACTATTATCTGGAGGAGTTATTTTGTACAGGCTTACTTGTTATAGCTTATATACTTGTATAAGTTCCTCTTGAATGCTTATGTTTCCAGAGATGCATCTATAGCTGTAAAAATCCTGTTTTCTCTGTGCTGAGTTCCGCTGTCTTTGTGCAGGTCTATCTTATTTACATGGCTATAAGCCAAACAAACCTGCTCTTGTTCACCAAAACATTTCGGCTGAAAAGGTGCTGATTGACCAGCGATTCAACCCCTTGCTCTCAGATTCCGGCCTGCACAAGCTTCTTACCAATGACGTTGTCTTCTCAGCACTCAAGGCCAGTGCTGCTATGGGATACCTAGCTCCAGAGTACACCACTACCGGACGATTTACAGAGAAAAGTGATGTTTATGCATTTGGGGTGCTTGTTTTCCAAATTCTATCGGGGAAACGGAAAGTGACCAACTCCATGCGTCTTGGTGCCGAGTCGGGCAGATTCGAAGACTATATCGACCACAACCTCAATGGTAGGTTCTTCGAGTATGAAGCGTCCAAGCTTGCAAAGACTGCTTTGCTTTGCACCCATGAATCTCCAATTGAGAGACCATCTATGGGAGAAGTTGTTCAAGAGTTAAGTAATTGCAGTAGCTGTCTCTGATTCCGCGGCACAAATTTTCAACCATTACCTCTGTAACAGGTAATGGGCTAATAGTTAGCCAGATAAACTAACTGCTAACTTCGGTGGATAGTTCAAGGACTTCATGATGTAATTTATGGTCCTTTCTCTTAAGGACTAAGCTTTGTTGTGATTTGTGAATGTTGTAGACCATTGTTAATGTAGTCTATGAGCAATGCATGTGATGTTATGGGAAGATTCTCTGATGTATTGTAGCCTTTGAATATCTACTTTATTAAGAGGTTTTTCTTCCTTTCGCAAGCTTTTGTCTTTCTATGTATTCTCTTGTTATTTTCACTGCTCTATATTGGGTGAGGCTGTGAGCCGGTGAGGCAACTGAGTTGAATGGAATAGTTGGTTGTCTCAAATAGTACGAGTGCTTGAGAAAGTGGGTAATGAAAGGCCATCTCCAGTTGTGGACTATGAGGTCAAAAAATGAAGATTTTCATCTCCAATGGGAGGGGCTAAGCTAAACCAAATTTGAGGGACTATAGGGTCAAGGGCTGGGCTAAAGATGGCGATATGTATAGCCTTCGGGTTATATTTTCATGGGCTCCACGTTGTTGCTCTAAATAAATTAGATGAGATAAAATATAGAGATCAATGGCTGAGATTAATTAAAATTTGCAGCTGGCTGATGTCAGTTATTTGTTTCAAAATGTATTTGTTAGTTTTTTTTTTTTTTTTTCATTTTCAAAATGTAACGGCACTTTTGCAAAAATAATAAATAATAAAAAATATTAAAAAAATCATATCTAAAAAATTAATAAGGTTGGATCAGAAAAATAATTATATAAGAGTAGACATAGTAGTATAATTATAAATTACTATATATTTGAAAAACAATAAAATAGCATGAAATTTAAACTTATAGCCTTAAGGGTTGGAGATGGTCAAAATTATAGCCCTTATTATTTGTATGTGTAGTAATTTTCGGGGGGCTTAAATTCAGTCCGGGAGCTATTTTAGCCCCCCCACGGTTGGAGATGGCCTAAGCTCAATGCTCATCGTGTGAAAGTTAACAAATTCAAGTGTGAAGAATAGCATTGAGCTAATTGACGACATGCTAAGATCAGTATCCCGTCATATTTTATGATTTGCTTATTGATCAATGAAGCTAAATCTTTTCATCAATTCTGTTACGGAGGAAGAACAAGTTACTACTAGTAACTAGTGACCAGTTTTTTTCTCCTCTAAACTTCATTCCACAAGAAGTGGATATACTTATACAGTGACTTTTGAACTATTTGAAACGATCTGTAAATACTAATTCCCCTCTAAAACCAAGCTTCCAAAACCCCAGTTCAAAAGAGGAATTGGAGGACAGAGTTATTTTCATGAAGTTCCCCAAAAAGTTTGAAGAGGATCATCATATTTCAGATACATGTACATTAATTGGTTAGTACAATATAGATTTTATAAACTATTGGCTCCTACATGTACATTTCATTTACTATTTAGTTGGTTTTCGAAACAAATTTAATCAATATAGACTTTATGATCTATTGGCTTCTACATATACATTTCATTTATTAGAATAACACTGTCTCCATGAGATTGATCCGACTATTTTTATCTTTTCCTTTTCAATAAATAAATAAGGGATGATGTGATATTAGCTCATTAGAAGTAGATGATGTAGAGAGTAAGTCACACCCTCAAACCGGAATGTAAATGGTCTACCACATTGATCTGAATCCTAAAACTCCATAAACTAGTGTTATGAATTTCTTATGATCAGAAAGCGAAATCAAGTCTTGTCTTAGATCATAGCAACTAATCAATTAAAGCTATGCTTGAATCCCTTTCCCTTCTGCTGAAAACAGGCTCTTCACCTGTGCAATTGTCGACTTTCACAACCCATTGAGACTCCCTCCTCTCAAGTTTGCAAAAGGCATTAGCCCCCCACACAAAAACTGCCCATTTTGCTTCTTCCCCGTTTGCACCGCTCAAGAATCTCCTCATGCATGGTTCTCAAGGTTAGAATCAATCAGCACGAAATCAGCCTTCTTGTAACAGGATAGCTATTAATGTTTTTAAAAAGCGAATGTGTGAGGCGAGGTGTTTTGATTAATCCTTAAATGTCAAAGCGATCAAGGCACCTTAAAATCGTTGAGGCGTAAACTTTTCGCACATTACATTTTTATAATAAAAACTACTTATAGTATAGGACTATAGGTAACAAATAAAAATAATCATAATTATTTTATTAAAAACTACTAAAATATGTAAGATAATATCATCCAAAATTCTAAATTTAACATGACATCACATCCACGTGTCACTTATCCTTTAAAGATTAGTTTTTGCTATGATAAATATGAACAATTGCTATGATTTTCACATTCAAAAAATAAAAAATAAGAAAAGCCTATTAAAGGTAGCCTCTGGGCTCTACGGGTTTTAGTGAAGCCTCGCATGTTTACACCTCATGCGCGCTTTGTGATGCACTTTGTAATCGATGAATTGTGATAAGGGGCGGGATCCATAGCCACCTAAATTATAGTTAGGATTATACTTCAAATCTTGTCCATTAAATCTAATAACAATCAACAAGTTAGATTAAAGACAATTTATTAATTCCTTTTAAATAAATACAATATATAATATCAATTCAAATAATTATACATGAATGTTTTTCTATCTCTCTCCTTCTTTAAATTCTCCTTAATTAAATATCTTTCATAACTACATCATTTTGGAATATCAATAATTATGAAAATTAGGAATTTAAGCAACATATGAGCCTGACCGAACCTTCATTTCCTTCTTCTTCTCCATGAGGAATTCAGCTCTTTATCAATGAAGCACATTGTGAAAAATTCTGACCTAGGTGGTGACCATCTCTTCCTTATTTGCCTCTTACAGACATTTATTATTCCACATGGTCAGATCTTCGTGCTTCCCATATATTTCGTTGTGCCACAAGGATGCTATGGGCTTCTAATGGTGGAAGTTCATAACAATTGATTGCTTTTTTGTGAACGAAAAATATGAAATGTTTTACCAGGTTAAGCAATGAGCCTTTGCAAAAAATAAAAATAAAAAAGTTCAACAACAAACTTTTGTACAAATGATCAGCAAGATCAATTAAATTGATTTAGGAATGATATGTACTAAGAGTATGATGATCTTGATTGTGCTCTGTCATCTTGATGAGGAAAAAAGTGAGAGAGGTAGAGAAGAGATTGAAACTCAACCAATTTTCATCATGCTCCTTTCAAAGACTTTATCTATATAAATTTTTTTTTCCTCTGCAATAGTTAAGTTTCAATAGGAAAACAATTAATTAGTTTGCACAGATGCACATGGAGATAAAGTTTGGGCCTGCTTCCTGCATAGGCCATGTGGTTTTTTGGGCTTCTTCTCTTTGGGCTATATTGAGCTTTAATTGGGCTAGGGTTTTTGCCCTTGGCTCAACCATATGTTTTTGGCTTTGTCTAATTACAATAATTTCCTTGTATTAGGAAACTGGATCTTCCAGCACTCAGGCATAGTAACAATGGAGGATATCCACTACCTCTATGTATTTAATGTCTAATGAGTAAGTCTATTTCTATGTACTATTGTGGGTACTACCACTATCTTCTTGTCTGCTTATGTCCTAAAATGGCAGCGGAAGGGTATGTAACGGCCTATTCTGGTTTGTGACGAATGATATTACTGCCCCTCGGGCTGATTAAAAAAAAAAGTCGGAGTAGTTTTCATTTAGTTTATTTATGTCTTACATAAATAGATTAGATAAACTAGTTCAATAAAAAAGAAAGAGAGAATATCACAAATGATCACTCAACTTTTATATGTTCGACACTTTGGTTACTCACTTTTTAAATATATCACTTTGGTCACTCAACTTTAACTAATCACTTCAGTCACTTAATTAATTTTTTTTTCATTGAAAAAAAATTATTTGCCACAATATTAAGGATATTTTTTACCAACCAATTGTGAAAAATTAAGAAATATGAATTGGAATGAACGAGAAAAGTGATTAAAATGATATAAAAATGCCCATTCGGTGACTAAAGTGATTAACATAGTAATAGTTGAGTGACTAAAGTGATATATTTGAAAATTGAGTAACCAAAGTATAGAATGAATCGTAATTGAGTGACTATTTGTGAAATTCTCCCAAAAATAAAAGAAAAAAAAATAGATAATGATTTATTCTTTAAGAGTCATCTCAACCGTTAATTGTTATTAAATTTAATGGATAAAATTTAGAATATAATCCTAACTATAATTTATAAAAGGAAAATGATAACATGTTCAAGTAAATCTCTATTTTGTGTCTGACCCAAACTCTAAATTACTTGATCTAGTGGTAATAGGATTTAGTTAGATAATCTCGAAGAATTTTAGAGATTCCTATTTATGTATGATTACATTTCCTTGTACAATTCAGATTATATGCCTTGTAATCCTATATAAAGATAACTCTACTATCAATGAGAATACACAGCGACTTTTTCTCAATTCTTGTTTCTCTAAAACATAACCAAGTTTGAGTTAAATAGGGATATAATGATCTAATTGTACCTGTCTCCCTTATTATTTTCGACTATCACTATCTATCCGTTTTTCCGGCCACCACAACCACCATGAGATATCTAATTGTACTTTATTCTATGTTTCGCAGCAGCACAGACCCTACCCGATCTGTGCCGTTCCGAACACATTCCACTTCTTCAAGTATAACGGGTACCAACGTGAGATTGATCCTCCGCGAGACCTTAGTACTGTTTATATTAGCCGAATAACTTACGTAAGTACTGAAGTACTAGAGTCCATCCCTCATCCAATAGGACTGCGGATCTACGAGATCAGATTGCTACGCTCCTCTCCGACTCTATACTTATCACAGAAGAGGACCAGTCGACTATAATTGAAAAGGTATTTCAGGTGCTTGCCCCGGACCCCGAGCTTTGTATTTTTGTTCGTGTGGCGGAAGTGACTCTGCAGATAGCGGACGACATTGACGCGGTTATTACAACGAAGTCCTTAAGAACATATATTCCCAAGCTTATTCCGGCAACTAAATCATCTATTGAAGGTTTGGAGAAAGTAGGGCTTGGTAGCTTGGAAATCAAATCTATTATTGAACTGACAGAAACGTCGTGGGATCCTGATCACTCGCATGCCATGTTTGCACTATTATCATGAAGATTGCATTGTTCGTTGGCTGGAGATCAATCACTGGTGTCCCATTTGCTGATACCCAATGCCAACCGAAAACCCTAACCCTAGCCCTAATAAGAGAGCTAGGCTGCATTAGCTTACAATGTGTTATATGCTGGTGCATCAAAGCCGTAATCGATACGTTTTTTTCCTCTTCGGTGTTTTTTTAAAATTATTTTATTATTATTATTTTTTTATGTTCCCAACCACATGGTTTAGCTGAAACTAATAATTATCTGCATTTAAATTATGCAGATATGGTTTGTGGATTATCGACGGGATTAGAGGTTAATAGGGAAGCATTTCGATTACAAGTTTACAACTATATATACTAATTGCTTCCATGAGTTTTAGGGTTCTGCCCACTAACCTATATAGCTATTTGCTAGTATTTTGTCTCATATAAATTCTTAGGTTTGGTAGAAATATCTAATTTCGTGCCTGACCAATGGAGCAACCTATACTCACGTTTGATGCTTCCAACTGCTAACTTCAGTGGATAACTAAGGGACTTTATGATGTATCTCATGCCAGGGCTAAGGCTTTGTTGTTAATGATATATGACCATTGTCAACTGTATAGAATCTTTTTGGGAGATTCGTTTATGTATTCGTCTGCTGCCATGGAATATCTGGGTTGGTTTTCTACCTTTCACATGCTTTTAACTTCGTAGGTACTGTGATCGATCAGTAACCTTTTTCCAAAAAGAGGACTCACAGTAGAATACATGTAGCTGTATTGTGAAGAATTGGAAAATCTGATCGATTGCTATAGCTATGAAAACCAGCTCCTCCTATATTTTGTTTTAGATGATTTCTTTGTTTCGGCAATGGGAGTTCTTCTTCCGTGTGTATTGGTGTTTTATTTGTTTTAAGAAAGCCGGATGTTCTCCGCTCTTCACCAACATTGGTCCTATGTTTTCTGAAGGGTAGTGTATTTGATAAAAAAAAAAAAATTATCTCGGTTTGTCTGTATATTTCTATTTACGCACCTTTTGAGGCTCTCGCTCCCCAGTACAATGTCAACAGGTAAGCCTAATGAACACAGCTCTAATTCTTTGCCATACTTATAAAGCATCCTTGGCAATACTGAACGGAATTTTAGGCATCCTTGGTATATTAAATGACCGTTAGCAGTTTGTTGTGTTGAAGCAGGAACTATGTAATGATTTCTGAAACTAGTTATCAATTATTCTGAATTGATAAGTGCTATGGTGGTTCATGCTGACATTACGTGTGCATGGTATTGTTTTCTTCCAATAATTAGATGCCCTATTTGAATTCTCTGCTTTTTCTTTAGTAACGAAACTCAATTTTATTCCTAGGTCGTCAATTGGAGGTTGGGACAGAGTTGTTTCGTTAAGTTCTCCAAAAAGTTTCTACATTATCGTCACAATAACTCCATATCTGAAGTTGGTTCTTAAAACTAAGTGTTCATCACGTATATCAATTTCAGATATAAGACGGCATAATCTAATTCCTAAAACTTTATTAACTTCGGACTTATATCTAACCCGTCATCGATTCTTCTGATCACTAGAGAAACAGATCGAAAGGATAATTAAGTCTTCTTCTAAACTTTTCCTTGTGGAAATGTGACCCTGCCAAGGAGAGGCATGATATACACCTATGATGATCAAATATTGTCACCCTAGGCATGTGGCAAGTAAGATATGATCGATCACCTGAAGCAGAGGACCAAATCAAAATGATCCCTGTAGAGTCAAAGCACAAATCTCTGCCCATAGATTTCATGCTGGTAATTGATACTCATAATAACTCAATGCACCAGCCAATTAATTTACCTATCACATAGAAATGGATCAAACAAATTTTTATAGATAAATGCAGTATGCACAATTCAGACTGATCATACTAGTCTTCTTCTTGTTCTTCTTCAAACCCTATCTTATCCACATACTTGAGAGATTGTGTTGGTACTCTTCGTCGTGATTAGCAACCACGTCGTATTACACTGCTAATAGCACTAAACCCTTTTAAAATGCTCACACGTTCCAGCCACACATGTTGTATGGTGATTTTGTCTTCTTATATTTGGACTTCGGACCCTGGGTGCATCAAGGGCTTTATAAGCACATTGTCTATCGGAAAATTATACAACACCATAAACACTTCAAAGTAACAATAGCCTCTGCTAAGGCAATTAAATAAGACGCTCCATCTTTTGCTCCCACTTTCTTCTTCTTCCTTTCCTCCCCTCTATTTCTCCTTTGTGTTTCAGCATCTACCTCTTATCATCTTCACTCTTCAACCCCCATACCCCAAAACAAACCCACGTCTCATCCTTTTTTCTGCTTGCTAGCCATCTTGACTCTGAGAATTATGTACCGCTGTGGTTCTAGTTCTGGTTTTCGTTTATAGGTTAGAATGTTGATTCTGCTTTCTACAAATGAGTTTTTGTATGTTGTTTGGTTAATGGGATTTGTATATCGGATGTGTGCTCACATAGGTTAAGATAATTTGTGACCCGGATAAGAGATATTTATGTATGGCTTCTGTCATGTCCATATTGGCTCAAATCTGTTGGCATTTTTTCTTTTCAGCATTTCCAGTTCATCCCTATGCCCCAGTCTATTTGGTAGAAGATCCAAAATTAAGTACGTCCGCCTTTTAAACTTTTACAATATTCCCACCCCTAGATCTAATTAGGCCTAAAGGGAGCAATCGGAAAGAATGTATTTTGAACTCACATGTATTGAGAACGTACTGCAAGCAACGACAACTACTACCTGGATGAGTATGGTAAATCGAATTCCCTCGTATTTGCAATATACTCATGAAATACAAGGTACATAGTTTCCTGCGTACAGGTAGTTGTACCACTGCAGACAAGCACCTGACCCATTTTTAATTTCCCAGGCTATATGAGTATATGTCAGTCGTTCATGAATTGTTAACGTACTTTTTCAATATTTGCATGACAGTAAACATTTCATGAAGACTGACATATAGCCTGGGTAAAAATAGGTCAGGTACTGATCTGCAGTGGTACAACTACCTATGCGGGGGAGACCATGCACATTGTAATTTCTTGAGTATGTGGCAAATATGAGGGAATTCGATTTACCATTCTCATTCAGGTAGTAGTTGTCATTGCGTGAATTTACCCAGGCTATATGTGAGTCATTTATGAAATGTTAACTGACATGCAAATCTTCATCTACCTATCACCATACGGTGAATTCTGCGGTTTCAATACAAAACTAACTCTAGGGAGTTGGAACATTTTTATGATTTTGGGGTTGTTCACTACACCAAAAATCTTATCAGAAAACGGCAGAAAACCGTTGTGGGATTTAGAGACCACCTGTGGTAGACCGAGCAGTTGTCTGTTGAAAATTTAGACAACGGTGGAATACAGTTGTGTGAGAAACACGCAGACAACAGGTATGTGTTATAACTGTTGTGTGATAGCTCGATAGATGGCTCGGCGGATGCCAAGCGCAGCTGTGCAGTAGTTGAGGCCATGTCTTTAGACAACAGTGCCAGTTTTAAGCTGTTGTATGTTAAGCATGTCAGACAACATATTTTTATTTTGTCGGTTGTCTGATTGATCTTCAAACTTCAGTTCTTGGACTATATCTGTTGTGTGTTTAACTTTAGGACAACAAAGTTCAGTTGGTTTTGTTGTCTGATTAACTTTTACGACAACAGAGTTCAATTAATTTTGTTGTTTGATTAACTTTTACGACAACAAAGTTCAATTAATTCTGTTCTATGAGTATAAACTAGAAGACACTAATTCGTTAAAAACTGATATGTGATATGATTGATTACAATGTGTTTTTGTCCTATTTTTGGCCATTCAGACATTAGACAGTGATCATTATTATCTAATATGTTGTGTGATCATATGAACATCCTATTCCTGCATTCATTTAGTCCATTTACCAAATGAACAATACTCTATCAAATACAAACATTGCAAACCATCATATGAGAAATCTAACCAATACAAGAGCAAAAAAGGGTGCATTTCCCAATCATTGAAGCCAACATTTTAAACAAGAAAAGAATTATAGTGCATGCCCATCTACTTGGGACATCAAAAGGCTGATGCACATATATATATATATATATATTGTTCCAAAACATGTCACGCATGGTGTATGACAATGTACCAGCAGAGAAGCACAAAAAAGATACTTTCCTTATCAAAAATATTCCACCAACAAGCACGCTACTTCATGGTTCATACACGTGTTGACAACAAACTTCCTCCACTCATTTCGCACTTGATCAATATCAGCTTGAATGTATTGGCAGCTGCCTCTCCTCTCCCATTGAAATCAGTTTATCATATCAAAAGGATTAGTTAATCATTTTGGTGAATAAGGCATGGATATAATAAAAAAATGCTAGTACTGAGTTTTTTCTTCTTCAAACATACCTTCCTTTGCTTTTCTTCCTTCTGATTTTCACAATTGAATCTCAACATCAAAAGACGAAAATCAAATAACCTCTGTATCACTTATTCAAGAAACACATGACTGATCAACACTGACAATCTAATTTCAAGACTAATGTGAAACCAAAGAATTCTAATAACAGTGAGACTAATATGATGAGGACTAAGTTCCAATTGAGATTTGCAACTCATGCCTGTAAATATAAGCAGACATGCATGCATATATGACAGCAATTCCCAATTCTCAGTTACATCACTACACCAATTTCAGAATCAGACAACACATATCAGACGACAGTAAACATTTTAACTGTTGTCTGAAATAATCAGACGACAGCAAGAAATAATTTGTCATCTAAGTTTTCGAATCCAACAACAGTTTTTTCTTGGCTCTTGTGCAAAAGCATTTCAGACAATGGTTGATTTTTTTGATGTTGTCTGAATGAATCAATTCAGACAACAGTTATTATGTGATGTTGTCCAAGGTTCATTTATACAATTGTTTATTTTTGCTGTTGTCTGATTATTTTCAGTCACACAACAGTTTTATTTTATTTTAGGTGTCTATTGTCTGATATCTTTCAAGTCAACGCCTGCTGAAAGATGTTGTCTGATTGTTTTGATTGACACAACGGTTTTTAGTTTTCTGTTGTGACACCCTCTTTCGGACAATGTACTTGAGTTGATGTTGTCTGAGTTTTAGGGTTCAATATGTTGGTGTGCTAGAATTGGTTTTAAGGCTTGGTTAAATTTTCAATATTCACTTCCCTCTGTTCGACCAAATTTTGGTGAAATGTTAGAGCAGTATATAAAGGAAAGGGAACCCTAGCATTTCCTCATTTTCTCCTTCTTCCTTTCCCTGGCCGCACACGCCTTTCTCTCCCCTCTCCTCTTACCTTCTATTCTCTTTCCCTTCCACTTCTCTCTGCCATCGTCAGAGACCACCATTTTTGGCCACCAATTCACGACACCACCCTTGGATCAGCTCTTCTACTCGAAGACGGTAAATGGAATCGGAGTTCTGCAATTCAGGTTGGGTTCATGATAGGGAAGCTCAGCTCTACCCTTGGTGGATTTCGTTTTAGTCTTTCTAAGGGTCAAGATCTGATTTTTATTCGGTTTTCTTTTTGAACTTTCAGGGTTTGTGATTACATTATTTCTATGGCATCGAAACCTATCTTGAACTAGCTCAAGGATTTGCAAAAGGATCCTCCCATCTCGTACAGTGCTGGTATCAGCTCCTTTTACCCATGTCTTTCACCCACTCTGCGGCCTCAGCCTCAGTCTTGTAAGTCAAGTCCCTAATTACTCACATTTGTACACAAAAGGAAAAAAAGATTAGATTTTTATACATTTTAATGCCTGCAAGGAGATCGTTGTGGTATATTATATATATGGCTCAAATTGCCCCCGATGGATTATTGCAATGGAGGTAATAATAATACTGTGATTCTTTGTTTCATATTTGAGCATATATACTGTGCAAGACACTTAAATAGAGAAGCCGTATATTGAGGCTGGTTGAAGTATTGTGACTAGTTGAAGATTTGGAGTATTGAATAACTGAAACTGAATATATTGGGGCTGAATTTTACAAAGAATGTGGCTTTTTAATCTTATGCGTATGTTTTGATGTTTGTAGCAGCCATGCCATTACATATGTTCCACTTTATGACTCCCTTGGTATGCTTGTTTTCTTTTTCAAGAATTTTTAGTGCATGTATCATTTTCCTGTGGCAGATAGTGAACTACAATGATCTCTAGTCTCCTATCCTTAAATGATCTTATGCCTCATTATTGTCATCTGCAATAAAATTTTTCGTTGAGCAAGCTGATGTTGTCGGAATATAGAATATGTAGTCTGAATATAGAATATGTAGCATGACTATTGGCTGTTGCAGGTAATTGCTCCTCCTCTTTTTGCTGAAATTTATTGGCTGTTGCAATTCTGATAAAACAACTAGTTGACTGTTGCAATTTCTTTTGATAGTGCTCTGAATCCATATTGGGAGCTTTCGATTGATGATGTTCCAGCAGTGGATCCCAAACCGGAGGTATGTATTTCATACTTTTATCTTTTGTGGTGCCTGTTGCCTTATTTTAAAGGCAGGATTTGCAATAGAGCTAAAGCCTTTGGATATTTTATAGCTTTTCTAATATTTCTTTAGTCTCTGTTTGTATATACTCTAGAAACTTTAACGATGTGTCAAGTGTTGAATCATTCTTCTGCTATCCCGGTGCAGCAGCCCAAGATTCAACAAGATGGTGGCAGTATATCTTGTAAAAAGAAATATAGAACAGCCAGATACAAACCAGTCATTAGAAGGTAAATATTACCTCATTTGTTCTTCTGGTACTGTTGCATGATTGTTTTGAGTAAGAACATATTCTTTCTTGTTTATTTTGATTGTTTTCTCAAAACCTAAAACCCAAAAATCATTGTCTTCTTTATTTCTTTTGTTTCTGTTTTCGCAGGTTTCTGTGCTCTATTTTCTTTTCATTAATTAGCATAGCGATCTCCAAATCCCTAAAAATTTACTAGTATCCAATTTAGTGTGTTAGCTTCGTGTCTATAAAATGTTATTTAAATCAGAGTAGCTGAGGTTAGGTTTTTTATTCTCATTTTGGTTTGTGGTCAGAGTCGTAGTCAATCTGTTTTGTGTTCATTAGATTAGTTGTTATTCAATTTTTCTGTGGGTAATGACCCATGTTATTAACTTGTATTTATTTGGTGTTGTTTTATTAATATGATCTTTGCTTCAACCTGAATTGGGTTCTTGCCTAATTGCATTTGTGGATGTGGATTTTGTTATTGAAGGTATGCTTTGGATGTGAATGTGGAGAGGGCAAAAGATGTTCTCATGCATAAAAGGCTATTGCATATGGCACGTGACCCTACCACTAGATCTTTTGGCTGAAATGTTAACCTTTATGGGTAATGAAACTGGTTTATATAAACAAGTATAATTTTTTGGGTAGTGTGAACTAGCGATAATTGCAAATGTGTCGAGGTTTCCTTTTCATAAATTTAACTCATAATGTTTATTATCGCTGCCTTATGTAGTGGTCACTTGGGTTATTATTTAGAAGTAATGGTGCCCAGACATGTAAACTATGTGCTTCGATGCAGGTGTGTCATGATATTCCTATATAACTTCTGTAAAAGTTGTTGTAATGCCAGAGAAGCTCTCCTGCTATTCCTGGATGAACTCATATTTTTTTTTTGTTTTATCTGCTTTTAACAGATGAAATGCAATGACGACTTGTTTTCTTTTTGTTGAAGTACATAGCACAAATTGATAAGCATTTTACGATCAAGGGCTTTTGCATTATTTTTTTTATATGATTTCCCAGTTTATCAGTCTCGAGTGTATGTAAACTATTTGATTGACTTGTGTCACTCTACTTTTTATAAGAGCTTAGTATTTGATCATGACGCTCTCAATACCTTGACAGTTTATTAATTGCATCTACTTTTCTTTCACTGCTTACAACTATCTTAGTGGTACAATACTACAGGAATGAGCTTCAAGCTTGCAGTGATTTTGCTTACAACTATCTTGGGAGATCGAGCAAATTGTATTCTTTTTTATTATCATGTAAAGCTCATGAAACTTGAAAGCTTGTTAAGCTAATGAAATAGATATAGGCACTTGGGCAAGCTTAATTCTTGTGTAAATGTTGGGATGAATACTGCTAATGGAATGAAATGGTTTTTAGAATCAAGGATATGTTGTTCAATTGTGCAGAATGTATATCTTCTTTTCTATCTCAGACAATTCAATACCAATCGCAAACCATTGTCTAACAAATGAACATAGAGAAAAAAGAAAGAAAAAACTGTTGTCTGAAGCAATGACACACAATAGCTTTAATAGTTTTCCTGTTGTCTTGTTCAAAGTCAGTAAATAGTATTCAATTACATTACTGATCTACAAGCTTCATTCAGACAACAGTTTTTGTACAAATCCATGTTCTCTGAATATTCATTACAGGTCAACATTCTTCCAGGGTCTGCCAACTGAAATTACTTTGCACAAGAGTTCTGGTACCAATTGTTGTTGTTCTTTGTGATATTCAGACGACAGACGATGTAGTAGTTGTTGTTGTAGTGAACTTTGTGGTATTGTCTGATTCAAGTCTCAGACGGCATTGAGATAGACAACAGCAGCGCCTATTATCAGACAACAGTTTCACTGTCGTCTGATTGAAAAATTGGTGTAGTGCATACTCATAATCAGATTAAATATAACACCTGCAACTCACAACCTGATTAATTAAGCATATTTATAGCTATTGAGTTGTCTAGTGATAAGGCTAGCCTTCATTAACATACCTTGATTAATACTAATGCTAATGTTCTAAGTTGAGAATTAATTCTTAGATTTCATATCCAAATGTTAAAACTTGTTGTTCCTCGACTTGTTCAGACTAACAAATACCTGCATCTGGAAGATCTCCATCTCAATCTAGGAAAATCTTGAATATCTCAGAATCTCTATGAAGATGAAAAATCTGCGGTGACGGATTTCAAAATTGACCCATTCTTTGTCCATAATGTATTGTTTTCAGTAAAACAGCCCCTCTGTATTGTTTTCAGAACACAAACATTCCACAGATTAAACTCTATACATGCATTTGTAAAAGAGAAAATATCACTATAGGTCAAGGATATAAATAGAACATGCAATTGCTAGGCCTAGTGCTAAAGACATCAATGCTATCTATAATATTTAAAACAACAAGATGTATAGGAAAAAGAATAAGTCACTTACGGTACAAAGCTTTTAAATATGAACTCAGTTTTGTCTTAGATTTGGTTCTAAAGGGAATCTACTGTGAGATTCACCGCAATAATTCAAAGTACTAGCAAGCTTCAGTATCAATCACTCTAATTTCTTTTTCCAAATTGACCTCCATATACTCCACGTGTCACACCCCAAACATGAACTTGAAATTCTCCAGAATGAAAGCTGACATAACAATGTACAACATACTAAAATTTCAAGCTAATCGGAGTTCAAGAAGTAAGGAAAAAGATGGATGTAAATAGACTGAACTGTCAAGTTTTAAAAAAATGTAGCAGCAGCAAAGTCAATTTAGAAAATCCACCAAAAATTCAATTTAAGACCAATTGACAAGAAATCAATTTTGAAACAACTATTGGAATGTCTAGTTCAATATATACAAAAAACCAGAGGTTAAATGATTCAAATAGAAGTTCAAATCCCAGCAGAAAATCAGAAGGTACACTGAAAATTCTAGAACTTTGCCAAAAACAGACCAGACATAAAAGAAAAATCACCGAAAGTTCAGTACACATTGAAATAAGATGAAACTTTCCAGATCCTTTGTTAACTAGCAGGACAGAAACATATCAAAATTTCACGACATTTGGATATAAGTAAGTAAGGAAACACAAGGCTCAAAATTAACAGATTGGCAGCTTTCTCAGAAAATAAAAGAGCTAGCTGCCAAATAGGTGACCTGTTGCCAAATGAGTATTTGGAAAGAAAGACGAGCTTATAACAAACTGGTGGCACAAAATCTGGCCTTTGAAAGCATGTGTATATATCCACACATAGATATTCACTTCTCAGACTAGTCTAAGATAAATGCAACATAGCAATTCATTCAAGACATCCAAACATACCAAAACCTGTCATAACAAAAGCAGCGGATGCAGGTCACTCTTGTTGTTGTTGTTGTTTGCCTAACACAATTTACAAAACTATTTTTCGACTCCACTCCGATACAATCTGTAGTCCCCAAACACAAAGTTACAGAAAATCCTTCTTCACCGACAATACCAGCCTTCTTGGTTCTCTTTGTCTGTATAGCAAATAAAGGGATCAAGGCATCTGACCCACCATCATCTCAATGGTTTAAAAAACTAAAAGCAAAAATAATAGCAGCATCAATAAAAGCTGCTCCTATCCAGTAATCAGTTCAATTGAGATGTCATAATCACAGAAACAAAAACTGCAGATTGTAAAAAAATAGAGGTCCACCTCCACTATCTTTGAAAAAGCCGAATGATAGAAAGACAAGGCACTAATCATAGAAATTACATGATAATTTGAATATGACAACCGAAAACAATATGCTCGCAAATAATACGGCACACATAAAACTGACAATTGTGGAAGTGTCAAATTATACAAAACAGTTAAAGTGGAAGGTTCAAGATTTTTTGAGATTTGTCCGTGCCTGCTCATCAAGTGCTTGAATCAATGAGCTTCTCTTATTCCACGACTTCATATACTACCCATGTCCCAATAAAAGATCTGCAGAGCTAGGATACCACCCTTCTTTTCCATAACTATGACCCTGTGATGCACATGAGTATGAGCTTGTATCTCAACGGCAGGGGTTTAATTCTTTGTATTACAAACACGGCTCAGGTGAATAGTCATGCAGATCTAAATCCCAATTGCGAGTTACACTGAATGCAGATAGGAGTAGCATTGAATGATAATTTGAAATAACAATAAAATTACATCGAATTTCCCTTTTCAATTCCGCTGTGAACTTAGTATGAAACTACATAAAACTGAGAATAGAACGAAAACCCTATATAACCCACATGAAGTTCCATTTCTTAAGGAGTATAGTAACCCAATACTTGTTTTTGCAATCCCCAGTTGAACACAAAAATCGAAAGAAAAAAAATTACAACTGAGCAATATATGATTTGAATGTACAATTATCACAATCCCAACGGAGAAAAACAGATCTATATCGATGAGATCCGTAAAACAAAAAGTAGATCAGTAAGGCTTATCAAACCAAGAGCTTTGACGGAATAGAAAGAAAAAAAAAAAACAAAAATTGCCAATTATCGCTAGGAAGAACATGAAAAAGAATCATACCCAGAAATAAGTAGTGGGAGTTCTTGAAATTGTGCAATCTCGCCGAGAGTTTACCTGGAACTAGCAGTGGATATCGGGCATTCTTCTACAAAACCCTAGATTCACCGCTGTTCTTGAGCAATCTTCTACAAACCATCTTCCACCGCCCGTTCTCGCGTTTTTGGGAGCCTTAATAATCAGCTCGTTTTCTGGCAACTCGCCCAAAATCTTGCCATCGGAGGATGACCGGCGGCGCTGCTTGTTCTTCATCAAGTTCCTGGCCCATGGTTGTGCGGTGTAAATCCGGCTAATTATGGAGACGAGAGTTAGGTCAATGAAATTTGGGTTTCAGATTGAGGGTTTGACCAATAGAGATTTGGTTCATTTCAAGGAATCTGAGATTGGGGTTTCCCTATTTGGGATTTCAGAATGAAAAAGAGAGGAAGACTATGATTTCTGGGTAAAGAAGAGAGTTGGATGAAGAAGAGAGCGAGAGAAGACTGAGAGTGAGACAGGGAGAGGAGCAATCTGAAGAGAGAGAGAGAGAGATTAGAACGTGAGAGTTCAGCAATGAAGAGGACAGAGATTTCGTGAGAGAGATAGGGAGCTGTGAGTGTTGGGGGTCTTGAGAGAAGAGATCAAAAGGTTATGATACATACAGATACATTTACGTTGTTTAAATTGATACATAACTGAGGGAACAAAACATGAAAATTTCCTGCTTGTACAATTAAAATGCCAATTTTGACGCTTAGGATAGGCATTTCTCATTCACACAACAGAAATAGTTCATTATGTTATAGGAAGTTGCAAGCATGATAAACCATTGAAGCTAAATTTGCTTGTTTTTTTTTTTTTTGGAGGGGGGGGATTGAATGTCATTTTGGAGACTTCTCCAAATTCTGCCACTTACTTGCACAACGGCACGTTAAAAACCATTGTATGATGATTTGCAAGTATACTCCTACAACACAAATAACGAAACTGTTGTACAATTAGTGGCATCTATGGTACAATTTGGAGCCAAATTTGAGTCCATCTAGGAGGGAAATCTATCGCAATTTTTTTTTGATTCACACAACAGATTATTCTTATAACCGTTGTGCAATGACCTTCTAGATAAAAACTTCAGAATTTTAACTACCTTATACAACGTAAGTTTATCTGGTTTGCCCTCTTCCTTAAACTGGGAGGATGGTTACATTGAAGTTTTTTTGGATCTGTTTGATAATAATCCTTTTAGAGAGGATCTATTTCCTTTAGTGATAACTACGTGCTGACAGATTTGGAAAGCCAGAAATGATGTTATCTTTAGGGACGATAAACCTACTCCTAGCTCTGTTGTAGCAGCTGCTGCTACTGCTGGGAAGTCGGAAAACACGGATAACATTATTCACAGAGGCGCCGCTCATCTTTAAACCCAATTCTTCAATCAGATGGAGTGCGCCTACTGGGGACACAGTCAAAATAAATTTCGATGGTTCGGTTTGCATGAACTCTGCAGCAGGTGGCTTCATAATCCAGAACTCCCACGGTCACCCTAATGTTGCAGTGGCAAAGAACATAGGACATGCTTCGGTTCCTGTGGCAGAATCAAGTGCTTTGAGAGACAGTTTGGTGTGTGCAAGAGAAAAAGGCTTTAACTTGCTGGAAGTGGAGGGAGACTTAAAGCTTGTTATTGATGCGGTTAATGGTGTAACTCCCCCCCCCCCCCCCCCAATGGAGACTGCGTACATTGGTGGAGGATATTCGTCTGCTTGCATCTCACTTTAGTTCTATCTCCTTTCGACATGTTTTTAGGGAAGCAAACTTTGTGACGGATGCTTTAGGGGATCTAGGGCATAATTGTAATGATTCCTTATGCTGGCTTGGTAGGGTGCCTGCCCAAGTCTGTAATGCCTTACTGTTTGACGTTGTAAACTCTGGTTGCTCCAGAGGTTTTTCGTTATAATTTATTTTTTATTGTCAAAAAAAAAATTAGTAAACATGTTATCTGATTCACTTTCCTTCATCACACTAACACTTTTTTTTCCGTTGTGTAAAAAGTGTTGTGTGTTAAGGTTTTTGGTGTAGTGGTTGGAGTTAGCGAGAGGGAGAGGAGCATCGAACTGCCGCCAATCGGAGTCGGGAACTCCGCGGATGACGATGAAGCTGGGCAGGAGAGACAGCCGAGAAAAGGGTTGATGCGCGTGAAGTGGAGAGGTGCGAGCTCTACTGTGGTGTATGTTAACTTCCTTATATCTCCGGCTAGGGAGCTGAGAAATTTGGTCGCGGGATGTTGGTTTACTAAAGGAGCCGATGTTCATGTTATATCCAAGCATACTGCTAATTAGAGGAACACAGCAACACAAACAGTAGGAATGGAACTCTTTCCCAGATTGCATTCCAAGCGATCAGAGCAATGCATAGCACATGGAGTTTCGGTGCTCCAGGGAATGAGCTAAACCGAGAATCAAAACACCCAAACATTAATTATCCATTACAAACCATGTTGCAAAGAACAGCTCAAATGAGGTTCTACACCTGTTTATCAAATGTGTTGCTCTGCAAGATGTGCAAAATTTTATTTAATTACTCTATTATTTACAGTGATAAATCACAATTCGTAACCACATTGACAAACAGGAAGTAACTGAGGCACATAAAGAGTACCTGGATTCTTCGACGCTTCTTTGTTGTTCTATATCCCAGAGATTAAAACCATCTCCTTGAGTGAGATAAAGTAGTCTGTAGCGACCAAATAGTAGCAGCAAATTGAGAACACAGCCTATATCATACCTCCGAAACAGCTAGAGTAATCGTCGTGATGCTTATCTGAACAACCAACCAAAGCTATGAACTCCATCATCACCCAAGTGCTAGAATTAAAAGGGATTGATCCAAGATCAGACCTTGACCCATTTTGGTAGTGGAACACTCTTCTCAAGAAGGTGAACCACCTTGCTCTAGATATCCTCATAGCCATACTCATCAAGAATGTGGAAGGAAGAATTCTACTTGGGCCAGAAAATGAGCATTGTGCAACCTGAATTTCATCGCAGACTATCTGCGAAAAACAGAGCTATTGTGAAATCCAAAAGGAATTTTTGGAGTGGCCAAATTAACTCATTGTAGCTAGATATGCAAACCCTGTGTACCTTGAGTTCCCCAGGCCATCTTTGATCATCCCAGTACTATCTAGACCAAAATTGGGATTAGATGGACAAAAAGTTTATAATAAAACTCGTCTACTATCACCATTTAGGTTGTATGTTTTGGGTTGTGTAATGTAAATATTGTTTCAACTATCGTTTTCTGGGCACTAGTTTCTTTTGCTTATTGATGAAATGCTGAGAGTAGTATCCTCAACTTTGTTATTATGAATAACGCTAAATGTTTTTCATCAATTTCTGTCTTGAAGGAAGAATAAGTCAGCAACCAATTTTTTTCTCCTCTCTAAGCTCCACTCTACTGCACAACAAGTGTATATATACTTGTATAGTGACGTAAAACTATATGAAACAATCTGATTCCCCTCCAAAACCAAGCTTAGGCCAATATCGACATTTTAGTTCATTTATTCTCTTCCTCCAGAAAACCCTAATTCATAAGGGTGGTCATTTTCGTCAAGTGCCCCAAAGAATTGAAGAGGACCATCCTAATTTCAGACACATGCTCCCAAAACAAATTCAATCAAATATAGACTTTATAGTACCATCTATTAGCTACTACATATACATTTCATTTGCTATACACATTTCAATTAAGTTCCATGATCTGAATCATAAGATCCATAAACTACTTATGTCTAATACTATAAATTTCTTATGATCAGAAAGCAAAATCAAGTCTTCTCCAAGACACAATCAATTGTTGATGCAAGTAATCAACTAAGCCTATGCTTGAATCCCTTTCCCTTGTGGAAACCTGACCCTGAAAACATGCTCTTCACCAGTGCATTTGTCAACTTTCACAACCCATTGGGACTTCCTCCTCTCAATAGTACGACAACCACCACTAGCAGCGATTCTTGTCACTAACAATCCTCCTCCTATAGGCAACAACTGAGTCCTCGCCCCACCGGACCGCCACGACCCTTTGCAAAAGGCATTAGTCCCCACAATAACTGCCCCATTTTGCTTCTTCCCCATTTGCACCGCCCTAAGAATCCCCTCATGGTTCTCAAGGTTACAATCAATCAGCACAAAATCTGCCTTCTTGTAATAGTTCAACACAAGACTTTGGGCCTCCCCAATCACAAAATCAATGTGATGCACATTTTTAATGCCAAGGACTTTCTCAGACATACGCAGTTCTTCATTGCCACGGAGAATGCACACCACACGCCCTCCGGTTTGCTGTGCTGCCGCAACCAGGGCAAGTGTGGTGTAGTCAGCTGCACCAGAACACGCCACAACCATTAGCTGTGCACTGTTGCCTGCGGCTAGTGCTGAAACGAACTCAACCACATCTGGCTCATTTGCTTTTTGGCCCTGCATAAACATTAACATCTCAATAAGAAACAAATACAACTAATCGATACAAAGAAATCTGAAATGTGTTAATGAATTTGCAGACAATGGATGTGAATACTAACGAGTTTCAAGGATTTGAGGTAGGCTTTTGTGGCATTCTCAGCAGACCAGCAAGCCATGTTTGTTCTTCTATGTGAATGTAGGTAGTTCTCTTTTTTTCCTTTCAAACACAATCTTTAGCTTCTTGCTTGGGAATAGAATAGACATAGAAGCATCTATATATAGCACTTGACCCGGATAGGATTCTTATCAAGGGCACTGTGTCAATCCAACTGGCCATGTTTGAAAAAGATATAAAACAAATTTGCCAAGTACCAACTAGGATATATAATTACGCGCCTTATTTTACTTGTTTGTCTGCTCAAATTATTGGCTAAATTAGTCATTGTAATGCAAAAGGATTCCGTGATTATTTCGCTTTACATTCACGATAAGAATTCGATTTGCTTTCATCATCCCTTTAATTGGACAAGTATTTCAAGCTAGCTCTATTAGGGAGAATGAAATCGAACAAAAATTAGATAGGATCACATCGGATCGGATTCATAATCGTACTGCTGACCTAAAAAGGATCTGAATTGGCCGGATGAGCTTCCAGGAGGCAGCAGTTTAATATAAAACGAGTACTAAATATCTAAATCTTTGATCGTAGTTATGTTATTTTAATTTTGATTTAATTATTTGCCTCTGACAAAACCATCGGCTCTAACTATGACCCAAATAATCACCTACTAATTAGCTGTTGATGTCCGACATCGTAAAGACAAAGTAAGGTGATTTAGATTATATATAAAGGAAGAAGACCAGTGCTATCTGAGGCAGAAACCAACAAACTTATAGTCATCGATCGATTTGCAAATCTATATTTAACATTTGAATGTAGCAAAGCATATGTGCACATGCAGTCCTCTTGTGTACGGGCTGTACGTGCAGACTAAGTAGCTAGATATCTCGACTCAAATCACCTTTTGAAGATCATCATATTCCTCAAACAGCCACTACAAGGTGGATCTATGAAATATGAATGTATAAACCCTTTATAATATCTACGCAAACAAAATGATGAATTGTACGTTAGCAGCGTTACATAACTCAAATCACGTTTGTACCGCACGCAACGGGTGCAATTCTCTTCCTTAATTGATTTATGTTAGCAAGTTTCTTTCTAGATGCTACTAATTACTTGATGAAATGCCTCAAAGAGACTAAAGTAGATATATAGTTTATTATACCTATTTTTGATTAAAGTTTATTATACCTATTCACATGTAAATACGAAGAAGTATTCTTGAGTCCATGACATGATTAGATATTGTTTAAGATGATAAATTTATTAATTAGCATATGCTGAATATTGTTTCAAGATGTATATATAATAATGCAAGAGGTATCATGTTTGCCCCCAGAACGAGCAACAGAGATCCAGATCAGATCTAATGGTTTCCCCGAACAAACACATTCATAACAGAGCAACATAATGCATCAATTTCTCTGTCTCGTGGTCTGTCACTTGCAGTAAAAGATGCCCCATTATCTGTCGATCTCATGCATCCCCTTGCTAGCTAAAGCTCTATCGATCGAGGTCGTCAGAGACTTTACTCAGAGATGCATGGCTTTGCGACTTGCGTGGTCCGACGAAATTGACTGCTTCATTTTTAATCAACGGAGGAGCGTGGGAGCTCTGAGACAGTGATTGGAAGCGAGGAGGGCAAGAATAAACAAGTCGTGGGTCGAAGTGAAGGTTCTTGGTTGGATGTTATGCATGCAAAGAGGGACATGGTTACAGTACTGGGTACCTTCATTCTACCATGTCTCTTGTCGTGCTGTAGTCGCAAGTGTATTCGACCTAGAGAAATGAGAAGGGTTCATTGTTTGGTAAATGCATGAATTTATACACGTGTGACTGGATATAGAGTATGGAGTGGTATTGGTGTTTTGTACCCATGTTTTTGTGTATTCCATGTAGCATATATACTAGCATGCATGAATGTACAAGTACTTCCTTGTTTATCAGTATTCACCACAAAACTAAAAGCTTTAATGGTATTTTTTGGTTGAGTAATTTTATATACACACCCAAATTGTCTAATACACATCCCACAATTTTGTAAAATTTCAAATTCCTTTTCTAACCCTCTTCTCAACTTATAAATTAAATTAAAAAGTAACCTCCTGATTTGGGCTGCAAATCGATGTTAGTGGGAAACAAGGCACATAAACCAAAAGAAAAAATCGAAAGAAAAAGAATTCTTACTACGGCAAGACAAGATTGAGTCACAATTGATAAAAAACTTACCACGATAAACATTTGTTATTACAAATGATAAGGCGTAATCGCGACGGAACATTTTCAATAACAATAAGGTCTCAATTGCTACGGCAATTGATGCCGAAGTAAAAAGGCGAAGCAATTGAGGTTTTTTTAGTAGTGTAACCTGTTCGGCCGCAAGATTTCCAAAGACGACCAAACTGTTATTTTGGACCTACCAAGCCAATAACAAATACCTTCATCACAGCTTGAAGCTTTTGTCCTTTTAGCAATTTTCTTTTCCAATTTTTTTTTTCAAAAAAGTTGTTTCTCGCATATAACCCATTACAATTTAAAACGGTTATAGTCACAGCAATATCATATTTTCTTTTGAAGATATAGTAGCATATATTCATCAATCTACTTGTTAGAATCGGTCTAGATCGTTGTAGTCTTATGTGCTGGTGTGGTAGAACAAGAAAGAGAAGACGGTTTTGGAGGGAGAGGTAATAGAGATCAATGGTGGATACAAGAGGGAGGCGGAAAGAGAAAAATGGGCGAGTAGAGACCGTAGAGAGAGGAAATAGGAGAAAGAGAGATGTAAGGTAAGGGAGGAAAAATGGCCAAATTTTTTTTTGAGGGGTGTGTAATAAGAAATTAAGGATGTGCTAGTAAAATTTCTATTAGTAAAATTTCTCTATATATAATCATATGAATATGTATTTGATATCGCCCTCGCTGTGGAGAACGAACGAAGAGAGGCAGCCAGTCCAAGGCCGACTTTCAGCAATTTCCTTCTTGTCCGGTGGCGTCGCCGACATGGTGATGCTACCGGACGGGTGATGGATGGAATATGGTCCACTGACCTCTGATTTTTCTTTGCCTTCGGTTTGGCAGCGAGGGCTTTTTGGATTTGTTCGGATCGAAGCAAAGGCAAACTAGCTTCATACTCACTGATTCAGTAAGGACGAGGGCGGTCCCAGATGGCGGTAGCTGCTGTGCGGGTATCGTTGATAAGGCTTCATGCGGCTTGGATGTATGGGGATTCGTCCCTAGATCTACCTATGGCGCAAGGGAAGTCTTGATGGTGGAGCATGACGGTGGTCTTTCTTGAGGCAGAATGACAGCTCGAGGTAGTGATCTACGACAGGGGTGGGCAGCTGTCAGCGTATGAGCGGTGTGCAAGTTGTGAAGATTGGATGAATCTGAGCTTTTCTTGTTGGGCCTAGGGTTTGCAGTCAGGGTCTTGGGCTTCTAAGCACTCTTGTGCACCTATGTATTTTGCCCAATTTTAAGTTTTATTTTTTAGACTTAGCCTATTTACTATGTTTTTTCATAGTGTGTAGGCTCGCTTTTAAATAAGTAAGCACTGATTGTCTAATGAGTGGTGCTAGCATGCCACATCCTCGACTTGCCAAGAGTTGGCAAAGGAATGTATGTATCCGCGCCATTCTAATTTGAATTGAATGAGAATTGATTTGGTTCAAAAAAAAAAATATGACTGTATTTTTGACATTATATTTTCAAAATTTATAAGAACCCAACAAAGGTTGAATTCATACATGTGTTATGCAAATCTATTGTGATTGAATGTATGTGCAAATCCATTGACTAGATTACATGAATTTTTTTTTTTTGATCAAAAAATCTTTTCTATTCTTAATTAGAGAAAAAAAATTGTTGTTTAAATCTAAGCATGAGTGTAATGAAAAGAAAACATAAAAATAAAAAAGCCAAAATAATTTTTTTTTCTTAGAAAGCCAAAATAACTGAGAGTCATTAGATTTTAGAATGATAATTAAGGTGGTATTTTTCTCAAGAGTTACATGACATGATTTGACAAATAGATGATGTGTGTATGTGACATGATATGACACCTAAAATTGAGACCACAAATTATTTTCCAAATAAATAACTCTCGCAGTCCAGAATAAAAAAATAAGAGTTTGGGGCATTAAAAAGCTTGTAACCATAGAACTCTAGTGTAACATAGATATCTTTCAATATTATCTACTTGCGGTGGGTGAGCGGTTGCAAAGTCGCCTTAAGCCTTGTGCTGTTGAATTGCAGGCAATGATCCTGCATGTGGGGCTTGAGATGATGATAGAGCATGGTTGAAGGCTTGAGATGGCGGAAACCGATTGTTTGGAGGTTGTTAATTTGATAAATAGGGAGGAGGATTGTCTGGCAGTGGAAGGAGTGCTAGTAGAGAAGATTAAATTCCTAATAGAGTATGCTGGTATTCGAAGTGTTCATCATGTTTCTAGGGTGGCTAATGGTGCTGCTCATGGTATTGTTCAGTTTGTAGCCCGGTTGAATGGGCGTCATAGTTGGTTAGGGGTTGGGCCCTCTTAGCTCATGAATGACAACGGTGATGATAGATCTATAACTCGTTCTAGTAGGGAAGAGAGTTGGGAATCTTCTACCACCGAATTTTCCCATATGGTGTAATCTTTATCTTATTTGAATAAAAGTTTAGTCATTCTCAAAAAAAAAAAAAAAAAAAAAAAAAGGCGAATCTTAGGATTTGATAGAAGATTATATTACTGGTGTCTAAATAAAAGGAAAACTTTTACAGTGTACTATGTTACATGATAACATTTTAGTTATTAATATCATTTTAAGACTCTAACTAAAATTATCATGTAACATGGAGGTACCAAATAGGAAGCCACAAATAGGTGGCACCTCCCAAGTCCCAATTCAACGTGTCATACCATCTAAAACTCTGATTCTGTTCAAATTGTCATGTTTATTAATTTCACCAATTAAAAATTATATTAATAATGTGCTTGAATTAATATAATAATATTGAACTCTCTAATTTTTTATTTTTAAGTTGAAAAGCAAAAAGTTTCATTAAAAAAAAAAAAAATATATATATATATATATATATATAGACAAACACACACACAGAGCAAGGTTCCAAAGAGGACGTCCTTGCTATACATAATCTGCGAATGGGTCAATATCTACCGTCCGTTTCTTTAAATGACAGCCAACGGCTCAGATGCAAATCTCTATTAATAAAGCGAAGAGGGCGTTACTGTTTGGATACAGAAATGGAGAGAAGCTCAGATGGTTTCATTTGCATACAGAGATAGAGAGATAAAGAGTGGGGGAAGAGTGAGGCGATGGGAGCGGAACACCCAACAACAAATATATACGATTTCCAATCTGAAACTGAAAGAGACGACTGATTCGAGAGAAAGGGAAAAGAACATGGCGAATCAAGGCGGTTCTTGGGTTTTGATTTGAGGAAGAACATGGGGACGAGAAGAGAACGAACAATGCGAATCTCGGTTCTTTGGTTCATCTGAGAAGAACACAAATCTGGGTATATCTATTTCTTTTTCTTTTTTTAATAATTTCTTCTGATCGATTACACCGCTTTCATCTTTCGCTTCTGGGTTTTTTCGCTCCATAGAGACAGATAGCGAGGGCGAAGAGAGCAAAGGAAGAAGGGAAAGAAGAAGACAGAAAAGAGAAGGTAAGCTTGAATTTTGGGTGTGATTGATCGTGTTTTTGAATTTCGGTGCATGCAATTCTGGGTGGTGCCTATGAATGTGGGTATGTGGGTTTATCTATCTGGGTTTGGTTTGCAATTTGATCCACCTCACCGGTAAACTAAAGCTTTTTTTTTTTCCACCTCATCAGTGCGAATATAACTGTTCCCACATTTTTATGTAAAGATTGAGCCTTGAGCTTCATTTTGATATTGGGTTTTGCTATTACTATGTTTGTCACACTTTCTGGAATCAAGTTTATGTTTTCGCTGCTAAGGCTTGGAATTGTCAATAGCATATATCATGGGTTAGCATCAACTTTGTGTATTTTAATTTGAAGGCTTTTATTTTGATGGGCAGTCCCTCCTTAATGGAGGAGGAAATCCATGTGATGATTTACCACATGAGGAAAGCATGGGTTGGAAAATTCAAAGAAGGTTGATAGCAAGCCATCTTGGAAGGTAGGTAGCAAGCCATCTTTGAAGTTAGGCATGCCAAACTTAGAAGAAAACTTGACTTTGCTTCCAATTGCATGTCATGTCCATGAACCCAATTGTCTATAAATAGGCATGAAAAGTTGTAGCAAAAACAACCACGGTAAGAGTCATTCTAAACTAATAGAGTTTGAGATAGTAGTGAGATCCTCACTTGAGAGATTAGTGAGAAGAAAATTCCTCTTGAGAGATAGAGTGTGTGTTACCACTTTGGTGAAGTTTAGTCACCAAAGTGAGATTGCTTTGTAATCTCATTATTTATATAGTGGAATAGAGTACTACTACTGCCCTGAGGACGCAGGCATATTTACCGAACCTCGTTAAATATTGTGTCTTCTTTTATTTATTTGTTGCTATTCCGCAAATCACACGAGAGGTGGGAAAAGTTAGATCATGGGATAACCAATTATCCATTGGCCTTGTATTAAGGCAACCCTTCTTTCCCAACAAGTGGTATCAGAGCCCGGCGCTCATTGTTCGTGGCATCTCGTGGTGATCAAAATGGCAGAGTCGTCATCATCAGCAGCAACAATGGTTAAGTTGACATCGTCGAATTACTCCATTTGGAAGCCCAGAATGGAAGACATCCTTTACTGCAAGGATATGTACGAGCCTTTTCAAAATGGTGGAGAGAAGCCAATAGGCAAGAGTGACAAGGACTGGAGCATCTTGAACAGAAAAACTGTTGCAGGAATTCGTCAATGGGTTGATGAAAGTGTTTTTCATCATGTGGCACAGGAAACCAATGCCTACTCAATGTGGACAAAGTTGGAGTCCATGTACGAGAGAAAGACCGCACAAAACAAAGCCTCGTTCATTCGGCGTTGGTGAACACAAAGTACAGGGATGGTCAAAGTGTTTCGGAACACTTGAGCGACTTCCAAGGCATGGTGAATCAATTGACAAATATGAAGATGGTGCTTGATGATGAGTTGCAAGCACTATTGTTAATAAGCTCATTGCCAGATAGCTGGGACATGTTGGTGTCATTAAGCAACTCAGCTCCTCAAGGCGTTCTCACACTGAGCACTATAAAAGACAGCATGTTCAACGAAGAAGCAAGGAGGAAGGAGCAAGGAATATCGATCGAGTCAGAAGCCCTCGTCACCAACAACCGTGGAAGCAATAAAAAATTCCACAACGGAGGCAAATGGAAGGATCAGTCAAAAGGCAAGTTCAGCCCAAAGAAGGACATTGAATGTTTTCACTGTGGTGGAAAAGGCCACATAAAGAAGGATTGCAGGAGGCTCAAGAGAGAGCAAGCTGAGAAAGGTGGTGCTAGAGACACAGCTTTTACTACCTGATACGAAAAAGAGGTACTCATCATTTATGAATAGGGTCATGTTAATTTGACATCTCAAGATACATGTTGGATCATCGATTCTGGTGCATCATTTCATGTAACCTCACGAAGGGAGTTCTTTACATCCTACAATACTGGAAATTTTGGTAATGTCAGGATGGGAAATGATAAGAGGTCCAAGATCGTGGGAAGAGGAGAATTTCCCTTGAAACCAACACAGGCCACTGCTTGGTTCTCAAGGATGTGAGGCACGTTCCAGACATGCGTCTCAACCTGATCTCCACAGGATTACTTGATGATGAAGGCTGCACAAGTGTCTTTGGTGGTGGAAAGTGGAGGCCCAGTAATGGTCCAGAAATTCTAGCCCGAGGGAGGAAAGAGAACACTCTCTACATGACTTATGCAAAAATCTGTAGTGGGTATGCAGTTACACTCGGAGAAGATTCGTCGGTCGAGCTATGGCACAAGCGGCTCGGTCACATAAGCGAGAATGGACTTATTGTTCTAGCCAAAAGAGAGGTATTAACTGGTGTCAATGTTAAAGATATGCCTCTAAAACCATGTATGCATTACTTGGCTGGAAAGCAACATAGAGCTTCATTCCATCGTTCTCCTGCACCAAGGAAATCCAATGTTTTGGATGTTGTACATTCTGATGTGTGTGGTCTCATGACCACTAGTACTCTAGGAGGTGCAAGATACTTCGTCACCTTCATTGATGATCATTCTAGGAAGGTATGGGTTTATGCACTGAAAATTAAAGATCAAGTGCTCGAAGTATTTAAGCAATTTCATGCTAAAGTTGAACGAGAAACAGGCAGGAGATTGAAATGTATTCGCACCGACAACGGGGGAGAGTACATGGGGGCGTTCAGACACTATTGCAAAAGTAACAGAATCAGGCATGAACGATCTGTTCCAAAGACTTCTCAGCACAACGGAGTGGCCGAGAGGATGAACAAAAATATTGTTGAAAGAATCAGAACAATGTTATCTCATGCTAAGCTGCCTAAAGGCTTTTGGGGTGAAGCTCTAATGGCTGCAGTTGATGTGATCAACCTTTCTCCCTCAGCTCCATTAAATGGTGACGTGCCAAATAGGTTTTGGGACCGGAAAGGACGTCTCATACAATCATTTGAAGGTATTTGGCTACAAAGCATTTGTTCATATTCCCAAAAACGAAAGATCAAATATTGATAGCAAGTCAAAAGAATGCATATTTATGGGATATGGAAATGAAGAATATGGGTACATGTTGTGGAATCCTATCAATAAGAAGATTGTCAGTAGCAGAGATGTTGTATTCTTCGAAGACCTGAACATCGAAGATACTCAGAAGACTGAGAAGCCTAAACAACCCAGAGAATATCCGATGAACCCAGAGAAAGTTCCTCCGCCAACAAACCAGGATGGCCGGAGAGATACCGAAGATGTCGGTGATGCAGCAAATGACTCGATGATTAATGATCCAATTGATGATGCAACTAATGATGAGGAAGAGGCACCGACCCCTCGAAGATCAGTCAGGGAACGCAGACCCTCAAACAGATACCCTCTACATGAGTTCGTTACTCTCACAGATAGAGGTGAGCCAGAGTCTTATGAAGAAGCTCTGACAGATGACCACAAGGGGGAGTGGTTGGAAGCCATGCAAGAAGAAATTAAGTCCTTGCATGAGAACCAGACTTATGAGCTGGTGGAGTTACCAAAAGGTAAGAGAGCACTCAGAAACAAATGGGTGTATAGATTGAAGACCGAGGAGAATAGCTCACGACCCAGATTCAAGGCAAGACTGGTCGTTAAAGGTTTCAATCAGAAAAATGGAATTGACTTTGAAGAAATCCATGTGATGATTTACCACATGAGGAAAGCATGGGTTGGAAAATTCAAAGAAGGTTGATAGCAAGCCATCTTGGAATGTAGGTAGCAAGCCATCTTTGAAGTTAGGCATGCCAAACTTGGAAGAAAACTTGACTTTGCTTCCAATTACATGTCATATCCATGAACCCAATTGCCTATAAATAGGCATGAAAGGTTGTAACAAAAACAACCAAGGCAAAAGTCATTCCAAACTAATAGAGTTTGAGATAGTAGTGAGATCTTCACTTGAGAGATTAGTGAGAAGAAAATTCCTCTTGAGAGATAGAGTGTGTGTTATCACTATGGTGAAGTTTAGTCACCAAAGTGAGATTGTCTTGTAATCCCATTATTTATATAGTGGAATAGAGTATTACTACTGCCCCGAGAACGTAGGCACATTTGCCGAACCTCGTTAAATATTGTGTCTTCTTTATTTATTTGTTGCTATTCCACAAATCACACGAGAGGTGGAAAAAGTTAGATCCTGGGATAACCAATTATCCATTGGTCTTGTATTAAGGCAGCCCTTCTTTCCCAACATATTTCTGTCTAATTGTTGGGTTTTGAAGTGGATAGTTTTTCTTATTTTAATCTTATAGCTTTTTGCTTATTTAATTATAGATGTGTTCAATTTTGGTGGTGACTTGATTTGTTGGTTTGTATTGAAATACTGTGTATCTGCAGATTGGAACAAAGTAGTGAAGATACTATGATTTTGGGTCCAAAAGGAGTAGTTGCCCTTATTCGTCTTTCTGGAACAGCAGGGACGGTGGATGTCTGTTACAAGAAGATCATGGGCTCATGGCATTGTCCATGAAGGTAGTACGTTGTCATCTTTAAAGATCTGTTCATGTTATCTTCCATTTAAGTCTTTGCAAAGCATATCGGTATTTGACTTTGATTTTCTTTTCTTCATTGATAGGCACTTAGATTTTAGTTTAGTTTTCAAGTATTCAGAGTCCACAATGCATGTTTGACATTCATTGGGCATTAATTTTGATCGATCAGTTGCTAGTTTGCCAGTAATCATTAAGTTTTATCACTTCACATACAAATGAGAATTAGATATTCCATTCAGAACTCTCCTGAGTTGCAACTGTAGGCTGCTTTGCGCAAGATGCTTTGCTCCTTGATTTTAACTGAAATTGTTAAATTTTTTGATGTGGTTTTTGTGTGCAGGACTTCTATGAGGATATACTTGAGGAGCTGAGCAGGAACAAACATATCATTCTCAGACTATAATTAAAGAGTTGGTGCATGAAAAGCAATGGGATAGGCAAGAAATAGATGACTCGATGAATGTTTGTGGAATGTTTGTAGTAGTAAACACTAAATGTAATGTCAATGTAATGTGCATTTTCTAGAATCACTGTGTATAGAACATGTGAATGTAATGTGCATTTTCTGGAATCACAGAGCTTTGGTCTTGCTATGCTGGAGAAGGTTCATTTGTTGTACTCTACAGTAATAGAAGGAATGAAACCATTACATTCTTTTTCTGGAATCATTACATATCAGCAAGTTTTTACTATCCAATATTCCAACAAGACTATCAACTTTCTATTGGCAACTTTTGACCATTCACAATTGAAATGATCTTGAAATGTCTTCCAAAATGTCTTCCAACTTTTGACTAGCCATAAACTGCAGAATCAAAGAGACCACAAAACCTGTAGAATCAAACACTTCCAAAACCCGATCAATCACAACCAAAATTCAAGCTTACCTTCTCTTTTCTGTCTTCTTCTTTCCCTTCTTCCTTTGCTCTCTTCGCTGTCGCTATCCGTCTCTATGGAGCGAAAAAACCCAGAAGCGAAAGATGAAAGCGGTGTAATCGATCGGAAGAAATTATTTAAAAAAAAGAAAAAGAAATAGATATACCCAGATTTGTGTTCTTCTCAGATGAACCCAAGAACCGAGATTCGCATTGTTCGTTCTCTTCCCGTCCCCATGTTCTTCCTCAAATCAAAACCCAAGAACCGCCTTGATTCGCCATGTTCTTTTCCTCTCTCTCGAATCAGTCGTCTCTTTCAGTTTCAGATTGGAAATCGCATATATTTGTTGTTGGGTCTTCCGCTCCCATCGCCTCACTCTTCCCCCACGTCCTCTTTGGAACCTTGCTGTGTGTGTGTGTATATATATATACCTACCATCTTGTCAAAACATGCCATTCTCTATTTTTATTCATATACTTCCATGCCATAAGCTCATTTAAACTCTTTGATAATAGATTTGATACAGAAGAAGACAAAACACTCTTGCGGTTTTCAGTTTGACCTTGGGTTGATGGTATGGTTGGGCCTTCTTGGCCTGGCCTCTCATTACCTAGTTCAACTATGTTTTATTGGGCTATAATGTTGGATTACAGTTGGCCTCTTTCTTTATGACTCATTCGGTATCCAGAAGCACCCATCTCCTTCTTTTGGATTTGGGCCAGCCCAAACCTCCTGAGCCAGATTGACTACTCCCCAAAAAGCCCAACCGCGCAAAGCCGGTCTCCTCCCCCCGTGACGTATAAATAGTCATCGTCGTCGACGTCGTCGATCTTCTACTCCATTCATTCTCACAGTTCCCAAAAATCCACACACCGAAAGCCTAACCAGACCTCGATTGAGCTCAAAGATGGGAAATTCTTGCTGCTTCTTATGCGCGTGCGTCGACCAAGCCAGCATCGGCATTATCGAGAAGTGGGGCCGATTCCAGCGGCTGGCCGAGCCCGGCTGCCACCTCCTCAATCCCTGCGCCGGTCAATGGGTCGCCGGCATCCTCTCCACCAGAATCCAATCCCTCGACGTCAAAATCGAGACCAAAACCAAGGTCCTCTTTTTCTTCTTCTTCTTTACTACCAAGCTTTTTGTATCTTGTGTTTATGAAATGTGAAAGATTAGGGTTTTGTGAACACTTGAATGCGTGGATTGTTGAATTAGGGTTTGTGGAAATTTGGCAGGATAATGTGTTTGTGCACTTGGTGTGCTGCATTCAGTACCGGGTGGTGAAGCAGAATGCCGATGATGCTTTTTACGAGCTGCAAAACCCGAGAGAGCAGATTCAGGCTTACGTGTTTGATGGTAGTGACATTTCTTGCCTTTTTTTTTTTTTTTTAAGGGTTTAGTTTTCGTTTTCGGGTTGTGATTTTGAAGAGGAGTAATGGGGGGTTTTGGTTGCTATTTTTTTGTAGTGGTTAGAGCTCTGGTGCCGAGAATGACGTTGGATGAAGTCTTTGAACAGAAGGGTGAGGTTGCTAAATCTGTGTTGGAGGAACTCGAGAAGGTAATTCAATGCTTTTGGTTTCTGACTTGCTTCTTTAGGTTTCTTGAATGTGAGTTAGGGCTTTAAGTGCAATAAATGGCAATATATGACATTATGAGATGAAATCATTACTGTACTCTACAAAAAGTTTCTGTTATATGATTGAGATTACCTTATTATCAAACTGTGCTGAATGAATAGTAAAGTTGAATTAGGTTATCATTGCTGCTTCTTACCTGGTCGTTTTAGAATTCAGGGAATATTAATCCATGTGTTATCTTCTATCTGAATTGGAGCATGTTTGTAACATCATATGCTGAACTTGTTGGTCAGGTTATGAGGGAATATGGATATAGCATTGAGCATATGTTGATGGTTGACATCATACCAGATGCCTCTGTCCGCAAGGCAATGAATGAGATCAATGCAGGTAAATGTCTTAATCTTTTCTTCTATTTGTAATGTGACAAAAGATGTGAACAAGCTTTTTCTAGATAGACAAGATTATAATATGGAATGTAGTGAGCTCTCAGGTCTTATTCTAATGATATAAAGTAATCACCCTAAGTTACTCAAAAAGTTGTTTCAATGAAAATCACAATCTCCCTTTCTTCTGATAAGACTCATAAGAGGCTGCCAAAGAACAGCAACTAGCTGTTATGCTCTCTATTATAGAAAACAATTTGCTGTGGTTTGTGTATTTTTTTTTTCCCTATGTGTTCTATTCTGTGACTCCATGAGCGTATAATACCAAGTCATTCTGACAATTATGTGTGGTTCAATACTCAGATAGTGCTATTAAACTTTTTCTTATACTTGGTCAGTTATGTATCTTTCTTTTTCCTGTGTGGTTTCTAGAAGTGTATAATGCCCAGGCATCTGACAAGTGATTCTTGATGACATGTTTGGCTTATAATTTTTTATATGGTGCTATTCTAGTATGTTATACTAATTATTGAATTCCAGTATATGTTCCAAAGTTTGTCATTATAGAATAATAGAAACTCTCTGCCTTCCATGGTCAGCTCCACATGTCAAATTTCTCGTTCAATGGTTTGGTGGGACTTATATATGTTACTGTCTAGGAGTCTAGCCTGTATGCTTAGGCGTCTTTTTATTTGGTCGCTAAAAAACGAACATTTGTACTGCAGCTCAAAGGCTTCAGCTTGCTAATGTATACAAAGGGGAGGCTGAGAAGGTGCTTCAGGTCAAAAGGGCAGAAGCTGATGCTGAGGCTAAGTACCTTGGAGGAGTTGGTGTCGCCAGGCAAAGGCAGGCAATCACAGATGGCTTGAGGGAGAACATCTTGAACTTCTCAGGCAAGGTGGAAGGCACATCATCAAAGGAGGTGATGGATCTTATCATGGTCACGCAGTACTTCGATACAATCAAAGACCTGGGGAACTCATCAAAGAACACCACAGTCTTCATACCTCATGGTCCTGGCCACATCAGAGATATCAGTGATCAGATACGCAGTGGGCTCATGGAAGCGTCCAGTGCCAAACTCAATGTTGACTAAATATGGCCATGCCCTTTGTGTAAAGTTACCATCTAAACACCTTTTCAGCTAAACTCAAAGCCACACAGATATGTTAGGTTCTTCATATAGGACATAGTTATGGCAGTCCACTTGTCTAAAATCAAGTTTTGACCAAGTTGCATTTCTTCTGTGATGAGCATGGTGCGTGCTTGCTTACACCATGTGAATGATGCTTTGCAGTCTCATTATATAGGGCTGTAAATAAAGTTTGTTTTTTTTTTTTATCGGAATTTCTTGTTTACATGGTTAGCTTGCATCAGATAGTAAATGGATTGCAGGGATGGTTATTGGACTGGCCCAAGTAGGATTCTTGGGTCTAAATTGTGTTTATGGCCCTCTGATGCAGAGGCATGTGTGTGTTTTGCTAGGATTAGTCGGTGAATCGCACAATTATCTTTTGCTAATCTTTAATTTGGCATGGAATATGACGAAGCACAAAAATGAAAGATGGAATTGTAGTACACAAGTGGGTTGCATTCTAGAATTACCAGTGTCTAGTCCAAGAGTATAGACCTTTAGCAGACAAAATATTCTTGATCCCAAACATAGAGCTCTCGATTGGGCTTTAGCTCCGTTAAGCAAGCAAAAGTAAACCTAACCAACGGTAATAATTACATACTAACTCTACCACAAAGCTACATCACATCCTCTTTTATAAAGTCCTAGCACTAACGTGGACAAATGGAAATTTGGTTTGCCCCAAAATGAAAACTTTAGTACAATAATACGTTTTAGGTGGCCAACTATGACCCGTACAAAAAAAGTGTAATCATAAAATCGATGGAGGAATATTAATTATTGGAGGAAGGTATGTAATGTTTTCGTAATGATCATAAATCATGACTATTGGTATTAGATGAGAGATTTGATGGGGTGCACACCACTAATTTTGTTTGTGGTATTTTACTCAAGGACAAGAATTATAATGAGGACAGTCGATGCCGACGAAAATAGGGTTTAGGGTTGATCATGGAGGAAACGGCCAAATGAACAAATTATAATAGGAAACTACAATGCGATGATCACAGAAACAGTAGTGTTTCAACTTACTATCTAGAGGAGGTGTTTAAATTGCTAGGTACTGTGTCTATCAAATTTTTCAAAAATTCAATTTCTTTTTTTATAGGCTACTATAAGACTGACTTTAGAAGCTTCAATGAAAGTAGGTGCCCTCAGTCATTAAACTCAAAACTCGAGGACCCCAAATTTGGTGCAAGAGAGGTTGAAGAGCTCAGTGGTTAGATTAGAATCGAGAATGAAATTGATTAGAGTACGATCATTGTCATCATAAGCCATCATACATATTGTTGAAGTTCATGTGATTCAAATCATAGAGAGACACTGTATAATACAAAGCACAAACACGGTTTGGGATATGTAATCCCTCCACGAGCCATCATCAATAGCCAATTTAACCTCAACTTTTACCCAAGCCATGTGCAAAAACTCGAACATTTCAATACTCCAAAAGACTCTACTTGAATTAAAAAAATCATGTACTTCAGCATAGAATCAATATTCAATGATCACTATAATATTGCTATGAACAGTATACTTTTCTGTGTGAACTTTCTCAATTATTGATGAACATAAAGAAATCTGGAAAGAAAGAAAAATTCATGTATCTCCTAAATACGCAGAAGGCAAACAAGGGCCACAATAATAAATGTAGTACCTATTCATATCAATATCATATGTGATCTTGTTATCAAAAAAAATATCATATGTGATCTCAGCTCACGTACATGGATATGGAGGGGGGTCTTCAAATTCAAAAACAATCAAGAGGAGTATTAAGTGGAAAGAAAAAAGAGGAGATGATATAAAGAAAGTTAATTATGGAGGAGCATTGAAAGTGTGAAGATTCTTGTAGAAAAGAGTGTTGTCCTATACTACTAATCATTATATCTACTTTCCCTTTAACAAAAACATGAGTGGGGTGAACAATGAATCCATACTATACAAGTGAAAAAGAGCTTTCTCTTCTAGTTGGTGAGCAGTCAGTACTACCTGGCCTTGCCGACAGGATCCGCTATTTTTCCACCAAAATTTAGCAGCAAAAGAAAATCGAGGGTAAAGAACACAGAAATTAACGTACTCAACTAATTACACTCAAGAAAGAAAGTGAAAACTTATTTTATTCAATACTCTGTTAGTAATTTTCACAGTTTGATACTTGGCCAAACTTCTTTACTGGGTTTCTACAGCAAGAGGAAATGAGGTACAGTTTGGTGCAGCATCATAAACTGCAATGGTTCTCCACAACCTGGAGTACTAGTTCCCTATTTTAAGGTGTTAAAATTATGTCCAACCAGGGACCTCACAATGCCTTTTTGGTATATGTCCTTATCTCCTATGTCTCAACTCTTTCTGTATCAGAATACGTACTACAATTATTCTTTCTCATGATTTGGAAACATGAGTAATGAAACTCGAATGTATCACCAGCTAGTGTCAAGACTTGCCTGAATCAATATTCAGAACAAGGTGGAATATGCACAGTTGCACACACTTAAATGTTCTGTCAGCATAAAGTTATACTATAACCAGGCTCTTTCTCACCATTTAAATCAGGAATGAAATATACACTCACAGCCATTGTCAGATCCCAGCCTGCCATCGTAGAAAGAGAGATTTTGGATTAGGTTAAGTGCTATTGTAAAACATTATATATGAACTTTCAAAAAGTTGGGAGCCAAAGTCAAGAGAGCTGGGGATTACTTATGTAAACAGCAAGTCAGATGAAATGTAAAAACATCACCACAAGTAGAAAGACCAACCTCTTGTTAAGTCAACATTATTTACAGAAATTTGCTTGAAAATTCAGTTCAAGTTCGTTGCAAAATCCCTTTCGGTTATCTTATGCACCTCCTCATGGAGACAACCTTCTTTGCTTCCATTGTGCTCAAGACTTTTTAGCAATCATGGCTGGCCTAACTGATAACTGCGCAAAACTTAAATCTTCAATGTTAGATATGTAATCTGTAACATGGCCCAGTTAGAGATTAAAAGTACAAGATTTTGAATGTTTAAATGACAATTTATCAGAGATGATGGTAATGAGCTAAGTTAAAAATTTAAAACATATCACTAAACGCACGTAGGGAGAAAAACAAAAACACAGAAAGAGACATACAGAGAGAGATAGAGAGAAGAGAGTGATGGGAAATAAGGGCCCTTATACCTCAACTTTTTCGTTGACCATGACAAGTAAAGCACTGAGATGGACACCCACTTCTCATGGTGGGGTTCTTCAATTACATAAACTGATGTGCCAACATATATGCCTAGATTAATCACGGAGGGTCTTTGGCTACAAAGATTCGCTTTCAAATTCTTACGAGGTTGACCCATGTGATCACTCTCAAGCCTGGTTTGCCATCCACCCAACCGATTCAAGCAACCCTAGTCTGCAGCAGAAAGGAAGTTTCAAAGATTTCAAAATGCCACTTTTGTGTCCTTTAGCAATTTGTTTTCTCAGGTAAGCACAGCAGGCTCTACACTACATACAGAATGTCACTTGATTCCAAACATAAAGATATGCTACATATTTCTATAATCGGTCATTACAGGTGTTCTGTGATTTGGTGTAAAATATCTTCAGCAAAAGTCCTGAACCTTTGTAGCATAGCTATATATATCAGGATTACAGTTAGAGAAAATACAAATAGAATGCTTTGAACTATTACAAGCTAAAAAGTACTAGGTTTGAGAATTCAAATTGTGAAACTTAATCAATAAACCTACAAAAGTTTAGAATTGTGAAAATAAAAAAATAAATTGGTTTTACCATACGGAAGAAGAAATTAGCTTATATGGAGAAAGAGGCCATGCAATTATGCAAGTACTATTCCGAAAACATTTGTTATCTCTATATGGTTGCGTGTCTACCCTTGAAAGTTGTCTAATTCTGAGACTTGGGACACTGGAAATGGCACTACCAGCATATCAAATTGTTCGACATGATACTTAACACATTACCATAGAAGCCATCATTGACCTATCTTTCTCACAATCTAACTCTACCTGATCAGGCAGGCCAATCAAGAGAGAATTTGACTGCATTCTAGCAGAATGAGCACATATACAACACCGAACACCCTATGTAGTATGCACATATACAGAAGTGGCACATTGCCTTCACATTTGCATAAAAGTACAGAGGTATCCATGAAAGTTTCATGGTGACCACTTCATGAAAGCTCCATGATAGTATATTGTTTCCATAAGATACTGTTCAACATGATACTTTACACATTAGCATAGAAATCATCATTGATCTATCTTTCTCACAATCTAACTTTACTCGATCAGGCAGGCCAATCAAGAGACAATTTGACTGCATTAAGCACATATACAACACCCTACGCACATATACAAGTGCCTCATTGCCTTCACATTTGCGTAAAAGTACAGAAAACTAACAGAGGTATCCATGAAAGCTCCATGGTGACCACTTCTCCACTCCATTGCCAAGTTAAACAATGTATGTCGTACTCAAAAAAAGAGATTTGAGGAGCAGGAAAGGCCGGATGCAATGGGAGACAAGTGGCCAAATTGGTTTCTATACTCTTCAATTGATTCAGAAAGTTATTCATATCGTAAATACAATCCACATTAGTACTGCAGTATATGCGATCACTTCAACTATGGTGCTGCCATTTCAATTTTCTAATTAAGTTCCATACACTTATCTCCTTTTATGTATCAGAGAAACCATCATATATGCATATCACTTCCCGTTTGTGTTCATGTATTTAGTTGGGCATCTTGCAACATTGTTTTAATACTAATATTAATCTCAGCAAATTGATGCACAAATAGTCAAGAACACTTGAAAAGTTCAATCTTTACATATCAAAGACTATTAACAATCACATGTTTTGTCAGAAACCTCATTTAATACTGTAAATACAATTATCTAAAATAAGACAAGCAGGATTAACATTTCATACTTACTATCAAACTAACAGAGCAAAAATATAACGAGTATCGGTCATTATCAAGTCATCAACAACAACAAAATGTCCGACAAGGCACATATCCTAAACATTTTCCCAATTATCTTTCTTAACTGAGAATTAAAGATAGGTTTGGATTTTGATGAAATGCTCTAACGTATATTCTATGTGGACCACTGTTATGATTATAAAGAAGAAAGGACTCTTCTCAGAAAACCCAGAAAATCCACAATCATTTTTGCCAAGAGATCGACTATTTCAGTAGAATCATGAAGATATGCAAGTTCCAGTAATACAATGTCTGAAATTCCTTCACATTATCCTTTCCTCCAAGCAATAATCACGCAAAATTTTTAACTAGATGTGAAGTATAAATAGTAGAAAAAAGAAAGATGAAAGAATTCAATAAGCCCTACAATTACAGAATCCTAGAGGAGTAAAAAAGAAAAACATTACACTGTGGGTGCATCGGAAAGGACCTCATTCAGCATCTCCTCATCAACACTCGCGGTCGCAAACAGCTCTGCTTCCCTTTCTTCGTCGTTAGAGAGATCCCTTCTTTCAAGCTTCGCATGAGCTGCAATAAATATCATCTTCTCTGCCCTTTCCAGGCCTATCCTTGAGTGCCTATGTACACAAATCCATTTCATGAAAGACCAATTGCACTTGAACCCAAATGAGGTTGCATGGAGGAAGATAAGTCTCACTGCAACCTTCCCCAGTATGTTTAACTTGCTTAGACAAGTTTCCCACACAAGTCTACTGCTCTGCGGGTTTGCAATTTTCATTTTTCCAGTAACAGGATCTTGCTGTTTAACCTGAACTGCCTGAGCATAAAGTGGGTCCATTCCTTCTGTCCTCCATTTCATGAGCTCCATTAATGCAACATGCGCTTCTTCCCTGGATACCAATCTGGTAATGAGCTTATCTACATCCTTCTCCTGCTCATGCGTCAAGCACTTGAATGGTGGAAGGTACTTTCCACTAGCATCCTTCATCAGGTATTGTGGATCAAGTATGAATGCAGCTGACCATGCTGGGTGGTAATTCTTTGCGAAGCGTTTTTCAACTATTTTCTCAACAGGTCCTTCATCAATGTTAAACTTGGCACACCAATCCTTTACTTTTGTTCGCAACTCTTCCCAAAGAGGCAGGCATTGCCCAATTAATGGCCTTTCAGCTTCAATCTCCTGAGCCATCCCTCTTATCAGCTTCATAAGTGAATAAACTGCCTCTAGTTCATTCCAGAATCCTTCATTTTGAATCATTGCTGCAACTTCCCTAGCAGTTGGATCCTCTACACATGCCACCTTATAGCAATCATCCAAGACAACCATTTGGAGTATGCGGGAACAGGTCAACATATCCTCCAGCATTGCATAAACAGGCGCATAGTTTTTTGAATTATCGCATTTGGAAGAAGAAACTTGGAGCAACCCAGCATACCCAAGCTCCTGCAACTTGTACTTCTGAAAAATCCGCCTAACCTCGGTGGTGGTATTTACAAAATTTGCAACCTTCACGCAATTATCAGTAACAACCATAAACAACTTATGCTCTTTGTTAAAATCCTTGATCAAAGAAACAAACCCCTGTAGCTGACACGAAACATTCACCATCCAATGATTCTGACTCTCCAAGTTCCTCAATGCCTTGGCCTTATACTTGTCAGCAACAATCCCCACGCAACGCTGCACAGCATTCCCACACACACCACTAACCGCATCCCACATTACCTCCTCAGCATACTTCGACGAAACAGACCCTCCGGTAAACACAGCCTTCTGAAAAACACTACTCCCATTCGGAAGATTAACCATAAACTTAACCATACTCTCCTCCCCACCGCAAAAATTATTGCATTCCCAACCATCTGAAGCCACTTGAAAAAACATTGCATCCCTTATCCTAGCCTCAGACTCGGCTTTGGCCTCAGCAAACTTAGCATCAAGCCGGGCACCCGAAAGCTCACGCTGCAACACTGCAGGCAAGCCCACCTGGCCAAGAAAGGCCTTGAACTTGGGATGCTCGAGGCTCGAAAACGAGACAGACCCACAAGACTCATAGAACCACTCAGACAACAATTCAAGTGCAGAATCAACCTGCTCCTTAGTAAGTGAAACATTAGCAGAAGAAGGCTTGGGGCTTTTAAGCTTTTTGACACTATTCTCCAACATTGCCAAAGCACCCAAATCGTCTTTCCCACCCGACAACACCAAATGGTGATGCTGCTGACTCAACCCGACCGGGTTCGGGTTCGGGTTCGGATTCGGACCCTGTGAGTACCCAAGCTCTCCGCCGCAAAATCCGGGAGAAGACTCAATCATAGCCAGAGAATGTACTTGAATCGAAGCAGAGGTGGGAGGAGCTTGAGAAAGAGGAGAGAGAAGAGTACCCATTTGCGAGCTTCGTTTTCTGTGATTGTGGGACGAAGGCGACGGCAGAGACGAGATGGGCTGCGGCGACAGCGACGCCGACGAGTTGGGTCTCAACACGGAGGTGAAATTCGGACACGTGCCGCGCTTGAGGTGCTCGGAGGCGGTTCGGGAGGGGTTTGAGGCCGAGAAAACGGCGTCGCAGAGGAGACACTTGAGCTTCACAGCTTTGGGGACGTTGGTGTTTGGGTTGCGAACCATGACGGGCTCTAAATGAGTCCAGTACCAAGCTCCTTTGCCCTTTATGGCCTTGGTTCGAACGGTGACGAGACCCTCGTAGCGTTTGTTCAGAGCTCTGGCGGCGAGGTCGTCCTGCGAGAGAGGTGGGTCGGATGGGTTTGAGTTTGTGGAGGCCATTGGAGAGAAGGAAAAACAGTGGGAAATTTGAGTGAAGAAAATGATGGGTCTTTGTTAGAAGAGAGTGAAAGAAGTGGGTTTGGTATTGGGTTGGTGAGGTTGGCCTATCATGGTGGTGGGTTTTGGGGGACTTAGCGGGAGAATGTCGCCGGCGGCGAGGTGGGTTTTGGGTTTGGGTGTGGGTTTAAGCAGAGGTCCATGAGTTGAAAAGAAAAGATTGGAGCTTTGGAAGGGTTTAAGGGTCTGAGATTGGATTAGATTAGATTAGATTAGATTAGATTCTCTGAGTGAGGCTCAGGAGAATGTGGAAGAACAGAAATGAGAGAGGAACTGGAGACACAGATATAGTGCAGAGACTACTGCAGACTCTTGCAGAAGAGTGAGAGAGAGAGAGAGAGAGAGAGAGAATTTTATTTGACATCATCAAAACATAAAGCTTTTACCTTTTTTTCTATTTCCATTAGATTATTCTTCTGACCAACTAACTTTTTTGGGCTTCTTTTTCCTTAGAGACTTTCTTATTCTGTGAGGATTTTTTTTTTTTTTTTTTTCAGCAGATTTTCGTCTACATGTTGCATAACCACTTTGAATGTTTCCTGTTGAGTATTCAAATTAGAATCTGGAAATGGACACAAATCTTTAGATTTTTTTTCCACTATAGTGGTTATTCGTTTGCATCAGATTTCATTAGTTGACTCTCGTATCTATAGATAGATTATTCGTTTGACTCGAACAAAAAATAATATTAAGAAAATTACGTATCTTTTATAGAAGTTGACTATCCAAATCGTAAATCTAGAATGAAGATAAATGCTTGTTTGACCTCGATGAAACAAAAAATAATATGTCTCACGCGCGATATTTAGAAATAAATCTTATGAAATTAATGATTGAAGATGTTATAATATTTTCTTTTTACAACAACTTTCCTAGGATAAATGCTCATTTGATCTTGTTACTTTAAAAATAAAGAATATAACATTTTAGATGTATAATTCAGATTATATGCTGCACAATTGCTTATTTTCTTTTCTTTTTAATGCCGATTCATACATTATGAATATCCTTTTTGACCATTCTATAGTTTCCGCTGCATATTTTTTCATATCTATTGAATAGATATGTAGTTTGACAACCTTATATCATTTTTTTTAATTAAATTCCGTTTGCTATATTTTTGTACACAAACACAATGGTGATTGGTGATGACCCATTCACATTAGTATTGTCACATAAAGTGTCACGATATTGTATACAGTAAACCACACAATTTTACTGAGCTATTGGGAATAAGGCAGTTGGGAGGTCCTATCTTAACCATAATAGACCATCTCAATCGAAACTTACATGTTACTGCAATTATATAGTAACATAGTGAATAGACTCTTATATAATATATTGCATACTCCTTTTAGTTTTGTGATTGAAATTCATCTTTTGGTTAACCACGAAAATTGTTGATAAATTATTTTAACACATAAATAAATATGAAAATGTTAAATGTTAACACATGATCGATCACTAAAATTTAAATTCCATTATGTTTCATGGTCTTTAAGAGTTTAGGAACTCAAATTTTACTTTGCGGATTAAGTGACTAAAGTTCACATGCTTCATGTAGAAATATGAATTTAGTATTTCATGATAATATGTAGTAAGCTTCAACTAACTTCTATATGTGTCTAGCTTAATTTTTTTTTTAAATAATGTTACTATTCCATTATTTTGCAATGCATTACAAGATCAAGAGCGAGTGATGCATTCGACATTCCCTTGAAAGTTTTGAAGTTGATTTGGCCCCAAGGGAAGATTTACATGGATGTGGACATAATCTTGTTTGTGGTACATTATTACCTTCTTCCCTAGACTTTCACAATATATAAAATGTGAAGTTCTTTCATGTTTCACTAACAATTTGGCTAAAACTAATTATATGTGATCACTACTACATCCATTATCCATCACCCATTATCCATTATCCAATAAATGGACATGAATATAATCATTCATAGCAAGAACCTATAATATCAGTAGAAATGGTCATATTTTACATAAAAATAGAAGGCTACATGTACCACTAATGGAAAAGAAGTCAAAAAGTATATATATGATGTTTTGGGTAAGAGGATATGGCATTTTCACCTAAACCATATGGTGCTGTCTAACCTAAACCTTTACATACTTTAAGATCTAAGGTCTACTTCAAATTTATTCTTTTCGACATGGAAATCTTTGGAACTGAAAAATGATGCAGATTAATCTGAACAAGCATTTGAATTTGATGTAATTAGTCTATCCATATGTAAACGGACCCATCAGAAAATTTCACTTTCAATGACAGAATCAGATCATGGGTAAAAGAGATATCACAGCTTGTCATTCTCATAGTCTGTATTTGTTGTTTATTTAAACGCAAGTTACTTTAAAAAAAAAATAGTTAAAGGAAGCTATCAAAACCAAAACAATCATAGTTTTGGGTCCATATCAAAATGAATACATAATCTTCACATAGAGAGATCTTTACGTAAGACAAACGTATCACGTGGCTAGTAGGACTGTCAAATCAGTGAACATAAACTGCCACTTGATACGTCTGTCCTATATAAGAATTTATCTTTAGATTTATATGTACATGAATGACTCAGCGGAAAACAAAGGAGTCATAAACTAATAAGTATTTTTGATTAAAGAAAAAGTTAATAATTATATTTGCTCAGATTACTGAATCACCTTTTCATAATTTCCCACTATTATTATTACTCAATGTCTTCTACCCATACATGAACACACGTGTAACATATGTCCCAGGTGGAATCCAACCATAATTTTCAGCTTTATATAATCATCATACGTACAAATTACTCTAGGTATTTACCAAACCCTAGAGGTCTAGATAACTCGTATATAATCGTGTTCTTCATCATTTCAAATAGTACAAAGTATTAAGTATGTGCAATTATTTGTATTATTAATGTAATCTCTAGGGCACCAAGTCTTGCCATCACTGAATTTGTCAATATCAATAGGATTATTATTGTGATTGTTGTTTAAATAGTAGAATTGAGATGGAAGAGAGAACAAATTCAACTTCGAAATCAGTTTCAATTAACTATTTTCATATGCAAAGGACACCCCAAACCGGAAAAAAGAGAAACGGACGAAAGATTTAAATTTGCTAAAATCTAAACATAAAATTTAGGGTCAAATGTACAATTATTTTTTTTAACCTAAACATTAGAAAGGAAGCCTTTCTTGTTAACGGGTTTGGGTTAAACCCGTGGGTTCAAATTTCGCGCGTCAAGTTCCTCACGACACGTATCCCTATCACCAGCGTCCACATTCGCTGGCGAAATAAAACATCAAGGCGCCACGTGTAGGTGCATAGAATATCCGTGCTATCTTGAGTACCCTAACTTGGAAGGGTTTAAGAGGCAAAGCGAGGGGCGCTGTCTAGGGTTTAAGAGAAAGCTCCGAACCACAAGCAGCTTTGCGAGCCAAATTTGACGATAGCAATGGGCGGCTTTTGGGGTTAGTTTTCTCATCACTTTCTTATCTATTGAGTTCATCAATTTCCTCAATTTCAATATATGAATGCTAAATTTTGCAGTACATGTTGAAATTTCAAGAATCTAAAAATGGAGGTTCTAGGATTTATCAGAGATTGAAAGATTGAATTTTGATAATACCCTTTCAAAAAACCGTCTGGCTTGAGAAATTGATGGTTAAAAGTTGAATTGACACTAAGTTTTGGGCCTTTTTTTTTTTATTTTTTTTACACTAGGTCTTGTGTTTTTGTTCTGTGAATTTGGAATTGTAGGAATTGAAGTAAAACCCGGGAAACAGTATCCTATTGAGTTTCCAGAAGATGAGGAAGCAAGGCTTAGGATTACTCAGGTATATTTTTCACTTCACATGCTCAAAATTAAATCCTAGTGTTTTGTTTTGGAGCATTTTGATTGTTTGGAGTTTTGTGGAGTTGGATTGGGTGTAGTATAATGGTCAATTTGTTTGTTTACCTTGCATGATGAATCAGGCGACTTTAGGCCTTGGTAACTCAATGGGGAGGAGCATAGTTCAGTGTTCTGTTGGAGATAAGAGTCCTATCTTTTTGTGTTCTTTGGTACCTAAGAAGAATGAATCGTGTCCCTTGAATCTTGAATTTGAGGATGATGACGAGGTGGTGACCTTTTCGGTGATTGGCAAACAAAGCATCCATCTCTCTGGCTACTTTGAGACTTATGATGAAGGCGAAGCTGTTGGAGAAGGATATGAGTCGTAAGTACATGTTTACCATTGTTGATTCTTTTCCGAGTTTCATTTTCTGTCTCTATTTATTTACGGGCATTTAGTATTTCCCTTGTAATATCTGCAGAGATTCGTATGAGGAGGATATTGGTGAGTCTGGGTCGGAGGAGTCATCAGATTATGGTAGTGATGACCAATATGAGCTAATTGATAGTGATCTTGACATGGGCCGGTCTTCACCTCCTACAAAAAGTGGAGGTATGCTGAAATATTGGATACCATTTTTTTATTTTTTTTTATTTTTTATTTTTTTATAATTTCAGTTGCATTTGATCATAGTCCTCTCTTCTTTCTTGTTTTGTCACATTGCCATATTCTTCTGTTGGAAGCTTATGAGATATTAAAACATTTTGAATGACTTGGCATAGCTTTAATATAAATTTTGTGTTTGATTTTGCATGCTACATCTGATGAGCACTAAACGATCAAAACTTATTTGCTGAAAGTTTGATTTTTTTATTTTTATTTTGTGGGAATGTTAAGTTCCAGGTAGGTCCCAACTTCCCCAATATTTACTGTACACCCAACCATTGATAGGATAATCTAACTGAACTGTGTGAGCCATTAAAATCTTGCCTTCATCTACATGGTAAACACATTAAGCCATTATGGTGCAGCTGCACTTTGTTTATGATTCTCAATTGTCTAGTGTCCCAGACTTTTGGATAGATGTCAGGTCATTATCATGCTGTAGTAGAGAGCTTGACCGAAAATTGTATTTGGCTTATTTCTTAGTTATAATTGAGGAGATTGAGGACGATGACAAGCCTACTAATGGAAAGGGTCAATCTAAACCTCTACTTGAATTCAATCAATCAAATGGCTCTGAGGACAATACAAAAGGTGCAGGTGTCCCTGTTTTGGAAAGTGAAGATGACGATGGCTTTCCAATATCCACGAAAAACAAAGCCAATATTGAGAAGCCTGAATCAGCAACAGGACACAGAGATAAAGTAACTGAGAAAACCAAGAAGAGGAAAGCAAAAGATGGTGATGATGCTGCTGGATTAAAAAGGAAGGTTGCAAATATTGACCAAGATCATCAAGAAGGGTGGGTAGTTGATCCATCTCATTAGTTGTTTGTTTGTAGTAATTTTATATACTCATGCACATATATACTTTTATATTTAGGAGAGAGAGGTGTTTCTGTTCTGTTGCCTCATTAAGTTTCAGTTTTTGTGGGTTTATTGAAGTTTCTTTCCAAACTGATCTCAGGCAAAAGAAGAGTAAGAAAAAGCAGCAACTTAAGGATGGAAGTACTGATGAAAAGGAAAAGCAACCTGAGGTCTTGAAGAGCAAAAATGAGCATGGACAACTGCTATCTAATGAGCAGTGAGATTTGCGCATCTTCTTTCAGTATCTTATAGTTTTACATTTTTATTTGTATTGGTGATTTGGTTCTAAATAGCGTTGCATATCAACGGGTTTAAATGATGAGGCTCACAACAATTACAAGTTGGCTGTATGATTCCTTTCCATCCAAAATCACTCAGATGACAGATCTGATCTCTGTCTGTTTTTATTATTTTTATTAGTCATTAAAATCATATCTTGCATTACCCTATATATAGCAGTATCTAGAGAAATGAAAAGTTTGGAATGATAGTATCTTCTGAAATGTCTAAGATTTGCTAGTTGCTAACTTGCTATTGTCAATACCGTTGTGCTTGCACAGAGTTGTTTTTTGCTTTTCCGTTAACAAAATAATTATGCTTGTATACATGACAGAAGCCCTGACATCAAAATGGACTCTGTTCCTACTGAGAATCAGGCAGAGGAGAAAAAGAAGAAGAAGAAGAAGAACAAGAAGAAATCCCAGGAGACTGAAGAAAAAACTAATGCTGATCAAACTGCTGCTAATATGGAAAAAACCAATGGCAAGTCATCTAAAGTGAGAACCTTTCCAAATGGATTGGTTATCGAGGAGGTTGCTATGGGTCGACCAGATGGCAAAAGAGCTGATCCGGGAAAGAAGGCAAGTCCTCAAGCATCTTTATAAAGTCTTTACTGGTCAAATCAAGGATTTGGGGCTTCGTGTTTACTATTGAATTGACTTATGACAGATAAGTTATTGTTTTACAGGTCAGTGTTCGCTACATTGGGAAGCTAAAGAATGGGAAACAATTTGACGCAAATGTGAGAGGGCCACCGTTCAAATTCACATTAGGTACCAATATCATTTGACAAATATTAAGTACTCAAACTCAACTTTTATTATGTGGTTTACCTTCTTTTTCCATTGGTTGTGCAGGTGTTGGACAAGTTATATCAGGATGGGATGTTGGGGTTAAAGGTAAGTTCCTAAATGTGAAAACTTCACTTAAATCTGATTTGCAATTTTACAAAGTATTTAGTTATTGCATCTTCTAAACATATCTACCTCCAGGTATGCGTGTTGGGGACAAAAGAAGACTCACTGTTCCACCATCAATGGGGTATGACGTTATCATTGTTTCTTTTCCATGGAGCATGTACCCTAATCAATTTAGAGCTTGTTATCCAACTTATTGGTTTTTGATGCAGGTATGGACAGAGAGGCGCTCCCCCTGCGATACCACCAAACTCATGGCTTGTGTTCGATGTCGAGTTGGTTGCTGTTAATTGATTCAGATGTTGTCATTCTTCCAGTTTTGAAGTTAAAGATTTATGCCGGGCAGACCAGTCTGGGAATTTCTACTTTATAAGTTTATAGCTACATATCTGTGAACATTATTTGATGTCAGTTTTGAAGACATGCACATTTTGATGAGATTAAGATCGGTTTGGTGATATTACTGAACCATAATTCCAGTAATTTAACATCATAAATATTTGTATGATGCTCTTATCTTGCCATAGTGTGAAAAGGATATTTACATACGACAAATATTTGAGAAGATAATAGTAGTTTAATAATTATTAGTTTGATTTTGAAACTAGTTTCATGGAATTAAAGTATTAACTACTATTATCTTCTCAAATATTTGTCGTATGATGACCTTTTCAGACAATGACAAGAAATTTGAGCTGCTAATTCTGAATTCACCTTCCAATTCGAGCTGCATTACTTGTCCAATACTCAGATCACTATGTAAAGACCACGTCAAATTTGGCAGCATCACTACATGTATGATGCCCGCTCCTCACTCTGACTAAGAGCATTCATCATTCAAAATTATTCTGACCATTACAATAAGAAGCGCATAACCAAAAGGAAAACTACGCATTACCGAAAGAACTTTCAAATAGAAATAAACATCGACATGTTCCTGAAACCTCCTAATACTAGGGAAGTTTCGTTAAGCAGATTAAAAGCATCAAAATACCAAAAACTACTAGGCTTCTTGTTGAAATACAGTTTTAGGATTCCAGTATTGAAATCAGTATGGCTCCACTGGTACTCTGAATTTTGATCCAGCATAGACTGCTGCAGACCCAAGCTCCTCTTCAATTCTAAGAAGCTGCAAAACACAGGAAACAAAAGCGCCAAACCGTCTTAAGAGAGAACTTGTTAGAAGCAAGTTACCGATCACAGATGCACGTAAGAAGTTTTACCTGGTTGTACTTAGCAAGACGCTCGGATCTGCAAGGAGCTCCGGTCTTAATCTGGCCCTGTTTCAACAGACAAGGACACCAAATTAGCTTCAGAAACTACCATATTAGAACAAGGTAGACAAGCTTTTGGTTTAAAGTATAAGAAAGACTAACCGTTGCAAGCCCAACAGAAAGGTCAGCAATGAAAGTATCCTCAGTTTCACCACTAAAAGTAAACAAAGAAACCGAGTAAGCAAAAGATTATGTGAGGTTGATAAGTGAAGACAGATATGAAAATTGAATGGATTACCTTCGGTGACTTGCCATGACACCCCATCCAGCACGTTTTGACATTTTCACAGCTTCAATACTTTCAGGTTACTGAACCGATTTGATTAACCTAAACAAACATCAATTAGGGAGATGAGGTCATCCCTAAGCAGTAAGCACAAACCATCCAGAGAACTATAAACAGTATAATTTCAGTTGGTATTTATAAGGGATACAAAAAGAAAAAAGAAGAAGGAAAGAGTACCTTCAAAAGAAGGGCATTGCAGCTCTTCTCCTTGATTGCTTTCTCCACTCGCTGCAGCAACCAAATTAGACTACGTTATTTATTCGCTCCCACAAACATAATTTCATATAAAAGTATTAATAGAATATGCTTGCCTTTGGGTTTGTAACAAGGAGATCGTCACCAACAATTTGCACTTGCTCGCCAATTTCACCAGTCATCTTAGCATAGTGTTCCCAGTCATCCTGATCAAAGGGATCTTCAATTGACACAATTGGATACTCTGTAACAAATGACTTGTAAACATTCTTCAGACTATCTCCTGATATTCTTTGTGATCCATCATTTTTCTGCAGCAGAAATAAGTTGTTCAGCCATCTAACTATGATAAACGCATAACAGCCAGATATGCTGTATATAGTTTACCTCTTCCTTGAAATTCAAATCATAAGTCTTATCTTTATCATCATAGAATTCTGAAGCAGCAACATCCATCCCAATAACAACCTTCCACCAACAAAAACATGGAATGAATCAAATAACCATTCAGCCAACCATATGCACTATAGCAACTCTTAACTTCCAAAGTTAGAACTTAGAACTAACCTTTCCGGTATATCCAGCTTTAGCAATAGCTGTCTTCAGAAGTTCAAGACCCTCTTTGTTTTCCTAAAAGCATACATCAAAAGACTATAAGCATCCCATTGTCTAACCAAACTGATTAATATCGGGAAAAACAAAAGTTAACTGTCACCTTTAGCAACTTAGTAACCAGCTTAAGTTACAAGAGAAGAAAGCCTCTAAAATTCATTTCTTTGTCAATATACTAAATGTATACCTGAATATTGGGTGCAAAGCCACCTTCATCCCCAACATTTGTGGCATCTTGTCCATACTTCTTCTTAATTACAGCCTGGTCGAGAAAATAAGTTGACAATTGATTAGGCCCATATAGGAGTTCATTCTTTTACAAAAAAGCTGTAATTGTAATACCTTCAGATGATGATATACTTCTACACCCATCTTCATGGCTTCCTTAAAAGAAGATGCTCCAACAGGGAGAATCATAAATTCCTGTTATAGAAGAACTTTGAGATTGCAATAGAAAGGTGCAACAATCTCACAATAGAAAGGTGCAACAATCTCATATCACAACTTCTCACTTATTATTTTGAAAGGAAAAAAAAAAATTTACCTGCATGGCTAGTTTATTGCCAGCATGAGAACCTCCATTGATGACATTAAATGCAGGAACAGGCAGAACCAAGGTCTTGTTTCCAGCAAGATTGGCTATGTGCTGAAATGTATAGAGTAAAAGCATTACTATTAACAGTTTGATACTGAACCTCATACATGACATTACCCGGATTAAATGGCAGTCGCCCACTCTTTCGTAACACAAACCTTGTAGAGGGGTATCTTGTTTACAATGGCACCGGCTTTACAAACAGTAAGAGACACTGCTAATATAGCATTTGCTCCGAGCTACATAAGTACATAACAAAAGTGAAAAGAAACAAGAATCAGCATTGAATTATAAACTGAAGTGAAACAAGTACCAAGACCACAATATTTCTATTACCTTCTGTTTGCACCAACCCCATTCATTTGTAGTTCCATCAAGCTGTTGAACCATGTAATTGTCGATTTGAGTCTGTTCTGTCGGGTCCTGCAATGCACAAAACAAAGAACTAGATATATCAACAACCAATTGCCTTGTTGGAACGGAAATATAATCGAGTAAGAAAAAAAAAAAGAAAAAACAATAGTACCTTTCCAATCAAGGCAGGTCCAATGATGCCATTCACATTCTCCACAGCCTAAACCATAACGAGATCAAATCACGGTGATCAGCTCTCCTCCAATAATAATAATAATCGAACCAGAAATCGCTTGCGCACAATAACAACATACCTTCAAGACACCCTTCCCAAGATAATCCGATCCGCCATCTCTCAACTCCAGGGCTTCATACACACCTTTCAAGAATGAAACAATCTAATATCAGAGAGAAAGACCTATGACCACCATCGGAAACCAAAATGAACCGTTTCCTAAACCCTAATTCTCCACCACTACATGAACAACAATCAGTACATAAGGATGATCGATTCAGATTCTTTAAATCAGAACAATATTCACTATATCAACTTTAACTTTTAACCTATTCTTTAAATCAGAACACTATCATTATATCGATTTTAACTTTCTTTACCTGTGGAAGCTCCACTCGGCACGGCGGCTCTGGCCAGAGTTCCATCGGAAAGAGTAACATCAACCTAACATTCACACAGAAATTCAAATATTTACTTTTACTGTTTTACATGCACAAAATTGGGAACGAAAAATTTAACGAAAATCGGCGAACAAAGAACGAAGGAGAGTTACTTCAACGGTGGGATTTCCACGGCTGTCGAAGATCTGACGGGCCTTGATAAGCTTGATCGTCGTCGCCATTTTTCTCACTGAATCGAAGTCTGGAACTAACTGTGTACTGAGAGAGTGTGGGTCACTTGGGTGTGGGTATATATAGGGAGGTGGCAGGCACGTGAGCATGGAGCACGTGTAAAGAAAAAGGTAGGGGTGATTTTTCAACGGTTGTGATTGCTTTCTCGCCTATCACGGACCGCTTGCTTCTTACACGTGGGGCCCAGGGGGAATCTGAGAAGGAATATGCGGGGAGCCGAAACGAAGTGCGCCTTGCCCGAGAAATTTAAAAGGAGTGATTTGGGCATATTTTAAACGGGCCGACTGTAGCGTTAGACAACAGGTTTGGACTTTTTTTTTCCTAAAAAAAGAAATAAACAAATAATAATAAAAATTACAATGCTCGATTTTTTTCATGTCTCATCCTCATGGAAAGGAAAAAAGAAAAAAAAATCTCTTGTGGGAGAAAACCTTGTTACCTGGAGAAGTAAGAAGCAAAGGGTTGTTGCACGGTCAAGTGCTGAAGCTGAAGATAGAGGTATGGCACATGGAGTGAGGTCATGCTTTTCTCATCCAAAAATGTGGACTGTAGACCTAGTACCATTTGGTCTAGTGACATAGTGTCACATTCGTAAGTGAGAGGTTGTGAGTTCAACTTATAAAAAACTAGTTACAACATTTGAGTTACTTATCTGACAAAAAAAAAATTGTGGATTATAGCACACAATTTTTAACTTCAAATGCATGTTCTCTTGATAATAGGATAGTAGGAGCAATAGCTCCTGAAAATTCGGAGCTCCGTATACCAAAACCTAGGGTTTCGTGCAGCAAAGCGGCAGCGTCGGATTCGATCATGCCTACAACAGGACGTCTTATGGCGTCGTTCTCGTCTGGTACGTGGAAAGCGGCGGGGATTTTGATCCGGTGCTAGGTTTGAAGGCAAGGGTGACGTGAGGTCTGGTTTGCGACATAGGTTGTTGTAATCGGAGGGCATCAAGTTGCAGGACAGCGATGCGTGAGGCAGCGGCAACCTGGTTTTTCTGTCGAGCTATGCGTGCTTGTTGGGTCTTCGTGGAGGCTTTGTTAGGATCTCCTCTTCCTTCGATTGTAGGTGAGCCAAATCCAAGGAGGCCTCTTTCCAGCAATCTTGATGGGGGAAGGCCGTGGACGGCCGACGGAGCAGTGATGAGCGGAGGTCGCCTCTTCTGCAAGGTCAGAACCAGTCGATCTGGGGGTGGGAGATGAAGGGTTTGGGTAGTAGGCTTTTGGGCCTCTACCGATCTGGGCTACAGATGCAGGTTGGTGAACTGGGCCTAGTTGGTTCAGTTCCCCTTTCCTCCAACACTTGGATTGGGCTTGGTTTTGAGATTTCTGGGAGGTGGCCTATTCTGCTCTTTATCATGTACTGTTCCTCGAATGTTGCTGTGGCTGTATTGAGGGTTGCGACGTACACCATGAAGGTCTTAGGCGTCAAGATGTTCAATCTAGTGGTTCCATTTTAGGGTTGCGTAAGGTTTAGCGGTTTTTAATTTATGCACTTTGTTTCTGCAGTTCCTTTAGGATTTTAGTTTTTTGGAGTTTCAGTTTTGGATTTTAGTCCTTTTATGTGAGCATTGATTTGTAATATGAGGGGTCTTTGGACCTCTCAAGTTTGACAAAGTGAGGTCTTATGATTTTATTATCAATGGATCAGTCTTCCGTTGCCCTAAAAAAATGCATGTTCTTATTTTTTCTACCATCAATTAATAGTTATTAAATATTTTTCAAATTGATGGAACTTCACGATCTCAATCCAAATACTTTCTACGATCTTCCAAATTCAGAATACAATAGAATACAGAAAAAGTTATTCGTTCGAGATTTCAGTTTTTCGTCAATTGGACCACTTTATAAAAATCATGCTATTCAAGGAGCGTATACAGAGAAATTTAATGAAAAAATGGTTTAAACAATTTAGCCTATTGCAGTATGATCCGTAAAGGGTAATTCAAAACATAAACTTTTAAAGTAGTGTCATAAGAAAGTATGAGTTAATAATTCTCCTATTCAAAGTTTACAACATGTATTAAAAAACACTCTTGACTGCTGAGAGCGGCAAAACCCTATTTGTAGCGGCGGTAGATTTATGAAACTTCATTCTCGTCCGGTGACAATCTGGCGTCGCCTCGCCGACTTCATAATGCTGTCGGACGGGTGATGAATGCAATATAGTCCATAGCCCTATTGGATTGTTGGCTTGTGGTGTTGAGCGAGATTGGTTGACGTAGTTCTTCTCCGAATCGAAGCTCTGTGGAGGGGCAACCATGGACACCGGTTTTCGGGCAAGCTGACAGTGGCGATGCCGACATCGAGATACGCTGGTGGCTTGGGGGGCTAGGCTCTAAATTCTTTTAGAGTCGGACTGGGCGCTTCTAAGCAGTCGTGATGTGGCTTCGTGGCGGTGAACCAGATGTTTACGGTGGGGTGGTGGTGTTTGGTGCTTCACAGCGGCTGACTGCTGGAGTGGGTTGTTCGGTGATGGATTGCTTTGCGGTGGTGGAAGGTTGCGGCGCAAGGAGCAGTGAAGAGGAAGGGTGGAGAACTGGGCTTGACCAACTTCTTTAGGCCTTCGGTTGACTTTTCCTTTGCCTTTTGGGTTCCTATTACTTTAGATTTTTCTATTATTTCCCTTTGTTTAGGGAATCTTATGTGAGTGAGTCTATTTCCAATAATTTATCTATTTGTTAGGAAACTATGCACAGTTGTGTGCTTTTAGCGAATCTTCTAGAGTAGTACCGAAGGAAGAAACCCGTTTTTTCTACGTATTTGATGTATAATGAATGAACATAGTATATATACCACTGTGGATACTAACACATCTTCTTATCTGTCTGTTGATGACAGTAGAATGATATGTAATGATCATTATGACTTGAGATGAATATATTGCTGCCCTTCAGAGTTTGATTCAAAAAAGAAAGAAAGAGAGTATGAGTTATGACTTATAATTTCACCACGCCAAAGTAACTTCGTGTTATTTACATATTTTTCTAGGAGGTTTCTATTCTTTCTATTTATGTTCTTTCTGAAAGAAAAAAATTGAACTAAACAAATGGAACTAAGAAGTAAAAGGCTAAAAGCTTAACAAAAAAGAAAATAATAACTCGGGCGTTGCGGGTCAAAACCCACCCATTCAGAGCCCGAAGCCGCAGCCCTAAAACCCGAAGCCTAAAGTTGCCTCCTTTATGTGCTTCAGTTGCTCGACCTAATTAGAACCAGGGTTTTATCAAAGGTTTTAGAAGAGGCCGCGGTAGTTCAAAGGTAGAGTCTTTCATACTCACCCATCCTCAATTTCTCTATCACTTTATTATTCATCGCAATATAAAGCTTTCTGGGTTCAGTATTGGTTCACTTTAGCTGTATGGTAATCGTTTTTCTTTTTCCATTTTTTGGTATAGCAGCCTAGAATTTAGGGTTTTGGTTTCTGGAGCTAATCTGTAATCCCAACTGGGTTTTCATTGTTTTGTGTTAGTTTGATATTATATGGTTGATTTGATTCAGTTAAGCTAGAAAAAAAATTGAAATGTTTTGGATTCTGTAATGCTTCTTTGTTTGCTGAGATTAAAGTATGTAACTTTTTTTTGACTGAATCTGTGTTATCTAGATTTTGTTTTCGAATATATGACCTGTTGGGAAGTGCTTTTTCTCGTGCTGGTTGATGATTCTGATGGAGATGGAATCGTGTTTCTTTTTGATAGATTTAAGAGATGGCTGTATTTAAGAAAGAATCGATGCTGGTTAACGAGGAGGAACTGGAAGACGATAGTGATATGGGGGATGATGTGTCTGAGTCCGAATTGGAACAAGAATCGGAAGAGGAATCTGAAGAGGAAGGAGATGTGAGATTGGCTGAACCCTCCCAGAATGCTACATACAACAGAGATGGTCTGATAGAGAAGCTTGCAGATATGAGCTGGCCCGAGAATGCTAAATGGGTGGACAGGCTTACGTTGGATATTGAGCAAGAGCAACCGGTGGATGTGAATGATGACCTGACAAGAGAGCTTGCGTTTTATACCCAGGCTCTAAATGGCACGAGGATGGCCTTTGAGAAGCTTCAGTCAATGGGGCTTCCGTTTCTGAGACCTGAGGACTACTATGCGGAAATGGTGAAGTCGGATTCCCACATGGAGAAAGTGAAGAGCCGGCTTTTGGTGGAGAAGAAGAACATGGAGGAAGCTGATGAGAGAAGGAAGGCCAGAGAGGCCAAGAAATTGTCTAAAGAGATTCAGAACCAGAAGTTGAAGGAGAGAGCTAAGCAGAAAAAGGAGTCTATCGAGTCTGTGAAGAAGTGGAGGAAGCAGAGGCAGCAAAGTGGGTTTGCTGGGGGTGACAAAGGAAGTGAGTTGGATTTGGCCTTTGAAGATGGGAAACCATTTGAGAAGTCAAGTAATAAGAGGCCTGGTGTAGCTCCCGGAGATCGGTCTGGAGGGAAGGCAAAATATGCTGGAAAGGGGAAGAAGCCAAAGAAGAGAGAAATTAAGGATTCCAAGTTTGGATTTGGTGGGAGGAAAGGTTCCAGGAAGCAAAATGTCGCTGAAACCACCAACGATTTGAGAGGCTTCAATAAAGAAGATGGTTTCTCAAAAAATAAGAAAAGGAAGATGTGATTTGTAACTCTCTATGATTTTGTGGTTTTGTTTCTCTTTATGGTAAGGGCTTGCCTGTGTAGCCTATTAATTTTTAGTGTTGATTCTAATACAAGTGAACTTTTAAGGGCTGCGGTGCGTTGTAATACATTATTGTTCTCAAGTAGTATGGAGTAATATTATTGCTGCTGCAAAGTTTTATGTCTAGTCCTTTGATGAAGCTAAAGTCAATTGCCGTCAAAATCTATCTTTGCAAACAAATTTTATCTTTGTTCATCACTTTGTTGATTATAACAAAATATTTGGTGTTGAGCTTCGATTGTCATTGATTTCTCCTCTCCTTGTAATGAATCATTTCAGTATTTCGCTAGTTTCTAGAATCATTTTCAATACGAATCATTACTTACCCTCCTTCGGTTATTCTTTGATCATCGATTTTGTATTCATCTCAGGTAGTCGGTTTTTTACTCGATGTCTTTAGGGTGCAAGAAGCTAAAATGAAGAGTTACGCACTCTACCGATGCAAAACCATTCACATACAGCTCTCAATCCTCTTCCCTTTTCTTATTTTGAATCTTAGTTACCAAAATTCAACGAAATAGAAGCTTCATACATAACAAACTCGGATTTCTGCAGTGTCGATTCACTTATGTAATGTCAATCTTTTTTTTTTTTTTTTTGGTTACAAAATGGTGGTCGGTGGGACGACCACTCCGTTAATCTTTTATGACATAAGAGTGCTGGGAAAGTTCCATGTGAGGTTCTTAGAAGGTACGTGGACTTTGAATTAAAATAAAAGTAAGGGAGAACCCATTATACTGTACAGTGAGTTGGAAGTTTCATCCCAATTGCCATTGATTTTCATCAATAATTTAACATTTTGACAAACACATACTATATGTCGTTTTCTCGATAGCTTTCACAACCTTACCCTCTCCTGAGTCTCCTCCTTAAAAGGAGCTTCTTGGCTACACTTCTTTCAACATCAAGCTATTTAAGCAGCTCTTTTTCGTTTTTCAAAATCATACCAATCTCCTTCTTCTATTTGTTCATCAACAACAGCTTAGCAAGTTTCCCTCCCATCTCTACAACCATGTTGGTTTCTACACTGGACATGCTCACTCAGGCTGCTTCGAATTCTCTCTACGTTTTCTGCTTCTGCAATTTGATCATAGTCATGATCGTCGTGGGCTCCAAACCCGGGTCTTACTTTGATCAAGAAAGTGAACTTCCTCGCTCAAAGGTGACCTACACCATTACAAATGATAAACAAGTTGATCATGATGCTAATTGTGAGCAGATGGATATCACCAGCTCATCAGTTGTTATCAGTAGTGAAGCAAATGCCAAGAAAGAACTAGCAAGCGATGAAAAAGCCGGCATTGATGAGCAGATTGATGTCAGTAATGAGCAGAGTTTTGTCAGTAATGAGTGTGACAATGACGATGAGCTGAGAAGAAGAGCCGATGAATTTATCGAAAAAGTTAACAGGGGATGGAGGGCGGAATTGCTGAGAACCTCACATTTAATCAAGGCATAAAAAGCCTGCATTTTGAATTTGTAGTAACCTGGTTTTGATGATCAAGCTGAAATTTTTGTATATTGTAACTCTGATGTGGTCTATGTTTACCTAATGAAATTCTAATCTTAATCCTTAGCAAAAATTGTTCATCTGTGTAGTTCTTGACCCCTTCTCCTTATGTTTTGGAGGGTAATTTTGTTTAAATATAAAGGACTTATGACTAACAGAATGTAAGCAAAGCCTCTTTAGATGATCCAAGTATTATAAACATGTTTTGATTCTCATCTCACATGGATAGAAAGGGAAAAAGTGTTTGAAAAGTTACAAAGGGCATGTTCCTGTAAGCTGCAGCTGTTCAGCTTTCCTCATCCTCCTTTTAATTTCAGTACCATTTTTCAACTTGTTATGTCACTTATCTTCTTCCTGTAAGCTGCATGATCATAGAGCTTAGTGTTCAATGTTCAGTTAGGTCACCGTTTTCAGGAGAACAGTGAATTGAGGGCCAAGTCAATGTCAATGTCAATGTCATTGTCTGAAGTTAGTTGGTGAGTCAACCCTCAAGTCTTCTTTAATTTGGACTAGCATAAGTCTCCAAGTCTCTTTCAGCTGTTACCTAACCTTATAGTTAATGGTCGGTTATTATCTTGAAAGTGCTACTAAATTTTTAGTGGGGGTCAGTCAAAGAGACAGCATAGAGTCTAGGAGAGGCTGAGAAGGATCCATGTGAGCTTCTTGTTCGGTGCAATGAACTTTTAATTTGATTAATGAAAATGAGGCCCCCTAATGCAGTTGGGAATAAGCTTTTCATTTATAATGTACACAAGGGACTAATAAGAACATATTTTATAGCATTTCACATTGGCTTTCACACTACACAACATTATCTCCTCCTTAACTTCTGCTACATAAAGCTTCCCACCCACTCTTTTCCTTGATCCATACTAGGGTTTAAATAGAGACACTCATTGTGATAATCAACATCTCTCTCTCTCATTTTGTTAACAAAGTTTGGTTCTTTCAATATCAACAACAATGCTTGATACAACATTAGATTTGCTCACTCAGGCTACCTCCAACTCCCTCATCATCTTCTGCTTCTACAATTTGATCATAGCCATTATCCTCTTGGGCTCAAAATCCATCTCCGACGATCATGTAGAAAGCTCAATTCACGCCTGAATGTCTACCAACAAGCATGAGGAAGATGAACAAGGTACAAGTGCTAAACAAGTTAGTGATGAGGAGAGGCTGGAAAGCAATGCCTCAATGCACGTCAGTCAACCACCAAAGGCCAACAATGCAGTTCCTGATAATAGTATAGTGAGCAAAATCAAATATGGTAATGGCAATGATGAAACTGAGGCTGATGATGAGGAGCTGAGGACAAGAGTAGAAGAATTTATACAGAAGGTTAATCAAATGTGGAAAGCTGAATTTTTAAGAACCACATGCATATCCTAAGCCAGCAGTGTAAAACAACTAATGCACTGCTTTGTGTGCTGCTAAAATTGGTGACTCGCCCAAAGTCTCTTTTTTTCGTCTCACTTTCAACAAATTGGTTCCCTTTCTTTTTTTTCTTTTTTCTTTCTATCTCTCCCCTGAGGTTAGTACCTAACAGATTTGAGTAATCTTGGTCATTCGTTAATTCGACCATCAACTCAACCGTTAAGTGCTGTTATTGACTTAATTTCCGAGAGAGAGACACAGAATCAGATTTGGGAACTTCTAAATCACTTATAACAAAACAACATCCACTCAAATTCCAACTTTCAGATACCATGAACTCGATGGGACGATACAAATGACTAAACATGTTTCATACATCTGAAAACGCTACACGGTACAACAGTAGAAGTACATGAATACAACACCAGCCACATAATAAGCCTCATGATCAAGAGACTAAACTAATACCTACTAAGAAAGTTCCGGGTTAAAACAACAAGAAGAGGTTAAGCCTAGTTTGTCCTTCACGAATAGCCGTCAGACAAAGGTTGAGTGAGCCTAGATGTCACCAAGTCTGAAGAAAACCATTCGGGTACAACAATCACACAAGGAGACCGCGGAAACATGATCAACAAGAAACTTCACAGTTTGATTGGCCAGAGCCTTTGGAGTCTTCTTCTGCTACCAATGAGTTATTCTCAGGAGTTGAATTTTTAAAGTTCTGATGCATCGGGTGGCTCAGAGAATTCGAATTGTCTCCGTGGAAGGAAGTAGTCATCATGATGGGTTTTAATCCACTATAGCCCTTTATTTCTTCACCAGTCACAGAGTTGACAATGATAGGGACAATCGGAGATGATCCTGACTCGATTCTCTGCTTCTTGGGCTTGTTGTGTTCCTGCTGGTGACCTGGTAGAAAACTTCCCACCACAACCTGATTTATCAGAAAAAAGATATTAGATTACTTGATAAAGATCAGTAAAATTAACATTAATGTGTTGAACTAATCGTTAGAATAATATAACGACCATCTTCTTTTGTTTTTTTTTTTTTTCCCCTAAGAACCATGTTACCTGCACAGGTCCTGCAGCTATCAATAGACCAGCCAGTCCTCCTCCAACAACTCTGCCATCTGGACCTGCCAAGGAGACGCTCATGCCACCTGACCTGCTCTTTGTTCCTGCATTCTCAGTTGGCATATATGATCCAGACAATGAAAGTATCTCAAATCGGCCCTGTAAATAACAGTTCAAGTAAATCATGTCAGCCAAGTCAAAAACTTGAAAGTTAAAATCAGGTTGAGATAAAAATACATGAGTCATTTACTAAAACAGTGAGATGCAGTAATTTACTATCTTCTACTTGCCAGAGTTGATCCATTTTTCACAGTAAGGTTGATATCTCCCATTTACTAATACAAGAACATCTAAATAGAAAAACAATACTATATGCATAACAGTAAATACAAGAGTAGAAATGAGAATACTTTGCAACTAAGAAGTTACATGATGCAGTAACTTCAAATGTTAAAGTTACACAAACACTTGCAAAGGACGAAAGGCCGTACCTCGTATGTTAAAGTACCTCCAGAAGTACTGGGCTGTCGAAGTGTGACATTTGATATGGTACCATTTGCAGAAAGTATGCAAATAGCACGAGATCCTTGTTGAGAGAATGTCATAATCTTCATCGTAACATCCTGCACAGACCAAAAGACACATCACAAAACACGTACAGCATAGATAACACTAAATATTTAACTATCTTGAGTTATGGGACCTGAATCAACTTTCCTATTCCTTTTATTCTCTTTTCTTTTTCCTCGTTATAACTGATTTCCCATAGAATTCATACTTTAAGATGATAACTTACATTATCCATTGGGTATTGTCTTGGTGATTTACACAGAAGAAACCCCATGCAAACTATTTAAGTCCCTACCCTATTAATCAAGTTAATGTATTAACCTGCAATCTAAGAGAACAGAGATTACAATTGCCTATTGGATTGAGGCTCCAATTTACAGATCTTCTATGTTGAGGGGAAAGAGCAAAAACGAATCAATCTCATTTTCGGAGTAATTTAACATGATTATGCATCATATCATTGTTGGGACTAAATTAATGATGAATCTAAACCCTAAACACAAGGAACTAGTAAGGCCTCTTTCAGCTAAGTTATTGTTAATTGACATGTAAAATTGATTCACATGGCTTTTCCAGCATACCTCGCCAGTATTGACAGTAAGGATATGAGGTGTAAAATTTGCACCAACCGAGTACGCAAGTTTCTCGCCTGCAAACAGAAAAAAAGGAAACAAAAATTAAAGAATCTCGAATGAGATAATAATTCCAATTGGAATCACATAATCAGGCACCCATAATCATACTATTAAGACTCAAAATGCTAGCCAAGTATTTGTCTCTTTTCTTACTCAATATTAGAAAAGATAATTAGAAAGAGGTCAGTATATGAACAAAGTCTGGAAATTGTTGCTTAGTTCATCATCAGTAGTAAGAGGCAAGTCCAAATCAATTTGATGCTAACTCAAGAAGGCAACATTAAGAAGTAAACGAACACTAATTTTATAATAAGAGCTCATATTTTTATGCCTTGGGGCCATTTTGAAACTACATATCAACTCAAACCCAATGGTTCCAAGAGTGGAACGGTCATATTGATTAAAGTCAAACCTAGCTAAGAAAGTATTAACAATTATAATCCAAAGCATATAAACCAGGTATTCCCAGATGGATCATTACTAACTATACATGGCAAGTTGTATAGTCCTCTCCCACTAAAATGTTCTCTTTCTGTCTTATCTCGCGCAATTAAGATAGATAATCACTTAATTAGACAAGTCTAATCCCAGGCACGTCAGCCCATTAGTGGACTCTTACCATATAGAGCAAGCTGGTAGTAGTACTAGTACCTTCAATCATTCTCATTCTGTTTCCTAGTAAGCAGCTTTAGCCTCACAAAAAGGCAAAGCCAGTTTAATATTGTAGCCAGCAGAATAAGTTCCATGTATAACATCAGCAAATCCTTTCTTCACCACAAGTACCAGATCTGACATGGAATCTGATATATCTAAAAGGGTCCACTACTAAATCCAACCCAACATTCTGTTCCAAATCTAGCTCTGAACCCCCAAATCCAATCCCAGAAAAACCAACACTATAATTCGCATGCAAAGATTAAACAACCACACGATCATGATCTATATGTAACAGTAAAAAGAGGTAAACTCAAAGTCAAAATTTGCAAGACCCGGAAAAATTTATAAAGGGTGTGTGTCATTTTCAGTACCTGATGAGCTCTCAAAGACGTCATACTTGTGTGAAGACTTCTTGACCGAGTCAACGGGCCGGCCCCGGCCTCGTTTCCAAGCCGAGAACTCTCCGGTGAGAGGCACCGACGACGAAATCGGCATCGGAGACAACGCCGACGCCGGCGAGGTCTTGTCGACTCCGTACTTTCTGGGCCTGCCCCTCTTCTTCTTCAGAGAATCTGTGCCGCCGGCGGGGGTATTCAAGGCCGAGCTCATCGGCGACGCCGTCGCTGCCGCCATTGTAGGACCCACAGATTGGGGAGGGATTTCAGTTCTGGGGGCAATCCTGTAAATATCTTGAGATTGGTCACTGCTCACTGCAACTCCAGAAACCATCAAGCTGTCTTTCTCCTCCATTTTTTTCAGACCACCAAAAACCCCAAAAACCCTAGAAAGCTTAAACCCCACAGAACCCTTTGAAATTTCACAACCTACCCATCAAAGACTTCAACTTTGGGAAGCAAAAACAAGAACCCAGAAAAACCCAGAAATTTTTTTCTGCAAAACTATAGAAAAAAGTAGTACACAACAACAATTCCAGCTGAAAATTTAAGCCTCAAAGACCCAAAACCCTTGCTTGGCTGCTGAAAGCTGAAGAACCCAGTACTGTAACCCCTGCAATTCTGAAGCTTCACTTCACCATTGTGGAGAAAGCACAGAGCTTGAACAGCAGAGACTGAAATTCTGCAAAAAAAAAATTGGAAACAACTCCCAATAATTACCAGGAATTAGAAACACTAATTCTTGGTGTGATTTCAGGAACACTTCTGAGAAATGTAAAATTTAGGGTTTTGCAGGAAAAGAAGGAGAAATAAATAAGTTTAAATTGGAAAAATAAAAATAAAAATATAATGGTATAGTTAAAATATTGACGAAATTTGAGTAATAAACTAATTGTTTAATTGCAAATTCAAAGTATGAATTTTAGTTAAGAAAATGGTTCACGTCCGTCTTGGAAATTTAATAAAGTTGATTTAATAAATGGACAATGATACTAAATTTGAATAATAAAAACACACAATGAAGTTTAGTTTAAGAAAAGAAAAGGGCTTTTTTATTATTTAATTACCTTTTATTTATTCAAAGTTTATTAAAGAAATAAATATACACCAAAGCTGTAAAGCTAACGGTAGAGAGAGCTATACCAATTTTCCAACTACTGACAACTCCTTTGTCTTTTCAGAAAATTAAAGTTTGACTAGAAGATTTAAATTCCAACACAGAAACGCCCTTTTAATCCCAACTATCTACAATTACTGCCACTGTAAATAACAACCCTTCATGAATCAGGTTTACCAAATTCAAGTCTTCAACAAATGAAAAAGGATCACATTGATTCAGAGAGAGATAGCTTAGTCCACGTTCAAAGGTCGTAGACTAAATACACAAATCAGGGAAGCCAATTAGGATTGACTTACAGAAGGAAAAAAGGGAATGTCTAAAACAAGAAATAAGAGTTGTTCAAGTTCACCAAAGAGTTAACTATAACTAATCCTATCAGACATGTATCGACTTGGTATGTGCTTCAGGGAGCACGAAACCCGCTCTGATTTCCTCGAAAGAGTATTCAATCTCTTCAGGAGTAACCTCGTCGACTACATTGGTGGCATAAGGAATCGGTTGAGGTGGTGGAGGAGCTGGTGTCACGGCTGTTTGCATCGGTACCGACACTGTTTGTGGTGTGCTGGGCACAAAAGTAATCACCTTGGGAGTTTTTGTGTTGTCTTCCTCTGGAACATTTGTGGACTTCATAGGAGTAGCAAATGTGCCGTTTTCAGCAGGAAGAGAGATTGGCGCAAAGGGTTTCCGCATCATGGGTGACTCTGGTTCATAGCTGGAACCAAAAGAGCTATTCCGACTTAAGGTTCTCCTTCCTGCATAAACACATTGAAGAGATCAAGATATGATTTGACATTTGTTCCAATGAAATGACTGCAATTAAATTTTGATACTGCTAACGGCCAAGTATAAAACAAACATGCTCCTAGTGTCTACTTCCCTCTGAAAGAGAGGGAGAGACCTCGAGACTTACTAAAACAAATGGTTTGAAGCCAGGATACAAATGAAGAGCAATTGCAGAAGAGCTTTACCAGTGGCCAAAGCTGTAAGGCCATCATCGTGATGATCATTTTGGTGGCCTCGATCACTCTTCCTTGAACTAGGACGTGAAAGAGGAGTAGCAGGCACTCTAGCGGAGTGAATTGGATCAGCTTTGGGAGCTTGCATTGAAAGTCTTCTATTGCTTGCACCTCCTGTTGACATTCTGGGACCCTTTTTTGCACTCGGCTTTGAAGGACTAGGTTTTGACCCATAAAGTGCCTCTTGTTCAGCTATCAGCTGACCCTGAATCTTTTTCTGGTCCTGAAATAGAGATTTGATTGTTAATAAAAAAAATATCATAATAAAAATACATCTTCTAAGGAGATGTTCTGGTAAACTAGAGAACCATACCCGCTGCCTTCGGCGTTCTTGTTCCTTTTCATCCCGTAATATAGTATACTCTTCCAGCATGGAAAGAAGACGAACCTGAATAGCAGTAGACAAGAAGTGACATGTTTCAGAATGTGCATGTATGAATACAAAAGGAAACATTACTTTATTGCATGGACAAATGAACAACATGAACCTCCTAGAGGCTTCAAACATGCAAGGTAAGTACTTACACCATCATAAGTAAATTCAATTCCTCTCTCCTTCTCCCATGCGATGGTTTTCGAAGCCAATGCATCCACCATTGCTGTACAAAAACCAGGATACTTGTTAAAGCAAACTAAGAAGAAATATCAAGTACAAATAATATCAGGACTGCATCAAAGAATTATTTTTTCTAGAAGCAAAGAATATATCAATTAGTTCCATATTAAAATGAGCTTCTTGAGCCGCAAGTGATTCTGTGACAGTTACATATATCGAAAAGTTTAACATTGTGATAGAGGGGAGACATTCTATCAATGCAATCTGTACCTGGAAGTTTGTTAACCAAAGCACGTGCTTTCTCAGCGCGCTTGAGAGTAAGATGAGCTCCTCTGCCAGCATTGTATCGGTTTTCATCCTAAACAGCCATAAAAAGAATACGTAAGCAAATGGACTTGAAGATGATGAAATAATCAGCATGCAAATTGATGGAAAACTAACCCTGTTATATTCCTCAAGCCAGCACTCCTCATCACAAGCAAACAACCATTTGTCAACTCTTTCAAGTATGTCTTTCCTGCTAAAAGCTTCCTCTTTAACCTTTGCAACCTGAACCTCAATTTGGTCCAATACGCAAGAAGGGTCCACAACTCCTGCACAAGCAAGAATGGTGCAGACATTCAGAAACACATTCTTAGATGTTTTCTTTTACATATGATGTGCTATCAAGTATTTTAAACACACCAGATTCTATAGCTTCAATGGCATATTCAATTGCACTATCTGCCTCTATGACCATATGGGTCTTCCTACAGATCTCTTCTAGCTCTGTCCTCTTCTTAAGAACAAGCTCTTCATTTTACTTGATTTCAACTCTTCCAACCGAGACACTTCTGCCTCAACCTGCAAAATATATAAAATCCCAAATGAATACAAGATATGTATTAACCCACAACTAAAACTACAAAGAATTACTGCAGAAAACTAACATAATTGATGAAGTCCACGGAGAGCGCATCCGGCTCAGTTATCTCATGTTCTGAGGCAGCTATGTTACATGTTATATTCTGAAACATCTGTTGCTCCTCTATTGGCGTATCCATCAAGTTCCACAGCTCCAACATGGTGGTTGCAAGATCTTGAAGCTGTCAGAGGTTAAGTCACGATGATCATTAGAAGGCATATAACTTCAACTAGAAATTAAAGTTTATGGAGAACAGTCTTTACCCTCTGCATTCTCTGTAATTTAACATCACGCAATTTCTTTATTGTAGTGGCCAATCGCTCAATTAAGTCCAAACTTATATCTTTACATCCTTCTGAATTATCTAGACTGGGATGAACCTTACTGATTGTCTGTTTGAAATCCATACCAAGAACTAAGCAAAGCGAGTTCAATGTACCCAGATGGGCCTGTATCTGCTTCAGCCTATCACTCTGCAAAAGAAGAAAAAAATAGATAAATGAAAAAGTGGTAAGCATATATAAAATACAAACTGAGTGTATACAGAAAACAGAGTACTCAACCGACCTTCTCTGTTTGGAGTGCATGGAGCTGTCTGTGCAATTCTTCAAGCCTCCTCAAAGACAAATCAGTTTCATCCACAACTATTTTAGAAGATATGCAACTTGTGCTTCCATTAATTTCACTTGAAATAATTTGTATCTCCTCCACAACTTCTAGAAATTGATTTTTTCTTTCAAGTTTTCTCTTCTTCATTTCCTCCAGCTGTGGAATTATTTTACTGAGTTCTTCCTTCAAGCTTCCAGCATTTTGATCAGACTGCAATCATAAACCAAATTGTATATAATTCACCTTTGATAGAATTTACATCTAAACTTCAAGAACCAAAAAATTATATCTACAAAACCAGCACAGTTCATATCTTTCTTAATCATCTAAATTGTGCATTCAGTTGTAGTATACCATTTTGGCTCAAGTTTCAAAGTAAAACATTTCATGTCTACGTTATTATAATGACTGCACAATCAAGCTTGTTCAATAATCTATAATATTGAAAACCAGATGCCACATTGGCTCCTGACCTGCCTAATATGAACTGGTCGCTCCCCCATTGCAGAACAGATTGCTGCAAGTTCTGCTTCGGAGTCAGCAATTGCCTGGCGTAGCTGTGCCCTACACCGATTGGCCTGATCTACCTTTCTTCTGTATACTTCAAGGCACTCCTGCTCAAGCTCGAGTAACATCTTGTCCCTGTCAGTGTCCGTCTCTCCAACTTCATTCCAAATTATCTGCATTTTCAAAGTAACAAGAAAGGAAATGAGTTAGTACATTGACTACATTCCAACTGAGACAACTTTCTTTTCTATTTAAAGATTCATACATACCTGAAGCTCATATAGAAGAGACCCGCATGTTGTTTCCATTTGCAGAAGCTGCTCGCTTTGGAGATTAGACATGTTGACAAAACTTCACCAGCCACAAGCAATTTCCACGGTAAAACCCTAATTACATGCACACAATAAAACCATTAGTTACATCCATTTCATACAGTCTGTATGAAACCCCCACTGTCCAACACATCAACATCTCTTCTTTAACATTATCATTCAGTTTCCATTGATGCATAGCTTAAATTAAATTGATCACCAAACTCTAAACTGATCATCAAAATCTAAAAAGGAAAAACCTTTAAATGAAAGCTAAACCCTAGATTCTTCAAAACCCCAACGCAAACCTCCAATTTCTCATTCCTCACCGAATCAAAGACGAAAATCCCCAATTCTAGTCCAGATTACCCCAAATTTCAATAAGAAAACCACACCTAGGTCACAATTACCCCCAGTTCTAACTTCAAATCCAAAACCTCTCTTTCGTAAACGATTTTCTTAGCAATCTAGCTCAACGAAGCAAATTCAAAACACAATTCAGATCAGAACCAAAAAAAAAAAAAATTAAACCAAACCTGAGGAAAATTTTTCAAAATTCAAAAAGAGGAAAGGTAAAAAATCCAGAAACTACGAGACACAGTTAGTTCCGTTCTCCTTTCTCGGAAAACCAAACGGCGAACCTGACGGAAACCAAACGGAGAAAGAAAACAGGAAGAAGATCCGGCGACGAACCTGACGGCGTGAGTTTCTTGCTAAGCGGAGATGAATGTGCAGGCGGCGCCTTTTTCTTGGGTTGAAAGAAATGGCGTTTGGAATTTAACGGAGGTCAGAAAAGAAATCTGAGATTTTTAGAGAGAGAGAGAGAGAGTAGCCGTTTGAAACCTGGAGAAGGAGAAAGAGGACCGTTGAGGGGGGAGAGAGAGAGAGAGCAGAAGCGCCTGGTTTTATGGATTTGATTATTTAATCATTTCTCTCTCTCTCTCTCTCTCTCTCTCTCTGAAAGGAGAAGCACCAACAGCATTTGAATTTCAAATCCTTCACCTCCAGGCGAGGGTTTGGATTGGCTGTTGCAGGTTTATTGAAGCTTTGAGAGAGACAACCAATGGAGTGTCGCCACGTTATCGGAAAAGTGAAGGGTTTGGTTTTGTCTGGTTGCTGATTTGTTAAAAGGTAGGGATAAGGACATTTGGCGAGAGTAGGATGAAAATGGGATTTATTTCAGATCCATCATGGTGTTTTTAATTTTAAAACCATATGGGGTCATAATCCCAGCGCTCTCCATTTTTGTAGTTATTCTTTACTCTCTCTCTTTTCTTTTTCTTTTTTTTTTTCATTTCAGGCAGCATGAAAAGTGACATCCTAGGCTCCAAGCCTCCAATATTCCAAATTTGAATGTTTACTTGTTATCGATGATAGATAAATTTGCATTAAATAGTTGTAAGTAATTTCAATTAAAAATTTTATTTTCTTAATGAAATTTCTCGTCTGAGAATTGATCCACGACTTGATGATGGACATAATAGTTTAGTGAGGTTCTTCACATTTACCTTTTTTCGACAAGAGATGAAGTCGATGTGAAGGGTTTCTCATATTGATTTTAGCCTTGGATCCTTTTCCTTTTCAACCTGGAAATGTATCATTATTAAAGACAAATTGTGCTTTGGAGCTGACTGGCTTCACTAAAATATGACTTTAAACATTTTGAAATTTTCCTCTGGTTCCCAAATTTCTCAAGTACATTACCAAAGCAAGAAAGTACTTTCTGGCAAGGAGTAGTGAGTAAATAGAGTACAACATAATGCAGCTGAAAGTGAAAATCAATATAGTTTCTTTCTTCATCCAAATTGAAATGTATGACAGTAGTACACCTAAAAGAAAGTGCTTACATTACTAGGGTACAGAATCATTTTGATGACTAAGCTAGAATTACTCTTCAAATACAGAATTAGCCACTAATCCTCTGATCTAGTGCAATATATAATTTCTCTATAAGCTGTTTAAAAGAATAAAAAATTGTTATTGTGGAAGCTTTTGCTCTTGCTCTTGCTCTTGCTCCAAGTCTGGAAATATAACAGATGTCTGACCAGTTATCTTCCACTTGGAGACCCCAGCAACAAGGTTCATACCAACAAGGACCTCTCATGAAGATAAGTTCTTGCTGCCCTCATATTCTCTCCTTATGATCTCAAGCACAAATTCGTTCCAAGTATCAACTGGACCTGGCATGCACCAATGTAAGCAATCCTGTGGTGGTGGCTTTCCATCAGGGCCACGCTTTGTTTGCTTATTCGGGTCAGGGCTTCTATATGGACCTGGATGTCCATCATGACGGTACTCAAAAGCTTCGGTGATATCCATCAACTTCAGCTTCGACTTGTTTGTCAATTTCTTTATTGCACGGTTAAAACCCATAACCTGTTTTTCATGCATTATATTTGTAAAGCCATTTTCCACTCTCTCACCGAGTGCAAGAGGCCTTACTTTCCCAGTGCATGATCCACCTGTATTCCAAGCCCCGCCTTCATAATGGTCAGGTGAATAGGAACGAACAATGGCAATCCCTGTATAATTTGGATGTGTAGCAAGAGCAGTGAGAATTGTCTCAACGGATATTCCAAATGCTTCAACGTTGTTAATCTTCATCTGCTTCGATTTATCTGGCCACCACAACTGTCCTCCCATAATCTCATTGTTTAGGATATAAACAGACTGCTTAGCAAACCAATGGCCAGAAGAGAAAATAATCACATCAAACTGTGGAAGGACATCCATCAAGCGGTCATCAGGAGCATCAAGGTGGAGCTTGGCCACACCCTCTGGGGCAAAATCAAATGCTTCAGATGTCTGCTTGACAAGCCACGAGGACCAAATACGTACTACAAAAGTATTTGTTGACTTGAAATAATATCGTTGCATTTTCTTGTTGCCCCGGTTTTTTGGGGCTTCTACCTGCAAACACCACACAGCGTAAGCACCAATATATTAGTAAAACTACTATTGTCCAGGTCACGCCTACAGTAGACACATGCCTGAGCTTACCCTCAATTTTATGACAAACAGATGCTGGAGATGCAATCTAATATAGCTTGTATAAAAATCAAACAGTAGACATGCGTAATACTAGCAAGGTTGAGCTATCAACTACAAACAAGTCAATCCATCCAAAATTTTAAGCCTAAGCAAGGGCAAGACATGGATAAGTTACTAAATAAAGGATATCCCAAATATAACACAGTCACACTCTTACATCATCAAAAGTTCAGCCAACAATGTTTGTAATAGAGAAGAACAAATTATGAACTAGGCCTATAAGATCAATTTAGGTTAGGTCAAATTTTCCTTTGCTGCTTGAAACCTTAAACCAAAGGGAAGTTTTTGATTCATCAAGTATTATAGATGATATTAACAAAAACAAAGTAACATAAGTAAGAAATCGAGGAAAGACAGTCAATGACACCAATCTTGTCCCTTTGAAAAATGCAGCAAAAAGCTCCAACAAACTACTAGTCAACAGACTCAAAGAACCATATGTCTCTTAGAAGATGGTGGATATGATTGTCCATACCGAAACATGTATATCTCCCATGTGTGAAAAATAGAATGTATATGCAAGTATAAGATAAAAAAAAAGGGTAGGTAATTGCCTGCCAGAGAATGCACAACAATGATTCCATGTGATTTCGAGCAACAGAATCACCAATGAAAGCTATTGTCTTCCCCCTCATCAACTCTAGAAATTTCCGGGCATCAAAGCGTGGCAGGTCACACTGAAGGGGTTTCCATCGCCAGTTTTCATACTCCTTGTCAGGCCTCCCATTTCCCTGGCAATTTTGCATCTGTGTCAGGACAGGGCATGTATTGTTCGTATACAGTGGTCCTGATGAATCATAAAACCAACTTCCATGGTACAGATCACAGCCTACATGATACCAATGAAGTGTAAGTTAGAAGCTTAGAAAGAAGCAGTGAGGAAAGGACAATTAATACAAATGCAACTTGAAAACTAGAGAACCTTGACGTGAAAGAAAATCAGTTCTTAGAGAAATTTCTAGCAGATGGAAGCATGTAAGAATTCCTCTCACAGATGAAAGAGTCTAAAGATTACAAAAACAAGTCATATTTCAGCAAAAATGGAAACTTAATAAAATAAAAGGAAAGATACCTGTATCGACTGAACCAGTACTTGCATCATCGGACAGATCAGAAGAAGCTGGATTGCTTCCAGATTTGGAATCAGATGAAGAGGTATTAGTATCATTTGGTTCCGGACCCACAGAAATTTCAGTAACATTGGATGATCCAAGAGCAGGTTTTGCTACATCTTCACTCTCATTGTGAGTTGTACTCAAGGACACTTGCGAGTTGGTATCATTGGTCAAATTCTGATGAATTGTTTCCGCATTTTCATCAACTGAAGAACTACTCGAACCAGAAGGCAGCTTGTGGATCAACCGGCTTCACCGATGGAACATTCTCATTAACCACCGGCACATTGGACAGATCCTTAGCTCTGACCCAACCAATGGACTATTTAAACTCGTGGGAACTTGTGAATTGGAGTCCGAACCAAGATTCTTATCAGAACTAGACTCCGACACTGCATCCTTGTCACTCATAACTACATTGTTAGGAAGCGGCGAATCAACCAAACTCTGATTCCCTAAAGAGCTAGAAAACTCCAGTTTCTGCAAACTATCAACACCATAGAAATACCCCCGAACCGTGGAACCAATTGGGAACGAAACTAAAACCCAGGAAGCAAAAAGCAGAAACATAGCCAACCCTCCCACCGAAACCGCAATCCAGGAAACAGTTTTCGGGTATTGATTCATCGAAATCGAGCCTTTGGGCGAGGCCCAAGTCATATCTTTCTAAATCAAGTAACTAATGATTAACCAACTATCCAGAAAACCCCAAAAGCATTCATACAAATGGCCAAAATCCTATAAACCCCAACTCTGAACTCTCTTTCCAATTCAGGACAGAACCAATTATGACTAATCCAGCTCCCTCCAGCAACCCTGGAAACAAATGTAATTAAAGACTCGAATCCTTTACATCCCAAATTAATTAACAAAATGACAAACACATCCAAAATTCCAATGCAAATTAGTGAAATTACGAATCTAACTGTTCCCAAATTAGTATGAAGATCTAAAGGAATGAATACCTTGATCGACACTCAACGAATCCAGGATCGCCGAAGATCGGAAACTTGAGCAATCTCCGTGACGGTGGCGGCTACCGGAGACGGAGGAGTTAACGGCGACCGGAAAAGAGAGTTTCCGACCCGGAGAGTTTCTGTTTTTGAGCGTGGAAATTGAGGAAAACGAAGAATGGAGTGAGGTTCTGGGAATGTGAAGATCTGGGATCAGAGAACTTGGGGTTAAAATAATAATAGTGAGAGATTCAAAGGTGAAAGATTTAGAGTAAAATATAATGTGTGGAAGGATTTGCGCTTAGGATTAAGCGACTTTTCGTCTTCGTCTTTGTGTGTTGCTTGGAGTTGTTTATAGTTTTAGAGAGAGAGTGAGGATGGGAGGGTGGAATTACGGTTGTGCCCCTGGGCGGTGGTGGGAACGTGAGGACGACCACATGGCTTTTAAGTGGTGGCGTGGGTGGTTGGGGACGTGACATGTTGACACGCGTTCGGAGGAGGAGGAGAGTCAACGTCGATTTGACTTTTTTGACCGTTTTCAAATTGAATTTCGAGGAAAATGAGTTAAAGCATCGATATGCACTTACATCAAGTATCAACACATATGAATGATTAAATAATATTAAATATATCTCTGTTTTTAAAAAATTTGTTGACTATAAAATATAATGTCAAAGTTTGAAATTGGTGAGTGCCGGGACATTCACCTTGCATAGAAGAATTTTTAGGATTTTGAAGGCATATTGTTGCTAAGTAGGTAAATTAACAAGGTTAACAATGTGGGTGAGATAATAATCATTACAAAAATACAAGGGACTAAAGGTACATTCATACTTAGACATATGGATTATTTTGGGTGAAGGTGGAGGATAGCACGGGAGTAATAGGATCGTCGACTTGAGAAATTACTCAGTAGTTTGGGCTATTACATATTTACATGTCTGTTGTTCCTAATAATCTAATCAATTCTTTCGTTTTGCTATGATAGTGATTGGTTTAATTTTCCTTAGATTTTTTATTTTAACATCTTAGATGTGCAGGTCGTTAATTTAGTGATTAGTTATAAAGAAAATCACAGATACATGATAACCCTAGATCATATAACAATTAATTCGCTGGCCCAATGAAAGTTTACTACCAGTGAAAGGAGAAGATCGTCGTTGACGGACACAGCTAGTGATAATAAAGTATTGTAATGTAACCATGATAGTGCTAAGTATTCTTTTTATGGGAATAGTCTTTCTCTCCCATATTGTAATTGAGTCATTGTGGTCAATGGAGTCGATTTCCAACGATTATGATGTTTCTAACTTTCTATCTTTGATAATAATATAATTAAATAAAACAGGTAAATTTTTTTTATTGTTTTTATTTTTTTAGAATGAAAATAACATAGGTAGATTGATGAATTTTTACAATACCAATTTGAAAGCAAACGAGGATTGAAGAAAATGACACGGAAAACCCTAAAGCAAACAAAAAGATATGGAAACTTCAACAGTGCAATTGAATAGGTTGGTTTAAAGTACATGCTGGCAGTGGTGGTTAGATGATTTGTAGACCATTTTCTTATGTAGAAATAGTATATCATTTTACGATAATTATAAATTAGTGTACCAATGCGTTGATGTATTTAAAGAACAAGTAAAATTATAGATCAAATAAAAGATTAAAATAAAAGGTTTCCATTTATAATGGAACATGATAAAAGAAAGTAATAGCTAAAACTCTAAAAATTGCCGATAACACAAAATACAAACTAATCCACAAGCAAACACTAAGATCAAGAGTAAGATACCTTGGTCTTGAGACAATAAGCAAGAAAGAACACAACAACGCTGCAACAAGAGCAGGGCATGCATTGAGGTCAGTATGTTTACAGGAGATAAAGAGATCATCGTGGGATAAATACAAACAAAAAGATCAATCAAAATTGATTGCCCACTGGAATGAAGGAAGAAAAAAAAATGTTTTCGTAGTTACCACGAGTCAATCACATTCAACAAATAATTAGGAAATGTCGACTTCTTTTCACCAGTTATTCCCTCATTTATTAGGAAATTAAGTGAAGAAACCTTTCTATTTCACTATGGTTATCAATGAAGCTTTCCATTTATGGCTGAATTGCTTATAAATGGATGAAACAAATTGATGTTAAGACGGCATAAAATGAGAAATTCTATGGTTTGAATCAAGATGATATTGATTTAGAATTGAATTAGCTGATAGCTATAGGATTATGCAAAACATGCAAATTTACCTAGCAGAAGAGAAGTCGAAAGATAAAAGAGATTTTAGATTTAAACTGTGAGTCTGTGACAAATAACAAATTTTAAGGTTGATTGTGACGTTTTCTTTATAGTTGGATATGAAAATTGTATCACCATAGTTGATGAAGTTACAATGTAAGTAACTCAACAAAACAATACACGTTAATACTTTCCAAGTTATTTGACATCAACTCGAGAAACTAACACACATGATAAACTCTTAGGATGAATTGAAATGTACATCATAACCAAGTAGATTGCCTGCCTTAATAATATCGCTCTACAACCCTTGTCTACCCTCATATTCGCTTCTTATGATCTCAAGCATAAACTGGTTCCATGTATCAACTGGACCCGGCATGCACCAATGTAAGCAATCCTCCGTTTGTGGCTTTCCGTCCGGTCCAGGTTATACGTGCTTGTTTTTTCAGGTCCGGCTCGCCGTACCGACCCCGATGCCCGTGGTGGCGGTACTCAAAATGCTTCAGTGATATCCATTAGTATTAACTTGGACTTGTTTTTCTTCTTGTTAACCGCACTCTTAAACCCCATTACTTGTTTTTCATGCATACTCTTCGTGTCTTTATTTTCACCAACTGTCCATCCCCAATAGGCATCACATTTCCAGAGCATATTCCACTTTCATTCCAATTCCCACCCTCAAAATGCTTCGGCGAATAAGAATTCAAAATCGTAATCCCGTTGTAATGTGGATGTGTTACTATTGAACTGAGAACTGTTTCGACAGAGATCCCATATGCTTGAGTGATATTGAGGTGCACGACTTCGTTGTTCAACAGTTGTATGGAAGGTTTCTCAAACCAGTGGCCAGAAGAAAGAACCATCACATCAAATTGTGGGATTAGATCGATGAAATGTTTGTCCGGGACACCAAGATGGAGCTTCAACACACCATCGATCAGGGCCGAAATCTCCATGTGCTTCGTTAATGAGCCGTGAGGACCAAATTCGGACAATGGTCACGAATGAGGACTTGAAAGTTTAGATTTACATTCTACGGTTGCTTCCCATTTCTGGAACTTCTACCTGCAAAAGCGCACATTACACCACCATTTGGTGTCACACAAGAGAGACTTAAAATGACAGTGGATGATCCATGATTAAAAACAACTTGCAAGTTGTACCTAGCTACAATTGGCATATACAACATCTTTCTTCATATTAACTTACAATGTCGCCAACAGGTTCAAGTAGTTCTCATAGTTGAATAAGTATAATGAGTGTATACAATGTCTTTTTCATGATAAATGATCACTTGATAATCGAGGACGTTCAAGAAGATCAATGCGATTATATATAAGATTGAGGACGTAGATTAGAAAGTATAGACTAATGCCTGTTGGGGAGTGCATAGTAAGGATTCCCTGCGGCCTCGATTGATTGAATCGCCGATGAAAGCTATTGTCTTCCCTCTTATCAGTTCAAGAAATTTTATGGCATCAAATGGTGGGAGGTCACACTGAGAAGGCTTCATTGCCAGTTCTCGTACTCCTTGTCAGGCTTCCCATTTACCTGGCACTTTAGCTTACTTGACGTGAAGGGGCATGCAGTTGTGTAAGCTGCTTTAATTGTTGGATCATAAATCCATGTTCCATGATACAGATCACATCATCACCAACCTACATTTACAAATACAAGTCAGGCTTAGCAAGAAATCAACCAAATTAATCGAGATTCCTGAATTGATTAGGAACCTGAATCAAATGGAGGAATGCTTGTTGCATTTGCCACGCTTGGGGATTTGGAATACGAGGAAGTTGGGGTATTGTTTGGTTCTAAGACCCAAGAAACCAAAATTCTGAGCAATACTAATCCTCCAATTGAAATCAAAATCAAGAACTAGGGTTTTAGAATAGGCACAAGTCTTTGAACTAGAACCCTTTGAGGATGCCCAAGTCATTTGCTTTCAAAAATCAAGTGAGGTCTCTATACTTGTGTAAAAACAAAGGCCTTGACTACTTGTGAAGCCTATGCATGGATATGATTGATAAGATCGTGCAAATTGGTGACTGAGTCCAGTTAGCCCAAACAATATCAATGTGTCACTAATGGCTCCTCTGATACAGAGAGAGAAAATTAAAGCATGGATGAACTGGATATGGTTTTGTATGAGAAATGAATATAAAGGTTTACTGTAATTATAAGTGTAAAAATCCAAATAAGAGTTGCAGTGAGTTAGGATTCATTGCATTAAGTATATGACTTACTGAAAGTGAAACAGCTAACGTTTTATAAGTGCAAGACAACCTAATTAGATGTTCGAGAGTAAATAATTGCCCTTTTAAATTACGGAGTTGATATAACTTGTTTTACTTGATGTTCATTTATTTGTACCAATTGACTCCAAGAGAAAAGAAAGGAAGAATGTATTGGGAGACTTCTATATGCAGGTGATTCACTCTGTAATTTCTCTGCAAAACAAAACAGATGAGTTATTTTCCGAAGACAAAGAATTCAAATCAGACACTGGCAATGGCTCAATAGTAGAATGCAACACATGCATGCATAGGTCAGAAAATGGTGAACAAAAAAATTTAACAACACTAGAAATTGAAGACGAGTCATATTCACCTCAGATGCAGATATTCATTAGTCCTCATTGAAGCTTTGTTCGAGTACTCTTCAACAAATTCCCTGATACAATTGAAGTATCCAAAAGACAAATTGAAATCAGTACCTTTCTATGGCACAAAGGCAAGACTGAGGGATTAGCTTTGATGACTACATTACTTTCTTGAAGACGCTTGCTGGGACCTATCAACATTTGGAGTTCCGGCATCCCTAAAGACCAAGAAGAAGCTTGTCTGTCATTTTGGAGAATGAAAGTTATCCAAATGATCTTGGAAGAATGGAAAACAAAAGACCTTTTCTCTCTAGTTCTTCCGGCCAGCATAAGTCTTATAATGATGCATTGTTTATCGATCAGGAGATTGTTATGTACATCAGAAAGCATTCGATGAAACAATGCCAATATTATCTGCAAGATAGTGCCCTTGAAGACAACTTTTCATGATAATGAAACTTACGTGGTAGTGACTAGTGAGTAGTGATGTTAGAATTTAAACTTGCAGGTTGAAGAACATTGTAATACAAAAAAGCTTCCATGGCACTATGAATAAAAAAGATGTACATATCGTAATTGCTTACACCACTAGCTGTGCAGGGCACCAAAGCTTGCAACAAGAAAACTCTGTCACATTTTCTATGCAAAAATGAAGATAAAATAGGAAGGCGCAATACTTTGCCGATGAAATATTTGTCGCCCAGACCTCCTATAAGAAAACGTGCAATAAATTGTTTTGTCACTGCTGATGAGTGATGTCATAATTCACCAAAACTATCACGTGCATTTATTTAGTAGGAGGCGGAGTTGACTGAAGCACATATTCGTTCTTTACAGGTTCAAAGCCATATTTAATAGGAGGTGGAGTTGACTCGAGCACATACCCATTATTCATGGGTTTAAATCCATAACTCAATTATGCCAATGTCACTTTACCAACGAAGTTGACATTTTGTCGAATTTGGAGTCTCTATGGTCGGTATGACTGTTTTTCCAATCTCATGGTGTACTGTAGAGAGTTCGTAGCTCCTATATCAGTCGTTCGAACATGAAAAAATTGATTAAAATCTGTTGATGCAGCATACTCTCCCTAAGATGTGTTTTCAGTGTACTAGAGCGTTAGTAGCTCCTATATTAGTCACTTGAACATAAGAAAAATTAACAATCTCTTTTAAGTATTTAGCTCACATTCACCAAACCCTTGGGTGTTGGTTTTTTTTTTTTAAATGAACCAAACCCTTGGGTGTTAGTAGCTCATATTTGTGTTGTTCATACTAGTAAATTTTGATTTCGCATGAATGAATTCACTCCGTTAGATGAAGATGAGTTCATGACCGTCTGGCCTCCCGCCAAACCCAGAATTTATCCCAAACCTCACTTACTCTCGCACTCTCTTCAAACCCCTCTAAAACCCTAACCTCCCTCCCTAATCTCCCACAACCTCTCTCCTCCCTCGTTCTCGAATTCCAAACCCTAGGGGCTCCGCCACCGTCGTTGTCCTCCGACGATGAGCTACGCGGCGCACAAGATGATGCACTGGCCGACGGGCATCGAGAATTGCGCCTCCGGCTTCATCACGCATTCTCGAGCCGACTTCGTCCCTCGAATCCCTCCCATCCAGACCGACGACCTCGACTCCGATTGGCCAGCCGCGCGCCGCGAAATCGGCCCGGTCCCGAATCTCGTCGTCACCGCCGCGAACGTCCTTGAAGTCTACGTCGTGAGAGTTCAGGAGCAAAACGCCGGCGCCAGAGTTTCTAGAGCTTCCGGAGAATCGAAACGCGGCGGTCTCATGGACGGTGTCGCCGGAGCTTCGCTCGAACTGGTCTGCCACTACAGGTATGCCCTAACTAGATGCTTTACAGTTGCTTGAGTTAGCTGAATAGGTTTGTACTGGAATTTGTTGCTGATAGGTTTCGAATCTGTTTGGTTGTAATTGCGTTACAGATTGCACGGCAATGTGATGACAATGGCGGTGTTATCTAGCGGAGGTGGTGATGGTTCTAAAAGAAGAGATGCTATTATCTTAACCTTTGAAGATGCGAAAATTTCAGTACTAGAGTTTGATGATTCAATTCATGGACTTCGCACTAGGTACATTACTTTTATCTGCATTATTTCGGTATTTGGGTCAATCTTATGTTGATTAAACCTTAGTTTGATTCCACATTGGACCGTAAGTATTTTAAGTTTAATGCTTGAAGCCAATAGAAACCTGAATTTGTATACAAGGGGGATGCTAGTAAACCTTAATGCCTTGAGAATTAAAGTGTGTTTTATGAATTTGCAAACTGTATACTTGATCTCCTGTAGCAGACTTCTATACAGTAACTGAGTGACTGACTTGAATGTAAGTTGGTTTAGCGACTGAAGTCTCTTAAACTCTGTAATCTGTGCCATGATTTTGAGTTATTTCCTTCCTTAATGTGATTGGAATTTGGCTCAAAATGATCAATTTCTAAATGTGTAAGGACACTTTGGGTCTAAGGTGATACTTCCGACTTTGAGAAACATAATTTTATTCTTTTGTTTTTTCTTTTTGTAATTTGTTTAACTGTCGTTTGCAAGATGATCAAAATTCATCAATTCTGAATTCTTTTTCCTTCCAGCTCTATGCACTGCTTCGAGGGCCCAGAGTGGCTTCATTTGAGAAGAGGTAGAGAATCGTTTGCAAGAGGCCCATCAGTAAAGGTTGATCCTCAAGGCAGATGTGGAGGCGTTCTTGTTTTTGATTTGCAACTGATAATACTTAAAGCTGCTCAGGTCTCTTCTGTCTCCTTAACTTCTTTATTTTAATGGTTGACAACTTGACATCCTGAAAAATATATAATACTAAAACTTACTTTTTCCTGCTCTATCAATTATAGGATATGAAAATTGAAGGAAACATTGATGGGTTAGCTATAATTGCAATTTTTGACTTGTATGCGTTATAAAAAGCTTATTCAACTTGGCTATGTCATTATTAGATTTGTCTCTCATATTTAACAAGGTGCTGTTTAAATGTTGGCTCTCATGGCATGTGATGTTAAACAATATGATACAAGAAGTTAGTTTTCATTGTTGCTATAAAAATGGTAGGATTCAGATGGAAAAAAAGGGTAGCCTTATTGGTTCAGCAATAGTCTATGTATTTCCTTTATGCAGTATATGCCTTCACTAGTAGCATGCTCAAGTATCTGTCTTGGTTTTGTGTTCCAAGGTCGTCTACTGCAGGTGTGCCTTGATGAAAGGGTTCTCTGGCACAACACTAGATGGCATCATGAACTGTCCTTACCATACATGATGAACTTTTTTATTTGAAAGCAGTTTCCCCTATTCTTAACTTTGACGTCTTTGTTGTCAGGGTGGCTATGGTTTGGTTGGGGATGATGATGGGTTTGCATCTGGTGCTGCAATTTCTGCTCGTGTCGAGTCATCGTACATTATTAGTCTACGAGACCTGGATATGAAACATATAAAGGATTTTACATTTGTACATGGTTAGTTTGGTCATGCAATAATCTTTGAAAGGCCTGATGATGAATATGACTTTTGTAGACTAATCTTTTTTATTTATTTGTTACTTTTAAATGTGGATCCAGATCTCTTCTTCACAAAAGAAAAGAAAAGAAGAGATTTCCTGGTATCTAAGTGAAATTTGTATAATGAGATTCTAGAAATTTGATTATTTGAAATACAGTGAATTTTAAAATACGTTAGAAAATTGCATTATCTTGAATAGTCGAAGTTATCTTCAGCATCGTTATTTTATTCCTTCCAAAAATGTGATAGTTAATGGGTTTTTAATACTCAAATTTGCTTATATTGAATTCACGAGTAGACAGAAAACAAATAGGTTACTTAAATGCTTTCATGCGGCCTTATATCTGTCAAAGCTTCACATAGTAAGATTTTTATAGGTTACATTGAGCCTGTTCTGGTTATCCTTCATGAGCGGGAGCTTACTTGGGCTGGGCGTGTCTCATGGAAGCACCATACATGTATGATTTCCGCACTTAGTATCAGCACAACTTTGAAGCAGCATCCTCTGATATGGTCAGCTATTGTAAGTTCCATAAAAAATTAAGCTCGTCTGAAAATTATGGAACTGACCTTTTGACAAATTTCCCAAATTTCTTATCTGTTGTATGTGATTTAGATCCTTGTAATCTATAATATTATTGTTCAAATTATCAGCTGAACATGAAAGTGTAAATGAATATCTTTCTTGAAAGTTGAAAGTCTTGCTTGCTTTTTCATAATGGAGAATGTATATGGTTGGAAGTAGTGATACATGGAAAGATATCCTTATATTCTCTATTGTTTTCTCAATTTCTTTGGTCAGAACCTCCCACATGATGCTTATAAGCTACTTGCTGTGCCATCTCCAATTGGTGGTGTTCTTGTGATTAGTGCAAACTCTATTCATTATCATAGCCAGGTAAATTACTTTCTTTCGAGTGGAATGTTAATAGTTGAATGGTTGAAGCATATTTGAAGGGCTTGTTTCCTATTTCATGCAGTCAGCTTCATGTGCATTGGCATTAAATAGTTACGCCGTTTCTGTTGATAGCAGGTCTCAACTCTTTTTCTCTCTCTCTCTCTCTCACATGCGCGCACACACACCCCTGCTCTCCCTCCTTTTCTTTGGCCTCATTCTCTCCAAAATCTTTTGCTTATATGAGGCCCATATTTTTTTCTCATATTTAATATTTCCTGCTTGATTCAGTCAAGAGATGCCAAGATCTAGTTTCACTGTGGAGCTTGATGCTGCCAATGCTAGTTGGTTGTCGAATGATGTTGTCTTGCTGTCTACAAAAACCGGGGAGCTCTTATTGCTCACCCTTGTTTATGATGGAAGGTCAGTCATCGCATTTACTTTATAATATGATTATGTTTGCTTAGTTTTCTTAGTTTTGTTTTATGTAAAGAAGCCGAGCTCGCTTACTTATTCTTTGTCACCACTGGGTGACTATAGTCTGTGTTTACATAGTACAGAAATCTTCTATGAGTCTCTTATATATATGAGTAAGAAAGAAGGGTTTGAAGTTTATTTATTTCACTTTACTATGCACTAATTTGGAAATGGTGAAGCAATGAAAGCCTATTTTCTGCTGACATGGTACTGTTGCCCAATTATTGATTTATGATCTGGATAATGCCACTAGTTGTTGGAATGTGGCATACCTTGGATGATTCTTGAGCAGCTTGACTTTTTTCTCTTCCCACCTGCATAGTAGTAGGAAATACATATGTGAATATATGATATATATATATATATATATTTATATACATACACACACACACACACACACTCTTATGTCCATCTTTCTAAAATAGCTTGCTATGCAATGATCCTATTTTTATATGCAGGGTTGTACATAGACTTGATATTTCAAAGTCTAAAGCTTCAGTACTTACGTCGGTGAGTTCCATTTTTTTGTTGGCCCTAATTTGCTTTAGCTATCCCAGTCTTAAGTTATTCTGTTTCATTATATAATATAATATTAATTGTAGTTTTGGTGAATCCACTATTTCTTGTGTAGGGAATTGCAACAGTTGGAAATTCATTATTTTTCTTGGGCAGTCGGTTGGGAGACAGTTTGCTTGTGCAGTTTACTAGTGGAGTAGGGGCCTCGATGTTGTCAGCTGGTTTGAAGGATGAGGTTTGTGTTGAAATCATTAGTTTGACTCTTAGTTCTGAAAAAGTTAATATAATTGCTGTTTTCAATCATCCTTTTGAAGTCTGCTTCTTGTTAATGGAATTTGAATTTAGCTCCCTTGTTTGATATTTACTCGTTTTTAGTGTCTTTAACTGTTATACCCTTTAATGGTTCTGTTTCTCCCTACTTTAAAGAGAAATCTTTTGAAGTGGAACTTTTGCGCATCCTTTGTTTTTATGCGTTGTTGAATCTTCCAAGATTTTGATAATTTTCATGTTGAGCGAAATCTCTTCAAATATTTTCTTTGTTTTGATCTTTACTGATTGCAAACTTTGTTGTTTTTCCAATAATTTCTGTACTTGAATGGATAAAAAACATTCCTGATGCTTTAATGTTACAGGTAGGAGATATTGAAGGTGATGCCCCATCAGCTAAGCGATTGCGAATGTCATCTTCGGATGCATTGCAAGATATGATTAGTGGTGAGGAGCTCTCTTTATATGGGTCAGCTCAAAACAATGCAGAATCAGCTCAGGTTGTTCACTTTTCGAAGAATGCATTTCCTGTTTATGTTTTAATCTGCTTGATTTGTTCCATACGGGGAATTTTTAATGAAAAACAGTGAGAGGATCTCTGCCATTGCAGAACGCGATATTGTAAACAGAAAGAGCATTTAAATTTGAATTGAATGCATACTTGCTTTCATGTTCTTTTTATTACATGTTTAGCAATTAAATATGTTATTATTTGGTCTTTATGTTATGATTCATTGCTTATATTATATATTTTTTTGGGTACATGCAGAGGTCTTTCTCATTTGCCGTCAGGGATTCTTTGGTTAACGTTGGTCCTTTGAAGGACTTCTCCTATGGGCTAAGGATAAATGCAGATGCAAATGCTACTGGAATTGCTAAACAGAGTAATTATGAACTGGTAGCTGATGAACTTACTCCCCCCCTTGTTATATACAAGTTTTCCTTGATATGAATAATGGGCTATATGCTTAATCTTAACCGGTTTCGGTAGGCTCCTTCTGGAAATGATTACAATGCCTGCTTCCTTATTTCCTTAATCAGGCAACATTTAGGCAATTTTGGAATTTACTTGTCTTTATCTGTTATTTGTAAATTGGGAAATTTGACATTATGAATGTTGGTATTGTTTTATAAAGAGATAACTGTAATTTTTATTTTTTTGGGGATAATTTTTAGGTGTGCTGTTCGGGCCATGGAAAGAATGGTTCGCTCTGTGTTCTTCGTCAGTCAATTCGTCCAGAAATGATTACTGAGGTCGGTCATAGTTTATTTTGGTTGTATGTCTTGCTACTTTAGTTAATATCCATTTACAGTAAGAGTTGATCAAATGAAAATGACCATACTTTCTGTTCTTGGATTTAACAGGTTGCACTACCAGGTTGCAAGGGAATTTGGACCGTTTACCATAAGAATGCACGTGGTCATAATGCTGAGTCTTCCGATGATGAGTATCATGCTTTTTTAATTATAAGTCTGGAGGCTCGTACAATGGTCAGTCATCTTCTCTTTTATGATACATTAAACCTGACAGGTTCTTTCTAGGTCGATAAATTTTTGTTGTTCAGCTTTGCATGGTGATTAATGAATCATTCAAATGTGCAACATTTTTAAAATGATAATTATAAGTCACTCGTAAATCCTATTTATATTTTAGAGAAATAGGGTCTTTGGGTTAGGGTGTTGGAGAGGGCTCTCTAGTAGATGTTGTATGAGTAGTATAGATGATCAGATTAATAAAGTACAGCCACAGACTGCCCCCCAGCTTATATCCCAAAAATCAGCTACTTTAAACATTTGGAGTCATATGGTGCGTACACAGTTCTGTACATACCAGGGAGAGCTTAGTCTCTGTAGTGTTTGATATTTACAATTTCTGTCAGACTTTCGTTTGAAATAATCTTTAACACCCCTTTACCAAATGTTGGCTAGGTACTTGAAACAGCTGATCATCTGAGCGAAGTCACAGATAAAGTTGATTATTTTCTGCAAGGGAGAACAATTGCGGCAGGTAATTTGTTTGGAAGGTGAGTGTTTAATTTCAATTACATGCTTCAACTCTTTTATAAATTGTTTCTCATCAGTTGGCTTATACATTGTGTTTTGTATATTTAACTTATATTTACTTTCAATTTGGATCGACAACTATTTACTCTGTAAAGGACAATGGCGGTCTTCGAATTCATACTAATTCCTTCTTGTTTTTTAGGCGTCGAGTTGTGCAGATCTATGAAGGGGGAGCTCGAATTCTAGAAGGCTATTATATGACTCAGGACTTAAGCTTTGGTGCCTCAAATTCTGAATCTGGCACTGGTTCTGAGAGTGCTACAGTATTATCAGTTTCTATTGTTGATCCGTATGTGTTGCTGAGAATGTCTGATGGTGGTATTCGGCTCCTTGTTGGAGGTATCTTTAGTCAAGCTTATGCTATTTTACACAAATGATTTTGAGTGCAGTCATGTCACTCATAGTGGTTTCTCTGGTTGGCTTTGCTATTTATATGGACATTATTTTGAACTCTCTGTTTCACTTATTGCCTTAAGAATTAAACATGCTAACAAAAACATGGAGCCTTAAAGTAAATATTGTTTAGCTAAAATCCTCATTATATAATCTAAATGGAGGAATTTTACATGCATTTGCATGTCTGATAATTGAAACTCTGTCTGCGAACTATACATGCATATGCATGTTGGAAACTGCGTAAAGATTCAATTTTTTTTTTCTGTACTATATCATTATGTTTATATAATAGCCGATTGCCTGAGTATTTAATTTGTATTCTTATTTTCGATCTTTTGGATGCATTGCTTTCATTTTCCAAGAATTATTCTGCTTGGAGTTTTTATGGATAAATATGGATCAGCTCATGTTGATTTTCATTTGCAGATCCTTCTTTGTGCACTGTTTCTATAAGCATCCCAGCAGCCTTTGAGAGCTCAAAGAAAATAGTATCTGCCTGTACACTGTATCATGATGAAGGACCTGAGCCATGGCTCCGGAAGACAAGTACTGATGCTTGGCTTTCTACAGGCATTGACGAGGCCATTGATGGTGCTGATGGTGTACTACATGACCAGGGTGATGTATATTGTGTCGTTTGTTATGAAAGCGGCTCCCTTGAAATATTTGACGTACCAAATTTTAATTGTGTTTTCTCTGTGGATAAGTTTGTATCTGGAAAGCCACACCTGGTTGACACATTTATGCGAGACCCACTAATTGATTCCCAAAAGATGATCGACCAAAGCACTGAAGAAGTGAGTGGCCTGAGCAGGAAAGAAAATATACACAATATGAGAGTTGTAGAGCTGACAATGCAAAGATGGTCAGGACAGCATAGTCGTCCATTTCTTTTTGGAATATTGAATGATGGGATGATATTTTGTTACCATGCGTACTTATATGAAAGTTCAGACAATACCAAAACTGAAGATTCAGCTTCGTCACAAAATACTACTGCTTCCAGGCTTAGAAATTTGAGATTCGTTCGTGTTCCCTTGGACACATATGCTAGGAATGACTCGTCAAATGGAATTTCCGGTCAAAGAATAACTGTTTTCAACAACATTGCTGGTAATCAGGGTTTGTTCCTTTCCGGTTCAAGACCAGCTTGGTTCATGGTATTCAGAGAGCGGCTCCGTGTTCATCCACAGGTGAGAAATCCACGTCTCTTTCTGAAATAGGGAAATGATTGAGGCAGTCCATGTTTTTTATATGCATTCTAGTTGGTATACTACATGATTATGCTGGACGGATGAATTTTAAAGATACTTTCTGGAAATAAGTTTAACAAAGAGTTCAAATGGAATTCCCATGTATATATTGGAAAAAACAGTTTCTCGATGAGGATGTTGGATAGGGCTCTCAATACTAAATAGAGTTGTTGGAGTTAAGAAATTGGAAGTTTTGATTGTCTACTAATGGAGTTTCTGTGTTATTTTCTTTGGCAGCTTTGTGATGGTTCAATTGTTGCCTTCACTGTGCTTCACAATGTTAACTGTAATCATGGACTCATATATGTTACATCACAGGTTTGTACACAGTATACTTGCATTCTCTCAGAATTGTTCCTAAACTGGGATTGCTCATTTTGGCTGATCCTATCTCTGCTTTCCAGGGTATTATGAAGATTTGCCAACTGCCATCTATTACAAGCTATGACAATTATTGGCCTGTACAAAAGGTGGGTACTCCTTTAGCACAATGTATAATAAATCCTACAGTTGTGTATGTACTGCCATCTATTAGTTATATTTATGCATTACTAATGTATTCTGATGTTTTAATTAGATTCCGTTGAAAGGGACTCCCCACCAGGTCACTTACTTTGCCGAGAAGAATTTATACCCACTTATAGTTTCCGTACCTGTGAGTATATCTGCACCCTCTCTTTTTCTTGCTCAATTCTAATATGTCTTTTTTTTGGGGTCTGAAATCCTAATATCTGTCTTACATTAAGGTTTTATTTTCACATTGTTGCCTAGCATGCACCCAAACAGGCAAACACTACATATCCACATGTCACAGGGCCTGTTTGGTATGCAATATCCACACAAACCTTGTCAAATCATCAATTTCTTTAATTGGGATTCGGTTACCGTGTACACAAATTCTTTTAGCTTGACTCTCTTAGCACTATCAACTTTTGTTTAGCTCTGCATATGATTTTTCTTCTTCTTATTCACACACATTATGAGCCATTTTCGAGTAATACACGACAATTAATGTTCTTCAGGTTCAGAAGCCACTGAATCAAGTTCTATCATCTTTGGTTGATCAAGAATTTGGCCATCAGGTTGAGAATCATAATTTGAGTCCTGAAGAACTACACCGGACTTATACTGTTGATGAATTTGAGGTTCGGATTATGGAGCCAGAAAAGTCTGGTGGCCCTTGGCAAACTAGGGCTACCATTCCAATGCAAACTTCTGAAAATGCTCTGACTGTTCGCGTAGTTACACTGTTTGTAAGTTTGCTGGCTCCTGTTGTGTCCTATGCTTAGCTTATGCTTTCTATTATCCTTTTGTTCCAGTGCCAAAAGTAAACTGATGTCTAGACAATCTCCTTATCTTTATTTTATTAGATTTCTTTTCTCGAATAAGTCACATGTACTTCACTGCAGAATACAACAACAAAAGAGAACGAAACACTTTTAGCAATTGGGACGGCTTATGTTCAAGGGGAGGATGTTGCTGGTAGAGGACGGGTTCTTTTATTTTCGGCAGAAAATAATGCTGACAATCCTCAAAACTTGGTACCTTTTCAGAAAATTTACAACTTTTCTCTCTTAACTCCATCTATTACTGTACAAACTTTATAGATACCTTTTACCTGTTATGCTTCTCTCTAGAGTCTCAATTCTATGAGATAATTACAGTTATTTCTGATTTCAGGTTACAGAAGTTTTCTCCAAGGAATTGAAAGGTGCCATATCTGCATTGGCCTCGCTTCAAGGCCATCTATTAATAGCTTCTGGTCCTAAAATTATTTTACACAAATGGACCGGTAGTGATCTGACTGGTGTTGCATTTTTTGATGTTCCTCCTTTATACGTAGTGAGCTTGAATATTGTGAGTATACTTCCTTAGTTCCTTTACTCAACATTCTCTTTTAACTGTTTCCCTTACCAGTACTTGACTATGTGATTAAGACTTGTACTTTAATATGTTAAGGATATGTCTGTTGAAAATTTGAAATGTGTCAAAACTTTTCATTTGTTGTTAAGTTTTATCCTCCTTCTCAGTTGTTTGTTTGATAACTTCTCATCTTAAAAATAGAAGGAATTGAAGGAAAAGGAATTAGAAGTTTCTCAGATAAATTAAATGTATTTATTATTGATATTCACACACAAAATTTTCATGTGTGCGCATCTTCACGTGTCTCCATCTGTGTGCATAGTAGGCTCAATTCATTTAGCATGATCCTTGTTAATGGGTAAATTCATTGTTTCAGGTCAAGAATTTCATTCTCCTTGGTGACATTCACAAAAGCATTTACTTCCTCAGTTGGAAGGAGCAGGGAGCTCAACTCAGTTTATTGGCCAAGGATTTTGGTAACCTTGATTGTTTTGCAACTGAGTTTTTGATTGATGGAAGTACTCTGAGCCTTGCAGTTGCAGATGAACAAAAGAACATTCAGGTCAGTGCCTTGTAGTTTCAGTTTTTATGTTATTTAGGTGTCTTCTTCTACTGCCCACCCGTTAAGCATACAGTTATGTTAGTCTTCTTTTAGGTGCCTTCCCCCCCCCTCCCCTTCTCTCTCTCTCTCTCTCTCTCAAGCATACAGGGGGTTCTACCAAGTGATATATATTAAGATAATTGAAATCCTTTGTCTTCTGAAGAAAAAGAACAAAAGGTTAATGAAACTATCGATATCAGGTTTCCCTTTTTTTTAAAATTTCTTTTATTTGTCTTTTAATTCTGCGGGAAGTTTTATGCGACATTAGTTACGAACTTATGACTCAAATGATGCTTTCAGTGGATGGTTTATTTTTGCTTGAATGTGGTTTATGTGCTAAAACAGATTTTTTACTATGCACCAAAGATGTCTGAGAGTTGGAAGGGCCAGAAGCTTCTTACAAGGGCTGAATTCCATGTCGGTGCCCATGTGACTAAGTTCTTGCGGTTACAGATGCTTTCTACATCATCTGATCGAACCGGAAAAAATCCAGGCTCTGATAAAACAAATCGCTTTGCTTTGTTATTTGGTACCCTGGATGGCAGCATTGGTTGTATTGCGCCTCTTGAGGAGCTGACATTTCGTAGATTGCAGTCATTACAGAATAAGCTTGTTGATGCTGTTCCCCATGTTGCTGGTTTGAATCCAAGATCATTCCGCCAATTTCGTTCAAAAGGAAAAGCTCATCGGCCAGGCCCTGATAGCATTGTTGACTGCGAGCTACTATTCCAGTAAGTTTTGATGTCTGAGTTCTCTAATGTACTTAAATGGTTGTTTTTCATGTCTTTCAACATTCAAAAGTTCTTGTTAGTTATGTTGCATATCATTTGCTCTGCGTCGGTTAGAGTTAAGACATTTAATTAAGAGGCTTATATCAGTTAGTTGTTATGCAAACACTATTAGTAGTGTTTGATGCCATGCTAATACTGAACACTTAACAACTGCACTACAATTTCTATACTTCCAGTTATGAGATGCTTCCGTTGGAGGAACAGCTTGAGATTGCTCAACAGATAGGGACAACTCGCCTTCAAATTCTTTCGAACTTGGACGACCTCTCTCTGGGAACAAGCTTCTTATGATTGTAGCAAATTTGAAGGAGCTTAGTGGAACCCGTTATATTTGTGTTACTGAATCCCTGGCAGCTGGCATTACACTTAGTTTTAATGGTTGGGTTACTGAACACTGGTCACTAGTTCTAGGTAATGCAGTTGAGATCTGCTTGCTAACAATATTAGCTAGTGTTAGTAATTTGTTTCCTTTTAAGGATAGGTTGTCATAGTCATTAACCTTCGGCTGGGTTCTGTCCGCTGCCTCTGCTAATGTTCACCTGAAAAGTCATGATGATATTGCCAGGAGTTTATCGGAGTTTATCAAACTGCAGACCTCGTAAGCACTTGCACTTGGATCTGTAGGGGAGAATCATATATACAATTGTGTAATTAGGACAGGTAATGGGTAAGAGGATGGAAGGAGAAAAAAGTAGGGGGTTTTGCATTATGATAAGATTGAAGTTTTTTGTAATACTACAGTTATCGCATTGTAAGCTGTTAATGATATGAAAGGAGAGGATATTAGTTCCCTACTCAATGCTCCCTCAATCTCCCATTTTGTGACGTGCTTGTATTTTGTCCTTGTTTTGGATCTGTTGTTAGAATGGAACTATTATTTGGCATTACATATTTTGATCTCATCTTAATGGATGTTATTATTGCATGATACGCCTCTGGAGTGTTTATGGGATAGTAAAACTGAGAAAATGTAAGGCAGCGTTATAGACGCTAGCAAGGCTACTTCTGTCTATGCATGTACAAAACTAGTGAGGTTCACGATGTCCACGTCCATGCAAGTCAGTGACACTAGCAAGGTTATCTATGCCATGGAAGCAAGCGAGGCGAATGATATCCATGCATACTAATGAGGTCGATGTCTATGCTCATGCAAGCAAGGCTAATGATGCCCACGCTCATGCAAGCAAGCAAGCCCATGCACATGGAAAGATGTGGTGTGATTTTCTAACCCTCTGTGAGTCAATCTGTGAACTTTTTATAAAAAAAAAAAAAAATGTCAAAATCATGATTATCACCCAAAACTGTGGATGCACACGTTTTTTTCCCTCATCAAAATCTCCTAGTTGGTAATGCATGATTTTAAGCAATTCTACGGGAACCTCAAAATTTAGACGAATCTTTTTTAACGATTTTTTTACTTTGGAAAATCGTAAAAACAAATCTGGTTGGATTTTTCAGGTCCATCACTTGGAACATGTCTTAAAAATCATATTGTATTTATAGTGAGATAATGACATGGGAGGATTCACAAAAAAAAAAAAAAATTGTGTTCACAAGTTTTGACATGTTACGGCATGCCATGACATGTCCAAACGTGTCAAACCATGATAGTACCACTTTTTATTCATATTGTCCTGTGCCATAATTTTACCATTTGTAAGGCATGATTTTTAATACAAGTTACACGTGATGACACTCAAAAATCTCGAATAATTTTTTTTTATTCTTATAATTTTTACTTTTGAGGAAAAAAAAACCTTTCTAAACTCAGAAACTTATGAACATTTTATCCTTGATTCGTGACATTCTTTTAGTGCTTTTGTAAAAAACTCGATTTTTCACTCAATATTGATTAAGTTATGTCCTCTAATCAAGCACCACTTCCCTACCAACCCAGCCTCCCTACGTCCCACATGCAATGCCAACAATGAAATGTTGCCTCATTACATGCAGAGGACGGAGTGGTGCTGCTAGGCCGCCCATAAAAGCGTGGGGTGGGATGTTAAATGAATTGCTTAGACTCATCATTTTGAGACAATCCATTGATTAGTAGCTTTTTAATACGCACAAAGGAAAAGATTAGCATCTTATATGAAGGATCCTATGAGACTGAGTTCCATGATCTTTTACTTTTTACTTGGGAATGGCAGACAGACGGTGTTACCGGGAGTTTTTGTCGAGCCGAGACTGAGAGTTCCTCAACAAAAATGGTGGGGGGAGCTATCAAGTGGGTGCCCATCTCTGAGAAATTCTTAGCTCCTCCATCATCTTCATGTAGTCCATGTATATGAACATAGAATTATGATGACTCACGTGCACATAACTCCATCTCTCTCTTTTTGGCAAAGGGAATGAATAGAGAGATAGAGAGAGATAAAAGAGCATCTTAAGAAATAAGGGGATGTTTCTTCTTCTTCCTCTTCTTGTATTATAGTATTGATCATGTGGTGTTATGGGACCATTTGGTTCATGAAATGTCCAGCTAAAGGGTAACACAAGCCCTCGAATTGTGATGAATGAGAGGCCATGAAGTGTCCCCTAGCTTCTCACCCATGCGCAATACTAACTCTCTTATCCCTCAATATTTGTTCAATAATACAGTTTCTTTATTCATTCTCCAAGTGTACCAAGGCTTCTCTTTGGATTTTGGCCTTTGGAGGGGGCTTAATTAATTTCCAAAAGGGCATGCACTAGATGGGAGCTACTATGGAAGTGGGATCTTAGCAATGCACACTGAGTCACTCAGGTCCCCATCAACAAGTATCTTCGAAGAAAAAAGGAGAAGGAGGTGCTTATGACAATGACCATAGCTTTGAATTTCTGCTTGCAAAATGGGTCCGACTCCAAGTCCAATTACTCATGGTGCGCCTCATCTCCCAATCAAACTCGGCCACCCCATGCTTAAGTGGTTCTACACACAAATCACCATAAAAACTAACTTTTCCTTTTCGAGAGAGTCTCTCGTATGGCACCCGCACCACGTGGCAGTGGGGCGGATTAATGAGAGCCCAGCACGGGGGTATTTTGGATATTGTACTTTAGATAGTAGGGACATTTTCGGAAAAGATAGAAATTTTTCTTTATTCTGATTGGGTGACGGTAAGGCCACGTGGTGGGGAAACCCTCACCTAAGAATTTCTCTTCATTTTCCCTTCTCTCTTCACCTTCCCCGTTTAAATCGAGGATTCAATGATCCTCTTTTACCATGTCGTTTTGCTAATTATGTATGCAAATACATCCATCAATTTCAGAGCAGACTTTGCGGACTTCTAAAATAGCCACACGGTTAATAATAACTGTATAAAATAACAGTTCAAGCGGTTCTTACATAACTGAAATTTACAATATAACTAAATATCGTCTCTCAATCACATATATAAATACCTGCATTTCATTTCCTCACCCTTACACTCATCTCCAACCATATATAAGTGCGCTTATTGACCCTTTGATGGTATCTATCATCACTCGGCTATGTGGATGATGGCATCAAATCCCATTAGGGCATTATAAATAAGACTTTGAATTAATGCATATATCCATCCCACTTAGGTTAGTCTGACCATGTCCAATTAAGTCCATGTCCTCCATCATTTCTTTTTGGGTGGCAAGCGTACGTGCCAGAAAAGCCACCATGCTTTAGCCGCAGTTTGGAATTAGATTATTAGTCCGCATGATGCAACACACATGATCAATCATCCATTTCTATATACATTCTACTTTTCAGTTTCTAGTTGTTTAAGCATCGTTTTGGCTCCCCATGGTGAGTAGCTAGTGTGTACTTGCTATCATCATCAACCTCGATCTTCTAAATGGTATTTGATGATCTCAATCCTTGACTTAGCTTCTACTCATTGTACACATCGTCATAAATAGAATGAAAGTCCTCTTGGTGCTACAAAGAATTATAAGAATGTTACGTCAGAACTCAGAAGGTCATGGAGGCTATGTGCTATCTAGACACTTCTACATCAGAAGGTTACATCAAAACCTATTTTCATATCGGATTGAAATTCCGATAATCTCTCTGGACGTACTGAGTTTACTAAATCAAGAGTCGTATCATACCATTTGTACGGTTGTACCATTACTAATGATTTATGACTCAACTTGTAGTAATTTGTATAAACTAGGCTGTCTCATGCAATGGTAGCTGTCTCTATTTTTGTCCCAAAAAATTGTAGTTCACATAGATGTGGTTACTTTCATATAAAAAGTCCAAGTACATTTTGAACAAGAAGATACTAGCTAGCTACAAGTACAACGCAATTGAGTATTCTTAGATAGCTAGCTAGCTAGCAACAAGTAAGTAAAAGGCACTTCGATCCCCTTTAAAATATAGAAATGCTCTAGTCAATGGATCGAGCAATTAAAAACCACAAAGTGCATATATAAATAAAACATTATGATCATGTATTAAAATTTCATGTTGCCATATTTTTCGGCTTAGTCGGTAGAGATTCTAAGATCTTCATTGAGGTTTGAAGAATCTAGATCAATAATATTGTTGGTTCATTGCATTTGTAAGAAAAAGACATTTGCTATAAGTTGGTTAGTCAAAACCTGGATCCAATCCTCTTTACACATTAGTCTATTCTCTTTCTGATCAATCATAATCTTAGGAGTACACACAATTTCGATAAAAGTTTGACTTGGACACACTTATATTGTAATTATTTATATAATTAGTGTTATAATTTAGGATTACGATTAATAGAGCTTACCAAACCATAGCTAGCTGTTTGAGTACGTATAGTACAATTGTGCACCAGATCTAAATTTCACTAACTGGCCATTCACGTTGTGCCAAGTGGCAAGTGTTCATCTTGCCATTGCCGCCATGCAAATATAACCTAGAATATGTAGACTGGTCTGGAAGTGGGGAGGCTTCCTTTTCCAACAATTCTTGAAAAGCTAGCTAGATACCAATTGCTGATATTAACATTCATCGCTGCAAATCACGTTGCCTGTGGATTTTAGCAACGAAGTAGACAAACGACAAAAGAATTACGCTTAAATAATGGTGCATATATATGGCATATACGTAATCCCTCAAAATTAACCAGTATATACACGTTCTCCAAACTCCAATGTCAATTTGATCATCTTAAAATCCTAAACCGCAAACAAAAGAATAACAAGTTTGAACGGAGATTGCGTTTCTTGATGTGATCTAGTACGCATGAGAAAAAAAATAGCTCAGCTCATTATTCAATAGGGATATTTTTCTTTGGCCAGAGAAAATGTTTGAGTTAACTCAATCATGAATATTACATATAATTTTTTCTGGAATTGCAATACCCTGAAATATTGGCTCGATGTCTCCTCAGCTTGTCTTAGTAAGAAACTATGAACTTTTTCCTAATAACAACATAAATTTGAAGATTTAGTCTTTACGATTTTATTTTGATAAAAAGAAAAGAAATAAGAAAAAAAGAAAAGAAAAAAAAGGAGTGTTTGCATGTCAAATCTTTCATTCTACATCTCTGAAAAACAGTAATTGAATCCAATTAAGAAGGAGAATGAATTAAACAGCTAGCACAACTTGGCAGACTTAGCTTGCTGCCCTTTTAATCTTCTATATACGACAGGAACAAGAAGTAAATAATTAATAAAGCTAGCTAGCTAGCAATGCATGCAGTGATACTTAATTGAATGTGTTGGGAGAGAAAGGGAGGGGAGGGGGGAGGCATGCGCTTTAATCAAGACATGGGGATGTAAGATAGGGTGAGAGTTGCCTGTTCATTTTCCGACAAGTAAACACAAGAAATCGTCTTTGTTCTTCCATTGCTAGGCAAAAGCTTAACCCAATTTGCCAAAAGCTAGTAAAAAAGTGACCAACCTTTCCTTCAAACCTTTGAACACTATGCAAATGCATATGAATTATCATCATGTATGCAAAACCCTTCTTCCTGCTCTCGCTCTGGTAATTTTTTTTCAATATTGAATCCAGTCAATCCACCAACCCAATAAGCTAGGCAACCATTAGGGAGTACCACACTTCCCGCTGACCATGTGATGTGGAATGAGTAACTCAGTGGGGGGACTTTTCTAGCTAATATTCCCATTAGGGATTTGTCCATCTCCCATCTCCACCCAAAAACTTCATTGAATATATCTTTCTAGCTACTATATACCCATTATTGGATAAGCTAGCTCTCATGATGCAACTGCAGCATCTCCACCACATGAATACCTCTAGCTCCAACTTCCTAGTCAACCCTGGCTCTTGGTATGATGGAATATATCACTAGGTTTATAGTTGAGTCATGAATCGAATAACTATTTTAAGTTACGCATGCCAAGCTAGCTAATCGTACGTTATAATGGAGGATTGGAGCCTATACATGATTTCTTCTGTATCACTAGCATGATGAAAGTAGGGTTTAGCATTTTGGTACAAGTCTTTTGAAGATCAAAAGTATTGATATGTTAAGGACTATACCACCCGGAATCCCGGATACGTTGACGCACATGTTTCAGGTCAATCTCAATTCGAGAATTAAATTCTAAGCTCACATTCTAGTAGTTTTACGTCATATAATTGATTCTTAATCATAACATTGAAGGTAAGTTGGCAGAACTCTGTTACATGTGAAATATTACTACGATTTGTATTATACGAAGGCGGAAAGGAGACATACAAAATTGCAACTATGACTTAGGGTTTCCCTTTTATGTTTCCTTTTATTGAATCGGAGCTTTTACTCTCGTCACATACCTTTCCTCCTCCGGCTAAAGTACTTTATACCCAAACAAACAAATCACCTTACGAGAAAAATTCAATTCCCCTCTCATAAACAATCAAACCGAAAGACCAAAACAACGGGGTGGCCCTCCGTTCCCCTCATCCATTTTTTTTTTCAAAAACAAACAGCTAGCATCTAAGAAAAAAGTGTTTTTAGCATCCAAACACACCACAAACAGTTTCAGATTCTATCAAACTCAGCGTTTGAGTCTCCAACTAGAAAAGACAAACCACCATATAACTCTCGAAAATCCTCACGCGCCGCTGCTGCATCTGGGTGAGACATTTCCACTCCAAAACACTCTCTTCGAGTCCGACTCTCCTTCTTTAGTTTCTTATTAGACCTATATGTAAAGCTCACAACACACCACGAGCTTAATTACATATTCACATCTCCATCTTCACCTTCTCCCTCCATTATTCCTCTATCCTCTGTCTCTCTGCAACTCACCACACTTAAATTATATCTCTCTCTTCTCTCTAGCAACTATCATTCCACTCACTCATCACTGCTCTCTTCAACATCTTGAATCTTCCTTCACATGGCACTCGAAACTCTGCTCCTCAGGGTTAAGACCGCCATCTCCCACAGCTTCGACGCAGTACGTCACACCTCCTCAACGCCGCACCATAACACCGCAAAGCCGTCGCGTAAATCAACAAACGTCGGCGTATTGGCGTTCGAGATCGCCGGCGTTATGTCGAAGCTCCTCCACCTCTGGCAGTCGTTATCTGACAAGAACATGATCCGCCTCCACAACGAGTCCATAAATCTCGAAGGAGTCCGCAAAATCGTCTCAAACGACGATGCTTTCCTCCTCGGCCTCGCCTGCGCCGAGCTCGTCGAGAATCTTAGGTTTCTGGCCAAGTCCATCGCCAGAATCAGCCACAAATGCAACGACGCCAATCTAAGAAGCTTTGACCGCTTGTTCAACGATTTTGCCAACTCGGGCCGGGACCCTTACAACTGGGTCATCAACTCGAAAGATATGGAATCAAAGAACAACAAGAAGCTTGACAGGTACGTCAACCTCACGGCGCAGCTGTACAGAGAAATGGACGAGCTCTCCGCACTGGAAAGTTCATTGAGGAAGGCCTTCAGAAGCGATGAGTACGACGCGTCGCTGAGCAAAGAGCAAAAGGTGTTGGATCTTCAGCAGAAGATAGTGTGGCAGAGACAGGAGATAAAGTATCTGAAAGACAGGTCTCTCTGGAATCGAAGCTTCGAGACTGTGACTTGGATTCTGGCCAGGTCCATTTTCACTATTCTAGCAAGGACAAAGCTGGTGTTCGGCATAGGACAACCTTCTTCTTTGCCTCGCAGCCTCTCAGCTTCGGCCACTGTCCACCCTTCTGATCAAGGTACGGCGTGTCGTTTCGTTTCGGGCCCATTGGTACGGGGCGCAAAACCACTAGAAGATTTTGATGAAGAGAGTACTATTGTTAAAGATGATTATTCTTCGGGTAACGGATTCTTCGAGTCCAACTCGAAGTTACTAAAGCCGCCGCCCAGTACTCTAGGCGCAGCGGCTTTGGCGCTTCACTATGCGAATTTGATCATAGTCATGGAGAAGATGATCAAGTTTCCACAAATGGTTGGGGTTGATGCTAGGGATGATCTATATACGATGTTGCCGACTAGTGTACGGTCGGCGTTACGAGCTCGGTTGAGAGGGGTGGGGTTCTCGGCGAGTGATCCGGTGCTTGCCGGAGAGTGGAGGGAGGCGTTGGGGAGGATCCTAGGGTGGTTGTCACCGCTGGCGCATAATATGATAAAGTGGCAAAGTGAGAGGAGCTTTGAGCAACAAAACATGGTGCCCAAAACAAATGTGATGCTATTGCAGACTTTGTTTTTTGCTAACAAGGACAAGACGGAAGCTGCCATAACTGAGCTGCTAGTGGGATTAAACTATATTTGCAGGTTTGAGAGGGAGATGACCGCGAAGGCATTGTTTGAGTGCAACAATTCCATTAATGGGTTGCTTAATTTGCAGAGTTCTAGCTAGACAATTAGGAAGATAAACATTTATCTTTTTTTGTAGCGTGTCACATTTTGGATTTCTGAAATTTTATCATATTGTTGATTTTCAATTTGAACTGCGTTTCAGATCATTGAGAGGGTTTGTTTTGTATCTAACCCTTTTCTGTAAATCATAAATAAATAGATTATAAATGTAAATGATTTGCTTCTTCAGAAATTTGCCAAGAAAAACAAGCAGGGACTTCTATTATAATTCATGCATGATCTTCTACCCATAAAGAATTAGTCCAAATCTTTTTAGATAATTAGTTGTTTGCCTTGTAGCATTTTGTTTGTTTGGTTACAAGCAGTTATATGAGAATCTTGGAACAGTACAATTGTATAGTTCTATCATTTATGGGGTAAGTGTAGGTTCTTTTTCGATTAAATTTCTAATCAGTTTATTATAATAAGGTGGGTATTATAATTAACCAGCATAGGCACATTAATATAGATTGATCTGGTTATTGTACTCACATAAAAAAATAATGCTCTAATCGGTCTATATCTGATCATTATGATTGGTATTAGTTTATCATAGATCATAAGCCGATTTACAAAAGTTATTAATTGTTCATAATTTGTGAATAAACTAGAATGATGGATCTAAAATATTTGCTCTATGTTCTTTGTTATTATTATTATTATTAATTTTTTTTGAATTGAGGTTTGAAACCTATCCTAACTAACCGGGAGGCTCAGTCCCGTGCCCGTTATTTATATTATAAAATAAATTTTGCTGCACCCTAATTAATCAACAGAATTAGCAAAATACATAAAAAAACTACGGGATCTACTACTGCTTTTGGCTTTGGATTTCTATTACGAGCATAAGAATATGGCTCTCGATCACTAGGCTTGAATGGATATTGTTGCCCGTTGCCTCTGTAGGATTTCCTGGCGTGCTAGAGAAACTGTCTTTACCTTTGCGTCTGCTGGTGCTACCTTAACTACTGCTGTTGGTGGGGATATGGATCCTTTCGAGGGTCTGCTATCAATGCTTTGACTAGGTAAATTTATGCTTCCGGGGTTAAAGTTCATAAGCATAATTGATTGCTTAAGTGGCTAGCTCTTAAACTGGCACGTTAATAGGATTCTACTACTCCTGCTTTTACCCTGTTGCTCGTGCCTAAGAACACTAGGTATGATTATGAACATCTCGAGAGGGGGATGTAATACCTGAACCCCAAGCAAGCATAGTAGCGTTACAATTATTCTGATAGAGAATATTCTGTATAAAAGTAGGAGTTTCATCTAAACAAAGATCCACAACATGATCTAAACTAACAAAGTGTGTCAATCTATTCGCTACACTATTTGCTTCACGATAAACATATCGAATTCTAATCCAATCAAAAACATGTAAATAATCCTTACAATTATCTAAAATACGACTAACCTCAGAGTTATCCTCCACTCGTTGGTTAAGAGCAGTAGCAAGAATAGCACAATCGGTTTCGAGTTCTTTGTTATATTCTTTATCTTTCGTAAAAAAATAGGGGCATACGTACTAGCTTTATCCTTTCACTAACTACTGACTATTAATCTTACGTACATATCTTGGCTAGCTACTGCAAACGCCAATGCCAATGGGACATTTGAACTAATTAGGTAATGGGAATCAACTTAACCATCATTTAGATTCCCACTCAAACACCGGATTAATCTATTGCCAAAAAAAGAAACATCAGATTAATCTAGCCCTTAATCTTAGCTTTATTGTGACATTTTTATGTTTTCGTCATTATTTTTAATAACAATTTTAACTATATAAAATTTCTTTTATGTGGCCTTCAAAAAAAAAAAAAAATCTTTTATGTGTTTTGGGCCCAGCTAATACCATAGAATAGGTTGATGCAATTGATCAATCATGTAAATCCAGAAGGTACTCCATGATCACCTGAGTATATATAAACTAACCACTCGCATGTGAACATGTGAGAGGCTTATCAGCCTTGAGTCCCTTGCCTTTCGGCCAGGGCTGTATAGCCATGCCAGTACTAAAAGCCAAACAGATAGACAACAAGAGTATCGTGAGGATTATAAACAGATAACAAGTCTTTTGTTCCTGTCCAGTATAGTATTCCGGCCAGTTGTTTATTTTATAGTTTCAACAGCTTTTTCTCTCTGAATTTGTTATCACATCACGCATTATCGTTTGTGTGATCTCTACGGTAGAACTGATTAGAACTAGAATATAATTAAATACAACAAGCGAACACATGAAAATTAAAATTTGGGTTCCATCATGATACGGCTAAACGAGTTTTGTTTTTTTTTTTTTTTGAAAGGGGTGCAACACAAATTCTTTAGTAGTACTAGACTAAAAACACTACTTTTTAACGTTAATCTTGGGCCCAATTGTATTTTGGGCGTTCATACAAATAGGAAGAGAGCTATGCCGAAATGCGGGGGCACGTGGCTTCACTCTCTGCTCTGATTACCATCGTTTCATAACCAGATACTCCACACTGTAAGTCTCTATCCAGCCAATAAACAATGGCGATTTGATTTTGTTCTCAGAGCAATTGATATCATTGACATTGAATCATAAATCCACTTCTGGAATCTATACTTTCCCTAATTGGGAATTGTAATTAGTTGTTTTTAGTGTGAGTGTGATCTTATTATCAATCTTACTAGGTCAACCAGAGATGTCATTTTAATCTTATCGACTGAATTATATGTTGCTAGATTGTGTTACCTTCCAAATGTTGTCTCATCATGAGATGCTTTAGTAATAAAATTCTGTTTTCAACTCGATCTTTTGCATACTTTAGCAGGCTTTACCTAGGTTAATATCTAGTTCTGGTTAGTTAATCACATCTGGATTTACAGTCTTGATACTTCATGTCATGTGTAAAGTTTACACCTGGAGTTTGATATAGTGTTGCAAATCACAGCTAGCAGCAATGGCAGCTTGTTTTTTTTTTTTTTTTTTTTTTTTTTTTTTTTTTGAGAAGAAAGTAAATCCATTATTAATTAAATATATTACAAGGAACAACCGTTTGTGGAATCAAACCACAAAACATATTCCAAACCAGAACCATAGTCATGGGACCACCAGAATGAATGATGTCCATGAGCCAAACAAGCCCAATCCCCGACCACCTTTTACGCCCATACAAGCGGGCTACAATGAGTAACAACCAAACTCTAGTGTAACGATACAACTCTGTAGCCAACATGACGATGAATTGCATCACCCGTTCAGACATCGTGTCCCAAAACAGCCAGACCACGTGTAAAGGTAATTTATCGTCATGTTGAAAAACAGGCAGCTTGGCCAACAGACCGAGCCATAGAGATGGAACTACAGAATGACCATGACACCATAACAATGGCATCGACGCAACACAGATACACCCAAACCCCCGCTCAACAGAGGGGGGACTTATTTTCAATCAAGCAACAACTAGAAACAAACAGCAACAGGCCAAACTGACAACAACAAATAACACCAAAAAGGCCCGAGAACATTGCCACGGCCCAAAGCCTATTTCCCCTCGCAAAGACCATGCGTAGCAAACAACCACCCTCGCCGTTGGCAAGCCTTATCGCCACCAAACCGCTGCCATGCAGCAATAAGCCGCCATGCCAAATCCTTCCGTAGCAGCACCGCCTTGTCACGCCATAGCCAGCCCTTACACCAGACAGCCCACCACCAAACGATTTCAGACCAAATCAGAGACAGACCTTTTCGAGATCTCCACTATCTCGATCAGATCTGACTCGCCACAGCCACAACCCATGGAGGATCGATGACGCTAGAAACCACCACCGGAAAGCCTAAAATCGCCGCTGTTACACCACAACCACCGCCCCCGATTCGAGAAGGACAAATCTAGATCGGTTCGTACCACTCAAAAACAGAGAAACAACCACCCTCCTTGAACCACACCGCTGCCCTGAAAGCCTGCAACATCTCCGAAACATCAATCCTCTCCCGGTCGAAACACAGCGGCAGGAAAGCCTGCCGTGTTCGGCCGGGAGAGAAACACTCATCGACACTCTAGCAGATTGTTTTGATTAGCAGCTTGTTTTGATTAGTAGCTTAAGATGACACAAAGTCACAAACACTCTGTTAAAACCCATTGAATTGTAGGAGTGATACCATTATCCATATGAATGAAATATCAACTAGATGCAATACATTTGAAACGCCCATGCAAGGAATCATTTGATATCCATATATGTTTTTATTCCTTGTTCAACTCAAATCTTGATAAGTCATAGAATGCAATAGCCTGCACAAGCAATTTGGCCTTATAATTTTATCAGAATGAATAGATTTGAATCACCCATCCAACTTGGTGGAACTAATGGGGGATTAGTTCATTTGCAAATAAACTGATTTCAATCATTTTCTTCTCAGATTTAGTTTTTGTTTCAATACTTGAGCAGCATATGTATTATATATATACAATATAAGTCACCTAAGGGAGGAACAACAATAATAGATGAATAAAAAAATCAAATACAGGATTGAGGATGTGAAACGCTCTGAATGGCAGGGCATTAAAAATGGTAGTTGTCCAGCTAGATACAAAACTAAGAAATTGAATTTCATTTTGACAGCTACATATATTTGAAATGCCATTATACAGCTTGTTGAAGGAAGGCGACATGATATGTGCCTCTTCAAACTAGGATTTAGTCGTAGAGTTGTAATAGGAGTAGGTTATAGATTTCCTAGTTATATTCGGATTCTATTACCTTTTATGTACTCTGTAAATCCCTATATATAGGGCTCATATTATCAATAATACACACAATTCTCTCTGCGATTTCTATTCACGTAAACACGTTATCAACATGAGCCCTAACGCTAGCCCGAAAAGCCTAAAAACAAAAACCCTAAACCCATTTCACTAAAAATCTGCTGCAAGCCACCGCAAGCCTTAGCCCGAGCTAGGCACACCGCCAGCTTACCTCGCGCCTACCTCAGCTTTACAGCCCTGCATACCTGCATTGCAGTCCTTTCCTAGCCCTCCTACCCCTGGGCTCATTGCTCCCCTTGCACACATCCGTGCCTGCATTCTAGCGCGCTACTGCCAGTGTCCCAGCACACCTGCGGCAACCCCCCACAAGCTCTGCAACCTTCCTTCCGCAAGCCCTTGCAGCCCTACAACCTGCCTACCGCCAGCCTACCTCCGTGCTCCTGCAGCCTCTGCCCAACACCTCGGCAGCAGCTAGCCTTAGCTGCTGCCCCGTAACGCACCTGCAGCCTCGCAACTCATAGCAGCCACTGCTGCCCCGCTCATCCGACACCGCTGCAAGCTTTGCTCCATCACGCCTGAATCAACACGCGCGTGGCTCAAGCCCCTAATCAACAAGTAAGTTTTTATGATTAAAAGTTCTTGCTTTCTTGTCTTTTAAATTTCTTTATTTTTCTTCGGGGATTTGAAAACTTCCCTTCTCCTCCATCCCACCTTTCTACAACGTGGGTTCGAATATTTAATAAAGCGAAATTATGGGGATTCACGCTAAACAAACTAAGAGCGTTCGTAATCAATGAACTAAAAGTGTTCATTCGGACTAAGAGTGTCCGCAAGCATCAATTTGTGACTATATTAAACATCATTGTTTGGTGTAATCCAAATATTCTTGGAAATTGATTTCTTGATAGCATAGCTAGGAAATCTTATTATTTTTGTTTTCGTGGAAGTTTAGCTCCGAAACTAATATTTCTCCTCTTCTTATTTTCAGGATGTCGAATGAATAAAGACTCGACTTTCCCATGCTTGACTCAACATGCTTGGAACACCATAGCTAGGTAACTGATGTTGAGAACCACCTCACTTCAAAGGGAATACTACCCATAATCCAGACACCTAACCCGGATCTCGTGTTCGTACGAACACCTACAAAACATGCTCAAGCTATTATCCTGATGCGACGTCATATGGAAAAATCACTCAAATTGGAGTACATGTCGATCAAGGATGCAAGAGAGCTATGAGTAGCACTACAGGAGCGTTTTGGCAATATCCAAGATTCCCTCTTCCCTGACTTGAAGGTTTAATGGAGCAATCTGTGCTTCGCCGACTTCAAGTCCGTTGCTGAATATAATTCAGAAGCTCTTCGCCTACAATCCATGTTAAGATTTTGTGGACAACCCATCACAGAGTAAGAGCTAATTGAGAAAACTTTCTCCACTTTCCCCATCTCAGCAATTTTGGTCTCAAAGCAATATCATACCGAGGTTAATGCTGGACGGATCACGAGGTTTCATCAGTTATCAGTGTTATGTCTGCAGCTGAGAAACATGATAACATACTCATGAAGAATTATAATTTAAGGCCCATTGGAACTAATAGCGTTCATGAAGCGAATTATAATGCACCTAAAGGAGGGCGCAAGGAGCAGAACCCTAAGAATAAGGGATATGATCGAGGGACGTATGGGTCTATATAACCGCCATAACAAGGAAGGAAACTGCAAATTTGGTGCAGATACATGTGGTGGCAACGCCACATGTGGGAGAGGTGGACATGGCGCCATGGGTCATGGTGGTGGCGCCAACCCTCCTAGGGAGCGTCCACAACATGCACCTCAATTAAAGGGAGGAAACCACAGTGACGTCTGTCATCGATGTGGGTCAAGTGAGCATTGGTTCAAGCGATGCAAGGCAAGCACCCAAATAGTTGCACGATACAAGGCAAGCGCCCAACTAGCTACACGATACAAGGAGTATAGGGACCTGAGGGAGCAAGAAATGTACCTTTCCGAAGAAGAAGAACATGGTGTAGATGTCAATCTCACTATAGAGGACTTCAAAGCTGAAGATGAAGTGCACAAGGATGCTGCAGACTTTGATTAGAATAGTCCTTTTTATTTTCTAAGAATTATGTAACAGCAATATGCCTTAGTCAATAAATGACAATTGTATTAACTCTTTCTCATGTGGCGCATCCAATGAAGTATGATGTTTAGGAAAGTAATTAAGATAGTGGTACTTAAGAGAGCCTCGCTCCACCAACATCTCACTACTTTCCTGGTCATATCTTATTGGAGTTACCAAATGGATTGAGTACTACGATTTGTCTAAGTTTGATTTATTTATTTATTTTGGATTAGACTTTGGAAATTTTTATGTAATCATTGGTTATTTTTCCTTATTAATAAAGCATCGCATTATTATTGAATGTCATGGACATGTTTTAATTCCGAACTTTATTATTTTTCAGTATGTTTTCAAGAGAGTTGGAATGCCTTGTTGATAGTGGCACCACACATACTATATTGCGACATAGGTAACTATTTCTATGGATGACGCCTAGTCGATCTTCAGTGACTACGATGGCTGGACCATCACAATTGATTCATGGTCGAGGACCAGCTCAATTTATGTTGCCAAATGGCACAAGTCTTAATGCCACCGAAGCTCTATATGCTCCTAGGGCTGGAAGAACCCTATTGAGTTTTAAAGATATAAGAGCCAATGACTTTCATGTGGAGACACATTGTGAGAATAGACAAGAGTTCATTTGCATCACCTCTAATGACTACAGACATAAACAATTATTAGAGAAACTTATATGTCGCTCTAGTGGGTTATATACAACCACTATTCGAGTTATTGAATCCAACCATGTCATGATAGATGACTTATGGGATTCTGACACATATAGGCTTTGGCATGACCGTTTGGGACACCCAGGTCGTGACATGATGATCCGCATACTAAAGACTTCACACGGACATCCATTTTTCAAAACGAAAAGAAGTGAGAACGGAAATTCGGTCCAAGGAATGGCACTTGAGCCTTATGGCGCCATACATATGCAAGACCGGCCATCAAGGGCCGGCGCCGCCTACCCCTTGCAGCCCAAAAGTGGTATTGACGCCACCAATGCCTCATTGGTTCCTTTTTCTACTTCTAAAGTCAATTGTGACTTTTTGGCTCAACCAGATTCTTCTATGGTTGCTTCTAGAGCCCATCTTTCGTTTTGCAAAGCCTACTCTTTAGCAAAATTAGGATCAAGACCATCCTATTCAAAGGACACTAAAGAAAATATATCATTCTTGCAAAGGATCCAAGGTGATATTTGTGGACTTATCCAACCAACTTGCAGACCATTTAAATATTTTATGGTGTTGGTTAATGCATCAACACGCTGGTCACATGTCATGCTCTTGTCCACAAGAATTGTTGCATTTGCTAAAATCCTAGCACAAATCATTAAATTAAGGGCTCATCACCCTGATAATCCCATTAAGTCAATTCATCTTGACAATGTTGGAGAGTTTACATCAAAAACTTTTGATGACTATTGCATGTCCATTAGGATTGAGGTTGAACACCATGTTCCTCATGTTCACACCCAAAATGGTCTAGCAGAAGCAGCCATTAAAAGACTTCAAATGGCTGTAAGAGCATTGGTTATGCGCACCAATCTCCCTATTTCTGCTTGGGACTATGCAATATTGCATGCAGCTGTGCTCATTCGTCTGAGGCCTACCGCCACTCAACCATTTTCTGTGTCCCAAATGGTTACTGGATATGAGCCTGACGTCTCACACTTACGCGTATTTGGGTATGCAGTTTATGTGCCAATTACGCCGCCACAGCGCACCAAAATAGGTCCTCAAAGATGATTAGGCATTTATGTTGGATATGACTCTCCAACCATTATCCGCTACTTAGAATCCTTGACAGGTGATCTATTTACCGTTAGATTTACAGATTGTCACTTTGATGAGATAGTCTTCCCGTCGTTAGGGGGTGATAAGAACAATAATGTTCAACATGAACGACAGGAATTGTTATGGTATGTCCCCATTTTGTCTCATCTTGATCTCCAAACCGCACAGTCTGAAATTAAAGTACGGAGAATTCTCGATCTTCAGAACGTAGCAGACTCGATGCCTGATGTATGTTCTGATATCGCTAAAGTGACAAGATCACACATACCTGCTGCAAACGTGCCTGCAAGGATTGATGTCCCTAAAAATCATGGACATGGCGCCGCCCCTAGGGGTATTGGGCACGGCGCCGCCACCACTAATGGTGATGGTAATGTGGCTTAGGCTGGGCTCCTAGCAAGGAAACGTGGGAGGCCCAAAGGTTCGATGGATTCTCGCCCAAAAAAGAAAGCGAGTTTGGCACAAAAAGATCCATTAATCATCGATACAAATAGCCCGTCTCATGAAGATATTCCGGATTATGGTTATGTCCAAGAGACATCATTGAGGGACGCTCCAATGTTAGAACCAACTCCAAAGAATATAGAGATCTCCATGAATTACACTAATGTACATGAGACGTTGAATAGAGATTCTATTATCCTTGATGATGTGTTTGCATACTCTATTGCTCAAGGAATTATAGAACATGATGATATCGAACCTCGCTCCATTGAAGAATGTCAATGAAGAGCAGATTGGCCTACATGGAAAGATGAGTTCCAGGTTGAATTGGATCTATAACGCTGACACCTCCAAATATAAAGACTATTGGCCATAAATAGGTCTTTGTTAGAAAGCATAATGAGAAAAATGAGGTTGTTAGATACAAAGCCCGCCTTGTGGCACAAGATTTCTTATAACGCACTAGAATCGACTACGAGGAGACATATTCTCTCGTAATGGACGTTATAACGTTCTACTACCTTGTTAGTTTGGTAGTTTCTGAAAAACTTGATATGCAGCTTATGGATGTAATTACAGCATTTCTCTATGGGGATCTAGATTCAATGATATATATGAAGGTTCCAGATGGACTTCAATTACCCAAATCAAGTGGCTCTAAACCATGGAGGGCATTTTCCATAAGATTGAAACGCTCACTATATGGATTAAAACAATCCGGACGAATGTGGTATAACCGTCTAAGTGACTACTTAATTGGGAAGGAATATGTCAATAATGAAATATGCCCATGCATGTTTATTAAAAGGACAAATTCAGATTTGCAATTGTAGCAGTTTATGTTGATGGCATGAACCTGATTAGAACTGTAGATGAGTTAAAGGAAACTGCTAAATAATTGAAATCCGAATTTGAGATGAAAGATCTTGGGAAAACACGGTTTTGTCTCGGATTAGAACTCGAGCACTGTAGTGATGAGATTATGATCTATCAGTCAACATACACTGAAAAATTACTGAGGTGTTTTAATGAAGATAAAGCAAAGCCTGTGAGTACTCACATAATCGGTAGTAGTCTTGAGCCCGGAAAAGATCCGTTTCGTCCAACGGATGAGGACGAAGACTTATTAGAGGTTGAAGTGCCCTATCTAAGTGCAATAGACACATTATTGTACTTAGCTCAATGCACAAGACCAGATATCTCATTCACAGTAAACTTGTTAGCTCGACATAGTTCTACGCCAACACGCCTCCATTGGATTGGTGTAAAGACAATTTTTCGATACTTGAGAGGTACGATTGATACGGGCTTGTTTTATCCCTATAGAGAGATGAGAAATGACGGAAATTTGGAATCGGACCCCAGAAGGCAAAACATCAATTTCAGTAATGTAGCCGTCGACGCCACTACCCAAGGTAGCTGATGTCCTACTCCTCCTCCCCTCCATCAAAATGAAATTGATGTCTTGATAGGTTTTGCTGATGCAGGGTATCTTTCTGACCCTCACAAAGGTCGCTCCCAAACGGGTTATGTCTTTACCATGGGAAGCAATACGATATCTTGGAGGTCTACAAAACAGACCCTTGTTGCTACTAACTCAAATCATGCAAAGATTATCGCTCTACATGAAGCTGTGCGAGAATGCATATGGCTAAGGTTTGTAATTAGACATATTCGAGGAACTTGTGGTTTGAAGTCTACTACAGGTGAACTTGCATTTATGAAGATAATGCAGCTTGTATTGAGCAAATGAAATTAGGTTTCATAAAGGGCGACAACACCAAGCATATATCGCCCAAGTTCTTTTACAATCAGTAACAACAAGCACTTCTAAATATTGAAGTGAATCAAATCCGATCAAAGGATAATGTACCGGACTTATTTACTAAGTCGTTACCTAAATCCACATTCGAGAAACATGTTAAGAGCATCAAATTAAGAAAGTTATCTGAACTCCCATGATTGTAACAATCAAGGGGAGGTATGATGTCTACATGTTTGATCTCGAAGAGTGAAGGAAGTGTTGTGCTCTTTTTGTCCTTTGACCAGGGTTATTTTTGTCCCACATGGTTTTTGTTACCTGGCAAGATTTTTAGTGAGACAACAATCAAAGCGTCATCACCAAGTTTGAGCTGCACAAGGGGGAGTGTTGAAGGAAGTCGACATGATGTGTGCCTTTTTAAACTAGGGTTTAGTCGTAGAGTTGTAATAGGAGTAGGGTATAGATTTCCTAGTTATATTCGGATTCTATTACCTTTTATGTACTCTTTAAATCCTTAATATAGGGCTCCTATTATCAATAATACACATAATTCTCTCTGCGATTTCTATTCACTTAAACACAGCTGATATTGTTTCTGTTGATACAAAATCAAGAATGATTGATAACCAACCTCCCGGAAAGAAGCATTCTTTGAAAATCCAAATTCATGGTGTATTGTGTTTGAATATTTGGAGCTGATCTTGTTGATTACAAAAACAAATAGCCTTCCCATGGTAGGATAACATCTGCAATGTATTTATAAGAATGAAGAGTATAATAAGATGGCCATATTTCTTACTGGAAGCTTTAATTTAGATAACACCATTTAAGTTAAAACTACCTAGTTAGTCTGAATAGTCTCTCATTCTCATTCTCAGCATGTGGAATTGTGGAAAAGGATGTGCTCAACAGTTTCCTGTATAAGCAGAACTGGAGATGGAAGAAATAAAAATGTTAAAACAGTTTGAGGAAAGTTTGAGAAGAGCAATATGTTGTTATCCTATCAAAAGACCCAGCAGAGTTGATGACTTGATCAACAACTGGACTTCAGTGGCTTGATTAACAGGACTAAGAGTGCTTCAACATGTTATTATTTTCCCTCTGCTTTGCTGAATCGTAATGTGTGTGTGTGTGTGTGTGTGTGTGTGTGTGTGTGTGTGTGTGTGTGTGTGTGTGTGTGTGTGTGTGTGTGTGTGTGTGTGTGTGTGTATAACATTAGGATCAATATGGATGTTGTCAGAAATTAGAAGTACCTAGAATTGAGAATCCAAATGTTTATGCTCTTGGTACTATGAAGCAAATGAATTGATAAGAATGAAGAGTATAAGAAGATATTCTTATTTCTGACTAGTGAAAGCTTGATTTGAGTCTTCTCTTATGTCAATATGTGCAGGAAGGAAAATGATGTGATCAAGAGTTATGAGCATAAGCAGACCTGCCGATGGAAGTAATAAAAAGTTAAAACAAAGGAAAGTTTGACGAGGTTCAACAAGTTCCCTCGCTTTTCTACATATTTGATAAACATTATCATCAACGCAAATGTTGTCTGAAATTACAAGTACATGGAAACCACTAGATCCAAAGTTGTCTCTTATATGGTATGGCCATCAATTTCTACCTAAGGGATGTGTGCTATCTTGGGTCGATATTATCCTTTGCATCTCTCTTCAAGTAGAGGACAACCCCAAATTTCAAGGCACTGTTGGGAAAGAAGGGCTGTCTTAATACAAGGCCAATGGATAATTGGTTATCTCATGATCTAACTTTTCTCACATTTCGTGTGATTTACGGAATAATAACAAATAAACAAAAGAAGACACAATATTTAATGAGGTTCAACAAATGTGCCTACGTCCTCGGGGCAGTAGTAATACTCTCTTCCACTATATAAATAATGAGATTACAAGGCAATCTCACTTTGGTGACTAAACTTCACCAAAGTGGTAACACACACTCTATCTCTGAAGATGAATTTTCTTCTCACTCATCTCTCAAGTGAGAATCTCACTACTATCTCAAGCTCTATTAGTTTGGAATGACTCTTGCCTTGGTTTTTTTGCTACAACCTTACATGCCTATTTATAGGCAATTGGGTTCATGGATATGACATGCAATTGGAAGCAAAGTCAAGTTTTCTTCCAAGTTTGGCATGCCTCACTTCAAAGATGGTTTGCTACCTACCTTCCAAGATGGCTTGCTATCTACCTTCTTTGAATTTTCCAACTCATGCTTTCCTCATGTGGTAAATCACCATATGGATTTCCTCCTCCATTATGGAGGGACTGCCGATCAATCTCCCCCTCCCGACTTAGATGGAGGGATGCGTCAATCCTGACGCGCTTATGCAAAACTCAAACTTGTCATTTGGTAAGGATTTCGTCATCATATCTGAACTATTTTTATCTTTGTGAATCTTCTCAAGCTGTAGTTGCTTGGCTTCTAGCACATCATGTATCTAGTGATACCTCACTTAAATGTGCTTGACTTCGAGTGAAAACTCAAATTTTTACTCAGATGAATTGCGCTTTGACTATCACAATGCAGAACATACTTTTGTTGCTTATGACCCAATTCATGTAGGAATTTCTTCATCCACAAAATTTCTTTGCAGGCTTCCATAGCTGCTATGAACTCCGCTTCTATAGTTGACAAAGCAACACATTTTTGTAGCTTTGATTTCCATGAGACAGCTCCCCCTAAAAATGTAAAAATGTAATCAGGTATCCTGATGTAGACTTTCTTGAGTCAACATCTTCAGCCATATCTGCATCTGTATAGCCTATTAGTTCAGGCTTCCCACTTCCAAAGCATAAACCCATTTTGGAAGTACCTTTGAGATATTTAAGAATCCACTTCACAGCATTCCAATGCTCTTTACCTGGATTAGACATAAATCTGTTAACAACACTAACCGCGTGTGTTATGTCTAGTTTTGTACACACCATTGCATACATCAGGCTTCCTACCGCTGAGGCATATGGCACCTTCACCATTTCTTCCTCCTCTTTCTCACTTGTAGGACTCTGCTTCGAGCTGAGAAGTGACTAGCAAGTGGAGTAGCAACTGACTTTGCTTTCTCCATGTGGAACCGCTCCAATACCTTCTCGATATATTTTTCTTGTGATAACCATGGCTTCCCATTTTGTCTATCGCGGGTAATATTCATACCAAGAATCTGCTTTACTGGTCCCAAGTCTTTCATAGCAAAAGACTTACTGAGCTCTTTCTTCAGTTTGCTAATCTTGTCACCATCTTGTCCTACGATCAACATGTCATTAACATACAAGAGTAGTATGATGAAGTCACCTCCTGAGAAATTCTTCACAAATACGTAATGGTCTAAAGTTGTCTTCTGATATCCTTGCTCAATCATGAAGGAATCGAACTTCTTGTACCATTCTCGCGACGCATGCTTTAGTCAATACAAATTCTTTTTCAGTTTGTAGACTAGATCTTCCTTGCTTTTGACTTTGAATCCTTCTGGCTGCTCCATGTAGATTTATTCTTCAAGGTCACCATGTAGGTCTTCACGTCAAGTTGTTCAATCTTCAGATTTAAACTTGCAGCCAAACCAAGTACCGCCTGGATAGATGTCATCTTCACCATGGGCGAGAAAATTTCTTCAAAGTCAATTCCTTTTTTCTGATTGAAGCCTTTAACGACTAGTCTTGCCTTGAATCTGGGTCGTGAGCTAATCTCCTCAGTCTTCAATCTATACACCCATTTGTTTCTGAGTGCTCTCTTACCTTTCGGCAACTCCACCAGCTCATAATTCTGGTTCTCATGCAAGGACTTAATTTCTTCTTGCATGGCTTCTAACCACTCCCCCTTGTGGTCATCTGTCAGAGCTTCTTCATAAGACTCTGGCTCGCCTCCATCTGTGAGAGTAAAGAACTCATGTAGAGGGTATCTGTTTAAGAATCTGTGTTCCCTGACTGATCTTCGAGGGGTCGGTGCCTCTTCCTCATCATTAGTTGCATCATCAACTGGATCATTAATCATCGGGTCATTTGCTGCATCACCGACGTCTTCGGTATCTCTCCGGCCATCTTAGTTTGTCTGGATTGTTTAGGCTTCTCAGTCTTCTGAGTATCTTCGATGTTTAGGTCTTTGAAGAAGACAACATCTCTGCTTCTGACAATCTTCTTATTGACAAGATCCCACAGCCTGTATCCATATTCTTCATTTCCATATCCTAGAAATATGCATTCTTTTGACTTGCTATCGATTTTTGATATTTCATCTTTGGGAATATGAACAAATGCTTTACAGCCAAATACCTTCAAATGATTGTATGAGACGTCCTTTCTGTCCAAAACCTATTTGGCATGTCACCATTTAATGGAGCTGAGGGAGAAAGATTGATCACATCAACAGCAGTCATTAGAGCTTCACCCCAAAAGCTCTTCGGTAGCTTAGCATGAGATAACATTGTTCTAATTCTTTTAATAATAGTTCTGTTCATCCTCTCGGCCACTCTGTTGTGCTGAGGAGTCTTTGGAACAGATCTGTCATGCCCGATTCCGTTACTTTTGCAATAGTGTCTGAATGCCCCCATGTACTCTCCCTCGTTGTAGGTGCGAATGCATTTCAATGTCTTGCCTGTTTCTCGTTCAACTTTGGCATGGAATTGCTTAAATACTTCGAGCACTTGATCTTTAGTTTTCAGTGCATAAACCCATACCTTCCTGGAATGATCATCAATGAAGGTGACAAAGTATCTAGCACCTCCTAGAGTACTGGTGGTCATAGGACCACACACATCAGAATGTACAACAACCAAAACATTGGATTTCCTTGGTGTAGGAGAACGATGGAATGAAGCTCTATGTTGATTTCCAGCCAAGCAATGCGTACATGGTTTTAGAGGCATATCTTTAACATTGACACAAGTTAATACCTCTCTTTTGGCTAGAACAGTAAGTCCCTTCTTGCTGATATGACCGAGCCGCTTATGCCATAGCTCGATCGGGGAATCTTCTCGGAGTGTAACTGGATACCCACTACAGATTTTTGCATACGTCATGTAGAGAGTGTTCTCTTTCCTCCATCTGGCTAGAATTTCTGGACCATTATTGAGCCTCTACTTTCCACCACCAAAGACACTTGTGCAGCCTTCATCATCAAGTAATCCTGTGGAGATCAGGTTGAGATGCATGTCTGGAACATGTCTCATATCCTTGAGAACCAAGCAATGGCATGCGTTGGTTTCAAGGGAAATATCTCCCATTCCCATGATCTTGGATCGCTTATCATTTCCCATCCTGACATTATCAAAATTTTCAGTATTGTAGGATGTAAAGAACTCCCTTCGTGAGGTTACATGAAATGATGCACCAGAGTCGATGATCCAACATGTATCTTGAGATGTCAAATTAACATGACCCTCTCCATAAATGATAAGACCTCTTCTTTGTATGAGGTAGTAAAAGCTGTGTCTTTGACACCACCTTTCTCATCCTGCTCTCTCCTGAGCCTCTTGCAATACCTCTTTATGTGGCCTTTTCCACCACAGTGAAAACATTCGATGTCCTTTTTTGGGCTGAACTTGCCTTTTGACCGATCTTTCCCTTTGCCTCGATTGTGGAATTTTCTACTACTTCCACGGTTGTTAGTGACGAGGGCTTCTGACTTGATCGATATTCCTTGTTCCTTCCTCCTTGCTTCTTCATTGAACATGTTGTCTTTTACAGTGCACAATGTGTCCCAGCTATCTGGCAACGAGCTTAGTAACAATAGTGCTTGCAACTCATCATCAAGCACCATCTTCATATTCGTCAATTGATTCACCATGTCTTGGAAGTCGCTCAAGTGTTCCGAAATACTTTGACCATCCCTGTACTTTGTGTTCACCAACCGCCGAACGAACGAGGCTTTGTTTTGTGCAGTCTTTCTCTCGTACATGGACTCTAACTTTGTCCATATTGAGTATGCATTGGTTTCCTGTGCTACATGATGAAAAACATTTTCATCAACCAATTGATGAATTCCTGCAACAGTTTTTCTATTTAGGATGCTCCAGTCTTTGTCAGTCTTGCTTGCTGGCTTCTCTCCACCATTTTGAAGAGGCTCGTACATATCCTTGCAGTAAAGGATGTCTTCCATTCTGGGCTTCCAAATGGAGTAATTCGATGAAGTCAACTCAACCATTGTTGTTGCTGATGACGACGACTCCGCCATCTTGATCACCACGAGATGCCACGAACAATAAGCGTCGGGCTGTGAAACCACTTGTTGGGAAAGAAGGGCTGCCTTAATACAAAGCCAATAGATAATTGGTTATCTCATGATCTAACTTTTCTCGCATCTAGTGTGATTTGCGGAATAGCAATAAATAAACAAAAGAAGACACATTATTTAATGAGGTTCGGCAAATGTGCCTACGTCCTCGGGGCAGTATTACTCTTCCACTATATAAATAATGGGATTACAAGACAATCTCACTTTAGTGACTAAACTTCACTAAAGTGGTAACACACACTCTATCTCTCAAGAGAAATTTCATTCTCACTCATCTCTCAAGTGAGGATCTCACTACTATCTCAAACTCTATTAGTTTGGAATGACTCTTGCCTTGGTTGTTTTTGCTACAACCTTACATACTTATTTATAGGCAATTGGGTTCATGCATATGACATGCAATTGGAAGCAAAGTCAAGTTTTATTCCAAGTTTAGCATGTCTAACTTTAAAGATGGTTTGCTACATACCTTCCAAGATGGCTTGTTATCTACATTCTTTGAATTTTCCAATCCATACTTTCCTCATGTGGTAAATTACCACATGGATTTCCTCCTCCATTAAGGAGGGACTACCCATCAGGCGCGGCCCTCCTCTGGAATGGTTTTAAGCTTTGGACACTTGGAGATGTTAAGAATTTCAAGAGAGGTGAGGAATTGAAAGCCTTTGCTCAGTTTCTTTAGATTTGGGAAGTTTCTAATTCTTAATTCAACAAGAGATCCGGGAAGCAGCATCTCCTTCTCCTTCGAATTCTCACCAGGTGGAAAGGACACCAGACCTGGATCATTTTCACTATAGATCCAAAATACTCTCAAAGCGGTGAGTGTGCAACTCTTGAGATTCCATCAACGCCTTACAATTCTTGATCCTGAAAATTGTAAGTGATGTTAGGTTGGGGGTCAAGGAAGTAGCAGCCAAACCTTCACAGTAAGGAAAGGACACCAGACCTGGATCATTTTCACTATAGATCCAAAATACTCTCAAAGCGGTGAGTGTGCAACTCTTGAGATTCCATCAACGCCTTACAATTCTTGATCCTGAAAATTGTAAGTGATGTTAGGTTGGGGGTCAAGGAAGTAGCAGCCAAACCTTCACAGTAATCAATACTCAATTTCTCAAGATTAGTAGTGTGCATCTTAAGATGTCCGGCTCGACATTTACTAATTTCATTTCTATTCTAGGAACTGAGAGGGGTCTTCTGATTCATATGCAAGTTTCAACGATTTGCAAACAACTGATCAGTTTGCACCAAATTGTTAAAGGAGCTTTTGGAGAATGCATGATTTGGCCTGGACGGAAGAATGAATACGACTGTAGAAGTGTGCCCCTCATGCTGCCTGTTGAGAAAATTGCCGCTCTGTCACTTTGTTTACAGGGTGACTAGTGACCACATTTTGATACCAGTGACTGATGTGCTGCCACTGGTTTTAAAGTTTAATTTTCTTTACTAGTGGAGAGATTGTTATAATATTGCCATGTCATTGCTTGTTGCTAATGCCACTGGAGATTTGGGTGAAAGCCACTTTTGCATTTCATTTTCTTAAAATTGATGTATCTGCACAACTGCAAAGTTTGATGGATTTGGGTTTCAGGATTTGTGTTGATTGGGCGCCATTAATTAATGCGTATGACTGTTATAATTTATAAACTAAATAATTCAAACTTTTTTATTTTAGAGAACAAGGTTATGAACTACTATTGTGCTGGAGTCTTTGAAAATGCCTTGTCCCAGGCAGTACAGGGTATTGGTGAAATTGATAGCTTTGCTTGTTATTGGCCAGAAAATATCTGAGTTCTTTCCCTGTGAAGGGAATTGGTGAATTTCTTACAAGTTTTCAGTACAACGAACAAGAGCTTTTGCAGCTTTGAAGCACAACATAACATTGATAGTTGGCACCTCCATTAAACAACAGAAAGGCGAAGAACAAAATCCCCCGCTCATTGCTCTGTCTACTCTTATTCCTTGAGTTTTAATGTCTATCGACATCGACATCTGCATATCTAATCTGAGAAGTGTGTGTGCCAGAAATTTATTTAAGACATTCATCTTGCTGAAATGAGGAATGAAAGACATTTATATGATAAAATACAAAAATCAACACATTGTCAGCAAATCAACAACTGCAGAAAGAAGATGGAAAGAATGAAGTTTCAATTGAATTGAAGATAAAATTGCAAACACTATAACTAAAGTTACAACTATCATATTATCCTCTCTCCTAATTTGTCAATGCCACGCAACGATTTTCTATAACAGGTTTGATTATCTAAAGTTGATTCTAAACCCTATTTTTTAACTTGTCAGCCTGGCAAATTGGGTTTTGCTTGGCCAAAAGCTCTCGTCCAGGTTTCTTGTAATTCACACTACAGGAGTGGCTTTCAGGATACCAATGCTTCGTACAAAACACGCCACCACAGCGGCATTTTAACGTCATCATTTCCACCGGGTTAAGTTTCTTCTTGCAGCTCTCATTCTGGCACTTATTCTTTGTCGCACCACATGGCTGATCAGTAGTTGTAGTAGTTGACAACGACTCGCTAGCAGAAACAGTGACGTCTAGGGTTTTTTTCACTGAAGCAACCACGGCCGGCGCTGCAGTAGGCTTAACAAGAAGCTGTTCTTTCAGATACTCTCTGTAGCACTTTGAGCACATATTCTTGTTTGCCGAAGTCCCAAAGAAACCGCAACCTCTTGCACACAGTGGTGGAGGACAGTCCATGTTTCTTGGCGAGTCCGTACTTTTGCTTCTGAATTGATTCTCCTTCTTCTTTGATCTTCGTTCGTAACTTTAAAGAGCACGTACAAAATTTCTTGGAGACTTGATGTGGGGTGTGGGCGATTTATATAGGCGAGGGTGATCGTAGTGTAAGACTTGGATAAGGACGTGGTATTTCATGATCCTATAAGGATTGGGTTAAAAATTCCTAAACGCTTCTCTGTTTTCTCTTGGTCGGTGGATTTGTACTGATTCCTAACCGAGTTTGGAAATGAATCAAGATTAAAGAAACCTTTGAACAATCCAGAACAATCTACGTAGTTATCAATTGAAATTCATATAAGAAAGATCGATGTGTTTGTATTCAATTGCCTTATTCGTCCAGAAAAATAAATTGAAGTTTAAGTTTAATCAAACTTGTTTTACCAACTACATCAATTCACTTGTAAAAAGCTAATGACATTCAACTTGGTATAGTAGTACTCCTATGGGAGTGAGTTATCTAGTTTGGAAAGGTTTCCTAGGTGGTGCACGTGGTTATACATGCTTCATTAGAACATGGATTCCTGACAATTTTAGGGAATTATTTGAAAAGCCATCAGTCAAAATCAGATGTAAAATGTTCCGCTGTTCTAATTGAGCGTAACAATCCAGAAGTTTCAATATACATGCAAATTATTACAAAATTATAATATTCATACATGAGATGGGAGTCGTTTCTATTTGACTGCTTAAGAAATATGACCCATTGATGTATTGGTTGTAAAAGTTGAATCAACTCTAACTTGGTAGCAAATCTAGTGAACAAATCCACAAGAACTTATGGGAGTTGGTAGTTTGTCTCTTAGTTGCTGCGAAGGACCATAATTGTTGATACAAGATTTCATCTTAAATATGAAACTACAAAATTGCAGGAGTGAGGAAGAAGAGCAGGTGTGCCTAATCTACTCAATTAGGCGAAAGATGTTACAGTCAGCACAAAAAATATTAGTTGAAGTTTCTAACCCACCCACATATTCACAATATAAAGCAAACACTGCAAACCTATTCACGTTGCATCTGCTAGTAGAGAAGCAAGTTATGGCAACCTTCAACAAGAAGCAGGTAAGGGAACCACCTTCAGTACCATTTCTTTGGGAAGAAAGGCCAGGAATACCAAAAAAAGACTGGAAACCAACAGTTTCTTCAAACGGTGCAGCTCCAACCCCTCCAGTCAAGCTTATTGCCTCGGTCCCATTCATATGGGAAGAAAAGCCAGGAACTCCACTACCGTATTTCTCGGAATCGTCATCAGAATCAGCAATGCCTAAACCCATGATGCTCATCACTTACCCATCACCTCCAATATGCTCCCAGCACAATGATCATGGTGGAGAAGATTACAGTGATGGCAGTAATGGAAATGATGATGGAGAAGACAAACAGGACATGGAAGCATTTGATTTTGAAACAGATGATTCATTTAGCTCGGCTCCTTCTCTCCTATCAAACTGTCTTGTTTCATCATTGGCAATTTCCACTGCTGTTCCAGTGCCAGAAGATAAGAGTGATCAGACAGAGACAGACACACCTTCCTCACCATTGTCAGAAGCACGCAGCAGTACAAGCAGTTATGCAACTGGAGCTTCGAGCCTGGTGGGTGGTGCTTTTTTGGAATGCCTTTTTCCACTGCTTCCTGCCAAAGCTGGATTTCTTGAAAAGGTTGGCCAATCAGACAACCACACTCTAATTCCACAAGGATCAAAGACTAAATTTGATCGTGAATTTAATGGTAGCGTCATTCTGAGGCCAAGAACACTCGGAGAGCTAATACTGATGAGCCGAAAGAGTAGTTACAGGAGGAAAGCTGTTCAAATGAGGAAACAGAATCTATCAAAGGTAGACTCCATCCTTGCATCTACTTTCACCTTCTTTGTTTCCTCAACATATATTTAGTTGCCAAGCTACTACATCATTACATGAACTCTAGCTAGGGTTTCATAAACACCAGTATCTTGCCTACATGAACCAATGCAGGAACTCATGATGAAGAATGCATACGGATGCTGCATCTTTGGAACTGGCAGCAAGATGATAGAAGGATTACATAGCAAGAGGAAGAACTTACTTAGACTTCTGATGTGAAGAAGTAGCGCTGCTTAAAGATTAAACAACTTGCATTCACCATGTATTCAGTCCTCCGTATGATTTTAAGTTCCACTTTTGGCTCGAGTAAAAAGATGAACTCAAGAAGGCCCACTATGTACCAAATTTCAAATTATGTGAATATATAAAGAGAGCTATGCTCGGATATCTATTTAACTTCAAAATCAGATCTCTAATTGTCCATCCACAGCATCTACCTCTTCAGGCTATATCAACTACTTCTATAAGCAACACCATAAACATTCAAACAGCGTCACTACACAAACAAAAAATTTCAACTGGAAGATTTAATTGTTTCAGTAACTTTTCGGATTCGGTCTATAACTACAGGAACATCCTCGGGCATCAAGCTGGTAAAACAACACCTGAACCATCCTGGTTCTATGCAATGGCAGGCTGACCCAGGAGTCACGTTGATCTTGGCAATGTTCAGCAGGTTATCCCATAATTCGAGTTCCCCTTTCTCACCATAGGAGGGAATTAACCCACTCATATTGGCCCAACAGTATAAACCAGCACTGCTCTTTGCACACTTGATTCCTAATTGTTGCAGACCATCCGCAAATAATTCGTACATATGTTGTATCCTCCTTTTGTTGATGTCTAGGTATTCCTGAATGAATCCAGTATCCAAAAGCATCGATATAATGAGGCATTGCGTCGGAGCAGAAATGGGAGAAAATCTCGTTAACCTTTTTGCAGCGGCCAGAACACTATCATTATATGAATATATAACCCCAATCCTAAAGCCCGGAATAGATAGGTCCTTTGATAACCCATATATTATGTGAACCCTGTTCTTCTCAAAATCTTCTGTCTCAACAATTTCTGCCATGCTCACAAACTCCTCGCTTCCATACATAGACCCAGCAAAGATCTCATCAGAGATAATATGGATGTTCTTCTCTTGGGCAAAGTCTAGAAGACTGCACAGTGTTTCCCTTGAAACTAAATTGCCAACAGGATTCGAAGGGTTAGAAATAAGAATTCCCTGTACTTTCACCCCTCGTTTTCTAGCCTGACTGTATGCTTGTTCAAGAACGGTTATATTTAAAGTGAAGTTGTCAGTGCTGCGACAGTGAACGGGAATAAGCTCCACTCCTGTTCGCCATCTCAAGTCCCTGTCAAATCTGCACATTGGTTTGCAAATTAACTACCAAACAAGATTCGTGAGAATAATCATTACATCGGAATTGATTTTTCCATTGAATAGAAACATTACTCTTATCATTATTAAGCTCAACTGTGAGAAAAACAAATGTTACCCCGGATAATACGGCGTAGGAACAAGAAATGCATTTCCATGGTCTGCTAAGCAGAAACTCAATATCTCAACTGCCGGGGTTGCACCAGCTGTCAACACTACTTGCGACGGATCAAATGGCACTGATCTTCGCATCACCTGGGACATAAAATTTGCCATAGCCTGCAAACGCCATAACAATCAACCCCATTAGAAACTCGACACAAGCACAACTCTTCGGAAATACAACAATCATCTCTGAAGTTTCCAAGTCACAAAACTCAACAAAATCTCCCTAAATAATCTAACTATTTGTTACTTAAGAGTCAATCACCAAGTAGGTCACAGTTTAGAGGTTTCACTCTGAACACAATGTAGCATCAAACATTACAAATTAGCAAATGAACCAAGCAATGTATCACAAATTCGATAGTACTGCATTCTAACTAAAGCATTCATCATACCACTTTCAGCTCAGTAAATCCATCAAACGGCTGGTACGCCGCAATCCCGGCAATGCTCAAATTACCACCGTTGGTTCCCAATATCGATTCCGTCCAATTCTCCGATATCCATTTCTCAATCAAATCAAAACACAGCTACAATCACAGAAAGAAAAAATATTTAACCAAAAAAAAAAAAAAAAACCAAGTTTATCATAAAGTTTCATACTTAAAAATTACTGACCCTATTTTCAGACAATCCGAGCTGAATAATCCCATTCGGATTATCCACACTATGATACGGGTCATCCAGAACCCTATCCAGCCCGATATAATACGGCGACTCGTTGGGCTTGGCAATCGGGTCGGCCCGGGAGGAGACCCGGACCCGGCCGACGGATCCGCGACCGGACAAGCTGGAGCGCGAGGAGGATCGGTGGAGCTCGGGGAGGTTGGAGGAGGAGGGAGAAGGCGGGTCCGGGTCGGGTTGGGAGGGACGGTGACGTTTGAGGTAGAGCTGGAGGAAGTAGAAGAGAGCGCAGGGGATGAGGGAGCCGAGGATGAGGCCTCCGCGGCCTTGGACGACGCCTTGGAGAGGGACGATGAGTCTCATGGCGGTGGTGGATGCGGCAGGCTTTTCGTCGTTGTCGGAGGAGGAGGTTTCGGGTTTGCGGGTTCGGGTCATGGGCTTGGTTTGGTTTGGGGAAATATGTGTGGTGGCGCCGGAGGAGTTGGTTGGAGAGAGAGAGAGAGAGTGGCTTGAGTGGGAGGGAAGTGTTTGTTTTGTTGTTGCGGAGGCAATAGATTTTGTTTTTGGGCTAAGCGTATGAACTTGGGCCTAGGGTGGGCTTGGCCTCAGGTTTCACATTTTCAATTTACATTTTAGGTCCTCTATTATTTATTTATTTATCAATTATTGCCAACAAAATTTTGTCATTATGTATTCCTAGAGATCTTGTAAATGAATGGCAAAATGACATGCATGTTGGAATTTTAAACTATCAACTAAAGTTTAAAGCACTCATCTAACTATTCATTTGAAAGTTCTCACTTGGTTTTTATTATAAAGTTCTCATTAAAAACTCTCCCTATATTGTCGATGAAATTTCATCACTATAGATATTTCATTTGTACAACTTCAGTGACACCTATTTCGTCCCAGAGGTGTTTCTTATACACAATATTTTTTTTTTTTTTTTTGTGCAGACAACATTTCATCGGTATAGCCGTATAGGTGGTTTGCAATGAAATTTCGTCGTTATAGATATTTTCATGTACACTTTGGGCAATGAACATTTCGCAGCTACAAGTATTTTGATATATACATACACTTTTTCAGATGAAATTTTCTGGTGTATGTATTTTGACAACGAATGTCATTGTTATAGATATTTTCATATTTTATAGATATTCATGTTGATGAAAGATTCAATGATAAAGATATTACTATATGTAAAATTTGACCTTTGACCGATAACATTTTGTGGGTGTTTTTATTCCATATTTCTTCTGACAAGGAATTGATTTACAGCCCACTATATATGGTTTCACTAGTTGGGACTGGTGGAGAACTCTTGGAATGAAGCAGTGTGTGAGTTTTCATAGCACCTTGGCCGTAACTTGTAACTAAAGAGAACATCCCTTACATGCTCGACAACCCAATAATGCAGGCCATCCATTCCACGTCTGAAAGCTTCAGGCATGCCAACAAATCTAAGAGTTCTTAGATTTCTCAAGTGGTGGATTCCAGAGGGAACTTCCTTCAGTTGTGGTGAAGGCCCAAGTTGTAGCTCTTGGAGAAGAGGCACAACCCCATCGTCAATAATCAGTGAATTTAGTCCCTCCAAGTGATTGAGTTTTAGCACCTTTAGTTCCTGAAATCCTAGCCTCCTTCCTCAAAATGCAGCTGCACACTATCATATGCTTTGTATGAGAGTCCAAGCTCCAACATGTTGGGCAGATATTGAAGGGCTTTTAGGGGGTCATCTCTTAACCTTGACCAGAAAATCCTGAACTTGACTAGATGCTCTAGCTTAGAAATCCAACTTGGTAACTTCTCTACACGCCCCTTCAAGTAGAGAAACCGAATGGATTCTGGTGGAGTCGAAATGGACTGTACATCAAGGACTTCATCCTCGCTCATTGCGCATACTTCTAGAGATTCAAGGTGGTTAATGTTTTCAATAGAAGCACATAGAGCCTGTCCATCTTCATTAATTTCTCAAGTTTTTTAGGCCTAACTTTCTCAGTTCTTGAATTAGCCTGATCCCTCCATGGTTTGCATCCACATGGTATAGCTTTTGCAAAGCTAGTAAGCACCCTACACCATCATTTATCATCACACCACGTTCATAACTCATGCTAAAGTTTTTCTCGTAGTCACAATAGCAGGCCAAAATATGTCGCAACTTAAGAAGCTTATTGAGCTTTGGTGGTGTTTCACACACAAGAGATTGTTTTAGATCCAGGGTTTCTAAATTTTGCAGCTTAGCTATGGATTTCGGCAGCAGCTTCACCTTTGTATTACGTAGGCTTAGGTACCTCAAGTAGTATAAACTCCCCACATACCTAGGAAGATGCTGTATTGGAGCATCTGCAAAATCCAATACCTTCAGAAGCTTAAAGTTTGCACTGATTGTATTGAGAAAAGAGTACTTGGGGCATTCATCTTGGTTGAAAGTGAAAACAGAACGGATATGAGACTGTTCGATGCTTATGCTTCCCAACGCATCAGAGAGGCTGCTGTCTATGGAGAGCCGTCGAGTGGTTGGAGTAAAAGTAGACTCATCTTCTGATAACATGTGACAGAATCTCGAATCCAATGCCTTTCTAAGGAAGACTTCACGCAAGAGGTCATGAACTCGGCAGCTTCTGGCTTTTCCATCAATGTAAACTTTTGATACTTGAACCAGGCTTCTATGGATTAGCTCAGTCAAATATCCCTCTGCAACCTCCTCCGGTGTCTTTCCCTTTGTCACTTTCACAAAGCCTTCAGCTATCCACAATCATACTAGTCTTATGCAGCTAATAGAGTAATCCTCAGAAAATATTCCAAAGTATAAAACACAGGATTTGAGGTAATATGGTAGATGATGATAGCAGAGGGATAAGATTCTTGTGAGGCTCGAGAGATGGGGATTACTTTCCACTTTCCAACTCTGAGCTGAGGCTGTTGTACAACTTATTCCATTCAGACAAAACTTTAGCTTTGGTTGACAGAAGACCACCTAGAGAAACAATTGCCAAAGGTAACCCTTTACATTTTTTTAACCATTTTAAGAGACAGCCCTCCAACTCTGGAAGACATTTACCCTCCATTTGATCAAATTGAAATGCCTTTCTACAAAATAATTCCCATGCCTTGTTTGGAGGTAGAGGTTGCAAATAATGAACATGAACAAAACTAGACTTTTTGCAAAAATCAGCAACATCTTTAATCCGTGTAGTGATAATTATTCTTCCACCTTTATCATTATCCGGTAAAACATGTTCTATAGCCCCCCAGAAATCAACATTCCACACATCATCAAACACAACCACATACCTCTTTTGCTGTAAATATTCTCTTGATTTTCTGATTAGGAACTCCTCATCCATTGCATCAACCCCATCGGGGATATACTCCTGCCTCGCCTTGTAGAATTGCATTATCATCATCCTCAGGACATCCTCAATCCTGTATGACTGTGACACTGTAATCCAAGCATAGCAGTCAAAGTGCTCTATCACCACTTGGTTATCATAGACTTTCTTGGCAAGTGTGGTCTTACCGAGTCCTCCCATGCCAACCACTGATATCACAGCACGCGTTGACGATGATGATGATGCTGCTCCTCATACAAACCAAGTAATCAGCTCATCTCTGGCAGATTCAATGCCCACAACTTTGGCTTCCTCAATGAAAAGGGAAGCCAGTCGAGGGTCATGCCACCGCCACGAGTTAATAGTCCTTTCACCATTGCTTGTCCTTGATCAGTAGAATTAAAGCCATATCTTTCACTTCTAGCCCTAACATCACTAACCAATGTCTTCATACCCTCGATTTTCAAAGCCATCTCCTCCTCTGGTTTCATTTTCTGCACCAACCAAGTAACTTTTCGGAGAAGACCAAGGAATCCACGTTCTTGATGCTTCTTCGTGATGCGTAGCAAATATATATTCATCAATGACATCTTCTATGTGATAAGCTGCTTCCCTTTCTTGTTTAACCCAAGTTGCGCTACTTTCATTGATATTGATCATCTCCCCTTCTCTTACTGCCTTTGCATCTGCATCCCTCAAGAATGATCGAATGCTCTCGAGCTCATCTCGGATGCAAGCAATTTCCTTGTGCACATCACTCGAGATTTTTGCTGCTGTGGTGACGAGAAATGAAATTAACTTATCAATCACAAAGCATACAACTGATTCCGCCATTTCCTTTTGCCTTGTTGAAAAGTAGGATGTGTATATGCAAAGGCGTAGCTATGCACGAGTTCCGATGGGCTACAATCCACCTCAAATTTTAAAAAATCCTTAATTTGTAGCTTAATTTTAGTTTAAAAAATTAAATATCAAAAAGTATCCCACCATAAATTTCTAAAACTTAGCCCATATATTAATTAAAGTGACAATTGGAATTGGTCTACTCATTTCATTTCATAGTCCCTTTATATAGGGATAGTATTACAACGGAAACATCGATTACATTAATAATACTAAATGCTGATTGATCCGTAATTGTGTTGATTGATGGTAATCACTGATTCCTTGATTCCCTCTCCGTCAGTTGCTTTGACGAAGGCACACAATATGTTTTTCCTTTAACACTCCCCTTGTGCCAAGTCAAAGCGAAATGGTGCATGAGTTGTTGCCTCACTAAAAACTTTGCCAAGTAACAACAAAAACCCTGTGGGACAAAAAATACGCCTTGGTCGAAGGAAAAGAGCACAACGCACCTTTTACATTTAAGGATGACATGTGTGTGTTAGACTCCCCCTCACGTATACACCTCCCCCTGATACTTACATTAATCATGGGAGATTGGAAAGTCTTTGCATTCCTATACTTTTCACATGTTTCTCAAATATGGCCTTAGGCAATGATTTGGTGAACAAATTTGCCACATTCTCCTTAGATCTTACTTGATTCACTTGAATCTTGAGAAGGGCATGTTGTTGCTGATTGTAGAAAAACTTTAGCGATATGTGTTTTGTATTATCACCCTTGATATATCCTAGCTTCATCTGTTCGATGCAAGCTGCATTATCTTCATAAATGCAAGTAGGCTCTTCAGTGGTAGAACTCAAACCACTAGTCCCTCGAATATGTGTGATGATAGCTCTTAACCATACACATTCACGAATCGCCTCATGTAGAGCAATGATCTCTGAGTGGTTCGAGGAGATAGCCACAATGGTTTGCTTGGTTGATCTCCAAGATATCGCCGTGTTCCCAATGATGAATACATAACTAGTTTGGAAACGACTTTTATATGGGTCAGAGAGGTACCCAACATCAGCAAAACCAACCAAAATGTTATTAGGCGTTTCGGTGTAGTGAGTGGCGCTTTCGCCATCAACATTTCCTTTAGGGATTGCAGTTCCATTTGCGGTCCCTTTTGTCTTTCTGTAGGGAAAGAACAGTCCCAAGTCAATGGTTCGTTTTAGGTATCGAAAAATGTTCTTGATACCATTCCAGTGACGTTGCGTTGGCGCTGAGCTAAATCTAGCTAACAAGTTCACTGAGAATGCAATGTCTGGTCGAGTAGATTGGGCTAAGTACAATAATGCGCCTATTGCACTTAGATAGGGAATTTCAGCTCCCAACACTTCTTCGTCATCTTCCTTTGGATGAAATGGATCTTTCCTTGCATCCAAACTTCGACCGATCATGGGAGTGCTAGCAGGATGTGCTTTGTCCATATTAAAACGCCTGAGCATCTTTTGGACATACGCAGACTGGTGGATTAGTATTCCACAAACTCGGTGTTCTAGTTCAAGGCCTAAACAGAATCGAGTTTTCCCAAGATCCTTCATCTCAAATTCGGATTTCAAGTAGCTCGCGGTTTCTCTTATTTCATCAAGAGTACCTATTGTGTTCATATCATCGACATATACTGCTACAATTGCAAATTCGGAACTTGTTTTCTTTATGAATACGCAGGGGCATACTTCATCGTTCTTATATCCCTTCCCAATCAAGTAGTCACTTAGACGGGTATACCACATCCGCCCGGATTGTTTCAATCCGTAAAGTGAGCGTTTCAACCTAATTGCAAACGTACTCCGTGGTTTAGAGTCACTTGACTTGGGTAATGTAAGGCCATCAGGTACTTTCATATATATCTCTGAATCTAGATCCCCATAGAGATATGCAGTAACCACATCCATGAGCTGCATTTCCAGTGCTTCGGAAACTACTAAGCTAACTAAGTAGCGGAACGTTATAACGTCCATTACGGGAAAGTATGTCTCCTCGTAGTCAATTCCAGGGCGTTGTGAGAAACCTTGCGCCACAAGGCGAGCCTTGTACCTCAGGACTTCATTCTTCTCATTACGCTTTCTGACAAAGACCCATTTATGTCCTACAGGCTTTACACTTGGTGGGGTTAGCACTACCGTACCAAATACCTGTCTCTTTGTCAGAGAATCTAATTCTGCCTGGATTGCTTCTTTCCATTTAGGCCAATCTGCTCTTTATTGACATTCTGCAACAGAGCGTGGTTCGATATCATCGTGCTCTATGATTTCTTTAGCAACAGTGTATGCAAATATATCATCAATGTGTATGGAAGATCTTTCTATCAACTCATACGTACTCTCATAATCCATTGAGATTTCTTTGTTCTCTGGAATCATTTCAAATATCAGAGCATCCTCCAGTATTGATTCATGGACATAACTATAATCAGAGACAATCTCATGAGAGGGATTCTCTACATTGATGATTAATGGATCGGTTTGTGCCTTACTCGCCCTCTTCTTCCTTGGGTGAGTGTCAATCGAACCAAGTGGCCTCCCCCTCTTCCTTTAGGGAGCCACGGCTTCAACCACACCTCCATTAAGTGTGGTTGCAGTGCCTCTATCTGCGGCACCGTGCCCCTTGTTGGGGACTTCTAACCTTGCAGGCACATTTGCAGCTGGTATATGTGATCTCGTCACTTTTGCGATATCAGTAAACGCATCAGGCATCGAATTTGCTACGTTCTGAAGATCGATTATTCTTTTCACTTCACTTTCACATTGTGAAGTGCGGGGATCAAAATGAGACAGAGTGGGGACAAATCACGACAATTGCTGTTGTTCCCTTGGAAAATCCATTTTCCTATCTCCCCCTAACGACGGGAAGACTGTCTCATCAAAGTGACAATCCGCAAATCTAGCGGTAAAGAGATCGCCTGTCAAGGATTCCAAGTAGCGGATAATTGTTGGGGATTCGTATCCAACATAAATACTTAATCGTCTCTGAGGACCCATTTTGGTGCGTTGTGGGGGCGCAATAGGCATATATACTGCGCAACCAAATATGCGTAAGTGTGAAATGTTAGGTTCATATCCAGTTACCAATTGGTACGCATAAAATGGTTGGCTAGCAGTGGGTCTGAAACGAATAAGTAAAGCTGCGTGCAATATTGCATAACCCCATGCAGATATAGGCAGGTTGGTGCGCATAACTAATGCCCTAGCCACCATATGTAGCCTTTTGATGGTGGCTTCTGCGAGACCATTTTGTGTATGCACATGGGGTACAGGATGCTCTACATCGATCCCAATAGACATGAAATAATCATCAAATATTTTTGATGTAAACTCTCCAGCGTTATCAACCCTTATAGACTTGATGGGGTGATCAGGGTGGTGAGCCCTTAAGCGTATAATATGTGCTAAGAGTTTTGCAAATGCAGCATTTCTTGTGGACAATAAGATGACATGTGACCAGCGTGTCGAGGCATCCACCAGAACCATAAAGTACTTGAATGGTCCGCATTCTGGATGGATAGGTCCACATATATCTCCTTGTATCCTTTGTAAGAATGGAATGTTTTGTTTTGTATCTTTAGCATAGGAAGGTCTCGATCCTGTTTTTGCTAAAGAGCAGGCTTTGCAAAATGAGTGATGTGCCTTTGAAATAGTCAATGAGGCATAATGGAGGGGGGGGAGGTAGTGCTTCTGGTACTTCAGAAGGCAATGACTGCATTTGAGCAATACTAGGACCGACACCTTGCAGTGCGGCGGATTTTCCTCCCATTTTATTTTTCACTCGAAAGAAGGGATGTCCGTGTGAGTTCTTTAAAATACGGATCATCATGTCACGACTGGGGTGCCCTAGGAGGTCATGCCAAAGCCTGTATGAGTCAGTGTCCCACATTTCATTGTTGGTGACATCATATGATTCAATGATCCGAATCGTAGTGAGGTACAGTCTACTAGATTGACTCATAAGTTTCTCTAAAATGCGTTTCCTTCCACATTCATTAGAGGTAATATAACCGTTGGCACGAATATCTTTGAAACTTAACAAGGTTCGATTAGCTCTTGGTGCATATAGAGCGTCTGTGACTTTAAATGTTGTGCCATTAGATAGCAAATATTTGGCAGTTCCTCGCCCTTTTATTACTTGTGATGATCCAATCATCGTAGTCACAGAGGAATTATAGGCTATTAATTCAATGAATAATTGCCTATTCCCTAATATTGTGTGGGTAGTCCCACTATCAACTAAGCACTCAAGTTCTCCTCGATTCATTCCTACAGATAAATGGGAGGTATTATTAATGATTTTAGAAAAATAACTCATATTCTTTAGAGCATGTTTATTTTAGTATAATGATAATTTTTTTTTCATTCTAATTTTTTTTTTTACTAGATGTATTGCTTTACATCTTTATAGTGTTTTTTGCAAACCATGTGAAGATGTGTAGTAAATAAAAATTGAATAAATTCAATGCTTTAGAATAAAATCCAAAATTTATTAATAAGTCAACGATAATCAAATCAATGTCTTGTTCAGAAATCTAATTCGTCAAACTATTATTGAAATAAACTTTAAGACCAAGTAATAGTCTAAAAAACGAGGCATTATGCCTTCACAACTGTTTTTGGAAAATAAAATAAATAAAGCAGATCAGTCAAAATCTGAAGCATCCATTGACTAAGCAAGTTTCTTGTTGCCATTGAAGTCTGCAATTGTGAGGTTGACATCTGAGTCATTGCCTCCTTCATCCATATAGTGAGCCTCTTGTTCTGTAGACTCCCTATACCTCTTGTAATTAGCTGCTACTCTGTTGCTTGGCAGTTCTTGTACCAATGCCCCATGACTCTACACCTATAGCATGGTTCATTGCCAACTCTATCCTGTTTGACTGAAGGGTTCTTAGGTGCCCTTTGCACCTTGTTTCCATGACCACTAGGTCCAGCGCCACCATCCCTGCACCACACATTGGGAGGGCCTCCACGGCCCATACCACGACCCCCACGTCCCTTTCCACGTGGTGCATTATTGCCACGTGGGTAGGGATCAGCACGTCCAACTCCCTTTGCATTGGTGTTCTTTCCACCTTTCACTTTGCCATACTTAGCTTCGGGAATTTTCTTTGTCCCAACAGGCCTGGTATTGTTGTTCAAAAGAACCTCATTATGCCTCTCAGCCACTTGCAGTAGGTTGATCAGCTTATTGAAGGTGGTGATTCTTTTGTTGTCATACTCCAGCCTATACTGGTTCGCTAGTATAATTGCTGAAGTAGGAAAAGTGGAAAGATTTTTCTGGATCATATCATCTTCTGTGAGTTCCTTTCCACAGAAATTTAGACGTGCCTTTAGGCGTAACATGTCCTTGTTGAAGTCATTGACCCTTTTGTAGTCAAGCAAGCGGATTTCATTCCACTGAACGGTCAATTCTGGAGCAAGGTGTTATGAATGTTTCCAAAACGTCCCTTAAGGGCATCCCACAGTTCTTTAGGTGTCTTCAACTGAAGGTATTCCCAGCGTAGGCTATGATCAATATGTTTCCTCAAAAACATTAAGGCATTTGCTTTCACCTTATCAGACGGTCCATCGTCTTTGGAGTCAGTTGGAGTTTTGATGGTGGCAGTGTATTCTTTTGCCACAAAAGCAGTTTCTACATCGGAAACCCAACGGTGGTACTCAAGTCCTTCTGAGTCCAAAATGTCAAATTCAGGTCGAGTTGGATCAGCCATCTACATAAACAAGAGAGAAGAAATAAATTACGCAGTCATAAAGACATCCACGTTAATTATTTTCCAAACGTATGAATTAGATTTCAAGACCAAGATTCGTAATGGTCACATTTTTTCGATGCTATGTGAAGATACTTTATCACAGTAAATGTGTAAGACCCGCAAATTCCATTTTAATTTCGAATTTTTGTATCGAATGATTATTATGCGATTTCACAATTTATGTTCGATAATCATTCATTTTTACAATTATCGAAGTTTCGAAAAGTTTATTTTAACGAAAAACTCGAAATACTCGGTTTGAGAAATCGACTTTTTCTACGTACGAAATTTGGAGAAACTTCCTTCATGAAAGTTGTAGAGCTCGTCGATACGAGTCCGTGCACATGCGGAACACGAAGATCGGATTTTTTCTGAATTAGTTATCGAATTTCGAAGTTTTCCGAAAACTTGTATATATAGAAAAATTTTGCAAACCCTAATTTTTTTTCCCTACCGGTTCCTCTTTCTTCTTTTTTTTTTCTTCTTCTTCTTCCTCGTCCGTTTCTGGAGAAAACAGTTTCTCTCTCTCTCTTACAGACGGAAATCGGCCGAAGGGGATGAAAACTTCTCCTTAATTGTTCTCCCTCCACAGACCACCTCTCGACCTCAAACCAAGTCCCAGGTGTTCGTCTCGAGCTGCTCTAGCTCCCGGAGGCAGTCTCACACGGCGGCGCAGCCTGTGGCGGCGGCGGCGAAGCCCGAACCGAAAACGTCCATTTTCGGTTCGATCTCGATATCTCGAGCTACACTCCATCATTTCACTTGATTCTTGCTTCATTGAGCTCGCCTCAACTTCCTCTACAAGCACCAAGGAGGACCGGAACTGGGTCGAACGTTTTCACGTTCGTCGGAGCTCGACCCGAACGGATCGAAATACCGAAACTTTCGATCAAGATATCTCGAGCTATACACGATCGTTTCTTGTGATTCCAAGCTTGTTGAGTTCGCAAGGAAGTTCTGAACAAGTTTCCTGAAGGGATCGGGGCCTGAGGTTGCAGTTTTCACGTCGGTTTTCAAGCTCACCGGTTTCTGCATTTTTTCCGGCCACCGACTGTAAATCGGTAATTTCGACGCTTTCCGTTCATTTTTAGGTCTTGTGCTAGTTATGAAAGTTGCTCAGAATGATGAAACGAAGGGCACAAGCTCGGCCCCGACACCATTGGTGGTGGTCGGTGGCGGCTCTGTCCCTAACTCCGGCCACCTCCGGCCACCTCCGGAGGTCTAAAATTTGGTTTCTGTTCATTTTATGATTCTATGTTTCGATACGATCATTTCGGCGTATTATACGCATTTTTTGGATATCGTATGAATTAGTTATGAATTTTGTGATTTCGATCGATTTCGGTCGTTAGATTTTTGATCTGTGAAATTATGACCGTTGGATGAACTTGTAAATTTGTTATGATGATCATATGACTGTCCCAGAGGCTTTGTGTGGTCATGGGCGAAGATCCGACCGTTGGATCTTTGTATATGTGAAAAACGGTAATTAGGGGAGCGATTCGTGAGAAACCGCTCGTCGGATTTTAATGTAAATTAGAATCTGACCGTTAATTAGTGGTTAAATTATGAGTTGAAATTGTTGGCTAAATTCGAATCACATTTGATTAGGTGATTGACGGATTTTAATTTCGTGGGCTAGCGGCGTTAATTATAAATTATAATTTATAATTATATTGAAGACGCAGCGGGAGTTTCGAGGTGAGTAAAACTCACGTGGTTCATGTTACGAACCGAGCATTTTAATTTATTTATTTTGGTAATTGTGTGAAAAATATTTGCGGATTAAATATTTGTTTTAAAATTTCATGGACTTGAATCACCACGGTCCATAGGTAAGTAAAATGAATTTTAACTATACAAATGAATTTCATAATTTTCTTGTGTGAACTATAGATGGTATTAGTGGTCATTCCTGAGTGGATGATTACGTATATATATATTTACGTGGAATATATATATTGATGAGTGGATTATTTGATTGATGATATGATTGAGTGGAATTGATGAGTTGATTTTATTTCGATGGTGTAATTCCATAATAATATGATGTATCTTGGTTGGGTTGATTTCAGTATGTGAAATTATATGTTGTGTTCATTTATGGGTTTTGGGTCGATGTAATGACTGGTGTGGGTAATCGGACGCTCTAATCCTAGTGTGGATGATGGGATACGATTGGTTGAGTATGTGGAATTATTGGACGTTCTAAATATGTATATAGATATACATATTGATGAAATACAATAATTGATAAATATGTCGGATGCCATAACCTAGGCCAGGTGACGGGCTACGATTCAGTTAGAGCTCTAGTCTGTCAAATACCGTATTTTTATAAATACGATGATGAGAGTTGTGGGGAAAGTTGTGAGTTGGGTTGTCTTTATATATTGGATTGGTGTTTGATTGAGATTGTTATTATTTGCATATGTGGAAATAATTGAGTGTTGCTGTGTGTGGAAATAAATGAGATTAAATTAAGCAACAGTTCATTCTTTTACTCATACAAGCTTTCATAAGCTTACCGGGTTTTGTGTTGTTGCAATCCCGGTACACTATTCAATGGTGTAGCGGATATTCCTGCAGGTCAGGATAACCAGGGAGGTGATCGGGCTGCTTAGGTGTTACAGCAGTCATGTTATTTATTTAGTCGTGATGTGTGTGTATGCTCATTTAGAGCTTTACATTACATTTGGATTTGAGTTGTAATAATTAACCGAGACTAAATTCGGTTTGATTTTATTCTGTGTGGTGAGTATGTTAAGAAAAGAAATTTTTTTCAGGATGATTATTTTGTGTTGTAGTAATTTTCATGTTTCGGATTATGAATTGTTATTCATAAAATTCGGGGCGTGATAGTTTGGTATCAAAGCGTAAGGTACATATTTGGTGATATGTCGATACTTACCGAGTGATGGCCCGTCTGCAGCGGATCCCCATCGTGTGCTCTTCGGTATTGACAATGTCATTGGGTATGTGAGTGCGTTAGGTTGGCTAGGAACGTTAGTACTTTTAGGAAATTTGAGTATCGTTATGTATGATCAGTACTTGGTTAATATGGACTTGCATTGACTTATGCTTTATTTAAGTGTTATGCGTGTATTAATCAAGTATATCATGCTTATTAGGTAATGGAGATTGAGGGAAACGAGGCCAGAGGTCGGGGTAGAGGTAGACCTCGTGGCAGGGGTAGAGGCCGAGGAAGGGGTAGGGCCCCTCCAGTCGAGGAAGTATTCGAGTCGGAGGAAGATGCACCTTATGAGGATCAGCCTATTCCTCCTGTAGCTGTGGTTGATAATCCTGCTCGCTTGCTGATGCTAGCAAGGGAAATTACTCGCTTGGGAGCAACCAAGTTTGGAGGAGGCACAGATTATATGGTGGCGGATCGTTGGATAGAGGATTTGCAGACTTATTTCGATCTGCTTGATTGTACTGAGACCGATAAGAGGAAGCTAGCCGCTTTCATGCTGAAGGATGAGGCTAGGGTGTGGTGGAACGTCACTCAGAGGAGCATTGAGGTGTCTACCTTGACATGGGACGGCTTTGAGAGGCTGTTCAGGGAGAAGTACTTTCCACCAGCAGTGAAGGAGAGGTTGGAGCGAGAGTTCCTTGCACTTGTACAGGGGAAGATGACCGTAATTGAGTATGATGCGGAGTTCTCCAGATTGTACAAGTATGTGAGGCAGATGGAGGATGAGGACTTAGCCAAGAAGTTTCAGAGAGGGTTGAGTCCTTCGATTGAGCGTGATGTAGCTATCTTGGAGCTGAAAACCAAGAGAGAGATCTTGGCTAAGGCACAGATCATTGAGCAGCAGAACCTGATTCGTAGAGAGAAGGAGTCTGCTGAGAGAGACTTCCAGGGCAAGGGAAAGGCCATAGCAGGGAGCAGTAGAGCTAGAGACTTCAGGGGTGGGTTCTGGAAGAGACAGAGGACTCAGTTTCAGCATCAGGCTCCAGCTAGGGCAGCAGTAGCTCCTCCTGTTCAGGCTATGCCTATCAGGCAGATAGCACCAGCAGCTCCAGTGAAGTGCTTTAACTGTGGCGAGCCAGGCCACATCTCTCGTGCGTGCACGAAGCCACGGGGTAGGTTATGCTACAGTTGTGGACAGGCAGGGCATCAGGCTAGGGAGTGTCCTCGGATTCAGGGTAGAGTGCAGGGTAACCAGCAGAGGCAGTTACCACCTGCTCATGCTAGGGTCTTTGCCATCGGTCAGGCAGGCACGGGAGTGGAAGGTACCTTATCTGTTTATCACTTTCTTGCTAGAGTACTGTTTGATACGGGAGCCTCACACTCTTTCATATCTAGTTCGGTTGTGGATGTTTTGGGTTTGATTGCTATGCCTCTGACTAGATCATTGTGTGTTACATCACCTCTCGGTGTGTCTCTTGAGCTTAACATGCTGTGTGATGATTGCCCTATTGGGATTGGTGGCAGAGAGTTCTCTGCATCTTTGATTGTGATTCCGGATCACACGTATGATGTGATTTTGGGAATGGATTGGTTGAGCCCGAACCATGCTGTTATTGATTGCTTTAGGATGATTGTGTCCTTCCATGTTCCGGGACAACCGGTGTTTCATTACCGTTGCCTGAAGTCTGACATCACCATGAGGATAGGGATTTTGGCCCATATTGAATCAGGGAGTAGTACTTCAAAGATTACAGGGATTCCTGTAGTTTCAGAGTATGAAGATGTGTTTCAGGAGATCCCTGGGTTACCTCCGAAAAGGGTAATGGACTTCTCCATTGATGTGATACCAGGAACTTCACCTGTGTCGAAAGCACCTTATCGAATGGCTCCAGCTGAACTTCAGGAGTTGAAGGTTCAGATTGAGGGCTTACTTGCACAAGGGTTCATTCAGGCAAGTGTGTCTCCTTGGGGCGCACCAGTGTTGTTTGTGAAGAAGAAGGATAGTTCACTTCGTCTATGTGTGGATTATCGACAGTTGAACAAGGTGACCATCAAGAATAGGTACCCTTTACCTAGGATTGATGACTTGTTCGATCAGCTTAGAGAAGCTACAGTATTCTCGAAGATTGACTTGAGGTCTGGATATCACCAGTTGAGGGTGAAGGAGGAAGATATTCCAAAGACGGCGTTCAGGACCAGGTATGGACATTTTGAGTTTCTTGTCATGCCTTTTGGTCTCACGAATGCCCCCGCAGCATTTATGGACTTGATGAACCGTACGTTCAGTCCTTACTTGGATCAGTTTGTGGTAGTGTTCGTTGACGACATCTTGATTTATTCAAGGTCGTCAGCTGAGCATGAGAGGCATCTGCGAATAGTGCTGCAGATATTGAGAGAGCAGAAACTATTTGCCAAGTTCGAGAAGTGCGACTTCTGGCAGAGTGAAGTCAAATTCCTTGGTCATGTGGTCTCGAAGGATGGAGTTTCTGTGGATCCTTCGAAGGTTGAAGCGGTGATGAGTTGGAGTCGCCCTACTACGGTTACAGAAATCCGTAGCTTCCTTGGATTGGCCGGTTATTACAGGCGCTTCATTGAAGGGTTTTCTGGTATTGCTTCGGCTTTGACCAAATTGACCAGGAAAGACACTCAGTTCGTATGGTCGGATAAGTGTGAGAAGGCTTTCATTGAGCTGAAGACTAGATTGACTACAGCTCCGGTGTTGACTATTCCTACTAGTGGTGGTGGATTAGTCATTTACAGCGATGCATCTCATCAGGGTTTGGGGTGTGTGTTGATGCAGAATGGTAGTGTTGTTGCTTATGGTTCTAGACAGTTGAAGGTACATGAGCGGAATTACCCTACTCATGATCTAGAGCTAGCAGCTGTGGTGTTTGCCTTGAAGATTTGGAGGCACTATCTTTATGGTGAGAAATTTGAACTCTTTTCTGATCACAAGAGTTTGAAGTATCTATTCTCCCAGAAGGAATTGAACATGAGGCAGAGGAGATGGATGGAGCTCATTAAGGACTATGATTTCACCTTGGAGTATCATCCCGGAAAGGCGAATGTGGTGGCGGATGCTTTGAGTAGGAAACCGCGGGTAATCATGGCATCGATTATGGTGCAGGAGTGGCGCATGTTAGAAGCTACATCTGAGTTCGACCTTATGCCCGCAGGAGCAGGACAGGGAATCTTTCTCGGTAGTATCACCTTACAGCCCACCTTGATCTCCAGGATCATTCAGGGTCAGACACTTGATGAGTTTGCTCAGGCGAGAATTTCTGAGATGACTGCTGACCCGGATGTGGAGGGTCCTTCTGAGTGGACGATTGGGGCTGATGGAGGGTTGAGATTTCGAGGGAGATTGTATGTACCGAGTGTTGATAACCTCAGGGAGGAGATCATGCGGGAAGCACATAGGTCTCGATATACTATACATCCAGGAGGTACTAAAATGTATATGGATCTACGAAGGCAGTTTTGGTGGTATGGTATGAAGAGGGATGTGGCGGAACACGTGTCGAAGTGTCTTACCTGTCAACAGGTGAAGGCAGAGCATCAGAGACCAGCAGGAATGCTGAACCCCTTATCGATTCCTGTGTGGAAATGGGAAGACATCTCTATGGACTTTGTGACTGGATTGCCCAGATCCAGGCAAAGTTATGACTCGATTTGGGTGATTGTTGACCGGTTGACTAAATCAGCACACTTCCTTCCGGTGGCAAAAACGTACTCAGGTGATGCATTGTGTAAGTTATATGTGAACGAGATAGTGAGGCTTCATGGAGTGCCTGTGACGATTGTATCGGATCGTGATGCTCGTTTCACATCGGAATTCTGGCGTAGGTTCCACAAGGCATTTGGTACGTCTCTTGCTATGAGCACTGCATTTCACCCACAAACAGATGGACAGACCGAGAGAGTGAATCAGGTGATGGAGGACATGCTCAGAGCTTGTGTTCTGGACTTTAAGGGTAGTTGGGCGGATCATCTGCCATTGGTAGAGTTTGCCTACAACAACAGCTATCACTCTAGTATCGGTATGGCTCCATATGAGGCTCTTTATGGTAGGCCATGTAGAACTCCTATCTGTTGGGCGGAAGCAGGGGATAAAGGGCTCATCGGACCTGAGATTGTACAGGAGACTACAGAGAAGGTCACTACTATTCGGGACAGAATCCGAACTGCACAGAGTAGACAGAAGAGTTATGCTGACTTGAAGAGGAGACCGTTGGAGTTTGAGACAGGTGATCTTGTGTTCTTGAAAGTCTCACCAATGAAAGGTGTAGTGAGATTTGGCAAGAAGGGAAAACTCGCACCGAGGTATGTTGGACCCTTTGAGATTCTAGAAAGGGTTGGTAACTTAGCATATCGTCTTGCTTTACCTGTTAGCATGTCGGGTGTGCACAACGTTTTCCATGTGTCTCTGCTCAGGAAGTATGTTCGAGATGAGTCTCACGTGATTGACCACGGTACGATCGAAGTGAACCCGGATGTGACGTTTGTAGTTGAACCTGTTCGTATCTTGGATAGGTCTACAAAGAAACTTCGTAGGAAAGAGGTTGATCTCGTGAAGGTGTTGTGGAGTCATCATGATGAGGGTGATGCATCATGGGAGTTAGAATCTGACATGAGGACGAGGTATCCACAGCTTTTTGGGGAAATGAATACTTGAATTTCGGGACGAAATTCCTTTAAGGGGGGTAGATTGTAAGACCCGCAAATTCCATTTTAATTTCGAATTTTTGTATCGAATGATTATTATGCGATTTCATAATTTATGTTCGATAATCATTCATTTTTACAATTATCGAAGTTTCGAAAAGTTTATTTTAACGAAAAACTCGAAATACTCGGTTTGAGAAATCGACTTTTTCTACGTACGAAATTTGGAGAAACTTCCTTCATGAAAGTTGTAGAGCTCGTCGATACGAGTCCGTGCACATGCGGAACACGAAGATCGGATTTTTTCTGAATTAGTTATCGAATTTCGAAGTTTTCCGAAAACTTGTATATATAGAAAAATTTTGCAAACCCTAATTTTTTTTCCCTACCGGTTCCTCTTTCTTCTTTTTTTTTTCTTCTTCTTCTTCCTCGTCCGTTTCTGGAGAAAACAGTTTCTCTCTCTCTCTTACAGACGGAAATCGGCCGAAGGGGATGAAAACTTCTCCTTAATTGTTCTCCCTCCACAGACCACCTCTCGACCTCAAACCAAGTCCCAGGTGTTCGTCTCGAGCTGCTCTAGCTCCCGGAGGCAGTCTCACACGGCGGCGCAGCCTGTGGCGGCGGCGGCGAAGCCCGAACCGAAAACGTCCATTTTCGGTTCGATCTCGATATCTCGAGCTACACTCCATCATTTCACTTGATTCTTGCTTCATTGAGCTCGCCTCAACTTCCTCTACAAGCACCAAGGAGGACCGGAACTGGGTCGAACGTTTTCACGTTCGTCGGAGCTCGACCCGAACGGATCGAAATACCGAAACTTTCGATCAAGATATCTCGAGCTATACACGATCGTTTCTTGTGATTCCAAGCTTGTTGAGTTCGCAAGGAAGTTCTGAACAAGTTTCCTGAAGGGATCGGGGCCTGAGGTTGCAGTTTTCACGTCGGTTTTCAAGCTCACCGGTTTCTGCATTTTTTCCGGCCACCGACTGTAAATCGGTAATTTCGACGCTTTCCGTTCATTTTTAGGTCTTGTGCTAGTTATGAAAGTTGCTCAGAATGATGAAACGAAGGGGACAAGCTCGGCCCCGACACCATTGGTGGTGGTCGGTGGCGGCTCTGTCCCTAACTCCGGCGGCCTTTTCCGGCCACCTCCGGAGGTCTAAAATTTGGTTTCTGTTCATTTTATGATTCTATGTTTCGATACGATCATTTCGGCGTATTATACGCATTTTTTGGATATCGTATGAATTAGTTATGAATTTTGTGATTTCGATCGATTTCGGTCGTTAGATTTTTGATCTGTGAAATTATGACCGTTGGATGAACTTGTAAATTTGTTATGATGATCATATGACTGTCCCAGAGGCTTTGTGTGGTCATGGGCGAAGATCCGACCGTTGGATCTTTGTATATGTGAAAAACGGTAATTAGGGGAGCGATTCGTGAGAAACCGCTCGTCGGATTTTAATGTAAATTAGAATCTGACCGTTAATTAGTGGTTAAATTATGAGTTGAAATTGTTGGCTAAATTCGAATCACATTTGATTAGGTGATTGACGGATTTTAATTTCGTGGGCTAGCGGCGTTAATTATAAATTATAATTTATAATTATATTGAAGACGCAGCGGGAGTTTCGAGGTGAGTAAAACTCACGTGGTTCATGTTACGAACCGAGCATTTTAATTTATTTATTTTGGTAATTGTGTGAAAAATATTTGCGGATTAAATATTTGTTTTAAAATTTCATGGACTTGAATCACCACGGTCCATAGGTAAGTAAAATGAATTTTAACTATACAAATGAATTTCATAATTTTCTTGTGTGAACTATAGATGGTATTAGTGGTCATTCCTGAGTGGATGATTACGTATATATATATTTACGTGGAATATATATATTGATGAGTGGATTATTTGATTGATGATATGATTGAGTGGAATTGATGAGTTGATTTTATTTCGATGGTGTAATTCCATAATAATATGATGTATCTTGGTTGGGTTGATTTCAGTATGTGAAATTATATGTTGTGTTCATTTATGGGTTTTGGGTCGATGTAATGACTGGTGTGGGTAATCGGACGCTCTAATCCTAGTGTGGATGATGGGATACGATTGGTTGAGTATGTGGAATTATTGGACGTTCTAAATATGTATATAGATATACATATTGATGAAATACAATAATTGATAAATATGTCGGATGCCATAACCTAGGCCAGGTGACGGGCTACGATTCAGTTAGAGCTCTAGTCTGTCAAATACCGTATTTTTATAAATACGATGATGAGAGTTGTGGGGAAAGTTGTGAGTTGGGTTGTCTTTATATATTGGATTGGTGTTTGATTGAGATTGTTATTATTTGCATATGTGGAAATAATTGAGTGTTGCTGTGTGTGGAAATAAATGAGATTAAATTAAGCAACAGTTCATTCTTTTACTCATACAAGCTTTCATAAGCTTACCGGGTTTTGTGTTGTTGCAATCCCGGTACACTATTCAATGGTGTAGCGGATATTCCTGCAGGTCAGGATAACCAGGGAGGTGATCGGGCTGCTTAGGTGTTACAGCAGTCATGTTATTTATTTAGTCGTGATGTGTGTGTATGCTCATTTAGAGCTTTACATTACATTTGGATTTGAGTTGTAATAATTAACCGAGACTAAATTCGGTTTGATTTTATTCTGTGTGGTGAGTATGTTAAGAAAAGAAATTTTTTTCAGGATGATTATTTTGTGTTGTAGTAATTTTCATGTTTCGGATTATGAATTGTTATTCATAAAATTCGGGGCGTGATAAAATGTGTGTATAATGCACATGAATTTTCATTATCATGGCAAAATGGAATTTATATGTTGCATTACAAAATAACTATAACACATTTAATAATAAATAAAACATAGCATATAAAAATAAATTACATGACATGCTCAAATTGCACAGACATACAACGAAATATATGCTGCATATAGTAATAATATATCATGCGTAAAATAAAATATAAACAATAGCATAATATAAAACATGCGTAGGCATAATTTATAAAAGAGTAAATAAAATAAAAACATGCTCAAAATTACATAAATAATAAAGTATAAAGCATGCTTAAAAATAGTAGACATAAATGAAAATCACATGCTTTAGATTCCATGAATATATATCACATATATAACAAGCAATAAAATAGCATGCTCAAAAATAAAAAAACTCTAATTATAAATAATTAAATATACCATAGTATGAAAATAAAAGAGAACATACTTGGTGTCGAGAAAAACAATCCTAACGCACGCGCGTGTTGATGCAGGCGTGCGTAGCGATGTTTATTTTTTTCGGGCTTCTGCTGGGCCTGCTGATTTGTTGGCTGAGACTTAGCACTTCTTTTTTTTTTTTTCCTCCTCTCTGGGCCGCCCTTTTCTTTGGGCCTTCTCTTGTTTCTTTTTTTTTTCTTTTTCTCTTTTTTCTTTTTCTCTTTTTTATTTTTCGCTATTTTTTTTTTCACGTTTCTTCCCTCTCTCCTTCTTCCTCCGCCTGCTCTTTTTCTTCTGATTCTCTCTCTTCTGTTTCCTGGTTTTCAATGTTCAGGTGCTCTCTTAGAGATTGGGCCGAGGCTGCGCAGGGATCGAGGCTGAGGCTGCTGCAAGGCTCCGTCTGGCCTGCTGCTGCAGGCGGGTTGCTGCAGACCGGTAGCTGTTGCGCGTGGGATCGCCGGATCGGTGCTGGGATGGGCTGCTAGGCACGGGTCTGCAGCAAGGTCAGCCGGTCTGGCCTACGAGGACGTGCGCTGGATGCCGGTAGGGAGCAGCACTGTTGTAGGAGGGGATGGGGCCACGCTGGGGGTGCTGCAACTGGGCTGCTGGGCTCGGTGGTGGTGGGATCTGCAGCAGGATCAGAGCAGCAGCGCTGGTGCAGGTGAGCGAATGCTGGGCAGGGCGAGGGGCAGCCGTGGCTATGTTGGAAGTTGCAGCGCGCGGCCCAGTGGGTTGGGATCGGGTGGGAAGGGCCGCCGGGGAAGAAGAGATTTTTTTTTTTTTTTGGTTGTTGGTGGCGGCAGAAAAAGAAGAAAATATTTTTTTCTTCTAGGGTTTTTTTTCTTTTCGATAGAAAGGAAATTAGAAAATTAGAATTTTTTTCTATTGGCTATTTGCTCTGAGCGTGCTGATAACGTGTAAAAGTAAAGTGACAATGGAATTGGTCTACTCATTTCATTTCATAGTCTCTTTATATAGGGATAGAATTACAACGGAAACATCGATTACATTAATGATACTAAATGCTGATTGATCCGTAATTGTGCTGATTGATGGTAATCACTGATTCCTTGATTCCCTCTCCGTCAGTTGCTTTGACGAAGGCACACAATATTTTTTTCCTTTAACAATATGTATGTTATCTCTCTGTTTGAAGTATTTTATTGTATTTTTTTTTATTCTGCTTTAAGAGGCATACTCGCATAAAAAACTTACTTTTTTTGGATAAATTAGGTCAAAAAAATAGTTGGTTGAGAATTATGATGCATATTTAATAATTCAAGATTTTCGGTTCTATTCGAGAGTGCATGATAAAATATGAATAGGTATGTTTTTTTTGTCTTAGACTTTTGTTATTGAAATTCTATCAAATGTTTTAATGTTGATTTTTTTGATCAGTTAGCTATTTGATTATTTGATATGTAAGTAATATATGGAGTAAGGCTATGGTAAGTTAACATTTCTCATACATCAATTATTTTTACCATTATGAGAATTTATTTTACTACTTTAAGGATTCATTTTACCATTTGAGAATTCATGTGGTAACTAAGAAAATTTACCACTTTAAAGATTCATGTTACCACTTTGAAGACTAATATTATGAACAATTCTTAGGTTCACCTTTAGGGTGAATGAGCATATTCAACCCCGTTGTCGATTAACATATTTTTACTTAATAAATTTATAATCCAACGGTCTATATCTTAAATTATCCTTTAAAGATCATCTCTGTAAAAAATGAATTAAATCAGAAATCATTTAATTATCTAATTGAATCAAACAAATAGACGGTTCTAACAACACTTACTACTATTATGATGAACCGTCCATGTATTTCACAGAAATGAATATCTAAAAGGTCGTCAATTTGATTGATTTTTTACAGAGCTAATCTTTATATTACGTTATACAGCATGAATGGTTGGATTAGAAAATTATAAAGTTATTATGCGTTAATCGACAACTGGGGTGAATATGCTCATTCACCCTAGGGGTAAACCTAAGAATTGTTCTAATATTATTATTTTGTGGACTCATTTTACCACTTTAAGGTAATTATATGCGTGTCATATATTAACACATTGTAGAATTTCTATAATATATGATGAGGTTTAATTTAAGGAAGGAATAAAATATTTTATTTGTGAAAGTAAAATAATAATAATAATAATAAATAAAGCATTAATAAACTTTTATTAAAAAAAAAATTTAGCCACTCCATTAATTTTAAAATTCTAGCTCCACCATTGTATATATGAGGAGTTCCCGAACTCTAATATGAATCAAATCTATTTCTTTTCTTTGTGTAACGATGCAATGACGACTTTTTGGTTGCTATATATCAGCCTATCAGGCTATCAGCTATGTTAAGTGTTAACACAAGGAAATTTCAACCCCGTCTTTTTCATGATTCTTGCTTTCTGCCTCAGGTTTCATTTTCGTTGATTAATTCGAAGGGGTGGAACTTCTGACTCTGAAAATGCCATTTTGCAATCGTTATCTCACCCACTTCGATTGAATTTTTGCATGCAGCATGCTTGATTTGAAAAGGAAATAGGTGGTAAAAATTTATTTGTTTTAAAAATTTCAACAAATGTCTCAAGAAAACTAAACTACTGCTAGATATATTTAAGAACGTCAATAAAATTTTATAGAAATTAGGAAGTATCATGACAATGTACGTAAAACATGACATGCATAGATCATATAGGAACAAGTGAGAAAGAGAGGAATTCTAAAGCACTAATCTTACAAAGTATATTTGCTATATATGATTGTATCGACATTCCATAATATGTAAGTTGTATATTGTCCGACTCAAGGGCGGATCTACCCAAATTTTGAGTTATAAAATATATACTACATGTATTATATAGTTGATTAGAGATCTATAACTGCACTATCGGCTAACGTGCCAAACTTTGGGGTATTATTTTTATATAAAAAAAAATCCAACTCACTCTAATTTTAAATCCTGAATCCCCCACTGATTCTACTCAATCTTATGTACAAAATTTATAACTAATAACTGGTATTCATCCACAATAGTAAACAACCACAATACCAATTGCTACATTGAATGGTTGAAATAAAAAAGGACAGTTATGAAAAAGGAAACAACTTACAAGGAATTTCGAAATTAACTCCCTAGCTTCTAAAGGTAACTAAGTTATTAATTTCTGACAAAAATTTAAAAAGGCAACTAAGTAACTAATGGAATTAAATTTCCATTTTGGCGCGTAGCTGGCACTGCACTGGAGGGGTTGTGGATCCCTATCAGTTCAAAAATTTTGGACCCTTGTTCTCAAACTTCGGCGCTAAAAAAACAACAACTAGCTTCATCCTCAACCTTTCTCCTCCTCCCTTCTGTCTTCATCTCTTTCCTTTCTTTGCTTCTTTAAACCAGCTTCGAGATTTTCGCCGTCAACAATCCAAAACCAAAACTTTCACTTCTTCCCTCACAAAATCCCAATTAGGGTTTTTCCCAGATCATTTCTATATCTACGTAACATTAAGTTTCTCTCCCTCTCGGATTTCCCGGGAAACGTTTTTTGAAGCCGAGGGGGGGTGAAATCCTAGTCTCATAAATGTTGTTTTTGCCTAGTCAATGGTTTCGTGTCCGATTTCGATAGAGGGAAAATCAAAATGTCCTCTTCATCACGAGGAATATAGGGTGGCAACCTTTTGGAATGTCAGAGTAATTCGATTTTGACATCGCAATTCGCTTGTTACTTTGCCTGAGACGGTGTTCGAAGGCATAGAAAGAGAGATATGGACGACGAAGAAATGGTGGAGTTTGTTAAGGAGGCTTTCGAGGGCGAAGAAATTGACATGGATTATGAGTTCGACGCGCCTAGGTTCTATGATTTTACAACGCTTGAAACCGATTGGGAGGCTGAAGAGGCTGAGGATTGGTTCAGATACGCCGGAAGTTATCCTTCTTCTCGTAAGCAATTTACAGAGCTTGTTAAATATTTGATCACCTTTCTAGAAATGGAATTGGATGATTTTGAATCACTAGCAATATCCTATTGTCTGTTCTTGACAAAAAGAAAATAGGCATGCATGCATTGAATTATAAATGCTGCTCAGTGGCAAAGCTTTGTAATTTAAGAATTTTTTATATTGGTTCTTTTGTTTATTATTGTTAGTTTGAACTGTATGGAACTCTAACCCAGGTCTTATGCTTCTCAATCTAGAGAGGTAACATTGTTACTCGTAGTGCCATACAAAGTGAGACATTAAAATTTCTATGTGATTATTTGAACATTTCAGCTTTTATAGTGAGATTGTTGAATTGGCACAAAGGCAATTCTCTTGAGGAAACAGCAAACACCTCTGTGGAAATCAAAGATGTCGAATGCATTAAATGTGCTAGCATCGAGTCGAAGACTGACATGGAAGCTGAGGGTTCTTCAATAGAAGATGATAGTAATAGAGGTGCATTAAAATTTACTAATATCAACTACTAAGTACAGCATTACTGTCTGATACAACTCATTTTTATTTCTTTGCCAAATTCTATCTTGGCCGGGGAAGAATTTTATTTCATTCGAATCTGTTGGTTTTGACATCATTTGTTCTTGTTCTTTTATTCATTTTCTGTTACATATATGAAGCTTAAGTTTTCATATTTCTAACAGGAGTAAAATACTCTAATAAAATGGATCAAGATACTCCAAAAGCTAAAACCAAGTCCTCGGTCAAGTCACCATCCATATCAAGGAGTTCAACTTTGATGAAACCCACAGCGAGTCAATTAGCCAAGCAAAAACAGCGTCGTCATGAAGTTCGACAATCTCACTCCAATCGATTATCGAGAAGGTGTTGATCTTTTTCTCTACTTCATCTTCTTTGGAAGAAAAAAAAATTAATTAATTAAGCCTGCCTTGGACAGAAAGTAGTTGAAGCATGTTTTGTTTCATTTCCTAGACACTTGTAAATACTGTAACTTGAATTCAATGATGGTTTATTTGCGCTATATCCTTCATTCTTATTGTTGGTGTTTTGTGCTTCTTTTCTTCCATTTTCAATTCTTAATTCCATAGGCTTGAGAAGAAGCTGGGGAAAGTCACGGAGAATTCACCGAGTTCTCCACTATTCGATAGTGTAGCAACTAAAAGACAGAAGTTGGAGGCTGGCTTTGTGCGGAAGGTACACTTACTTTACTTTTGAAATTCAGTGGCTCATCATACTTGGAATATGAATTTTTCTAGTGTTCTCTATAATTTTTTGTGAAACAGGTTTCTCAACTTAAGCATCAACCTCTTTGGTTACACAAGTCGCCAAAAAAGGTAATTTGAATACTGCATTAAGTCATAGCTCATCAACTGTTCTTCATCTTGATCTAAATCTGGTTCTGGTTCAACCATGGTTTCTACACTAGACCTTGTCAAACGAAATTGTCGTTATCAACGTTTTATCTATGTCAACAATTATTTGTGGTTTTGTGCAGGTTGGAACTGCTGTAACGTCACCAAATGGTAGACCTAAAGTCACCATTCCTAGAGAACCAAACTTGGAAACAGCACAAAGGGCACAAAGACGTAGGTACATTCACTTCTAGCTGGATTTTGGTAAAATATTGTTCACTATAGATGTTCGATTTGGTACACGAATCTCTAATGTGAAAGAAATATGCACTTTGGTTTTCAGGTATAAGACTACTGCGAAAGATGGAGAACAAGCAAAAGTAGGTATCTATTCCCTTAACGATCCTTTAGCAGAAACGTTTGTGCTTCAAGTCAATAGTCTTTAGAAAGAAAAATGAAAATTTTCATTTTCATAGATTTGGAAGACTCAAAACTTGTACAGTTCTATGAAATTTCAGTTCAATGATATTGGCTTTTGCAGATTATCAAGGGGCCTCCATGGACCCTCCCTAAGAAGAGCACACCACATGCAAAAGAATTTCAAGTAATCATAGAACATTCTATTCTATTTCTTACTACAATATATCCGCTTCACGATATTCGTAACACTTCTTTAATTCGTTGCTATCAGGTGTTTTATTTCAGGACATCACAAAGAGTTAAGCAAAGCATAGTTGATAATGTAATCCTTCAAATTTTGTTCCTTCCTTCATAAGGATGTACAACTTTCTGTTTCTACTCACATGACCAATTAATCTTGTCATTTCAGGTGACAAACACACCTATTTCTAGTTGTTTATCACCAACTGAAGCCACAGAGATTAAAGGGTAATTATTTCTAAGCTAAACTTAGAAATTGTATGTATCATATCTTGTGTCAATTGTATGGAATGATGTTGTTACTTCTTCACAGACCAAACTCTGCCTCTGCCAAAAGTGATAAATGCAAAGTACGATCTCTTAAAAAGAAGGTAATATCAGTCTATCCACTTATGCAGTTTGTATTAATCTTTCTCTGCAACCATTAAACCATGTTGTGCCTGATGCAGACATTGTCAAGTAAAGAAGGAACTGGTGTTATCCCAAATATCAAACAGGAAAGCAGACTACCAAGTCCAAGGGTATTAGTTACTTCTTCCTCTTTAATTTTTGGGCTGATTTTCTTTTTCCATGGTAGTTTGTTTTCATTAATTATAGGCTCAATACCTTGCTTTCCCTTGCCCCTAGGAATTAAAGTGTGACAAGAGGTTTATGAAGGAGCCACCAACAGATTTATTCAGCAAGGTACTTACTATCTGATCTACATTTTGGTAAGAACAATTTTAAATGCTAATAAATGGGTTGTTCATTGTTGCACCTAAAAATAAATTCATCAATCCATTGATTCAATATTTCAATTCATGTATTGTTTTGAAATCTGTTTCAGCTCTCACTTGCACCTGACGCCCATCATAATGCAAAACCTGAGCTTAAAACTGCCTATGCCTGCTGAGGTTAGAACATGTTCTATGGAGCTCAGAACCTTTTATAGTTTACATGTTGTAGTTTATACATAGTTTGTTATGTTATGTGAATTAAGGTGCCAAATTTGTTCAAAGATATCGGACTGGATCGGTGAAATGTGACGGGAGGATTCTTGAAAAATAACCAACTACATAAGCAGAAAGCTCCAATCTGAATGTTAGCATTGCACCATTTGAAGTTGGTCAGTTCATATGGGGCAGTTACATTGTGCTGGACCGTCAGTCTTGGAGGCACGTAACTAGAAGTTTCCAATTTTCTGAAAATTTGAGAGGAAAAATAAAATAATTATCGCAATTGCAATGCAAATTTTTTTTCTTGTGGCTGTCTTCAATTTTTTTATTTACTTTTCCTTACCTCAACTGGATTGGCCAATTAAAGATTCATCAATTTAGATTTCTTATGTTTAGTACGTAATCTTAAACAAATGATACCTAGAAACGCGAGTTAAACTTAAACGTCAGTTTTCCAGCGTGCACTAGGGCAACGGTGCATGAATTTAGGGCAGAAATAATCCTTCAACCTTGGTGGTTTTCTTTTTAGATAATCTCCCATGGAATAACCCTAAATATTTTCTACATTTTACATAAAAAGCGTTGACAAGAAGTGCTGGCACACAAGTGCCTTTGGCCTTTTTTGGGCACCAAACACCTCAACCGGTTCAATTTTCCCAAGTTTAGCTTGAATAAATTCAATTGTGTAGGTCTCAAATCGGAATAGTCAAATAACAAGGACAAGTTAACCCTCAATATTTGATGTCTCTCAGTCCACAATCAATGCTCACCTCACTGAGCATATCATAAATTCTCGTGAACCTGTTAAAAAGCCTGGAGACCATCAACCAAATCTTTCCCCAAATCTTTTGTGGACGTTTTCTTGGCATTGATTCAAATAAATAAAACCAAGTGGTATCAAAAAAGCATAGACTGACACCAGGGGTTTTCATCTTTTCCCATGAGCTAATATTTAACAAAATATATCCTTACAGCAGAAACTACCAACTTTTTCAGATTTGCTTATCATCCTTACAGAAGCAAACTGTTCACTTTCTACCTCCCAAAAGCTGTCCATAACCCATATATTCACCTACTGGCCAGTAACTGCAGACAGTTTTTTACCCCATCTGAACCAAAACTTTGGCATCTTCCCTATTTGAAGCTTCAACAGTTGCAAAACACAGGAGACTGTAAACTACTTAGAGGGTGTTCTTGGATATAACCTCACCAAACCGAAGAAACCATTGAGCATCAGATGAATGACTTTCTTGCCGAACAGGCTTCTGCTGCTGCTGTTGCACGATTGGTTGTTGTTGTTGTTCCTTGTTAACTGCAAACTTATCATAGTCGATACCCTTTGAAAGAGGCTTCTTTGAGTGATGTAGAGGTAGGAGGGAGACCAAAACCCTTGCAACTTCATGCATTGTTGGCCTCTCAGTGGGGTTTCGCTTGGTGCACAGCAGGGCGAGTTGAAAAGTTTTCTTGACGTGAGTTATATCCATGCAAGTGACAGAAACTTCAGGGTCAGCAGTCTCCATTACAGTATTGTTATCCGCCTTGGACAATATCTGAGAAGAACAATCCTTGTGTTAAATGCAGGGTCAAGAAAAAAAGACAAATGAACCAACCAACTTGCAAGTAAAGTTAACCACAGTACTCACTAAAAGAAGCATTCACCTCTTAGTTCTCTACTAGGCTGGTTTGTACAGTTATAACCTTCTACCCTTGGTTACAAAGCATAAAAGACAACTCAGAAACTTGGGATACTCTAGAAAACATACCAGATGATGCAAGTTAGACTCCTTGTCCACAGCCTTCTTCCCAGTCAGTAGCTCAAGAAGCACAATGCCAAAGCTATATACATCAGATTTTTCATTGAGCCGAGAAGTCCTAGCATATTCTGGATCGATGTAACCAATTGTTCCCAGAACATAAGTCGATGCATGGGTATTCGCACAGGGGATGGATTTTGCAATTCCAAAATCCGAGAGATGGGCTTCAAAGTTCTCATCCAGCAGGATATTAGAGGATTTCACATCCCTGTGAATAATGCGGGGGTTGCAGTCATGGTGAAGATAAGCAAGTCCTTGAGCTGCTCCAACTGCTATTTTCAAACGTGTTTCCCAATCAAGTTTAACCTTTTTTGATGGTCCTGCATTGCAGTTAGCAAACATTGAGTAATTGACAAGTTTACAGCTTCGTATATACTTGTAACTACAACTTCTACAAGAAACAGACAATTGGGACAGTTAAGTTGTGATAACTAACCATGAAGCATATCCCACAGAGACCCGTTCTCCATGTAGTCATAGAAGAGGAGATTGCCGAGGGGAGACAGTGAATACCCATGCAAACTGACAAGATTTCTATGCTTGATACTGCCAATGGTTTCAAGTTCCGTCTCAAACTCCCTCCAGTTGTGTGGATACCGGTTGTAGAGTCGCTTGATTGCCATTGGTCGGGAATTTTTCAGTACACACTTGTACACTGTGCTAGAAGCACCATACCCTATGATATACTTCTCATTTAAATTCTCAGTGATTCTCATTATATCATCAAAGCTGTGTATAGCCATATCCATGTGAAGGATTACAAGTTTAGCAGGACCTGTAAACAGTAGTGAATCTTGCTTAGATTAATTTGTTAACACACAAACAGAAGAATTAAGCAAATCAAATAAACATAGGATATACATGCCTTGTCCATTCTTGGTAGATCCCATCATTAACTGCTTTGGTTGGTTGGACTTGTAAATCGCAACTATTACCATGGATAATAACATGATGAAGCCTAACACCATGCAGACAACTGCTGCTCGGGAGAATACAGCTGAAAGCAGAAATAAGCAGTTTTTGTTAATAATTTGGAAAGTCCAGATGATTACCAATATTTCATTATCACACAGCAAGTTGAAAAAGAAGATATTTTTACCCCTGGACTTGGGGGAAACAGGTCTGCAAATCGATCCATACCAGTCACTGCACAACTGTGGGTTTGCAATGAAGCTGAAACAACCACATCAATAGTCAGAAGAATAAACATAGAACACATAAATTAAACTGTTCTTCCCCTGATCCTTTCCCGTTCCCCCCATACCTGTTTGGTGAAAAACGTGAAAAGTTCCTCATGGGAGGTACAATGCCGGACAGATTGTTGTATGAAAAATTCCTACAAATATTGATAAAACAACAATCAGCAAAATTAGAAAATACATGGACAAGCACAGAAACGAGAGACAAACTCACAAGGTCTCAAGGCTGAAACAGTTGGTTAGCTGATCAGGTATCTTTCCACGCAAGTTGTTGTTATTAAGCAACCTACCAAAGAGAGCCGACACAGAACAAAATTAACATGGAAAATAAATGATAAACTTAGACATGATACAAAATCAATGTAGTATGGAACTTACAATGCCGCAAGGTTCTGCAACTGACCCAATTCTGAGGGAATGCTCCCAGAGAGATTGTTGAATGACATATCACTGTCAACATACATGCACAAAGTCAAAAGCAAATTAGAATCTGCAAACTTCAGCCAAATTGCAAACAAGTTCTTATAAAACTCACATGATTTGAACACTCCTGAGGTCCCCAAATTCTGCAGGCAAAGGACCATCAAGATGATTCCCACTCAAATTCCTGCAGGAAAATATATGTATGAAGATGTCAGGAGATAGTGTTAACAAATTTCAATTGTAGAACCATATGCAGTATACTGAATACCCTTAGAAGTACACTTACAAAGTCAGGAGGTGCTCAAGACTGCCAACAGAAGAAGGAACGGGGCCAGAGAAATTGTTGCTGGACAAATCCCTGAAAGGAAACAAAACAGACAGTTAATTCTTTATAAAAAGATGGAGATGATGCACATGAGCTATGGGTTATAAGTCTATCAGCAAGATAGACGTATACTTACAAAGTGTCAAGATTGATGATATGTCCCAACTCAAGATTAATTCTACCACTGAGAGCATTCGCTGACAAATTCCTGAGGGTCCAATCAATTTAATTTATCAACCGACAAGAAAGTTCAATCGAACCACAAGTGAAAGACAGAATTCAAAACACTATAACTCACAGATAGGTCAAGCTCTGCAGATTTCTCAATGCTAAAGGAATGGATCCCGTCAGGCGATTTCCATGAACGTTGCTAAACAATCAATCACAAGAAATTCTATCAGTATGCATAAACCTATGGTGCTCTGTAAACTTAGACAGGTAGTGGAATAAGACATCCTACAATTGATTCAAGGCAGTGCAGGAACCGATGTCATGTGGGATGGGACCTTCCAGATCATTGTTGGCAAGATTCCTGACACATAAAGCAAATTATAAATGTGAAGGTATTATTAAAAAATACAAAGGAACAGGAACACTGGCCCAATATTACTCACAATTCAAATAACTGGTTCAGCTTCCCAAGCTCACCAGGAATTCTACCAACCAGATTGTTGTCATTTAATTGCCTGTAGAGATAATAACCAAAGAGACCTCTTACACAGAAAATAAAGCATGGCACCAATAAGTTTGTATCAGTAATACATTGCATCAATGGGTTTATAACAGATGAGGCAACTCACAAGTAGCTAAGCTTTGACATATTGCCAAGCTCAGGAGGAATTGTCCCAGTCAACTTGTTACCATGCAGGTATCTGGAATAACAAACAATTGTGTTCAGATATAAAAACTGAAGCATTCCTGATGAAATTTTCACACAAAGGAAGCAAACTTACAGTTTCCCAGTGTATGATAAATTGCCAAATATCGATGGAATTGGCCCTACAAGTTCATTCTCACTTAAATCCCTGGAAAACAAGAATGAAATTATGAACTCCTTTAACTCTTGCAAAAATATACCGGAATTGAAGTATTCAAAATCAAAACAAATCACTTACAAAACAGCAAGAGCCTGCATTAAACCAATAACCTCAGGAATCTTTCCAGTCAGTCTATTCCCTTGTAGCGACCTAACAAAATGCGCCATAAACATGCTTCAACAGCTGAACTCCACAACATTACACTACACTAACAGTCCCAAGAAATTGAACTTACAGGGTAGCCACTTGTAAAAATCCAATGTTATATGGAATCCCACCAGTGATCTGATTGTATGATATGTCCCTACAATTTCCAACATAAACAAATATTAAGCAACCAACAGCTAAAAGCTTCTTTGAAGTTCATGGGGGAGACTTGGGGAAATTCAAACTTTCTCAATTTAACAAATTTTCTTACAGGATCTCAAAGCTTGTACAGTTGCCTATGTTGTCGGGGATCGGGCCAGTCAGGTTATTGCCTCTAACATCACTGAGCATAAAAGGAAACTTCAATACCAACAGAAACACAAAAAGAACACAAAGACACCAAAACTGGTTGAAATACAGGAGGAAAATACTTACAAGTACCACAGACCAGTTAATTGACACATATCAGGGGACAGTGCTCCAGTCAAAGAATTGCCTCGCAATCCACTGTAAAGTCAAATTCCAACCAAAAGAATCAGAAATAGAGGACTTTTTACAAATACAGTAAAGTAGCTACAAAACAAAGGATTGTGAATAATCTACTGAATCAAAAACACACATGAAAGCAAGAACATATGCGATACACAGAAATTCATGGAATAATTGTTTCAAGTACTCACAGGTACTGCAAAACTTCATTCCAATATATTAGCCTCGGTATCTCACCAGTGAGCTGGTTCCGAGCAAGATCACTGCAAACATAACAGCATCAAAACAGAAAAATGAAACTCATCAGTCCCATATAGAAAGGAATACCAACAGCCAAAAGCCAGTTCTCGGAGAGAGTTTTTAACATAAATGTGAAATTCAGGTGATTAAAAGCAGGAGACTTACAGAGTTTTAAGGTTTGGAATTTGGGTAAGAGTTGTAGGGATAGGACCAGTCAATTGATTGTTCTTCAAATTCCTGCATTTTCAAACCAAATTACACTTGTAAATATTCAAAGAATTTCTGAGGCATGCATACTACAAAAAGAAAATTTATAATTGAACACTTACAAAACCTCAAGCTTCTTAAGCTTTGAAACCGAGAAGGGTATGTCTCCAGACAGATTATTGTCAGACAAATCCCTGCATTTCGACACAGAATTAGCAAAACCAAAATGGAAAACAAGTTAAATGTCAAACAAAGAACGTCAACATGAAGGAGATGTCTTACAGATATATAAGAGAAGCACAGTTGCCAATCTCATCCGGTATTTGACCAGTTAGCTTATTCCCCTGCAAGTCTCTACAATTCGCAAATAAACACAGAATCATCAAACCACTTAAGGCACAAAAAAAATTTAAAAAAAAAAAAATTAAAATTAAAAAAAAAATTAAAAAAAAAAAAAAAGGAAAAAAAGAAGAAGAAGCAAAAACAGACAGAAAACATACATGGATTCCAAGTTCCCTAAATCTCCGAGGGCTGGCGAAATCTCCCCGCCCAGATTCAAGCTGGACAAATTCCTAAAACAAACAAACCCATAAACACACAAATCAGTATAAAGTGAATTACTGTAGGAGATCATCAACAGTACTAACGCAGACAAAGAACAGTTTTAGAGAGGAGACAGAAGCTCACAAGGAGGCCACAGAGAGGCTGACATTGTCACAGAAAACTCCACGCCAAGAACAGAAATCTTCGTCATGAGCATCATTCCAGTCCAGTAAAACATTGGCTACATTGGTGAACGAGGCCTTGATTGACATCAAGGCTTTCCCTGTGAACCCCATCATTATTCCATCATTATAATATGCAAACCGGTATTAGATAATACAACAGTAACCCAGCCACGGATTATAAAATGAATTATATCCATTCAATAGTAACAAGATTAGGATTAAACAAAAAAGTAGAGAACTCTAAGTTGACTTCAACACTGCTAAAAAATTTGCAAGAAAAAAATGCCCCAGGGAAGAAACTAAGCTTCAAAAACCAACCAAAGAACTAGAGAGCCCACATAAGGAAAAGGCATGAATTTTTGGAAAATAACGAAAAATGCATTGCAACCGTTCATTTCTCTTTGCTTGAAACCAGCTACGGGTTACAAAAATGAGAAAATATTAGTCAGAAAAGAAACAAATTTAGGATTAAACAAAGACTTCAGACATTAAAAAAATTCAGCAGTGAAGTACTTGTACTTTGAAAACAAACCAAAGGAGAAGAAGTTCAAGTAACAGAGAGAACTCTTATTTAAGTAAAAACCATAAAACTTTTGGAAAACACATTGCAGCTCTTCACTTCCTCTTGTTTCCCGAAAGCCTAAACGTTTTGGGTTAAAAACACAAACACTGGGTGCATTCAAAAACGGAAACCCAAAGTCCAAAAAGAAATTACACCTCTCCATTTCTGGTTTGTTTCTTAAAATCGTAAACGTTTTGGCCTAGAAACACAAACTGCGCACATTCAAAAACGGAAACCAAAAAACAAAGAAACATAGTATCACCCACCCTCATCGTTCAGTGACGAAGCAAGAGGAAAAAGCAGAAACAGAGACAACCCAAACCACAGAACAACATCCTTGTTCTTCCTCCATTTCAAAACCACCCTCTCCTCCATCAACAGAGCCAAACACAAGACAACAAAAGAAAGGAAGAAGAGAAAATGAGGGAGTGAAATGCTCAGAAGGCAAATGAGCTAAGCATTTGTGTAGTGTCCTCACACATTATAAGCACCTCAAGAGAGAGAAGAAGAGTGAACAGACGTTTGGCGTGAAGCATAAGGCAAGGACTGAAGCTCCAGCGTTATGAAGAGAGAGAAAAAAGACCAAAGTCTCGGGCTTTAAGAAAACTGAGAGAGAAGGGGTCCCCAAACGGCGGTGAAGCGACGTTAAGTCTTTGGTTAAAAAAAGAAAACTGGCACGGCCGTCATTCGTACCCGGACGTTTTCCAAAGCACTCAGCTTTTTCGACACCTATCCAAGTCCCTCCCTCCATTATTATTTTTATATTTATTACACACTCTCTAGTACAGACACGGAATTACCAATCTACCCCGTCCTCTCTCCCTCTCTCTCTCCCCCCACTATCACCATCGGCGCGTGCGGGCGACACGCCGTGAGAGTGACAGTGAAGTCTGGTTTGGTTTCAACTTGGAAGGACCGAAAGTGGAAGAGAGAGTTGCCATTCTGGGCTTGTTTGCTTGTAACGAGGAGTTGGGTACTTCTTTTTCTCTCTTGCTTGAATAGTCTTGTTGGTGACTTGGTGTTGCTTGTCTCTTTGTTCTGCATTTCATTATGCACAGATTTGTGAATGGTTTTTTGAACTTTTTTCTTCTAATTTCCCAGAAGAACTTAGACCCATGGTAAAATCCTTTTTGGCATTTCTGATTGCATTGCCTCTTTTGCGCAACGAGACCGGCTTCAGAAGTGACTTTAAGAAATCCCACAAAATCTTTGCTACACTTGATTGATATGGTCCTCCTTCCAATGCAATCTCTATTATGAAGAAAATTAAAATAATTTAGCAATGATGTAGGTTGTGAAATGGTGAATGACCCAAAATCAATCATGGAAGTTTTGGATTGGTGATGATCATGATGATGATGCTCATGCCAACCATAAACGCCAAGGCAATATTAAGGTGCGCGTGGGAGTCACTAATCACGTACGTTTGTAACCAGAGCAAGAATATCAAATGGGACTTTACAAAGATTCTATTTTTAATTTGGGTTTTTCCGATTTACGAAGATGAAACAAAGATAAACCCAGAAATTTTTATCGATTAAAAAATACTGTGCATGCATGAAAGGGTTTTAGAAGGCGACAGAGTATGCAGCTTTGCAGCGTTTGATCATTAACAGGCTTCGCTTCGTTTAAAGCTGGCCATGCTAATGCCATTTCTGTTTATATTTCTCTTAGCACTATTTTAATTTACTGGGATTGTCACCTGCTATTATTCTATGGTTTAAGATCCAAAAATATTTCCTTAATATTCTTCTGGGTTTGGAGATTACCCGTGGGGCAATCAAAACCCACCGGTTGTAAATTCCTTTTCTGACCAATATCATGGACAATTTTGTGATTTCACTTGACAACACAACACCATCTTCTTTAGTGACAGGGACAAATGCAAAATCCAACCAAGTATCCAAGCCGGTATTAATCACAAAGGCGAAGAGCTTTATAGAGGAGCCCCATAAAAAAAGGGGCAGCAAACACATGGCCTAGTCTGACGGAAACCCTAGAAACCCTAATGAGCAATGACCAGTGAAATAGCAAAGAGAGAGAGAGAGGAGAAGGTGACAGCTAAGGCTAAGCATCATAGGTAGAGCCAGAGAGGACCCTCTGAGAGACTACAGAGCCTAAAAGCTAAGAAAAGAAACAGAGAGAGACAAGACCGGCGGGTCAGTCGCCGGTGACCCGCCGTCAGCAATTGTACCAGCCGGCGTGAGCCTTCGCGGGACCCACCGCCCCAAGGATATCTTTGTCCCGTTGCCATTTAGTATATTGGTTTTCTGGGGTTTTGGGACCTCCCTCGATGTTTTCTAACTTGTTTCCACAGAAACTAGACTGGAGTTCAAATTTGGTTTCTGGGTAGTGGGCCTGGCTGGTATAGACTTGATTCGGCTAGTTAGCTACTTAGGAGAGGAAGGGGAAGGTGGTTCTGAGTTTGAAATAATGTTCTCTTTGCTCATTGATTCATTAACATTTAGTTTTAAGCAATGTGTTGGACCTATTCTTGAAAGGGTTTGCCACATGAGTCCTACATACCTAAGGGATAAGGTGTTGTGGGCTTATAGCTCATTTTGCATAACCTAAGTGATAAGGTGTTAGGCTTATAGCTCGATTAGGGAACTTGAGAGGTGATTTTATACCTAATGTCGGCTGAGAAAATGACCCAGCTATGACATTTGAGTTATAGAGATTAGACCTAAGGATGCACAATGTAATTAGTTTTTATCGGAATCTTAAAAGCAGAGGATTGCTTAGTATTCGGATTCATCCTAATAACGTTTGAACATCTTAGTAACATAACTTTTTAACATCCTCGATTCTATCACGTAGTGCTAGGTAACTTTAGTTGTGTTGGTAAGGTTTCGAAAAAGTGACCATTTCTATTTTTAGAGGGTTAAAATATGAAATTAAAAAGAAAGAGAAATCCTGGGCATAAATGTACACAAAATTAGGAAAATCATAGTTTGAAACTTGCAAGCAAAGCAAGAAGGGTTGGTCAACCATACACTCAAATCAGTCAACATAATGAAACTAAAAGCTCTGATGCAATACTCAAAGAGAAGGTACGGGACCATGAAACTTTGGTAGGGGCAATAATAAAGAAGGGGGCTGGGGGATTGATCACACCCATCATAAGACACGTGATCTTCAACTTTTCCCTCTACAATTATAGGTCTCATCCTTTACACTTACTTTTTCGTCCTTTCTATTCTATCCATCAATTATATTTCATGCCAAATTTTTAGTTATACTATGATCCAATGTTTACATATTTATTGGTTACATTATTGAGTGACTTTACTACAAAACTGAGGGGTCACAGTAATGTATAATGGAGCAGAAAACTTACTCACCCAATAGGTTTGGGATCATAACTCAATGTAGCATGTGTATCTATCCTTCAGTGGTCCTATTTCCCATGTTACTCCTCTACACATTTAGTAGCAGTGTAGCATACAGCCATACACCTACTTAAAAGCAAACAAGTAATCACATATGCTGCGTTCATACAACCTCACCACTCTTTATGGCAAATTGTAGTTATATTGATCAAGAGCATTTGCCCATACCCGATATCTAAATTTGAGCTACATGGCCAAACATGGAGATCAAGAATCATCTTTCGTGGATAGTCGTCCAATGCTACATAATTAAGAGCTTGTGGTAAATGCAATAAGAATTGCATCCGCTTTGCATGAAACAGTAATGACTACACAAGAATTATGTGCAGGAAACCTGTTTAGTGTTCTCAAGGGCGTAATAGTCAGCTGCTTAAATGCATTACTCAATCGAGTGAAGAACCTGTTCTAATATATTAAGTGAGGGTTCTTCACACAAATGAGTAATGGGTGAAGAAAGTGAGAACCTCTTTTAACATCATAAGTGAAGTCGGACTGAGAAAAAACAGCATAATAAGTGAAGACGATGTATGAAGGTTTGAGATTAGATATGGCATATTGATGCAAAGTTCTGGTCCACATATTTGCAGTGTAATTTAGATGACAGTGATGTGATCGTAGAAGTACAACACAGAAATCGAGCGAGATAGCAATTCACATCTTAGCATGCAGAGTCCTCAGAAATGAGCTAAACAGAGAAGTTCAACATTCAGGATGACAACTGAAGGATGTATCAGTTCAATTAACAAAACCTAGAACAAAAAAGATGGCAAAAAAACACTTCACCCTTCCCTACTGCTGTTTACTGGACTGGGTCAGCATTGTGCCACCCCTTGGTACAAGGAGGGATGCTCACAAACTCGTCAAATTCCTTTACATGAACGTCACAGCACTTCCACTGCAAAATTAGAAGAGAGATATTATTGGAATTGTAGACATATACACCAAATATATGACTGAATCAACTATGCAGTAACTCACCCCTCTCACTCGGTCATGGAAAACAGCAGGCCCCGGGTGGTAATTGCATGCCGTCTCATGGTTATCCCTCTCTTTGAAAGTTTGACCACAACCTTTATTTTTGCAGATTTGGGGCTGGTTTATGTCAATAATCTTTTTCAGTGGAGCAGAAGTGCCTTGATCATTTGTAATGCTTTCCGTAAGTGGCGTTGTGGCTACATTTACAGGCTTTGAATTCATTTCTTTGGCTTGTGAACCTGGAAAAGGCACAACTTGCTTCAGCCTAAAATGTAAAAAATAATTCCTAAGAAGACGGATAAGTCGTGCAAGGTGGAGCTTTATCATCAACCAAATAGAAGTAAATACATTACATAAGGTATCTTAAAAAAATTTTAAAAAAAAAAATTTGATGTAAATTAGGGAATCAACACAGATGGGGAACGACCCAAACAATCAGAAAAATACTTGAAGATAATGAAAAGAGTTTAGATCAGACGATAACATAACATTTGATTCAAGAAGATAAAACCTCATCAAAACCCAAACCCCCAAAACATATCTGTGTTTTGCCTCTTCTTAGATGTCAAAACCTGAAAAGTGGAATGTTAACTATTTTCCGCAAACCCCCAGCAATGTAAATACAATATATGCCATCATTGCATCAAATTCAACAAACCACCTAAAATTCATTTACAAGGAACTCTATTGTAGCTCTTTAACCCATTTCTTCAAGCATCCACATCAATATGTCACTTATATCAGGACTTCATAAACTATAACATTCTTATTTTTCACCAAAAGTCACAACTAGAAATCACTATTACAATCTCTCCTAGTTGTCATACTTAAAAGCATTCTAAATAGCCAGATTATACCATGTCCATGAAAAAACCAATCAATCTCCTGACACACACCAAGCTTGAACAATTCAGACCAAAGCAAAACACAACCAAATGAACATACCATGCTCTGAACAGAAGAAACCCTGTCGGCACCTAGAGCAGGATTGTTTTGCTGACGCATCGGATGCAGGAGTTGACGTAGAAACAGAAACAGGCGTCTTAGGTTTCGCCTTTGGCAAAACAGGTTTCTCTGTTGTGTGTTTACCAGTCTTGCATCTTCATTCGACCCCAAAAAAAAAAAAAGTAAAGGAAGGAAGGAAGGAATAGGAAAGTTAGAAACCTAAACGCACAATCAACTGAAAGGGATCTCAAGAATCACATAAATCCAAGAGAAAATTAGCACTTACCCTTCTAATGCTAAAAATAAGCTGAAATCATGACTTCTTTTCTTGCAACAACTCCACTCTTTAATCCCATCATGAAATATAGGCTGGAAAACAAAGATTTATTGCTTCACTTATGGTATCGAACTAAAAGAAAATAACAGAGCAAATCCTTCAAAAATCAATGGGCATATTCGTATACTTACTCCCTGACGAATTCAAGACGCCCATGCGATCAAAACAAGCCCAAACATGCAAAAGAACAACCAGAATTAAACAAGATTTCACAAAGCACAACTAAAAGTTCCGCAATCTATGATAACAACGACAACCTCCATGTTACATACACAATGTGCATCGATTTCAATTGAATCATATAACGAACTTCAACACAAAAATAGATTCATAACAGTACAACAAGCCAAATTTCCGACTCCATTCAAACTATAAAGCCAGTCAGTGAGTTCATTCTTCAAATTACAGCACCAAAAGGTCTGCTCCAAACATAGATTGAAGTAAGTGGCGTATCTACCAGCTGAAATAAGCATGGAATTGTGTGTAGCTCTAATTATAAAATTGAACTTGAATTTCAATTAGGGATCTCTTCTTTCTCAAACAAAAGCCTGAAACCTCGAGATCGCAAATGAATGCTAGCGAAACCATAAATTATTTATAAAAAAAAAAAAAAAAAAACACGAGTTGGAGGAAGGGAGAAAGAGTACCGCATCGTGGTATTGGCAAGAACCTTCGGGATTGTTGTCGTCGGAAAACGTGGCGTTGCAGCCGATTCGCTGGCATTTAAGAAGAGCTTCCGGCTGGCCCTCCATTCTCTCTCTCTCTCTCTCTCTCTCTGTACGAATCTGTCTCGAGAGGAAGGAGAAGAAGAAGGAGGAGGAGGAAGACTGAAAAAGAAAGACCGACGACAAGTGAGTCCAACCGAGCTCAAAACAGATTCGCCCACTTTGAATTTTCTTTTTCTTTTCGAAATTTCTCGACAAGTTGCGCCTGGTCTGGGCTATTGACTTTCCCGTCAAATTGTGGGAGTCAATGGGCTTTATTAATTCCACTTACGGGCTGGGGTCCCTGGTCAGATGGGTTTATCCAAGTTTCACCCAGTCCAGTCTAATGGGCTACAACTTAATCATTTTTTTTTCTTTTTTTCTTTTTTTTTGAATAAAAGCTCTCACTCTCCTACTGTCCTACATCGTAATTTCATCCTTTGGGTCAGAATTTTTTTCTGTCAATTCTTTTGAACCATGATTTGAGGGTGGGAAAATTTTAGTGAGAAAATAAAAACAAGTCATTTTGGCCAAAAAACTGTGTTATAATCCACGGTTTTGGAGAAAAAGTCATGGCCCGATACAATATATATTTTTTATTTATTTATTTTTTTTTTATAGAAAATTTCAAGTTTAGTTCCCAGAGTTGGAAAAGTATATGACATGTTCGGTATGCGAATCTTGCTAGCACAAGCACCGGTTAGCACTTGCATGAGCTAGGTCTAGGCATCATTTAGGCTCGCTAATCATAGCAGCAATTTTTGCTTACCCTCTCATAGGATAAATGCAGTAGAACAAATTTACAGAATGCTGCAGGGTAAACAATGTTTGGTATTAATTATCCATCAAAATTTGATTCTGAAGTTCATCTTTCGCAGGATACAATTTCTTAACTCTAGTATAGCCGTAACTTTCTCCAAACAGACTAGCATTCACACTTGAAGATGAGCCTAGGAATCATATTTACAAGCTGCTGAAGAAGTCAAAAATATAGCTATGCACACAGATACTCCAATGATAACTCCAAGCTAACTGAATATCCAGACATCGGACATCTGCAACCTTTACAATAGAATTGGCAGTGAACTCGAAACCTGATATTCACAAATCATACAGCTGAATTGTGAAGTAACGATCAGAGACTTGATAGGCGGAAAAGGTCACAATACTCTGGTGTGTACTTCAATCATCGCAACTTTCTCCTGTAAAAGTGGGGAAAATGAAAGCTAAGACTCAAGGTTTGGATAGCTTCCAGAAACAAATTATACTTGTAGGTGGTCTAAGTGCATCCAGCCCACAGCAGACAACAATTCAATTTTAAAAGAGGGATGAGAAGAACCCTAGACAATATTACTTATAGTTCAAACTTGAAAGGTATACCGTCCTTGCAAGTGTGTGTGTCAGCATGCATATATGTGCTTCAGAGAGGGGAAAAAATAGAGACCTCATTATGTGTGGTGCCTTCAGGAGGAAACCAGTGCATAAGAACTCCCAAATTCATTATGGCAGGAGTCAACTTAAACAAGAGAGGAGTTGTAACCTGTAGAACATCAATTTCTACGTAAGTATTTTGAGAGAAAGATCCAGTTTGCATGAAAAATGAATATAAAATTACCAGGCTAAGTGCTGTTGTTCCGAGAAGAAGCAGGTACATCTTCCCCTGCAGAATTTTTTTTTATGTTGAAAAGAAAAACAACAATAACTAAATGAGATGAAATCAAGGCAAGAAAAATGAATGGATCCTATTCATTGCAAACTGTTTGCCATATTTGGTATATACAATATTAAATCTGCAGTGTACTAAGTAAAAATAAGCAAATTTCAAATTGCATATTAAAAATGAGAAGCTTTAACTTCTCGATGTTGGAGTGCATATCTTCTTAGAGTTCTTATGTTGCAAAAATATTGTCATGAACTTCATTTCATCATTCAGCACTATTAACAGCTAGGTCTTCAAACCAAAACCTAGTGGTAAAATTTTATGATTCACTGAAATTCTATGCTTTTCAAGAAAACCAAATTACAGCGGTACATATGCAAATGTTGAATATACCATGACTGACCAAGAGAGCAAGAAGTTACCTCAATTAGATGAATATTTGAGGCCCGGCTTAAAAGGACAAAAGCAAATTCTCCAATTTGAGCAAGTGAGACTCCAACCTATAAAAAGTAATCGAATCTCGATATTAGGACTTGTTAATTAAGTTTGTCAGAGACATATAAAATGTGCAAATCTTACATGAACTTACCATAAATGACGTCTTAAAGCTGTATCCAAAGGCCTTAGTAACTATAGTAACAACAGCAGTCTTTACCACTATAACTAGAATCACAGATGCCAGAAGTATGTCCACGTGACTCCACAGGAAATGTACATGTATGAGCATTCCGATACTTGAAAGGAAGAGAGCTGCAAATAGGTTACGAATTGGCTCCACCTAAAATCAGAGAAACATCATGTTCAACAACGAATTAGTTCCCTACATCTGTTTTTTTTTTTTGGTACATATTTTCTCTGTTTTTTTTTCTTTTCCTTCAAAAGGGATCAATAAAGGATTTATTTTAGGTAATGAGTAAAAACGCAGAAGAGTACCTGATCTAAAGTATGTTGTGCAAAGTCAGTGGTTGATATCATAATTCCAGCCACAAATGAACCCAACTCAAGGCTAAGGCCCAGCTTATCACTGCACTGAAAGGATTGCAGGAGATTCACAAGTATTAAAACAGTGTTGAGAAGTACAAATATGTAGCAAGATCCCTATATTAGAACCATGCTCCTTTTCTTACATCCAAATCTGCATGCTCGAAAAGTGGCATTTCATTATCTTAATGTTAAAAGGAGGCTGTTTATATTGTGTCAAGAAATAAATTTTTCGACCATATTATATACTTCAAAATATAGCATGATGAGCAGTCATTAGCTTTGATAAATACAATAAAAAAATAGTTCACTTACCCAAGCAGATAACAAGCAGAAAGCCACAACAGCCAGCTGATAAAGCTCATTTGTCTGCTTCAGAATAAGAATCATAAAAGAACAAATGAAGTTATAGTCAATCCAGATTCCAGAAGGTAACTAGCCTGCTCCAATAGAAAAGCAAAACTTACTTGAGAGGACAACTTCATCATCAATTTCAGAAAGCGAGGAACAAACGACCAACAAAATACAGATGAAGCGGCAAGATATAATGATAAGACCAGCACCCTGAAGTAAAAACAAAATACAAGTTTATGATATGCAACAAGCTTGACATCAGTTTGTTGTGCAGTATATTACAGATGTAATAAGAAAAGTAAACAGAGTAAACTTGATCAAGGCAAGCAAACATGACAATAGAGATTCACACTTTCATTACGGCATCAAAACAAGGATGGAATAGAAACAAGAAAAGAGGGTGAGAAAAGTAAGAATCCAATTAAAGAAGGCAACAAAGCAAACTTACAACTTCCCCACAGATACCATCCCTTGGAAAACACCGCTATGACCACCCAAAACTGGGAGCAAAGCAAACAGTAAACCAACAGCACAATCCTGAAATAACCACAGTGAAATAATGAATGGATATGCTCCGCATACAGCATTATTATGTAAAACTCGGTTATCAATAAATTTAGCATTCAAGTTTTCACAGTTCAAAACCTACCTGGAAAATTAGTGTCCCAATTGTAACTTGACCATGAAGAGCACTATTACTATTCCTTTCTGCTAGAAATTTCACCACCTGGTAAAAGGGAATATGAAAGAAATGAGGTTTATTCAAAATTCAGAAAGCAGCAATGAAGGAAGAAAAGTGACAATGTAATTAAGGGTCAGAAACATACCACTGCTGTGGATGACATTGACAGGAAGGAACCGACAAAAATCCCCTCAGACAACTTTGCTCCACATAGCTGCAAAATTAGCAAAAGGGAAGCACAGTGTTCATTTTGACAGGAATTAACATTTTGTAAGAAAAACCAAATAATAAGACTGAGTATGCTAAACTATACCCCAGCAGTTATGCCACACAAGAACATAAATGTTATGATTTGAAGAAGCCCTCCAAGAACAGCTACAGGACCCACAACTTTCAACTGCATGAATGAAAAGTTAAAAAGCTTCCTTACCCAGAGGGTATTCTCATCCTCTCCCTCAGGACATGTGTTAGAATGTAATCCTTTACAACCTTTCAGCAAAACGAAATGAATTAAACTTCCAAAGCCATACATACCTTAGCCAAAGAAAACTCCAACCCTAGAGCAAAAAGAAGAAATACAACACCAAATTGCGCAACAGTTTCTACCTGTAGTAAAAGAACGAAGGATTACAAAAAAATAACATTACCAAAGGTGTGATCGCAGGTAAGCTTGACATAAAAGTAACACAGAGATTACCCAGACAGTGACTAATAGTTCTGTTCTGCTCTTATTCTATTATATTATACCATGAATGACAAATTGTCACTTCAATATGGATAAAGGGCCTCAAATGCGGTGTAAGTTGAAGGAGCAACCTTTTGGCACTTTGACTTTCTAAATTTTAACGAAGTTGATATTTTAATTCATTGCTTAAAATCCCAATACATTTTGAAAGCATTTATAGGTTAAGAGGAGTAAAAAGAAAAGGTGGTTCAATCTCCTAAACAGAAGCAAGTGGCATCATTTAATTAGCTCATTCTTTTTATAAGATTCTCCAAGATCATAACTATATTTCCATGAAAATGACCATCATTGGAGCTACAATATTGTGGGAAGAATAAAAGTAGGTAGGTGAGGGAAATTAATAAAGAAACTATAACTCTCATATCAACAAAGAATAGAACTTGTAATTGATCACACTTCACACCGACATACCTGTACCATTTCACTGATGAACATGAGACCCCCTGGTCCAATGAGAGACCCCGCAAGAAGATAGCCCACAATCACCTATAATATACGGATAAATCAGAAAAATATAACCACAGTTGTATCATATGAATAAATTCACTAGACGCAGCTGCATTTTTTTTAATGTTGCCATGCAGATAAACACCACAAATGAGTGAAAATTATCAATAAGTGGAAATTAGAGACTAAGATTTAAAGACTAACCGGTTGCCCCAAACAAGAAAACACAATTCCCCCAATGGCAGCAGAAACTATGATAACCACCAAATCAGAAATTAACCTGTAAAAGTGTCAAGTGTCAACTATATATAATTTGTCCCAAGAAGTAAAATCAAAACTTAGAAACTCACCAACACCTAGTTTGTCATACAAAAACAAAAGATGATGGCTATTTGAGGAAACATTAGGTTTTTCAGGTATTGCAAGAACCATAAAACATCAAATTAACCAACAACTGAGATGTTTTTTCCATCTCTGGTGATGCATTAGCGTTGGAAATTTGTGTTGCAATCAATAACCAAATCTCAGTTCCAGAATTATTTATGTATAGCACAATCAGGAAAGGACTATTTAACGATACCTCAAATCTACTTGAAGTACTGGATATTTGGATTTCTTGTTCGACATCACGAACACATTGTCCTATCAGTAAACAAGTAAAATAAGCTAACAGGTTTAAACAGAAACTTAAACAATTACTACTGAGAATCTCTGCCAAAGCTCTCAACAACAACAAAAAAAGATAATTTGTAACAACTATCAAAATACCTTTTTGTCAATCAAGGTTGTTGTTTCCTCAGAGTCTTCATTCTCCAAGGAAAAAACACCTTGAAACTGATAAGATTTTGTGCCGCTAACAACCAAAACAAACTAATCAGTATACATATCTACAAGTCCATAACAAAGTAAAATCGCATCTCATTCCGTTATAAATTTAACATCTTGGCATTGAAAGACTATTACAAAATTCACGTACTTAGTCTCCTGAGTATCATTTTTATTGCCCTTCTCATGAGTGATCTTAGCTACCGTCTCCAGTACCGCCTGAAATACAGAACCACCACTTCTTCAACATAATGATATCAACGAAAGAAGAAAATAGTAAAAATCACAGATTTAAAATCAATTAATATGTTCAAGAAATACAGAAACGGTACATAAACCAAGTTTTTGCATTTTGGTACAAGAAGCTCGTAAGATATAACAAAAACTTACTTGTTGATCAGCCACACTACTGTTAAAGCTGCTTTTATCAGATCCTAAAAGAAAATTAAACCAGAAGAAAAGTTAGCTAGAGCATATGAAACCACATAATTCAGGAACAAGAATAATGCATAAATTACTAATATCGAAAGCATATTGTAAACTATAAACAGCTACATTTAACTGGAAAAAAAAGCTACTGATAATCCGCTTAGTTCTTCAACCACAACCTCACTCAACTCCTCTAACCTAAACTGAATCCATTCAGATTTTCAATCTCAATTCCAATTTCAAACCAGAAGCTACAATATACGCACAATGTAAGCTAAAACCGAAGAGAAAATCGGAAGAACTGACCTTCGGGCTGATCGTTATCGGAGAACTCTTTCTCGAGAACCCGATCGAACATTTTGGCGATGGTGCCGTCGTTACTTTCCGGTGCGGAAGAGTTCATCATAGTCCCGTAGAACCTCTCCCTCATTTCCTTGTCGGATCTCACCGCGGACGAAACCCTCGCGTGAATCAAAAGCATGGCAACGCAATAACAGAACCCGAACCCGATGGACCGGGTTCGTTTTCTCTTCGCCATGGAAAATGTGGCCGGGGAATCGAATAGCCGCCGACTAGAATTTAGGGTTTGAGAGGAATTTGAATTGAATTGAATTGAATTGAATTGAATTTGAATGCGTGAGAAAAAAAGGAAGGCTTCCTTTCTTTTTTGCTTTCGCAGGTTCGCTCTCTCCTCCTTCCTTTTTGTCCGCGATTTGTTGATTTCGGGACTTTTAGTTGTGAATTCAGGCGGGTTCAGTACATCACGTGACCGTATGAACGCGGGGCACTTATTACAGCGGGGGTAATGTTGTCTTTTCATAGCCTTTATAAAGGAGTAATGTTTGTTCCCCATGCGGCCGTTATCTTCCTTTTCCAGTTTTTTTTTTTTTTTTTTCATTTTTTCTTAATGAACTATATGAGGCAAACTAGTTGGAGTTCTAATTTCATTCCATATCATTGGTTAATTGGAGCATTCATTATTGATGTTCATGTTTTTTTTTTCTTGAAAGAAACTATCATCATGTCTGGGCTTGTTATGTTGAAATATTAAATACATGTTTGCTTACAATACACATTTCATGATTGGTGTTTTTACGTTCTGCATATATAATCGTGTATAACCACCGCCTCAATAATTATTGTCCAAAACATTGCATTATACATGTAACTAGCAATAGTTCATCGATACAATTTATATTGATTCAAATTATGGGCTATATGAATGGGGGGTTTCGGAAATCATTATATATTTTTCAGCCTCATTTCAAAAGAGAGTAATTTTCTCTTGCTTATATATCAATGAAAGTCACAATTACAAGAGTGTGTGTCAAACTCAATTGCTGGTAGAATTTGATAGGCTTCTAATGAAGAATTTACATAAAGCGCTCATGATTTTTAATAATGTCATGTTTGACAGTGCTCAAAATTATGTTATCAATGACAATCTATTTTTATTCGACTAAAATTAAATTTTAGTACCGAATTCATAATTCAGAGGTTTCATTTTCTCTAAAGATGTAAATGTTAATAATTTAGTAAAATTACATATAAACAACGGAACAGCCATTATGGATTTACTATTTGTTATATTTATTTTCTGTCAAATGTTGATAAAAGATTTGTCCAAAATGCAAGCATATTGGGCCGAAGTCATTAGCCCAAAGCCCAGAACGGCAGAACACCGATGTATTGACGTGTCTCACCCAACGTCCACCCAACTGTCAATGGGAGTGTGGCATCCACAGTTCTCACTGTCTTCCTATATATGCCATAAAAATCTCATCTCTCACCCCCCAATCGATCACTTCGACAAACCCAGAAACTCCCAGACCTATTTCAATGGCGTCGATTATCACCACCACCGCTTTGTTTTCTTCCTGCTACACCAAATCGTCAAGACCCTCTTCGAGCCTCGGCAGCACAAGAGCCGCAACCTTCGGAGCTCACCGCTTCGCGTACCCTTCCGGCGTTAATTTCAGCCGGAGGATGGAGACTATCGCGGTGGTGAGAGCGGAGGTTCAGCCGATTAACCCAGAGATTAGGAAGGCCGAGCCGAAGGTTGTGGACTCTGTTGTGGTCACTGAGCTCGCTAAGCCCCTCACTGCTTATTGCAGGTAAAAATTTAGCTCTATGTAGTTTCTTTAAGTTACTTCAGTTTGCAAAGATCAAATTTTTGGAGATGAAATGGGGTATGTGATTGGATTGTGAATAATTGACAATTAGGCATTTGTTGTAGTGGTTTTTGATTTTGAAGAGCAATTCTTGAAGTTGGTTTTAGCAATGCTAGCTCAAAATTTAGTGTCAAGACTTGCATTGGTGGATTTGATTAAATGTTGTTACTTTTATTGTCTGATTACGGAAAAATCAAATTTTTGAGAGGAAATAGTTTGCTTGGTTTCACAATTAGCTATTGATGTGGTGCTTTTTCAACTAGAAGAGCTCTCTTTGAACTTAGTTTGGGCAGTTCTAGGCCTAGGTTAGTGGCATTGCTCAATCATGAATTGGGAACAAACAGGGTCATTATAATGTCAGCATTGTTTTGCTTAATGTCAGGGATTGTCTGCTGAATACACAGTCAGGTAATTTGTGGGTGTTTGTATGTATAGGTGTTGGAGGTCAGGGACTTTTCCTTTGTGTGATGGAAGCCATGTGAAGCACAATAAAGCTACTGGTGACAATGTCGGGCCATTGCTCTTGAAGAAGGAGTAAAGCTTTCGAATTTAGTAGAGGTGTTCAGATATTACCATGAAAAATTGACATTTCTTAGAGGCACTATGTTAGAAGAGGTATTTGGTTTGAATACCTATTCGAGGCTCATGTCCTAGATTATGAGATGGCTATGATCAATGCATCATTTGAAATATGTTGTTAAGCATTTGTTTGAGATTTTGAATAGAGACCTAAATTAACAGCATTCTTTATGTGTTTTTAAGTGATTTAGTTGTTGATTTTTCAAATGGCAACTCAGCAATTTGACCCTTTGCTTTTTCACTGGCCACTTCTAAGCAGCGGACAGAAATGTGCGATGACCAAATTCTTATCTTGATTTTGATCACTTGTCCAGAAAACGTCATTCACCAAGTACATATACTTTCATTAGAACAAAAAGAAGTATATTCTTTCAAATTGAGGGTCAACAAATCCTAGATACCTAATTGTTTTTCCACTGCATTGCTCATGAATGTTCTGGCATGGTGACGAAGTAGGAGTCTTTTTATTTGAAAACCATTGTTAAATGGCCTGCACTCTTATCGGTTAAGTAGACCTTGGAGACATCTTGAAAGACAGAGAGAAGTTGGTTGAGGAGGCATTAGCCTGATTGAGTCCGATTTAGACACGTTTTAAAAAAATTCTCTGCGAGAGGTTAGACTACGACACCCTACCTGATTGATGGATTGGAAACGACAAAATTGAACTCTCATGATTGCCTATACAATGTATTATACCCCTGGTCGATCAATTAGTTATCACGTAGGGTCGTAATTCAACCACTTGAAAACTACGTTTGATCCCTTGATCTTTTATCGTAGAGAGGCAGCTATTGCAATGTTTGCGGTAATTCTGTCAGCACTTCTTCTTTTGTTCTTTGTGGGAGAAGAATACCCTCATGTTGTCGGAATTGTCTGACGCCAACTGATCGATCAATGCCCTGGCCGGACTGCACTGGTCATTACATGAATGAGAGGAATACAAAGATTGAAGTTGCTGAGTACCCTTTAGTTGCTAGGATTCGGGAAGTCATTACATGGAAAGTCTGATACCGAAAGCTAGCTAGTCTACCACTATAAGAAGTCAGTTTCACATAGACCAGTCTCCTTCAACCTAGAGGCATTAATCAAGTTTCCCGATCGTTCTTGATAAAATATGAGATGAAGAATATCATTCTTCTTGATCTTATTTCTGCTATTGGAGATGATTGAAGCACACAACATATGGTGGCTTTACATAGCTAGGCACCTAACAACCAAGGTACATACAAAGCATTAAAGATTACAATAGCTATATGTAGAACTTTGTCAATGGTAAAACTTATATTACTTATGCATATGCGAATGCATTAAAGATGCACTCAACTAAAACTGCCTAGCTATAGGCATAGCTTGCAATAGATATAGGAAAAAACAGGTAGAAGTTGTAGGCACCAGCCAACATTCATCACCGATTTCCTTTACTTCAACCGTTCTCAAATTAAATTAATTCAACAACTTGAAAACTCTTCATATGATAAGAGAAAACTCGTAAAACAGATACTCATACCCATGAGATTACACCCAAAGGGAACAGTTATCCACAGATACCCATACCCAGGGGTTTTCATGTCATTCCCACTTATAGATACATATTCAAGTTCATGGGCAGTTGATGATGAATAGAAAAAACTCTTCCAATGCAGTCTATGTACACGCATTTGAAAATATATGCATCTGTTGCTATGTCTAGTTCTAACTTCATCATCATCTTCAATATCCTACAAGTATATTAGTCATGGATTTTCTTTCCTCTCCTTTACCTCCCGTTGCAATAAGTTTAGCAGTAATATTCCTTTTAGCAGTGTTTTCTCTGCGGAAGAAGAACAAGAGATACCCTCCAGTTGCCGGAACTGTCTTTCACCAACTGATCAACGCCCGCAAGGTGCACCATTATATGACTGAGCTTGCATGCAATTACAGAACTTACAGGATACTTGGCTTGTCAAGATACACAGTCTACACAGCAGATCCAGTAAATGTTGAATACATGCTCAAAACCAACTATTGCAAGGTATGTTACCTATTAAACTGAAGGGTCAAACAACTCCATTTTATTTCAATGAAAATTAATTAGGAATATGCCCAATTCTAAAATGATCGATCAAGAGGCTTAAGTACACCATTTCTTTGTAGGGATATTACCTGCATAGCATTCTTTCAGATGTTTTGGGAGAAGGGATTTTCACTGTGGATGGGGACGAATGGCGGCATCAGAGGAAGGCATCAAGCTCTCAATTCTCAACCAAAGTACTTAGAGACTTCAGCAGTGAAATCTTCAAGACCAATGCAATAAAACTTGCTGGCATAATTTCTAAAGCTGCTACTCGCTACGAATAAATAGAAATGCAAGTGAGTTTCAGAGTTTGCAATGTCTCAAAAATAACATACTACATATATAGCACTGTACGTTTGAGTTTTCTTGTTTTTTGTTTTTCTTGAAAATCAATCAATTAATTGTTGCTCGTTTTGTTGGAAGGATTTGCTTATGAAATCAACCTTGGATTCAATTGTCAAGATTCTACTTGGTATTGATCTTGGCACCATGTGTGGAACAAATAATGAAGAAGGCATTCGGTTTTCCGATGCTTTTGATGTTGCAAACGAAGCTGCCCTATATCGTGTTGCGGATATCTTCTGGAGGATCAAACGGTTCTTGAACATTGGCAGGGAAGCAGTGCTAAGAAAAAATATGAAAGTGGTGGATCAATTTGTATACAAATTAATCAACAGAAAGATTGAAACACTCCATAATTCAGAAGATGATGAGCTACTTGTGAGTTAATTACCTTCCTTTTTCTGGATCTACATTTAATTAATTGATATTGTATTAATAATTGCTTCAATGTTACTGATATGTGTGAGGTTAAATGACAGTTAAAGAAAAGAGACTTTATCTCGAGGCTTTTAGAAACTAGAGAGACCGATCCAAAGTACTTGAGACATGGTCCTCAGTTTTATTTCTGCCGGCAAAGACACAAATGCTTCTACTCTTTCATGGTTTCTCTATATGATGTGCAAGCATCTCGATATACAAGAAAAGATTGCACATGAAGTTAGAGAAGCAACAGGTCTGAATAATAGTTCAACGGCTGATGAAGTTGCAGCCAACGTTACTGAAGAAGCCCTTAACAAAATGCAATATCTCCATGCAGCTTTGACTGAGACACTGAGACTCTATCCTGCACTTCCAATGGTGACTTAACACATGAATTGAATGTTAAGATTCTTTTTCGGTTTTGGATTTGAATTACTCTTTACATTGCTTCTTAGTTAATAAATTTGATGTTGTCATTTCGCTTATAGGATGCAAGGGTTTGTGTTTCTGATGATACCTGGCCAGATGGATATAGTATCAAAAAAGGGGAATTATTGGTATACCAACCTTATCCAATGGGCCGGATGAGGTTTATATATGGGGTGATGATGCAGAAGAGTTCCGGCCAGAGAGATGGCTCAACGAAAATGGCATTGTCCAAGAAGAAAGTCCTTTCAAATTCATAGCCTTCAATGTAATTAAGAAAATACAGTTGTTATTTGCTGGATCAAATTGCTTAATTATGAGATACTTATGACTTTTTATCATCAATATATGCAGGCTGTATCGAAAAGGAGTATAGTTACACCCAGTTGAAGATCTTTGTTCTTGTGCTTTTAAGCAGCTATATATTTAAGCTCAGTGATGTGAAAAAAGATGTCACATACAGGACAATGGTCACGCTCCATATTGATGGTGGCCTATATATTCATGCCTCTCCAAGAGTTTGAGCATGCAAGAAAGTTATATTAGTCTATTAGATGTTCTGTTTTAAACATCTTCACTAGCTCATTGATATATGTTAATCATAAATTAAAATAAAAGACGCTAGCTAGCCTCTTTAATTCATGTTTTGTTCTTGTTTCTTTGATACATCAAACTTGTGGTCGACAACTTGTAGTTGATGAGCATTGTCCGTTACTAAATCAAGGTATAGGCATCATTTTGGTATTAAAATAAATTGAAAAAATGCAATAGAATCATTCTCTACTTAAGTTATCTTCATTTCACATTTTAAAAAGCAAATACGAATATATGTACCTGGATAGGATCAAGCTCCTCTGCATTAACTATATCTGTGAAGTTATGAATTTAATAAATCTTATTCATTGAAATATTCCAATGGTCAGATCGTCGCCACATCAGCTTGTTTAATGTTTTGGGTTTTTTTTTTTCCCTTCTCAAACCAATGTCAAATTTAGTAAGAGAGCTTCTATTCATACCTCCAAATTTGGCATTTGGACCTCCCTACTTAACAGACCTCCAACTTACTTCTACAAATAACAAATTTGCTATTTACACCTCTCTAATTTTCCTTTAATGCCCATCGTCCAATAAAATCAATAAAAGACTTTTTTTTTTAGATTATATTCATATTTTCAAAAATCAGTAGTTGTATCTCCTTCAGTTTTTGAAGATTTGGAATTGCAGCAATTTTTTTTTTTTGGAAGTTCATCCTCCATATACGAGTGACAGAGGTGCTACCATTTTTTTAATGAATTATCGACTCTTGGTTAGCATAGGCAACAATACCATGTTTGCCCATCATCTCGTATAAATATGTTTTCCAAGTATTATTTTCATTGCATTTATGTGTCATTATCCCTAAACTGATTCTCTCTTACTTGTTTCCATATCAGCTTGAAATGAACATACATGGTCTTTTTGTTTTAGATATGTATGAGATAGTGGAGGAAATTACAATAATCAACCATGAGTCTAGTGTATTATCCATAAATTTATATCAGATGGTCGAATTTTTCGTAATATCTATAGAATAGTTCCACATAAAATTGCTCTGAACTGATGAAGTGCGGGAAGATCTTGTGGGCAACTACCCATTGCTGCATTTGTCATATAAACGTGTTGGAGTACTGCTTTTTGTCGCCGCTCGTTCATATGTCTGATTACATTTAGAATGAGTAGGGCTTCATCAACTGAGGTGTCTTTGTATCTTCTATTTTCTCTCCTTTTATTTTTTATTTTTTTTTACAACGCAGTGATAGATCTTGTAAATTGTCAGTCATGAGAGCAAGGAAGTCTATCACTTTACGAAGACAAAGTCAAATTCAGAAAATTTTAACTTCAACGTTAAATAACATTTGACGATATATATTTTAGGGTTTACATTGGAGAAGAAAATTTTTCCCAAGTTGAAGACTATTATTGTTCGTAGAGATAAGAAGAGATTCTTTTTTTCTTTTCTTTTTTCTTTATTTGTGTCTTTATTGGTAATTTGACATGAGTTGACAAACTCAACTATTACTTGAAAAAAGTGAGAGGTCTAGATACCAATTTTAGAGGTATGAATAGAAGCTCTCATCTAGTAATCTACCGTTATGTACCCAATTGGAGAAAAAAAGAAATACAGGTTTTCGTTCAAACAGTGATGTATAAGATCAGTGATATATAAGATATGAAATCCTTCAAGAACATTAAGATATAAACCAGATCTTTGAACTACAGAAGAGCATGTCCTTTAATTGATAAAAGATTAAAAAAATAAAAACTTGTCTTTCGTCTCCTCTAACCAGTTCTCTGCTCTTTGATCTGCGTCCTTGTTTTCGAGTTGAACAACATTTTGCACATGGTAAACCATGGAGTGGCAAGAGAAGTGATGCAGGGCATGAAATTAGATGCTGTGGCGGAGTTCTTTGAACTTCCTCTAGCTAGAAGAGAAGAATATATTATCAAGAAGAATATATTATCAATGCCATCAGATGGGATCACCATACCTTGATCACTATTTGCTTATTATCATGGGCTGTTATCACACAGTTATTTGTGTTGTTATGGGGATTGGTGTGTATAGGTGTTGCAGGTTGGGGACTTTCCGTTTGTGCGAGTAGGAAGCCATGTGAAGCACAATAAAGCTATCGGTATCATGTTGGACCACCTTAAACGGATTTCTTCACTCCAACGGGCAAACTTTGCTTTAAATAGAGCTCCAAGGAGCATGGATACAAATCATAGAATATACGACAGAAGGAAAAGAATAAGACTCGCCGGAGTCGGCGACGCACAAGCCTTTAATTTTACCAAGTTCAATGTTTGTCAGATTAATCAATATTATACGGTTTTAGAAGAAGAATGATGGATCCTGGAAAGATGATTTTGGGGTGAAGAGGAACATACTACTTAAACCAAAAAGGGAAATACCAAACAGCCTCAAATTGGAGAGGGCAAAGTCGCCCCTACTGGGAGAGGAAGAACGCCATCAACTCTCAATGTGAAGGAGAGAGTCGGGGGTGGGTTATTTATTTTATTTTATTACTATATCTGAAATGGTAACTTTGGAATTAGACCCTTTACTTCACTTGCCTCTTTTAAGCAATGGACACAAAAGTGTGATGAGCAAATCTTATCTTTATTTCGACCAATAATGCTGAAAACGTCATGCACCAAAGTATATGCTTTCATTAGAAGAAAATGTAGTATATGCTTCAGATTGAGGATCTACGAATCCCACATACCTAATTGTTGTTGTTTCACTACATTGCTTATGCCATATCTGATAGCTCATGAACCTGGAGGTAGTGAGACTTTTTACGTTCGACAGTTATTGTAAAATGACCTGCGCCTCAAGATGCACCCCTGCACCCCTGCAGCTACTGCAATACTGAATGAGAGAATTCTCTTGAGGGCGTCTCATATGTAGGATCTCTATACAATAAATTTCTTTCAAATTATCAAATTTGCAGCCAAAAAGAGGGGAAAAAATGGAAAACTATTTGGACATCTACTATCTACTAAACAATTTTTCAGTCTGATCCTTGAGACTAATGAGCTTTCTGACCTTTAGACATTAACTCTTTTATAAAGAAGTCTTCATTTGCTAAAAACAACTGATTTTAATAAAAATATAGGGCTGCTTGCCTCCTGATTTCGATGTGGTACTGCATTTTTGAGATATCAGAATCATCTGGCTTAGTGTTTGCTTTTATGCATGGCCAATATGTATCATGATTTTAAGCACAAAAAACCGTTGAAATGATTTAGTGGTATATTGTTTAAATTTTAAAAGCGTAAATGGCTTAAATGCCCTGAGGTATCATGGGGGAACAATGTGGTACAAAAGAAAAAGTATCTATACGTGACGTCAATTTCAAATACTCACAAGGTTATCGTGTCAAAAATCAGTTACTTGTTACACATCACACAAAACATATTGCATTGATCCAAATCAAGTTAGCGTAATGGTGACTATTGCAAATTTATCTGCGAAGGTTCACTGCGACACGAACTCTACCTGATATCGATGCATTAGAAACTATATATAAAACTGAAAGTCTGATGAGAAGTTGGCCAATTTGATCTATTGGAAAATATAGCAAATCAATGTAGTTACCGATCGTTCTCAAATTAATTAATTCAACCCCTTCAAAACTCTTCTCATGCAGCATTTGAAAACACATATATATCTGTTGCTATATCTGACGTCTAGTTCTAAATTCATCATCATCGTCAATATCCCACAAGTATATTGGTCATGGATTTTCATCCCCCTCTGCCTTTAGCCCTTACAGCAATAAGTTTAGCTGTACTTATTCTTTTAGCAGTATTTTTTTGGCCAGAGAAGAACAAGAGATACCCTCCTGTTGCCGGAACTGTCTTACACCAACTGATCAACTTCAACAGGGTGCACCATTACATGACTGAACTTGCATGCAAATACAAAACTTACAGGATGCTTGGTTTGTTCAGAACTGTGGTTTACACTGCAGATCCTGCAAATGTGGAATACGTGTTCAAAACAAACTTTGCTAACTATGGCAAGGTATGGTATATATCAACCTGAAGGCCAGATGTGCAAGTACATTTTATTTCAAAGAAAACTAGGAATATGCCCAATTCTAAAATGATCGATCAAGAGGCTTAAGTCCACCATTTCTTTGTAGGGATTGTACCTGAATGACATTCTGTCTGATGCTTTGGGTGATGGGATCTTCGCTGTGGATGGGGACAAATGGCTGCATCAGAGGAAGGCATCAAGCTCTCAGTTCTCAACCAAAGTACTTAGGGACTTCAGCAGTGAAATCTTCAAAACAAATGGAGTGAAACTTGCTGGCATAATTCATCAAGCTGCAACCTGCAACAAATCAATGGATATGCAAGTGAGTTTGCAATGTCTCAAACATCACGTACTACATATATATAATATATTGCATAATGTACAATATTTTGCTTGTCTTGCATATAGATTAATTGCTTGATATTCGTTTTGTTGGAAGGATTTGTTTATGAAATCAACCTTGGATTCAATAGTCAAGATTCTACTTGGTTTCGATCTAGACACCATGTCTGGAACAAACAATGAAGAAAGTATCAAGTTTTCGAATGCTTCTGATGATTCAAATGGGGCTACCCTCTATCGTGTTTTTGATATCTTTTGGAAGATCAAACGGTTCTTGAACATTGGTACGGAAGCAGTGATAAGGGAAAATATGAAAGTGGTGGATCAATTTATATACAACCTAATCAACAGAAAGATTGAAACACTCCAAAATTCAGAAAATGATGAGCTACCTGTGAGTTACCTTCCTTGCTGTTCTAGATTTAATTGATACTGTATTGATTGCTTCAATTAATGTTACTGCTATGTTGAGCTTAATGGCAGTTAAAGAAAAGAGACTTTATCTCCAGACTTATGGAAACTAGAGAGACTGATCCAAAGTACTTGAGAGACATGGTCCTCAGTTTTATTGCTGCTGGCAAAGACACTACTGGTTCTGCTCTTTCATGGTTTTTTTATATGATGTGCAAGCATCTCGATATACAAGAAAAGATTGCCCAGGAAGTTAGAGAAGCAATAGGGCTAAATAATAGCTCAAGCGCTGATGAAGTTGCAGCCAACCTTACTGAAGAAGCCCTTAACAAAATGCATTATCTCCATGCAGCTTTGACTGAGACACTGAGACTCTATCCTGCAGTTCCAATGGTAGAATAAATGTCATACGTGAATTGAATGTTAAGAATTTTTGCGGTTCTTGATATGAATCACTTTTTATATTACTCTTGGGTTAATAAGTTTGATTTTTCATTCATTCATTCATAGAATTCGAGGGTTTGTTTTTCTGATGATACCTGGCCAGATGGATATAGAGTCAACAAGGGGCAAGTGGTGATGTTTCTACCTTATTCAATGGGCCGGATGGAGTTTATATGGGGTGATGATGCAAAAGAGTTTCGGCCTGAGAGATGGCTTGACGAAAATGGCATTTTTCGAGAAGAGAACCCTTTCAAATTCATGGCCTTCAATGTAATTAAGAAAACTAAGCTAGTATTTGCTTGAAAAAGTTGCTTAATTATGGGAGTATTGATGACATTTTATCATGCAGGCTGGTCCAAGAATTTGTCTCGGAAAAGACTATGGTTATATCCAGATGAAAATATTTTCTGCTATACTTTTAAGCAACTACATATTCAATCTCAATGACAAGAAACAAGTTGTCAAATACAAGGTGATGGTCACGCTCTATATCAATAAAGGCCTTCGTGTTCGTGCCTTTCCAAGAGTTTGAGCATGCAAATAAGTTATATTAGATGTCTTGTTTAAAACATCTTTCACCTGCCAGTTGATGTTAATCATTGAACGTGAAAGCGGCTAGCCTTCTCAGAATCATGTAATTTTGTTCTTGCTTCTTTGATGCATTAAACTTGTGGTCAGCAACTTGTAGTTGATGAGCATTGTCTGTTACTAAATCAAGGTATAGGCATCATTTTGGTAAGTTGTATTGCAATAGAAAGAGGATTGCAATAGAATCATTCTCTCCTTAGTATTTTTCATGTTTGAAGACAAATACGTAATATCCGGACATCATATTCTCATATCACCATACAAAATTTGCAACTCTAAAAATAAATTAAAGGGTCTAAAGACTACAAATCTTTCAGGTCCTTCTTGTGGAATTAGGTCTATGTGCCCTGCGTAGAAGAGTACAAAGCTTGCGGCTAACTTATTTAGATTTAAAAGTTCTCATCATTAATCAGGTGCTTGTCACACTAGTTCAGTCGTTCAGATAACAAGTAATTCCCTCTTAAATCATGAATTCAAAGGCTATTGCTATGCCCGAACTAAAAAATTAAAAATTAAAATTGTTTGACCAAGTCGTTTGATGAAAGAAAGAAAATTGCAAACTGAAATCCCTCACCCTAAGGGCAGTCGAAAATTAGGAATCAAAAGAGAAGCAGCGACAGCAGCGAGCAACTCCACCGCTTTGGCACTGGTTACGGGGAAGAAAGAGAGAGAAGACACAAGCGAGGGAATTTCACACAGAATGCTTGCAAAAGGAAAGGTTTTTTCGTGGTGGCTCGGGGCCTCGGGCTTCAAAACAGTACACCATATAAAACATGGCCATCATGGTTACCTAATCTTCTCCTGTAACCCAGGAGACGATATAGAATTATTGAAGTTATGACGAAGAGGTTGACGATTTTTTTGACTTTGTCAGGGGAAATTCAAAGACTTTTTAGGACCAAAATAAACTCATTCGGCGCATGTGAAATGCTTCAACTATGCATTACAGTACAGTACTTGGTCACTTTAACAGCTTCAGGATTCGAATTTAAGTTGGAGAGCACACCCAACTAGATAAAAACCACTACGCGAAGAGGTGACGATAGTTCTACTGATCTCGCAGGAATGTGCTTCTGTAATCAACTATTGCTATACCAAAACAGTTTTAAAAAAAAAAAAATAGTTACACCAAGCCGTTTGGTGAAAGTTGAAACTAGCTTATTATAAAGTAGCAATGCACTTTAAGCATCCTTTTCTACCGCTAATGATTAAGAAACAATGATTAAAGCAAACCACTGTCGTGATTAAACAAGCAAAAAGAATACTAGCGATGCATAATCAATTCAAAAGCAAAAGCAAAATATAGTAATAGATAATCTCTTTGATCACCGCTATGCTAAACTCTGTACTTAAAATTTGCTTTCATACCAGTTTGTTCCAGATTCTAAAACCGCTAAATAGGACTTGGAATTTTTCCACGGTCATTATTTGGCTTAAAATTTGGTCAAAACAATCCGTATAAGACAAGCAAATTACACCAGAGCACACGTTGAAATAAACCGATTTTTCAGAGTTATGTGTTGAAAATTAAGGTAAAAGAGGATCTCAGTTTGTTTATTAATTGATAATACGGTGGAGTTTATAGAGAAGTCTGTTATGTGAAATGACTCAACAGAATAATAAATTTCTTTGTATAATTCTATATTAATGAGTTGTCTAAAACCCAATATCACATCAATCCATTTCTGAATACACATGATTAGGATCTAAACTATTATTGTTCGAGTTAACACTCGTCATATTTTCAAAGCTTACATTAGTTGTTAGATCTCATGCATCCCCATTATTCTAATTGACTAAGGTGCCTCCGTGTAAGGCGGTCCAATCTTAGGTGTTTAGGTCTTTAATAGAAAATGATTAACATTCAATTTGGGAGTTGACAAAACCTTCGAAAATTGTCCAATCTGAGTTTGTTTATAGGTTAAATTTCAGATTGCAACCACGAATAGGAAACATGGGCGGGACTTGAAAGACATTGCCACATTCAATCAACCAGAAATTGTGCTGGTTCATCATGGAGATGCCATTTGATGGAGTACGATATAAATTTTTATTTAAAAGATTTTGATAAATAATATTTTGATTAAAAATAAGAAAAATTGTTTAGACAGTTAATTATGATGCAAGAATGACACACTGCCCAAGCAATAAAAAATGCAAATTTTCAGGTGGATTGTGGTTTATGGGAAAATATTTCCATATTCAATTTCAGGTCGGTGAGTTGTAACATATTGTTAAATTATAATTCAAATATTGTAAAAGTCATGAGTTCGATTCTCACTGACATTTGTAAGCGTGAAATGGGCTAAGGGTTTTTTTTTTTTTTTTTTAAATTGCTTTGAAAGACATTAAATAAATAAACCTTAGAGCATCTCCAATAAGTTCTCTATAATTTCTCTATTATAGGGAAGCAAAAATTAGAATCTCCAAAAAAATTTCTGCTCCACTCTAACAGATTCTCTATTTTACAGATTTCATAATTCTTCCCTAAATCATTCCCTAAAATTTTACAGATTGCTGTAAATATAGGAAATTTTGTTTTCTCTCTCATCACTATTTTTATTTTAGGGTAATTATAAGGAATTTGTTGGAGTAAAACAACTAAATTTATTCTTAAAATTGAGAAAAATCGAGATATAGGAAAGCTGTGGAACTGCTCTTTAACCCCAAATTTTTGAAGTTTGATAAGTTCCATGATCAAATTTTGATGAATCATTTTTGTATAAAAAAATTGATGAATCATATGCATAAAAGAAGCAAGTCTTTCATTTTTTTCTTTTAATTTATAAGTGAAAATTTTTGAATTTAGCTTAAAAATAATCCCTTATTGTATGATTTAAATGGAAAAATCAATCAATTTTGGTTGTCCTATGTATAACAACCTCAGCACGTGTTCTAAAAAGATCATGGTCTCACTATTTTTTCTTAATCATTTAATGCGTAGCTTTATGGAAATTATTTGATTCCCAACTTCAAGTAATCGTACGCAAATTATTTTTGCTAGTCACATACAACTAGACGAGATTTTTGCAAAATTGGGTCAACATTAAATAATGGAGAAACCATGAAATACGTTTATGCCTCGTTTGGTTCACATAATTAAAGTATTGAGAAATAAAACTTAATCATTTATTGTATTTGGAATACCATGAAAGGATATATTTTTATCAACGAAAGAAAAATAAGGAAGAAAGTTCTTCCATACCTCAAAGAATTCATTTTTCCTCTTTCTTTCATTACATTTATTACTCTCATTTTAAGATTTTATTACATTAATTATAAAGTTTTTTGACAATTTTCTTTATGTTATCAAATATTGAAATAAAAAGTATATGAGAAATTTATTTCTCATCCCATGAGAAAAATAAAAGAATTACTTTATTTTCCTCAACCCAAACAAGATTTTAGAGCATCTCCAACATAATACTTATTTCAAAAACAAATTGAAATTTAACTAATTTTAGGCTAAGTTTGATCTTCAACAGACTAGCTAAATAAAAGCTAAATTTAGCTTTAGCTAAAAGAGCTAGCTATATTTAGCTAGAAATGAAAGAAATTTAACTAAAAGTTAAATTTAACTTGAGATTTAGGTATTCTGCTGGAGCATAATTCAATATTCAACTAGTTATATTCTGATTTTAGCTACTTTTAGTTATGAAGATAGCTATCACTGTTGAAGATGCTCTTACAGTGCAAGCTAATTTATGTACTATATTTTGACCAACTTAATTCAGATCGTAATCTTTATTTTTATAAACAAAAATAGTCTTCATTTTATTATTCTTTTAAACCAAACCGTAACATTTTCATTTTTTTTCTCATAAAATAAGATTTTTTTTTTACTGCTCAAAATTCTTTTTTTTTTCTTAAAAGATGATCAAAGGATTTCACTCATGCTCTTGTGATGACTGGAATTCATGACTTCATCATTAGGTAGTGAGTGCTCTAAAACTCATAATTGCATGCAAACTCTATGTAAATTTAAAATTGTTTTGTAGAGTAATTAACCTCCGTTGAAGGACTACATTTTGTCGGCAGCTACAGTCCCCCAACACCTAGTAGAGACCAAAAGGGCCCAAAACTCCTCCATCGCTCCAGCTCCCAGCCTCCCAATATACAGCCAATTCTCAACGTCATCTCACTACGCGCCAAATTAGCTGTGTAATACATAGTTAGAATTCAAAAACGACGGCGTTCCTTCCAGGTGTTTTCACCTCCGTAATCAGCGCACCTCTCACGCTTTGCATGTGCCCTTCCCTCACCGGCTCGGAACCTCTCACTCTTGTAACGATTCCATTTTCACCTAACACAATTTAGAATTGAAAAAATAAAATTAACAGGTAAATTACACATTAAACTACATCGATGTCTATTTTACAAATTATTATATGAGCGATAAAAAGAAAAATAATAATAAAATCAATGATTCATAAGCGTTTAACACTAGTTGTGACTCAACCCAATAAAGAAATAATGATTTTCAATCTACAATTTTAACAGTCAAATGATATATTGAACCACATTAATATTGAATGTTCTAAAAATTGTTCGATGAGTGATATACAAAAAAAGAAAAAACTATCGAAATCAACAGTTGTCAGATGAGCAATAAAAAGAGAAAAATGCTGAAATCAACGATCCGTAAACATTCTAAGGACAACCAGATAACAAGAAATAAATTATTGTCAATCTCCAACGATAACAGAATTTTAAGGAAGGTGAGAATATCTAGCAAAATTAAGGGGTAAACAGACCTGGACTAATTTTCTACTAGCAAAGCTAGTTCAAAGATATTAAAAGCCACGCGCCAGTTCATTACAAGTTTACGCACTGTCGGTTCTGGGAAGCAGCCGGTGATCCCACAGCACACGTGGCATTTCCTCAGCTCCCGCTTCAGTCCTTCGTCTTCATCCAACAGCTCTTAACAAAACCCCTCTGCTCGCCGCCCCCTAAGAAAAACAACCACCACTACTTTCCCACATCCCTCTCTCCCATCACCAACCCCACCATTTTCTCCGGTCAATAACTCGCCAGAGTTTTCACCAATGCTGTCCATTCCGGAACAGCCGTTGCCGGTACTCCAACAAAAGCGGCCCAAAAGCCCAGAACCCCTCAACTTACTCAGCTCGCTCAAGCAGCTCATCCACCACCCCCGGACATGGCTACTCATGGCCATACTTTCCCTCCAAGTCATACTCCTCTTTTCTCTGGGCACCCACCCTTTCTCCCGCCAAGACCTCCCTCCGCCGTATGGTTCTGTGGCTGGATCAATAGTCCTACCCGAACAGCAGCAGGTAGAGAACGAATGCTGTTCGGGTCGGGTTTTCGTCTACGACCTACCGAAAACTCTCAACCAAGAGATTCTACAAAATTGCGACAACCTCAATCCGTGGAGCTCGCGCTGCGACGCCCTGGCGAACGACGGGTTCGGCCAGCCGGCAAACGGGATCGCCGGAGTCGTGCCGGAGAATCTTGCTCCGGCGTGGTACTGGACTGACCAGTTCGTATCGGAGGTGATTTTCCACAATCGGATCATGCACCACAAGTGCCGGGTCATGGACCCGGAAAACGCCACGGCGTTTTACATCCCCTTCTACGTCGGACTCGCCGTCGGGAAGTACCTCTGGTCCAACACCTCCACCGCCCAGGACCACGATCGCCACTGCGAGACGATGCTTAGCTGGGTCCAGAACCAGCCGTACTACAAGAGATCCGACGGCTGGGATCACTTCATCACCATGGGCCGGATCACCTGGGACTTCCGCCGCTCCAGGGACCCAGAATGGGGCTCCGGCTGCATTTACAAGCCGGGGATGCGTAACATCACGCGCCTCCTCATCGAGCGCAACCCTTGGGACTACTTCGACGTCGGTGTTCCCTACCCCACCGGATTCCACCCCAGAACGGACGCTGACGTCACAGAATGGCAGAGCTTCGTCAGGAACCGGAACAGAACCAAGCTCTTCTGCTTCGCGGGAGCCAAGCGCAGCCTTATCAGGAACGATTTCCGAGGACTGTTACTGAGTCACTGCCAGAACGAGTCAGACTCGTGCCGGGTCGTTGACTGCGGCGGGTCCAAATGCTCCAACGGCACGTCGGCGATTCTCGAAACTTTTCTCGACTCGGATTTCTGCCTCCAGCCGAGAGGGGATAGCTTCACCCGGAGGTCGATTTTTGACTGCATGGTGGCCGGTTCGATCCCGGTTTTTTTCTGGAAACGGACCGCGTATTTCCAGTACGAGTGGTTTTTACCGGGCGAGCCGGATAGTTACTCGGTTTTCATCGACCGGAACGCGGTAAAAAACGGGACGGCCTCGATAAAAAACGTGCTCGCCGGTTACAGTAAAGAAGAAGTGAGAAAAATGCGGGAGAAAGTCATCGATTACATTCCGAATTATCTGTATGCAAAACCCCAAGAAGGGTTGGAGACGGTAAAAGACGCTTTTGACATTGCCCTTGAAGGCGTGTTGAGGAGGTTCAAGGAGCAAGGAGAGTGGGGGTTCAAGTGGAAGTGAAGGGTAAATGAGGAAAGTAAATTATTTCATTTATTTTTTGTTACTATGTGGCATATATAGATTGGGGTTAGATAAGGATTCCCATACTGCAGGGGGAAAAGCTGTTATGGGCAGATGGGAAAAGCTGCTAGTGGTTATATTAGTTACTACACTTTTTTTTTTTTCGTGAAGAGAAAAGATAGTACTATATTTTTTAGTTACTGTGAATTTTCATTTCTGTTGAGACTGGCTTTGATAGGTAGTGTAGTTGTGATTTGTGAATGTGATGATTCACTTATTCAGTGCCACTCATTGGTGTGGTCCTTTAAATTGCTCGGTTAGGTTTGGAGGGACAATGCCCTATATGATATGGACATGTGTCTTTCCTTTTTCTTTTGTACCATGTATAGCATGCATTATAGAAAGTTGAATAATGAAGGTGATAGAAATTTACCCAATAAGACGAAATAATTTTTTTATTTATTTTGATCATCTGAGTTGTTTTGTAGTGTTTTGAGTATTGAGATTTCAAAATTTAGTAGTGTAATTAGAGTGTGAATTTTAGATAACGCCTGAGTGCTTGGTAAAGTATCCAACACCAATTGTAGGAGGGAAAGTGGGTCAGTTGTTCATATTCTTCCAAAGTATGATTAATTTGCTAGAATAGAATAGCTAGAGAAAATAAGATGACCAATTGCTAATAAATTTGCATAGTTGGGTAGCTTGATAGTGAATTTGCATCTAAATGGTGGATGGTGCTATGGTGGCGGTGCTTTTAAGATGATAAAGGAGCGCAACGGGCCAAAGTCCTTTCGTGTTGTAGGGTTCTATGGATAAAAATAAGGGGGGAAAAGGAGAAATAAAGGGAGGCAAAATGAATGGAATCTTACCATCTTTTTGTCCTATTTGTGCGAATGACCTTCCAAGCCAACTAACCTTACAGTCGCCAAGCTCCAAAATCGGACCAAAGGGGTTAATTCAAGAAATATTATGGGCTTTTATCTTGTGTAGTCGTTGTACTCAATTGTAGTCATTGGAAGACTTCTACCACATCGAAGGTTTGAAAATATATTCAAAACACTAATGTTGAATATGATAGAAACGTTTCATTCACAATTTTAGCGTGGTGAATCACATCGCACCAAGTACCAAGTCTCAACAATGAAGTGTGTAACAATTCACAAGATATCATCATTCAAATACCAATCATAACAACTCTGTGAACTAAACTATCAACATTGTTATTGTATTATCAAATTATTACCCTTTTGACAATTGAACTTAGTTTAACATTTGATTTTAGCCGACCATACAATTCAACAAAGTGATTTTAACATTTAGTTTTAATCATTAAAACGATTTCGTTCATTTAAAATGATCAGCCACATCTCCCCAAGGAAGAATGAACATACTACATGTCAGTCTACTATGGGTTCGTCTACAGTACATTAATTTGCCGATTAATTAAGTAAACTAATTCAATACAAAGGTAAACTAATTTGAGATTAAGTCAAATTAGTCTACTTATGCATAAAATTAGTCTATACAGTAGTGTTCACCTGATCAGTTGCTGACCAAAGAATTTATAATCAATAACCCTTAGATTTATATCAAATGGTGGAAAACAAAATACCTCAATTTAATATAATTATCTCTACCATTAGATTTACATCCAAATATGGTTGAACATTAGTTTCTTGGTCAATAACTGACTATATGAACATTTTTGTTAATCTACATTCATGTCAAATATAATCTACTTACTATATCGATATACTAATATATCATAGAATTTTCCATCTACTGTCGAGCCAGTAAGCAACTATATAACAACATAAGCAGGGAAGCTACATCAAACTGGCAGAAGACGTAACAACTTTTGATGTTTCTTCTTCCAAACTTTTACTTTAATTCAACTACAATCTAGGTTGGGCCTATTGGCCTGCCATTAGCAACTGCTGGTCAACTGGCCCATACAAACTAAATTCGGATTGGACAAGCTACACTATTTGCTGTCTCTGGCTTCCCAATTTTCCACGCTTCTTAAAGGTCCAACACTGCTATTGGTCACACATTACTTAAAAAAAAAAAAGACGCATTCGTCCTCTTTTGTCTTCACAGCCATAAATATCTTCCTCCTCCCTCTTCCAATGGCTCTTTGACTCCTCTGCAAAAATGATCAAAGCGCTCGCTTATCTTCTGCTCCTAGTCGCCTTCGTCTCCACGCCTTCACAAGCCAAATTAAGCATCCTGCAACCCCAACCTGCCGCAGGGTTCAACGTCAGCCATGTACAGGTACCCCAATCCGCCAAAAAGAAAAGGTTAATCTTAATCTTCGTTTTTTGTTGAAATTTTCATTGATAGCTTCAATCTTTTTGTGTTCATGGAAAAAAGAGTGCCGGGAGTTGTTCTTATACGGTGGATATAACCACGAGCTGCTCATCAACGAGGTACACAAGGGATCAAATAAGTATCTCATTCGGGGATGTTTATGGCAACCAGGTTTTTCTCTCTGATTACTCATAATTTTGCATATTAATTTGATTTATATTAGACCCTATAGAAGATTGAATATGAAATTTCGATAGGATAATGTTGAGGATAAACCCCTGAAATTTTGATCCCATGCTTATTGCAATTGAAACCTAGGAATTGGTAATTACTGGAATTTTCTATCAGTGGCTATGAAAGTCAGTATGGAGAACCAATGGAATGATTATACTATTTTTCTGTCCCGCAAAAAAAAGGCATTGTGAGTCTGGTTGAATGATGAAACTAAATTTGGTTTCAATTTTTGATACAGATTTATGCACCGCGACTAGATGATCCATCCTCGAGAACGTTTGAAAGTTGTTCTACAGACACATTTGAGATATATGGACCCTGTGCATACCAAATCTGCTATGTCTATCTTTACAGAACAGGACCAGATGGTTGGAAACCGGAGAGTGTGAAAATATATAGTCATAATTCCAGGGCTGTTTCGTTCTACTACAATACCTTCATTCCCAGTGACATTTGGTATGGATTCAACTTGTGCCAGAATGCTTCCTCTTCACACCGGCAATCTGCTTATGGATGGTTTATATATGTTTTAGTTGGCCTTCTTGTGTCGCTTCTCTTGTAGTTTTGCACTTGCCATAGGTATAATGGCTCCTACAGGTTTTCTAGTCTCTAGTGTTAGTATTGTAGGAAGAAACATTTGTCTTTCACCTATGGATCTGGTGAGATACGATCATTAGCTTTCCATTGTTATCCTACATTTCATATTGACATTGAATGATCTTAATTCCGAGCACATATGATCATGGTGTATACAAAGAGTGGGTAAATAAGAATTAGTCTCAACTTAATTTCACGCCCGTGTCAATAAAGTTTTTGAATTTTGACAATAAAACATATGTTTGGTTTGCAATTAGTTGTGTGTTACGTTCCGTAATTCTTAAGAATCATATGGTTCTCTCTAACTTACATTTTTCATATTTTTTGAGCCGAGATATATAATCAAAGTTGGAGTCTCTTTACTTTGTCAAGACAAACTCAATTATGTCCGAATCCACTGCTTGTCCAATTGGACTATATTAGGAGCAATAGGGGAAGAGGTGCATAAATTGTTTCACTTCTTCACTCCAGTTATATTTATCTTTCGTATAGTTGTAATCCGTCAATTCACCTCTTAACAACTTGTGTTTTTAATCTCTCAAACAACATTGTGTTGGTATATTTTTATTGTTTTTAATAGGATGTCGCCACGATTCTTCACGTCAAATATTTAATATTCTGCATAATCCCAATCAACCGGTACACCTTGTAACAAAAAATGCGCTTTTGTTCATGATAGTCCTAGATGGATGGAGAAAAAAAAAATTTGCAATTCTGTTCAATATCAAGAGAAGATATTTTTCCCATCTTTACAGACCGAACGACGTCGTGGAGCATATTCTAATATTTCTCCACTAGGATGCCGCCACGTTTCTTTCTTCCCCTTCAAACCTCTTGACCTAGCACCCATGTGGGTTGCCGTACTAGATATTTCTCGGGTAGGCAATCCAACGGCTCAAGAACCCTCCACCGCTCGCCCATAAAAGCCCCTAAACCCTAATTCCCCACCCCCTCTCTTTCTCCTGCTTACGCACCTCACTGCCACATTCCTCTGAAAGCAGGAGAAACCCCTCTCTCTCGCGCCTTCCCTCCCACACAGATTTAACCAAGTGCTTATAGAATCATAGCTATTATGCCTTCTATAGACGTTTCCGATTATGTGCTGGAGTCTCCGAAGAAGGAGAAGAAGATGAAAAAGTCGAAAAAGGAGTCCATAACCGACTCTCCGATTAGTGAGAAGAAGAAGAAAGAGTCAAAGCTGAAGAAGCGGAAGGCTCTGGATATGGAAGCCGACGACGAAGACAGGAGCGAGACCAGCTCCGAGCTCGGTGAGGCTGTCAATTTGAAGCCCAACGGCGATTCTTCGGTGGAGAAGAGCAAGAAGAAATCGAAGAAGGCCAAGGTGGAGGAGGAGGAAGAGGAGAAGGTTGAGGTGAAGAAGGATGATCCTAATGCCGTAACCAAGTTTCGGATTTCGGCGCCGTTGAGGGCTAAGCTGAAGGAGAAGGGGATCGAGGCCTTGTTTTCGATTCAGGCCATGACGTTCGACACCATTCTGGACGGGGCGGACTTGGTGGGCCGGGCTCGCACCGGTCAGGTAACGAATTTAACAGTCTATTTTCGAGTGCTATGATATGCTTTGGTTCGGTGTTTGATCATATGGTTTATTGTTTCTGCAAATTTTAGGGCAAAACTCTGGCTTTTGTGTTGCCTATATTGGAGTCGTTAACAAATGGTTCTGCTAAAGAATTTCGAAAGACTGGATATGGCAGAGCACCGACTGTTATTGTTCTTTTACCCACTAGGGAGTTGGCCAAGCAGGTATTTACTGCAGAACTCATGGTTACAATGTGTTTGTGATTGTTTGTTGTAGCGGAATTGACTGTTTTTGGTTTGATAAGGTGTTTGCGGACTTTGAATTTTATGGCGGTGCTGTGGGGTTGGCATCGTGTTGTGTATATGGTGGATCTCCTTACGCAGCTCAAGAATATAAGTTGAAGAGAGGGGTTGATGTCATTGTGGGAACACCTGGTCGTATCAAGGTATAGAGTTAATCTATTGTGGTTGAGCCTATTTTAGCTTTGCAGTGTAATTATGGGATTTGCGAATTAAAGTTTGAGAATTTGGTGTAGGATCATATTGAGAGGGGGAATATAGACTTGAGCACTTTGAAGTTTCGGGTCCTTGATGAAGCTGATGAAATGCTGAGGATGGGTTTCGTTGATGACGTTGAACAAATTCTAGGTATTTTTCTGTCTCATTGTGTTGTATTGCTGTTTGGGTGTTTTACTAATGGGGGATAGCTGTGTTTTATACATTTTTATGAAGTTACTTTATGCTTGTAGCTAAACACTTTCCAAGTATTACAATCTCTGTGTCACATGATTTCTTTGTTGTTTAGTTTTGTAAGAATTATACATGGCATTAACTTCTCTCTGTTTTTTGGGTTTGCAGGCAAGGTCAAAGATGTAACTAAAGTTCAAACACTTCTCTTCAGTGCAACCTTACCCTCTTGGGTGCAAAATGTAAGTATATTAATCAAGTACTGGAAGTTTGAACATTGATGTATACTTGGATTCAGCTTCTATATCTGAAATAAGTTGTACAAATAAATTGCCAAGGTTGTGATATAGCGTTCATCTTTCCACCGTTCACAGATATTGATTAAATTTCATTTTGCTTTTTCAGATTTCCAAAAGGTTCCTTAAATCAGATAAGAAAACTGCAGATCTGGTTGGTAATGAAAAGATGAAGGCCAGCGTCAATGTTAGGCATATTGTTCTTCCCTGCTCTAGTTCAGCTAGAGTAGACGTTATTCCTGATATCATTCGTTGTTATAGCAGGTTGGTTTTTCCCTTGTCAACAAACACCTAACGCTTGTGTTGTTAATGGAAGGCTTCTGTTTTGATTATAAAATTTCCCTTTTTTTTTTTGGAATACTTTTCCTAATCTGTATATGTTGTATCCAGTGGAGGCCGCACTATTATTTTCACCGAGACAAAGGATTGTGCTTCTGAGCTTTCTGAGAGGTTGCATGGAGCAAGACCTTTGCACGGGGACATACAGCAAGGCCAACGGGAGGTATGTAATTTTGTTTTCTTATCCTTATTTAGATCTTTGAAGTGCTTTATTTAATTGGTGAATATATTTTTCTTAAGGAGGGGGCCTCATACATATTGGTCTATTTTAAATGTGGTGTATGTAATATTTGTACTGGACATGATTCATAATCTTTTTATCTAGTATATTTTCCCAAAGGAGTAAATGTTTCACCTTGACTGAGAAAATGGAAAAGCTCAACATTACGAAGTTAGAAATTTCAAGGTCTGTGCCTGTTCCTACAGATAAATTTTTCTAATGGAGCTCAATTTATATGATAAAAAGGCGTTTGGAATTGCGAGAATTGGAAAATCTCCTTATTACAAAATTAGTAGGGTTTGGTTGGGAGGGCCAATTTCACTTTTTATTTCTGCTTACTCTCAATGATCGGTTTTTAGGCCTCCAGAAGATTTCCTACTCACACCCACACGCACACATTTTTCAATTGAGTTTTGTGCATGGATGCTTCCTGCTCAAGTGAGTTTGTGCGGTTTCTGCGTACAAGTGGTTTCAATATTTATCCTTCTCTAATTGCAGAATCTATTCTCCTTTTTTCGCGTTTCAGGTCACACTTGCAGGTTTCAGGTCTGGCAAATTCTCTACATTAGTAGCCACAAATGTGGCAGCTCGTGGACTGGATATCAATGATGTTCAATTAATTATTCAGGTATGATTGTTTTCATATTTGTATTCTCTGTAATATACCCAGTCTCTTACTTATATTGTTCATTGTCTGTAGTGTGAACCTCCACGTGATGTAGAAGACTATATCCATCGATCTGGACGCACAGGGAGAGCAGGTAAATCTTGAAAAAAAAAAATAGCATTTCTGAAATGTATGTATTTAGGTATCTAATTGCTGTAGTTTTATGAGAGTACTTAGAGGTGTGACCATTTTTTCAGGCAATTCTGGAGTTGCTGTAATGCTTTATGACCCTAGAAAGTCAAACATATCAAAGATCGAAAGAGAATCTGGGGTGAAATTTGAGCATGTTTCTGCTCCTCAGCCAATTGACGTTGCCAGAGCTGCAGGTCTTAGTGCAGCAGAAATGATTACTGATGTCTCTGATAGGTATAATACGTGATGATGAAATGTTAGTTACATTCTGATGGTGATTGGGTTCAAATATTAATAAATTTTCAATTGCAGCGTAATTCCTGCATTCAAGAGTGTTGCTGAGGAGCTTCTAAACACCTCAGGCCTATCTGCAGTAGATCTATTGTCAAAGGCTCTTGCTAAGGCTGCTGTAAGCTTTTCCAAACTACATGTTTTCTTTAAATTTATTAAAACTTGGACGCCATTTTATTTTTTCCAGTCTCAAATTGTTTGTTAAACTTTGCCTCATTCCATGGTGTGCAGGGCTACACCGATGTAAAGAAGAGGTCACTTCTGAGTTCTATGGAGAACCATGTCACCGTACTGCTTGAAGCTGGAAAGCCCATTTACACGGCATCGTGAGCACTTGTCACTTTTGCCTTATTTTGCTTTTAGGTCTTGCACATAATAACATTCGAATTGAAACCACTTAAAAGGATATGTACTCGCTGCTGCCAGTCTTTCCTTTTAAGTTATCACATGTGAAGTGCTTACTAATGATAGGAACCAACTGTTTACTACATAAACTGACTGGAACACTTGTTATAAAACAATGAAGGTATGTAAGAACTGTGTCAGTTAGTTTATATGGTCAAGGGTAAAATATAAATTGGTGCCATTCCCTGATTACTCTTTCTTTGAGTATATGTGGTTGACTTCCATCAAATAGTTGCTTATATGTTTTGACTCTTGATTCCATCAACTTTGTCTCAGTTTTGCTTATTCGGCCTTGAGGAGGTTCTTGCCGGAGGAGAAGGTCGAGTCAGTGAAGGGCATGGCGCTAACAACTGATGGAAAGGGTGCAGTGTTTGATGTAGCTGCTGAAGATTTGGATATGTTTCTTACTGGTACTAAACACTTGGTTTCTTTCTTTAACTCATTTACTTATATCTCGTAGATATTCATCAAGCGGTTTTGTGTACTCAAATTATGCCATTGACGTAAAATTCTGAGCATTACAAATTTCTCTTTTATGCCTGTTAATTATTCATGTTCTTAGCTGCTTTCTCAGTGTTGGTCTGTTCCTTATGTACTGTTATGAATATTTTGGGTGCAGGTTCGCAAAATGCAGCTGGTATCAGCATACAGGTCTTGGACTCTTTGCCGAGTTTACAAGAAAAAGAAGCAAGGGGAGGAAGATTTGGTGGTGGTGGCCGTGGTGGTGGTAGGTTTGGTGGAAGAGGAGGTGGCAGGGGTTTCTCTAATGGAAGAAATGATAGGTTTGGTGGCGGCGGCGGTAGAGGCCGCGGCAACTACAACAGATGGTGAAACCCAGTTCTATTCAGCAAGTCATCAAGTAACCTGTCCTGAGCAAACTACCAATAAAGGTTGCACTGACAATTGCTTGAAGTGGCCAAGTGACTAAACCAATTATTCAAAGTGGAGGCAAGAGCACATCCGACGATGAAGAAAAATATTCAGTAGAGGGCCTTGATTGGCTCATCATAGGTCTATTTTTTTGCTTGATGCATATTCTGTCCACCCTAGTATCTATTTCATTGTTACAAGTTTTTTGTTCTTGTTTATTAGGGTTTGTTCTTTTACCTTTTATTACCAAAGACTGGGATTTTCCTGTTTCCCACATTCTCATATGTAAGATCACTGTTTGTTTACTGCATTAAAAACAGAATGCTATTTATATTTTTTGATATTTTTGAATTTAAAATTCCAGATGAGCTTCAACTAAACATGAAAGAATCAGACCAAAAAAACAAAAAAAAAAACAACAACAAATGGCATGGTAGCAGTGTATCTGAAGCCTGACAAGACCTAAAAATAGTTTAGCACTAAATCATTTTCTATTCACTAACCATTTAACCACAAATTTTTCATCTTCAAAACTTTGAGCACAGAAAAGCAAGCTCCATGTTCAGGTTGAGACCTTTTGTTCAATCATGGCAAACTACAGACGAGCCAAGCTCGCAGTCGACGCCTTTCGTGGCTTTACATCAAGAATCGTAACTAGACCAGAGCCCGTCTCCGGAGTCTTCTCCACCAAGTCTTCATCTTTGGCCTCAGAACCAGCCAAGATTTCTGGGTTTTCTCCTTCCCATTCTGTTTTACACAAACCAATTCCACACACACAGTTGAGATATTATCATGTGGATCGGCGGCATTTTGATCCACGCCGATGGGCTGACCGGTTCAAGAGATATTGGTTATGGAAAGAGATATTTGATTTACCCCGGAATTTTATTCCTGTTGTTACTATTGTGGTGGGTGGTGGGGTTTTTTTATCACCAATTATGAGACACTGCCATACACTAAACGTCGGCTTTTTATAATTCTGTCAACTGATTTGGAGAGGAAGCTGGGAGAGTCGCAATTTGAGGAGATGAAAGCTTCACAATTTGAGGGGAAGATTTTGCTGGCTATGAACCTGGAAAGCGTGAGGATTAGAGTGATTGCCAAGGATATAATTGATGCGCTGAAGAGAGGGTTGAGCCATGGAAGGGAAGTGTTCACTTGAGGATGAGAAGAAGGGAAAGGATATTGTTGTTAAAGACGCTACTTCGCATTTGGTTGACTTGAATTGGGAGGTTTTGGTGGTGGATGAGCCTATTGTCACTGCGTATTGCTTGCCGGGTGGGAAGAAAGATTGTGGTCTTCAGCCTTCACAGGGTTGCTCAAGCATTTGACAAGTGATGCCGAGATAGCTACGATAATTGGTCATGATCGAGGTATGATGAGTTATTGTTTAGTTTTTTGGTTCTGTCATTGCAATTTTTAGCTGCAAGTGTTAGTTATATGTTGGGGATTGGATAAAACTTGTCCTTTGTGTTGTGTTTGAAAGCCAGGTTGGACATGCTGTGGCTCGACACTCAGTAGAGGGCATCACAAAGAGCCTGTGGGTTGCAATCCTGGAACTGGTTCTTTATCAGCTTCTTTTGTTTGAATATTTCCCAATGTGCCCTCTTTTTTCTCATTTCTTAACGCTTCCTTTTTCCCGACGGTACGTTACTGCTGATTATATTACGGATAGAGGATTATGTATCGTATGACTCTCTTCTTAGTGTTGGCTTGTTCTGATAGGGGAAGATGCATGCCTTGTATGGTTGCATGTATATTGCTTCTTGTTATTTTTTTTATTGTGAGGGTCTTGTTAAAGTGTCCAAGGGTTAGAACACTGATAGAATATCCCTAAAATGGTCTGAAAGCTTGAGGGGATCGTTAAACAGCTGTGAGCAAACACTTTCACTATTTTCAGTTTCCTGCATTTTTCCGAGCAATAGAATGATTTGGTCTCAGAACATGGTCAACGTAACAACAGTAGGTATAGCAATTAACTAGGATAGATAAAATTGTACAGACAAAGTCCCAAGGCCATGGGTTTCCAGCTGGTGTTAAGACTTAAGAATGGAGGTGTAGTTGTTTTGAAGACCCTTGGCACGTCCAATCACAGAACTAACTAGTATAGTAGCGCAATCGAAAGCTATCCCTAGTCCTTCCTCAGCGAAGAATAAAAGGTGATAAGAGTTTTCCTGCTTACCGCGAAGAACAGTTTTTACAACTTCAGGTTTCCTGCTCAATCATTTCAAACAGTAGATTGATACTAGTCTCCAAGCGGTTCAATTTGAATCATTGCTATATAGATACAAAGTTAGTGAAGATGTATAACCAAGTTCATACAATTCCCACTGATTATCAGGGAATGCATTTGTTACAACTGTAGTATGATATTTTATTGCAAGTGATCAAATATATTGAGTTGTTCCACTGTTCTGAGACTCTTGGTGAATGTACTTAAAGATTCTCTTTAACTTTTTTCTTACTGTGTATTGGAATTTGACCTATAAACTGTTATACATTGTTGAACTTCTAATATTTGGTCTGTCGAGAGGATAAATGCCTTGCTGGGTTGTTTATTACTCCTTTTGGTTGGGAATAAAAGTATTCCAGTGTTTTCTTTTTCTAGACTTTCCAGTCTCAGAAGTAGGAGATTGGGGGCCAAAGTTGCAATTCCCTTTAGATTTTTATTACATACTTTTGAGTTATTAGTGATCTCTAATAACCTCTCTTGTTTTATTAATGATATGTTCCCTCCTCATTGATGCACTTTGAGACCTGATACTGTTAGGGACGGTCCTACAGATACCTTGATAGGTTTTATCTTCTATGAACTGAATTTTAATCACTAAGCTTTTGACTATCCTGAACCCTGAGGATTCTTTAGGTTTGCTTGATGTGTCTATAATTTTTCTCTTCTGATGTTTTCTCGTCATTTTGATGTAATGATTATCTCGGAACATTATTTTCAACATTCACCTTCTAGATCACATCTCTTTTGATTAGGATAGAATTGGAAGCGGATCACATTGGCCTGCTATTGATTGCTTCTGCTGGATATGATCCGAGAGTGGCTCCAACCGTGTACGACAACTTGGGCGAAATCTCGGGTGGAGATTCTGCTCTGAATGATTATCTTACTACTCATCCATCCGGGAAAACGAGAACAGAAATGCTGGCTCGAGCTAACATCATGGAAGAGGCACTAGCTATATATCAGGACATAAGAGCAGGACGTGGGATTGAAGGGTTTCTCTAGGACAATACATTCTTTTCATTTTTTGAGTAAAATTTAGTTGTTTTTGATTTGTGTAGTTGGAAGAATTCTACAGCCTTGGAAGTATGAATGGATGAAACTTTACAAAGATACATGAAATAGTAAGTTGTATAACGCTAAAGATTGGGCTTTCTTCTCTGAATATAGATCTCGCGTCAGATACGAATTCATTATATTTCCATCACATGTGAGCCTCTTTAACTATCACTCGGAAATTTATACGTGGAGTGCAGAGTGCTTACTAATAATAGAAACCAACTGATATTTTGTTCTTCATAGAAGTCTCAAGTGATATGAACCATCTATTCTTCATAGAAGTCTCAAGTGATAGGAACCAACTGTTTACTACATAACTGACTAGAACACTCGCTATAAAACGATGAAGGTATATATGAACTGTGTCAGTAAGTTTATTTGGTTACCAGTAAAATATAAATTGGTTCATCCCTTGTTGAAACTTTCTCTGAGTATATGTTATCGACTTCCATCAACTTGTTGCTTATATGTTTGACTTTTGATTCCATCAACTTTGTTTCAATTTTGCTTGTTCGGCCTTGTGGAGGTTCTTGCCGGAAGAGAAGGTCGAGTCAGTGAAGGGTATGGCGCCAACAACTGATGGAAAGGGTGTAGTTTGATGTAGCTGCTGAAGATTTGGATATGTTTCTTACTAATACTAAATACCTGTTTTCTTTCTTCAACTCAGTTGTTGATTTTCTCGTAGATAATCACCAAGCAGCTTTGTGTAATGAAATTATGCCATTGACTTAAATTCTGGGCATAACAGATTCATGTTCTTGGTTGGCTTTCTCAGTGTTGATCTGATCCTTAATACATGTGTCTTATCTCTGTTTTGGGTGCAGGTTCGCAAAATGCAGCTGGTATCGGCATACAGGTCTTGTACTCTTTGCCGAGTTTACAAGAAAAAGAAGCAAGGGGAGGAAGATTTAGCGGTGGTGGTCGTGGTGGTAGTAGCTTTGGTGGAAGAGGAGGTGGCAGGGGTGGTGGTGGTTTCTCTAATGAAAGAAATGATAGTTTTGGTTGCGGCATAGGCCGCAGCAACTACAACAGATGGTGAAACCCAGAGTGTTAGTCATCAAGTAACCTGTCCTGAGCAAACTACTAATAAAGGTTGCATTGACAATTATTTGAAGTGGCCAAGCGACTAAAATTATCTGAAGTGGAGGCAAGAGCACATCTGACAATGAAGACAAATATTTTGTAGAGGGCCTTGATGAGCCAGACTAACTTTTTTTTGCTTGATGCTGTACGCTCTAGTATTTGTTATTAGGGATTTTCGTCAGTAAAAACAGAATATATATGCTTGTTATGTTTTTTGGAATAGGAATCAGACCTACTATAAGATACGTTTCTCCTTAAACTAGGAATAGGAATAACCCATCTTAAACTAGGAATAGAAATAACCCAACTCAGGCTAGGAATAGGAATCAGACCTACCTATAAGATGTGTTCCTCCTTACACTAGGAATAGGAATAACCCAATTTAAACTAGGAATAGAAATAACCCAACTCAAGTAGGGAGAGCATTATTTCCCAAATGCGACTGGGAAAGCCAACTCTATATATAGTGAACTACCCCATTGGGTTTTCCACAAATCATTACTTTGTGTTCATACGTTTGCTTAGTAATTCTTAGGATCGAATTTCAGTCCTTGTGTTAAGTTCGTCTACTGCAATGTCTATCAAGTGTGAGGGCTCTGCCCCTACCACAAGATGAAGTCATGACAAAGATATGTGGAGGTCAACTTGAAGAAAATGGAAGTCTGAAGCCACTCTCTAATGATTTCTCGTTGGTTTTCAAAACAAGAACTAACACTAAGGAGAAATCTAACAATCCTTTGCGGAGGTCGGTTTTCAATAACCAAGAATGGGAAGTCCTCTTCAAGAATGTAATTGATGAGGATATTACATTGACTGTTACTCTTCCAAAAACTCGTGAGGGGACCAAACATGATCATCCTTTAAGGAAGCGGATTGAAAATAATGAGCAATGGAGCGTCCTCAAAGAAGGAAAATTAGAGCTAGAACGCCTTTGAAGAATTAACGCTGTTGATAATCTTTTTAGTTTTATATTTGTGAAAAGAAAAAAAGTATTTGTGAAGTGAGACTTGTTCCTATGTACATCTGATTATTGCTTGTATTTGTACTATTTTTTCTATCAATTAATGAAACTGAGAAAAAGAAATTCCTTACGATTTTTTATAATTTTTTTAGTTTGGTCATATTTCCTTATAAACTTATATGATCTGAGGTCAATTATGATCTAATAATTTGATATTTTCGTATTTGAAATTCCTGAAGTTGTTATGCAAGAAAAAACCAGACCTAAAAATAGTTTGGTACTAGGTTAAAATCCTGTACCTTTGACCTTAAACAGAGCTTTCACTACTTTCCAGTTTCTGACATGTCTTAAACGCAACGTTTCAACGAAGTCCTTCGGCTCCTTCTCTGTTCTCTTCTTCTTCTAGTTGTTTCTTAGAGAGACTCCTGAATTTTCTATTCACTAACCAGTTAACCACAAATCAAATTCTCATTTTCTTCTTCAAACCATCAAATCAAATCCTCATTCAAAGTTGACACCTTTGGTGTCAAAGTTGAGACCTTTAATTCAATCATGGCTAACTACAGACGAGCCAAGCTCGCAATCGATGCCTTTCGCGGCTTCACATCAAGAATCGTAGCTAGACCAGAACCCATCTCCAGAGTCTACTCCACCAAGTCTTCAACTTTGGCCTCAAAACCAGCTAAGTTTTCTGGGTTTTCTCCTCCCTATTCTCTTTTGCAGAACCCAATTCCGCAAAACCAGTTGAGCCCATTTCTCGGTTTTGCCAAGAGATATTATCATGTAGATCGGCGGCAGGTGCAGCATTTCCGGCAAAGAGGTCCGCGCCGGTGGGCTGACTGGTTCAAGGACCCGAGGAGGGCGTTTGTTACTATTGTGGTGGGCGGTGGGGTTTTTATCACTGTGTATTTTGGGAACCTAGAGACTGTGCCATACACCAAGCGTAGGCATTTTGTAATTCTGTCGACTAATTTGGAGAGGAAGCTGGGAGAGCAGCAGTTCGAGGAGTTGAAGGCCGGGTTTAAGGGGAGGATTTTGCCTCCTATACACCCGGAAAGTGTGAGGGTTAGGCTGATTTCCAAGGAAATTATTGATGCGTTGAAGAGAGGGTTGAGGCATGATCAGGGGTGGACTGACATGGGGTATGCATCGGAGGAGGTTGACCCGAAATTCGAAGGCCGGGGGAGTGAGAGTGTGCAGGCATTGATGGAGGGTGAGGAGGGGAAGGTGGAGGAGAATTGGTCACGTGAGGATGAGATTCTTGATGATAAGTGGATTGAGCATAGTAGGAAGAAAGGTAAGGATAGTGGTGTTAAGGATGCCACTTCGCATTTGGTTGATTTGAATTGGGAGGTTTTGGTGGTGGATCAGCCGATTGTCAATGCGTTTTGCTTGCCCGGTGGGAAGATAGTGGTCTTCACAGGGTTGCTTAAGCATTTTAGAAGTGATGCCGAGATAGCTACGATAATTGGTCATGAGGTATGATGAGTTATGGCTTAGTTTTTTGGTTCTGTGTAGGTGTTAGTTATGTGTTGGGGATTGGATAAAACTTTTCCTTTGTGTTGTGACTGAAAACTAGGTTGGGCATGCTGTGGCTCGACACTCTGCAGAGGGCATCACAAAGAACCTGTGGGTTGCAATCCTGCAACTGGTTCTTTATCAGCTTATTTCGCCTGACTTTGTCAACCCATTATCCAATCTTTTCTTAAGGCTTCCTTTTTCCCGAAGGTACGTTACTGCTGATTATGATTTGCTTATGGATAGAGGATTATGTGCTTTATGACTCTTATTAGTGTTGGTTTGTTCTGATGGAGGAAGATGCATGCATGCCTTGAATGGTTGCATATGGCTTCTTGTTATTTTTGTAGTGAGGTTGTTGGATCAGTATAATAGGACTTAAAGTGTAAAGGTTAGAAAAACTGATAGAATATCCCTAAAATGGCCTGACAGCTTGAGGGTATCTTTAAACAGCTTTTGGCAATCACTTCTACTATTTTAAGTTTCCTGCATTGTTCCGAGCAATAGAATGATTTTGTCTCAGAATATGGTCGCGTAAAAGTATTATGTAGCCATGTTAATCAACTAGGAGTCTAGGATATAAAGCAGGGTACAGACAAAGACCAATGGCCATGGGTTTCCGGCAGGTGTTAAGAATGGAGGTGTAGCTGTTTTAAGACCCTTGGCACGTCCAATCACAGAGTTAACTAGTATGGTAGCATGATATTTTATAGCTTTTGATCACTAGTGCTTCATCAGCAAAGAATAAAAGATTATTTGCCTGCTTAATGCAAAGAACGATTTTTACAACTTCAGGTTTCCTGCTTAATCATTTCAAACAGTAGATTGATATTATTCTCGTAACAGTTCAATATGAATCATTGCTATATAGAATTATAGATACATAGTTAGTTAATGAGGACGTATAACCAAGTTAACATCAAGATCCGACTGATTGTCTGGATATACGTTTGTTGCAAGTTATCAAATATATCGGGTTGTTCCATTGTTCTGAGACTCTTGGTGAATGTACTTAAGTATTCTTTTTAACCTGTTTCCTACTGTCTAAACTGTCATACATTGTTGAACTTCTAATATCTGGTCTGCCGAGAGGATAAAGCCTTGCTGGATTGCTAACTCCCTTTTGGTTGGGATCAAAGTATTCCAGCGATTTCTTTTTGTTAGAATTGCCGGTCTCAGAAGTAGTGGAATTTTGGCCAAGTCTCCATACTTAGCTTGTTTGAGTTCTTACTTCCTAGTGTTCTTTGATAACCTCTCTTGATTTGTTAATGCTCTGTTCCCTCCTTATTGATACACTTTGAAACCTGATGTTGTTGGGAGTGGTCCTACAGTTACCTTATTAGGTGTGGTGTCATTGAACTGAATGTTAATCCTTAAGATTTTGACTATCCTGATCACCTGATGATTCTTCAGGTTAGGTTGGATGTGTTTATTATTTTGCTCTTCTGATGTTTCCTTGTCATTTTTACATCTTAATGTAATGATTATCATGGAACTATTACTTTCAACGTTCACATTCTTGCCTCTATTTAATTTGATTAGGATGGAATTGGAAGCGGATCACATTGGGCTGCTGCTGATTGCTTCTGCTGGATATGATCCAAGAGTGGCTCCAACTGTGTACGAGAAGTTGGGCAAACTCTCTGGTGGAGATTCTACTTTGAGAGATTATCTTACTACTCATCCATCTGGGAAAAAGAGAGCTGAAATGCTGGCTCGAGCTAACATCATGGAAGAGGCACTAACTATATATCGCGACGTACGAGCAGGACGTGGGGTCGAAGGGTTTCTCTAGGACAATAATTTTTTTTGTTGATATTTTTTGATTTTATGAGATAAATGAAACTATACAAAGAAATGTGAAATATTATATCCTCTTAATAGCCTTTATGTGGCATAGCTTCTTGATTTTATCCCTTTTAACTATGCGCAGTAATACTTGTATGCAACTGTTGGTCACACACTCAGTTACAGCCGCACGCTAGAGAAAAACTTTGCAAAACTTTTTGAACAGATGAAGGGTCAAAAGCCTGTATGCTGTTGACATATTATTATTAGATAGAAATCCGATTACGAATTTGCTGGGTTTGTTTTGCATGTGGAATTTTGTTTCGCTCCCTTCCTGGGACAATGTAGATAGAAAGGGTGGCAATAGAAGGGGTGACAATTTACCGTGCAAATAAGATTCTAGGTAAAGAAAGGACCTTGACATTGTCCATTGGATGAAAAACATATTGTTTGAAAAATTAACTAATGCAAAAACAAACTAATATCAACAAAAGGAAGATACTATAATAGACCTAATTAATGATGGTTAATAGCTTTAGTGAAACCTGAAGCTACGTTAACCTCCATTGCATAACTCCCTGCAATTGGAAATGATTTAATGTACAGTATCTTATGTTCAACTTGTTTTGGTGTAGAATATCTTATCTTCGTTTCACTAAAACTATGGGGTGTTCTAGACATTTTAATGAAATAAGTACCCATGAAAGAATGGAAAATCAATGACAAATGAAACGAATGTGATCAGTCAACACGAAAGTTATTTTCTGTTTTTGACAACCGCTGCTTTTTAACTTCCACCAAACCCCCAACTTACGCTTGGTAAAAATAACAAAATTCAGTAAATCAATAAAAGAACTAAAAGAATTAAGACTTTACCCAAATTGTTGTCCGTGCACTCCAACTAAAAGTCCACGTGATCTTTCCCTATATTCTTCTAAATCTTTCTTGAACTAGAAGACTCTTTTCATCTTAATCTTCTAAAGCCCTGGCCAAAGACTAAAATCATGTGCCTTTAGTTTAACCTTGAGTCCAAATAGGTTTAGGAGATGTTTTTATTTTTATTTTTTATGGTGTACAAATTTAAGTCCAAATAGGTTTAGGAGGGTAAAAATTTATTATCTGGATTAGGGCACTTGGACAAACCTTGTCTCATCATTATAAGAATCCTCTCGTAGGTCAGTGTTAAATTTGAGACGTTTTTTCACCATGTCATACTACAGAAGAGCCAAGCTCGTGCTTGATAATTTCCGCGGATTCACATCAAGGATTGTACCCAAAGATGAAACTAGAAAGCCCATCTCGAGAATTTACTCAACCTTGCATTCGCCTCTGGCCTCCAGCAAACCTATGTTTCCAGGCTTTTCTTCTTCTTCTTCTTCGCGTAAACCAATTCCACAACTCCGAAGAATAATCACAAGAACAGCTCAACACAGTCCCTTTTCTGGCTGTGCATGTAGATATTACCACGGTGAGGATCGTTACCGCACTTGCCTGTTCAGGACGAGGTGGCACGACTGGTGCGCCTGGGTAAGGGAAGACGGTAGGAGATTGTGGGCTGGGCGTTTTTTGGGTTCTGGGGTTTTCATCGCCTTTTGTTTGAGCAGGTTTGAGACTATTCCCTACTCAAAACGAACTCACTTTGTGATTTTGAGAAGAGAATGGGAGAAGTTTCTGGGAGATATAACATTTGAGGTGATGAAAATAACGGGGACTATAGGCAGCACATTGCCTGATGGAGACTTGCAAACCAGACGTGTTAGGCGCATTGGCAATGAAATGACTCGGGGATTGATGAGATGCATAACTAGGGAGGATCAAGAGAAGGGACGTCGGTGGTGGCGAGGCTCTAGAGTCGCCACTTCGCATTTGGATTTTTTGAAGTGGGAGTTCTATGTAGAGGATGATCCTGATGTCAATGCAGCTTCCTTGCCCGGCGGCAAGATTTTCGTTTCCACAGGGTTGCTTAGGTATTTTAACAGTGACGAGGAGATAGCTATGGTACTTGGTCATGAGGTATGAACTCGATCAATCTATATTTTCAGTTATAAACCCTAAACACCAAGATGACTCGAAATGACTTCTGTTTTTGGTTGTGATTGAAAACCAGGCTGGGCACGTTGTGGCTCGACATAGTGCAGAGGCCTTTACAAAATTGATGTGGCTTCTAATACCGCATCTAATTTTTGAATTCTTTCAATTTTTTAACGGTGCAGTTGCTGCGCATGCACACACATTTTACCAATTGTCCGACCTTTTATTTAGACTTCCTTTTTCCCGAAGGTAAAGTTTTCGAAGTTGTTTGTAAATTTACTTCTTACTTCATATTCCTTTTACAGTGATAAACACTAACTAATGCTTGAGTATGATGCATGATTCATATGTCATATATATAAATTTACCCTAGTACACCATATTAAGATCTTCAAACATGTGGAAGCTCCGTTCCTTAACTAGAATGGTTCTCTGATCTTTACTAAAGTTGCATATTTGCCTTGGATTTTTAATTGATAGCCTCCTACTAATAGTATTGGTACCTTAAAATAGTTGAATATATAAGTCTACTGTTCCTATAAATATACCGAGTGGTAGCTTTAGACTACGCATGTTATGAATATGCTCTCATTTATTTTGCATCTTCTCACATTGATGTGCGCTGATAATGATCTTTATGTTGATTTTTTTTTTTTTTGGATAAAAGGAACCTTGTTTAAGAATAAGAGGAATTGATAAACAGAAAAGGAGAGTAAAATTTCAGAGAGAATGGAGATTTCAATGTGTTTTATTCATCTCATACAAAGGGGGTATTTATAGGAATACATTTGAAGTGTGAAAGCTCAAAGAGAAACTCAAAATGATAACCATCTTGATGATGATTTTCTGCCATGCTTGTTGCCCTTTGGTAAAACATGTTTACATAAGTCTTCATACACTCAAGTACCTATGATTATACACTCAAGTACCTATCTAAATACTTTTACGTATTTTGTTACATGATATAGACATATACGGTATATATACAATTTATACTACAACACTCCCCCTTGGATATTTCATGTTCAATAGTATTGTGTAGATGGTGCGCATCGAAGTTGTCTCGTTAAAAACCTTGCCAAGTAATAAAATCCTGTGGGAAAAAACAACCTTGGTCGAAAGGGAAAAAGAGCACAACGCGCGTTGAGTGTGAAGTATGTTTCTGGATACTCCTCCTGATTTAGACTCCTCTTGAAGATCGTGGGAGTTCAGATATCCTCCTCAATCCGATACTCCTTACATGTTTCTCGAAAGGGGATTTTGGTAGTGACTTAGTAAATAAGTCAGCTACATTATCTTCTGATCGGATTTGATTTACTTCAATATTTAGAAGTGTTTGCTGTTGCTGATTGTAGAAGAATTTCGGCGATATATGCTTGGTATTGTCGCCTTTGATGAAACCTAATTTCATTTGCTCAATACAAGCTGCATTGTCCTCGTAAATGCATGTAGGTTCATTTGTGGTGAATTTCAAACCACAAGTTCCTCGAATGTGTCTATTTATAGACCTTAGCCATATGCACTCACGCACGGCTTCATGTAGTGCAATTATCTCTGCATGATTTGAGGAAGTAGCAACAAGAGTCTGTTTTGTAGATCTCCAAGATATTGCGGTGTTTCCCATGGTAAAGACATAACCTGTTTGGGAGCGACCTTTGTGAGGGTCAGAGAGGTACCCTGCATCAGCAAAACCCGTCAAAACATCATTTTGATGGAGGGGAGGAGGAGAACGTCGGTCACTATGGATAGTGTTGCCGGCGCTCACATTTCTTTTCTCTCTGTAGGGATAGAACAAGCCCATATCGATCGTATCTTTTAGGTATCGAAGGATTGTCTTTATACCAATCCAATGGCGGCATGTTGGCGCAGAACTGTGTCGAGCTAACAAGTTTACTGCAAATGAGATATCCGGTCTTGTGCATTGAGCTAAATACAATAATGCGTCTATCGCACTTAGATACGGTATTTCAGCTTCTAGTAAATCTTCGTCCTCATCCCTTGGACGAAACGGATCTTTCATGGGCTCAAGACTACGGTTGATCATTGGAGTACTCACAGACTTTGCTTTATCTTCATTAAAGCGCCTTAGTAACTTTTGAGTATATGCTGATTGATGGATCATAATCCCATCATTACGGTGCTCGAGTTCTATTCCGAGACAAAACCGTGTTTTCCCGAGATCTTTCATCTCAAATTCAGATTTCAAATATGTAGCAGTTTCTTTTAACTCATCTAGAGTTCCAATTAGGTTCATGTCATCAACATAAACTGCTACAATTGCAAATCCGGATCTTGTTCTCTTAATGAACACGCAAGGGCATATTTCATTGTTAACATATCCCTTCCCAATCAAGTAGTCACATAGACGGTTATACCACATCCGTCCGGATTGTTTCAATCCATATAGTGAGCGTCTTAATTTTATTGAAAACGCGCTCCGTGGTTTAGAGCCACTTGATTTGGGTAATTGAAGTCCATCTGGAACCTTCATATATATCTCTGAATCTAGATCCCCATAGAGATATGCTGTAACCACATCCATAAGCTGCATGTCAAGTTTTTCGGAAACTACCAAACTGACAAGGTAGCGGAACGTTATAACATCCATTACGGGAGAGTATGTCTCCTCGTAGTCGATTGCAGGATGTTGTGAGAAACCTTGCGCCACAAGGCGGTCTTTGTATCTAACAACCTCATTTTTCTCATTACGTTTTCTAACAAAGACCCATTTATGGCCAACAGGTTTTATATTTGGTGGTGTCAGTGTTATAGACCCAAATACCTGTCTCTTTGTTAGTGAATCCAATTCAGTCTGGATCGCATTTTTCCATTTTGACCAATCTGCTCTACGTTGGCATTCTTCAACGGAGCGAGGTTCGATATCATCGTATTCTATAATTCCTTTTGCAATATGATATGCAAACGCATCATCAATAGCCATAGAATTTCTGTCCATAATTACATGTATACTAGTGTAATTCATGGAGATCTCTCTATTCTCTGGAATTGGTTCTACTATTGGAGCGTCCTCCAATGATGTCTCTTGGACATAACCATAATCCGGAATTTTTTCATGAGATGGATTATTTATATCGATGATTAATGGATTATTTTGTGTCAAACTCGCTTTCTTTCTTGGGCGAGAATCCATCGAACCTATAGGCCTCCCTCGCTTTCTAGCAGGAGCTATGGGTCTAGCCACTGCATCACCCAAGGAGGGGATGTCATGTCCTTTAGTTTTAGGAACATCAATCCTTGCAGGTACGTTTGCAGCAGGTATGTGTGATCTTGTCACTTTAGCGATATCAGAAAACGCATCAGGCATTGATTCTGCTACGTTCTGAAGATCGAGAATCCTCCGCACCTCTATTTCAGACTGTGTGGTTCGGGGATCAAGATGAGACAAAGTGGGGACAGACCACGACAATTCCTGTCTTTTCTGTTGAACATTAATGTTCTTGTCTCCCCCTAATGACGGGAAGACTGTCTCATCGAAGTGACAATCCGCAAATCTAGTGGTAAATAGATCACCTGTCAAGGGTTCTATGTAGCGGATAATGCTTGGAGTATCATATCCAACATAAAGGCCTAAGCGTCTTTGAGGACCCATTTTGGTGTGCTGTGGCGGCGCAATTGGCACATAGACTGCACACCCAAATATGCGTAAGTGCGAGACATCAGGCTCATACCCAGTCACCAGTTGGGACGCAGAAAAGGGTTGGGTGGCAGTGAGTCTCAGACGAATAAGCACAGCTGCATGTAATATTGCATAGCCCCAAGCAGAAATAGGGAGATTGGTGCGCATAACCAATGCCCTGGCAACCATTTGAAGTCTTTTAATGGCAGCTTCTGCCAGTCCATTTTGGGTGTGTACATGAGGGACAGGATGTTCCACCTCAATCCCAATGGACATGCAATAATCATCAAAGGTTCTTGATGTAAATTCTCTAGCATTGTCAAGACGAATTGACTTAATAGGATGATCGGGGTGGTGAGCCCTTAACTTAATGATTTGTGCTAGGAGTTTAGCAAATGCAGCATTTCTTGTGGATAAGAGCATGACATGTGACCAACGTGTCGATGCATCAACCAACACCATAAAATATCTAAATGGTCCGCAAGTTGGTTGGATAGGTCCACAAATATCACCTTGTATTCTTTGTAAGAATGGTATATTTTCTTTAGTGTCCTTTGCATAGGATGGTCTTGATCCTACCTTTGCTAAAGAGCAAGCTTTGCAAAACGAATGATACACTTTAGAAGTAACTCTTTGGACCAATGTTTGGTTCGTACTTCTTTTCGTTTTGAAGAATGGATGTCCGTGTGAAGTTTTTAATATACGGAGCATCATGTCACGACCTGGATGTCCCAAACGGTCGTGCCAAAGCTTGTATGTGTTAGAATCCCATAATTTGTCATTCATGACATGGTTGGATTCAATGACTCTAATAGTGGTTGCATACAATCCACTAGAGCGACACATAAGTTTCTCTAAAACTCGTGTATTTCCGTAGTTTTTAGAGGTGATGCAAAGGAACTCTTGTCCATTCTCACAATGTGTTTCCACATGAAAATCATTGGCTCTTATGTCTTTAAAGCTTAATAGGGTCCTTCCGGCTCTTGGAGCATATAGAGCTTCGGCGACATTAATATTTGTGCCATTTGGTAACAAAAATTGAGCTGGTCCTCGACCATGAATCAATTGTGATGGTCCTGCCATCGTAGTTACTGAGGATCGACTAGGTGTCATCCATAAAAATAATTGCCTATGTCGCAATATCGTATGTGTGGTGCCACTATCAAGAAGGCATTCCAATTCTCCGGAAAACATACTGAAAGGAATAAAGTTCAGAATATTAACACATGTCCATGACATTGAATGCGATACTTTATTAATAGGAAAAATAGCCAATGATTACATCAAAGTTATTCATAAGTCTATTCCAAATATCAAACTTTAGACAAATTGCTATCACTCAATCCGTTTGGTAATTCCAATGGAATATGACCAGGAAAGTAGAGAGATGTTGGTGGAGCGAGGCTCGCTTAAATACCCCGATCTCAATTGCTTTCCTAGACATCATACTTCATTGGGTACGCCACATAAGAAGGAGTTTAATACAATTGTTATTTATTGACTAAGACACATTTGTCATTCTTGAAAAATAGAAAGAGGATTATTCTAATCAAAGTCTGTGGCATCCTCGTGCTCTTCATCTACAGCTTTGAAGTCCTCAACAGTGAGATTGATATCTTCACTATTTTCATCTTCGGCAAGGTTAGCTTCTTGCTCTCTTGCTTCCCTGTACTCCTTGTAGCGTGCAGCTAATTGGGTACTTGCATGACATTGTTTAAACCAATGCTCGATTGATCCACATCTATGACACATGTCATTGTGGTTTCCTCCCTTCATTTGAGGTATAGGGTGTGCAGGTTGTACAGTTTGTACAGGTTGTGCAGGTTGTGCACGTTGTGGATATCCCCTAGGAGGGTTGCTGCTACTACCACGGCGCATGGTGCGACCTTCACGACTAATGGTGCTATTTCCACGGCCGGTGTTGCCATATCTCCCTCTTCCACGTGTGGAGTTACCATCACGTGTGCCCGCTCTAAAGTTGCGGTTTCCTTCCCTGTTGGGGCGGTTATATGGACCTGTTCGTCCTTCATGTCCCCTATTATTAGGGTACACATGTCCCCTATTGCTGGGGTACCGCTCCCTGTGCCCTCTCTTGGGTGCATTATAATTTGCCTCACGAACGCTTTTGGTTCTAATGGGTCTTGAATTATAATTCTTTACGAGAATGTTGTCGTGCTTTTCGGCTACCGACAAAATATTTATGAGTTCATTGAACCTCGTAATTCGTCCAGCATTTACTTCAGTGCGATACTGCTTTGATAGCAAAATTGCTGCAACGAGGAAGGTGGAGAGAGTTTTCTCAATTAGCTCTTCTTCTGTGAGGGGTCTTTGACAGAACCTCAACATGGATTTGAGACGAAGAGCTTCTGAATTGTACTCAGCAATAGACTTGAAGTCTGAGAAGCGTACATCGTTCCACTGAACCTTCAAGTCAGGGAGGAGAGAATCTTAGATATTGTTAAAGCGCTCTTGTAGTGCTTCCCATAAATCCTTTGCATCTTTGATGGACATGTACTCTAGCCTGAGTGCTTTGTCCATATGACGTCGCATCAAGATGATTGCTTGTGCATGCTTCTTGGGTGATCGAGGGAACACAAGAGCCGGGTTTGGTTCATGGATGATGGGCAATATCCCCTTCGATGTGAGATGGTTCTCAACGTCGGTTTTCCAGCTATGGTAATCCGAACCTGTTGAGTCAAGGATTTGAAAATCGAGTCTAGGTTCATTCGACATCCTTGAAGATAAGAAGAAAATATTAGTTTCGGAGTTAAAACTTCCACGAAAAATAATAAGATTTCCGAGCTATGCTACCAAGAAATCAATTTCCAAGAATCATTGTGAACAATCTTAGTTCATTGATTACGAACGCTCTTAGTTCGTTTGGCGTGAATTGCTATAATTCCGCTTTTGATTGTAAGTTCCCGAGAAAAAGGAAAAAGGAGAGAAAATAAATAAAAACTCAAAAACGGGAACTTTTAGTAAAGAATACCTTGGAATAGTGTTGCCGGAAATTTTTTGACCGGAAAAATTATCGGAGGTGACCGGAAGGATCGTTGGAAAAAGTCGAGAAAAATGGTCCGAAAATTCACTGGAAAAGTCGCCGGAAAAGTGTCGAAAAAGTCGCCGGAAAAGTTGTCGGAAAGTCGCCGCGCAAATCTGTCGACAGATGTGTCGACAGCTGCTCTGCAGCTGCTGCGCAGCGTCTCGGCAGCTGCTGGGCAGGGGCCTCGGTAGGGTCTCTGCAGCACCTCGGCAGCTGCTGCGCAGCTCTCGGCAGCACCTTGGCAGGACTCGGCAGCACCTCGGCAGGACCTCGGCAGCTCTCGGCAGCGGTCCGGTTTGATTTTTCCGCTTCCGGCGGCCGGTTCAGGCCGTTTCCGACCGGTTCCGGCGATTCTGAGACCGGTTCCGGGCTCCTGGAATCAAGGGCTTTAATCTGAGCTAGGGTTTGGGGATTTTTTGTAGGTTTTGAAAAATGACTTCGATCGATGAAGAACTCTTCTTTCGTCAATTTTTCGATTCTAATTCTAGAGCAACTTCGTGCTGATAACGTGTTTAAGAACAAGAGGAATTGATAAACAGAAAATGAGAGTAAAATTTCAGAGAGAATGGAGATTTCAATGTGTTTTATTCATCTCATACAAAGGGGGTATTTATAGGAATACATTTGAAGTGTGAAAGCTCAAAGAGAAACTCAAAATGATAACCATTTTGATGATGATTTTCTGCCATGCTTGTTGCCCTTTGGTAAAACATGTTTACATAAGTCTTCATACACTCAAGTACCTATGATTATACACTCAAGTACATATCTAAATACTTTTATGTATTTTGTTACATGATATAGACATATACGGTATATATACAATTTATACTACAACAAACCTTTCATTAAACCAGGCCATAGCCCCAACAAAGTTAAACAACAGTCAGAACCCAAATACAATCTCATAAGGAAAGCTGAATTCTCCTACTCTACCCAGAACGATATAGTAAAGGAGGAAACAAACCCACAAAAGGAAACCCATAACAACTAGCTTAAGGAAACTGGAGGGCAGGGAAGACCAACTTTCCTGAGCACCATAGTCAAGGCTGGTGGTGCCCTGTTGGCCCATCTGGGGAGACCCACCGACCGATTTCCAAGCGAGGCTGCTGTATGAGCTGCCATATTCGCTTCATGGGGAATCCATTCCCAGAAGATCTGATTGAAGAAGGTACTTCTCCATCTAATCTCATCGATGATTGATGAGATTTTCCAGTTTCTGCAGTCATTGTTGGATTTCAAATCAGTTATAACCTCCAAAGAATCTGATTCAATTCGAACATTTTGCAGATTATGTTCAATTGCCAGTTTGACTCCAAGGAGAATTGCACTAGCTTCAGCTGCTTCAACCGATCCGTGACATGATTGCTTTGATCCACCCGCAATCAATATGCCACTATGATCACGAATCACAACACCTAAACCTCCAATTGATTGATCGACCCAGGCCGCATCACAGTTAACAGTCACCAAATCCGGAGGAGGAGGTTCCCATTTTGTGATGAAATCAGAAGAGAGAGCCGGGGTGGGAGTAATAGCAGATAAAAACTCATTTGCAAGTCTCACACCTGAGTCAAGAACCATTGCAGGGGAGAGTTGTTGATTTTGGTATACGAACTGACATCGGGCTTTCCAAATTACCCAACACAATAAACAAATTAAGGTCAGTACCCTTTTCTTCTCTTTAGCTATGGAATGTAGTTCAGCAATTCCCAATAACCAAATGTCAATAGAATGACCTGTTGTTTGTTAATTCTGAGACCCAAGGGGGATCCAAACCAGATAGCATCAACCCATGGGCAAAGAAGTAGAACATGCTCCATAATTTCAGTATACTCTCCACATATAGGGCAAAGAGGGTTTGTAGTTAGTTTTCTTCAGAAGAGGTTCAGGAATGATGGAGTTGCTCCATTTAAAATCCTCCAGAAGAACAGTTTAATCTTAGGGAGGGTAGGGAGTTTCCAGAGTAACTTCCAGCATTTCGGGTCTACCGAATGAGATGGTCCTATGCTGGGCGAAGAAGAGTTAGAGTCACGTGAATGAATCCAATGATACCCTGATTTCACAGTGTAGCAACCAGGCTTGTTCCAAGGCCAGATTAGGCGATCATGACCTCCCCTTCTTCCAATAGGAATAGCTCGAATATGAGTGATAACTTCAGGTTGTAGGATATGAAGAATATGATCCAAAGCTCATGTTCTATAGTATCCCAGTCAATTAACTCGCTGACCAGAGTAGGAGCATTACTTGGGACAGTCCCATTAACTACTAACAACCCATTATTAGGAGGAGGAATCCATCTATCAGACCAGATATTAATAGAAGAGCCATCGATGACTTGCCAGCAAGAACCAATAAGAAGAGCATCCCTTGCTTCAATTAAACTTGACCATCCCCAAAATGCATGGTGATCTTTAACTGCCTTAGTGAAGTCACAATCAGGATAGTATCTCGCCTTAAGCACTTTGGCCCATAGTGACTCCGGGTCTTGCAGGAGTCTCCGGCATTGCTTTGCCAGAAGGGAGAGATTAAAATGGTGCAGATCTCGGAACCCAATTCCGTCCTCAGACTTTGCCCTGCCTAAAGAACTCCAACTTTTCCAATGAATCTTAGGACCCGAATCTGTAGAACCCCACCAGTAATTACTCAAGGCTGAGTTAATATCCTTGCAGACTCCTTTAGGAAACAAGAAACATGCCATTGGATAGGATGAGATAGCCAACGCTACAGATTTGAGTAGAACTTCTTTCCCTGTAGGATAGAACAAGCCTGGAAAACCATCAGGGCTGGGGGACTTTAAAGCTCCCAATTGGAAAGCCGCATCTCTTACTTCATCCAGAGAGAAGGGAGAGACAAGATCATGATTCATGTCCCTTGTTACGCACGGTTCGACCCCTTGGAACACATCTCCCCATTGCCTTGGACTAGTACTCTTAAAGATCTATTTGAACTCAGTCTCAAATTCACGCCTAATCTGAACTTCACCCACAACCCATGCACCAGACTCATTCTGAATTTTCAGAATTCGATTTCTCTGTCTTCGTTGAAGAGTAGAGAGACCGAAGAATCTGGAGTTTGAATCCCCCGTTTTTAGCCAACTCACATGTGAGCATTGGTGCCAATACTTTTCTTCCTTAATCCACAAAGAACCCAGTTTATTGGCTGGCACATCTTGTTGTTTTATGCTGGTGAAGGGTGAGTTTAGTTGGAGCTCCTCCAACTCAACTAAACAAGCCTTAATCTCATCTTTGTTACACTTTGGAAAATTGTTTTTACTCCAAACCTTAAGCTTGGATCTGCAGCGATTAAGGTTTGAAACCCACTGTGTAATACTAGGAAGGGAAGGAGTCCTGTACCCGCAATCCTTTATGATTGGGTAAGAATCCGCCTCATCCGCCCACGAAGCTTCGAATTTGAAAGAAGGTTTGTGTTTGGCTTGTATAGGGTCAGTGTGTAGAAAGATTGGGTTATGATCAGACCCGATCCATGCAAGGTGGGTTAGACACGAGTTAGGCCATTTCATAAGCCAAATGTCACTGACCAAACACCTATCCAATTGCTCTTGTAAAACAACCATCCCATTTTCCTTTCAAGCCCAAGTGAAACTCTGCCCCTTAAAGCCAATATCAAAGAGTGAATTGGCTGAGATGAAATTTTTTAGATACTGTTTGCGATTTATTCTCCAAGGAACTCCACCCTCTCTCTCAAAATGATAAGCTAACTCCTTCAGATCTCCAATCACAAACCAGGGAATCCCATCCAACCTACCCTTTATGCACCAAGACTCCCAGGATTAGTCCTTATCCGGTCCATATGGGGGGCCATACATCCAGGTCACTCTAATCAATTCAATAGAGCCCGGGAGAGTAATATCCGTATCAATAAAGAACTTTGAAAAATCGGTCACAACCACCTTGAAATCAGATTTCCACCATAAACAAAGACCTTCAGCGGAGTTAATTAGATCCACCGTGTAGCCCATACTATAGCCCATCTGATTTCTAATTCTTTCTACATAAGACTTACTCTGATGAGTTTTAGAGAGAAAAACAAAACTAGTACTATAGGAGTGGTTAATCTCCCTTAGTGTCTATACTGTCAAGGACTTCCCCAAGCCCTGACAGTTCCAAGCAATACAATTCATTTGGTACTTGCAGCTGATTTCGGCCAGCCGCCACAGCCCTGGAGATGGGTTAAGTCCTCTAGACCTTCAGAAATAGTAATGGAAGCAGTTGACTCCTGCTTTCTCTTTTTCAATTTTACAAACACCTTCAATTCATTGAGAAAACTAGGTTGGGAATCCAAAGTATTATCTGTTGCACGGGGGTTCCGGTCCTCCATTCTACCATTGCCAGTTCGCCCATTCCCTCTTCCTCTTTTTCCCCTTCCCCTGGCCCTTCCAGAGTTATCTGAAAGTCGGAGCCTCAGGAAGTGAGTGATTTTAGCCTTCTTTGTAGTACTCTTGGCCATATCTTGAACGTTACTCCCCAGCTTTTTCTTATGTTTGTTTGAGGAAGGGACAGAAGGTGATGCAATAGATGTTTTGGACAGAGTCTTCTCACTAAAGCTTCCAGTTCCATGATTTTGACTGATGATGGCTGACTCACCGGTTTAGAAGTGTCCACAGACAACGGGATTGGAAAAAGGGGGTTTGCATTGAAAAACTCATCCTTCTTCTTAAAAGCCCAAGGTGGAATACACTCAGGGTCAGCCCATGATCCATGATGAAGTTTCAGCCCATCCAAAGCCCATGTAATACTGCCATTTCTGAACATTGCCCCATGGGCATCAGGATCAAACATATTGGGGCCCTGTTGTACAGCTTGTTTCGTCAGCCTTGGTCTTTGTATCACCGAGGGAGATAGTGATATGTCCTCTGTGGACTATGTTACGCCAGCAGAGTAGTCACTATCAGCCTTTTTGTAGTGTGCCAAACTGGTGTTGTCCATTTCAGTAGTTCATCTCTCTTCCAAATTCAAAATTTGACTCGTTCCTCCCTTCTTCTTGTTCCGGCCAAAGATTCAGGTGGTCGGAGTGTAGGGGAGCTCTTGAGGAAATTCTTTCTGGGTGAAGACCGGTCTTTGAGGCAGATCAGCAATTAAAGAGTTATCATGCTTCACCCCCAGTCTAGCAAGGAGAGGATTTACCTGATGTCTACAAGAAGTAACCATATGCCAAAGTCGACCACAGTGGAAACAGAAGTTTCTAAGCTTCTCATACTGTAGGTGGATTTTGGAGACTGAGGCATTGGATCTGGGTAGTTGCACAAAGGTGGCCAGGGGCTTCCTACTATATATATATATATATATATAAAAAAACCCTTATTCTCAAATATCCCCGGTTCCCTGCAGTAAGAGGGTCCTCCACTTCAATAACAGAACCCAGCAAGCCACCCAACTTTCTCCCATTATTAACACTAATTTGATCAAGCGGAATCCCATGGGCCTGAATCCAATAGGTGGCTTTATGTGTTTCGATATCATCGATAGATTGGTATCTAGGCCAATGCCTAATCGAGAAGCAATGCTCTTTAACAACCCAGGGACTTTCTTCCAACAACTTACTAGCTAGCTTCTCTGAACCAACAGTTAAGCAATAAGTGTTTCTCTTTACACGAATAATTCGGATATGACCAAGGGTTTTCCAGATGCCCATTAGATTGGCCTTTACACAGCCTAAGCCTGGCTCTTCATCAGCAATTAAGATGCCAAGCAGGTTGATGCCATATTCCAGATCCAACAAGTCAACCGTATTCTCAAAATTGACTGACATGGCCTCAATGATTCCTTCATCCTCAAAGGGGACATCATACTGAGTGGTAGAAGATGAAGCCATCTAGCTACCAGCAAAAGTAAAATGAGGGAAGAGACAAGAGACAAGCTCTTTAATACCACAGAACGTGAAAAATACCCTAACTCAGAGAGAGTAGGTGAAAGGTAATTGATGAGAGGTGGAGATAATTTGTGAGTGGTGGAAAAGTAGTCTTTCAGACAAAAGTAAATTCAGTACAGGAAGTAGATATCAGTGTCTTTACTAAGAGTCAAGAATCTTTCTCTTTTGTAGGCTCTTGACTCCATCTGGAGAAAAGCTAAAGCGCAGAGAAGATAGTTTCCCTCCTTGGAAAACAAGAAGGGCTTGACCCTATGAATCTACTGATAGCTGCTTAAAAATCACCTGTAAGAACCTGGAAGGAGCCTGAGGACGGAGCTGTTAGTCACCGGGAAGAGGCTGGGAAGGCGAGTAACACTTTAGAGAGAAGGAAGACATTCTCTCTCCTCCGAAGCACCCATCATTCCCCTTTCCTTCTAATCGTCTCGCTACCCCACCTCACTTCCATGATACTAAGATAGTGCTACTGCATTATACTCTTCGTGTCCCGCTTCTTTTGTCATTGGTGTGGCTTTGATGTTTTTTTTTTCCTTTTATCTCTATGTTGATATATAGGTTGGAACTGGAGGCAGATTACATTGGGCTGTTGTTGCTTACTTGGGCCGGATATGATCCTAGGGTTGCTCTAGATGTGTGCCAGAAGTTCAGCAAGCTTGTTGGTGAATCTCCAAACCAGAAAGATTATCTTTCTACCCATCTAACCGAGAAAAAGAGAGCTGAAAAGCTGGCTTAATCTCACGTCATGGAAGAAGCACTCTCTATATACCGGGATGTACAAGCTGGACGAGGGGCCGGGCAGTAGAGGTTTTTTCTTCGAAGATGATCGATCCATGTAACTTTACCTTTATATGAGGAGAATTATTTTCAACTGAAATCAAAGTACATACCGTTAAACAGTGACAAACGTGGCTCGTGGTCAACCGTCACACCGATATTGTTTCAACTTAACCACATGTTAAGTGTTGGGTTTTAATCACAAAAGACCTAAGTATAAATATGTTATATTTTATTTGTCACTTATCGGATATTTCCTCTCCAACATAGCCTGAGCTTTGCTTTTCTGTAGTATATATCCTTGGTGTTTTATCTTATAAATGATAATCGTTGGCATCTAATCCATGTTGCCCTGCATGTTGGTTACATCAAGCTAGACTTGGGTAATCAGAACAGAAAAAGGAACTAAACATATCTGTGTTCCTACACATTTACAGATAAAAATTCAAAAGATTGAACATTAAGTGAATTTGAGATTAGAATGACATTCACAAGGTATAAAATCTATTTATGTAGGAATTGTTCATTTTATTAATTTCAAATAAGTACGAGCATAAGAATATGGCTCTCGATCACTAGGCTTCAATGGGGAATTGGGATAAGTGTTTGGCTGGCCGACTAAGGAAAAAAAAAACAGAGAAGAAAAGAACAGAGGGAACATGGGGGAGAGAAAAGAAAAGAAAGAAGAGAAGGGGGAACAACGAACAGATGAGGAGAAACGGGGAGAGAAAAGAAGAAGGGATTTGAGAAAGGGGAAGAGAAAACAAGAGCGAATTTATAAAGCAAAAAAAAGAGAATGAAGACGGGGAAAAAGGAAGATTAAATGTTTATGAAACAAGACTGAGGGAAAGAGAGAGATTCGTAGCTGTGAGAAACCGAGAAAGGAGAAGAGCAAGTGTTATTAGGAAGTTCGGGAGAAGAATTTCGATTTAAGATACACATTTGTCTTTTGGTCAAACTTCTCTATTAAGTTCAGTAAGACCAAACTCATGTATATATTTTTCTTCAGACCAACCGGGTCCAAATTAAACAATACCTCAAAATTGCAAATTCAGCTCAATATTGGTTTGGATTGGTTTGAGCTCGAGAGAGGCAACGAGATAGGCAGATTGTGGATCAATACGATCGCGACATTTAGGTGAAGCTCAATATAGCAAGATGCAACACACACACACACACACACAAACGAAACCGTTCTAAAGAGGACGTCCGCACTATTGCTAAAGTGCGGACGTCAACGCAGCGGCCTCGATCGAGCTTCGACGGAGTGGCGGGGCTTGCCGGACGGAGGCGGGGGCTCGGATGGAGCGGTTTACAGTCGGTAGAGTCGCCGGTGACGGGGTTGCAGCTCGCTGCAGAAAGCCTGCAGTTATAGGTCGAGTTGCTGCCCAGAACCTGCAAACCTGACCTCCTCCAACCTCCAACGCTGCCCAAAACGGTCCGGGATGCCTCTGGCCTCCCTCCTGCAAGCCGCGCGCCGCTGTTGCTGCCTACATCCGCTTAAGTTTGTCTAGGCAGCAACCCGACCTGCAACTGCAGGCTTTCTTTAGGGCCCTTCGACTAAGAGATCCATTTTTTTGGTCCTTTATAGGGATAGCCATTAGACAAACTTTTCTATTATATTTCAGCATCTCAACCGTTCATTTTTTAGGTCTTTATGTGTAGATCACTTCTGCAAATTTTCAGCCAAATCGGTGATTGTTAAGGCATCAAAACTGCAATTTACACAAACGGACCGAATCTGTCGAACGGGAACCGTTCGTGTTTATAATGGTAAATTACAGTTTTGGATGCCTTAACGATCATCAAATTGGCTGAAAATTTGCATCAGTGATCTATATATTAGGACCTAAAAACTGAACGGTTGAGATGTCAAAATATGATCGAAAAGTTGGTCTAATGCCCTATTTCTAGAAAAAATAAAAAAAAAGGGATCCCTCACTAGAACGGCCGCACACACACACACACACACACACACACACACACACACAGAGATCTTATCCAGAGCGGAGCTCTGCTTTGAAATTAAATTGCACATTTAAAGTTTAGGGTCACTTTTTGGTGGCATATCCACATCTCGACCGTTTAATTTTTAGGTACTAATGTATAGATCATCTTTGCGAATTTTCAGCCAAATTGATGATCGTTAAGGTATTTAACTTGCTTAAACCACAAACTGAATCTATTCAACCTGAAACATACTAGCTTTAAGGCAAATATCAATGTCTTACGGTCAATTTGGCTGAAAATTTGCCGAGATGATCTATACATTAGTACTTAAAAAATGAACGGTCGAGATGTAGACATGTGTCCGAAAAGTGACCATAAACTTTAAATACGCACTTTAATTTTAAAATGGAGCTCCGCTCTTGATAAGATATGTATATATATATATATATATATATATATATATATATATATATATATATCAGGCCCGTTCTAGTCTTCTAGAGAGGACATCCTTACTTTAAGAATTTGAGGATTTGTACTATTTTACACTAGTATATGGCTTAATTCAATGATTCTAACTGTTGACCCTTTAGATTTCTCTGCAAGAAATGTGCCTACAAAAAATCAACCAAATCCATAATCATTTGGTCATTCAAAATTGTGTAAACAAATGTAATCCGTTAGATAAAATTAAAATGAACATTGTGCTAATCAAATAGTTAATTTTTTTTTCTATTTGGCTAATTTTTTGTAGGATTCATATATGTGTAGGTAACTAAAGAATGAGTGGTTATGATTCTCGTCCCCGATAAGGTCACCACGCAAACTAGACTGCGAAGCCACCATGCCGCTTGCACCCAGCTGCAACGCCACCAACATTCGGACACGAGGTCCACTCTGGTCCGTCTAACGATGCTGTCGCAAGGGCATGCCGTTGGATCGGGCTTACACTTTTGAAGGTTTTGATAGAAAGGTTTTTTCTTCTCCTTGGGTTTTTTTCGAGAAGTAATTTAGCTCAATTTTGGTTCGGACTAATTGGTTTGAGAGAGAGAGAGAGAGAGAGAGAGAGAGAGAGAGAGAGAGAGAGAGAGAGAGAGAGAGGCAACCATATAGGCAAATTGTGGTTTTGACTCTAGACCAACAAAATTTAGTTTTCATTTTTTAAAAGGATGCAAAAACGTCATCAAGTTTGTATTAGTTTGGTTCGTTTCGAGAGAGATTGAAACTGAAGCAATGCAAACTCAATTAGCTTCGGTTCATTCTCTGTTTGTCATTAGTGATTTTGGTGAGGCTCCATACAAGATGCAAAATAAATACATCAAGGAGATCGACCAGCAAGTGGATCACTTATGGACCCCAACACGAATTAATAATTTCTTCTCTTTTTTCTTTTAAGCCCACCTTCACTTCATCTTAGTGAAATTTAAGTTTATAACTTTCATAGAGTTCGTTAGATCATCTCACGAACAGGCCACGACTCCCCAACCACTTCACTTTCTTCTATTTGAACTTTGAAGTAGTCACAAAGTGAATTATATAAACTTCTTCTAAAAAAAAAAAAAAAAAAAATTCTAATATCATACAAACAGACATGACATATCACAGAATAGCAAAGCATGCGCTCGATGTCTTCCTCGGTTTCACTCCAAAGATTGTCCCGAAAGCTTTAGCTAGAGAGCCCATCTCAATCTCGTCGCCGAATCTGGTCTCCAATAAATCAATGGATATCCAAGTGAGTTTGCAATGTCTCAAAGATCACATACTACATATATTGCACTAAACGTTGTATATTTTGTTTGTCTTGCTGATAGATTAATTACTTGATGTTCATTTTGTTGGAAGGATTTGTTTATGAAATCAACCTTGGATTCAATCGTCAAGATTCTACTTGATATCGATCTAGGCACCATGTGTGGAACAAATAATGAAGAAAGTACCCGGTTTTCCAATGCTTTTGATGATGCAAATGAAGCTACCCTTCATCGTATTTCTGATATCTTTTGGAAGATCAAACGGTTTTTGAACATTGGCAGGGAAGCAGTGCTAAAAAAAAATGGAGGTGGTGGATCACTTTATATACAAATTAATCAACAGAAAGATTGAAACAGTACATAATTCAGAAAATGATGAGCTATATGTGAGTTACCTTCCTTTTTGTTCTAGATTGAAGTGATATAGTATCAAATGATTTGATGTTACTGATATAATGGGAGTAAATGGCAGATCAAAAAAAGAGACTTCATCTCGAGGCTTTTGGAAACTAGAGAGACTGATCCAATTACTTGAGAGATATGGTTCTCAGTTTTATTGCTGCTGGCAAAGACACAACTGCTTTTGCTCTTTCATGGTTTTTTTATATGATGTGCAAGCATCTAGATATACAGGAAAAGATTGCACAGGAAGTTAGAGAAGTAACAGGTCTGAATAATACTTCAAGCGTTGATGAAGTTGCAGCCAACCTTACTGAAGAACCCCTTAACAAAATGCAATATCTCCATGCAGCTTTGACTGAGACACTCAGACTTTATCCTACGGTTCCATTGGTAACTTAATATGTTAAATAAATGTCATTCATTATATGTCCAAGATCATAATTGTACTGTTATGATTTCATAGGATGTTTCATTTGAATTTGTTTTACATTACTTCTTCTAAGTCATAAGTTTCATACTGTAATTCGTTCACAGGATGCAAGAGTTTGTCTTTCGGATGATACTTGGCCAGATGGATTTAGTGTAAAAACAGGGGAACTGATAGTATACCAACCTTACGCAATGGGCCGGATGGAGTTTATGTGGGGTGATGATGCAGAAGAGTTTCGGCCAGAAAGATGGCTTGACAAAAATGGCAATTTTCAGGAAGAAAGCCCTTTCAAATTCATAGCCTTCAATGTAATTATAAAGAAAAATAAATTGTTATTAATTTTTCTCGATAAAATTGCTTAATTATAGTAGTACTCATGATTGTTTATTATTATGCAGGCCGGTCCAAGAATTTGTCTAGGAAAAGAGTATAGTTACATTCAGTTGAAGATCTTTTCTGCTATCCTTATAAGTAACTACATATTCAAGGTTAATGATGAGAAGAAAGTTGTCAATTACAAGACGATGGTCACCCTCCATATCGATGGAGGCCTTCATGTTGATGTCTCTCCAAGAATTTGAGCATGCAAGATATTTAGTTTGGTCACCCACGATCAACGTTGTTTATTGTAGTAGGAACGGCATCATGAATTAGAGGCTAGCTCTCTTCTTCCAGTGGTTTTGTTTTCTTGTTTCTTTGATAGATCAACTCAACAACTTGTAGTTGATGAACATTATTGATTATTAAATCAAGGTTCAGGCACAACAACACAAATTGTAATAAAATCATTCTCTGCTTAGTTGTCTTTTTTTTTTTTTAGAGGAAAGGAAGATATATTCCTGTGATCGAAAAGATCATACGACCGTACAAGGTCATTCTAGGAGATCCGAAGATCACTCATTACAATCACTGCTCCACTGACCGTAGTCAGACACACTTCCTCGAGAAAGATGCAGAAACTAAAATCCTAAAAAAGGAAAATGCAAAACACTAAAAACCGAAAGGAAAAGGCAAAAATACAGCTAACAACTAATTTTATTTCTACACAACCCTAATTCTCCGCATCTGCCTTGACTGGCTTGGGGCCTAGGACCACTTGGTGTACCCTGCCACCAGACCCTGCAGTGAATAGCTTCAAAATAGGATTGTGTTCAGTCCAGCCCCAAATGGGCTCATTAAGGCCCAACTGCGAATCCAACCCAAATCAGAGAGAGGAGGGAAAGTGGGCTTGACCCAATAGGCCCAACCCACTCCCACTGCCCTTATCCCTACACCCAGACCAGTTCGCGCCGGAACCCATTTGAGTAACTATACTACCCAATAGTATTATTGTACAACAAAGCCTATATAAGGGCGCTCGCGCGCACAAAAAAAAATTTGAAGACCAAGAAAATATTAGACCTTTTTTCCTAAATGTGGGATTTTGCCAAAACCCACATATTTGCCTAAAAGAAGTTTTAAATACACACCCCTAATTACTTAATACATACTCCTTACTCAATACACCTACCATTTAATTTCTTATTATAATATTTTACTAATTACACAACCCAAATTACCTAAAATATCTTTAAACTAAAAAACCATGAAATACACTATTATTTAACTACATTAAGGCTACTATTTAATTTGATTAGTATATATAACTGACCATATTAATTATTTGTGTTAGTTATTGGGAATACCATAAAGATTCATTATTGTTCCCTTCAAATAGATGCTTAGAAATAGGTTTTGTGTTATTTGAGTTCTCATTCACCAAACACGGAAACACCCCATTAATCAAGTATAAAATTTTGAGTCGAACATTCAACCAAAACTATATCAGTAGTTTCTCCACAATGGCAAAACTACGAAGTTGTCATTGGATGGTCAAACAAATTAACAACTACAAAATTTTATATATGTACGTGATGTTTTATATTAGATAATAAATTGACTAATCATAACTTTTAGGGAAAAAACATTAACTAAAAAGTGGGAGTAAAGTGATATGTTTTAAAAACACTTAATGCCATTGATTTTGAAATTCTAAATTATATGGTCTCTCACCCAATTTAATTACTATATATTTAAGGAAAATTTAAATTATATGGTTTCTTGTTTTAGGGAATCAGAAACTGAGGGAAAATTGCTGTGCATTCTCATTGATAATAGGGGCCTCTTTATATAGAGGATTACAATGCATAGAATCTGAACATACAAGGAAAATAATTCTACATTGAATAGGATTCTAAATCCTTCTATAACCCTATTACCACTAGGTCAAGTAACCTAGAGTTTGGGCCAAACACAAAAGAGAGATTTCCTTAAACACTCCTCATTGTGTTGCCCAAACGCGGTACTCCTCTCGTTGCCTCGCTAAAAACCTTACCGAGTAACAAAAACCCAGTGGGACAAAAATAACCTTGGTCGAAGGAGAAAAAGAGCACAACACACCCTTCACGTTTCGAGGTGAACATGTAGACATCTCCCCCTGATGTCTACGCCTCCCCCTGATAACTACGATCATGGGAGTTTAGATAGTTTCCGCAAGTCAATTCTTGCCACATGTTTCTCGAACGTGGATTTAGGCAATGACTTAGTAAACAAGTCTGCCACATTGTCCTCAGAACGAACCTGGTTCACTTTGATCCTGAAGAGCTTCTGTTGTTGCTGATTATAGAAGAATTTGGGCGATATATGCTTGCTGTTATCACCTTTGATGTAGCCTTGCTTCATTTGTTCAATGCAAGCAGCATTATCCTCATAAATGCTTGTTGGCTCATCTGTGGTAGACTTCAAACCACAATTACTTCTAACATGCGTAACTATGGATTGTAACCATATATACATTCACGAACTGCTTCGTGAAAAGCAATAATCTCTGCATGATTCGAAGAGGTAACGAACCTTCCAAAACACCTATATCGTTTTGGGATGGGGAGAGGGGACGCAATCCACCATGTGTGGTGTTCCGGTTATTTGATGGGTCCGAATCCATCACATCTCTGTAGGGATAGAACAAACCCATATCGATCGTACAACTTAGGTATCGAAAGATATCTTTAACACCAGTCCAATGATGTTGTGTTGGCGCAGAGCTATATCTAGCTAACAAGTTCACAGCGAAGGAGATGTCTGGTCTCGGGTGCATTGTGTTAAGTACAATAATGCGCCTATTGCACTTAGATATGGCACTTCTGCCTCTAGCACTTCTTCTTCGTCATCTTTTAGACAGAATGGATCCTTCTTTGGATCAAGACTATGGACGACCATTGGGGTGCTTGAAGGCTTAATCTGATCAGTATTAAAACGCATAAGCATCTTTTGGATATAAGCTGATTGATAAATCAGGATACCATCTTCACGGTGCTTAGGTTCCAAACCGAGGAAAAACCGTGCTTTCCCAAGATCTTTAATCTCAAACTAGGATTTCAAGGGTTCAGCGGTTTCTCTTAACTCTTTAAAGGTGCCAACTATATTCATGTTATCGACATAGACCGCTACTATTGCAAATCCAGAACCTGTCCTTTTTATGAACACACATGGGTATAGTTCATTGTTGACATATCCCTTCCCAATCAAGTAGTCAGTTAGACGGTTATACCACATCCGTCCGGATTGTTTCAATCCATATAGTGAGTGTTTTAATCTTATAGCCAACACGCTCCGTGGTTTAGAGCCACTTGATTTGGGTAACTAAATCCATTTGGAACTTTCATGTTTATTTCCGTATCTAGATCCTCATATAGATACGTTGTAACCACGTCCATAATTGGTCTACCATGCTTCCTTACGGGACCTGCGGCCATAGATGCCACATCATTGCCATGCTGGGCAATGGCGTCATCTCCTGGTGTCACAAGAGTGGCGTTATGTCCATTATTAGGGACATCAATCCTTGCAAGCACGTTTGTAGTAGGTATGTGTGATCTTGTCACTTTGGCAACATCAGAAAACGCATCAGGAAGAGTCTCCTCGTAGTAAATTCCAGGGCGTTGTGAGAAGCCTTACGCCACAAGGCGAGCTTTGTACCTTACAATCTCGTTTTTCTCATTATGCTTTCTAACGAATATCCATTTATGACCAACTGATTTGGTGTTAGGCGGTATTGGTACAATTTTTCCAAATACCTTCTTTTCGTTAGAGAATCAAGTTCTGCCTGGATCGTATCTTTCCATTTTGGCCAATCAGCTCTACGTTGGCATTTATCAACGGAGCGTGGTTCGATGTCATCTGTCTTAATAATCTCACGGGCTACTGAATACGCGAATACATCATCAATGATGATAGAGCTTCTTTCTCACGTCCCATGTACACAAGTGTAATTCACAGAGATCTCTACGTTCTCAGGGATAGGTTCTGACATTGAGGCGTCCCCTAATGATGTCTATCGGACATAACCATAATCTGAAAGATTCTCATGGGACGGATTTTGAGTATCGATGATCAAAGGATTTGTCTGTGCCTCATTCGCTCTTTTTCTAGGGCAAGTATCCTTCGAACTAATCGGTCTACCGCGCTTCCTTGCGGGACCTACAGCCATAAATGCCACATCATTGCCATGCTGGGAAATGGAGCCATCTCCTGGTGTCACGGGAATGGCGTTATGTCCATTATTAGGTACATCAATCCTTGCAGGTACGTTTGTAGCAGGTATGTGTGATCTCGTCACTTTGGCAACATTAGAAAACTCATCAGGCAGAGTCTCCTCTACGTTTTGGAGCTGGATTATTCTTCGCATTTCAAGTTCGGACTGTGCGGTACGGGGATCGAGATGAGACATAGTGGGGACAGACCACGACAATTCCTGTCATTCCTGTTGAACATCTGTGTTCTTATCTCCCCCTAACGACGGGAAGACTATCTCATCAAAGTGAAAATCCTCAAATCTAGCGGTAAAGAGATCGTCTGTCAAAGATTCAAGATAGCGGACAATAGTTGGAGATTCATAGCCAACATAAATGCCCATTCGTCGTTGTGGACCCATCTTTGTACGCTGTGGCGGCTTAATAGGCATATAAATAGCACACCCAAAAATGCGTAAGTGCGAGATATCAGGCTCGTACCTAGTCACTAGCTGTAACGCAGAATAAGATTGAGTTGCAGTAGGTCGTAGACGAATGAGCGTCGCTGCGTGCAATATTGCATATCCCCAAGCAGAAACAGGAAGACTGATGCGCATTACCAATGTCTGAGCTATCACTTGTAGTCGTTTGATAGCAGCTTCTGCGAGACCATTTTGGGTATGAACATGGGGAACTGGATGCTCAACATCAATCCCCAATGACATGCAATAGTCATCGAATGTTTTCGATGTAAACTCCCTAGCATTATCAAGTCGAATTGACTTAATTGGATGGTCGGGTTAGTGAGCCCGTAGACGGATAATCTGGGCAAGGAGTTTAGCATAAGCAGTATTGTGAGTGGACAACAGCGCGATATGTGACCAGCGTGTCGACTCATCAACCTATACCATAATGTATTTAAAAAGTCCGCATGATGGTTGAATTGGTCCACAGATATCCCCTTGGATTCTCTATAAGAACGGAATAAGTATTTTGGGATCCTTTGTGTAGGACGGTCTCGGTCCTAATTTCTCGAATGAACAGGCTTTGCAGAATGAGCGAGGGGCCTTAGAAGCAACCAATGAGGATTTTGGTTGGGCCGGAGCGTCTGTAACGCTATTAGAAGCAAAATGTGTGACTACATCTCCTATGATGGCGTTAGAGCCATGTAAATTGGTGTGTGTGGAGTCATTGCCACTAGGAGGGATAACCATGGCGTCATGCTCATGGTTGGCACCATTTGTGGCGTCATCATAAGGGACAAGAGCTGCCTTGCGGCGGCCCAAGACAGCAGCAGCGCTTGAAGAATGGATGTCCGGGAATCAATGTTTGATTCTTGCTTCTTCTCATTCTGAAGAATGGATGTCCGTGTGAAGTCTTTAGTATACGGAGCATCATGACCAGGATGTCCTAGTCGGTCATGCAAAGCCAATATGTGTCTGAATTCAAGAGATCTTCTCTTATGACATTATTGGATTCAATTGGTCGAATTGTAGTGACATAAAGTCCACTAGATTGACATGTAAGCTTCTCTAAGATGCGCTTTCTGCCGCAATCATTAGAGGTAATGCAAAGGAATTCTATTCCGTTCTCATTATGCGTTTCCGCATGGAATCCGTTGGCTCTTATATCTTTAAAGCTCAATAAGGTTTGATTTGCCTTAGGAGCGTAGAGAGCTTCAATGACTCTAATCAAGGTGCCATTTGACAAAAGGAATTGGGCTATTCCATGTCCTTGAACTAAACCTGATGGCCCAGCCATTGTAGTCACAGAGGAATATGCAGGCAACATCTCTAAGAATAATTGCTTATGTCGTAGAATGGTGTGCGTAGTCGCACTATCCGCGAGACATTGTAGTTCATCCATTCCTAAAAGAAAAGCTCATAATTAAAAGGGAGTCATAAAGAAAAGAACTCAACTTTTATTGATAAGCCAAACAGAATTGCATCATTCTTTAATCAAAGAAGATCTAATCCAAAAAGAAACTAGCTAATGCAAACAATGGCAGTCATCTAACTTCTTTTGGTAATTTCAATGTCAATGTGACCAGGTGAGTAGAGAGATGTCGGTGGAGCAAGGCTCACTTAAGTACCACTTATCTCAAAACCTTCCTAGACATCACATTTATAAGGAGTACGCCTACTTTGAAGTAAGATTAAACCATTGGCATCTACTACAAATAATATGGCAATTGCCTACATCTGTTGGAAACTATAAAGACTTAATCAAAATCGCCAGTTTTTGGGTCTTGATCTTTGTAGTCTTCTACCCTTAGATCGAGATCGCCATCTTGATCTTCTTGTTCCATGTAGTTGGCCTCCCTTGCTTCACGATACATTTTGTATGCGTTCACAACGTTCTGGGATTCCCAATGTACACTTCATCCACATCGAAGACAAATATCTTTATGGTCAGGCTCCCTTGATCGAGGTGCATTTGATGCACGAGTTGGACGGCCATTGTTCTTGGTGGTGTCACCACCATGGCCGGAGGCTCCTCCTCTCTCTCTCTTCACACGTTGACCTCCACGGTTCTGTGCACGCCTATCTTGGCGATTTCCTTCCTCTTTAGGGCGAAAATATGAACCAGAACGTCCAGAATTGTCCCTACTCTTAGGGTTTCGCTCCTTGCGTCCTCCCTTGGGGGTCGACTATAATTAGACTCCGGAATAGACTTAGTTCCCACAGGTCTAGCATTATAGTTCTTTACAAGGATATTGTCGTGCTTCTCAGCTACGTTCATGGCGCCAATGAGCTCATGAAACCTTGTGATACGTCCTGCATTCACATCAATCCGATAATTCTTCGAAATCATCAGGGCAGAGACGGGGAAGGTAGAGAGAGTCTTCTCGATCAACATCCTATTAGTTATGGTTTGTCCACAGAATTCCATTAAGGACTTGATACGAAGGGCTTCCGAGTTATAATCAAGGACGGACTTGAAGTCACAGAAGCGGAGGTTATGCCATCTCACTTCTAAATCAGGAAGCAGGGAGTCACGAACGTTGCCAAATCGCTGCTCAAGTTCCACCCATAGTTTTCTAGGGTCTTCCTCTTTGAGGTATTCACTTTGGAGAGCATCATTCATGTGCCTTGTCATGAGAATTATGGCCTTGGCTTTATTTTCTTCGAAAGCACGAAGTTGCTCTACAGAAAGCACGTTCTGACTAGACTCTTGGATGGTTTCCAGAAGTCCATCAGCCTTAAGATGTTGCCGCACATCTTGGACCCACCTATGGTATCCTGCGCCAGTTGTCTCTAGTGGAACAAAGTTCAACTTATTCAGGTAACTCATCCTGAAAAACAACACAAGATTAGTGTTAGTTTCGGAGCATAAAAGGCTACCACAAAAACAATAAGAATTTCTGAGCGTAGTCGCTCCCAAGAAAATCCGATTCCAAGAGGGGTTTTGGATTAGATCGAAACAATGATGTATGTGGTCAATCGTTTTTCTTCTTGACAAACTCTAAGTTTGGAGTGAGCACGAACCCCTACAGTTCGGCTTTAGGTCTCCCCTATGAAGAAGAAAGGGGGATAGAAAAAGGGATGTTGGAAGTCCCCGAGAAAAGAAGAAGAAATTGAAAAACTTCAAAAACGGGAACTTTTAGAAAAATTTACCTTGAAAAGTTGCCGGAAATCTTGACCGGAGGAGTCCTTTGAAGGTGGCCGGAAAAGGGTTGCCTGGGGTCGCCAGAAAAGTGGCCTGAGACAGGTGGTGGCCGGAGCTAGGCTGGGATGTGCGGGGCTGCTGCAAGGATTGTGCAGGGGCTGTGCGGAGGCTGCCGGCAGGTGCTGCAGGGGTGTAGGCAGGTGCCTCGGCAGCTGTCGGCAGATGGTGCAGGGCTGCGCGCGAGGCTCGGCAGGAGTAGGCGAGGTCTTGCGGGGGCGGCGCGCAGGTGTTGGCAGGTGTGCGGAAGGCTCTCGGCTGATGCGCGCGGGGCTCTAGGCAGATGCGCGTAGGGATCGGCAGATGGGCGCAGGCTTCTCGGCAGATGCGAGCGGGGCTCTCGGCAGATGCGCGTGGGGCTCTCGGCAGATGCGCGAAGGGCTTGGCAGATGCGCGTAGGGCAGGCACAGGGCTCGGCAGATGCAGGGGCCGGTTCAGCTTTTTCCGATGGCCGGTTCAGGTCGGTTCCAGGCGGTTCCGGTGGTTCAGCCGCCGATTCTAGGCTCCTTAGGACTAGGTCTACGATATGTGGGGCGGTGGTTGCAGGATTTTGAAGGTTACGAAAATATGGTTTTCAGGGTTAGGGCTTCGTGCTGATAACGTGTTTTAGGGAATCAGAAATTGAGAGAAATTCGCTGTGTATTCTCATTGATAATAGAGGCCTCTTTATATAGAGGGTTACAATGCATAGAATATGAACATACAAGGAAAGTAATTCTATATTGAATAGGATTCTAAATCATTCTATAACCCTATTACTACTAGGTCAGGTAACCTAGAGTTTGAGCCAGACACATAATCTGGATTTCCTTGAACAAGTTTTTATTTTTATTTTTTAATTTAAAGAGAGTAATTAAGAAGGAAAATGTCTCTGAGTTTTTCTCTACCGATACGTGACAAATTGAGAGTGACTGTGGCTCATTCATACTCAAGATAAATGTGAGCCCAGCAGTCCTTCCCTTTGGTGGACCTCCCGAGTACCTACAACTTTTATTGGACTTGTTTAAAGGTACTGATCCTTTTATTTGACTTGTTCTTATGGTTTTTTGGGTTTGGTTATTTAGTTTATTTTATAGGTATTTTACTTTGCTGATAAGACAATTGTCCGAAGAGAAAATTTATAGATACATTCTACATGCCAAACTTCGTAGTTTTAATTTATCAATGAAAGAAACAGTCATCGATGAAAGTCAATTTCTTTAGTTCCTCTAAATCTGCTGGAATAAGATATATGCCATGTCCAAAAAAAAAGAAAAGAAAAAGATATACGCCACGGAAATCTGGTCAGAGTAGAGGAATACGTACAAAGCTTTCAGCCGGCCAACTTCATTCTTGATAGTACGTACGTGATAATGCAACCACGTGAAGACTAGTTTGATATCTTCATGCTTACCCTCAACTTTAATTTTTCTTTTTGTTAGGTACAACGGCAGCTGTTGGCCGAGACAGGCCTTTTGTGGTGCTCAATGGATTAATAGTCCAGATCGATAGAGCAATTTGGGAACGACGTTGACAGTACAGTTTGCAAGCTATTTTAAGTATTTCTCTATTCTAAATTTCCCTTTTTGGTTGTGTCTTCGGAGATTAGGACATGTCTGCAACTTGACTGTGTTTTTCTTTGTCGAAAAAAAACTTGACTTTCCTCTCCCATTGTAGACTTCAGAGAAGAGAAAGGAGGCATTCGCCAGCGTAGGCCGAGCGACGCTCTTTCTTTTTTTTGGCCGTTGTTTTCTCTCTTTTCGTCATAGTCCTTTTAGCACAAATGTCGTTCCGCAGGAGAAAAACAACTACGGACAACAGCTAACCTCCCCTGTACGTAGTTGGAATAATTGTCTTAAACCAACTCATCGATCAACGCCCCCAAGCTGCACACCATTACATGAATGAGGGGAATTGATTACTTAATGTACGTACCTAAGACCGAAGACCTCGTTATTTTAATAATCCAACCACTTCCGTCTGCTATACAATGTTCACTAGCTACTAGCTAGATGCCCTCCTTTAATGGAGTGGAGCCTGAATTTTTTTTATCAACAATGTCTGGAGATTTAGGTGACTGATAGACCTGTAAATGGATCGAATTTTAGAGTGAGTCAACCTAAATCCAAATATGTTTACGAATAAAAAAATTCAACCCTAACCTGCTCCGTTAACCCGGCGGATCGTTGATAGCTCGATCCAAATCCGTATCCGCCGGGTTTGGGTTGAATTCTTTTATTTGTATACTCTGAACCGTACTAGCTTTAAGGTATCTAACTCGTTTAAACTAATGGACGAACTGAATCTGGAGCCAAATTGATGATCTTTAAGGTATCTAACTCGCTTAAACTAATGGACGAACTGAATCTGTCCACCCTGAACCGTACTAGCTTTAAGGCAGTTATCAATGCCTTAACGACCATCAATTTGGCTGAAATTTTACAGAGATGATGTATACATTAGTACTTAAAAACTGAACGGTCCAGATATGGATATGAGACCGAGAAGTGACCCTAAACTCTAACCTCACACGTTAATTTCAGAGTGAGACCTCACTCTGGATAGGATATATATATATATATATATATAGCTGGTTTCAGCTCGTGATTACACACAGAGGCTATCATTCTAATACAGGCTTCTATTTTCCTCTCCATTTCTCTGTTTTCTCTGTTTTCCTTGTAAACTCTTTCACTAACGTCATCATCGTTCGTAGAGGCTAGATACTCTACAGTCTTCAATATCATTCCAGAATTAAGTGTGTGAGTAATGGATTTTCTTTCCATTGCTGCACCTCCCATAGTAATAATTTTAGCAGTAATTCTTTTAGCAGTGATTTTTTGGCCGTTGAAGAACAAGAGATACCCACCTGTTGCCGGAACTGTGTTACACCAACTAAATTATCGCGTCACACTGCACCATTACATGACTGAGCTTGCACGAAATTACAAAACTTACAGCATACTTGACTTGTTCAAATATGTAGTTTACACGGCAGATCCTGCGAATGTTGAATACATGCTAAAGACGAACTTTGCGAACTATGGCGAGGTATATATGTTATCGAACTGAAGGGTTAAATAATGCAATTCTATAATGATTCATTTTGCATTTTATTTTATTGTTGAATAGTAATTTTCTAAGTATATATAGTAATGCTAGAGATCTAAATTGGGTTCCAAATGGTGATGTGAGTCATGTGACATCACTGACATGTAACATGTTAGATACTACATCACCTAATCAGATGCCAACATGTTTTTCCAAATGAAATACTGTTCTGAACAGAAAAAACGATTGGTGGGAACAAACAAGAATGACGATTAAGGAATAAAGTCTCCAAAATTGTCTCCTTGATAGTGTGTCCTAACTACTTTTGTATTGATTGATCAATAGTCACAGAGCTTGCTAGCCTAGGCTTGACTAATATTGTGTGTCCTTCCTTTCTAACAACTAATGATGATTCACTGATCTGCCAATCTGTCATAGAGCTTTCTACCTTAGGCGCCTGAGCTACGAGCTGTGCTAGCTTCAGTGTTTGTTTGCTTGTCCTACCAGTAACAAATGCATCTCATTCACATATATGTAGTCGTCTCTAATTCTCAATGACCATATACTGTGCTTTATTTGTTGCTATCAAATCCTAAGAGAAATTTGATTAAACTTCGAAATTTGAATCGTTCGTGATTCAGTTAAATTAATCCAACGATTCTATGTAGGGAGAGTACCTGCACAGCCTCATATCAGATGTTGTGGGCAACGGGATCTTCTCTGTGGATGGGGAAAAATGGCGGCATCAGAGGAAGACATCAAGCTCTCAATTCTCAACAACAGTACTCAGAGAGTTTAGCAGTGAAATTTTCAAGACCAATGCAGTAAAGGTTGCTGACATAATTCATGAAGCTGCAACCTGCGACAAATCAATAGAGATGCAAGTGAGTTTGCAATGTCTCAATAATCACATGCTACATACATAGCACTGTACGTTGTTGTTGTTGTTGTTATATATTGCTGTGTCTTCTTAATTTTTGTTTTTCCTTTTCTTGAAAGGTCAATTAATTGATGTTTGTTTTGTTGGAAGGATTTATTTATGAAATCAACCTTGGATTCAATTGTCAAAATTCTACTTGGTTTCGATCTAGGCACCATGTCTGGGACAAACAATGAAGAAAGTATCCGGTTTTCCAATGCTTTTGATGATGCAAACGCATGTACCCTTTATCGTCTTGGTGATATCTTTTGGAAGATCAGAAGGTTCTTGAACATAGGTATGGAAGCAGTGCTAAGAGAAAATGTGAAGGTGGTGGATCAATTTATATACAAATTAATCAACACAAAGATTCAAACACTCCATAATTTAGAAGATGATGAGCCACCTGTGAGTTACCTTCCTTAATTTCTCTTCTAGATTTAATTTATATAGTATTAGTTGCTTCAATGTTACTGATATGTTGAGGGTAAATGACAGTTAAAGAAAAGAGACTTTATCTCCAGGCTTTTGGAAACTAAAGAGACTGATTCAAAGTACTTGAGAGACATGGTCCTTACTTTCATTGCTGCCGGCAAAGACACAACTGCTTCTGCTCTTTCATGGTTTTTTTATATGATGTGCAAGCATCTTGATGTACAAGAAAAGATTGCACAGGAAGTTAGAGAAGCAACAGGCCTAAATAATAGGTCAAGCGCTGATGAAGTTGCAGCCAACCTTACTGAAGAAGCCCTTAACAAAATGCAATATCTCCATGCAGCTTTGAATTAGACGCTTACACTCTATCCTACAGTTCCAATGGTAAGTTAACATATTAATTAAATAAATGCCATACATGAATTGAATGTTAAGATTCTTTGTGGTCACGCTCCACATCAATGAAGGCCTTCATGTTCACGCCTCTCCAAGAGTTTGACCATGCAATAAAGTTATATTAAATGTTTGTTTTAAACATCTTAATTTTACGTGGTCATTGATGCTAATCATCGAAAATAAAAGAGGCTAGCTAGCTTCTTCAATTTCATGTTTTGTTCTTGCTTCTTTGATACATCAAACTTGTGGTGAACAACTTGTAGAGCATTGTGCATTACTAAATCAAGGTATACGCATCATTTTGGTAAGTTGTATACAATATTAAAAAAAAATCAATAGAATCATTCTCTACGTAGTTATCTTCTTTTACAATTTTGAAGACAAATACATATGTCTGGACATCGTATACTAAAATCATCATACAAAATTTGCAACCCTAAAAATAAATTAAAGGGTCTAAAGACAATAGATCTGTTAGGTACTTCTCGCGATATAAGGTCTATGTGTCCTTCGATTTGGTAAACTCTTTTTTTTTTCAAATAAATTTTTCTACACGGTAGAAGAGTACAGAGGTTGCAGCCAACTTATTTAGAGTTCATAGTACTCCTTATGGATCAGGTGGTTATCACAGTAATTCAACCCCGTGAAAAATGTTTTTGATAGATGTTGATAGTTTATAGGTTTTCAGTTTTTCACTGCCCCATCCCCTAGTGTTTACATAAGAGCCCCTGAATTTTTTGGTGCATTTAAGTGGTACCCGAATCCTGGCCTATTTCCGTGTCCCTTATTTTGTTGTGGCATCGGAGATTAGTTAGGACATGTCTGCAACCTGACTTTTCTCTCTTTTCGTCGTAATCCTTTTAGCACTAATGTCTTTATGCACGAGAAGAACAACTATGTACGTACAACAACTAACCTCCCCTGGACGTAGTTGGAATAGTTGTCTTATACCAACTCATTGATCAACGCCCCGAGGCTGCACGTACCATATATTACATGAATGAGAGGAATTAATTACTTAATGTAGGTACCTAAGATCGAAGAACTCGTTATAATAATAATCCAACGACTTCCGTGTGATGTATATAGTTCATTAGCTACTAGCTAGATATATGCCTCCTCCTTTAATGGAGTGGAGCTTTGAAGTTTTCTGTAATAATATAAATAGTTGGTCCAGTGGCAGTTGATGAGTACCCAAAACTCTTCCCATGCATTCTGTACGTCCCATTTGATCGATCATGTATATATAAATATTGCTGTGTCTAGTTCTAACTTCATAATCGATCGCAGAGGCTAGGTAGTCTGCAATCTTCAGTAATCAATATCATTGCATTCCTCATCATTCCATAAGTGTGTAAGTAATGGATTTTCTTTCCACTGCTTTACCTCCCATAGTGATAAGTTTAGCAGTAATTCTTTTAGTATTGATTTTTTGGCCGGAGAAGAACAAGAGATACCCACCTGTTGCCGGAACTGTCCTACACCAACTAGCCCATCGTCGCACGCTGCACCATTACCACACTGAGCTTGCATGCAAATACAAAACTTATAGGATACTTGACTTGTTCAAATATGCAGTGTATACAGCAGATCCTGCAAATGTTGAACACATAGTCAAAACAAACGTCGGAAACTATGGCAAGGTACACATATATATATATATATATATATATATATATGTTTTCAAACCGAAAGATTAAATAAATCCATTTTATTCAAACAAAGTTAACTACATACTAATTCTATTATTTTTTTTTGGTCTGATTTCTATTATGATTCAACTTGCCTGTATGGTTTTTTTTTTTCCTTTCTCTTTTGGTACAATGGAGGCAACAGCTCTACATACCAATTCTACATAATAGAATTGTTTTAGAGAAGCCTCCAAATTTCTTGACTTTTTGGATAAAAAAAAATTTCTTTACTTTTTTTTTTTGGCGATATCCAAAATTTTTTGATCAAATTTGTTGTAAAAATAGCCAAGGGTTAAACTAGAAATGACACAAAATTATTTTTCGAACTAGAATCTATATGTAGGAAAAACTTTATGACACAAAATGATGATACGACATCACCTAATCAGATGCCGACAACGTTTTTCCAAATGAAATACTGTTGTGAACAGAAAAACCGACTGGTTGTAACAAAAAAAATGACGATTAAGGAATAAAATCTCCAAATTTGTCCGCATGATATTGTGTGTCCAAAGTACTTTTGTATTTATTGATCAGCAGTCACAAAGCTTCCTAGCTTAGGCTTAACTAATTTTGTGTGTCCTTCCGTCTTAACAACTGATGATGATCCACTGATCTGCCCATCTGTTACAGAGCTTTCTACCGTAGGCGCCTGAGCTAAGAGCTGTGCTAGCTCCAGTGTTTGTTTGCTTGTTATAGCAGTAACAAATGCATCTCATTTAATTTCACATATGTAGTCGTCTCTAATTCTCGATGACCATATACCCTGCTTTAATTTGTTGCTATCAAGTCCTAAGCGAAATTTGACTAAACCTCAAAATTTGAATCATTCGTGATTCGGTTAAATTAATCCAACGATTCTCTTTAGGGAGAGTACGTGCACAGCCTCATATCAGATGTTGTAGGCAACGGGATCTTCTCTGTGGATGGGGAAAAATGGCGGCATCAGAGGAAGACATCAAGCTCTCAATTCTCAACTAAAGTACTTAGAGAGTTTAGCAGTGAAATCTTCAAGACCAATGCAGTAAAGCTTGCTGGCATAATTCATGAAGCTGCAACCCGTGACGAATCAATAGAGATGCAAGTGAAAAGAATGAAAGGGAAAGAGAGTTTGCTGGAATAAATTCTTCTATTCAATAGTGTGAAATATATACAGCAATTACATTGAAGAGTCTCCACAAAGCTAGGAAGCAAATAAGGAAAGCTATCTTAGGTGATTGATGTGAATGATACAGAATGAATGCTAAAGATATTGACAGCTAATCTACCAAATTCTGCTACACTTTCTAACACTCCCCCTCAAGTTGGAGAGTGGATGTCTTGCACTCCCAACTTGCGAATCATAGGTATGAAGATTTCCTTGCCAAGAGCTTTGGTTAAAATGTCAGCAAGCTGATTTGCAGAACTAACAAATCTTGTCTCCACTGAACCATCTTGAATCTTGTCTCTGATATAGTGACAATCCATCTCTATATGTCTTGTACGTTCATGAAACACTGGATTTGCTGCGATGTGTAATGCAGCCTTATTGTCACAATATAGCAATGCAGTTTCTTGATGCAAAACCCCCAAGTCTCTGAGTAAATAACGAAGCCAAGTCAATTCACAACAAGTTCCTGTCATTGCACGATACTCTGCTTCAGCTGAAGAAAGAGAGACTGTTTTCTGGCGCTTTGACCGCCATGAAATCAATGAAGGACCTAAGAACACACAGTATCCTGTAGTAGACCTTCTCGTAAGAGGGCATCCTGCCCAATCTGAGTCACAGAATGCTCGCAGCCGCAGATCACTGGTTGAAGAGAAGAATAAGCCTTGGCCTGGAGCAGATTTCAGATAACGCACAACCCGTAAAGCTGCCTCCCAATGTTCCTTTCGAGGATAGTGCATAAACCTGCTCAATATGTGTACAGAGTACGTAATATCTGGCCTTGAAACTGTGAGGTATATCAACCTCCCAACTAATCGCCTATATCGCCCTGGATCTTTGAGTGGCTCACTTTTATCAGATAATTTCAACCCACGTTCCATGGGTGTATTAATGGGAGCTGCCCCTAATAACCCTGCATCCTTAATGATTTCCAACGCATATTTGCGTTGAGAAATAAAAATGCCTGTCCTAGATGCAGAAATCTCAATGCCAAGAAAATATTTCAGGCTACCAAGGTCTTTAAGGCGAAATTGATTATGCAAGAACTTCTTAAGATCAGCTATACTCACAGGATCATTGCCAGTAATTAAAATGTCGTCAACATATATCAAAAGGGCAGTAAAGGACTTGCCTTGCTTTCTGATGAAGAGTGAGTAGTCAGCTCGGGATTGCACATAACCAGCTGAACGGATAGCTTCGGAGAATTTTGAAAACCACTGCCGTGAAGCCTGTTTTAAACCGTATAAAGATTTATGTAATCGGCAAACCAAATGCTCCTCCCCCTGTCTCTGAAGCCCTGGCGGCGGAGACATATAAATTTCCTCATCGAGGTCTCCATGAAGGAAAGCATTGTTGACGTCGAGCTGGTGAAGTGACCAACCACGAGAAGCCGCCAAAGCAAGCAGGCAACGGACCGAAATGATCTTGGCAGTAGGGGAGAAGGTATCCTGATAGTCAACACCCTCCAATTGTGTGAAACCCTTCGCCACTAACCGTGCTTTGTACCGTTCTATAGAACCATCTGACTTGTGCTTGATTTTATAGACCCAGCGGCAGCCAATGGGTGTCTTGCCGGCGGGAAGAGAGGTAAGGGACCAAGTGCCATTAGCCTGCAATGCCTCTAATTCAGATTGCATAGCAGCACGCCATTCTGGGAAAGGAACAGCCTCCAGATAGGACTGAGGTTCGGTGACAACACTAACGTGAGCAATAAAGGATCGATACGCAGGCCGATATCGATGATAGGAAACATAATGGGCTAGTGGATAGCGTGTACCTTTGGTCGGACCCGGGACGAGAGAGAGCGATTGGTCGGAGCAAACATGGGAGCAGACATAATCGTTGAGTTTGGCCGGGGGACCAGTCGGACGGCTGGAGCGACGAAGGGGAGCGGGTTCGGGAGCGGGTTCGACGAGAGAAGGAGCGGGTTCGGGAGCGGGGTCAGGTGACGGTGGTGGAGGGAGAGAGGGAAGAGGGGAGGAGTCCGGTGTAGAAGACGGAGAATCGATCTGGAGAGAAGGGGAAATAGGTGGGGCCGGTGGGGCTGGGTTGGAAGGACGGCGGGAGTAAGTGCGGAGGGTGGTGGGGCGAGGAGGAGGTGGAGACGCGAGAGGAGGAGGGACAGATCGGGGACAGATCGGAGGAGGGGTGAGATCGGGTTCTGGGTTGGGAGAGGAAGAAGAGGCCGAAGGATGGAGATGAGTGTCGAAACTAAAGTCAAGGGGTTCTGAGCTCTGGGTCAGAACAGGGATTGGGCCTGGGGTGTGGGCCAATGGAGGTGTGGGTATGTTGGAACCGGGCTGAACAGAAGCATAAGGAAAAACGCTTTCATGGAATTTGACATCCCGGCTAGTAAAAATCCTTTTTGTCGATAAATCAAACAATTTGAAAGCCTTCTGACCGACAGGATAACCAATGAAGATGGAAGGGACAGCACGATGGTCGAATTTGTGAGAAGGATGAACATTGGTGGCATAGGCTAAACATCCAAAAACCCGGAGATGAGAAAAAGAAGGGGGTTTGGAATAAAGAAGTTCGAACGGAGTCTTGAAAGAGAGTATAGGGGAAGGTAACCGATTGATAATGTGGACAGCAGTGAGAGCACACTCTCCCCAAAATTGGGTAGGGAGATGAGCTTGAAATTTTAAAGCGCGAGCCACTTGGAGTATATGACGATGTTTGCGTTCCACAACCCCATTTTGTTGAGGCGTGTAAACACAAGAATGTTGAAAAATGACGCCATTATCTTGAAAAAAAGAACGAAGTGAGAGAAATTCGCCACCATTGTCACTTCGAAAAGTTTTAACGCGAGATTCAAATTGAGTGAAAGCATAGCTAAAAAAGCGTTTTAAAAGAGATTGTGCTTCATCTTTGTGGCGCATCAAAAAAATCCAAGTGAAACGTGTATAATCATCAACAATAGTAAGAAAATAATGGGCACCAGAAAAAGAAGAATGTCGATATCGACCCCAAATATCACAATGAATAATCTCAAAAGGTCTTGTAGAAGAAATAGTACTAGCATTGAATGGTAAACGACTCTGCTTGGCCAAAGGACATATGTGGCAAGCTTTATTAGACTGAATGGAAAAATTCAAAAAGTTCTTAGCCATGAAGCCTAAACAAGAAGATGAGACATGGCCTAAGCGATTATGCCAGAGGTCGGTGGGTGAGATGGTAAGGTTGCAGACCGGTTGATTTGTGGATGGGGAAGGGGTGTTGGTTCTTGACTTCTCAGAGGCCAGTGCCACTAGATAGTATAGCCCGCCACGTTGTTTACCCAAACCAATCGTCCTCCTCGTAGCCAGATCCTGCAAAATACACCAGTAAGGGAAGAATGTCACTGAACAATTCAGACCTCTTGTCAAACGGCTAACCGACATTAAATCAACTTTGAATGTAGGCACAGATAACACATCATGCAGATAATAGACTGTATTCAGAGGCAATGATCATTTCGCAACAATATTCACTTTTTCTCCACTAGGCAATAATACGGGCGGTAGCGAACAATTTTTATTCTTATGTAATAATTGGGATGATGCAGTAATATGATCTGTCGCCCCGCTATCAATTATCCAATTGCGGGAAGCGACTTTAGACAAACCTGGTTTTGTTACCGCATTTGCTTTGGAGGTAGAGCCTTCATTTTGTTTGTCGAGAAGAGACAAGAGCTGCTTAAGTTGGCCCTCTGATAATGAAACAGCAGGTCTTCCTTCATCATTGTCTAATGCCTCAGATACTTGATTAGCGAAAGGGGTCCCTCTATTCATATTTGGGCCGGAATTCTGCTTTGCTTTAGAATGGCCGGGTGGATACCCAATCAACTTATAGCAGGTTTGGACCCAATGGCCCACATCTCCACAGTAAGTACATTCAGGCCTGCCTCTACCTGATCCACGACGTCGATCTGGGTCAAAGCGACGTCTTTCGTTCGACGGGAAGGAGCGATCTGGGAAGGATCGATCTGGGCGAGCATCTTGCTGTGTATAAGAGCGATCGGATCGCTCAAATTTTCCTCCTCTGGCCGAATTGGAGTTGGGCTTGTTACTGCTCCTTACTGCCATGGCTGCGCTCGAACCAGATTCCACCGAAGTCTGAGAAACGCTGAGAAGGCGTTGTTTTTCTTCTTGAGAGACAGCAGAATATGCTTGACGAACACTTGGAAGAGGATTCATCAGAAGAATTTGTCCTCGAGTTGCACTGTAAGTCTCATTCAAACCCATTAAGAATTGCATCAATTTCTGTTGATCTGCCTGTGCTCCATGTGTTGCGTCTGAATATGTAGATAATTCATCCCATAAGCTTTTCAATTTTGTATAGTAGGCTGAGACAGAGAGTTGCTCTTGTCGAAGACAAGCAATGTCTTGCTGAATCTCAAAGATGCGTGGTGCATTGCTTTGAGAGAATCGCTCACGAAGGTCCTCCCAAACTTCATAAGCAGTAGGGTAATAGATAACACTGTCTGCAATTTCTGAATTGAGAGTATTGATTATCCAAGAATGGACCATGTCATTACACCGCGACCAAGTCGCATAACCTTCAGGATTAGCCTCTTCCGAAGGGGCTTTGATTGAGCCGTTGACAAAACCTAGCTTGTTCTTGGAATTCAAAGCGAGGGACATAGCCCTTTTCCAACCAGAGTAGTTGTCTCCATTCAAGGATTTGGAGACAAGAGTTAATCCCGGATGATCCGAGTGATGAGTAAAATAAGGATTGGAGACATCAGATTTTGAAGAATCTGAATCTGATGAACCAGAGGTGGCAACTGATTTGCCGGATTTAGGAGATTGTGGTGAGACTTCCTCGATGACCATGGTGACTGAAGAATTGAGGAGATGTTACTGAGGGGATCGGTTAAAACAAAGAGTCAGGATTTTAGTCCTGCTCTGATACCATGAAAAGAATGAAAGGGAAAGAGAGTTTGCTGGAATAAATTCTTCTATTCAATAGTGTGAAATATATACAGCAATTACATTGAAGAGTCTCCACAAAGCTAGGAAGCAAATAAGGAAAGCTATCTTAGGTGATTGATGTGAATGATACAGAATGAATGCTAAAGATATTGACAGCTAATCTACCAAATTCTGCTACACTTTCTAACAGCAAGTGAGTTTGCAAATGTCTTAAAAATCACATACTACATATATAGCACTGTATGGTTGTTGCTGCATGTGTCTCTCTCTTTTTTTTTTTTTTCTTTGAAAATCGATCAATTAATTGATGTTTGTTTTGTTGGAAGGATTTGTTTATGAAATCAACCTTGGATTCAATCGTCAATATTCTACTTGGTTTCGATCTAGGCACCATGTCTGGAACAAACAATGAAGAAAGTATCCAGTTTTCAAATGCTTTTGATGATGCAAACGGAGCTACCCTTTATCGTGCTGCTGATATCTTCTGGAAGATCAAACGGTTCTTGAACATTGGTACAGAAGCAGTGCTAAGAAAAAATATGAAAGTGGTGGATCAATTTATATACAAATTAATCAACAGAAAGATTGAAACACTATAATTCAGAAGATGATGAGCCACCTGTGAGTTATGTCCTTCCTTTCTCTGATATAGATTTAAGTGATACTGTATTAATTGCCTCAATGCTATTGATATGTTGAGGTGAAATGGCAGCTAAAGAAAAGAGACTTAATCTCCAGACTTTTGGAAGCTAAACAGACTGATCCAAAGTACTTGAGAGACATGGTCCTCAGTTTTATTGCTGCCGGCAAAGACACAACTGCTTCTGCTCTTTCATGGTTTCTTTATATGATGTGCAAGCATCTCGATATACAAGAAAAAATTGCACAGGAAGTTAGAGAAGCTACGGGTCTGAATAATACTTCAAGCTCTGATGAACTAGTAGCCAACCTTACTGAAGAAGCCTGAAAATACAAGAACATATACGTTTTCTGGAAAATGGGGATTGCAGTATACGGATCAATCCTTACTGGGCAGCAGAAACCAAAATAGACAGACAGAACACAAATTTTGGTTACGCAGTGAAAACCTCAACCTCTGAGATTAAAAACACTGCAGGGCTCTTACTCTTGAGAACCCAAAATAATAATGATCTTATTCAAAATGATATGTTCTTTTACAAAGTTGAATTGCACAAGCTTGGCTACAAAGATAAGACAAAGTCTACTCCAAAATTTGTCTTCCTTCTTGAACTCCTTTTCACTTGCATGATCTTCAAATCTTGTTCTTCTTTCTTCACAGTCTCTCTACTGATCTCGAGAGAGTCCTATGCATATGAAACTATGATCACAAACACTTATACATGGACCAAGTGTTTTGACTCTTTGTGAAGACACAAACTCAAACAAACATGCAAGACTCAAACCAAAAAATTCTTGCGTATATGAAGTGCTATTTTTGCCGAGTATATTCCTGCAATATATATTCAACCAGCGGCAAAACCTCTATCCCAAGATTCTGACCTAATTCCTCTTTAATTGAGAAAGAGACTTTCTATATAAGAAATACAATTAATCTTAAAGGAAATCAATTAGGAATAGACAAATCCTAAAAACCCTAGGGAATCAATTACACAATTTCATAAACAGAAAAATATCTTTAAATAAAGAAAGTTAAACCTCAAAGATATTCTCCTGTTTTGTATGGGAATACCAACACACCAAGTTGATCAAAACTTGTACCTACAAAGCCCTTAGCAGAATGCAATATCTCCATGCTGCTTTGAATGAGACACTCAGACTCTATCCTACAGTTCCAATGGTAACTTAACATCTTGGATAAATGTCATACATGCATTGAATGTTACGATTCTTTGCTGTTCTTGATTTGAATCACTCTTTACATTACTTCTTAGTTAATAAGTTCGGTGCTTTTATTTGTTCATAGAATGCGAGGGTTTGTTTTTCTGATGATACTTGGCCAGATGGACATAGTGTCAAAAAAGAAGAAGTAGTGATATTCCAACCTTATTCAATGGGCCGGATGGAGTTTATATGGGGTGATGATGCAGAAGAGTTTCGGCCAGAGAGATAGTTATAATTATGAGAGCTGATGATAGTTTATAATGCAGGCCGGTCCAAGAACTTGTCTCGGAAAGGAGTATAGTTATATCCAAATGAAGATCTTTTCTGCTGTGCTTTTAAGCAACTACACATTCAAGCTCACTGATGAGAAAAAGGTTGTGAAATACAAGACGATGGTCACGCTCCATATCAATAGAGGCCTTCATGTTCATGCCTCTCCAAGAGTTTGAGCATGCAACAAAGTTATATCAGATGTTTTGTTTTATACCTCGTTCACTTGCCCATTGATGTTAATCATTGGAGTAGTAGATGCATTAAATTGAAAATAAAAGAGTCTAGCCTCTTCAATTTCATGTTTTGTTCTTTTTGGTACTAAAAACTTGAGGTCAACAACGTGTAGTAGATGAGCATTCTCCATCACCAAATGTCTAAATCAATGTACATATAGAGTGTGGTCAACTACATTACTAACAAGAAAGTATCTTAATCCGCCTTGGTTTTTTTTTTTTTTTTTCCCCTTGTGTAATGAAATTAAAAATAAGGTTATATAAATCTGGCGCCCAAATTTGATGCCCCGCCCAAAATGTCAAGTCTTAGAACCACACTCTTACACTTACTCGAAGAATGCAAGAACATGAGAGAGCTCAAACAAATCCACACCCACATCATAAAGTCGCCATTTTTACTCAAACAAGACCAAACCTTTCTCATCACTCGTCTCCTATTCTTCTGCGCTCTATCCGATTCGGGTTCTCTGACCTACGCCGCCGGAGTTTTCCGGGGCATAAACAACCCGACTCTCTACGTCTACAACATCATGATCAGAGCATACGCGTGTAGAAAGACCAGTGCTTTGGATAAACCTGCTTCCTTTCGGTCGTTGGTGTTGTATAAGCAAATGGTTGGTAATGGGATTGGGCCCAATTGCCTCACTTTTCCGTTTCTTGTGAAGGAATGCGCGGCGAGGATTGACGGTGGCGCTGGCCGGAGCGTTCATGGTCAGGTGGTTAAGTACGGGTTTGGAGATGATGTGTTTGTTCAAAACTCGTTGATGAATATGTACTCTGTTTGTGGGTCTTTGAGTTGCGCACGCAAGGTGTTCGATGAAATGCCTGAGAGGGATGTGGTTTCGTGGAACTCAATGATTAAGGGGTGTTTGAGAAGTGGGGAACTTGATGAGGCGATGGGTGTGTTTGGGAAGATGAAGCAGAGGAGCATTTTTAGTTGGAATTCCATTATAACCGGGTGTGTTCAAGGCGGTAAGCCGAAAGAGGCATTGGAACTTTTTCATGAAATGCAGGTTGCGGGCGGTGTTAGACCGGATAAGATTACGATTGCTAGTGTCCTTCCGGCTTGTGCTCATCTTGGCGCGGTTGATCACGGGACATGGGTGCATGGGTACCTGAGAAGAAGTGGGCTGGAGAGTGATGTGGTTATTGGAACAGCTCTGGTTGACATGTATGGTAAATGTGGATGTGTGGAAAAAGCTTATGAGGTCTTTAAGGAAATGCCGAAGAAAGATACTTTGGCATGGACAGCTATGATATCGGTTTTTGCTCTCCATGGGTTTGGCAATGAGGCATTTGATGTTTTTGAAAAGATGGAAACAAGTGGGGTTGAGCCAAATCATGTGACGTTTGTTGGGTTGTTGTCAGCTTGTGCTCATTCCGGTTTAGTGGAGAAAGGTCGCTGGTGTTTTGATGTGATGAGACGTGTTTACTTAATTGAACCACAGCTTTATCATTATGCAAGCATGGTTGATATACTTAGCAGAGCCGGGCTAATTGAAGAGGCGGAGAGGTTGATAAGAAGCATGCCAATGAAGCCAGATGTATTTGTTTGGGGTGCATTACTTGGAGGTTGTCAAATACATGGACAGGTTGAGATAGGAGAAATGGTGGCCAATCATTTAATTGATATGGAACCTCTAAACCATGCTTTTTATGTCAACTTGTGTGATGTATATGCCAAAGCTGGTAGATTTAATGATGTGAAAACAATTAAGTCACTAATGAAAGAAAGAGGGATAAAAAAGGAAGTCGCAGGCTGTAGCATGATTGAAGTCGATGGAGTCGTTCTTGAATTCTCAGTGAGAGCATCCCCTGATATTGTAGTGGACGAAGTATTATGGGTCTTGAGTCAGTTGAATAATGAGGCCTAGATAGATAGAAAGGAATGGGCTTCCGTGAATCACAGTAATGAGAATTATGAAGGTTAGTTGGTGCAGATTTCCTTTTGAGGTACCCATTTTCTTTCTAGCTTTCCTATTTAAGCAGATATTGAGACCATGTAGATTTTCTCTTCGGGAAATAATGCACCATCATCCTGCTTGTTCAAGCAGCCTTATGGAATTAACTCTCTTGCTGGAAGAAATTCATGAACTATGCTATAATATTCAGGCCCTTATCATTATTTGTATCTTATTTTGCAGGTAGCCACAAGCTGTGTTCGTACTTGATCATGAAGTTATTATTCTCTGAAAATTTAGCCGCGTAATATATCAAAAAAACCTTTCACTCAACCATGGATTGGGATTCTCTGAATTTGAATAGGGTTTAGGATGGGAGGCTTTGTTTTCTGATGATACCTGGGGCCACATGGTTTTGATGTCGAAAAAGGGGATATGGTGGCAACCTTATTGCATGGGCAGCTTGAAGTCACTATGAGATGATGACGCAGGACAAAGTTGGCCAAAGATATGGGTCAAAGAAAATGGTATTCCAACATGAAATCATTTTCAAATTCACAGCCTCCCAGGTAAGAAAAAAAATGTTGATTCACACTGGCAAAATTTATTGAAGAGGTTATGTGATTACATAGGTATGTCCAAGAATATATCTAGGAAAGTAAATTTGGTTATACGCAGCTGAATATACTTTCTCCTGTCTTCATATTAAAGCTGAGTGATGAAAATAAGAAGTAATCAGTTACAGTGGTCACTCTCCATAAGACGGGGACCTTCATTTGCATGCCTTTCCCAGATTAGGCAGGCAAATTTCACACTTATAAAGGGTTTAGGCCATCTCCATCCCAACTACATAAAGGGTTAAAAGCCTATTTTTCAGCCCTTTTGGTCTCCAACCCTAAACAACTCAGGGTTAAAGTGTTAAAATTGAGGGCCAAAAGGCTAAAGAGAGGGGCAAATTTACGCCATCTCCATCCTAACTACATAAAGGGTTAAAAACCTATTTTTTAGTCATTTTGGTCTCCAACCCAAATAACTTATGGCCAAAATGTTAAAATTGAGGGCCAAAAGGCTAAAGGGGGGCAAATTTAGCCCTCAAATTAGCTATTTAGCCCTTAGGGCCAAATGGATCAGAAATGGGAGGCTCATCTGTGGTGCTGCGTGACATGTGCATGTCAGCAACTGTGGGTTGCTGACGTCATCTACCTGTTGGTTTTTTTTTTTTTTTTAATTTACGCTGTAAAAGCATTCGGAAAAATATTTTTTATCATATCCAAAATGTTAAAATATATTTTAGTGCTATAATTTAACCTTGATGGGTTGGAGATGGTTGATGCACATTGATGAACAATACAGTTTCTGTAGGGCTAAAATTTAGCCCTGCCTGTTGGAGATAGCCTTAGCCCTCAAATTAACCCTTTAGCCCTTAGGGCCAAATGGATCAGAAATGGGAGGCCCACCTGTGGGTACTATTGGTTGCTGACGTCATCTAGTTGTTGGTTTTTTTTTTTATCTTTTTATTTTATTTTAACACATATAGCAGTTGAGATTTTTTTTAATAGCTGTTGTTTATTTAAAAAAAAATTACACTATAAAAGCATCCAAAAAAATATTTTTTATCATAAAAATGATTTCAATTATTATAGTAAAAATCTGATAAAAAATAAGAATATATATATATATGGCCCTTTTAGTGAGGGATCCCTTTTTTTTGGTATTTTCTAGGGATATGGCATTAGTCTAACTTTTCGATCATATTTTCATATCTCAACCATTTAGTTTTTAGGTTTTAATGTGTAGATCACTTCTACAAATTTTCAGCCAATTTGATGATCGTTAAGGCATCCAAAACTGCAATTTACCATTATAAACACGAACGGTTCCTGTTCGACAGATTCGGTCCATTTACACGCAATTCGGTCCGTCGTGTAAATTGCAATTTTAGATACCTTAACGATCATCAATTTGGCTGAAAATTTGCAGAAGTAATCTACATATTAGGACTTAAAAATGAACGGTTGAGATGCCGAAATATAATCGAAAAGTTTGTCTAATGCTTATCCCTGTAAAAGACCAAAAAAAGGGATTCCTTAGTGGAAGAACCCTCTATATATATATATATATGTTAAAATATATTTTAGGATTATAATTTAGCCTTGACGGGTTGATGTCACATCAAAGAACAGTACAGAATTTAGGGCTAAAATTTAGGCCCAGGGTTATTTTTAGTCCTGTCGGTTGGAGATGGCCTTAGACTGCTCCCTTTTATAGTTGGCAAAATAGTGAGAGGTGAAAAAGGTGATGAAAGCTCTAATGCTAGCTCTTCAGAATCTTTTATGATGGGAGCAATAATTTCGGTGTGTTGGGATCAAAGATAAATATACTCAAATTCACATACACACAAGAAGTTAAAGAATTTAGCTAGCCTCAATTATAGGTTTGAAAGTGCATCTGTTTTTTTCTGCTTCTTCTTCTTCTTTTTTTGTTCTCTTTTTAGATTAATTGTCTTTGTCTTTGGCATGGGTAGTTGGGAATTATGGACGAACAATTTAATCATGTTTTTGATCTATTTTATCTCCAAACCATGCCAAAACTAGTAGGTTTAATGAAGGAAAATTATTAGTGAAAGAAATAGGGATCAAACAGGCGATGATGCAGTAGTTCTTGAAAGGATCACCTAATCTTGGTCTTGAGTCTGTTGATTACTGAAGCTGGTGCTAATCTTGATAGAAAGGCATTGGCTTCACTATATCACAGTAATGAGAAACTACTAGTTTGCTTGGCTTATACGTTGAGCCCCATTCCCATGGTTTTTCAAGCACCCTCGGCTGTTATTACTACATTTTCTAAAGCTGCTTATTACCTCTGCGATCGAGGAGAGAACGAGAGTGGTGGTGGCCAAGTCATTGGAGCCACAGGGGGGGGATAACTCAGAGTGAGCAGTGAAGCCTCAGTGCACAATTTCAATTTACTGTAGGATTTGAAGTTGGGGGAACCAGAAACATCTGCGGTGCATGAAGGTGGATTGAGACGCAGCGGCGGTGTTTGATCGGCGATCGGCGGTGGGAATCGGACAAGCAAGATAATTTGAATCTTAATGATTCAAATCAAGGGAAGAAGAAACCAGAAAAGAAGAAGAAGAAGGAAAGAAAGAAAGAAAGAAAGAATAGAGAAGAAAACAAAAATTGAGGGTAAATCGGTCATTTTGTCTTCATTAAGTGACTCACGTGCATCGCACATGCAAAATTGGGAAAAATTCACCAACGGTGTTTGGACACTTATGAGACTTTCAAAATGATACTTGAACTTACAAAGTTGTCAATGTGATAACTTGACTCATTTTTTCGTATCAACATCATACCTACAACCAATTTTCGTGACTCACATGCATCACATGTGTAAAATTTAACTGCTCCGTGATGGAAATTGGTCGTAGGTACGACGTTGATATCAAAAAATGAGTCAAGGTATCACATTGATAACTTTGTAAGTTCAAGTACATTCTGAAAGTCCCCTAAGTGTCCAGACACTGTTGGTGATTTTTTTCCCAATTTTACATGTGCAATAAGCAATAAAAGTATGTTTTGCATTGTGATAGTCAAAGCGCAATTCATCTGAGTAAGAATTCGAGTTTTCACTCGAAGTCAAAGCACATTAATGTGAGGTATCATTGGATACATGATGTGCTGGAAGCTAAGCAACTATAGCTTGAGAAGATTCACACATATGAGAATAGTTCAGATATGATGACAAAGTCCTTACCAAAGGACAAGTTTGAATTTTGCAAAAGCGAGTCAGGATTGACGCATCCCTCAATCTAAGTCGGGAAGGGGAGATTGATGGGCACTCCCTCCTTAATAGAGGAGGAAATCTATATGATGATTTACCACATGAAGAAAGCATGGGTTGAAATATTCAAAGAAGGTAGATAGCAAGCCATCTTGGAAGGTAGGTAGCAAGCCATCTTTGAAGTTAGGCATGACAAACTTGGAAGAAAACTTGACTTTGCTTCCAATTGCATGCCATATCCATAAACCCAATTGCCTATAAATAGGCATCAAAGGTTGTAGCAAAACAACCAAGGCAAGAGTCATCCAAACTAATAGAGTTTGAGATAGTAGTGAGATCCTTACTTGAGAGATTAGTGGAAGAGAGTATTACTACTGCCCCGAGGACGTAGGCACATTTGCCGAATCTCGTTAAATATTGTGTCTTCTTTTATTTATTTGTTGCTATTCCGCAAATCACACGAGAGGTGAGAAAAGTTAGATCTTGTGATAACCAATTATCCATTGCCCTTGTATGAAGGCAGTCCTTCTTTTCTCTATGGGGAGATGATGCCGAAGAGTTTCGGCCAAAGAGATGGCTCAACAAAAATGGTCTTTTCCAGGATGAAAGCCCTTACAAATTCACAGCCTTCGGTGTAAGAACAGATATTGAAATCACTCAAAACACTCACTACTAGCTGTTGCAGATTTTGTTAAAACATAAAGCAAAAGAAGCTACATAATATATGTGATTTCTAATGAGATTCTATGATCACACGCAGTCTGGTCCAAGAATTTGTCTAGGAAAGGAACATCCTTATATGCAGATGAAAATCTTTTCTGCTGTGCTTTTAGGCAGCTATATATATATATATATATATATATATTCAAGCTAGCTGATGAGAAAGGAGTGGTGACTTACAAGACCACGGTCAGCTTCCCAATTGATGGAGGCCTCCATGTGCATGCCTCCCCGAGATCAGGGCATGCAAGGCCTCAAATCCCATGTTTTATAATTACATTGCATCCTTTGTCTTGTCTATGTTATCCTCTTAATTAGTAGTGTTCAAGTGCCTGATCATCCTCATACCGTGCGATCGATCAATAAAAGCATTGCTTGATAACTTGATGAGAGAACTATTACTCAAGGTTATCTTTCGATTACCATAAGGGGTATCATTGACATTTAGTTTACCAATGGTTCATTACTTTATTTGTAACTGGCCTTTTGACCGCAAGGAGAGCAACACAGAGAAAACCTATAATATTTCATCTTCTTAGCATCAAAGCAAATCAGGAAAAACAAAACGCAAATAAAATAATAATAAATAAATAAATAACTAAATTGTTCTCTTGCTAGATAATAAAAATTGAGAGTTGAGAATTAAGAACTACCAAATTGATAATCAAAGGCCAACCATTATATTCTCTGCTCGTATCTCTCTTCTGCGGTTCTTTTATCCTCGATCAACCACCCTTTCCCTCTTAAAAGTGGGGTCAATGGTCAATCTTTGTTTTTCGCTGATATATAGTGGGATTCTTCTTCTCAGTACAGGGTTGGGCATGGGCTGGGCTCAACTTGTTTTTCATCAAGCACAGAACCGGTCTGTTTCAGTTCAGGCTCAAAATTCGGGATTTGGGGCCCAAAACCTAGTATAAATGTCTTTCACATATAAGAAATGATGGTCAGAAATATCAGATCCAAACAGCTCAGAGTAGGGATGGCAAAAATCCTTATCGGGTAGGGTACCCATCGGGTATTCGACCTTAACGGGGAGAAATCAGGGGAAAATTGGGTAACGGGGATGGGGATTCTCAGTATTCAAATTCTGAAATTGGGTACAGGGCGGGGATGATATTTTGTTCCCCATCCCCATACCCACCCAATAAGAATTATCTAAAACATATATATATATATATTATTTATGGATTTTTCTCAGGTAAGGATGTCCTTACCTAAGGTTTAGGTACGGATTTGGTGTTTTCACCCACTTTTCGATCACATTTTCACATCTTAACCGTTCAGTTTTTAGAGCCTAATGTATAGATCCCCCCTGCAAATTTTCAGCCAATTTGGTGATTGTTAAAGTATCCAAAACTGCAATTTACCATTATAAATACGAACGGTTCCGGTTCGACAGATTCGGTCTATCCAAGTAAATTGCAGTTTTGGATGCCTTAACGATCACCAAATTGGCTGAAAATTGCAGGGGGGATCTATACATTAGGACCTAAAAGTAGGTGAAAACCGGAAATCCGTACCTAAGAAAAACTAAGGACGTCCTTAGTGTAGCCGGACTGTATTATTTATTATATATATTTTTGATATTTTTATAAGTAAATATTTATGTAAACTTCATCTTTTTGTCAATATTTAAATTCTGTTAATAATGATGAAAGAAGATTCTTTTAATACAAAATCTTTATCAACATGTCAATTTTCCTTGATTGAAATAAAAAATTTATTTTATTTTGAGGTTTGATTTTGAACTTCATATTTTACAATCCATAATTATTTGTATGAATTTTTATTTAATAAAGTAGTAATATTGTTAATGGGGATTGAGACGGGTACGGGGACCTAATCCCCAATGGGGTCTGGGACAGGAACAGGGAATCCCCAGTATCTTATTATGGGGATTGGGGCGGGTATGAGGATGATAGTTTAATCCCCTTATCCTACCCTACCCATTGCCATCCCTAGCTCAGAGTTGGGTTTAAGAGAAAATCATCGCCTTCAAAACGTCATTGTGCGTGATTATGGTGATTTTAAATATCACGAATGAGACATGGATCTAAAAATCATTATCTACTAATGGTGATTTTATGGAAAAATTTGAAGAAAAAATAGTGTGAACAAGGTTTAATATGTTTTGGCATGCAATTGCATTCCACAGATTCCTTGTGGCACCTCCCACCTTATTAAACTATGCAAAGCCCTAATTTCTATTTAAATTGTCATATTTGTTAATCTCACAATTGGTAAAACATGATTTTTAGAATATGTTCTAATTGATTAAATACTGAAATCTGTAATTGATTTGTGTTATCGAAATATCACATTTTGGCAAGTGGCAACAACCAATCTGTCCCTTGTGATCACCAGTGTTGAGATAGCAGCTAGCTTATTCATTTGGACGAGATCGAATTGGGTGGTGAGCTAGTATAATCAATTCCAAGCTTTAATTAGCTTAATTCATCTTCAGCTATCAATTATTCGTTGATGCCTACGTACTTGGCTACCAAAAAAGCGTTTGCTTTCTAAAATGCCTAGCTAGTTAATAGTGATAAACAAAACAGAAAAGGCTACACTTGAAATCCGATCAACAAATAGAACAAGACACCATAGCAGATTCAGTGTAGTTGGGTAATGGGTACGTAAGGTAAAGGAGTATGTGCTTTCGGCCTCAAAGCATGGTTGCATTCCCAGTTGGTAATGAGGTCCGATCAATGGTGGATATCAGCTTGTTTCGTCCAAGCCCTCCCCATCCCCAAACCCATATAACATCCACACGTGCAATCGAAATCGAATGAGAAAGACAAGTGCTCCTTTTGTTGGCATGGATTTGTTCTCCGCTGCTGTAGCATTGATCTTGAAAGTGTTGTAGTATAAATGTATTATAATATAAATATCTATATCATGTAATAGATACTTAAGTGTATATATAGTACTTGAGTGTATAAATGTAGGTATGAAGACTTATGTGGCATAAAGCATGTAAAGAGACAATAAGCATGACAATTATCATCATTGAAACAACCATGTAGAGTTACAGCCATGATGATCATGGTTATCAAATTGGTTTTCTCTTAGAGCATTCACACTACAATGTATTCCTATAAATATCCTCTTTTGTGAGAAGAATAAACACACATTACTCTCCATTTTCTCTATCGAAACTCTCTCCCTATCTCTGTTAATTTACGTTTGTTCTTAAACAGTAATTTTTACTACAGTAGAATATTAGACCCCATGCGGCCCATGCCACAACACGCCTGTATATAGCTTGGTTTTAGTAAAATTTTGTCAAGTCCCTACACACACACAGATCGACATAAGGGAAAAAAAAATTAAAAATTACCCAAAACACGTCTTTATCTGTCACGGGCTATTGGACCAACAATCATTTGCTCCAGTCACTGTTGTTCTGTTCCGAGCACGAGTTGAGTTGTCCAGTAAGCAAAGCATGGGCACATGAAAAATGTTGACAAAAAAATGCATGAGAGAGCTAGGAAAATGTTAAATCACGAGTAGTCTGGATAGAAACTCATAAGCTAGCTTCACTGATTAGTCAGAGCAATCTAGGAAAACTTTCGTGATAAGAAATGTGCGATGGAGATTTGGCCACCCATATAATTCCTTTCCAATCACACCATGCCAACAGGTTCAATGCCCTTATTCATGGGTCCCCAAACATGTATAATTGGAGTGGAGCCTTGTTCACTTCATTATTGTTCAATAACTGCCGAGTTCCCATGCATATATTTAGTTTGGGATGGATAGGATGTCGGCACGAACAGAAAAGCTTTCTTCCTCTGCTACTCTTAACATTCTTCATTAACACTGTCATGGATTTTGCTTCCACGGTGGTAGCATTAAGTTTAGCGTTAGTTTTAGCTATAGTTGTGGTTAGAGACCATGCTCGAAGACTGCGTGACAAGAACAAGAGATACCATCCTGTTGCAGGAACTATCGTGCACCAACTTATCAACTTCCCTAGGCTGCACCATTACATGACTGAGCTTGCATGCAAGTACAAAACTTACAGGATGCTCGACTTGTTCAAAGGTGCGGTTTACACAGCAGATCCTGCAAATGTGGAATATGTGCTCAAAACAAACTTCACTAATTATGGCAAGGTATGATGTGTAATGCTTAAATATATAGAAGTTAAATTTATACGTATTTGCCATTCGAGTTATAGTTCCAGCATGCTGCAGGGTTCGTATATATACAGCATTATATCAGATGCTGTGGGCGATGGGATCTTCGCAGTGGATGGGCAAAAATGGCGGCATCAGAGGAAGGTGATGAGTGCTGAATTCTCAACAAAAGTAGTGAGAGACTTCAGCTGTGCAGTTTTCAGAACTAATGCAGCTAAACTTGCTGGCATAATTTATGAAGCTGCAACCAGCAAGCAAGCAATAGAGATCCAAGTATGTTTGCAACGTTTCTTGGTTTCACTAATCACATTACATTGTTATTATATAAGACATACAGGCCCATTGAGGACTTCAGTGCTACTCAAACAAAAGCCATTGCATGTAGATGAGAGGAAATAGCCCAGTGCCTTCACCACCTGAACCACAACAATTTTAATGTAGAGCTTTTGTTAATAAATGTTAGATATGAGGAATTTCACCATCCCTTTCTATTACCGGCTAGAAACCACCTCATGTGACAGCTGACTTAGCATTAAATAAAAGTTATTCGGTTAACTGATAATCCATGAGTTTTTAATGAGATATAATGTTTCAGTGAAAAAAAAAAAAAAACTTGTATGTGAAACATGCATGTACGAAAGGTTCAATTGTTATATTTGTTTTGGGTTTTGGTCTTAAGTTGTTTTATCTATTTGATATATCATAAATCTTGTGTTTTATGGAAGGATTTATTTATGAAAGCAACCTTAGACTCAATCATCAAGATTCTACTTGGAATCGAACTAGACAGCATGAGTGGAAAAGATGAAGAAGGCAACCGGTTTTCCCATGCTTTTGAATCGGCGCAAGAAGCTGCCCTGTATCGGTATATTGATATATTCTGGAAGATCAAACGCTTCTTAAACATCGGTAAGGAAGCAGAGCTAAAGAAAAATCTCAAAGTTGTTGATCAATTTGTGTATAAATTAATCAATAGCAAGATCGAAACTATCCAGAATCCAGAAGTTAACATGTTGGTGAGTTACCTACCATGCCATCCTGTTTGTTATTGCTTATAGAGTGAATTAATTTGTACATTATCATTACTAATGTAATGAGGATTAATGGCAGCTGAAGAAAAGAGACTTGGTTTCAAGGCTTTTGGAATTGAAGGATACTGATCCAAAGTACCTGAGAGACATAGTCCTCTGTGTTACTGTCGCTGGACAAGACACGACAGCTAGCTCTCTTTCATGGTTTGTTTATATGATGTGCAAGCATCTTCACATACAAGAAAAGATTGCACAGGAAGTTAGAGAAGTAATAAATTTGAAAGATAATTCAAGTGTTGATGAGCTAGCAAGCCTTGATCAAGAAGCCCTTAACAAAATGCAATATCTCCATGCAGCTTTAAGTGAAACAATCAGACTCTATCCTTCAGTTCCAATGGTAAGTAAATCTAATATGCATCAATTGATACTTGTAATGTTACAATTCCTCACATATCTGGATTTGAATCATGTATCGTACTTCTTAACAAGTTTGTTTGTGTGATACTGCCATTTATAGAACACAAGGATGTGCTTTTCTGATGATACCTGGCCAGATGGTTTTAGTGTCAAAAAGGGGGACATGGTGGTATACCAACCTTATGCAATGGGAAGGATGAAATCTCTATGGGGAGATGATGCAGAAGAGTTTCGGCCAGAGAGATGGCTCGATGAAAATGGCCTTTTCCAGGACAAAAGCCCTTACAAATTCATAGCCTTCAGTGTAAGAAAAGATATTGAAATCACTCAATTCACTCACTAGTCACTGCTAGCTGTCGCACGTCTTGTTAAAACATAAAGGAAAAGAAGCTACGTAATGTGATTTATGATGAGATTCTGTGATTACATGCAGGCTGGTCCAAGAATTTGTCTTGGAAAGGAACATGCATATACGCAGATGAAGATATTTTCTGCTGTGCTTTTATGCAGCTATATATTCAAGCTAGCTGATGAGAAAAAAATTGCCAATTACAAGACCATGGTCACCCTACCAATTGATGGAGGTCTCTATGTGCATGCCTTCCCAAGATTATGTGATGCGAGACCTTAAATCCCATGTTACATAGCTACTTCAGTGCATCACTTTGTCTTTCTATGTAAACTCCCCTGCCTAGTAGTGTTCAAGTGCCTTATCATCTTCATACTGTAATCATAAAAGTTTGCTTGATAAATGATGCAACAATAGAAAAGTATAATATGAAGAAGACCTTTAGTGATATGATTGATATTTTCACCAATTAACCATCTTGAGTGCAATTAATTGGCATAACAGACCACATAAGAACAAGTGCTGAAATTTTTCTCTAAGCGTCAGGTGGAGAGTTTTCACTATACATATGAGAAACTTGGTAGTCTCCTTCTGTGCGACGAACGGTGCTAAATTTTGTCTCATAGGTAGTACGTGACACAAGATATTTCAAACATTAGAACACCAGGAGATAGGCAAAGAGAAAGGTCCCCATGAAAATGCTCTTTTTATTGTCTAGGGCCTGAAGAATAGAATACAAGGCATTTAAAACAGAGCAGCAGAGGATGGGCACCAAAAAGTGCAGAAACATATGTTTAAAGATAAAAGATTTAACATAGTGCTGGCTTTGTTTTTGTTTTTGTTTATCCCTAACTTTAAATATCAAAGTAGCTAGCACTTCGGTGCCAATAGGGATCAAAATGCAGACAAGTGGAAGAAATCAAAGGCAGCCCTTCTGAGTCTTTAATTCTAATTCTGACAATTTGGCCTCCCCTTCAAATTTGTGAAGCCTCCTTCATCTCTTTTTTTTTTTTATTTAAAAAAAAAACGGTGTAAAAGCTAATTCAGTATTCTGAATTTATTAATAATCAAGAGAAAAAGATACATAGCAAGGGGGTAGACCAAACTTTATCGATAGAAAATACAAAATTGCAAAGTACAGAAAATACATAAAATCATTGAGAATCAGTCTGTTCTTATCGAAACGTCACATTCTGACGGCAACCAATCTGTTCCTTGTGGATCACCAGCGTTGAGACAACTGCATTCTTAAAGTAAATCAAATTAGGTGGTGGCTTAGAGATGTCATTTTCTGCTTTAGTTACATCAATCAGTGACCATCCTCTTTACACAATACACATTAATCCAAATGATCTACAGCTATCAATTACTAGTTGGCAACTAAAAAGCGTTCTGCTTTATAAAGTGCCTAGTATAATAGTGGTTAAATAAAACAGAAAAGGAAACACTTATAAGATGTCATAAACCAATAGAACAAGAAACCTAACGGATTGAGTGAATGACTGGTTTGAGTTAGGCCTCGTTAACGGGTCAGGGCGGATCCAGTCCGATCCATTCATAGCGGGTTTTGGCCGGGTTCGGGACTTGCTATATTTTTAAATAATGACGGGCCGGACTTTATTATAAATCGAAGGATCTAAGTCCGTCCATATAAAGCGGATCTTGAGAGCTTTTTCAGGTCGGGTCTGGTTTGACCTTGCGGACTTTTTCGGACCGGGCCTTGCAGACTTTATTTATAAATAAATATTTAAAGACACAAATTTTTTTTTAATCAAGCTTTGAAAATTCATTGGATAATGATCAAATACAAGCAAAGTGAACAAATCTGTATTGTACCCCAAAATATATTTATATATAGACACTAATTCATTTATAAATAAATTTTGAAAGACACTAATTTTTTATATATCTATATTTATATAACACACTCCAAAAAGCAATCTCTATCAATTCAAAGAAAATGGGAAAACCGGTCTTTGGATGTGATTATTACAATAAATTATGAGTGTGGTTAAAAATTTAGTCAATTTCACCATAGTTTCGAACCCGATCTGATCGGTCAATTGTAGTCGCTTGTACGTTTTCTTGATTGACCGATGGCGTGATGACTGCAAAACTTGCTTATTTTTTACATCACGTTTGTAGATATTTCATCAATGGATGTGCGTGAACGTAAGATACAAATTTCAATTTTAATTATAAATACATTGGCCTATATCAATTTGCCTCTTCAAAGTTGTATGACTTATACATTACATTTAAATTGTTAAGGTTCATTCTAAAGCAACCATGAAGTGGAAAATGAATATGGAAAAACCAACCGTTTAATAGAGAGATTGTAATATTTTATGGTGGTTGTAAAAAATCCAGCCAATTTGGTTCTCGTTTCGAATTCGATCAACTAAGTCAAACATGGTTACTCTTATAAACCTATATTCATATATTATACGCTACAAAGAGCAATCTCTATCAATTCAAAAAAAATGGGAAAATCAACCATTGGATGTGATTATTACAATAAATTATGAGTGTGGTAAAAAATTTAGTCAATTTCACCATATTTTCGAATCCGATCGAATTAGTCAACCGTCTTCCCTTGTATGTTTTCTTGGTTGATCGATGACTTGACGAATGCAAAACATGTTTATTTTTTCACATCATGTCTATAAATATCCTATCGATGGATGTGTGTGTACATAAGATAAAAAATTTAATTCTATTACAAAGACGTTGACCTATATCAATTTGTCACCTAAAGTTATATGACTTGTACATTGCATTTAAATTATTAATGTCCATTCTAAAGCGACCATGAAGTAGAAGATGAATTTGGAGAAACCAACCGCTTGATGGAGATATTGTAATGTTTTATGGTGGCTGTAAAAAATCCAGCCAATTTAGTTCTCGTTTCGAATTAGATCAACTAGGTCAAACTTAGTTATTCTTATAAATCTATATTGATATACCATACACTCCAAAGAGCAATCTCTATAAATTCAAATAAAATGAAAAAACTGACCGGTGGATGTGATTATTACAATAAATTGTGAGTGTGGTAAAAATTTAGTCAATTTCACCATATTTTCGAATCCGATCGAATTGGTCAACCATTGCCACTTGTATGTCTTCTTGGTTGACCGATGACATGGCCACCACTAAATGTGCTTATTTTTTCTCATCATATATGTAAATATTCAGTCAATGGATGTGCGTGGACATAAGATAAAAATTTTAATTTTAATTACAAATACGTTGGTCTATACCAATTTGTCTCATAAAGTTGTATGACCCATACATTGCATTTAAATTGTTGAGGTCCATTTTAAAGCAACCATGAAGTAGAAGATGAATTTAGAGAAACCAACCGCTCGATAGAGAGATTGTAATGTTTTATGGTGGCTGTAAAAAAATCCAGTCAATTTAGTTCTCATTTCGAACTAGATCAATTACGTCAAACTTAGTTACTCTTATAAACATATATTTATATATCATACACTCCAAAGAACAACCTCTATAAATTCAAATAAAATGAAAAAACAGACTGTTTGATGTGATTATTACAATATGAGTGTGGTAAAAAAATTAGCTAATTTCACCATATTTTCGAATTTGATTGAATTGGTCAACTATTGTTACTTGTTTTTAGAATATATATGCACATATTCTCTATAAAAGTATGAGAACTTCCACACACACACATACATATATATATATATATATATATAAACACACCACACACACACACACACACATATATATATATATATATATATATATATACAGATCTTATCCAGAGCGAGGCCTCGCTTTGAAATTTTAGAGCGATGTTAGGGTTTAAGGTTACTTTTCGGTCGCATATCCACATCTCGACCGTTCAGTTTTTAAGTACTACCTATAGATCATCTCCGTAAAATTTCAGCCATATTAATGATCTTTAAGGTATCTAACTTGCTTAAACCAGTGGATGAACTGAATCTGTCCAACCTGAACCGTACTAGCTTTAAGAAAGTTATCAATACCTTAACGTCCATCAATTTGGCTGAAATTTTGCATATATGATCTATACATTAGTACCTAAAAATTAAAAGGTCAAGATTTGGATATGCGATCAAAAAGTGATCTTAAACCCTAATCTCGTTTTGAAATTTCAAAGCGAGGCCTCGCTTTGGATAAGATATATATATATATATATATATATATATATATAACTTTGCTCAGGTGCGGATATCCGCACCTAAGAAAAATGTGCGGATTTCCGGTGTTTACTCACTTTTCGATCACATTTTCACATCTTAGTCGTTCAGTTTTTAGATCCTGATGTATAGATCATCTCTACAAAATTTCAGCCAATTTGATGATCGTTAAGCTATCCAAAACTGCAATTTACACGAACGAACCGAATCTGTTAAACCGGAACCGTTTGTGTTAATCGTTGTAAATTGCAGCTTTGAATGCCTTAACGATCATCAATTTGGTTGAAATTTTGCAGAGATGATTTATACATTATGACCTAAAAACTGAACGGCTAAAATGTGAAAACGTGATCGGAAAGTGTGTAAAAACAGGAAATCCGCACCTAAGTAAAAAGTGCGGACGTCTGCACCGGAGAAGCGCTATATATATATATATATATATATATATATATGATTTTTCTCGGGTAAGGATGTCCTTAGTTTTTCTTAGGTGCGGATTTGGTGTTTTCACCCACTTTCCGATCATATTTTCACATCTTAACCGTTCAGTTTTTAGAGCCTAATGTATAGATCCCCCCAGCAAAATTTCAGCCAATTTGGTGATCGTTAAGACATCTAAAACTGCAATTTACACGAACGGACCGAATCTGTCGAACCGGAACCGTTCGTATTTATAATGGTAAATTACAGTTTTGGATACCTTAACGATCACCAAATTGGTTGAAAATTTTCAGAGGTGATCTATACATTAAGACCTAAAAACTGAACGGTTAAGATGTGAAAATGTGATCAGAAAGTGGGTTAAAACCGGAAATCCGTACCTAAGAAAAACTAAGGAAGTCCTTAGCCAAGAAGGACTGTATATATATATATATATATAAAACACACATACACACACACATAAACATACACAGATATATATCTATATATATATATATATATTTATAAACACACACGCACAGATATATAATATATATATATATATATATAAACACATATATAATCACACACGTGTATATAGATAAACACACATATATATAAACATACACACACATATATATCTATATATATTTATATTTATAAACACACACACAAACACACACACACACACACATATATATATATAATAGTGTGTTTTGCGGGCAAGATCGGGTTTTGCGGGCTTTTTGGCTGGCCTCCATCGGCCCATCGAGGTGGGATTTTGCCCTTGCGGGCCGGCGGGCATCCATCGGCCCACTTGATCTGCGGGCTTTTTGATGAGGCCCACTTGATCCGCGGGCTTTTTGAGTATGTGTTACTTACCCTTCAATGCTTGCATTCCCAATTGATGATGAACTCCAATTAATGGTGGATCAGCTTGTGCTTCCGGCGAAGCCTTGCTCATCGCCGACCCATCTAACGTCCGGACCAGCATCCGAGAATATGTTAATGGAGCTCTGTAACACCCTTACAATGGAGAACCAATCTGAAAAGTAATAGGGCATGTTTGGTGCATTCGGACCTTATTTCCATCGAACCAAATTTCTCTTACACTCCCGTACCTAACTAAAAAACAAAATCCAATAAAAATCTCTACTCTAAAAAAACAAGTAAACAAACTTCAAACTCTGGTGATCGTAAGCAACAATGTTGCTCATTTGATTACAAAGTACATCCTGATCAATAAGGATAATTTCTTTTCTCGTATTGAAGAGGGGTCGGAATTACTCATGGAGTTGATCATTCGAGACTCCAAAGTTTGTAATCTTTCTTAACATGGATCAATGGTTCTCATATTTGATCAGACAAAAAAAAAAAAATAAAAAAAATAATAATAAATCTCTGTTTTACTAATAAGTACCATCTTTGCAAATGTTATGATCCACCTGCTGAGAAGTTCTTGTGATTGGGCCAAGTAGTAGTCATTGTATGCTACCTTCTGACCGTATCTCCGGTCATGCCTATCCCACGGCGACAGATAAAGCCCGACGTCAATGCCGCCACATGTCAAAAAGGGGACACGGTGGTATACCAACCTGATGCAATCGATGGTATCTAATAAGTTTTTCTACTCAACCTCTTTTTTTTTGATTCTCAGGGAAGGATGAGATCTCTACAGGGAGATGATGCCGAAGAGTTTCGGCCAAAGAGATGGCTCGACAAAAATGGTCTTTTCAAGGATGAAAGCCCTTACAAATTCACAGCCTTCAGTGTAAGAACAGATATTGAAATCACTCAAACACTCACTGCTAACGCTAAAACATAAAGAAAAACAAAGCTCTTTTCCAAAAAGGAAAATAAGCTACATGTTGAAGGAAAATCAGTTTTGTGTGCTTAATCAAACTAGGAGTAGTTCCATAATTGTAATAGGAGAGAATGCTTTAGAATTTCTAGTCATATTCAGAATAATTTTCCTTGTATCATTAGAACATGTACTTTGTAATCCCTATATATATGGCTCCTATTCTCAATAATGAAACACAATTATCTCATTAATCTCTCTCAATTCTATTACTCTTAAACACATTATCAGCACGAGCCCTAACCAAGAGAATAAAATCCAAACCAGAAAATCCTTCAAAACCGCTGCTGCCACCTTCAAGCTTCACTGCCGCAGCTCCTAGTCCATGCTAGCCTCACCTGCACGCCTGCCCCTGCAGCGCCTACGCGCCTCTGTGCATGCATCCCTGCTGCCCCTGCAGCACAGACGCACACCAACTGCATCCTTCTCCATTCCTGTGCACGTTCGTCTGCTTACGAGCCTCGAACCGTCTAGTTTAGAACCTCAGATCAAATCCTTTCTTCATCAAAGTTGTTCGTCTCTGTCTCTTCTATCTGACCTCCAAATTTCAGCTTTATCGGAGTTGTTTTGAGAACTGTACACTAATCGAAGTGAAAGCTGTTCAGAAGAGAATCTGCTCCGAATTTCAACAAATAAGTTTTAAATTAAAGTTCCTTCTTTTGAATTTATTTTTTCTTCTTCTTTTTCTTCGGAGACTTGCAACCTTCCTTCTTCTACATCCCACATTTCTTATAACTTGGGTTTGATCATTGAGAAAGCGGAATCATGGGGATTCACGTTATTAACGAACTAAGAGTGTTCGTAAGACTTCGGACTAAGAGAGTCCGTAAGCATCGATTTATAACCATATAAACATCATTGTTTCGGTCTAATCTAAAATTTCTTGAAAATTGATTTCTTGGTAGCATAGTTCGGAAATCTTATTATTGGTTTTCATGGAAGCATTGACTCCAAAACTAACTCGTTCTTGTTTCATCTTTTAGGATGTCAAACACGAACACACTCGATTTTGTTCCATTGGATTATGCAAGCAAAAGGTACTTAATATGGGTCGTTGATGTTGAGATCCACCTTATTGCCGTGATTTATTGCATACAATCTAAGAGCTTTGTCCTATGGAAACAACTCCAGATCCCCAAACTGAGAAAGATAATTCCAGGGCACTTGCCTTCATGAAACGTCACCTGGATAGTGACCTCCAGTTTGAGTTCATAAATAAGGATAGCGCCATAAAGCTTTGGCAAGCGCTTCGTGAACTATATGGCAATGTTCGTGACTCCATCCTTCCGAATCTAGAAGCAGAATGGAATGATCTTCGCTTCTTTGAATTTGACACTATCATGCAATTTTATTCGGAAGCTCACCGCATCAAAACAATGATGAGTCTCTGTGGAAAAACAATCACAGAAGACCAATTGATTGAGAAAACCCTCAATACCTTCCCCGTCTATGCTATGAGGTCCTCTGATTTATTCCGGACTCATGTAAATGCAAGACGGATCACAAGTTTTCAATAGCTTATTGAAGCTATGGCCACAGCTGCAAGGCATGGCAATGAGCTTGTGAAAAGAGAAATTGATAGGCTTCAAGATAGCTATCAAGAGCATCATCCTATGGCTAGAGAAAGTCGCCATCGACATCATGATCCATGCAATCGATATGCTCGAGAAGGTAATCGCTCAAGGCGACAATCACACGACCATAGGAGCCATGATTTTGAGGGACGATGGAGACCATGATGCCAACATTGGCCATGGTCGTCACTTTCCAACGCCACCAGTTCTAGGGACTATGCATATTGCCCAATGCGTCTCAATCAAGGGAAAATCCTCTTTATGGTGTCTATTTTTGATATGGAACGTCTGATCAATGGACCTGAATTTGCAATGTACCTAAGAAGGTAGCCGCATCATGGTGATTAAGACATTGAGTTCAAAAAGACTTTAAATATGGCGATGAAGACAAAATGCCGCAAATTTCTATTTAGAATAGTCTTTTATTTTTCCAAGAATTATGTAATGGCAATTATGCCTTAAATCAATAAAATGACTTATTGTATTAGCTTTTTCTCACTATGCGTACTCAAGAGTAATTGTGATGTCTAGGAAAGGTTTGAACTGAGAGAATGGTTTTAAAAGTGAGCAACGCTCCACCAAAATCTCACCTTACCTTATCTGGTCGTAACCAAATTGGAATTACCAAATGGATTGAGTGACTACAATTTGGCTAAAGTTTGATTTTTCATTTGGATTAGATTTTGGTCAAGAAACTTTGATGTAATAATTGGCTATTATTAATAAAGTGTCGATTTATTTTATCTTAGGTTTTGGACATATTTTTCGAACTTTATTACTTCAAAGATATAATAGCCAGTGGTTTTCATGTGGAAACACATTGTGAGAATGGACAAGAGTTCCTTTGCATAACCTCTAATTACTACGGACATAAAAGAGTCTTAGAGAAACTTATGTGTCGATCCAGTGGGTTGTATGCAACCACTATTCGAATAATTGAATCCAATCATGTTATGAGAGATGACTTATGGGATTCCAACACATATAGGCTTTGGCATGACCGTTTAGGACACATAGGTAGTGATATGATGATCACACGGACATCCATTTTTCAGAACGAAAAGAAGTAAAAATTGGATTTTGGACCCCGAAAGAGCCCTTCAGCCTCACGGCGCCGTTCACCCCCAAAATTGACCTTCACCGGCTGGTGCCGCCTTCCCCTTGCTGCCCAAAGGTGGCGTTGACGCCATCACAGCTCTTTTGTCCTCAAATGCTACTTCTAAAGTCACTTGTGACTTCGTGGCTCAACCAAAATCCTCATTAGTTGTTTCTAAAGCCCATCATTCAATCTGCAAAGCCTGCTCTTTAGCAAAATTAGGATCGAGAGCATCCTATGCAAAGGATACTAAAGAAAAAATATCATTCTTGCAAAGAATCCAAGGTGATATTTGTGGACCTATTCAACCACCATGCAGACCATTTAGATATTTTATGGTGTTGGTGAATCGACACGCTGGTTACATGTCATGCTTTTGTCCATAAGGAATGCTACATTTGCTAAACTCCTCGCACAGATTATTAAGTTAAGGGCTCACCACCCTGATCATCCTATTAAGTCTATAAGATTAGACAATGCTAGGGAGTTCACACCAAAAAGTTTTGATGATTATTACATGTCCATTGGGATTGAAGTTGAACATCATATTCCTCATGTTCACACCCAAAATGGTATCGCAGAAGCCGACATTAAACGACTACAAATGGTTGCTAGAGCATTGATAGTGCGCACCGATCTCCCTATTTCTGCTTGGGGCTATGCAATATTGCATGCAGCTGTGCTTATTGGTCTGAGGCCTACTGTCACCCAACCCTTCTCTGCACCCTAGATGATGACTGGGTATGAGCCTGATGTCTCACACTTACGCATATTTGGGTGTGCAGTTTATGTGCCAATTGCGCCGCCACAACACACTAAAATGGGTCCTCAATGACGATTAAACAATTATGTTGGATATGATTCTCCAACGATTGGCCGCTACTTAGAACTCTTGACAGACGATCTCTTCACCGCTAGATTTGCAGATTGTCACTTTGATGAGACAGTCTTCCCGTTGTTAGGGGGAGATAAGAACATAAATATTCAACAGGAACGACAGAATTGTCGTGGTTTATCCCCACTCTATCTCATCTTGATCCCCAAACCGCACAGTCCGAAATTGAAGTGCGGAGAATTCTTGATCTTCAGAACATAGCAGAATCGATGCCTGATGCATTTTATGATATCACTAAAGTGACGAGATCACATATACCTGCTGCAAACATTCCTACAAGGATTGATGTCCGTAAAACTAGAGGACATGACGCCACCTCAAGAGTACATGAGCATTGTGCCAACGTCCCCTATATGGGTGACGCAGTGGCTAGGCCCACGACTCCTACCAGGAAGCATGGGAGGCCCATAGGTTCGATAGATTCTCGCCCAAGAAAGAAAGCGAGTTTGGCACAAAATAATCTATTAATCATCAATGCAAATAATCCATCTCATGAGAATATTCAGAATTATGGTTATGTCAAGAGACATTATTGGGGGACGCTCCAATGTCAAAACCAATTCTAGATAATAGAGAGATCTCCATGAATTACACTAGTGTACATGAGATGATGGATAGAAATTCTATGACTATTGATCATGCATTTGCATATCATGTTGCGAAAAGAATTATAGAATATGATGATATCAAACCTCACTCTGTCGAAGAATGTCAATGAAGAGCAGATTGGCCTAAATGGAAAGATGTGATCCAGGCAGAATTAGATTCACTAGTAAAAAGATAGGTATTTGGGCCTATAACGCAGACACCCCCAGATGTAAAACCTGTTGGCCATAAATGGGTCTCTGTTAAGAAGCGTAATGAGAAAAATGAGGTAGTTAGATATAAAGTCTGCCTCGTGGTGCAAGGTTTTCTCACAACGCCTGGAAATCGACTATGAGGAGACATATTCTCCCGTAATGGACGTTATAACGTTCTACTGCCTTGTCAGTTTGGGGTAGTTTCCGAAAAACTTGACATGCAACTTATGGATGTGGTTACAGCATATCTCTACGGGGATCTAGATTCTGAGATATATATGAAGGTTCCAGATAGACTTCAATTACCCAAGTCAAGTGGCTCTAAACCACGGAGCCCGTTTTCAATAAGATTAAAACACTCACTATATGGATTAAAACAATCTGGACAGATGTGGTATAACCGTCTAAGTGACTACTTGATTGGGAAGGGATATATTAATAATGAAATATGCCCATGCGTGTTCATTAAAAGAACAATATGAACCTAGTTGGAACTCTAGATGAGTTGAAGGAAACTGTTAAATATTTGAAATCCGAATTTGAGATGAAAGATCTTGGGAAAACTCGGTTTTGTCTCGGTTTAGAACTCGAGCACTGTAGTGATGGGATTTTGATCCATCAGTCTGCATATACTCAAAAAATTCTAAGGGGCTTTAATAAAGATCAAGCAAAGCCTGTGAGTACTCCCATGATTGGCTGTAGTCTTGAGCTCCGAAATGATCCGTTTCGTCCAAAGGATGAGGACGAAGAATCATTAGAGGCTGAAGTGCTCTATTTAAGTGCAATAGACACATTATTGTACTTAGCTCAATGCATAAGGCCAGATATCTCATCCGCAGTGAACTTGTTAGCTCGACATGGTGTAAAGACAATCTTTCGATACTTAAGAGGTACGATTGATATGGGCCTATTTTATCCCTACAGAGAGAAAAGGAATGACGAAAATTTAGGTCATGGGTCATGTTGCCACGGGTCATGTTGCCTCCACCAACGCTGCCACCGCCCATGGTGGCCGGCATCCCTTTACTTCCCTCCATCAAAACGACAATGATGTTTTAATGGGTTTTGTTAATGCAGGGTACTTCTCTAACTCTCACAAAGGTCGCTCTCAAACGGGTTATGTCTTTACCATGGGAAATACTGCGATATCTTGGAGGTCTACAAAATAGACCGTTGTTGCTACTTCCTCAAATCATGCAGAGATTATTGCTCTACATGAAGCCGTGCGTGAATGTATATGGCTAAGGTCTATAATTAAACATATTCAAGGAAGTTGTGGTTTGAAGTCTACCACAGATGAACATACATGCATTTATGAGGATAATGCAGCTTGTATTGAGCAAATAAAGTTAGGTTTCATCAAGGGCGACAACACCAAGCATATATCGCCTAAATTCTTTTATAATCAGCAACAACAATCACTTCTAAATATTGAAGTGAATCAAGTCCGATTAGATGACAATGTAGCAGACTTATTCACTAAGTCGTTACCGAAATCCACCTTCGAGAAACATGTGAAGAGCATCAGATTGAGAAAGTTATCAGAACTCCCATGATTCCCATGATTGTAGCAATCAGGGGGGATATCGACATCAGGAGGAGTTATGATGTCTACATGTTTGATCTCGAAGAGTGAATGACATGTTGTACTCTTTTTCTCATTCTCGAGCATGTTTTTGTCCCACAGAGTTTTTCACTCGAGCAAGGTTTTTAACGAGGCAACGGAAGCGTCACCACCAAGTTTGAGCGGCACAAGGGGGAGTGTTAAAGGAAAATAAGTTTTGTGTGCTTAATCAAACTAGGAGTAGTTCCATGATTGTAATATGAGAGAATGCTCTAAAATTCCTAGTTCTATTCGGAATAGTTTTATTTGTATCATTAGAACATGTACTTTGTAATCCCTATATATAGGGCTCATATTCTCAATAATGAAACACAATTCTCTCATCAATCTCTCTCAATTCTATTATTCTTAAACACTACATAATATATGTGATTTTTAATGAGATTCTATATCACAGGCAGGCCGGTCCAAGAATTTGTCTAGGAAAGGATCATTCTTATATGCAGATGAAGATATTTTCTGCTGTGCTTTTAGGCAGCTATATATTCAAGCCAGCTGATGAGAAAAGAGTGACACTTACAAGACCACTGCTTCCCAATTGATAGAGGCCTCCATGTTCATGCATCCCCAAGATTAGGGCATGCAAGACCTTAAATCCTATGTGTTTATAACAACATTGCATCATTTGTCTTGTTTATGTTATCCTCTTAATTAGTAGTGTTCAAGTGCCTGATCATCTTCATACTTTGCGATCGATCAATAATAGCATTGTTTGATAACTTGATGAGAAAACTATTTCTAAAGGTTATCTTTCCATTACCATATACAAGGGATATTATTGATATTTAGTTTTCCTATGGTTCATTACTTTACTAGCAAGATTGCCCGCGCATTGCTGCGGGGTTCATTACTATGAATGAAATGAATTAAGACACATATGAGGATTTATAACATCGGAAAAGAGTACATCATACTTACATTGATAGATTTGCGTGGTTTTATTGGGTATATAAATGGTGGTACAATTAGGGACCAAGTTATTGATGGTGGTAATGAGGAGAAGAAATTAAACAATGGCAGTGAGGTAATTGTGGATCTGAATAAGAATAATTTGGAGGAAGATAGGGTCTTTCAATGGAATGACCAATTTTTCGACAATCCAACAGCTTGGTATGAAGCATGAGTTGAAACACCCTATGTTCCTCCAAGTCCTCCTGATTCAAATGGACAATTACTTCAATGTGATTGTTTAATTTCTCCTCTTCATTCCCACCATCATTAACTTGCTGCCTAATTTCAGTGCTTCCTCTGTTCACTGTCACAATACAAAATCGAGAAAAGTAGATTATCATTCACCAATATACAGGAACATCATTGTATTGATAGCATTGTCAATTGTAAATTGAATGTATGAAAGCGGAAATTGATGATGCATTTGATTGTATTAAAGCAGATAACATTGGGAACATTACGATTTAATCTCCTTAAGAAAATTATAGCACAATAAGAAATCACTTATATTTCAGAACCAAATCAGTTGAAATTATAAAAATGGGGTTTATCAGAACTCAATAAGAGAAATGAATGTAAATGAAAAGTAATACATATTTTAGAAAACAAAACTCCAGAGAAACACACTTAATGCGGAAGGCTCTATGTGATTCATATGACTATTTTTGCAGGTCCATTGTATTTGGTGGTTTCCAGGCTTTCTTTCCAGATTTTGTGAACCCAAATAGTGAAGAGTATGTTGTACATCAAAACTTATGGCAACTGCAATTGGAATGGAGCTGAGAAGAATTGAAGGAATAATGAATGAGAAGGAGTAAAGGAATTGTTGAATTATTCAAAAATCTGTTGATGTTAAGAAAAAAAAAAGAAAAAAAAAAAAAAAAAGAGTTACTTTCAATGTAATAAAACTGAGATTTGGTTTGTTTTCTTAAGTTTCTGTACAGTAGCTGTAAAAAAAAAAAAAAAGAATTACTTTCAATGTAATAAAACTGAGATCTGGTTTATTTTTTCAAGTTCTGTACATTAGCTGTGAAAAAAAGAAAAAAATAAAGGCTCCGAAAAAATATTATTGAATATGTACCTGTGATTGTTGATGAAAAGAAGTCTATCTGGTGTCTGCAAGATGGTGTATCATGTAGGTGAACGATGAACAACTTCAATGGTATAATCTTAGTTAGATTGCATAAGATATAAGTTGTGTAAAATAAATTTCTAATAAATTGACCTAGAATAAACTCTTTTATGGTCTACTTACTGTCACGCCCTGAATTTTAAAATAAGCATTCAAAATCCGAAACATGAAATTTACCACAACTCAAAATAATCATCTTGAAAATTTCTTTTCTTAACAACTTCACCACCCGAAATAAAATCGAAACCGAATTTAATCTCGGTTAATTATTACAACTCAAATTCAAAATGAACTGTAAAACTCTAAACGAGCATACACACCTCACTACTAAATGAAATAACAAAAACTGCTGTAACACCTAAGCAGCTCGGTCACCTCCCTGGTTATCCTAACCTGCAGGAATATCCGCTACACCATTGGAATAATGTACCGGGATTGCAACAACACAAAACCCGGTAAGCTTATGAAAGCTCGTATGAGTAAAAGGAAAGACTGTTGTTTAATTTAATCATAATCAACTCTACTCAAGTCAACACTCAACCGTTTCCACAACCACGAAGTACTAACAATCTCAATCAAATACCAAATCAATAAATCAAGACAACCCCAACTCACATCTTTCTTCACAAAACCTTAACATCGTATTTATAAAATACGATACATGACAGACTAGAGCTCTAACTGAATTGTAGCCCGTCACCTGGCCTAGGTTATGGCATCTGACATATTTATCATTATCGTATTTCATCAATATGTATATTTATATACATATTTAGAACATCCGATAATTTCACATACTCAACCAATCGTATCCCATCATCCACCCAGGATTAGAGCGTCCGATTACCCCACACCGGTCACTACGTCGACCCTAAACCCATAAATGAGCACAACATATAATATCACATACTGAAATCAACCCAACCAAGATACACCATATTATTATGAAATTACACAATTGAAATATAATCAATTCATCAATTCAACTTAATCATATCATCACTCAACAATCCACTCATCAATATATATTTTCCACGTAAATATATATATACGTAATCATCCACTCAGGAATGACCACTAATACCATCTATTTGTATAATTAAAAATTCATTTTACTTACCTATGGACCGTGGTGATTCAAGTCCATGAAATTTTAAAACAAATATTTAATCCGCAAATATTTTTCACACAATTACCAAAAATAATTAAATTTAAAACGCTCGGTTCGTAATATGAACCACGTGAGTTTTAGTCACCTCGATACTCCCGCTGCGTCTTCAATACAAATATAATTAACGCCGAAATATCCCACTCAAATACAATCCGTCAATCACCTAATCAAATGTGATTCGAATTTAGCCAATAATTCCAAAACATAATTGAACTACCATTTAACGGCCGGATTATAATTTACAATAAAATCCGACGAGCGGATTCTCATGAATCGCTCCCCTAATTACCGTTTTACACATATACGAAGATCCAACGGCCTGATCTTTGCCCATGACCACACAAAGCCTCTGGGACAGTCATATGATCATCATATCAAAATTATAAGTTCATCTGACGGTCCTAATTTCACAGATCATAAATCTAACGATCGAAATCGAAATCTCAAAATCCATAACTAATTCATACGATATCTGAAAAATGTGTATAATACGCTGAAATGATCGTATTGAAACATAGAATCATAAAATGGACAGAAACCAAATTTTAGACCTCCGAAGGCGGCCGGAAAGGGCCGCTGGAGTTAGGGACAGAGCCTCTGCTGACCACCACCAATGGTGTCGGCGCCGAGCTTGTCCCCTTTGTTTCATCATTCTGAGCAACTTTCATAACTAGCACAAGACCAAAAAATGACGGGAAGGGATCGAAAAGTACCAATTACAGTCGGCGGTCGGAAATTATCCAGAAACCGGCGAGCTTGAAAACCGACGTGAAAACTGCAACCTCACGCCTCGATCCCTTCTGGAAACTTGTTCAGAACTTCCTTGCGAACTCAACAAGCCAAAAATCACAAGAAACGATCGTGTATAGCTTGAGATATTTGGATCGAAAGTTGGTTTTTTTAGATCCGCACTGGGTCGATCTATGACGAACGTGAAAATGTTCGACCCAGTTCCGGTCCTTCTTGGTGCTTGTAGAGGAAGTTAAGGCGAGCTCAATGAGCCAAGAATCAAGTGAAAAGGTGATCTGTAGCTCGAGATATCGAGATAGAACCGAAACGAACTTTTTCGGTTCGGGCCGTGCCGCCGCCGCTGCCGGCCGTGTCGCGGCGCAAGGCTGCCTCTGGCATCTGCGCAAGGTCGAGGCGAAACTCCTGGAGGTGGTTGCAGCTCGAGAGGTGGCCGGAAGAGAGGATGGGAGCACGGTTTCTCCGTGCCCTGTTTTGCTTGCGTTCGGCCGAGAGGAAGAAGACGCGAGAGAGAGAGAGAAAGCTACAGTGCTTTCCAAAAACAGAAATGGAGGCCGGACCAAAAAGGAAATTTCCCAAAAAAATTCTAGGGTTTTTTCTATATATACCCGTTTTGGAAAATCTTCTAAATTCAATAACTAATTCAGAAAAAAACGGATCTTTATGTTCCACACGTGTACGGACTCGTATCGACGAGCTCTACAACTTTCATGAAGGAAGTTTCTCCAAATTTTGCACGTAGAAAAAGTCGATTTCTCAAACCGAGCATTTCGAGCTTTTCGTTAAAATAATTGTTTCGAACCTTCGATAATTCAAAAAGTGAAATATTATGGAACAATATTTGTGAAATCGCATAATAATCGTTCAACACAATTACTCGAATTTAAAATGAAAATTGCGGGTATTACACTTACCAAGAACTTGATTCAGCTATTTGTTTATGAATATATTTCAGTTGCTCAATGTATTCAATCAAATGAAATAATTAAAACTGAATCAGAATACTGCAAGTGATTACCAACTGTGAGTCCACTTACACAAAAGTTTGTAAAGGTATGATAGCTAAAAAATACATCTGAATGAAAGATTGCAAATAGATGATACATTGATTTCAAAAGTTACAGTTTGTACATATATATATTGAAGTAATGATTATACAAACTGTTTTAAGTCATTTGTGAGCTGCATTTTTCCAAAAAGTTAAATTACATTAGTTGCAGCTCTGGAAAATGCATTGAATGAAACTCATTCAAATGCATTTGTCATAATTATACAAAGTAGCTTAAGTCATTGGTTAGCTGGATTTGTCCAAAAAATTAAATTACATTAGTTGCAGCTATGGTCATTCAAACACATTCAAAATAGACAAAATGGAGTGAATCAGATTCACTCATGTTTTTCTTTTTCAGGTTGTTGTGTGCTTGTTGATGATGAGGTTGAGGATCGAAGAGTTCTTGTTGCATGCTTTGTCTGCTTATCACTTTACACCAATAGAATGTACAATTAAAATTATTTTGACAGATAATGGGATATGAATACAGAGTATGCAAACAGGTAATTTGTTTTCATGTACGTATGAGCGAAATTATGTTCAAGTAATATTTACCTCTTGGCTTTTTTGTCATATTCTGAAGTGAACAGTGCTGTGCCGGTTCTTTCCACACCTCTCTTTTTGTGAATTGCAAGACGATCTGGTGTTGTGGAACTGGGATCATGTTTTAGTACTGATGCAGAAGGCTGCTGATCCGGTGTTATGAAACTCAGATCATGTTGTAGTACTGATGGAGAAGGCTGTTCAAATGGAAAGATGTTCCAGATCGTCAGTTCATTATTGGGATTGGCCTTAATCTCAAAAAGATAGGTTTCACCAACAGTTTTTTCCATTTCCAGAGTAAGTTATTTTATTAAAACCAAATTCTTAAGTAATTACATCATTTATACATCTCTTCTCCATCTTTTTTAACTATTATTTTCAACTATCCGAGTAATAATCTTTTAAACTGCACAAACTCTTAGGTTTTCCAAATAAGGAGATAAAATAAAACTGCTTCCTCCACCAGCTAGACGACTAACACCAGATGAGCTGAAATTATAACAGCACCCAAGGGCAAACGCGTCAATTCCTGTAAAAAGATCCATATGCCCAGATGACAGCATCTTACACAGCACTCACCCCTGAAATATAACAGAAAAACAGGAACGAAAACGTCTTCTCTACCCCTTGATGAACAGTAGTAACAGTGAACTCACCTTTCAATATATGTATAATTTGTAACTAGCCTTTTGACTGCAAGGAGAGCAACACAGAGAAAACCTATAATACTTCATCTTAGCATCAAAGCAAATCAGGAAAACCCAGATTAAAAAAAAAATTGTTCTCTTGCTAGATAATAAAAATTGAGAGTTGAGAATTAAGAATTACCAAAATTTGATACTCAAAGGCCAACCAGTACATTCTCTGCTCTTGTGTCTCTTTTCTGCAACTGATCTTCTTTTGTCCTCGATCAACCACCCTTTCCCTCTTTAACATAAACTGTTAATGGGTCAATAGCCAACAACCCTCTGTTTTGAGCTGATAGTGGGACTCTTCTTCTCAGACCTATTCAGGGTTGGGCACGGTTCGGGCTCAACTTGATTTTCATCTAGCAAGAAACTGGACTGTTTCAGTTCGAGCTCAAAAACATTTGGGCTTTCAGGCCCAAAAACTAGTATCAATGCCTTTCACATATAAGAAATGATAGTCAGAAATTTCGGATCCAAACAGCTCAGAGTTGGGTTTAAGAGAAAATCCAGCCTTCCCTACAAAACCACACTGTGCGTGATTATGGTGATTTTAAATGATAATTCCACTCGACATCTTTTACAGCCCTTCTCGTTAGCGCATCAGCCACCACAAATCCAATTATTGTTCGTCTTCTTCCTCCTCCTCCTCCTCCTCCTCCTCCTTCTCGTCGTTGGCCTATCCACAAACCACAAACCATTAATTTTATCCAGAGCCACAACATCGTTCATCTTCTCCTCGTTGGCCACAAAGCACATTCTGCAACCGTATGAAAACTCATGATTAGGGATCAGGACCCGTGTCCGCAAAGATTTAGATTTGTTTGGCATCGATTTGTTGAACCCAATTTGTTGTTTTCAGTAGTACGTTATCACCGGATACCGTATTCCATCGGGGAAAAAATCCGTTGAGGCTGTCAACTCTATGTTGGGAAACGTACTGGGAACTATTCCTATCATCCATCTTCAAATTCCTACTGATAAATGCAGATGACATATATTACATGGGTTCTGGAAGGATCTGGGTAGTTAATCACTGCATATCTTGACCAATATTTGTGAGATGGGATGACATAAAACTTCAGATTTCGCAATTTCGCTATTCCACCATAGTTTTCTAAGATATGAAAGCTTCCTCATCGTCTGAAAGTTGAAAGTCTTCATCATCTTCGACCACACCATGCATCCTTCTGATTGATCTTCACGTACACCTCCGTATATATTTGACCAACCACTTCCCTTCACTATGGAAGGATGTGCTCTGTGAAGAGGAAAACCCCCTGCTTTGTTCATTAACTAGAGCTTTCTTTCATCGGCGAGATGAAGATGAAGAGACGGTGACGTCTCATGGCTTCAAGAAAACACTTGGCTATAATGTCCTCATGTGAGAATTGATCAATTGATCCCCACGTTTTTTTACCTTGACGGCCACCAATTAACCCATAACAACAGTCAACTGCGAAATTATCCCTACTTTCAGCCATTCTGTGGCGTAAGGAGAGCCACGTCGAGCTCCTTTATTGTAGCCGCCTCCTTCTATCTAGAATTATTGATAGACACTCATAAGCTAGTTTTCACTGTTTAGTCAGAGCAATCTAGAAAACCTTTCCTGATAAGGAACGTGCGATGGAGATTTGGCCTGCCATGTCATGTCTTTCCAGATCAGACCCACAGGCTAGATTCAATGCCATTATTCATCGGTTCCCGTATATGTATTATTGGAGTGGACATATATTATTGTTCACTGGCTGTCCTTGGACAATACTCAAGGCTCTAAGCTCAGTAGCAGGAGCAACTTTTAATTTATTATGAGCCCAAACAATGGATTCAATAAGCTCTAGTTCCCATGCATATATCCAGTTTGGGATAGTTGGATAGGAGTCGGCACAAACAGAAAAGCTTTCTTCTTCTGCTACTATAATCTTCATCGATCAACAGTACTGTCATGGATTTTGCTTCCCCGGCGGTAGCATTAAGTTTAGCGTTACTTTTAGCTGTCGTTGTGGCCCGAAAATTGCGTGACAAGAACAAGAGATACCATCCTGTCGCCGGAACTTTCGTGCACCAACTTATCAACTTCCCTAGGCTGCACCATTACATGACTGAGCTTGCATGCAAGTACAAAACTTACAGGATGCTCGACTTGTTCAAAGGTACGGTTTACACAGCAGATCCTGCAAATGTGGAATATGTGCTGAAAACAAACTTCACTAATTATGGCAAGGTATGATGTGTACGTAATGTTTAAATATATAGAAGTTAAATATATACGTATGTGCCATTTAAGTTATAGTTCCAACATGCTGCAGGGGTCGTATATATACAGCATTATATCAGATGTTGTGGGCGATGGAATCTTCGCAGTGGATGGGCGAAAATGGCAGCATCAGAGGAAGGTGATGAGTGCTGAATTCTCAACAAAAGTAGTGAGAGACTTCAGCTGTGCAGTTTTCAAAACTAATGCAGTTAAACTTGCTGGCATAATTTATGAAGCTGCAACCAGCAAGCAAGCAATAGAGATCCAAGTATGTTTGCAACGTTTCTGTGTTTCACTAATTAATCACATTGAATTGTTATTATATAAGACATACAGGCCAAATAAGGACTTCAGTGTTACTCAAACAAAAGCCATTGAGGACTTGTATGTGAAACATGCATATATGGAAGGTTCAATTGTTATATTTGTTTTGGTTTTTGATCTTAAGTTGTTATATCTATTTGATATATTATAAATCTTGTTTGTTTTTTGGAAGGATTTGTTTATGAAAGCAACCTTAGACTCAATCATCAAGATTCTACTTGGTATCGAACTAGACAGCATGAGTGGAAAAGATGAAGAAGGCAACCGGTTTTCCCATGCTTTTGAATCGGAGCAAGAAGCTGCCCTGTATCGGTTAATTGATATATTTTGGAAGATCAAACGCCTCTTAAACATCGGTAAGGAAGCAGAGCTAAAGAAAAATCTCAAAGTGGTTGATCAATTTGTGTATAAATTAATCAATAGCAAGATTGAAACTATCCAGAGTCCAGAAGTTAACCTATTGGTGAGTTACCTTCCATGTCATCCTGTTTGTTATTGCTTATAGAGTGAATTAGTTTGGTACTTTATCATTACTAATGTAATGAGGATTAATGGCAGCTGAAGAAAAGAGACTTGGTTTCAAGGCGTTTGGAATTGAATGATACTGATCCAAAGTACCTGAGAGACATAGTCCTCTGTGTTACTGTCGCTGGACAAGACACGACAGCTAGCTCTCTTTCATGGTTTGTTTATATGATGTGCAAGCATCTTCACATACAAGAAAAAATTGCACAGGAAGTTAGAGAAGTAATAAATTTGGAAGATAATTCAAGTGTTGATGAGCTTGCAGCAAGCCTTGATCAAGAAGCCCTTGACAAAATGCAATATCTACATGCAGCTTTAAGTGAAACAATCAGACTCTATCCTTCAGTTCCAATGGTAAGTAAATCTAATATGCATCAATTGATACTTGTAATGTTACAATTCCTCACATTTATGGATTGAATCATGTATTCTACTTCTTAAGAAGTTTGTTTGTGTGATGCTGCCATTTACAGAACATGAGGATGTGCTTTTCTGATGATACCTGGCCAGATGGATTTAGTGTCAATAAGGGGGACATGGTGGTATACCAACCTTATGCAATGGGAAGGATGAAATCTCTATGGGGAGATGATGCAGAAGAGTTTCGACCAGAGAGATGGCTCGATGAAAATGGTCTTTTCCAGGACGAAAGCCCTTACAAATTCATAGCCTTCAGTGTAAGAAAAGATATTGAAATCACTCATTCACTCACTAGTCACTTCTAGCTGTTGCACATCTTGTTAAAACATAAAGGAAAAGAAGCTACTTAATGTGATTTATGATGAGATTCTGTGATTACATGCAGGCTGGTCCAAGAATTTGTCTTGGAAAGGAACACGCATATACGCAGATGAAGATATTTTCTGCTGTGCTTTTATGCAGCTATATATTCAAGCTAGCTGATGAGAAAAAAATTGCCAATTACAAGACCATGGTCACCCTACCAATTGATGGAGGTCTCTATGTGCATGCCTCCCCAAGATTATGGCATGCGAGACCTTAAATTCCACGTTTCATAGCTACTTCAGTGCATCACTTGTCTTTCTAAATACGTAAACTGCTTTGCCTAGTAGTGTAATCATAAAAGTTTGCCTGATAAATGATTGCAACAATAGAAAAGTATTATTTGAGGAAAGACCTTTAGTGATATGGTTAATAATTTCACCAATTAACCATCTGGAGTGCGGTTAATTGGCATAACAGACCCCATAAGAAGGAGTGTAGATCCTTTTCTCTCAGCGTCAGGCGGAGTTTTCACCTTTCACTATGCGATATGAGAAACTTGGTGGTCACCTTTTTTGTGGCAAACCGTGCTAAATTTTGTCTCATAGGTAGTACATCAAACAAGATATTTCAAACATTAAAACAGCAGAAGATGGGCAAAGAGAAAGATCCCCATGAAAATGCTCTTTTTATTGTCTATGGCCTGAGAACAGAATACAAGGCATTTCAAACAGATCGGCAGAGAATGGGCACCAAAAAGTGCAGAAATATAAGTTTAAAGATAAAAGAGTTAACAACTTAACATAGTGCTGCTTTTGTTGTTTTTGTTTATTCCTAACTTTACATATCAAAGTAGCTACCCACTTGGATGCCAATAGGGATCAAAATGCAGACCAATGGAAGAAATCAAAGGCACCCCTTTCGAGTCTTTAATTCTAATTCTGACAATTTGGCCATAGACTACTCCCCCTTCAAGTCTGTGAAGCCTCTTGTACCCCACTGTGGTTCCTTTTGCAACCCTCTTACCATCCACATAAATTTCATGCCTTTTGATTCTCTGGCCAAGCCCGATTGCCTCTTGAATCCTAATCACATTGAACCTCAATCCCTTATCTTTATCTCTGCCTCTAAATTCAATCCAATGCTCCTCTTTATCACCATCCTTTGGAGCCCAATATGTCCACAAATGGTCACTGTCTAGCACATTTTCAGGTCCAAAACCTCCTCCTTTGCCTCCTCTTTGGCTACTCACTTTGATGAAGCATTTCGCAGCTAAATTGCTAGAAAATATTGTGTCAATTGCACCTCTCAATTCTCTGAGTCTTTGCACATCTGCTTCGGGTATAAGTCCAGTAGAATTAGGAGGCACATTGAGTAACAGCACACAATTTCTTCCTACCGAGTTGTAGTAAATTTCGAGTAGCTTGCTTAGCTTCTTAGGTGACTCTGATTTGTGCCAAAACCATCCATTTCTTATCGAAACGTCACATTCTGGCGGCAACCAGTCTGTTCCTTGTGGATCACCAGTGTTGAGATAACTGCTTTCATTTGGAGTAAATCGAATTAGGTGGTGATTTAGAAATATCATTTTCTGCTTTAATTAGCATCAATCAGTGACCATCCTCTTTACACAATACACATCAAGCCAACGGATCTCCAGCTATCAATTACTAGTTGGCAACTAAAGAACGCTTTGCTTTACAAAGTGCCTCGTATGATAGTTATTAAACAAAACAAAAAAGGAAACACTTATAATGTGATAAACCAATAGAACTAGAAACCTAACAAATTGAGTGAATGAGTGGTTTGAGTATGTGTTACTTACCCTTCAATGCTTGCATTCCCTATTGATAATGAACTCCGATTAATGGTGGACCAGCTTGTGCTTCCGGCGAAGCCTTGCTCATCGCCGACCCATCTAACATCCGGACCAGCATCTGAGAATATGTTAATGGAGCTCTGTAACTCCCTCACCATGGAGAACCAGTCTGAAAAGTAATAGGACATGTTTGGTGCATTCGGACCCTTGTTTCCATCGAACCAAATTTCTCTTACACTCCCATACCTAACAAGAAAACAAAATTCAATAAAAATCTCTACTTCAAAAAAACAAGTAAACAAACTTCAAACCCCGGTGATCGTAAGCAACAATGTTGCTCATTTTATTCCAAAGTACATCCTGATCAATAAGGATAATTTCTTTGCAAATGTTATGATCTACCTGGTGAGAAGTTCTTGCAATTGGGCCAAGTAGTACTGATTGTATGCTACCTCCTGACCGTATCTTCGGTCATGCCTATCCCACGGCGACAGATAAAGCCCGACGTCAATGCCGTCCTGTGTCTTGGCGGCGGTGACCAGCTCTTGAACAACATCACCATGGCCACTTTTCCAGGGACTACTCTCCACGGAGTGGTCAGTGTACTTTGAAGGCCACAAGCAAAACCCATCATGGTGCTTTGCAGTGAGTATCACTAGTGATATGCCTGCATCCGAAGCTGTTTTGACCCACTGGTTGGCGTCAAGCCTGGCCGGGTTGAAAATGGCCGGGCTTTCGTGGCCGGTTCCCCATTCGGAGTCAGTGAAGGTGTTCACACCGAAATGGAGGAACATTATGAGCTCCCTCTGCTGCCATTTGAGCTGGGAATATGTCGGAAGTGGTAGAATGGGTAATGGTGGTGTTGGGACTTGCTCAAGCCTTGAGACGGTGAATGTACAAAGTTGGAGGAATGTGAATATGCACAGAGAGCGCCACTGTTTAGCCATGATGCCCTTTTGTTTTCTTTGCTATAATGCTATTTATTATGGCACAAATAATTATATATAGGACTATAGGACTATGGAATTAGTGTCATGCTTAGACAGGGACCATTCGAACCTAATCTTTTGCTAACTCTACCCACCCCGTGAAATTTGGTGCCGTGTTTAAGCCCATTAATCCTATCAGATTTGGTGAAACAGGGAAGCTGATTGTGATTAAAATCAGTGAGATATCATGAAATTACTTTAGGGATTCTTTGGTAGCTAGAGACCAAAGATAAAAGAAGATGAACATGGATTATTCTGTGGGTAGAGAGGGAGATGATGAACATTTTGAAATGTGAATGGGGACCAAAGCATAATGTAAAAGCTATGTTCTCCAAATGGAGAAGGCAAAACTGATATGACACCAAGCAAGCTTTTGGGCACTGAATGTTTTGTTTGGTTCTCTCTGTTTATTCATACAAGTCCTGTTGTTCTTCATTATGCAATCATTCACGGGGTGCTTTGCTTTTGCATCTGGTCTGTGACCATTGGGTGGCTCAATCGTCTGAGCTCAACTTTTCCTAAAAGGACGGTTTGCGATCTATATGGTGAAGACTAATTAGTGTAGATTAAATATCAAAAAAGAAATGCTAACAATCTTTCCCTCTAACTTTTTTATTTCTACCTTTCTCATTTATTTCATGTCATGTGTATTCCACTATCTAAAAAATTCAAATAATTAATACAATTAAATGACAAGTTTTCACTTCCCCTCTTTACCCTTATTTAATTTCACATGCATGTAATTAAGTAATTAATTTTAGCTTTTCAACTTTTTTTTTCTTTTGTGAATCCTTTTTATTTAATTTAAATTCTCTTGTAGGCTTACATTCGTAAATGCGTACATATTGCAAATATGTACATATATAATTAAAAACATACTTCAAATTTTTTCCCAAAAAGAAAAAAGACAAAATTGAAACAAAAAAAATAGCCAAACGTTTGCTTTACTTATATACATATATCAAAGAGAATGTTAAAAAAAAAAATTGATGCTGTCATGTCAATGAGCTTTATCATCTTATTTTTTGTTTTTTTCTTTTCTTTTTGGCTTTTGTGGGTTTTATATTAAAAAAAAGATTTTAAAAAAGTCTCAGTATTATGGAAAATATAAATAAAAGAAAATTTTTCGTTGAAGAATTTAGGAAATATAAGAAATGAAAAAAATGTTAGAAAAACAAAAGAGTCAAGAGCTTTTTATTTTTGTTTTTTTATTATTCATATTAATAGAGAACATTTAATAGGTCAAACATAAATAAGGATAAAACATAGAATCAAATTAGTTGGTTTTTCAAGGTAGTAAATACATAGATTGTAATCATAAATTGATCCATATGGCATGCAATGAATGAGAAAGATAGAAAGGAAACTATTGGAGGGAATGCTAGGAACTTTTCCTCCATGAAGAAATATCATGATTCATAAAGGCCCTGTATGATTTTATATATGGATAAGTTGTTAAGAGTTGAGACACACTTTGCGACCCTTAAGTATACTGATATATCAAGTGTTACAGATTGTATAATGTTTGTTTATAGTTTCAATTTCATCAATTACAGACAGTAACTAACGGTTAAATTTTGGTTTTGTTGGTTTATTTTAAGAACTATCTCATAATCATATTGCTAACGTTGGTTCGATCCGATTTTACCAACTGACCTGGCCACTTCGATTCAATAAAATTTGTTGATTTTTTGATTTCCACAATCCATTAATTATTTATTGGTAAGGTCTAATTCGATCCCGGATCCCGTCCTTTTACTGGGTTTGCTTAATATAGTTTTTCTATACCCATTACAATAACGACCATGAGGTCCATGACGGTCTACAAGACTACAAATTAATCGATCATAGTGCTGGTATGAATGTATAGTATACGATATTGTTGCATACTTGGATGCAATCAAGATTTGAAAATTGTGTTGGGTATTGGTTTTTTTTTTTATTAAAAAGAAGTAACATATTATAACGAAAATACAAAACCACGCGGAACACCTCTTTCCAGCTGATGTTGAGTATTGGTTGGTTGGGTTTCATTTGTTAGAAAGCATTTAGAAGGTAAAACAATATTTGACCATTCGATCATATGTGGAACTCAATTAGCATTTTCTTGACTACTTTAAATTAATAAAATTTGATCTTTTGAACTTTTAGATGTGACTCGGAAATTCATCTTTGTTACGTGACTTATTGATGCGGGAGCATATAGGGGTCAATTAAGTGGCTTTAATATCAGCCAAAATTAAGGCAACAATAAACATGGCAGCAAATTATTGTTGATTTATTTGTAATTGCATAAATTTAGCACTATTTTTATTATTAATTGGATAGAATTTATATTCATTTTGTAACTTTTCATTTATTACTTTTCCTTATTTTGATTCAACTCTTATGCTATTTAAGCAAGAGTTTGTCATATTTGTCAGGGAGCTTTTTGACGTTATAACGAAAATATAGCCGCTTTTACAGCAGCCTATAATGAGTTGTGTTCTTCTTATTTCTGGTGACGTGTGCTATTACTTCTAGGCCTATATTTTAGGACCCGTTTCCCATCACCTATGATGAACTCTATAAATTAAGGCTAAATGTTGGGTTCCTTCTAGGACATAATAACCCGAAGTTTTAAAATTTAAAGTTAAAGCTTTTAATATGTGTGGGTCACTAAGACTAAATGAATTGGACTATTGAAAAACTTGATTCAATTATTCTAAGAGCGTTATCACTAAAATGAATGAATCGTGCTTCTTGTAAACAAAGAAGGACAAAGGTATTAAAGTCTCTACTTGATAAACGCTTTACGCGTATTTTGTAGTAATCCTATGTGAAGGAAACTGTGCCATCTTTTTTATGTCTTTTGATAGACTCTGGACTAAATAATTAACAAGTTTCATATTGCTTACTGTTGTAGTATAAATGTATTATAGTATAATGGTTATATCATCTACTGGGTACTTCAGTGTATAAACACAATACTTGAGTGTTAGATATATGTATGAAGACTTGTGTGGCATAAAGCTTATAGAGAGGCAACAAGCATGACAATTATCATCATTGAAACAACCATGTGGAATTGCAGCTATGATGATCATAGTCATCAAATTGAATTTCTCCTGGAGCATTCACACCATCTTGTATTCCTATATAAACCCTAATTTGAGAGAAGAATAAACACATTACTCTCCACTCTTTACATTTAAATATTCTCTCTCTCTCTGTTATTTTACGTTTATACTTAAATACGTTCTCAATACGGTATTGCTCTAAGATTCGAATCAAAAATTGACAAGAGAAGAGGAAGTTCATCATCCAATCGAAATCATTTTTCCAACCCTACAAAAAACCTTTAAACCCTACCACATATCAAAGCCCTTGATCCCAGAAGCCCAGAACCGGCCTTAGAACCGCCAGAACCAGTCGGAAACCGCCTGAACCGGCCATCGAAAAAACTGAACCGCTGCCGAGTCCTGCCGAAGACCTGTCGAGCAGCTACCAAGACACCTGCTGATAGCCTGTCGAGTAGCTACCAACAGATCTGCTGGGCAATTTTCCGGTGATTTTTCGGGCTCTTTTTCTCGACTTTTCCGGTCACCTCCGACAACTTTTTTAGGGTCAAATTTTCTGCAACACTATTTCGAGGTATTTTTTACTAAAAGTTCCCGTTTTGAGTTTTTACTCCTTTTTTCTCTTTTCTTTTTTCTCGGGAACTTGCAATTAAAAATGAAATTATAGAAATTCACGCTAAACGAACTAATAATGTTCGTAACAATGAACTAAGAGTGTTCATAATATTCAAACTAAGAGCGTCCGCAAGCATCAGTTTATGACCATATTAAACATCATTGTTTCGGTCTAATCTAAATATTCTTGGAAATTGATTTTTTGGTAGCATAGCTCAGAAATCTTATTATTTTAGCTTTCGTGGAAGTTTAAACTCCGAAACTAATATATCTTCTCTTCTTATCTTCAGGATGTCAAATGAACCTAGACTCGACTTTCAAATGCTTGACTCAACAGGCTCGGAATACCATATCTGGATAACCGACGTTGAGAACCATCTCACTTCAAGAGGGATATTGCCCATAATTCAGGCACCTAACGCGGGTCTTGTGTTCTAACGAACACCCACAAAGCATGCACAAGCACTTATCTTGATGCGACGCCACATGGACAAAGCAATTAAATTAGAGTACATGTCAATCAAAGATGCAAGAGACTTATGGGTAGCACTAGAAGGGCGCTTTGGCAATATCCAAGATACCCTCCTCCCGGACTTGGAGATCTACAAAAGAAACCCTTATTGCTACTTCCTGAAATCGTGCAGAGATTATTACTCTACATGAAGCTGTGCGTGAATGCATATGGCTAAGGTATGTAAATGGACACATTCGAGGAACTTGGGGTTTAAAGTCTATCACAAATGAACCTACATGCATTTACGAAGATAATGCAACTTGTATTGAGCAAAAGAAATTAGGTTTCATCAAGGGCGATAATACCAAACATATATCGCCTAAATTCTTCTAGAGTCAGCAACAACAAACACTTCTAAATATTGAAGTAAATCAAATCTGATCAGAGGATAATGTAGCGGACTTATTTATTAAGTCATTACCAAAATCCTCTTTCAAGAAACATGTGAAGAGTATCGGATTGAGAAAGTTATCCGAACTCCCATGATCTTCAGGGGGAGTATCCAGAAACATACTCCACACTCAACACGCGTTGTGTTCTTTTTCTCCTTCGACTAAGGTTGTTTTTTCCCACAGGGTTTTATTACTTGGTAAGGTTTTTAACGAGGCAACTTAGAAGCGCACGGTCTAAGCAACACTATTAACATGAAATATCGAAGGGGGAGTGTTATAGTATAAATGTATTATAGTATAATAACTATATCATCTAATAGGTACTTGAGGGTATAAACACAGTACTTGAGTGTATAGATATATGTATGAAGACTTGTGTGGCATAAAGCTTATAGGGAGGCAACAAGCATGACAATTATCATAATTGAAACAACCATGTGGAGTTGTAGCTATGATGATCATAGTCATCAAATTGAACTTCTCCTAGAGCATTCACACCAACTTGTATTCCTATATAATCCTTCATTTGAGAGAAAAATAAACACATTACTCTTAACTCTTTGCATCTAAATACTCTCTCTTGTTGTAGTATAAATGTATAAATACTGTGTATGTCTATATCATATAAAAAAATACGTAAAGTATTTAGATAGGTACTTGAGTGTATAATCATAGGTACTTGAGTGTATGAAGACTTATGTAACATGCTTTGCCAAAGGGCAACAAGCATGACAGAAAATCATCATCAAGATGGTTATCATTTTGGTTTTCTCTTTGAGCTTTCACACTTCAAATGTATTCCTATAAATACCCCTTTGTATGAGATGAATAAACACACTTGAAATATCCATTCTCTCTGAAATATTACTCTTTCAATCTGTTTGTCAATTCCTCTTGTTCTTAAACACGTTATCAGCACGAAGTTGCTCTAGAATTTGAATCGAAAATTGACGAAAGAAGAGTTCATCATCGATCAAAGTCATTTTTCCAAACCTACAAAAAATCCTCAAACCCTAGCTCATATCAAAGCCCTTGATTCCAGAAGCCCGGAACCGGTCTCAGAATCTCCTGAACCGGCCGCCGGAAGCAGAAAACCCGAACCGGACCGCTGCCGGGGTGCTGCCGAGGATCTGCGGGGTGTTGCCGAGGTGCTACCTAGAGCTGCGCAGCAGCTGCCGAGTTGCTGCAGAGCAGCTGCCGAGACGCTGCGCAGCACTTGCCGAGGCCCCTGCGCAGCAGCTGTCGAGCCATCTGCCGATTAGCTGCGCAGCAGCTGCCGAGCAGCTGCCGACACATCTGTCGACAGATTTGCGGGACGACTTTTCGACAACTTTTCGGCCACTTTTTCGACACTTTTCCGGCGACTTTTCGGACGATTTTTCTTGACTTTTTCCAACGATCCTTCCGATCACCTCTGATAATTTTTCCGGTCAAAATTTCCGGCAACACTATTTCAAGGTATTCTTTACTAAAAGTTCCCGTTTTTGAGTTTTTATTTATTTTCTGTCCTTTTTCCTTTTTCTCGGGAACTTACAATCAAAAGCGGAATTATAGAAATTCACGCCAAACGAACTAAAAGCATTCGTAATCAATGAACTAAGAGTGTTAACAATGATTCTTGGAAATTGATTTCTTGGTAGCATAGCTCGGAAATCTTATTATTTTTCGTGGAAGTTTTTGTCACGCCCCGAATTTTACAATAAAAATTCAAAATCCGAGACATGAAAATACTACAATCTCAAAAAAAATCATCCTGAAAATTTCTTTTCATAACATCCTCACCACACGAAATAAAATCAAACCGAATTTAGTCTCGGTTAATTATTACAACACAAATCCAAAATGAAGGTAAAGCTCTAAAGGAGCATACACACCTCACAACTAAATGAAATAACAAAAACTGCTGTAACACCTAAGCAACTCGGTCACCTTCCTGATTATCCTGACCTGCAGGAATATCCGCTACACCATTGAATAGTGTACCGGGATTGCAACAACACAAAACCCGGTAAGCTTATGAAAGCTTGTATGAGTAAAAGAAGGAACTGTTACTTAATTTAATCTCATTTATTCCCACACACAGCAACACCCAATAATTTCCTTATATGCAAGTACTAACAATCTCAATCAACACCAATTCAATATACCAAGACAATCCAACTCACAACTTCCTTCACAACTCTCATCATCGTATTTATAAAAATACGGTACTTGACAGACTAGAGCTCTAACTGAATCGTAGCCCGTCACCTGGCCTAGGTTATGGCATCCGACATATTTATCATTATCGTATTTCATCAACATGTATACCTATATACATATTTAGAACGTCCAATAATTCCACATACTCAACCAATAGTATCCCATCATCCACCCAGGATTAGAGCGTCCGATTACCCCACACCGGTCACTACATCGACCCTAAACCCATAAACGAGCACAACATATAAAATCACATACTGAAATCAACCCAACCAAGATACACCATATTATTATGAAATTAACAATTGAAATATAATCATTTCATCAATTCAGTCAATCATATCTTCACTCAACAATATATATTTTCCACGTAAATATATATACACGTAATCATCCACTCAGGAATGACCACTAATACCATCTATAGTTCACACAAGAAAATCATGAAATTCATTTGTATAATTAAAAATTCATTTTACTTACCTATGGACCGTGGTGATTCAAGTCCATGAAATTTTAAAACAAATATTTAATCCGTAAATATTTTTCACACAATTACTAAAAATAAATAAATTTAAACGTTCGGTTCGTAATATGAACCATGTGAGATTTACTCACCTCGAAATTCCCGCTGCGTCTTCAATATAATTATAATTATAATTAACGCCGAAATAGCCCACTCAAATAAAATCTGTCAATCACCTAACCAAATATGATTCGAATTTAGCCAACAATTTCAACACATAAATTAACTACCATTTAACGGCCGGATTCTAATTTACATTAAAATCCGACGAGCGGTTTCTCACGAATCGCTCCCCTAATTACCGTTTTGCACATATACGAAGATCCAACGGTCGGATCTTCGCCCATGACCACACAAAGCCTCTGGGACAGTCATATGATCATCATAACAAATTTACAAGTTCATCCAACGGTCATAATTTCACAGATGAAAAATCTAACGATCGAAATCGATTGAAATCTCAAAATTCATAATTAATTCATACGATATCCGAAAAATGCGTATAATACGCCGAAATGATCGTATCGAAACATAGAATCATAAAATGGATAGAAACCATATTTTAGACCTCCAGAGGTGGTCAGAAAAGGCCGCCGGAGTTAGGGACAGAGCCACCACCGACCACAACCAATGGTGTCGGGGCTGAGCTTGTCCCCTTCGTTTCATCATTCTGAGCAACTTTCATAACTAGCACAAGACCTAAAAATGACGGGAATGGATCGAAAAGTACCTATTTACAGTCGGTGGCCTGAAAAAGTCCAGAAACCGGCGAGCTTGAAAACCGACGTGAAAACTGCAACCTCAGGCCCCGATCCCTTATGGAAACTTGTTCAGAACTTCCTTGCGAACTCAACAAGCCAAGAATCACAAAAAACGATCGTGTATAGCTCGAGATATCTTGATCGAAAGTTTCGGTGTTTCGATCCGTTCGGGTCGAGCTCCGACGAACGTGAAAACGTTCGACCCAGTTCCGGTCCTTCTTGGTGCTTGTAAAGGAAGTTGAGGCGAGCTCAATGAGCCAAGAATCAAGTGAAATGGTGGTGTGTAGCTCGAGATATCAAGCTCGAACCGAAAATGGTGGTTTTCTGTTCGGGCCTTGCCGCCGCCGCTACAGACCGCGCCGCCTTGTAAAACTGCCTCTGGGAGCTAGAGCAGCTCGAGATGAACGCCTGGGACTTAGTTTGATGTCGAAAGGTGGTCTGTGGAGGGAGAACAATTAAGGAGAACTTTGTTCTCTTTTTCGGTCGATTTTCGTAGAGGTACTGAGGTTGGGGATGATGAACAGTGTTTTATGGAAATGTAAGGAGGTCGGTCCAAATGGTAGGTTTTCTGAAAAATTAGCTAGGGTTTTTTCCTATTTATACAAGTTTCGAAAAAATTTCTTAAATCGATAACTAATTCAGAAAAAATCCGATCTTCGAGTTCCGCATGTGTACGGACTCGTATCGACGAGCTCTACAACTTTCATGAAGGAAGTTTCTCCAAATTTTGTACGTAGAAAAAGTCGATTACTCAAATCGAGCATTTCGAGCTTTTCGTTAAAAATAATGGTTTCAAAACTTCGATAATTGTAAAAATGAATTATTATCGAACATTAATCGTGAAATCGCATAATAATCGTTCAACACAATTACTCGAATTTAAAATGATAATTGAGGGTATTATAGTTTTAACTCCGAAACTAATATTTTCTACTTATCTTCAAGGATGTCGAATGAACCTAGACTCGATTTTCAAATCCTTGACTCAACAGGTTCGGATTATCATAGCTGGAAAACTGACGTTGAGAACCATGTCACATCGAAGGGGATATTGCCCATCACCATGCACCAGACCCGGCCCTTGTGTTCCCTCGAACACCCAAGAGGCATGCACAAGCAATCATCTTGATGTGACGTCTTATGGACAAAGCACTCAGACTAGAGTACATGTCCATCAAAGATGCAAAGGATTTATGGGAGGCGCTACAAGATCGCTTTAACAATATCCAAGATTCTCTCCTCCCTGACTTGAAGGTTCAGTGGAACGATGTACGCTTCTCAGACTTCAAGTCTATTGCTGAGTATAATTCAGAAGCTCTTCGTCTCAAATCCATGTTGAGGTTCTGTCAAAAACCCCTCACAGAAGAAGAGCTAATTGAGAAAACTCTCTCCACCTTCCCCGTTGCAGCAATCTTGCTATCAAAGCAGTATCGCATTGAAGTAAATACTAGACGAATTACGAGGTTCAATGAGCTCATAAATATTTTGTCGGTAGCCGAAAAGCACGACAATATTCTCGTAAAGAATTATAATTCAAGACCCATTGGAACCAAGAGCGTCCGTGAGGCAAATTATAATGCACCCAAGAGAGGGTACAAGGAGCGGTACCTCAGCAATAGGGGACATGTGTACCCTAATAATAGGGGACATGAAGGACAAATATGTCCATATAACGGCCCCAATAAAGAAGGAAACCGCAACTTTAGAGTGGGCACACGTGATAGGCAACTCCACACGTGGAAGAGGGAGATATGGCAACACCGGCCGTGGAAATAGCACCATGAGCCGTGGAGGTCGCACCATGTGCCGTGGTAGTAGCAGCAACCCTCCTAGGGAATATCCACAACGTGCACAACCTGCACCTCAAATGAAGGGAGGGAACCACAATGACATGTGTCATAGATGTGGATTAATCGAGCATTGGTTTAAATAATGCCATGCAAGTACTCAATTAGCTGCACGCTACAAGGAGTACAGGGAAGCAAGAGAGCAAGAAGCTAACCTTGCCGAAGATGAAAATAGTGAAGATGTCAATCTCACCGTTGAGGACTTCAAAGCTGTAGATGAAGAGCACGAGGATGCCACAGACTTTGATTAAAATAATCCTCTTTCTATTTTCCAAGAATGGCAAATGTGCCTTAGTCAATAAATAACAATTGTATTAAACTCCTTCTTATGTGGCGTACCCAATGAAGTATGATGTCTAGGAAAGCAATTGAGATCGGGGTATTTAAGCGAGTCTCGCTCCACCAACATCTCTCTACTTTCCTGGTCATATTTCATTGGAATTACCAAACGGAATGAGTGATAACAATTTGTCTAAAGTTTGATATTTGGAATAGACTTATGAATAACTTTGATGTAATCATTGGCTATTTTCCCTATTAATAAAGTACCGCATTCAATCTCATGGACATGTGTTAATATTCCGAACTTTATCCCTTTCAGTATGTTTTCCAGAGAATTGGAATGCCTTCTTGATAGTGGCACCACACATACTATATTGCGACATATGCAATTATTTTTATGGATGACACCTAGTCGATCCCCAGTAACTACGATGGCAGGACCATCACAATTGATTCATGGTCGAGGACCAGCTCAATTTTTGTTACCAAATGACACAAATGTTAATGTCGCCGAAGCTCTATATGCTTCAAGGGCCGGAAGGACCCTATTAAGCTTTAAAGACATAAGAGCCAATGATTTTCATGTGGAAACACATTGTGAGAATAGACAAGAGTTCCTTTGCATCACCTCTAAAAACTACGGAAATACACGAGTTTTAGAGAAACTTATGTGTCGCTCTAGTGGATTGTATGCAACCACTATTAGAGTCATTGAATCCAACCATGTCATGAATAACAATTTATGGGATCCTGACACATACAAACTTTGGCACGACCGTTTGGGACATCCAGGTCGTGACATGATGCTCCGTATATTAAAAACTTCACATAGACATCCATTCTTCAAAACGAAAAGAAGTACCAACCAAACATTGGTCCAAAGAGTTACTTCTAAAGCATATCATTCGTTTTGCAAAGCTTGCTCTTTAGCAAAGGTAGGATCAAGATCATCCTATGCAAAGGACACTAAAGAAAATATACCATTCTTACAAAGAATACAAGGTGATATTTGTGGACCTATCCAACCAACTTGCGGACCATTTAGATATTTTATGGTGTTGGTTGATGCATCGACACGTTGGTCACATGTCGTGCTCTTATCCACAAGAAATGCTGCATTTGCTAAACTCTTAGCACAAATTATTAAGTTAAGGGCTCACCACCCTGATCATCCTAATAAGTCAATTCGTCTTGACAATGCTGGAGAATTTACATCAAGAACCTTTGATAATTATTGTATGTCCATTGGGATTGAGGTCGAACACCATGTCCCTCATGTACACACCCAAAATGGACTCGCAGAAGCTACCATTAAAAGACTTCAAATGGTTTCCAGGGCATTGGTTATGCACACCAATCTCCCTATTTCTGCTTGGGGCTATGTAATATTACATGCAGCTGTGCTTATTCGTCTGAGACCCACTGCCACCCAACCCTTTTCTGCGTCCCAAATGGTGACTGGGTATGAGCCTAATGTCTCACACTTACGCATATTTGGGTGTGCAGTCTATGTGCCAATTGCGCCGCCACAGCGCACCAAAATGGGTCCTCAAAGACGCTTAGGCCTTTATGTTGGATATGATACTCCAAGCATTATCCGCTACATAGAACCCTTGACAGGTGATCTATTTACCGCTAGATTTACGGATTGTCACTTTGATGAGACAGTCTTCCCTTCATTAGGGGGAGACAAGAACATTAATGTTCAACAGAAAAGACAGGAATTATCGTGGTCTGTCCCCACTTTGTCTTATCTTGATCCCCGAACCACACAGTTTGAAATAGAAGTGCAGAGGATTCTCGATCTTCAGAACGTAGCAGAATCAATGCCTGATGCATTTTCTGATATTGCTAAAGTGACAAGATCACACATACCTGCTGCAAACGAACCTACAAGGATTGATGTCCCTAAAACTAAAGGACATGACATCCCCTCTATGGGTGATGCGGTGGCTAGACCCATCGCTCTTGCCAGAAAGCGCGGGAGACCTATAGGTTCGATGGATTCTCGCCCAAGAAAGAAAGCGAGCTTGACACAAAATAATCAATTAATCATCGATACAAATAATCCATTTCATGAAAAAAATTCGGATTATGGTTATGTCCAAGAGACATCATTGGAGGACGCTCCAATGGTAGAACCAATTCCAGAAAATAGAGAGATCTCCATGAATTACACGAGTATACATGTAATTATGGACAGAAATTCTATGGCTATTGATGATGCATTTGCATATCATATTGCAAAAGGAATTATACAATACGATGATATCGAACCTCGCTCCGTTGAAGAATGTCAACGAAGAGCAGATTGGTCCAAATGGAAAAATGCGATCCAGACTGAATTGGATTCACTAACAAAGAGACAGGTATTTGGGTCTATAATGCTGACACCACCAAATATAAAACCCGTTGGTCATAAATGGGTCTTTGTTAGAAAGCGTAATGAGAAAAATGAGGTTATTAGATACAAAGCCCGCCTTGTGGCGCAAGGTTTCTCACAACGCCCTGGAATCGACTACGAGGAGACATATTCTCCCGTAATGGACGTTATAACGTTCAGCTACCTTGTCAGTTTGATAGTTTCCGAAAAACTTGACATGCAGCTCATGGATGTGGTTACAGCATATCTCTATGGGGATCTAGATTCAGAGATATATATGAAGATTCCAGATAGACTTCAATTACCCAAATCAAGTGGCTCTAAACCATGGAGCGCGTTTTCAATAAAATTAAGACGCTCACTATATGGATTGAAACAATCCGGATGGATGTGGTATAACCGTCTAAGTGACTACTTGATTGGGAAGGGATATGTTAACAATGAAATATGCTCTTCGTGTTCATTAAGAGGACAAGATCCGGATTTGCAATTGTAGCAGTTTATGTCGATGAGATGAACCTAATTGGAACTCTAGATGAGTTAAAAGAAACTGCTACATATTTGAAATCTGAATTTGAGATGAAAGATCTCGGGAAAACATGGTTTTGTCTCGCAATAGAACTCGAGCACCGTAATGATGGGATTATGATCCATCAGTCAGCATATACTCAAAAGTTACTAAGGCGCTTTAATAAAGATAAAGCAAAGCCTGTGAGTACTCTCATGATCAACCGTAGTCTTGAGCCCATGAAAGATCCGTTTCGTCCAAGGGATGAGGACGAATATTTATTAGAAGCTGAAATACCATACCTAAGTGCGATAGGCGCATTATTGTATTTAGCTCAATGCACAAGACCGGATATCTCATTTGTAGTAAACTTGTTAGCTCGACATAGTTCTGCGCCAACACGCCGCCATTAGATTGGTATAAAGACAATCCTTCGATACCTAAAAGGTACGATCGATATGGGCTTGTTCTATCCCTACAGAGAGAAAACAAATGTGAATACCGGCAACACTATCCACAGTGACCGACGTTCTCCTCCTACTCTCCATCAAAATGATAATGATGTTCTGACGGGCTTTGCTGATGCAGGGTATCTCTATGACCCTCACAAAGGTCTCTCCCAAACAAGTTATGTCTTTACCATGGGAAGCACCTCGATATCTTGGAGATCTACAAAACAGACTCTTGTTGCTACTTCCTCAAATCATGCAGAGATTATTGCACTACATGAAGCCGTGCGTGAGTGCATATGGCTAAGGTCTATAAATGGACACATTCGAGGAACTTGTGGTTTGAAATTTATCACAAATGAACCTACATGCATTTACGAGGATAATGCAGCTTGTATTGAGCAAATGAAATTAGGTTTCATCAAAGGCGACAATACCAAGCATATATCGCCAAAATTCTTCTACAATCAGCAACAACAAACACTTCTAAATATTGAAGTAAATCAAATCCGATCAGAAGATAATGTAGCTGACTTATTTACTAAGTCACTACTAAAATCCCCTTTCGAGAAACATGTAAGGAGCATCGGATTGAGGAAGATATCCGAACTCCCACGATCTTCAAGAGGAGTCTAAATCAGGGGAAGTATCCAGAAACATACTTCACACTCAACGAGCGTTGTGCTCTTTTTCCCTTTTCGACCAAGGTTGTTTTTCCCACAGGGTTTTATTACTTGGCAAGGTTTTTAAGAAGCAACTTCGATGCACACCACCAACACAATACTATTGAACATGAAATATCCAAGGGGGAGTGTTGTAGTATAAATGTATAAATACTGTGTATGTCTATATCATGTAACAAAATACGTAAAGTATTTAGATAGGTACTTGAGTGTATAATCATAGGTACTTGAGTGTATGAAGACTTATGTAACATGCTTTGCCAAAGGGCAACAAGCATGACAGAAAATCATCATCAAGATGGTTATCATTTTGGTTTTCTCTTTGAGCTTTCACACTTCAAATGTATTCTTATAAATACCCCTTTGTATGAGATGAATAAACACACTTGAAATCTCCATTCTCTCTGAAATATTACTCTCTCTTTCTGTTTGTCAATTCCTCTTGTTCTTAAACATCTCTCTCTATGTTATTTTACGTTTATACTTAAACACTTACTATGAGCATAAACTTGCTTGCCAATTTTTCCTTCTTCTTTTTTTTTTTGGTTTTTTGTATATTTCATTACTAGGATATTCCCATCATTAAAATCAATATTGCAATTTGACTGACATTGAAATTGTTTTTTACTAACTATGTCTGGATTCTATTAAGAACTAGAACTAGAACTAGAAATGACTGAAGGGGACTTAAATAGTCTACTTATCTAAACAAGTTTTTAGGAAACTGGTCAAAAGTGTTTTAGAAGAGTCTGTGTTTAAGTCTAAACTTAGAGCCTACCTTTGAAACTTAAGGCTTCTTCAATCACCACTCATGCCTCACTCGAGACTTAATGTTAGACCTGGACCTACTGAAACGGTAAAAATAAACAAACTTGAACCGAAAGACTAGAGAAAGAAGACATGATAGTCTTATGACTCTAATCTTTGATTTTCACACGCTACTTGTTCCAAGTCTATTTGATACCCTTTGTGTTTTTCTCTCTTGTCTCTTCCTTTTTTTATTTTTTGTTACACCCCACTAAGATTTTGCTTGTAATGCCAGGCTTGCCAGCTATAGTTACCAAAAGGGAAAAGGGCAATGGAAAGTTGTATCCAGATGTTACATATATATCACAAAGTAGGAATTGGAGCTCAAGTTTCCCATGCCAGGTATAATCTAACATAAACCCAATCATATATTTTTCACTTTTCATAGTGGCTAACATTCTTTTGCAGAAAGTGCGTTTGTTCAGAAACAAAGAGAAGTAGTGCTCATTTTATTCATGGGAATCAAAATATCACAACCCTTTATCTGGGTGCCAATAGGGATCAAAATGCAGGCCAATGGATGAAATTAAAGGAAGCCCTCCTCTTGATTCTTCAATTCTAATTCTTACTGTTTGGCCATGGACTACTCCCTCTTCAAGTCTGTGAAGTCTCTTGTGACCCACTGTGGTTCCATTAGCTACTGTTTTACCATCGACAAAAATTTCGTGCCGTTTGATCCTCTGACCTAGCCCAATCGCCTCTTGAATCCTGATCACATTGAACCTCATCCCTTCATCTGCTCTGAATTCAATCCAGTGGTCCTCTTTGTCACCATCCCTTGGAGCCCAATATGTCCACAGATGATCACTGTCTAGCACATTCTCAGGTCCAAAACCTCCTCCTATACCCCCTCTTTGGCTACTCACCTTGACGGAGCATTTCTCTGCTACATTGGTCGAAAATATGGTGTCGATTGCAGTTCTGAATTCTTGGAGTCTTTGGACATCTACTTCGGATATGAGCCCTGTCGAATTAGGAGGCACGTTTAGTAGTAACACAGCATTTCGTCCTACTGAGTTATAGTAAATTTCGAGTAGCTGGCTTAGCTTCTTAGGTGACTCTGAACTATGCCAAAACCATCCTTTTCTGATTGAGACATCGCACTCTGCTGGCAACCAATCTGTCCCTTTTGGATCACCTTTGTTGAGATAACTGCATCCATTTAGAAGATATCAATAATTGGATGCGTGGACCATGGAACATAGATGCCTGTCAATATTCTACATATATCAACATCCACCGAAACTTGAAAGTATGAGTTTTACTTCTATCCTTGTTTGAAGATAAACACACACACACATAGGACAATTATTCGACCCCAAAACTCAAGAAACATTGTATATCAAGCTAACAATACTTAGTTACTTACTCCTCAATGCTTGCATTCCCAATTGATAACGAGGTCCGATTGATGGTGGACCAGCATGTTTTCCCCGCAAACCCAGCCTCATTTCCAACCCATCTAACATCCGGACCAGCATCAGAAAATATGTTAATGGAACTCTGCAACTCCTTCACCATAGAGAACCAATCTGTAAAATAATAGGACATGTTCGGCGCATGTTCACCTTTATATCCATCAAACCAAATTTCTCTTAAACTCCCATATCTGTCAACAAAGAACAAATTAGATATAAACAGTTGACTAGTAACGTGATGTAAATCATGTCAAGTAGCTCCAATTACCTACTGAGTAGCTCTTGTAACTGAGCCAAGTAGTATTCGTTATATGGCTTCTCCAGCCCATATCTGCGATCATGTCTGTCCCAGGGTGAGAGATACAGCCCAACGTCAATCCCACGGGGCTTAGCCGCATTAACCAGCTCCTGAACAACATCGCCATGGCCATTTTTCCAAGGACTTCTTTCCACAGAATGGTCAGTGTACTTAGAAGGCCACAAGCAAAACCCATCATGGTGCTTTGCAGTAAGTATCATTACTGATATGCCTGCATCTTCTGCTACACTCACCCATTGGCTCGCATCAAGCGCAACTGGGTTGAATATGGCTGGGTTTTCATGCCCGGTGCCACGCTCAAGGCCAGTGAATGTGTTCACTCCAAAATGGAGGAACATTATTATCTCCCTTTGTTGCCATTTCAGTTGTTGATATGTAGGAAGTGGTAGAACTGGCAAGGGTGGTGTTGTTACTTGCTCAAGCCTAGAGAAGGTAAATGTGCATAGTTCAAAGAATGTGATTATGAACAATGAGCACCATTGTTTACCCATAATTCCTATGCTTATGGTTTTTTTTCTTTGCTGTCTATCTAAAATTTCTAGAGTAATAATATATAGGACTTTGGAATACTGAATTTGCGGACATGTTTAGTATTTTAATCAAAACTCAGAATAGCACATTTAAACCTTAATATAGTTTCCCTCCCTTTTGGAGTCTTTTATAGTTTAAAGAAGTCCTAAAAACCCAAAGAAACCTATCAATTTAACATTATTTGGTTCGGATTGAACTGTGAAACAATCATCAAACCTAATATGATTGGATTGAATGAAATATCCTTCAAGTGAAACTAGTTTTAAACCAATCACACTTCAAAATTAATAAAATGTGATCAAGATTCTCTCTACTGGAACAAATCTAGACCAGAGGCAAAGACAATAACAAGATTCTCTCTGGATGATCATCCAAGAGAAGTATTCCTAGGTGAGGGACAAACAATAGTGCCATGTAAGAAATATTCTCTAAACTGAGCAGGCTAAAAACCACAGGCAAAGACGATACCATTGATACTAAAAGCAAACTTTTCAAATGGACTTTTGTGTGGTTCACTATATTCTTAAACTCCCATTAAGCATGAACTATGAACCAATAGTTCACGGATTGGTTTTGCCTTCGTCTGATTGCTAGCCAAGGCCACTAAAGAAATAAGGGTGGTTTAGAGGAACATATTATATGAAGGCAGCAAATTACATGTCAAATAAAATATCATGTAGGCCATAAAGGGTGGAGTTCTGAATCGTGATGAACCAACACTTGAATCAGGTTTTTAGTATTTACCAGTTCATCTAACCCATCTATGTATTTCAAGCCGTGTATAAAATAAAGGAGGGTGATGCTTTGGTTCCTATTTAGGAATAGGACTTCTATTGTCATTGATGAATGCTCATATTACAACTTGATCTGCCAATAATCCCAATACATTACACCATATCTCATTTCTCACTTTCAGGTTGAGGCAGTGAAACACTGACTATTCATTACGAAATTACGTGCAGGAAAAATAAATAGAGAAAAAACAAGAAAAATCAACTGTAGGGTTACCTGTGGAATGGGGTTATGGACCTCTAGCAGAGTAGCAGGCCAGCCTATCAACCAGGAGCTATGCTTCTTTAGTGGATCAGCTCAACAGTAGGAGACTGTATTCCAGAGAACATTGTCTAACTTTGGGTTCCTCTAAGATACATCAATGTATTAGATCTAGATTAGTTCAATACATACTAGTTCAATATCGAGGTAGATTAGATCCATTCATTGGTAGACTAGTTTAGCATCATCTCAAGTTAGTCTACAACTATAGGGAGCTCATATATTATTGTATGAATTGTTAGTCAATATTTAATGTAACAATACGTTAATGAGCAATACAGCTTTCCACCCACTAAATGGAAAACAAACAAACATACATATGGTACACAAAAGGCATAAGCTAAAACTGAATTACAGCAAAGTATAAGCTAAAACTGAATTACAGCAAACAACTATTTATTTTGTTGTCTTCTTGCCTAGAAGTTAGGAATCTGTGATGCAGGGTGATAGTTCCTGTTGGTTTTGTAGTTTTGAAATGTCTAATGGCATTGCCGAGTCAACTGTATTCAACTTTCTTTTGAAGTAAACAATTTTTTCATCTTTTTTACAGTTAAGGAATACAGCACTACTAGACATGAAAATCAATGAGATGCAACCGCAAACACCAAAGATATGATCAAATATTTTAAACCTATAGGGCTATATTATAGATATCACCCGCCAACAAGAGGAATAAATCTTTTCACCCCAACCAGAGGACCATTCCCATGCTTTTGACATTTTCTTTACTAGTTTGTTTGTGGTTGGGGGTACCCACAGGAGTTCCAATTTGCCAAGAGGTGATAATAAGCTAGTAACTTACCATTATCCCGGTCCTCAAGATATGATCCTACAGAAACCACATAAATGCATAGACATGACGAACCAGAAGCATGCACCACCTTATCATGATAGACCATCGATCTATCATCTGATGTATCACGTTTTTGCTGCCTGAATTCAGCTCCATTGACCGTTGACTTCTTCCACTTTTGGCCCGTAATAAGTAGTACCTCCGCGTCGTGGCGTGTTGATTATCTTGAATAACTATCGCTTTAAAGCCTAAGCATTCAAATATCACTAGCATCATAAAATAGATATAAAAAAACAAAAGCGGTACCCCCATGAATACTCTGCTGCTATGCAGATAGATTTGAAATTCAAACAAATGTCCCTGAGGAACATCATAGTTGTCAAAGCAGCAGCTAATCTGCAAGTAACAAAGCTCCAGAAAATCAAACAGATGTTAGCACCCCAAAACACACACCAATGTACATCTTGATCTCTAGCAAAAGCTAGACACTACTTTAATCATATTGTCAGTCTCAAAGCTCCATAGTCCAGACCAATCCAACATATTAATGGCTACTCTAGCACAAATTCTTGTAACTTTAAATTTTTCTGACACATGGTGAAAGAGCACTTTGACTAGCTCTATCTATATGAAGTATGGCCATTGAAATATGTTTTTCTGTTTATTATTGCTATGCAGTGAGTCTCACCTGCCAACTGCAATGGGCAATTACACCCCCCCATTTATACCCTTCTGCACCCCTTGACCTCTGTCTCAACTTCCTTTCCACTACCAACAAAATCTTTGCTCTTCCTCTTTCTCATCTCCAATGGCACCTCTAGTTTCTGAGCAATGCCTCAACTCCACCACCACTTCCACTTTTTTATCAAAGCAGATTCTTTCAACTCTCTCGCAAAGTCTAGGACTTTTGGTGCTCATACTTGTAACATCCCTTGAAGCCTTGTTTCTCCTCCAGAAAAGGCCACCCATTTTTCACTTCATTAACCTCTCTTGCTTTACCATCGTCTTCATCCTCAAGCCTTACCTCTCCAAAAAGACTCATAAAGTATACTTGGTAGACTTCTCATGTCTAAAACCACCAAGCTTCTGCAAAGTCCCCTTCTCCAAATTCCTCAATAACTCCTCCAAGATTGAAGGTTTCGACAGTGAAAGCATAGCTTTCATGGCCAACATCCTCACTTCTTCGGGCCAAAGCCAGGAGACCTATCTCCCTCCAGCCTTACACCACATTCCTCCCAAAACCCACCACCATGAATACATCAAAGAAGTCCATATGGTCCTCTTCCCCATCATGGATGACCTTTTGGCCAAAACCAAACTCTCCCCTCAAGACATTGACATCCTAATAGTAAATTGTAGCGGTTTCAATCCCTCTCCTTCTCTAGCTTCCATTGTCATTAACCACTACTCCATGAAAACTGACATCAAGAGCTTCAACCTCTCCGGAATGGGATGCAGCGCAGGCGCTTTGGGCATTGATCTGGCCCAAAATCTCCTCCAAATTCACAGGAACTCATACGCCGTTGTTCTCAGCACAGAGATTTTATCGACAGGTTGGTACGCCGGCCACGAAAAACCCAAGTTGATCCTCAACTGCCTCTTCAGAATGGGCAGCGCAGCCATTTTGCTCACAAACAAAAACCAAACATCCAAATCTCCAAAGTACGAACTGTTCAAAACACTCAGAACCCAGAAAGCCTACGACGACAGAGCTTACCTCTCCACCATTCGAGAAGAAGACTCCGACGGAAAAGTCGGAGTCACCATCAAACGTGATCTGCTACAAGTGGCCGGAGAGACGCTCCGAGCAAACGTTACCATTTTGGGGTCGTCAATCCTTCCATTATCTGAGAAATTCTGGCACGGTGTTTCGATAATCAGGAAGAGATTCTTAAACAAGTCTGAGGAGATTTACGTTCCGAATTTCAAGAGAGTGATAGAGCATTTTTGTCTGCCGGCGTCGGGGAGACCGGTGATAAGGGAAATCGGGAAAGGTTTGAAGCTTGGAGATAGGGAAATGGAGGCTGCTGTGATGACGTTGCACAGGTTTGGGAACCAGTCGTCTTCTTCATTGTGGTATGAATTGGCATACTTGGAGGGAAAAGAGAGAGTGAAGAAAGGTGACAAGGTTTGGCAGCTTGGGATGGGGACTGGGCCGAAGTGCACTAGTTTGGTTTGGAAGTGTATAAGGCCCATTGAGGGTGAGTCCAAGAAAGGCCCGTGGGCCGATTGCATCCATCGGTATCCAATTGAAGCCCACGGTGAAGGAGCTAATTAGGTGTGGACACTGTTTGGTTCAGTTTTTGGGGGCCGAATCATAATATAGCAATTTGGTTCCATTCGGTTCGGTTTGATTTAGGCGTCCAAATCAATATGCCAGTGTGGGTTGGTTAACCCTTTTGTATATATCAGTGTCATTTGGTTATGGTTCAAGGAACTAACAATTTTTCATATCTGATAAAGGCGCCACGACATATTATTATTGCTAAATGTATGCGCAATTTGCAAATTCACAAATGTACATAATGAGTTAGTATGTGTATCATTTTAGATGTGTGTATACGAAATTAAGAACCATAGTATCAAGGCATCAAGGGTTGGGGTGGACTAAAAACACTCGATTGGCCAAAATATTGTCATTATTTCAAAATAAAAATGATTTCTCATATTAGCCCCAAATATAGAGTTCGTCTTGCTATTACAATCCCTAAGTAGAATAGGAATATGTAGGAGCTAATTAGTTATACCAGGTATGTGTTTAATACATAGAGAGTTTGTATTACTATTAGAATAGGAATGTGTAGTAGCTAGTCACATGGTGACCCTTTGAGGCAATGAGAACAAGCAACGTACTGATTAAGAAACTTTTCAAACTAGACAAAGACTGACTTGGTTTGTTTTTCTCAAACCGACAGAGCTTAATATGTTCTCCAATGAATTATAGCTTTAATTGAACGCTACAGAGAAACCAAATGCTGTGATTGCTGGATGTTACAGAAAACAAATGATGTGATTGATGGAGGTTACAGAAACCGAATGACTTGACGTTTCATCTCCTTGTCTATAAGTCTATATGCTGCAATCCAAGTTCATCAACATGATCACTCTAGTTTTTGAAGCCTACATGAAGCTCGTAAACCCTAGCCTTCATATACACATCACTTTGTGCCGCTGATAGCATCTGGAGCTTTGTCTTCTCCAAGACAACAGTCACCGCCTCATTTACTCATTGGTAACCTACTGATCGTATCATGTTTAACAGAGGATGATCATAGACAACCATCTGTCCTTAAAGTAAGTTACGAGAGAGTTTTACATCCGTATATAATGTAAAGTGTTCATACAAATGCCTCGGTGAAAAGTATGTAATTGCGGTTAAAGAACTGCTGCAGCGAACCACCGTCACCGCCAGAGTAACCACTGCTGCCCGATCACCGTCCAAAATACCCTAATGGCTGAGCTTGCCTTATTGATGGGTTTCCAACATGGATGTACCTTTAAGAAGAGAAAGCTGACCCCCATGTGTGTATTTACTGCTCTCTCCCCCTTTGCAGAAAGGTTTTAATGGACCTTTACCCTTTGATCCGATCTAGTGCCATTGAGCTGTCACGCTTGCCTTCCCCATCCCCCACACCAACAACAATAATTGACTCACCCAAATTTATTTACCAGAACTAGAAAGTCATAATTCATCCAAATAATGCACACAGTGATTTATGATTCTCTAACAGAGTCTGATTAATCATTAATGTTACATTAATGCTGGTCTTTCTAATTAGTTGAAGGGCAACTAATGCTCTTAAAACAGTGTTTATCTACTCAGTAATGATTTCATTTTCCCCAGAACGACTTTTGGAGCACTTTTCTTTTTATCCTTTAATTAACTTTTCCTAGGAATCTTTAAGAAGCATGGATCACCTACACACCAGCCTCATCAATTTTGTTTGGAGACAAAAAAAAGTCAATCATACCCGACATCTTTCTGGAAAAGTCTTTAGTACATTTAACATATCGATCCATAAATAATAAACCAATTCGTTATAATTGTAGATCATTACCTACATTCCTACAATCGTAGAATAACAATCGTAGATTAACTTGAAATTAAATTGAGCTAGTTTACTGATGCATTCTAAGAGTATCTATAGATAAAATTAATTTACTAAATCTATCGACACCTTAATGTATCGTGGATGAATTCCATTTTGCATTCAAGCACCAATTGCGGAGAAACCTAAAGACGTGTTTTTGGTTCCATCCCTGCGGTGCTCATGTGTCTATGAGCATCTTCTGAAGGTGGGACAGTTTGATCATACACCGGTACAAAAACAACCCCCCACCCATATTAATGTAGGAATTGTATGCATTATGGTCTCTCAGTGCCCTTTACCCAGTGTAGCTAAGCTCATATTATTCCAGTTCTACCCGCCACCTTACTTCTCCTTTTGATCATTGGGTAGATGGCATTGTCAATGTGACAATGGCAACACATTGACCTCCTTGAACCACCATAGATACCACTACCTCGAACTATAAGAAATTAACCAATGTTTCTGGGTTCAAAATGGGATTAAATTTACCCCATGGAGCATATTCTACTTTTGGTTTGTGAACATGAGAATTCAATCCTACTGTAATGACAACCATTAGCTAACTCGCTCTCCAAAATCTACTCAACAGTATTGCATTGATGAAACAACCAACCATCTTTATTACCAGCACAAGATTGACACAGTACCAAAGGTCCCCTCCATTTCCTCTAAATATTTCAACCATCTTTATCTCCTGGATCCTCTACACTCCCCACACTCCACTTCCCACTCACTCCTTTCCTTACTTCATTCTTCAGGGAAGGAAGATCACCCTTCTTCCTCAATTTTTGAATCATGAAAATGGTTGAAAAACCAGTGATCAAATGGCTGGTTCTGATTCTAACAAGCTGTGTCTTCTTCAACATTGCCCTCTCTGCAAAAACCCAAACTTACATCATCCAAATGGACAAGTCCGCCAAGCCTGAATCTTTCACCACCCACCTCGATTGGTACTCATCCAAAGTAAACTCAGTACTCAACAAACCAGAAAAAGGCGATCAAAACCAAGACAGAATCATTTACACTTACCAAACCGCCTTTCACGGCGTCGCAGCTCAACTGAGCAAACAAGAAGCCGACCTACTAGAGCAACAAGATGGAGTCTTGGCTATATTCCCAGAACAGAAGTACCAGCTCCACACCACCAGAAGTCCTCTGTTTCTCGGCCTCGAACCACACGACAGCACCACCGACAACGTCTGGTCCCAGCGAGTCTCCGACCATGATGTCATCGTAGGAGTACTCGACACGGGGGTCTGGCCGGAGAGCCAGAGCTTCAACGACACAGGAATGTCTCCGGTGCCGCGGCGCTGGCGCGGCGCGTGCGAGACCGGCCGCGGCTTCACAAAAAGCAACTGCAACAGGAAAATCGTCGGCGCCAGAATCTTCCACCGGGGGTACGAGTCCGCCACCGGAAAAATCAACGAGAAGACGGAGTACAAGTCGCCGAGGGACCAGGACGGCCACGGGACCCACACCGCCGCAACCGTCGCCGGATCTCCCGTACGTGGCGCCAATCTTCTCGGCTACGCGTATGGTACGGCGAGAGGAATGGCGCCGGCGGCGAGGATCGCGGCGTACAAGGTGTGCTGGGTCGGAGGTTGTTTCAGCTCTGATATAATGGCGGCGGTTGATAAGGCCGTCGAGGACGGTGTCGATGTTCTGTCTATTTCTCTTGGTGGTGGAGTTTCCTCGTATTACCGGGATAGTTTGTCTATTGCGGCGTTTGGTGCGATGGAGATGGGTGTTTTTGTCTCCTGCTCTGCCGGGAACGGTGGGCCAGACCCGGTGAGTCTGACTAATGTGTCACCTTGGATCACCACTGTCGGTGCTAGCACTATGGATAGGGATTTTCCGGCCACTGTGAAGTTGGGGAATGGGAGGACTATTACTGGAGTTTCGCTTTATAGAGGGAGAATGAAGCTTAACGCAAAGAAGCTGTACCCAGTTGTGTTAGCGGGTGGGAATTCGAGTAGTCCCAATCCGAGCTCGTTGTGTTTAGAGGGTACTTTGGATCCGAGAAAAGTTAAGGGGAAGATTGTGATTTGTGATCGGGGGATTAGTCCTAGAGTGCAGAAGGGAGACGTGGTGAAGAATGCCGGAGGAGTTGGGATGATCTTGGCGAATACAGCTTCGAATGGGGAGGAGCTTGTTGGTGATTGTCATCTGATTCCGGCAGTTGCGGTGGGAGAGAATGAAGCGAAATCGATCAAGCATTACGCCTTAACAAGTCCGAAAGCAAAGGCAACTTTAGCATTTGTTGGTACTAGAGTTGGGGTTAGACCGTCTCCTATTGTGGCTGCATTTTCGTCAAGAGGGCCTAATCTTTTGAGTTTTGAGATTATGAAGCCGGATTTGGTGGCGCCAGGAGTGAACATTCTTGCTGCTTGGACTGGGGCATTGGGTCCGTCGAGCTTGGCAACCGATCGCAGGAGAGTGAAGTTCAATATCTTGTCCGGGACTTCAATGTCATGTCCTCATGTGAGTGGGATTGCTGCTTTGCTCAAATCTAGGCACCCCGAATGGAGTCCAGCCGCAATCAAATCCGCATTGATGACTACAGCTTATGTTCATGACAACACACATAAGCCTCTTGAAGATGCCTCAAAAGCTAAAATTTCAACCCCTTTTGATCATGGAGCTGGACACATAAACCCGAGGAAGGCTCTTGACCCGGGTTTGGTTTACGACATTCAGCCCCAAGATTATCTTGAGTTTCTCTGCACACAAAAGCTAACCCCAACGCAGCTCAAGGTGTTTAGCAATAGGACTTGCCGTCACACTCTGGCCAATGCAGGGGACCTCAACTATCCGGCGATTTCGGTTGTGTTTGTGGAAAACACTAATGTATCTGTCTTGACAGTTCATAGAACTGTCACTAATGTTGGCCCTGCGGTTTCGAGTTACCATGCCATAGTTTCGCCATTCAAGGGTGCTTATGTGAAAGTTGAGCCCAGGATTCTGAAGTTCACCAAAGCTAATCAGAAGTTGTCTTACAAGGTGACCTTTACTACAAAGACTAGGCAGACGGAACCTGAGTTTGGTGGCTTGGTGTGGAAGGATGGAGTGCACAGAGTGAGAAGTCCAATTGTGGTCGCATGGGGGATGCTGATATGAGTCATGGTCTGGACTTTTTTGACATGAATGAATCTCAATGGATGGTTTTATTGCTTTTGATGAATAAACAAATTTTCTGTAAACAGCCTTTAAGTTTAAGCTCACTCAATCCATATTTTGTCTAGTGGGTGGTTAATTAGCCTTCTCCATGATCATCTTGCTTGTGTGATCATTCGAACACGAGCATAACAGTGTCGTGTACTGAGATGAAATGTAGGATTAATATGGAGTTCAAATCTAATTCTTGTGGTAGACTTTTTTTTTTTTTTATCAAGAAGAAACTTTATTAATAATGAACTGGTTACAATGAGTTTGGGCAACATCTTTAACACAGAAATGACCACTGGAATTCATACTAGAACTCCATAATGACTAACTGACGGAGTTAGAAAAAACCCCGACTGAACTACAGACTTAAAACTTACACAACAACTAAAAGACAGAGACAACTTGCGCAGGAGCAGTGAATGCCTAACTCACAACTTTGTCAACACTAACTCGCCACCCAAAGTCTTCATGACCTGCCTCTGATCGATTAAGTCTACACTCGTTGTGACTTCGAACCCGACCAAATTGAAATGCTGGACCATCAGACCTAAGACTAAACTAAACCCAACTCCATTGCTACCTTAATGTCAACACCGACAATCCACAAATGCTCCAAATTGCCATCACCTCCGACCCGAAAACCAGAAAGGAACGACCAACTAAAAGGCCAACGATGATTGTCTATGCTAGTATGCCACAGCCAGACATTTTCGCCATCGTTGTTGACCCAACTCTAGAACAGGAACGACCCTCTAGACCACTGAAGAGAAGATTGTCTATGCCAAAAGTTGTAGTGCACCGACCCAACAGCTAAAACTTACTACCGAAAAACGAAAACAAAAAAACCCAGCCCTAAAAACTAGTAATAACTACCCACCAACACGGGCACAACACACAGAACCTGGCCCAACCCCCTTTCATCCCTACAAGGGACATCCACGCTGCTGGTCACCACACCCAACCCTTTCGGCCTATGTTAGCAGCTGCACCACGCCTTGCCGTCGCACGAGTCCCGACGTCGGACCCTAACCACCATGTCGCCGACAGGACACCAGTGAAAGATCCAAAATCCCATCCCAACCCCAAGCTCGTGTGGCCAGAAACCAGATCGAAAGTCCAATCTGACAATCCGACCAGCACGATCCACCGATAAGAAAAGGTACTATTGCTCCCAACCCACCACCATGCATCCACACTCCGATTCGGCGAAATCAACCTCCACTCCGCTTTCTCTCACCAATCTGTCGACCCAGCAAACCAATCCCTCTATCCACCGAGTCCGCCACGTCCTCCGACCACCGTGAGACATCACTACGATCCGGCAGGGACCCAACACCATTAAATCCCTCTCTCATCCCAGTTTTCCGATATACGAATACGGTCAACACACTCACGAAACAACTATCTCGTCCGACCACATCCATCAAGCACCGGCGCTGCCAGAGACACGAGCCACCACTGAGGCGCAGCCGGACGAAGGGAGTAAAGAAAAAAGTGAGGTTCTAGTAAAACCCAATGAGAGCCATAAAACTTAGGGATCAGAATTCACAATTCTTGATTGGACCTTCTTGGACTCATCGTTAATGGGCCATAAACAAGTCCAAACAAATATGAGTACTTCCGCTTACTTGGACCATGGGCCGTTAGAATATATGGGCCTTACTTTCTACATACTGCAAAGCTGTCAATCTAGGGTTTGGCTATTCGGTCAAAGTCAAACAACGTGTACTCTAAACAACTTTTGCTTGTGCAGCTTTACCTAACTTCCCTTTGGAATCCGATCTCCTGCCTGGTAAAACTAAAAAAATTCGAAAAGAGGAAGCGCACTGTCTCGTAGTCGTTTGATTCCTTTGTCCATTTCCGACCATCAGTCAAAACCGGTCCAATTCTTTAATGGTCTCGACTCTCGAATGGGAGTAATTCATAAGCATCCATCCAACAAAAAGAGCAAGTTGCACTACTAGTTTCATTTTCGAGCATCAGTTTCAGTTCTTACACTAGACTAGTCGATCTTGTGTTTATCACATGATGGCTTCTTCATCGTCATCTGGTGGCCGTTGCAAGTAAGATGTGTTCCTCAGTTTTAGAGGGGGAAGACACCCGCAAGATCTTCGTCGGCCATCTTTACAGAGCTCTGCAACAGAAAGCAATCAACACCTTCATCGATTCAGAAGGGCTCAGTAAAGGCAACAAGATTTCAGAGCTACTCACATCTATTGAGGACTCAAGACTTTCGATTGTAGTTTTATCTCAAAACTATGCCTCTTCCACTTGGTGCTTAAAAGAGCTCGTCAAAATCCTGGATTGCATGGATACGAAGAAGCAGATATTGGTGCCTATCTTTTACGAAGTAGATCCCTCTGATCTGCGAAAACTCAATGGGAAGTTTGCAGAAGCCTTTGCCAAACATGGAGAAAATCCTGACCTCGACAAGGAGAAGTTGGAGAGCTGGAGATCCGCTCTAACTAGAGTTGCGGATCTTTCTGGTTGGGATTCGCGCAAATATGAGTAATCTTTCTTCAAACTCTAATTAATTTTAGACTTTTAATTAGTCTCGTATGTCTGGCCTTCTTTTCTTTTCTAATACTTCAGTGGAACTCTTACAGTGTTGCCCCGTAGCTATTGTTATAGTGTTAAAGACGAGTTAAAGTTGTGATATACTTCTTTGTTACCATGATGTCTTACTGAATTACAAAAGTTTTTAATCAACTATGCTCTATGAAGTTCATTTTGCTTGAATTTCTGTACAGGGTTTTGTGTGCTAACTTATGAATCCCTTCTCTTAATCGAATTGTACTTTTTTGGTTTAGTCTTATATATTTAGTTTTTTGTGGTAGCCTACATGCATTAATCTTGGAAACTATGAGTTTAGATACTTGACTCTGATAAGATCAGTCCGAATTATCAACTGAATCCCCGATATTAGTTTCCATCCAATTTTAGTTTAGTTCTATGTCACTATATGTTCTTAGTACCTGTTTCACAGTACATCTTGCTTTAAGAACTCTTTACAAACACAGTTACACAGATTCATAACTTTGCAGGGATGATGGCAAACTTATTGGGAAATTGTTGAAAATACTCGGGAAGAACTGATCCACACATCGTCAAGTAAAGCCAATGGCTTGGTTGGAATGGATTCCCACATTACAGAAATGAACTCAAGATTATGTCTTCAGGTGAATGATGTTCGGGTTGTTGGAATATGGGGTACGGGTGGTATAGGAAAAACAACCATGGCTAGAGCTGTTTTTGACGAAATTGCTTGCCAATTTGAACACTCCTGCTTTCTTGATAATGTCAAATAAGCTTTTATAAACAAGCGTCAAGCACAGGTGCAGGAAGAACTTATATCTATATTGCTGGAAGAAAAGGTGCAGAGTCTGGGTTTGAACAGAGGTTGGAATATGATAAAGGAAAGGCTAGGTATGAAAAAGGTCTTGGTTGTTCTTGATGATGTGGAAACTTTTGCCCAAATTGAAGCCTTGCTTGGAGAACCACACGCATTTGGTGAGGGAAGTGGGCTCATTGTAACAACTAGAAATAAGCAATCGCTTAGTGGAGTTAATGAGACGTATAAGCCATCGTATTTAAGGGATGATGAAGCTCTCCAGCTGTTTCTGAAATATGCTTTCAGAACAAATCAACCCAACAGAGACTACGATCATCTCTCAAGGCTTGCCATAGAATATGCTCAAGGTTTGCCTTTAGCACTTAAAGTCTTGGGGGCATTTCTTGATAACAAAAGTGTATGTGAATGGGAAGTCGTGTTGGAGAAATTGAAGCAAATCCCACACATAGAAATTCAGGATGTGCTTAGAACAAGCCTTGAGGGACTAGACGAATCAGAGAAGGACATATTTCTAGACATCGCATGTCTCTTTAGAGAATGTAACAAAGATTTTGTCACAGAATTATTAGACAGTTTTGGCTTCTTTCCCAACAATGGATTAAGAGTTCTAGTTGACAGAGCACTCATAACTATATCAGAAGACGATGAACTCAGCATGCATGATTTACTACAAGATATGGGTAGAGAAATTGTTCGCCAAGAATGTATTATAGAACCTGGGAAGTGCAGTAGGTTGTGGAGTTATGAAGATGTTAGTCGTGTATTGACTCAAAATACGGTGAGATATCCAAACATGATTCATCATTCTCTAGCTCTTTTCCATGTCCAATGTGTAAATAATGTTTGGTAGAAAGATTCAACTTTGACCAAAATCAGATTGATGGGAATCTTGTTTTAACTTTATTATAACGTTCTAGAATTTTGCACTAACATTTAATTAGCTATTCTTTATGCAGGCTACGGATGCAGTTGAATGCTTAATGCTAGACTTGTCGAACTCAAAAGTTGACCTATGCATACATACTGAAGCCTTTGTTAGAATGACGAAGCTAAGACTACTCATAATCCATTATTCATTCTACTTCATATTTTATGAAGATCACTATTTATTACATCAAATTGCTAGTTGTAAACAACTCACGAGGGGGGACATCGAGTTTCTTTCTGATGAGTTGAGGTTTCTGTTATGGCATGGATGCCCGCTTAAGTCTTTGCCGTCGACCTTTATCCCGAAGAATCTTGTTTGACTTGACATGCGTGGTAGTCACATTCGTGAACTCTGAGAAGGAATCAAGGTACACTTATCTACGTATCTTTTTCTTGTTTGAAAATTATAAATTTGTATGCCCTACATATGAAGACAAGTTTTTCCGTTGTTTTAAATGCAGGCCCTGCAAAATTTGAAAGTCATCATGTTAAGTCACTGTCAATACCTTGTCAAAATCCCTGACTTAAGGGAGGCGGTAAATCTTGAGAAACTATTTCTTGATGGCTGTTCAAGTTTACTTGAGGTTCATTCATCCATTTCTGCTCTTCAAAACCTTGATTTCTTGAATTTAAAGGGATGCAAAGAACTCAAGATTCTCCCTAGCAGGATTCATATGAAATCTCTCAAGCTCCTTGATGTTTTTGGCTGTTCTAATCTTGAAAATTTTCCAGAAATTTCTCAAGTTATGAATGAGCTAAGGAATCTTTCTCTATATGGGACAGCAATTAAAGAACTGCCCTCGATTGATAATCTTACAGGCCTTGTGTGTAGGATAGTTACCTGGGACCACTTCAGTTGAAAATTTCTCTTCCTGGGAGTGAAGTTCCCGATTGGTTCACCCATCGGAGCAGGGGATTTTCAGTGAGTGTGCACCTACCAGCAAATTGGTTGGACCACAGGTTTTTAGGATTCGCTATCTGTGCTGTTCGTAAATACCAGGGAGTTCATCATTATACATCTCCTGTATCTGCTGCTTGTTTGTACCTTTAAAGGAAATAATGGCGAGTGTAGGTTCAGTTTTGATATGCTCGATTCGGTGTTCAGAATTGATAGAGTACTTCAGTCAGATCACATGTTCTTCGGATATGTATCGTGGTCTGAATGTAATTTGATTCCAGAAGGAAAGCTGGTCGATGAAACCTATACTGAGGCCACATTTCAGATTGTAGTAGAAAGTGAATTAATAACAGAACAACACCGCATCACAAGCTGTGGAGTTCGTTTCGTTTATGCTAATCAAGATGAAATGCCGAATCTAGGCACTGCCCCGCCCCAAGTTCATGCGGACAGTTGTGGGGCTGGAGTTTCTTCTATGGAGACCTGTGAAATGAGAAACGAAGAAACAGAGAGGGTGGAAATCACTGAAATTTTGGAAGCTGGAGTGAAGCAATGAATAATGGTCCAAGTCTGGTTTGTATTCTAGTTTTTCGGTGGTAATGGGACTTTGAATCTGGTACAGTCATATACTAATGTTTCTGGGGAGTTTGTGACTGTTGGGCAATGTTTATGATTCAAGCCTTTTATTTGTGTTTGTAGTTTGTGCCTGTTGGACTATGCTTTTGTAGTTTTGTCATTCTGTTGGGCTTGTGCTTTTATAGAACTGGAGTCTTTCAAACAATGGTAATTCAGGTTGTAAGATAATTTTGCTTGCAGCTAGCTAGAACTGGAGCTGCAGGATGAATGTGATTTTTTATCAATGAAGCAAGGCGTTTTTGCAAGGTCTTGGAGAAAGGTACATTTATATAACTGATCGATTCAAGTGTCTGGAACTTTTAATGGTAGTTTAGTGATTGCATTTCACTGACAAATATTTAGATTATATCTTGAAGGAAGGCTCTTGACCTAGGTTCATTCAGCCGAGCTCAAGGTGTTGGCCACTCCTAGGGACTTGAACTATAGCACGATTTCTGTGAAGTTTCCGGAGAAGACTCTTGTTTTGGTTTACCGTTTAGAATTCATGGAACTGTCACTGTTGGCTTTTCAAGTTACCATGCCATAGTTTCGCCATTCAAGGGTGGTTATGTGCAAGTTGAGCAGCGGATTTCTGAACTTCTCCAAAGCTAATCAGAAGCTTTCTTACAAAGTGACCTTTTCTACAAAGACTATGCAGACGGAACCTGAGTTTGGAGGCTTGGCATGGAGGGTGCTGATATGAGTCATAGTCTGGGGTTTTTTTGACATGAATGAATCTCAACGGATGTTTTTATTGCTTTTGATGAATAAACAAATTTTCTGTAAACAGCCTTTAATTTTAAGCTCCCTCAATCCATATTTTGTCCAGTGGTGGTTAGTTATACCCTCTCCATGATCATCTAGCTTGTCGGATGACTAGAACAGAAGCAAACCAATATCATGTGTAGTGAGATGAAATGTGAAATTCATATGAAGATCAAATCTGATTCTTGATCATAACAAGGTCATAGCTGCCCAGAATTCAGGAATCCCCCGACTTTATGATGCGAGTCATTTTTCAAAGGGCTGATTGGACCTTCTTGGACTCATCGTTAACGGGCCACATACAAGGAAAGCTGGTCAATGAAGCCTACTCTGAGGCCACATTTCAGATTGTAGTAGTAAGTGAATCTATAACAGAACAACTCCGCATCAGAAGCTGCGGAGTTCGTTTTGTATATGCTAATCCAGATGAAATGCTGGATCTAAACATGCCGCCGCCCCAAGTTCATGTGGACAGTTGTGAGACTGGAGTTTGTTGTTTGGACCCATATGAATTGAGAAACAATGAAACAAAGAGGGTAGAAATTTCGAGGGAGATAGAGTCGTCAAGTAACGGACTTCGTTTCTTTCATGGTAATTATATGGAAGTGCAAATAATTATATGGGAGGGAGTTAAAGGACTCGGAGCCCCTTTCTTGTCGGACCAGTTGAAAATAATAATGAGTGAAACAGAGTGCGAGGCAGTCATCGGAGTCGGGTGAAGGGGGAGGCACGTACCAAACATTGGAGCTGTTACCAGAGCCACAGACAGAGAGAGAAGAAGAGGAGGAGATAATGGTGGTGGCAGCGCATGGGGAGGGTTGCCGAGTCTTAGGGCCAGTATGTTGCTGCTTTTCATTGTCTGGATGCACTATGTCTTTGAGAAACAGAAAGAGAAGGAGACAGAGTGTCTGAGTTGGGCAGCCACAGTGGTCTGGTGGTGCCAAATTCACAGAGTGAGGGCAAAGAAGAGAAAGAATTAATGGGGGAGGAGTCGTTGGCCGGAAGAGTGTTGTTAGAGCTACTCTGAGCTGCTTTTACTGGCTGGGTGAAGTATGGCGCGGAAAGAGAGAACTACGACTTTGGCTTTCCTTAAAGGAAAAGGATTAGTTGAAGAAGTGGCAGTAGTGATCCAAGGTTAGTTTCTCAGCAAAAAGCTTATGCATTTCTGTGATCTCTATGTTGCTCATTGAGACCTACATGCAATTAGTTTTGTTACTCATCTTTTACTTTTTTTGCAACTCAGAACTCACCAACACTGAAAAAAGAAACGCTCATGATACGCACAAATTCCTTGATATCTGTTTGTTTAGTTGTAATCGCTTTTCTTTACAATTTTTTTTATTGTAGTATGTTGATACTGATGCTAGGTTTAGTGGTATGTTCACATAAAATTTCCCACTGAGCAAGCAATACTCGTAAACTCATTGTAATTTCAAAATTAGATTAGCATCTGTATTCGGCTCCCTGAACTGTGCTGTTGTAGTTTTTAGCTTTTGTTGGAGAAATTCACTATGAATTATTTCTCTATCAAATTTGGTGTTTAAGTTGGGCATGCAAACATTTCAGGGGAGATGCATATGTTTGGATCATCTGGAAGGGCACAGCAACACAAGGAATGTATGCCTCAGTGATTTCATTCCCTCTTCAACAGAGTGCCCCTTGTACTGGTACTAACATTAAAGCTGTAAATGCCAGGGTGAGTGACTTAATTTGGTTGCAATAGGTTTTGAATACTTAGAAATGGCACTGGTGATAATTCTTGGGGACTGATTTGTCTGAAACTTGAAATGGTAATTTGGTGATTGCATTCCCTTGACAGGTATTTAGCTTTTATTTTGAATTCTTGTATGTGTGAGACACAAGCTTGGCACCATACTGTTGCCTTGTTGGAGAAATTTTGGTAATATATGCTTGTTGCTGTTGTACGCATTTTCTCTACATGTAGTCATTTATCGTTTGGGTATAAATTTCAGCACTTGATGTTACTAATTACTATCATGAGAATCTTTTTGAAAGTATCACCATTATTATGCCTCAGTAGTGTAAATCTCAGTGCTTGAACTAATTAAAAGTGAGGAGATCATATGAAGTTAGCAACAAATTTGAGATGGAAAATGTGTGCTTCTCTATACTAAAATTCTGCAGTCAATGGCATTGGAAGAACAAACTCACTTGCCCTGTTATTCACACTCAGCTCAAAAGCCCTCATCTTCTCTCTAATGAACTCTCTCTTTGCACAGATGAGAAAGGAGGAAAGCAGGAAAGGAAAAGGGAGTCTGGCATCGTACCAATGGTGGAATGTAATCAAAGGTGAGTTGCCTAGCTAGCTAGCTAGCTCAGTCGTCTTCTACTTTCTTTGATGCTAGTTTTAATTATTCATTGCAAATTCACAGGTGATCACAACTTACAACCAGTGATTCGAACCTTGCGTTTCTGTCACAGATCACATCTTGGTGTACTGTAAATCACTGCGCAACAGCTTCATAAATTGTATTTCTAAGATTCTCAATTCATTGTCATTGTTTCTTTTGCTCCTGGTTTAAACTTTGTATTGGTAAAGGTTTGTGTGTTGGTACAGAATTCAAAAACAGAGAGAATCTTTCTGAAAGCTTACGGTTGTTGATGATTTAGTGATCAACTGTAGCAATGTCTCCATGATGTTGTGATCCAAGGTTAGTTTGAATAGTCTCTCAGTCAAAACTAAAATGCTTACGCATTTCTATGTTATCTTTCATGCTCATGGAGACCTTCATGTAATTATATATCTTAAATTTTTCACAACTCAGAACTCACCAACACTGAAAAAAGAAACACTCGGTCATCTGCACAAATTCCTCGATATGTGTTGTGTAGTTGTAGTTTTCATCCAAATGGCTACAGCTTGGATTACTATTTGGAGTTTTGAAGGTGTGAGTTTTTTTAACGGACTAATTATTTTGGCAAATCTTAGGTAGCCCGGCCTCCTCTGTTTGTTTGTTACCCTGATACTCTAGTTGGTGGTCAAGAGCCCATGCACAACAACAATCTGTGAATTGTAGAATCCAAACGCAAATATAAATCACATTTCTTTGTTCAGAACTAGACCATCAGAAAAGGTCCATGTTCCACTTACTGTGAATTCAGGATTTGATGTAGTGTCAACTGTTTCTTCTTCGTCTTGTTCTTCTTCTTCTTCTTCGCATATTCGTTCTTATGCCCTTTGTAAAGAGGCCCATGGGCAGCCAGCATCCATCAGCCTTATTAAGTTATTATACATTTACCAAACCACACAAACCCTTGGCCTGGCCTCTACTTAAGTAGCTAAACCTGCAAATTTTGTTGGTGAAGAATTCAGTAAGTTTTGCAGGTACATTAATACACCGATACATTAAAGTAAATTAGTTTCACATAACTCTAAAGAGTGATCGCCTATCTAAGAGCGGCGTCTTCCTTGAGGCACCATGATTTTCTCTTCGCTGACTTCCGGCAAGTTCCAACTCTACTATGAGGAGTACTACATCTTGATGTCATTTTGTTCGTGTCAAGCCTCTGGTGCAATCAATGCGAGGGGCAATAGGGTTTTTCAAGCTTACGATCTTGCCTTTGACAGCGGTGGCAAGTTTGATAGCAGCTCAACGGTGTGTGGGGGTTCGGCCTTGCATACACGTGGGCTATTCGACGGGTTTCGTCCCCTCCGATCCAGTTTTGACTAGATCTGGAAATAAACAACATAGTGGGCTGAGAAGATCTGGTGCATCCAAATTCTATGGCAGCGATTTTGGGATGTATTCCTGAGGCGGTGGATGCCTCTGGGCCTCACGCCTTTTTTGGCTTTGGGATCGTGCTAGGCTATTGCTATGCTAGGGCTATTGCCTAGCAAAGCTGCATGGAGTTGGGCTGAGGTCTAGCATGGGCCTAGTCGTACCATCCTTGATTTTTACCTAATGTCTCTGATAGTTTTGAAGCCTACATTTTAAAAAGAGTTGTTACACTTGGTCAAAGAGGATCCCGAGTATCACAATTGATTGTATTGATAAGAAATTTCTCGCTTAATTTTAATTGTGTAAGAGGACTAACCATAATCTCATAGACTCAAAGATGAATAAGTGAGGTTCAATGTAACAGTTGATAATACTGGTCTATCCTAACTGCTTGGATAATTATGAGCAAAAAAAATCATTTGTTCTGACTTTTGAATTACTATCATCTATCTTTATTCAAAAATAAAAACTAATTCATTGTAGAAATAGAACGACTCCCTGCATTAACACATAGTCTAACTTTTTGTTTTTTAATAAACATAGTCTAACTTTATATCAAATTAGTCTATCTTAAAAATTCATTTTAAGTCTAAAATTCATTCTCTATTATATGCAATTCAAACGACAGTTTTTGTTAATTGCAGGCCTACGACTCACCTGCCACCTGACATTTCTTTCCTTTTCGGGTTTTGTCCTACTCAATTAATAAACTATAGAGACGTGAGCACACATGATTGGTAATTGTGAATAGTGCTTAAGCTCAAGAGGTGTCCCCCTACTAATAAAATAGAACACGATTCTTCCCCCACTTCCCAAGGCCGGTGGAACAAAATCGTTTACTTTGACTAACCCCGTATCTTACTTCAGTTCTTAGATCGGGCTTTTCGATCGAGTTCCATGGCCGCTTCTTCTTCTTCCTCTGCATCTGTCGGTCGTTGGAACTACGATGTCTTCATCAGTTTTAGAGGCGATGACACTCGCAAGATCTTTGTCGGCCATCTCTACAAAGCTCTCCATCAGAAAGCAATCAACACCTTCATCGATTCCGACGAGCTTAGAAACGGAAACAACCCTTCAGAGCTTCTGGAAGCCATCGCCGAGTCGAGGCTTTCCGTTGTGGTGTTCTCCAAACACTACGCTTCTTCCAAGTGGTGCCTCAAAGAGCTGGTCAAGATCGTCGAGTGCATGAAAACGATGAAGCAGATTGTGGTGCCCGTTTTCTACGAACTTGATAGTTCCGATATTCGGAAACTCAAGGCGAGTTTTGAGGAAGCTTTTGCTGAACATATGCATGATTCTAATGCCGATGTGGAAGAGGTGCAGAGGTGGAAGTCTGCTTTAGTTGAGGCCTCCAATTTATCTGGCTGGGATTCACGAAATTATGAGTAAATATTTCTTTCATATATATACTTTTTATCTGTCTAATGGAATTGTTAGAACAAAAAGTTTTTTCCTTTATAATAAGAGTTGAATAATTGAACCGGGTTTTTTTTTTCCTACCATATGCTAATCAATTGGATTCCATGATAATTAAACTGGGTTTCAAGATTCTGATATATATATATATATATATATATATATATATATATATATATATATATATGGATCATCATGTAAATTAACAAAGGCTACTAGGATATTAAAAGATTCCTGATTTTGGTCCGATCACATATAGTTTCAAGTTGTCGATTTATGTTTTCTTAGTATCAGTATGATATTAGTACATTAGCTCTTGCTCTGGACTTACAAAAAGAAAATTTATGTGTTATTTTTTTCCTTCTTTTTCTTAAATTATGGCAGGGATGATGCCAAGCTTATTGAGAAAATAGTTGGTGATATTTCTAAAAGATTGATCCGTGTCTCATCCAGTATAGACAATGTTTTGGTTGGAATGGATAAACACATTGCAGAAATAGATGTACTATTATGTCTTGGGGTGGATGATGTTCGTGGTATTGGAATATTCGGAATGCCTGGTATAGGTAAAACAACCATTGCTCGAGCTGTTTATGATGAAATCACTTGTCAGTTTGAACACTATTGCTTTCTTGAAAATGTCAAAGATGGTTTCAAGAATAAAGGTGCTGTACATATGCAGGAAGAACTTCTATCTAGAATCTTGAAGAAAAAGGTGTGTACCTTAGGTAATTTGAATACAGGCTTCAAGATGGTTATGGAAATGCTGAATAAGAAAAGAGTTTTGCTTGTTCTTGATGATGTGGAAAATTTTTCCCAAATTGAAGCCTTACTCGGAAAGCAATGTTCATTTGGTGGTGGAAGTAGAATCATTATAACAACTAGAGATATGCAATCACTAAGTGGAGTGCAGGAGAGATATAATCCCAAATTTTTAAGTGATGATGAAGATCTTGAGCTTTTTATGCAGTATGCGTTCAGAACACACCAACCCACAGGAGATTACGATTCTCTCTCAAGGCGTGCCATAGAATATGCTCAAGGTCTGCCTTTAGGACTTAAAGTTTTGGGAGCTTTTCTTGATAGCAAAAGTGCATGCGAGTGGGAAGATGAGCTAGAAAAAATAAAGAAAATCCCACACATAGAAATACAGGGTCTGCTTAGAACAAGCTTTGATGGACTCGATCCTTTACAAAAGGATATATTTCTAGATATTGCATGCTTCTTCAGAGGAATGGACAGAGGATATGTAACAAAAGTTCTGGAAAGTTGTGGCTTTTACCCCCATAGTGGATTACGAGTACTACTCGATAGAGCTCTCATCACTATCTCAGATGACAATAGGCTCGAAATGCATGATTTACTACAAGAAATAGGTCGGGAAATCGTCCGACGACAATCAATTAAAGAACCTGGGAAGCGCAGTAGGTTGTGGGTTTATGAAGATGTCGATCATGTGTTCACTCAAAATACGGTGAGATATTTGATCATGACCTCTAACTCCTTTTCATATCAGTACCTACATTTAGCAGAAACCTTTAACTTTAAACAAAACCCCATTTATGGGAATCATGTACTACCTTTATAATTTTAAATAAGTTTATGGATATTTCACTCATGTAATTTCCACTATGCTTATCCAGGCTACAGATGCAGTTGAGGGCATAATGCTTGACTTGTCAAGATCAAAAGAGGTGTACTTAGCTTCTGAAGCTTTTGTTAAAATGACGAGGCTGAGACTGCTAAGAATTGTCAGTAATAACCATTCACGTCAGGATTTATGTCATCCAAGTGATGACTCTCAGCAACATCTGAGTGGGAACTTCAAGTTTCTTTCTGATGAGTTGAGGATTCTCCACTGGCATGGATTCCCCTTAAAGTGTTTGCCATCCAATTTTCACCCGAAGAATCTTGTTGAACTTGACATGCGTTCTAGTCACATTGAACAACTGTGGGAAGGAATCAAGGTATCATTTTCCTTTAAAATGTGAGCATGAAGTTTTAGATGCATTATGCATGTTATCTAATGCATGTTATCCTTGTTGTTTTGACATGCAGCCTCTGAAAAAGTTGACAATTATTAATCTAAGTCACTCTCAATACCTTAAGAAAATCCCCGACTTCACTGAGGCGACGAATATGAAAAAACTAATTCTTGATGGTTGTTCAAGTTTATTGGAGGTTCATCCGTCTATTTCAGCTCTTAAAAACCTTGTTGTCCTGAGTCTAAAAGGATGCAAAGCAGTTAAGAGTCTTCCGGGTAGCATTTACATGAAATCTCTTAAAACCCTTGATCTTTCTGGCTGCTCAAATCTTAAGATGTTTCCAGAGATCTCAGGAATTATGGAGGACCTATCAGAGCTTTATTTAAATGAGACTGCAATTGAAGAACTGCCGTCATCGATTGAACAGCTTCAGGGGCTTGTGTTATTGAATATGGCAGACTGCAGAAGCCTTGTCTGTCTTCCAGACAGTATCTGTAATTTGGCATACCTTACAAATCTCACTCTCTCTGGGTGCTCAAAACTCTATCGTTTGCCTGAGAACTTGGGGAATTTAGAATCCTTGATGATCCTTGAAATAGAAAGAAGTGGTATAAAAGAACTCCCTTTTTCGATCTTACGTGTGAATAGGCTTAAAAGATTATCATGTGATGGATGTAAAGAAATGATGGCGCCCCTTTCATCATGGTCATCATCAATCAAAGGATATTATACTTACTCTGTTATGCTACATCTTGATTTAAATGACTGCAATCTGATGGTATTATCAGATGGTATTGTTCATTTGTCCTCATTAAGAACATTAGAGCTGCGCAGAAACAACTTGGAGAGCTTACCTGCAGCAATGAATCGACTTCGTTGTTTATCACATCTTGAATTAGAAGCATGCAAGAGATTGAAATCAATACCTGAGCTTTCATCAAGTATTAGTTACATAGATGCACATGATTGCACAGCTTTGGAAACAGTTTCAACACCAAAGCCTCGCTCTTCTACAAATCTTTGCTTCACATTTTCAAATTGCCTCCAGCTGATACAAACAAATCTATTCAGGGATATTGTGGAAACTTATTCTCATTATCAGGTTCCTCTCTCTCTCTCTCTCTCTCTCTCCCTCTCTCTCTCTCTCTCTCTCTCTCCTCCCTCCCTCCCTCCCTCCCTCCCTCCCTCTCCCACACACATTCTCACTCTGTTACAGTTTAAACAAATACATTGACACAACACTAACATTTACAAACAAAAAGTTAACCCAAAAGAAGTACGTAAACATTGTTATGTTTTTTTTTTTTTTTTCCTTGTCTAGGGTAGCTATCTACGACCTCTTTCCTTTAGTATGTCACTTCCTGGAAGTGAAATTCCTCATTGGTTCAACCATCAGTGTAAGGGATTCTCAGTGACTGTGCAGCTACCACAGAATTGGTTTGATGATAAGTTTTTGGGATTTGCTATATGCGGTGTTAGTAACTTCAAGGGTGTTCATAATGATGCATCCGATCTATCGGCTGTTTGTTTATGTACCTTCAAAGGAAATCATGGTGAGTACAAGTTCAGTTTTCATTTGCTTGATTGGGGTTTCAGAACAAACAGATTCCTCCAGTCGGATCACATGTTCCTGGGATATGTGCCATGGTCACAATATCGCTTCAGTGATGAAGGGAAGCCGGTCAATGAGCGCTACTACACTGAAGCCACATTTGAGATTGTGGTAGAAAATGGAGTCTATGCACGTGATGATTACAGGACAGTAATACGACGGCATTGCATCACAAGTTGCGGAGTGCGTTTGTTTCATGGTAATTATATGGAACTGCAAAATGTAAGCATCACTCAGCCTAATTCTCATCATGATAGCGGTGAAATCCTGTTGGACACTGCAAGGAAGAGAAAGAGAGAAATAGCTGGGGAGACAATGCAGTGGGAGTGGCCTCCCGCAGAAGAGGTGTTCACTGAGCAAGAGCAAGAGCAAGAAGGATCCCCATCAAGGGAAGGGTCCCTGGCGGGGGAAGGGTCCTCTGCGGGCAAGAGGTCCTCGGCAGGGGAAGGGGCTCTTTCTATCCTTACTTCAGTAGCAACAGTAGAAAGTGGTGCCAATGAGTATGCTCCCCTCCCCCTCCGATTTTTGTCTTGATTATATTTTGAATAATGTGTCCCATACAACCTGCATTTCTTCCCATAACATTTGATTGTGTTGGCAGAGGTGATGGTCCAACTATCCCTAATCGTACTAACAGAAGAAGGCGCACAAATTTGCGAAATTCGGCAACGTGGATACGAGACACAAATCAACTTATTGATGATGGCCATGCTTGGAGAAAGTATGGCCAAAAGGAGATACTTGGATCCAGATATCCCAGGTATTTAGGACATTTTATCCTATCAAATTTAGCTATGTTTCTTGAATTTGAGGTACTATACTACTACAGTATGATGTGACTGTTGTCTATGACTTCTAATTGTCTGGAACCAGATCCCTTTCTCTTTAAAGTATGCTGCGCCCCCCCCCCCCCCCCCCCAAAAAAAAAAAAAAAATTCTCTCTCTCTCTCTAATTCTCATAAGATCAAATAGTAGCAAACAAAGAAGTGGAGACTGAACAGTTCAAACCCAGAGCCTCTTGCAAACAAGGGTTGGTGCCATGTTAGATAACTACAGGCTGAAAAGCTTTTGTTGTCCGGGAATTGGTCAGCAATGTGTTTTAACCCAACTACTTTGAACTCACCCTTTTTGAAATCTTAATACTGCATTGTACAGGCTAGAATATCCTGGCCATACAAGGAATGTAAGTTTTGGACTACAATTGTCCCCAAATAAATATACAGCAAGGATATATATCAGAAAATAAAGGAACTTAATTTTGACTAGCTTTCCTTTTCTTTCCGTTTGGATGAAGCGGCTCATCTTTGATCATTAGGAAATAAAACCATGGTATCCTTGAAGATAATGTCACCCAAAGTCAAGATTTAAAAAGTTAATATATTTCTGTCTTCCCATAACATTAGATTATTTTTGTTGGCAGAAACTATTACAGATGCACTTATCGAATGGATCAAGGCTGTATGGCCACTAAGCACGTGCAACGCATCAGTGATGAGCCAGTATTATATAGAACTACTTACAGAGGAAATCACACATGCAGACCCGTCTCCAGCATGCAGGACATAGAAGAGTTCTATTTGGCATATTAAGTCCTGTCAGTTTGGTAATTGGACAGCATGCTTCTTCCCAAGGCTGCAAATTTTGTTTGGAATTACTTGGATTTGTATTCTTATGATATTCGCTCTTCTATTCATGATTATGTCTACAGGAAGAGGTGTATATATATATATATATGTGGTACGCTTGTTACCTCTGATTTTGCTTATTGCTGCTGCTGGTTTTGAACTTTGATTTTGCGCAGAAACTGTTAAAATATTGGTATGTCAATGGCATTGAACACTAAAACTCACTTGCACTGTTATTGACATTCGCTATTTAATATTTTCTCTAATAAACTGTCTCCCTACACAGATCAGATAAGAGGAAAGCAGGATACAAAAAGGGAGTCTTTGCAACATATGGATGGTGGAATGTTTTCTCATATGTGAGTTGGCTTGTTATGTAGCTCAGTTATGCTTCTAATTTCTTTGATATTAGTTTTAATGCCTTGAAACGAGTGATAACATTACAACCATCTCTTATTTCCATCATAGGAAGAGAAGCAAACCAAGATGAGTGCTTGATTCTAGCTGAAGTTGGAATATGGGATTCCCTATCCAATGGCATGGTGGCTATAACAGTGTCTTTCATCCAAGCAATGACCTGTTTTTCTCTTCTAAAAGCAACTCCGCAGCTCTGCAACATTCTGCTGCCTCGCATTGGGGCAAGGAAGTGCCATTTAAGCGTGTAATAGATACTGTAGAGGCGAAATTGAAACGACGAACATTGACATGTGAATTTGCAAGCATTTTTTATGTCTTGAATGTGACTTTGTAAGAAGTAAAACACAGTTAGTCTGGACAAGTCCACAGGGTAGACATGTACTGTAAATCACTATGCGAAAGCTTTATAAATTGCATTTCTAAAATTCTCAAAGCATTGCCATTGTTGCTTTTGTTCTTGATTTAAATTTTGTATTGGTAAAGCTGTGTGTGTAGTTCAAAAGATAGATTCTTTCTGAAAGCCTAGGATGGTGTATTCAGCAAATCATAAGTAAAGCCCACCACTTCTACCTACAGTCCAGGCCCATCACTTCACCAAATACATACTCCTACAGAGACTCCAATACATACATTCTGCTCTGACAAACCTTACTGGGTCAATGTCGAGAGTCATCGGAATCTGGGACTCATGTCCAATCGGAACTTGCGGCAGAACGGTTGATGGTGACGATGTGGTAATCAACTGTACCGCATTGGATTTTGATGATGACGATATAGTAATCAACTGTATTCGGGTTTGATCCTCGAACTCGAATCCATTTACTTGATAATGTTGTTTTGGTTGCTCAGTTTTAGTTTTAATTCATGCTTTGTTTGTGTTGCAAGAACAGAACAGTGGCGTTGCGAATTCTAAGCATGGAGGATTGTGGATTGTGGTCTGTATAGGCGTATAGCAACAGTGAGAGGTACATGTCTAATTCTCTATCTATATATAGAATACACTATTGCCTCTCTTTTCTTTTGGATTTCTGGGTTCGTTTGCATTTGCTCATGTGCTGGTTTTTATATTGTGATGTTCTGTGCTCATTTAGAAACAGTGAAGATATGTTTTATGCCATTTTTCTCGTTGTTGTTAATGCCGTTGGTGTCCCTCGGAGGGAAAGGTAGCATTGCTATAATGCTGTTTCGCTTTCTTGACATTTATATATCTGCAAAGTAGGCTGCATGAGGCTCAGAATATGCGTTGGTGCCCAAATTATTCTAATTTTTTTTTTATCCATTTGGAGTCAATGAAGTCTACTGCTCTCTATTATAAGCTCATATCTTTTAGATGTTTTGATATTGGAACCAATGTTATGAGTTCCTTTAACTATTAACTCTTTCTGGCACTCATCAATACCTTTGGTTGTTATTGATCCTGGTTCTTGTTTGAAGCTTGTGTACTACCTTTTCCTTATTGTTCGATAACTTGCTCATTCAACAATAATGTTTTCAAGCCCTTCACCTGTCAAGGAATCCATAGAGAAATGGAGTGTTTCTTACTGAATGGAAATATGGGTTTCAACTTTCAATACAATAAACAAAGACCTGCTCTCCAGCCTCTGTAGCACATCTCTATAGCTAGACTACTCTGATTGCTCGAGCTTTAACTCCAGAAAGATTGGTATTTTAGAATTTTCCTCTTGCTGATATCAGGATTCAGGAGTGAAGAGACAGTCTTGTAAGTTCATATGAATTTTAGATACCCTATACATATTGTCATCAAATCAGCTTGCGTCTTTCTCCGATAGAGTGAACTTGGGTGCTCCTCCAATAAGGTGAAACATAGTTTCGCATTTAAGTTTGGTTTGTTTAAGAACAAGCTAAATTGACACACAAAGAGAGTAATATTTCAGAGAGAATGGAGATTTCAAGTATATTTATTCATCTCATACAATGAGGTATTTATAGGAATACATTTGTAGTGTGAAAGCTCAAAGAGAAAATCAAAATGATAACCATCTTGATGATGATTTCTGCTATACTTGTTGCCCCTTGGTAAAGCATGTTACATAAGTCTTCATACACTCAAGTACCTATCAATACATTTTAAGTATTTATTACATGATATAGACATACATAGTATTATACATTTATACTACAATACTCCCCCTTGGATATTTCATGTTCAATAGTATTGTGTTGGTGGTGTGCTTTGAAATTGCCTCGTTAAAAACCTTGCCAAGTAATAAAACCCTGTGAGAAAAACAACTTTGGTCGAAAGGAAAAAAGAGTACAACGCGCGTTGAGTGTGAAGTATGTTTCTGGATACTCCCCCTGATTTAGACTCCTCATGAAGATTGTGAGAGTTCGGATATCCTCCTTAATCCAATGCTCTTTACATGTTTCTCGAAAGGGGATTTTGGTAGTGACTTAGTAAATAAGTCAGCTACATTATCTTCTGATCGGATTTGATTTACTTCAATATTTAGGAGTGTTTGTTGTTGCTGACTGTAGAAGAATTTCGGCGATATATGCTTGGTATTGTCGCTCTTGATGAAACCTAATTTCATTTGCTCAATACAAGCTGCATTATCCTCGTAAATGCATGTAGGTTCATTTGTGGTAAATTTCAAACCACAAGTTCTTCGAATGTGTCTATTTACAGACCTTAGCCTTATGCACTCACGCACGGCTTCATGTAGTGCAATAATCTCTGCATGATTTGAGGAAATAGCAACAGGAGTCTGTTTTGTAGATCTCCAAGATATGGCGGTGCTTCCCATGGTGAAGACATAACTTGTTTGGGAGCGACATTTGTGAGGGTCAGAGAGATACCATGCATCAGCAAAGCCCGTCAGAACATCATTATCATTTTGATGGAGGGGAGGAGGAGAACATCGGTCACTATGGATAGTGTTGTCGGCGTTCACATTTCTTTTCTTTCTGTAGGGATAGAACAAGCTCATATCAATCGTACCTTTTAGGTATCGAAAGATTGTCTTTATACAAATCCAATGGCGGTGTGTTGGCGCAGAACTATGTCGAGCTAACAAGTTTACTGCAAATGAGATATCCGGTCTTGTGCATTGAGCTAAATACAATAATGCGTCTATCGCACTTAGATATGGTATTTCAGCCTCTAATAAATCTTCGTCCACATCCCTTGGACGAAACGGATCTTTCATGGGCTCAAGACTACGGTTGATCATGGGAGTACTCACAGGCTTTGCTTTATCTTCATTAAAGCGCCTTAGTAATTTTTGAGTATATGATGACTGATGGATCATAATCCCATCATTACGGTGCTCGAGTTCTATTCGAGACAAAACCGTGTTTTCCCGAGATCTTTCATCTCAAATTCAGATTTCAAATATGTAGCAGTTTCTTTTAACTCATCTAGAGTTCCAATTAGGTTCATGTCATCGACATAAACTGCTACAATTGTAAATCCGGATCTTGTCCTTTTAATGAACACGCAAGGGCATATTTCATTGTTAACATATCCCTTCCCAATCAAGTAGTCACTTAGACGGTTATACCACATCCGTCCGGATTGTTTCAATCCATATAGTAAGCCTCTTAATTTTATTGAAAACGCGCTCCGTGGTTTAGAGCCACTTGATTTGAGTAATTGAAGTCCATCTGGAACCTTTATATATATATATATATATATATATATAGATATCTAAATCTAGATCCCCATAGAGATATGTTGTAACCACATCCATGAGCTGCATGTCAAGTTTTTCGGAAACTACCAAACTGACAAGGTAACGGAACATTATAACGTTCATTACGAGAGAATATGTCTCCTCGTAGTCGATTCCAGGGCGTTGTGAGAAACTTTGCGCCACAAGGCGGGCTTTGTATCTAACAATCTCATTTTTCTCATTACGTTTTCTAACAAAGACCCATTTATGGCCAACAGGTTTTATATTTGGTGGTGTTGGTGTTATAGACCCAAATACATGTCTCTTTGTTAGTAAATCTAATTCAGTTTGGATCGCATCTTTCCATTTAGACCAATCTGCTCTTTGTTGACATTTTTCAACGGAGCGAGGTTCGATATCATCGTATTCGATAATTTTTTTACAATATGATATGCAGACGCATCATCAATAGCCATAGAATTTCTGTCCATAATTACATGTATACTAGTGTAATTCATGGAGATCTCTCTATTCTCTGGAATTGGTTCTACCATTGGAGCGTCCTCCAATGATGTCTCTTGGACATAACCATAATCCGGAATTTTTTCATGATATGGATTATTTGTATCGATGATTAATGGATTATTTTGTGTCAAGCTCGTTTTCTTTCTTAGGCGAGAATCCATTGAACCTATGGGCTTCCCACACTTCCTGGCAAGAGCCATGGGTCTAGCCACTGCATCACTCATAGAGGGGATGTCATATCCTTTAGTTTTAGGGACATCAATCCTTGCAGGTACGTTTGCAGCAGGTATGTGTGATCTTGTCACTTTAGCGATATCAGAAAACGCATCAGGCATTGATTTTGCTACGTTCTGAAGATCGAGAATCATTCGCACTTATATTTCAGACTGTGTGGTTCGGGGATCAAGATGAAACAAAGTAGGGACAGACCACGACAATTCTTGTCTTTTCTGTTGAACATTAGTGTTCTTATTTCCCCCTAATGACGGGAAGGCTGTCTCATCAAAGTGACAATCCGCAAATCTAGCGATAAGTAGATCACCTGTTAAGGGTTCTATGTAGCGAATAATGCTTGGAGAATCATATCCAACATAAAGGCCTAAGCGTCTTTGAGGACCCATTTTGGTGCGCTGTGGCGGCGCAATTGGCACATAAATTGCACACCCAAATATGCGTAAGTGTGAGACATCAGGCTCATACCCAGTCACCATCTGGGACGCATAAAAGGGTTGGGTGGCAGTGGGTCTCAGACGAATAAGCACAGCTGCATGTAACATTGCATAGCCCCAAGCAGAAATAGGGAGATTGGTGCGCATAACCAATGCCCTGGCAACCATTTGAAGTCTTTTAATGGCAGCTTCTGCGAGTCCATTTTGGGTGTGTACATGAGGGACAGGGTGTTCGACCTCAATCCCAATGGACATGCAATAATCATCAAAGGTTCTTGATGTAAACTCTCCAGCAATGTCAAGACGAATTGACTTAATAGGATGATCAAGGTGGTGAACCCTTAACTTAATGATTTGTACTAGGAGTTTAGCAAATGCAGCATTTCTTGTGGATAAGAGCATGACATGTGACCAACGTGTCGATGCATCAACCAACACTATAAAATATCTAAATGGTCAGCAAGTTGGTTGGATAGGTCCACAAATATCACCTTGTATTCTTTGTAAGAATGGTATATTTTCTTTAGTGTCCTTTGCATAGGATGGTCTTGATCCTACCTTTGCTAAAGAACAAGCTTTGCAAAACGAATGATATGCTTTAGAAGTAACTCTTTGGACCAATGTTTGGTTCGTACTTCTTTTCGTTTTGAAGAATAGATGTCCATGTGAAGTTTTTAATATACGGAACATCATGTCATGACCTGGATGTCTCAAACGGTCGTGCCAAAGCTTGTATGTGTCAGGATCCCATAGGAGTCATTCATGATATGGTTGGATTCAATGACTCCTATAGTGGTTGCATACAATCCACTAGAGCGACACATAAGTTTCTCTAAAACTCGTGTATTTCCGTAGTTTTTAGAGGTGATGCAAAGGAACTCTTGTCCATTCTCACAATGTGTTTCCACATGAAAATCATTGGCTCTTATGTCTTTAAAGCTTAATAGGGTCCTTCCGGCCCTTGGAGCATATAGAGCTTCGGCGACATTAACATTTGTGTCATTTGATAACAAAAATTGAGCTGCTCCTCGACCATGAATCAATTGTGATGGTTCTGCCATCGTAGTTACTAAGGATCGACTTGGTGTCATCCATAAAAATAATTGCCTATGTCGCAATATAGTATGTGTGGTGCCACTATCAAGAAGACAGTCCAATTCTCAGGAAAACATACTTGAAATAGTGTTGCCGGAAATTTTGACCGGAAAAATTATCGGAGGTGATCGGAAGGATCGTTGGGAAAAGTCAAGAAAAATCGTCTGAAAAGTCGTCCGAAAAGTCGCCTGAAAAGTGTCGAAAAGTCGTCGGAAAAGTTGTCGGAAAGTCGTCCCGCAAATCTGTCGACAGATGTGTCTGCAGTTGCTGCGCAGCGTCTCGGCAGATGCTGTCGGCAGCGTCTCAGCAGATGTTGTCGGCAGTTGTTGCGCAGCGTCTCGGCAAGACCTCGGCAGCACCCGGCAGCAGTCCAGTTTGTGCTTTCAGCTTCCGGCGGCCGGTTCAGGCCTTTTCCGCCCTGTTCCGGTGATTCTGAGACCGGTTTCGAGCTCCTGGAATCAAGGGCTTTGATATGAGCTAGGGTTTGGGGAATTTTTGTAGGTTTGGAAAAATGACTTCGATTGATGATGAACTCTTCTTTCGTCGATTTTCGATTCTAATTCTAGAGCAACTTCGTGCTGATAACGTGTTTAAGAACAAGAGAAATTGACACACAGAAAGAGAGAGTAATATTTCAGAGAGAATTGAGATTTCAAGTATGTTATTCATCTCATACAATGGGGTATTTATAGGGATACATTTGGAGTGTGAAAGCTCAAAGAGAATATCAAAATGATAACCATCTTGATGATGATTTCTGCTATGCTTGTTGCCCCTTGGTAAAGCATGTTTACATAAGTCTTTATACACTCAAGTACCTATGATTATACACTCAAGTACATATCTAAATACTTTACGTATTTGTTACATGATATAGACATACATAGTATTATACATTTATACTACAACAAAATCAACTTTGGGTCGTTGGAGTCTCTAACTTGTTCTGCTTGTGAATAAACAATCTTTCTGAAAAGAGCCATGAAATTGAAGATCTCTAATTAGCCTCCTGACCTCTGCTTTTTACCATAATCTTCTAGTTAGTGGTCAGCACTAGAACACAAGCAAAATATGTGTACCAAACCGTAGAATCCACATAAACTTAATCATTAGAACAATTCATAGTTGCTTGACATCGCATGGCTTTTATATTATATTTAAGCTGCCAGTTCTATGATATTCTGGATGTTGTTGTATTGCTGTGTTGTGTTGTGTCCCAGACTCCGAGAATATGCTCTTCTTTCTTCAGGCTCATGGGGTATCAATGTATATGGGCCTTATAACACCTCGCCAAACCACACCACACACTTGGAACCAGTCTCCAATGGTGCAAGGTGCAAGCTACCAGACCGGGTCACCTTTCTTCACACTTTTCGTTAGGTGGCCAATCCAGTTTATACAAAAGTTTGTTGGGGTCAACCAAAACAAAATAAGCAAGTTGTGTATTATTAATAAAATAAGGAAATGAATGCATCATGTTGATGGTCATTAGATTACTGGCGCCACACTAAGCAGAGCATCTTTTTCTTTTCTTTGGTCAAAGAAGCACAGCTTCTCATATTAGCCCTCAGTTCCATTCAGAAAATCAGTGTGTTTCAAATCTGGCTTAGGCTACTCATTGCTGGTTGACCAGCTTCGATCTTGTGTTTATCAATAAATGGCTGCTGCTGATTCTTCTTCTTCTTCTCGCATTCGTGGCAAATATCATGTCTTCTTGAGTTTTAGAGGGTTAGATACCCGCAAGACCTTTGTTGGCCATCTGTACAATGCTCTACAACGGAAATCACTCACTACCTTCATAGACACTGAAGAGCTTGGAAAAGGCGACGTTCTCGGGGTGCTACTGAAAGCTATTGACGCATCAAAGCTTTCCATTGTAGTTTTATCCAAGAACTTTGCCTATTCCAAATGGTGCTTAATGGAACTCGAAAAAATCGTGGAATGCATGCAAACAAAGAAGCATATAGTGGTTCCGATTTTCTACCAAGTAGATCCGGCTGATGTTCGTCATGTGAGGGGAAGTTTTAAGGAAGCGTTTGAACAACATGAACACAAGTCCAGGGGGACCATGGAAGAACGGGAACGGTGGAAGTCTGCTCTAAATACAGCCGGCGATATTATTGGCTGGGATTCCCGCAAATACGAGTAATGTTTCTTCTTACTCTTCCGGCTATTATTTATAAATGATAAATTGGGACTAGGGTCTTTATGATGTTAACTGAATCCCTGAATAGTTGAAGTTTTAGGTCAGTGGTTAGTGTCATTAATTTAGTCTTAACCGGGGAATTATATCATAAAGCATGCATCTCCAAGTCTCCTAGTTGTTCCATTTAATAAACTATCTGGGTGATTAGGATTGTGATCCTTTTGCCTTTACATCCTATTTTGTCTATATATACTATGATGATGGGATTTTTGACTATTTGACTAACTAATCATTAGTAGACTGCAACTGTGACATAATACCGTTTTCCAAATTTGTCAGGGATGATGTCAAGCTTATTGATGACGTTGTTACAGATATTTCAGAACAGTTGAGCAACATCAGGGAAAGTAAATCCGATAATGACTTGATTGGAATGGATTCCCACATCAGCGAAATGAAGCATCTATTACGTTCTTATCAGTATGATGATGTCTGTGTCGTTGGAATATGGGGTATGGGTGGTATAGGGAAGACAACCATCGCTAGAGCTGTTTATGCGGAAATGTGCGGAGACTTTGAACACCATTGCTTTCTTCATAATGTCAAGGAAGATTTCAAGAGAAAAGGCGAAGCAGGAATGCAGGAAGACCTTCTATACAGAATCTTGAGGGAAAATGGGCAGCGCTTAAGTTCCAAAATGATAATGGAAAGGCTTAGTGGGACAAAACTTTTTCTTGTTCTCGATGATGTGGACAATTCGGATCAAATTGATGCCCTACTTGGAAAACAATGTTCATTTGGTCGTGGAAGTAGAATCATTATAACGACCAGAGACAGGAGCCTACTTAGAGAATTTGATAATGTATACGAACCCGGCTATTTAGATGATAATCAAGCTCTTGAACTCTTTAAGAAGTATGCCTTCAGAACAATTGAACCCTCGACAGAGGATGATCATCTCTCACAGACCTCAACAGAGGACGATCATCGCTCACAGCCTTCAGCAGAGTACAATGAGCTCTTAGATCATGCCATAAAATATGCTCAAGGTCTGCCTTTAGCACTTAAAGTCTTGGGAGCTTCTCTTTATAAGAAAAGTGTACATGAGTGGGAAGTTGAGCTTGAAAAAATAAAGAAATGCCAGCACCTGGGAATTGAGGGTGTGCTGAGGACAACCTTTGAAGGACTAGATCATCTACAGAAAACAGTACTACTAGATATTGCATGTTTCTTTAAAGGAATGAAGAAAAAATATGCAATAGAAATTCTGGATGCTTGCGGCTTCTTTCCTGTAAGTGTATTATCAGTTCTAGCTGATAGAGCTCTTGTAACTAGCACTGGATTCTATGTGGTGCTGGCAATGCATGATTTACTGTTGGATATGGCTTTGGGAATTGTCCGTCGAGAATCAAGCCTCAGTAGGTTGTCGAGTTCTGATGAAATTGAGGAGGCGTTAACTCAAAATATGGTGAGATATAAGTATAATTTATTTATTCTTGATGGCTTTCTTTTTCATATGAAATATCTATCTTTACTGGAAAGCTTCAACATGTAAAGTTGTTTATTTATAGAATCGAATCTTCAACTTTGGCCAGACTCTGATGCATAGGAAACATGTAGTAAGTTTAAACTGTAAATAACGGTTTGGATATTTGCACTCACCAAATTTCCACTTTGGTTATCCAGGATACGGTAGCAGTTGAAAGTATAGACCTCGACTTGTACCACTCAAAACGCATATGCATAAATGCTAAAGTTTTTGCTCGCATGACGAAACTAAGACTGCTCAGAATCCGATATAACCGCTCCATAGACTTTGTTGATGATTATTATGGTTCACGGGGGGAATTATACCATCTAATTGATGACTGTAAACAAGAAGTGAGTGGCGAGTTAAAGTTTCTTTCTAATGAATTGAGGTGTCTCATCTGGCATGGATGCCCCCTGAAATCTTTGCCACCCAAGTTTCAGCCAAAGCATCTTGTCGACCTTGACATGCGTTCCAGCCACATCAAACAACTTTGGAAAGGAACCAAGGTATAATGCTCGTTTACATTTTTTCTGAAGGCAATTAAGTTTTTTTAAGTGGCTCGTATGTAACTAATGCATGTTTTACTTCACACATGCAGCTTCTGAAAAAGTTGAAATACATCAATTTAAGTCTCTCTCTGTACCTTAAGGAGACCCCTGACTTAACCGAGGCGATAAAACTTGAGAAAGTAAACCTTGAAGGCTGTGTAAGCTTATTGAAGGTTCACCCATCCATATCTGATCTTCAAAACCTCGTTTTCTTGAGTCTAAAAGGATGCAAAGATCTTAAGGTTCTTCCCAGCAGCTTCCGTATGAAGTCTCTTAAGATCCTTGAGCTTTCTGGCTGCTCAAATCTTGAGAACTTTCCTGAGATTTCAGAAGTTATGGAGGGGATACCACGGCTTTGTTTAGACAAGACTGCAATTAAAGAACTGCCCTTATCAATCAGTAATCTTAAGGGGCTTGTCACTTTGAGCCTAAAAGATTGTAGAGAACTTAAGAGTCTCCCAAAAAGCATTTGTCAACTCAAGTCACTTAAATATGTTACTCTCTCTGGATGTTCCAAGTTTGAGGTGTTTCCACGAATTGTCGGAGCAGAAGATATGGAAGGATTAATAGAGCTTCATTTGGATGGAACATCTGTCAAAGAGGTTTCGATTTCAGCTCTTAAAGAACTTGAAGTCTTGAGTCTAAGAGATTGCAAAGAGCTTAACACTCTTCCAAGTAGCATTCATATGAAATCTCTTCACACGCTATTTCTTTCTGGATGCTCAAACCTACAAAAGTTTCCAGAGATTTCAGAAGAAATGGGGAGACTATCAGAGCTTAATTTAGATGATACTGCAATTAAAGAACTGCCCCCATCAGTTGAAAATCTTTCCCGGCTGAAATATTTGAGCCTTAAAGATTGTGGAGAACTTAAGAGTCTTCCGAGCAGCATTTTTCAACTTAAGTACCTCAATACGATTACGGTCTCTGCATGTCCGAAGTTTGAGGTGTTTCCAAAAATTGAAGAGGATTTGGAAAGACGAGGAAAACTTGTTACATTGAGGCTAGAAGATTGCAGAGAACTTAGGAGCCTGCCGAGCAGCATTTGTCAACTCAAGTCCCTTAGATTTTTTGCTCTCTCTGGTTGTTCGAAGTTAGAGGTGTTTCCTAAAGTTTTAGAAGATATGGAAGAACTAAGAGAGCTTCATTTGGATGGAACGTCTATCAAAGACCTTTCCCCATCAATTGAACGACTGAAGAGGCTGATGTTCTTAAACATGAGAAACTGCAGAAGCCTTGAATTTCTTCCAGACAGTGTCTGTAATTTGTCATCCCTTACAGGTCTCACTATCTCAGGGTGCTCCAATCTCCATAACTTGCCCAAGAACTTGGGGAAGTTGGAATCCTTGGTGGATCTTGAAGTACAGGGAAGTGGTATAGAGCAACCCTTCTCTCCCCCATCATCATCAACCTATTGCTTGGTTGGAATGGATCGCCACATAAATGAAATGCAATTGCTATTATGTCCTGCTGAGGTGGATGATGTTCGCATTGTTGGGGTATGTGGAATTGGTGGCAGTGGCAAGACAACCATTGCTACAGCTGTTTATGATAAAATTGCTCCTCAATTTGAAAACCGTTGCTTTCTTGAGAATGTCAGCGAAGGTTTTACAAAGCATGGCGCAGTATATATGCAAGAAAAGCTTCTGTCTAGAATCTTACTGGAAACGGTACAGAGTTTGGGCATTTTGAATAGAGGTTCCAATGTGATAATGGAAAGGCTAGCTAAGACAAAAGTTCTGCTTGTTCTTGATGATGTAGATGATATAAACCAGATTGAAACCTTAGTTGGAAAGCCTTATTCATTCGGTGGTGGTAGTAGAATCGTTGTGACAACTAGAGAGGAGCAAATAATGAGTGGATTTCAGATGTATTCTCCCAAGCTATTAGATGATGAAGCTCTTGAACTCTTCAGGCATTTTGCCTTTAGAACAATTAAACCCTCGAAAAAGTTCGAACGTCTCTCATGGCGTGCTATTGAATATGTTCAAGGTCTACCTTTAGCTCTTAAAGTCTTGGGAGGTTCTCTTTATCAGAAAAATGCACGCGAGTGGAAAGATGCCTTGAAGGAGGGGCGCACAGTACATTGGGTGTTTACAACAAGCTTTTATGACCTACATTCCTCGGCGAGGGACATACTTCTAGATGTTGCATGGTTCTTTAAAGGAATGAAAAAAGAGTATGCAACCAAAATTCTGCACAGTTGTGGCTTCTTTCCTTATAGTGCATTAAGAGTTCTAGTTGATAGATCTCTCATAGCCATCTCAGATAGGGACGCGACTCTCAAGATACATGATGAACTACAGGAAATTGTTCGGGATTTTGTTCGCCATGAAGATGAACATAATCCTGGGAACCGCAGTAGATTAGAGGGTTACCAAGGAATTAGGTGTTTGTCAACTCAAGATCAGGTGAGATATTGATATCTATAATATATAGAGTACGTATTCATGGCCGAGTTTCTTTCACATTTAAATTATCTTAATAACTTATAAGGCTTCAATGTGTAATTTTCTTGAATCATCAGAAATTGCAACATTTCTTTGGTAGAAAGATTCACTGTTAACCAAAATTTCCATTGGAAGTTAACTTTGACAAAAATTGAATTCCTTGGAGATGTGTGTTAACTTTCGATCTTCTATATGGTTCTGCATATTTGTACTCACAAAATTTCACTATTGGTTATCCAGGTTACTGAAGCAGTTGAAGTTATAACCCTTAATCTGTCAAACTCAACAGAGGCGTACTTCAATGCTGAGGCTTTTGTTACAATGAAGAAACTAAGACTACTCCAAATTTATGATAACGGTTCCATTAACTGTAAACAACATGTGATTGGAGACTTGGAGTTTATTTCTCATGAGTTGAGGTGTCTCATCTGGCATAGATACCCCCTAAAGTCTTTGCCATCTGAGTTTCACCCTCAGAATCTTGTCGACCTTGACATGTGTTTTAGTAGCCTTGAACTACTTTGGGAAGGAACTAAGGTACATTCATATTTTACATATATTTCATATACTTTAAAATGAAAGTCAGGATGCCTGGTATGTTATTTAATGCCTGTGTTTTCGTGGTGCTTCTAACTGCAGCCTCTGAAAAACTTGACATTCATGAATTTAAGTCACTCTCCACGTCTCAAGAAGACCCCTGACTTGACTAAGGCTACAAAACTTGAGAAGCTAATTCTTGATGGTTGTACAAGTTTATTCGAGGTGCACCCATCCATTTGGGATCATAAAAACCTTGTCTTATTAAGTCTCAAAGGTTGCACAGAACTTAAGGTTCTTCCGGCCAGCATCCATATGAATTCTCTTAAGACCCTCAACCTTTCTGGCTGCTTAAATCTTGAGAAGCTTCCAGAGATTGCAGAAGTTATGATGGAGCTATCAGAGCTTGGTTTGGATGAGACTGCAATTAAAGACCTGCCCTCATCAATTGAACGGCTTCAGGGACTTAATGTATTAAGTATGAGAAACTGCACAAGCCTTGTCTCTCTTCCGGACAGCATCTGTAGGTTGGCACACCTTACATTTCTCAATCTGTCTGGGTGCTCAAAACTTACTGACTTTCCTGACAGCTTGAGGATTATGCAATCATTGACAATCAGTGGTATAGAACAACTCCCACCCTCAATGAGAAGCAAAAGAACAGAGAGGGAGGGAGTCATTGGAGTCTCGGGGGAGGGAAGTTCATCAGAGTCTGGGGAAGGAAGAGCCTACAACCACACATTGTCGCCGGTGCCAAAGCAACATAGTGAGAGAAAAGAAGAGAGAGACGATGGAGGTGGCAGTTTAAAGGGAGGATTGCTGGGCAGGAGGAGGGAAGTTGGGGGCCTTTTGCAGCTTCTTGAGTTGCCCGGGGGAACTAGGTCTCTGAGAAAGATAGAAAGAGAGAGATTAATTAGGCATAGAGGTATACTGTTTTACTTTTTCTTTTTTTTTTGTGTAATCTCTTATTAATCTGTTTTTTCATGGCCAATACTTCTTGTTTTCCAACTGTTCTTCCAACTGTATTCTTCTTTTCTCACAGACGGGTCTCCAATAACCATGGCTCCGCCGGTTCCCTCCACTCTGGTCCCAGGACGACATTCTGCGTTCTTCAATTTGTATCGCAAGCGCTGAAACCCATCATCCCGACCCCCAATCTCTGAGAGTAGGTTACAAGTTTCAGTTTTTATTATCTATTTTGGGGTTTTCTTAGGATTGGCTTTAATTTCTGTGGTGTGTTGAATTTGATTTTGTTGTTACTGTTTTCATTTAATGTTTAGAAATTTTGGGCATTGGAATATACATTATAGACTTGAGAAGCCTCGACATTTTCATTCTAGAAATTACAGGGGAGCTAATGAACTAGGAGAACTGTATTAGTTAGATAAGTGTACGATATGACTTGGCAATGGTCAAATTGCAGGAGTCACTGTGGCACTGTTACTTATGATCAGGTAATATACTTAGGACCAGCTACATGGAGGTTCTACATAATTCGTGTCAATAAGAGTTCAAAACATCACCAAACCAGCTACTTTCTTCTAACCTTGTTGGAACTTGAAAGACTGAAATTCTAGGCTGGGTATAATGCATGCTGTCATTTTATGTAAATCACCTTTTCTTCAAATTTAACCCGTTGCTAATTATGTTTGGTTCATTAGCTTAATTTTCTTGGGTACTTTGGGATATGATATAGAATTTGTTTTATGCTTTATAATTTGCGAGGACTGTTGATTAGTTTCATGTCCTGATTCTAGACCATATACTTGATACAGGTAATTCCATTCCTTTCCTATAATAACCATCCATGCCTTAACCGTGCTTGTCTGTACATATTTGGTAGCTGCATACAAATTTGAGTCATATGAAGATAATATAACCTTTCTGTTTGTTGATTTACATTTTCTGTTTTGTGTTTGCAGTTGGAAATGAAATTGTAGATCTCTATCTTGATAGAGAAAGGAACTTGGCTGATACAACTTCGCACTGGTTTGCAAATTTTTAGGTGTACAATTATGTTGGTACTGGTAGGATTCCTGCAGCCCATCTAATTATGTTTTCTTATGCTTTTCAAGTTTCACAGTGATACAAAGTGAACCTACTAATGGATTGATGTCTAGTGTTCAAGTTTAGACTATTTTGATCAGTGGTCCATATTACATATCGACATTGAATAGTGGACCTTGCTGTACCTGAGGCCATCTGTTAAACTAGGTATGCAACTTCATCTATACTTGGATAATTTAGCTCTTGCATGGTATGAAAGTAAGAGGATTTGGTAATTAGTTGAACTGCACCAATCCTTAGAAGTTAGAATCGAAGAATCTTTTGGTTTTTACTATCAGCCCCCTAGCATGTGTATCATACCACTGTGCCCATGCATTTGCTAGGTGACTTTCAAATCATGAAGATCAAACAGTATATCTCTATGCCTATGCATTTGTCAGTTTAACATGCACTCCTTGATATCTGCAGGTAACACTTGTTGTGGACTCTGGGTTGTTGTGATATGCTCGACTATGGCTTTGGTGAGTAAATTATCTTGTGTATAAATTCTGACTACGGGTGAGCTTTTTCTATTTCAGTTTTTCAAACTTTAGAGATCATTAAATAACCATGGAGTATCCAACTTAAGGTGTCTGTAACTCAAGTCTCTAACCACATGCTAGTTTTGCTTGAGAACAAAATCTGCAATTTCTTCTCACTTGGCTCCTCTATGTAAATGAGCTGAATATAAAGCGATTAGCTGACGTCTTAGTGTTGAATAGTTTAGTACAGTGCTTCCTTTTATTAAGTGCTGCTTTGATTGACTAATTTGCATACTTATGATGTCTGTTGCAATCTCTATTCAGGTAAAAAAAATGCATATAAAGGAAGTTGATGTAATATTGGAGCGAGTCAGACTATTGGAGCCAGTGCTACTGAAGTACTTGGGTTTTTCATGTATCAAGGTTCCATTGAATTGAAGTCCGTTGTTGGATATTTGAACTTGTTCTATTGTAACACTGAAATACTTATTCTATAATGGGATTACGATTAGTGTTTTTATTTGAACAATTAGGTTGTTTGCAAATGTTGAACTTCTTTCACACAATACAGTTGTGTTCACCTGATCAGTAACTGACCATGAAATTATACTCGATCAACGTTGGATGTAAATCTAACAGTGGAAAATATTACGTCCATTATTAGCTCTCATTTGCTTATGAGCTACCGCTGGTTTATGCTTTGAATTGATGTGCTTATGCAGGAACTGTGAAGATATTGCTATGTCATTGCTTGTTGCTAATGCCGCCGGTGCACCTCCGATTTGGGTGAAAGGTAGGTTTGCATTTCCTTTTCCTGACATTTATACATCTGCAAATTCCTTTGGATGTAAGAATCCCTGAGTGTCCAAATTACCATAGTTAGATTGTCTTTTGGCAGAAATAAGGCTATTGCTGTCTCTATATAAACTAAAACAATTAGATTTTTTCTTTTTGGAGATATTGCATATGAAATAATAACTAATGACTTGTGAACCACTCTAATGAATAAAATAAACCTATACAATAGCTTGTCCAATGCATATTCACTTATTCAGACACCATGAATTGAGTGAAGTCATCACTAACTTTGGTTGCTAACTTGCTATTGATTTGGCCTCTGCGTGAAACCTTTTACTTGTTTGAAAACTTCCTCATTCATTTGTAAAACTGACCTTTACCTGTAATTGTAAAGAAATGAGAACAGAAACGAAGTTTGTTTTACTTAATGAAATAATGTTTTCAATAGAATAACACCAATTATCAAGTCTAAATATTGCAGAGCGCTGCATTGTTCATGTCCACCTTGACAGATAAAACAGAAAGATAACAAGTCAAATGTTAAAACTTAAACGAGCATCAATTGTATATACTCTTGAGGTATGATATGGTAATGCATACTTTCCGATTGACTTGAGCATCAATTTATTTAAGGATATATGTTTGTGGAAGTTGCTTAGAGATCAGGAATAATAGACCAAAGGCATATTTAATCATGTGAGTATCGATTCCTAAGTTTTTACTCAAATTGTCATCGAATTAATTGCACATTGGATAGGGAGCATCTGTTACTTGGGTTTTTGTCCCATCTACAAAGTTAAGTAGAAGATCTGAAGTGTATTACAGTTATATGAATATCAGAGGCATGGTCTGGACCTTTAATGTGTGTTGTACGGTTGTTTAGTAGTAATTGCTTCTCTTTACATTTTCCTGCACTTTATGTACCTATGTTGAGCAAGCAATACTTGGAAACTGAAGTTCTGAGTATAGTTGTAGTTCACATAAAGTAGATGATACTGAGGCTAGTTTTAGTTGTATGCTCACATACGATTTTGCAAAGAGGAAGTAATAATCAGCAAATATACTGTTTTTTCACAATAAGATTGAAATCTGTTCTTGGCCCAACTGAACTGTGCCGTTGTAAATCTTGAGCTTTTGGTACTAAATTCATGCCTAATTTTGTCTCTAGCAAATTTGATGTTTAAGTTAGGGACACAAACTATGCAGGGAAGATATACGAGCTTGGATCTTCATGAATTAGCAGTCTGAAAAGGCACAGCAAGAGTCGCAACAAGTGCCTCAGTGATCTCATCTCCCTCTTTGGAAGAATCCCCTTGTACAATCTAGAATTAAAGCCGTCGATGCCAGGTTTGAATGGTTCTGGTAATTTCAGTTCTGTAATTCGCCTTCTTTCCACCTTGTAGTTTAGTACATGTATATGCTCTCTTGGGACAAGGATGATATCTCTAAACAGTAAAGATTTAGTCCTTTTCGTATAGATTATCTTCCAAAATTGATTTGTTTAACCTTTAAGTGCCTTCAAAACCAATCATTAAGAGAGGTTTTCAACACAGAAAGTACCCTCCATTTCTTGCTGCAAAAGCAATAAAAATGGTTCATGATCCATGAATCTAAACATGACAAGACTGAGTGGGGAAGAGGCCCCAGCTAGCCACATGGAAACTTCATGGCGCATACTAAACTCTTTGTTTGGTTTTAGGGCAATGACAGAAGGTTGTGGTTGTTCTCTTCAAAAAGACTTGCTTTGGGTCCATGGAAGTTGTGACAATACGAGTGTCCTGGTAGTTTATATGGACAGATCCGAGAGAGAAGGCAAAACTGAAATTGCAGTTGATTGGTGAAGGTACAAAATGGTTAAATAAAATGCTTGAAATTTTATGTTATTTGGGGATGTTTATAGCAATTTCCTTGTTTAAGTAGTTGATGTCTGGTGACTGGTGTTGCTTTGTGGTATTTGGAGAGGTGGCAGTGGTGATCCAAGGTTAAGAGGGATCGTACTTATATTAATTGATGACTTTTGCGGGTTCAACCTGTGTATCCGAGGAGGCAACCAAGTCAACTTAGTAACCGGCAGTCCTCCACCTGCGAGTATAAAGTTGAATCGTGACTGTTGGCGCTTGCGGGAGGGGAGTTGTTGGCTTTGAGGGCTGGTGTGCTACTTGCAAGGCCACATCACTAGGCTAATACTGATTATGAGTGTGATGGTGCTTTATGATGAATGTAATGTCTCGCATGGACGCCAATACTTCCTTCTTGGATCAAGAGGGCAATGGAGCTGCACACGGTTTAGCTCCCCTTGGTTCTTTCTCTGCAGAGACTATTTCTGGTTAGGAAAATGAGCCTGTGTTGGCAACATCTTCAAAGCACGGGATTTTTTGCATTGCTAGTGACTAATGTTTGTAAAATGCCAAATTGCCTTGTTTGTTCTTGTTGGACCGCACTTTACTCAATGGATGTTGATTACTTCTCAACTACAGACCCGGCCCAACTCTCAACCCGGACCAATCGTCCTCTAAGATTTTAGTAATGTCGGAACATTTAACAATGGCTTTTCCCGTGCCTAATCAATACACCACAGTCTGCATTCATCAATGACTTTGGTCCTATATCCAAGAAAGTAGGAGCAACTTCTTTACCAAAAAAGAAGCAAAACCTAGTAATTTTCTTTGGACAGAAGCAAAATGCTGTACTGCCAAATTTCCATATACAAACTGGTAAGTGAAAAAAGAGGAAAAATAAATAAAAACGTGCAAATCCCTACCCATGTTTGACGGCGACGAAAGGAACACACATCAGAACATAATTTTGGGCCGACGACGAAAAGCCATGTCCTAAAGCACCAGAACTCCCAGTCCCACCGGAATAGAAGGCTTGCTTTTGGCAGGCCTCGCCGACGAGTTTGGCTGCTCTCATTGCCGGAGAGGAAGTCGCCCGAGTCGATGAGTGGGACTTCGAGTTCCGCTGCGTCAGGAATGGCTCTTTGTCGCGTACCGGAGAAACGAGGTGCTGAAGACTAGTGGCTTTATTTCGTCATCTTTGTGGTGATTTGGGGTTTTCACGCACACAATTGCCATTGCATGCAATAACAAATGCGAGAGAGAGAGAGAGAGAGAGAGAGAGAGAGAGAGCAGAGCAGAGCAGAGCATACCAAGTAGTTGCATGAGAAGAAACTGCGATTGTCTGATTAATACAGAGTTTGAGAAGTTTTGAGTAGAGAAAAGGCAAGAACCGCTTATTGGGTGGATGAGTGAACAAACAACGGAATCTTATAGCTCTCTCATGGTCTAATTCGAATTCTATGGTTTGCAGAAGAGGACCTCTTGGAGATGTGAGATTTGCAGAGGTGGGTTTATGAATTAGCGAGATTCTAAAATGGAACCATCATTATCTCTATTGTTAGTGCCAGAAAAGCCTTTCCCAACAGGGTTCTAGCAGTTCCGTCTTTAGGGGAGGACCATAATGTAATAACAAAGCCATCAAAGATTCCAAGGTACACAACTGGATTCGGGTTGGCTCTCTACATGCACCTCAATGATCTTGTCTCCTGGGCTTGCCAAGATGAACAGTGGTCTCGATTGCTTGATAAGGCTAATTCAATTTAAACTTCTACTTTCTAGCCAGAGTCACAGACTCACAGTTGTCCTAAATTGCTTGTCTTCCTTCAACTTCTCCAACTGTCATAATTAAGAAGATCATAGATGTAGACAGAAGTCCAGCACCTGATTCAGTGTATCTATTAATTGCATTTTGGTTCCCTATAAAGAAAGACTAGGTTGTTGACAGATATTTAAGTTCTATCAGACAATAGCTTAACGTAGGTAATCATCACGAACCTAGGCATATAATTTGTCCCGATTGCAGGTCCAATTATCGAACAAGAATGGGCGATCCCGCTCACAGAAAAGCAATGTTAGGAACTCACATTAAACCAACTATTGAAGGGGCATTTTAATCCCGATTAAAACCCTAATGAAATAGCGCCACTATGAGGTTCGCTTCAATGAACCACAAAAATTACATATTTTTTTGGTCGTTCAAAAGGTAGATTGGGGTGTCGGTCTACGACTCTCGATGTCAAAGATAGATATTTATGAGAATATTGATAGGATAAGGGTACGAAAAGAGTAGTTGCTTACCATAAATGAGAGTGAAGACATGTATATATACTTATATAGAGAGGGTTAGGACTTGTCTCCTTTCCATTTCCAATATGAGACTAAATGTGGCACATTGGTGTTTACCTGGTCAGTATCTGACCAAATAATGTATGTTCAATAACCTTAGATTTACATCTAAAGTGAAAAATAAAACACATCAACTTAATGATAATTCTCTCTGTCATTAGATTTACATCCAATAACGGTTTAGTATTATTTTCTTGATCAATAACTAACCATGTGAATATTTTCAAAACGTGGCATACTAAAGTTGGTTATGTGAGATCAAAACCTCCACTAGACTGGCCCTAGGGGCGGTACTAGCAAGTGTATGTGTCGGATCTTGGGCCCATCTGGTAGAGTTGCGTCACAAGTGTCTCGAGGTGGGCCCTACTCTACTCCAGCCTGATCTGATGACCGAGTATTTGTGGTGTTTTTACTCAGCACATAACTGATATGAACAAGTTCTCCAAGTCCTTGGTCAAGAACTCTCTTAGGTGAGAAGTTTGTTTTCCAAATATAAACGGTGTAAGTATTGAATAGACACCTAACAAGAGTAGAGTATGGCTCAGTAGAAGACACTTGGGATCCAACTCTACAATGTGAGTCCAAGGCCCGACACATACGCTGACCGAAGCCACCCTTGCGGTCTGGTCAAGTGGAGGTTCTAACCTCACATTACCAATTTTATTAAGCCGCATTTAGTCCCACATTAAAAATGGAAAAGAGACAAGTCCCTAACCCACACTGCATGCATTCACTCTCATTTATACCAAGCAAGCAACTACTCTTTCAATCCATACCCTTACTCTATCAATATTCTCATATATATCTGATTTTATCTGATTTAGGCATTAGAGAGTCGTAGGCCGGCAACCCCAATCTACCATATAATTTTGTTTGTTTTGTCAGGTAATAGGACACGATTGATTATCTGCGCACTCAATGATTCTCAGTCCCCCGGAGAACCGCGCGCAAACAACCCAAGTCCTTAATAAGGCTTCCGGCTTGAAACCATAAGATATGTGTCCTTGTTGGACCGGGCCTTACTCAATTACTTCTCAACTATCAGATCCGGCCCAACTCTCAACCCCTGCTTTCCCCAAATACAACAGCCTTTTGTGACGCGTTCCCTCCCTCCCATCCCCAACTGCCACCTCCGGGTACGCAGTGGCGAAGTACTCGACTCCTCTCTCCCGCTTCACCACCTTCACATCTTCACAATGTCAACCTCCAACCCAAACACCACCACCATCCGATCTCCCAAACCTTAACGCTTCCCAATGTCCACAACCATCTCCATCCGCGACTCCGCCCCCACCGCCGCTATGGCCGCAGCCATATCCTCCTCCGACATGAATGGTGGATTCTACTCCCCAGCCAAAGCCAAAGCCGCCACCAGACCCCTCTTAAGCCCACGCTTCCCGCCATTTCGGCGTCTCCGCCACCTCTTTTGCGCGCGCAAGCTCAGACTCGTCGCCTCTGTTTTCCTTCTCTGCTTCGTCGTTTTCCTCTCCTCCAGGCTCAGCTCTCTCATGGGCTGGCTCCCTCCCCAACCCAACTCCTCATTTCCAAGGTACAATCAAAACTCAAACCTCATTTTATTTATACTACAATTTCGGTTTTGATAAATCAAAAACTCTTCAGGGGTGGTGGATACACTGTTCTGATAAACACATGGAAGCAAAGCTCTGCTTTGAAGCAATCGATTGCTCACTATGCCACGTGTGATGGGGTTGCTGCTGTTCATGTGGTGTGGTCTGATAGTGATCCACCCTCGGAAACTTTGAAGTCTCGTCTTGAAAAGATGGTGTTTTCAAAGTCAAGAGTAGCTCAAAAACCTGACTTTAGGTATGGGTTGAGGCAGGATGAGGATTTGAACAATAGGTTCAAGCCGATTGAGGGGATGACCACTGATGCTGTGCTTTCGGTTGATGATGATGTGATTGTTTCGTGTGACACATTGGATTTTGCTTTCGGAGTTTGGCAGTCTGCGCCTAATGGTATGGTTGGGTTCACTCCGAGAATGCATTGGATTGATGAGGAGGTTAGTGTTGTTTGAAGTGTTTTGATAGGGAAATGGTGATGGATTGTGTGTTTTTGATTTTTTTTTTTTTTGATTGATGTGTTTGTTTGGATGGAAATTGATACAGAAGAGTGGCGGGGGGAATTATGAGTATGGGGGATGGTGGTCAGTTTGGTGGATGGGGACATACAGTATGCTGCTTCCGAAAGCTGCATTCTTTCATAGGAAATACTTGGATTTGTATACTTACGATATGACCGCATCCATTCGTGATTATGTCACCAGGGAAAGGTAGATATAAATACATATGTGACATATGGCTATTAGCTCTCATTTGCTTATGTGCTGCCACTGGTTTTGTACTTTGAATTGATGTGTTTATGCAGAAACTGTGAAGATATTGCTATGTCATTGCTTGTTGCTAATGCCACCAGTGCACCTCCGATTTGGGTGAAAGGTAGGTTTGCATTTCCTTTTCTTGACATTTATATATCTGCAAATTAATTTGGATGTAAGACTCAGGCTTTGTGTTGATGTCCAAATGACTATAGTTAGATTGTCTTTTGGCAGAAATAAGGCTATTGCTCTCTTTATATAAACTGAAACAAATAGATTTCTTCTTTTTGGAGATATTGAAAATGAAATAATAACTTATGACTTGTGAACCACTCTAATGAATAAACCTATACATTAGCTTGTCCAATGCATATTCAGACACCCCAAATTGAGTGAAGCCATCACTAACTTTGGTTGCTAACTTGCTATTGATCTGGCCTCTGTGTGAAACCTTATACTTGTTTGAAAACTTCTTCATTCATTTGTAAAACTTACCTTTACCTGTAATTGTAAAGAAATCAGAACAGAAACAAAGTTTGTCTTACCGAACGAAATGATGTTTTCAATTGAATAACCCCAAATATCAAGTCAAAATATTGCAGAGGGTTGCATTGTTCATGTCCACCTTGACAGATAAAACAGAGAGATAACAACTCAAATGTTAAAACTTAAACGAGCATCAATTGTATATACTCTTGAGGTATGATATGGTAATATATACTCTACTTGAGCATCAATTTATTTAGGGATATCTGTTTTGGAAGTTGCTTAGAGATCAGGAATAATAGACAAAAGGCATATTTAATGATCTGATCATATGACTATTGATTCCTAAGTTGTTATTCAAATTGTCATCGAACTAACTGCACATTGGATAAGGGAGCATCTGTTACTACAAACTTAAGTAGATGATTTGAAGTGTATTACATTTATATGAATCTCAGAGGCATGGCCTGGACCTTTAATGTGTGTTGTACGGTTGTTTAGCAGTAATTGCTTCTCTTTACATTTTCCCTCACTTTATGTACCTATGTTGAGCAAGCAATACTTGGAAACTGAAGTTCTGAGTATTAGTTGTAGTTCGCATAAAGTAAATGATACTGAGGCTAGTTTTAGTTGTATGTTCACATACGATTTTGCAAAGAGGAAGTAATAATCAGCAAATATATAGTGTTTTTTCACAATAATATTGGAATCTGTTCTTGGCCCAACTGAACTGTGCCATTGTAATCTTGAGCTTTTGGTGCTAAGTTTTCATGTCTAATTTTGTCCCTCTAGCAAATTTGATGTTTATGTTGGGAACACAAACTATGCAGGGAAGATGTACGAGCTTGGATCTTCAGGAATTAGCGGTCTGAAAAGGCACAGCAAGAGTCGCAACAAGTGCCTCAATGATCTCATATCCCTCTTCGGAAGAATTCCCCTTGTACAAACTAACGTTAAAGCTGTCGATGCCAGGTTTGAATGGTTCTGGTAGTTTCAGTTCTGTAACTTGCCTTCTTTCCACCTTGTAGTTTAGTACATGTATATGCTCTCTTGAGACAAGGATGATATCTCTACAGTAAAGATTTGGTCCTATAGATTATCTTCCAAAATTGATTTGTTTAACCTTTAAGAGCCTTCAAAACCGATCAGTAAGAGAGGTTTTCGACACAGAAAGTACGTCCATATCTTGCTGCAAAAGCAATAGAAATGGTTCATGACCCATGAATCTAAACATGACAAAACTGGATCAGGAGTATGCCCCAGCTAGCCACATGGAAACTTCGTGGCACATGTGAAACTCTTTGTTTGGTTTTAGGGCAATGACAGAAGGTTGTGGTCGAAAACCACGTTGTATAATATTTTTCTAAGATTCTTACACATAGATTTTATTGGTCAGGCTGTTTAGAACTATATATTCCCCATCTCCCTCCATTAAATATCTAATCCCTCTGGATTATATAATCTGTGTTCTTACTTACTGATTTGTATTTTGTGGGATTGTAATCAAACTATTTGCTCTACAACCTGTAAAATCGAATCTAATAATAGAAGTGGAAACTGCGTTATCCACACGTGGAATCTGATTAGTTAGTTGAACAAGATGTTTGACTTGGTTTACTCTCACCCAGTTTCTCTGATGCAGACACCCTGTGTTTTTTTAATTATCATTAATTGACAATTAATCCAATTCTAAATCATGGTTTAATGGAAAAAATGGCTGCACGTGCGGGAGATTCAGGTCACGTAAACGTAATGTGAGTAATCGACCGTCTACGTTACTTTGGGCTTGTTTTCCAAATGTTGACTGGAAAATAAAAGGTCAGTGTGAATTAGAATCATATATGCGGCGGCAGAAGGCTTAGCAAGATCGAATCAAAACCATGCACCTTGTTCAAATGAACCTATCCTCCTCAATGAGTCAAATTACATATCCTTTTTCATACCGAAAAAAATTAATAAAGTCGTATGAAAAAAATCAATAAAGTCATTATTGTTGAAAGAGATGGGTAATTAAGTTACCATTGATGAAGGAATTGAAAGGAAATTTTGTAGTTCTTCTAATAAAAATGCTAGAAAATGACTCCGACTAGAGTTTGGTGAATCATAAATTTGGTGTTTGTTTTGAACCTTCATTGAATTAGGGCAAGAATAGAAAAGGTCACATTCATCTTTTTTGAGAAAAATACTAAGATAATTGAATTGAAGTTTAGGGTTTGAGTAAGTAAGGAGTAACTATCTTATGGGGAATTGGCAATTTAAGTATGAGAATAAATTAGTCAAAACCTAACCCAATGAAACCAAGGACTTGGAGGTCCAGTTTTTTTTTTTTTTTTTGTGGCATTCTCCCATTATAATGACATAATTAAATAGGTCATATTTCCTTCCTTTCTTTTTTCTCTTTTTTTTTTCCAATTCTTTACTGTTAGACCACCATACAAATAAAAAAGGAAAATAAATTCTTTTTTTTTCTTATGCTTATTACATAAAAAAAAACCCACAAATTTAAAAACTTAGAGCAACTTTTTTTTAACAAAGAAAAAAAGAAAAAGCAAAATTATTGTAATTTTCTTTTAATCCGAAGCAAAAAGCTACACTAGACGGGCGCCAAATTGCCATATACAAACTGGAAAGTGAAAAAGAAAAAACGTAAAAGAAAACCAATAAATCCCCAAAAATAAAAACTTACCAAAATCACACCAATTCATTCAGTCCTTCACGGCACAAAACGAACCAGCTGGAGTTCTTCTTCTTCTTCTTTCTTCTTCTTCCTCTGAAAAAACCCACCATTAACAAATACTCAACCTTTAAAACTAACCCACCATTACCGAAGACTCAACTTTTACATCAAACCCAACACCCAAAGACTCAACCTTTATGTAGTTTAACACCTCACGATGCGCCCAATCACCCAATCCCCGTCACCCTCATCTCCCCAGCCACCGCAACCCCACCGCACCCACCTCCTCGTCCCACTGGCCGGAGCCGCCACCACCACCGCCTTCTCCCTCCTCCTCTTCCTCCTCGTCTGCTTCCGCAAAATCACCCGCAAACGCACCGCCCCCGAAGCCGACTCCAAGCCCCCCCACCGCTTCTCCTATTCCCTCCTCCGACGCGCCACCGACTCCTTCTCCCCCACGCGCCGCCTCGGCCAGGGCGGCTCCGGCTCCGTATTCTTCGGAACGCTCCCCCACACCCGCCAGGACGTCGCCGTCAAGCTCATGGACTCCGGGTCCCTCCAGGGCGAGCGCGAGTTCCAGAACGAGCTCTTCTTCGCCTCCATGCTCGACTCTCGACACGTCATCTTGGTCCTCGGATTCTCCTCCGATCGGAAACGGCGCCGTATGCTGCTGGTTTACGAGTTCATGAGCAACGGAAACTTGCAGGACGCGCTGCTGCACCGGAAGTGCCCGGAGCTGATGGAGTGGAAGAAGAGGTTTTCGATTATGGTGGATGTAGCTAAAGGTCTTTGCTACCTTCATGGATTGGACCCGCCGGTTGTTCACGGTGACGTCAAGCCGAGTAATGTGCTGCTGGACGGCAGCTTCAATGTGAAGATTGCCGATTTCGGGCTGGCGAGGCTAAAGTCGGAAATTCAGGTTGTGATTGGGGAGGATGCGAAGAAGAGTGATGGTGTGGAGGTGAAGAAGGAGGAGCTTGAAGACTGTGGCTCTGTGGTTGAGGAAACCGAGAGCGTTAGTGTTGCCACTGCAGGGTTTGAGGATTCGAATTTGGGAGTTGATCAGTCGCCGGAGAGTTTAGTGATCAAGCTGCCTGTTTCGCCGGAGACTCCGGTGACGGCGTCGCCGGAGGAGAATGTGGATAAGGAGGGGGGAGAGAAGCCGAGTGTGAATAAGGATTGGTGGATGAGACAGGAGAATGGGAGTGGTGTGAAGGACTATGTGATGGAGTGGATTGGGAATGAGATTGGGAATGAGAGGCCCACGGCTGCTTCGAGTAGTGAAATGGTGGGGAGGTCGGAGAAGAAGAAGAAGAAAAAGAAGAATAAGAAGAGGAATAGGAAGAGATTGGATTGGTGGATGTCGATGGAGGAGAGTGGGAAAGTTTCAAGCAAGGAGAAGAGGAGGCCTGCCAGGGAATGGTGGAAGGAGGAGTATTGTGATGAGCTGACGAAGAAGAAAAAGAAGAAGGATAAGAAGCAGAGTAATGGAATGAGCTTTGATGAGAATGAGAGTGACTGGTGGCCGCACGACGATGAATTGTATGCTGAGACCAGGAAGAAGAATAAGAGTAGGAGCAGGAGTTGGGGGAGTATGAGTAGTATTGATTGGTGGTTGGATGGAATTCGCCGTAATGCTAGTAATAATTCTGCTACTGGGGAAATTCCTAAGAGCTGTGGCATGAGTAGTACTCCGAGTATGAGAGGAACTGTATGTTATGTTGCTCCCGAATATGGTTTTGGTGGTGATCCTTCAGAATTATGTGATGTTTATAGTTTTGGGGTGTTGTTGTTGGTTGTTATAGCCGGAAGGCGCCCACTTCAGGTAACAAATTCGCCTCTGTCAGAGTTCCAGAGAGCGAATCTGTTGTCTTGGGCTCGCCGTCTTGCTCGTGCTGGGAAGCTTATTGATCTTGTTGATAAGTCCATTCAGGGTCTGGAGCAAGAACAAGCTCTCCTTTGCATCACAGTGGCATTAGTTTGTCTGCAAAAGATACCTGCTCGCCGGCCTTCAATGAAAGAGGTTGTGGGGATGCTGACTGGTGAGTTAGAACCACCCAAATTACCACCGGAGTTAACCACGTCAGCTCAGTCACGGTTCTCACACAAGTCCCATAGAAAGGTCCGATGAGTTTTCTAATGTACGCTTCTATTTTTTCATCAAAATTAGGTGGTATACTGCTGTAGATCATTGTTACGTCATCTTTGTGGATGATTTGTGTATCCACAGGAGGAAAAGGAAATAGATTTTCTAATTTATATAATGAACTGATCATTTGAACATATTTCAGTTGCTCTTTCTTTACTGATATGGCCTACAAATCCAGAATATATCTGAGCTTCTTATATAACAATAACTTGAGATAACAATGTGAGCACTGTTACCTGATACTATTCTTATTGCACTGACTTTGAGGCAGGTTAACTTTGCTTTTTTTATCTGGTCCATTCTTTTTAGCTTAGTCATTTGAATCAGTGTTCTAGAAATTGAACTAGAACTTGCTTAATCAAGTTCTTTTAGTTGACCCCTTCCACCTAAATGAAAAGAAAAGCAAAAAAGAAAGCAACTTGCTTTTCATCATTTGAAATTTTTGGTGTAATCATCATTTGAAATTTTTTGCCAGAGTAGTTGTTTAGTTCCTATCTCGATTTGTGGAGGTTAATTGACTGTGCTTTTTATATTTAAGACATTTTTGACCCTTACAAGGGAAAGTAAAATGTAGACTATAATGTATTAGTAAAGGTTATACGTATTGAATTTGGGACGAAGTGCATATAGATTCTCCTGTGGCTGGTGCCATTTGTAGTTTGCACAAGTACTTGAGATGATCCAGTAAACAGGTATGTTTCTTTGGTTGTTCCATCATTTGTGCAGAAAAGGGCATGACATGACTTGTGGACAAGTTCTAGTGGTGCTATTCTGTGCTTTTTTTATCTACCAAAATGAAAGAATTGTTCTTGAGTAGCTTGGTAGTAGTGTCTTGGGTGTGGAACCAGTGAGCAATATATATGATTTCTTCAGAAGTAGAGAGTAACTGGAACTTAAAGCATTTATAGATAAACAAATAGAATCTGCTTATAGTGTATCTTACTGGTGTGGTTCTGTAAGTCTGCCAATAATGAATTCCAGGTAGAAATGGCTACAAATCGTAGCTACAGAATCAGTTGCCGGTTGTGACATATTCCTACAGCCAGCTGATGTCACAAATTCATATAGGGCATATTATGTTATTTTCCCCATGTTATCATAAGCTTTTCACCAGACACATTAGGCTTGCTGTTGCAGAACATTACTTTTCATGGTCTTTATTAGTATAGATGAGTGGTATCTTTTCTTATCTAATAGCTTTGGGAGAAAAATCTAGGCATGACTTCACAAAATCAGTAAATTCTGTCCTGTATCTGAGGAATAGATCTCGAGTTTGTTCTCTTTTTTTAATGCTGATTATTTTGTGGCACTGTGGACCAAATGGTAATGCTCTGTGCTTTCATTTGTAAATTTCTGAGAGTTGTCTCAATTCTTACTTAGTAGTCCCATAAAAGAACATCCAGTAGTGAAAAAATTTCTTTGCTGTTGACTCATAGCAAGGAATGATGGATCTTACTGGATAGATGAGAAAGAAACAGGAAACAGCTCTATCAAAGATTTTTGGTATTGTCCGAGTCAGGAGACAGAACTTCATAATCCAACCACGAAATTGAAGCTGTATTGCACTAATCCCACATTTCCTGCAACTGTATATTTTGATCCACCCAAAAGAAGTAGAATCTTACTTTTGAATATATGCGATGAAAATAATTGAAATACCAACATCTGATTAAACAGAGGACAAGCTTACAACAGACGATATAACAAAAAATGTGGCCTCGTCAAAACTTTGTCGAGAATCGAGATGAAGGGAAAAGAGTGCACACACTTGGTTCTGTTCTGAAAACAACATCAATCATAAATTGTACCCTACATTGCTATCAAACTGAAGGTACTCGTTGCTGGGTGCAGGTTTACGCCCAGTATGAGGCCTCATCCTACTAGCCACCACCGAAACATGGGGCAAACCAGTCTGGCAATTGCCTCAATTGCGCATGTTACCACAGATTTCGAGTTGCAAACATAACTGTAACCTCGACTCACCTCTCAAGCTCATTGATATTAAGTTTACGAGCTTTTCGGTCTCTGCCCACCAAATTGTCACTGAAATTTCATGAGACAGATGGTAGGAGAAATATGCATTTGCAGTTTTTGCCTATCTAATGAACCTATTTTTCAGTTTATTGTGTGCTAACTATTTCTGGTATTCCGAGATGCAATACAGTTGGTTGAAAACTGAAGACATTGAGTATAGCGACAACTGCAACTACATATTTTTCATCTTTCCACACTGGCAATTAGGTCCAATTTGTAACCAAAAAATTTATAGTCAGTTACCGTTACCAACTAGGAGAACACTACAACAACAAATGCTCACAAATCAAGTGTGGCACAGTTTGTTTTGTGCTCCACTAATAAAAATTTGGGAATGTGTGCCTGTGTGGGTAAAACTTTTCTATCATGTTCCTATTTTATCTGAGATAAGATTTTGTTACAAAAAGTTAAAAGAATAACAAAACAATAAAAGCTTATATGAAAACAGTAAACAAAATTATGGATTTACAATTTTTGGTAGTGTAATATACATGGCCATTCTAGTGAGGGATCTTTTTTTTTTTTTTTTTGTCATTTTAAGGGATCGCTCATTAGACCTACTTTTTTTATCACATATTCACATCTTAACTATTCAGTTTTTAGATATATATGAGTAGATCATCTCGCTAAATTTTCAGCCAAATTGATAATCATTAAGGCATTCATAACTGCAATTTATAATATGAACACGAACCATTCAGGTTGGACAAATTTGATTCTTCTATTGATTTGATATAGTTCGATACCTTAACGATCATCAATTTGACCGAAAATTTACAGAAATGATCTATACATTAGGACCTAAAAAATGAACGGTTGATATGTCGAAATATAATCGAAAAATGGGTCTCACAATGGATCCATTGAAATGGACTAAAAAAAAAAAGATCCCTTAGTGGAAAGGCCCTCTATATATATACCGATCAAACAGCTGACGAAGGGGATGAGCGAAACAGGAAGTCTACTGGACGGGGTTCAACTAGTGGACACTGTTGGAAGAGTTGGTATATATGTCTCAGAGTTTAGATACTCAAAATTTTTACATACATACTTTTCATTTTCTGAAATATCATGAAAATAAAAATAGTAAAGTCAAACCAGAAAAAAGTAGTAAAAATAAAATAAAAAAATGAAACCTGCTCATATAACTCTTTACCTACCAAGTCTACTTCTGTTTTGTATGTTGAAGGCTAGAAGGCATGGATTAATTTGACAAAGAAATTCTATGCTGCATATCATGATTGATGGCAAGTAATAAATTAAGGGCAAAAGATGTGAGGAAGCCTAGATGTTTATACAAAAGTACGTGGCTGACATATACTTGCATGAGATGAAGGCCAGCTTCCTAATAAATAACTCCCATTTTCTACTTTTTGGTAAAGAACATCTGCACATGTTTCTTGCTTCAAATGATCGATTAAAGAAAAACTCATCTTGATTATGTTGCATGAGTGTAATACAACTCGTGCCAAATCTGTATTGAATAATTCTTCAATCAATGGAAATTACAAAGAAGCTAGCTAGTTAATGCTTCCGGCAAAGGACATGTCCACACAATTCTTCGATATATGACTCAAGACAAATTAATGCCTCTCTTCATAAAATTCAAGAACTTAATTATTAAGCAGCTAATTAAACTATAAATCAAATCCAGGAAGCAGCTAGGTGGCCAGATACACTATATGCATGTTTGATGGAACAAGCCAAATAATACAAGGTGGCCAGAAATACTAATGAATAAATGCAGGACTGCTCCATACTCCTTTGAATAATAGACGATCATAATCATTGACGAATAATTTGCTTCCTCACATGTACGTATGAATCTGTAAATGTTATATATCCAACACGTACATTGCCAGAGAAAATCATAGTCATGCATGAAGCTAGCTAGATATGATCTATGAGTTTTAAAAATATTATGCATTTCATAGTAGCTAATTATTGGCTTAAAGAGAGAAGCTTTACTAGGAGGTATGTCAATATTCATCTTCCCTTAATTTACAGAACACTCGGAAAGGAAATCAATTAATCACAAGTTTTTTTGTTCACTTTTACCTTCTAGGAGGTCTACTAAAAAAGAAATTAGTACTTATGAGGGAACCTGTAATTAGTTACTAAATTATGAGTCGCTACGAAGTAATACAATTAGATTGAGTGTTACTTGGAGATAGTACTTCTGGATGTTGGAAGCGCTTTAGCTAGCTTCTGTTCCAGCGCAGAAAGATCCAGACTTTCCACATCATCGACCTGATATATATGGAGTAAGAATCCTATATATTTTAACAGGTACTGAACCACAAATAGCAACCTAAAACTGATACAAAACCCTAACCAAAATATATAGCGATTCAAAACCCTAAACCAAAATTTATATACCTCAATCTGGATAGTATGAAGGAGTCTTTCATTTACTTGGGAGGAGACACAACTAACAACAGTAAGCCCTTGTCCAAGCAGAATTTCCAAAATGCTTGAGATTGAGATGAGTGGTAACCCATCCTCTCTGAAACCGCCACTCACCAAAATTTGCACTCCTCCAAAACTTGGCTGGACTGTAAAACAGCTAGGCAAATTCACCTTATCTGAATTCAAGGAGCTTCCAGTAGTGCAGCGACGGTCAATAACAGTGCTTATTTTAGGGAATTTCTTCAATTCATCCCTCTTTGCGTGTAATGTTTTGATCCTATTCTGGAGGTGCTTTATGTAGTTCACAGATTCGTTCATGTGATCAGACGTCGAACGCTTTCCCTGCTCAATTAATTTCCCACCATATTACAAAAACCCTGAGTTAGAATCTGTCCAATCCCTAATAGATATATAATCCTATATATATTTGGACCGAAATTTACAAAATTGAAGCAAGTAGAAACCTAACGGAAATGAAATTAAGTGTGAGGGTTTTTGATCTTCACCTTGATGAATTCAAGGGGGAGTAGGGATCTAAGACAGGAGTATAAGGTAGCCATTTCTTGCCTTCTTTGCCTTTCATTCTCCCTATGAATCATCATTTTCTTCTTCTTGTTATCCTTTGAATTTTCAATAATTGTCTGATCCAAAGCTGCAACCACTAATTTCCGCCGCCGGCTTTTCCCCATGTTATTGTTGTTGTTAAGGACAGTACTGCTGCAGCCATCCGGCGAAGCATATCCGAGAATCCTATCTTCTGATGAATCCTGGTGGTGAGGATTAGATGATGAAATCTGGAAGACCAGCTTATTTCCCTGGTGTAAAGGAAACATTGCAAAAACAAATCAAAGACTTAGTGAACAGCTAGCTAGCTAGCTAATTCAAACTTTAAAGAAGAGGAAGAAGATATGATCGATTTTTCATGGGCCTCGCTGGCTAGGTAATTAAATGCCAAAGATTCCTTGAAATTTGATATCGATCTCTTCCCATTACAAGATAGGTGAGCTAAGAAGTGACCTCACCCGAGGTCACTTTAAACTTTTTAATGTGCTCCTCTCACTGTTGCTAGGCGGAAAAGTTAACCCCCAGCATAATTGGCATTCACATTATCAGGTGGAGCACAGACCTAAAACATTAATTTATAAAGTCTCTGTATCTGTCCCTTTTAGTACTGAAGGCTGAAGCGATCATTTCATCTCAATTATTCATTTTTAATTAGGACTTTGAAATGATACTCTTTGATATGGGTCATTTAGTAGAGTAATTAAACAGGAAGCTCGTATATTTCTCACTCATTTGAAAAATGTGATTTATATGTATAAGAAGTTTAGCTATAGTTAAACAATAGCATTATTGTGCACGGACCGGAACAGTAGTGCCCAGGAACGAGAGCAGAGAAAGCAGCCTAACCACCAACAGTATCAAGAAGAAGATTTGTAAGAGAATATTGTAATGCTGGAACATAGCAGATTAGCTGTTCCTAATTCTTTTTTCTTGACAAAATCAGGTATCAAATCTATTATAATAATCAGAGTGCCTAATAATTGTGAACAAATTATATATAGTTATGGGAGGGAATAAGATCGAATTATGGAAGCACTCAGACTGGGATAAACATATTTGTAGTTAATTTTTAATTTATCCTTAATGATGACCATAAGTGCACTGTACTAGATGCAACCTTGGGGATTTATCAGCTAGGGTTTGAAGGTTGGGTACACTTTCACTAGTAAAAGAGAATTCTCACTAATGCGAATGCTTATTGATGTGAGTAGTGGCGGCAGGCAATTAATTATAGGCATTCATACCAATGACTTGTGCATATCACCATAGTTATAGTCCAGAGAATATTTATCCCTGTATTATTGGAATCGTTGGGCTCGAGGGTTTTGATCGGTTTGACTTTGACCATCTCCGAATTTTTAGTTTTTAAAGAAGGGAAAACCACCCCTTTCAAAAAAAAAAAAAAAACAAGAAGAGAAAACTACGTCTCTAATTAGCCAGGAATAGATTTAAATTGATGTCAAATCAAAGAAAATCCATATTAGATTTCTTAAGAAATCTATGATCAAGTTCTTACATCATTACATCTTATATGAATGATCCCTGCTTAATTGGCTTATTTCAAGGACGGTGGCCGGTGGGGGCATTCGATATGGGCATCTACTATGTATCAAGCTTGTAAGTTTGTAAGTGTCTCGTTGCAAACCCTAAGCTTTAAGACTATATGATGTCCCACATGTTGTAGGCAACTACCTGGAAACTAAACAGCCCTCTATATGGTCCCAAGGACAGCATGCCAGTCATCTTCACCAAATTAACTAAGCATCAAATAAAGCTTTAATTTGATTATATATTATGAGCAAATCTTCATGTCAATCCCCTTTAAAGTAAAGAGTACTGTAATCAAATATATACATATATAATTATACACACACACACATATAATATATGATAATTGTAGAATAGAACAAGAACAGAATATGATTAATTATGTTTAAGAGTCATTTACCATCAAGTGATCAAGGTCAAACAACGATGCGGATGGACATGATTATGTTTAATTAGCTTGGTTAGAATAAGTCGCTTAGATACATTGTTTTGAGTTCAAATTTACTAAGAGTAACGCTGCAGAAGTACAGCCCGCTCTTGATCACATTTCTCATTATTGTTGTGCAGCCAGCCAGGGAGGAGCAGAGACCATTAATTCTTAACGTGGAACAGAAAAACGATGAGTACTCAGAATGAAAGAATGCCAAGTCATCACGCACGCGGAGTAACAAGGAAAATGTTGTAATATGCAAAACCCATGAGTCTCATGATGCAAATTAATCAACACAGTAGAGTAGTAGTTACGCAACTTGTGATGCTTACCAACTATATATCGACTGATGAGTTATGACCAGGTTATATACATATACATATACAAACACACACACACACACAATCCTTGGCCAAGGACATCCTTACTTAAGCTTAGATATGGATTTCCAGTTTTTAGCCACTTTTCGATCACATATTCATATCTTAACCGTTCATTTTTATGTCCTAACGTATAGATCATCTCTGCAAAATTTCAGTCAAATTGATGATTGTTAAGGCATCTAAAACTGCAATTTATATGAACGAACTGAATCTGTTGAACTGGAACCATTCATGTACATTGTTGTAAATTGCAGTTTGAATGCCTTAACGATCATTAATTTAACTGAAATTTTGCAGACATAATCTATACATTAGGACCTAAAAACTGAACGGTTATGATGTGAATATGTGATCGAAAAGTGATCAAAAACTAGAAATCTGTTTCATAAGCTTAGGTTAGGATATCCTTACCTGAGAAATATAATATATATATATAATATATATATATATATATAATATATATATATAGACACACACACACTATTATTAAAAGAATTACCAAAATAACTCTGAAATATTAATAAACTTTCATACTTATAAAACATATAGGGATAATATAGTCAAATTACAAGAGAAACAGAAAAAAAAATAGGGAAATAGATAAATACATGGAAGAACTACTAACCCCATAAATAACTATCTACTAAATCCATTTTCTCTGCAGATAACTACCCACTATCTGCATATAACTATTTTTTCTTTCTTTTTTTTTGTTACAACGAAAGTCTTTCTTACACATGCAGAGCATGTGCTCGCAGACTAATATATATATATATATATATACACACACAAGTCATACAACACCTAATTAAAAAACAGTGTACTTCAGACCATTTCACATATACAAACTTGCAAATTATCTTAGTTGTACCTCTAATATGTGATGAAAATATCATCATTTAGTCTTCTGAACAATGTTTGATAAAGCCCTCTAACCAAGAATAATGGAAGAGCCAATACCTAGGCAAAGTGGCCCTCATTGTATGGGTCAGCACTCAGCATCAATATTTGATTTAGGCTTCGGTGAAAATAGTCTTATGAAACTCAAAAAGGATATTATCTAATTTTTTGATTACATTAATTTTCTCGAAATAAAACAGGGTGTTAATCCATTAATAAGATAGACAACTATAAGAAAAAGCCACAAACACAACCTCAGCCCAGCTAATCCAAATGGAACGCTGAAAACACAAAAATGGGGAGACAATTAAACCAAAGATATAGAAGGAGTAGAACAATTTTGATCAAGGTTAGCTAATTGTCAACAACAAAATTAGCTTCCCCAAAAATATGTCTACACTTAATAAACCAGAACTAATTAGCTAATCCCTTAATATATTGAACAAGCATCTTGATACTCCAAGGAACAGCAGTCTTGTTAAGAAAACAGTCTCCATAATCTCCTTCTCCGCAAATCTGATTAAACTGAGTGAGGAGAGTAGAGCTTAAATCATCGCAAAGATACGTACCTTCTGCAACAAAGGAATGACACCAATTCTTTGATTACATGGGATCTATACAAGTTTTATTAAAGATGAAGAATTCAGAATTAAATTGTGATTATAGATTAAAAATTCGATTCTCAAAATGTAATAAATTTAGAGACAAGTTATGGTGCCTACCATTATCTCATACACTCATTTACAACTATTTGAACAAAAAATTACAAGTATTTGAACAAAAATTACAACATTGAGAACAAAAGTTATCATATTCATTTACACTATTTACATATAGTTAAACAAAAATTACAACATTGACAACAAATTTGTTCAAAAGCTTGTAAAAATATTGTAAGAGGTGTAATTACCATTATTAGAATTAAGATTACAACATTGACAACGAATTTGTTCAAAAGCTTGTAATTAAGATTACACAAAATATGACTCAAATTACAACTTTAACAACAAATTTGTTCTCACTTTTATAAATATGGGTATGAGATACCCACCACTACACTAGAATTTTCCATAAATTTATATTAGAATCATAATAGAAAAGTTATTACCCTTGAGGTCACTACATGGATTATAACCCCAACAACAACAACAAAAATAACAGCCTAAAGATTAAAGAAGAAGAAGAAGAAGTAGAAAAGGTGTAATAAACATGGAGAGGCATAGGAGAGAAAATGCTGGTGGGTGGGGTTGCATTTCCAATTCCAAAAACATGAAAAGCTGTGTGGCCGGGGGCAAGTTTCTATTAGATGTATACAGCTGGGCCGTTGAAGAGACTTTGGGGAATCTTGCTGCTGGGATATTGATTTGGTCCATGGAAGATCTAAAACCCTAACTAACGAATCTACTACTTTTCCCTTCCTCACCAGCTCCGTGTACTTACTTTGAGTAGTTGATCAGAGAGCCTATATTATACTATGTCTCCTTTAGAGCTAAGGAATCTTGAATTATACATGGTCCTTCCTGTACTTCATCATCTAATTATTCCTTTTAACAAAAATACAGAATCCGCCGACAAGATCTGATTATGCCACATATATGCTTCAGTTTAATGGATAATGATCAACCTTGTGCGAATTCCATTATTGACGATAGCCAAAAGAAGATGATGCATAGAGATATTGAAAGGAAAAGAAGACAAGAAATGGCCGCCCTTTATGCATCACTCAGATCCACACTCCCTCCTCAGTCTATCAAGGTAATTTGTTAAAGCCCTACTGGTCTTCATACTTGCTCAATACTTTGTACATCTTTCTGGGTTGGATTAATTAGTTCTGTCAGAAATTGGTTTAGGGTTTATACATCCTCGTAAATTACATAAACTAAATGCGATGAACAAGGTTATGATCGTAGATATATGTGGATGGATTATTGCAGGGAAAGCGTTCATTGGCGGATCATATGAACGACGCTGTGAATCATATAAAACACCTGCAAAAGAGGATAAAAGAACTCGGTGCCCAGAGAGATGACCTAAAGATACAACCGTCGTCGCCGGATTTGAGTTGTACTAGCGCTCTTGGCCTAGCTGGGAATCTTAGTGGATCTACTGGTAGCTCTTCATCATTGTTAGCAGGCAACTTTTCAAGAAGCCGTGTTGCAGTCAACCCTTGCTTAGGTGGCGTTGAGATTGTAATAATCAGCTGTGTTACTGGTGCTTCTGCAGAACCACAAGGTGTGGTCTTATCAAGATTGCTGCAAATACTGCTTGAACAAGGACTTACTGTAATTAATTGTGCTACTACCCAGGTTAACAAAAGGCTTGTCTACACCATACAATCCGAGGTAGCTAGTCTTTAATTTCTCATTTAAGTGGTTTAGGTTTTTATTTATGTACGAGTACAGTGCAATAAGATCGTAATTCTTGTTTCATATCTCCAACTTCATAGGTTAGCAATCCATCATGTATAGACTTTCCTGGGCTGGAGCAGACTCTCGCTAAAGTCGTCTCATCATCGACCGGATTTTGAAGGGGGTAATGTATATATGGTTAATTTACACAATACTAAGAAAGTTTAGTTGTAGGTTTCTTCTCTACAAGAATGTAACATAACCGATCATCAGCAACATTTTGCAAATTTGCTTGCTTGGTTTTGTCTCTCAATCTCCTCCCTGCATTTCGATTGTTTCGTTTAGGAAAGGCAAAATGCATGTGTTTTTACAAAGCCATTCTTATATAAGCAAGAACAATTTTTCTCATTCTAGCTCCAAGTACTTTCTTAATGGAAGTTTTACATCTATTGGGAGCTATATGTTGATTTGATTTTCCTCTAGTCTCTAGAGTAAGATGAAGTATAGACATTTCTTTCCAGCTAGCTCATATTGTTTCCTTCAGGGTGTACGAGGTAATAGCTGTCGTGGACTTATGGCTCAGACAGAGAGTGTAAAATTCGTTGGTCTGATAAATGTATTACTATACGAGTTTTTGCAAAATCCTGCATATAAAAATCAACTGCTTAATTATATTCTGCTAATTTCTTTAAAGCTTTTTCATACTATCATATTCTAGTTCTCGGCATTTTGACCTCTTGTCGACCGCCACCAGGACAGTTATCTCGACTCTCTCCAACCACACTCCTTCAATTCAATAAGGATAATTGTCAATAGTTTTGTTATGTAATAACTAATAAGATTAACTGAACCAGACCTTAAATTTTTGAAAGTTTATAACTAATTAAGATATTTTTAAAGAAATTTATGGTGCCATGACTCTCTTTCGCCTTATACCACACCTCGTAAACAATACTTGGCTTTTAGAATTGCAAGAGCATAAGATTAGTGGTTTAACATTTGGGTTTCAAGTGTAGCACGGGCCATCAAAGTTACTGTTTCCCATTCTAACATCATGATAATCGACCATGCACTCTATGTCGGAACATTTAGTGCCTCTGTATGAAGCTCTTAAGAAATTGGGAAAACAACAAAATATTGAGATAATCTAAGATCTGTCATCTCTGTTCTATAGTGGTTTTCCATTTCTACTAATTAATTAAGCAGACAAGATAATAATTGAAGCCTCCAAAAAAGACGAGCTAAAGAACAACTTAATCATGCCATATTCATGGATATCTCCATAGATGATGGGAGCTTGCTGGTCTGTTATAGACTTATAGCGCGAGTTCATCATGTCATACAGTGTGATGTTAACCTCGTAAAGTATCAGATCGAAATGACCCAATCTGTGAGCTGTCACCTCACATTGGCAAAATGTTCGCTTCATTAAACAACACGCGTTAGGCCGGCAGAGAGAGAGAGAGAGAGAGAGAGAGAGAGAGAGAGAGAGAGAGAGAGACTTCCCTATTTATAACAACTTTTCACCCATTAATTAATGATATGCACATAGAAGATATTGGATTCTACTCTTAAAGCTTAATGCAAAGCTATGATATGATACTATGTTAGCAATGTTCTCCTGATTACTGACTCACTGACTTTTTCCTTTTGATCTGGGATTCAATGACAATGAAGCAGAGGATGCTTGCTGAAGAATGGATCGGGAGATTATGACTCAATTAAAGTGAATATTATCATATGGAATTTGACTTATAAAACTATTATCACTAATGTGATTATATTAGTTAATCCTTAATACTATATCATATAATACAATGGTGAAATGTATTATTTTAATATTTTAAATTTTATCAACTCACGCGGATTAAATTTCACCATATATTCTAATGATATATGATATATATTGGTGTAAAGATGAGTCCCACCAAAAAAATTTCACACTGAGTTTTTTATTGGTGGGAAGAAACCAAAGGTCCCCCGCTCAAATGGCACAAAAACTAAAATGTGAGTGTAGGATAGTTATTGGCTTCCCAGATATCAATAACTTGAAAGCATATTATTTATTTTTTGCTGGCAGTGGATGATGATGGGTCATGGAATATGGCTAGGGAACTTGAAAGCATGTAAAGAGGTAAACATATCATACTAAATATGATTCAGAGGTTTTTGCCTTGTATCCCTAGCAGATAGGGGTTTTGTTCCGACATAGTCACATAGATGTCTTTTTAAGATATACTTTGAACAAAAATTTTAGTGAAAGGAAAAAGAATGCATTACAGCTAACTAATGTGATATTGATACATGAACATACATTGATTTTGATCCAAAAACAATAAGGCCATTGCTTATATTTTAAGAACTTTACAAAGTAGGTTTAGCTTAATTATATTAATTGGTAGTACTATAGAGAAATATCTTTCATGCATATCTTTTCCGTAATACTGTTGCCATTGCGGCTCCCCTTCCTGCCTTCCTGGCTTCCTCAGACTAATTATGCCTTATTATAATCTGTATGTATCAGCTTTTAGGTTTTAACAACACATGTTAAAAGTTAAAACTTCTTAATAAATTATGCATTGCAGTGGTCCAAGATATATAATTCACTTTAATATGTTTTAGTCCAAATTATTAGCTTTCGATAATTGCACAGCGGTGGTGAAGTTTTTGGTCTAACCGGAGGCTAACGCTTCTGCATAATTGCACGGCTACGAGACTTATGAACTGAATTGTATGCAAGAGCAACTCTAACATAATATTCATATCTTGATTTTTCTTAATTTTAGGAAAAAATTTAGCTGTTTTGCTCTAACAGATTTCTTATAACTATCCCCAAAAATAGGAATAATGATGAGAGAGAGAACAAAATTCCTAATATTTACAACATTATCTAAAATTTTAGGAAAGAATTATTGAATCTATAAAATAGAAAATCTGTTGGAGTTAGAGTAGATTTTTTTTTTAGAGATTTTGATTTTTGCTTCCATATAATAGAGAAAATATAGGGAAGCTGTTGGAGATGCTCTAAAAGCTATTAAAGATAGACTTTCCTTGGTAAGTAAGATTCATTCAGAATTTAGCTACAGATACTTAAGAATTTAGTGGTTTATTAATTCAAGTAAAAACCCAAAACCCTGATGTTTCAAAATTCATTATCATTATGCAATGAAACGAACAACCATAAACATTAAACATGATCAAGCATGGAATAAATTTGGATATAAAGAAAACAGCATGTAAAAGGTATAGCAGCACATTATTAATTGCTAAGTCGTAAAACGAGAAGTCAACATTTTAGCTAGCTGATTAGCCACACTATTATATAGGTTCAGTTAGAAAAATCTGTTTGATGTAAAGGTTGGTTAGAAGGGTTAGGCATTGTATATAATCCAAGTGATCTAACCTCCTATATAATCTGCGGTCTAAGGAGTTAGACATTGTATCGAGTCTGTGAGCTTCCATTAATTTACAACAATTTCTTGCTCTTTCTTCAATTCATAGAGAGATGACTGAGGCTTAGAGTTGTACTTGTCTTCAGCATTATTGTGTTAAGAGGATTTTAGGGTATTTTGGTAACTTGGTAGTAGAAAAGCTGATATATAAGTCTATGTAAAACTGTAATTTGTAACAAAACTCAGTAACAATGTAGTCCTCTCTCATTTTTCACGTTTTCTCCCCCTCTCTCTGTTTCTCTCATCTTCTTCTTCTTTCGTCTCTGATTCATAGCTCATCTTTCATACTGTAACTTAATTTTTCTAATTCAATGAGAATCTCTATGAGCTTTATTATGTCTAATCATAATAATGATTCAGAATGAAAATTAACCTCAACTTAATTATGTCGCACATGGTATGTGATAGAAATCAACGTCAACTTAATTTTGCTGCACACTTTATGTGAAAGAAAATAGAGTAGGGAAATTTATGGATAATGTATGCATAAACTATACATGATCGACCATAGATCTCCAAGGTGTACACATAATCTACTAGAATTGGCAGATATAACACAGCTCGCCATATATTTGTCATAACAAATAGTGTGCATAGAACAAGATAGAGGAGTGCAGGCTCACCATTGCCATTCATAAGGAATAAGATAATGTAATATGGAGTTTATATTCAAAAATAATTAATAATGGATGGAGTGACCAAATCTTATAAACTCATAAGCAAAATTCAACTTTTTCATGTGAAATCTATACTCTCAACATGTCCCCGCACATGTGTCAAAATTTCTAGCCATACACGTGAACAACTAATATTAGGTGATGTGGAGCCCTTGTGGCCATTAGGCATACACATGTGGGATAAACTATCTCTGATACCATAAAAACTGAGATATGAATCAGAGATGAAGGAAGAAGAAGCTGAGAGAAAGGGAGAGAGTGAGAGAAAACGTAAAAACTGCATGGCCACATTGTATTCTGTGTAGTGAACAGTACATCAACAACCTATTTATAGGCATAAGAAAATTACACTAATACCCTTTCATATTCCTAACAAACCACTTGATTCAACTTAAGGAGATATTCACATCATTATCGATCTGCTTTGTATGTACAATAATCTGACACGCAGGAACGAGATTGTTTTAGCCTTTAGGCTAGGTTTAGCTCCCCATACATATTCACTTAATGAGGTTGATTAGTCCCATAGTGTAATCCCGGGTCGGGTCCAACTGCCGACTTTCCGACAGATTATGCTCCACCAAATGTGAAAGTAACAAGCAGTAATTGGTTTAGTACAAAAGTGAAAGAATGCGTACTCACTAATACTCACAAGATCTTGCTTTTATATTAATGTATGCCTTCCAGAGCACCTCCTCTTTAACAAATAACCAGGATTTTTTTTTTTTGAAATAATATAACCAGGAATCTTAAGCACACTGATTATTTAAGTTCCTCAATCTCTGAAGATCTCAACAAACGTATCTGTGTCCTTTGTCCTTTAGCTCCTTGTAGTTGCTCTTACCCTAATAATATACAGTCTTTGTTCAATGTTTCCTTTCCCTCATGATCATCAAAGCAAAGATTTGGAATTACAAATATCTTCGACCCCCCACCAAGAAGATTTTATGCAACAGGATCTGATCATGCTGCGGGGAAGTCATGAGGTTTTGCCATCTGATCTGCAGGGACGTAGTCTATCCAATATCAATATTAGTGAAGCAAATATTAATAATATGGCTACTGATTCTGATGGAAGGAAGATCATGCGTAGGGACAACGAGCGCCAAAGAAGACAAGTTATGGCGATTCGCACTGCATCACTTCGATCCCTCCTCCCTCCTGAATTAATCAAGGTAATTGTTTAGTTAATTTAGTAATTAGTTTGCACAGATTGGGATCCATTTCTTTTTTGGGTGGTTGAGTTCAAACATATCTAGGTTTTAGACGGTAAATCAATCACAATGATTCTAGCTAGGGTTTCATTTTTTGATGGGGTTTACAGGGAAAACGTTCGATCTCCCAGCACATAAATGAAGCAGTGAATCATATAAAGCAGCTGAAGGAGAAGATACAGGAGCTGAATGCAAAGAGGGAAGAGCTTAGAAGGGTGTATAAACATTACAGTAGTTCTGCACATGATTTCAGTCCTGAAATTAATGAAAATTTGGGAACTAAGAGCACTTCCAATATCATGGTTGGCCCAACATGTTGGGGTGGAGTGGAGATTGTGGTAACTACTAATGGTACAAATTGCAGTGAGCTAGAAGGGTTTTCTCTTTCAGGAGTACTCAAAGCATTGCTTGCAGAGAGCCTTACCGTTGTGGAGTGTGCTTCCACCACAGCAAATCAGAGGTTGTTTCACTCTATTCAGTGTGAGGTATGGCTGTTGGCTCCTTTAAATTAAATTACTCCCTCGATCTTTCTACAGCTAAAACCATGGATTCAACAAATTAGTTCATAGTAATTGTTATTCAATTTCGCAGGTCGACGATTTGGCATGTCTGGATTTGTCTGACCTACAACTGAAACTAAATTTTTTATGCAATTCTGGCTAGTCAGCATGGCATTCTAGTTCGGAGATAGGAATTCCCTTCACTACGTTGATTGATCAACTTTGATCAGAACGGAGCCTATCTAGACTTACAAGTTGTATGTTGTGTTTGCATGTGTAGCTTGGTGCTCAATCTAATATAGATTGTGTTTCACCCTTTGTACTGCTTTATTTTGACTTGAGTTTTAAGATACTTAATTACAATGGTTATGAAAATGGATAACTAAAAGCTGTTCAGAAACTAAAATGTCTATGAAGTCTTCTTGTCAAGTTAATTTTCTACTTCATAAAAAATTTTGTATGTCCTAACTATTGTAGACTCAATAGAACTCATATACACTAACCACTACATAAAATATACATTAACAGTTAAACACGAAGCTTAGTAATTTTCTAGAATAATTTATCTTGAAATTTACCACATACATGTAGTTTCAAAATGGTGTGCACAATGAAAACAGTTTGGTGTGAGAAAAAACCCTAGTACGCGCCTCTGCTACCTACTCCCTTCTTCAGGGCTGCTTCGCTCGTCCGACTGCACCACCATGCTGGGCAGGCCTCGGGCTTTGCCAGTGTGCGTTGTACGTGGTTGGACGGGACTAGTTTTATGGATGCTTCTGGATGAGCGGCGAGGCTGCCAACGTGAAGGAGAACTGAATCGAGTTGGTGACTAGATCGATCTAATTTGGCTACAGACTGGTGATGGGATCGGAAGCGTTTGGCTACTACAGGCGACTGACGGAAACTGATGGTAGGGTGCAATCCGCTGTGACCAATAGATTTGGAAGATGATGTGGCTCAAAGGCAGATGGGATGGATGTGAGCCTGGTTATGGCGGCAGGTGGACAGATTTACAGGATCCAATCTGGTGGAGATCTTGTAGTCTGGCTCGATTGGATCGTTGGCGAGGTGGTCAACAATGTGATACGGTGATGGCGACTTCGATGGATATCAGTGATGGCAGCGATTTTGATGGCTGCCAGTGGCGGCGGCGATGGAGTTTTTTGGGTCGTGGTGCTGGTATCTGATCGTCATCAACGCTTCAGGGCTAGTCCTGGTGGTTTGGGCTATGTCCTTAGCTGGTCTGTTGGTCATGTGGGTTGGACAGCTGGTGTTAGTTTCTTGTCTAGCCAGTAGAAGTGGCTTCGGCCCTTTCTAGTTTTCTCTAATTTTTTAGCCTATCACATGGATTTTAGATCTTTATCGGCTCAATTATGAGTTTCTCTAGTTGTACACCAATTGAGGTCTCTAGGCGACTAGTTTTACTATTTGGGGGAGTTAGGTTGTGAGGGTTTGGATCCTTGTGCTGTTAGGCTCAATAAGTGAGCGTATGTGTTAGCAGTGAGGGTCACCTGTCCTTTGCTCGGTAGCTTGTGCCATTTATGATTTTGGTATGAGACAACATCTGTGTTAATAGTTCACGACATTGTATGTTTTTGATTTTTCATATTATATAGCAGTAGTTACAGTAAGTAGTTAAAAGGTTAGTTGATTATATTTGTTACTCTAGTTTCTAATATCTGATTCATTTTTTTTTTTTTTTACTTTGTAATGGTACCTATATATATCCAAAGGAAGCAAACCATGATGGTTGGATTAGTTGTTGACAACAATTTTGATATACATCTAGTCCAAATAGTGCCTCTATTATAAGTACTATTCTAGAACCAACATTTTTATGGAAACACATGTTCTTGAAAGAGTGCGGTATAATTTTCCAGATTTGTTCGATGCTTGTAGGGTGTCACAACTAAGAAAAGTAACCCCAAGACTATTGCATATCTTAACTAGGATGAAGTTGATTTTGTGTTTGAACTTTTAGTAAAAAGCATTGATTTGATATATGCTTTTAGGGAAAAGCAATTGGCTGGTTATCCAAGCAGTGGTAATTTTGTAGAAAACTTTGGTAAATTTCAGTGAAGAAGATTGGTGCCGTTAGTCCATGTATAAAAGTAGTATACTGCCTTCATGAAAAGATCATAAAAACAACTGAACAACCACATATAGTTGACTTGCTTGTGAACATTGCTATAGAAGTGAGTTTGCTATAACCACAGAGGTATACGTATACCATGATTTTTGCAGTTTTTACCGGAGGATCTTACTCTTCTGAGCTGCCAGAAAGTATGATTTTTCTAGGACTATATATATCTTATATTCTAAGTCTCAGTCTCTGTACTAGTGTGCTATACTCTTTCTTAGAAGGAAGGTTTCTGAATCTCTATCAAATACATGATGCACCTTATTACAAAGAAAATCTATTCTGCCAGTTAATGTACTAACCTGAGTGCCATTGTTGAAAGCAAATCGGTTTCATGTTCACTAATATGTATATACCATGAGTGAGGACCATTAGTTTTACCCATGTGATTCCCGACGTTCTGAAACAAGAACCCTCTTGTGCTTCTTTAGCAATGCAAGTATATTTGAGTCTTGGCATATTAATTTATAATGTATATATCAATGAGTGTTGGGTTTGCAGAATATGAATTGTGTTCATTAGTGGTGAGGAGAGCATATATTAAGAATGCATGGAGAAAAGAACCACTACATACTTAAAGCATTGAGATGCAGGTAAGGGGAATGCCATTAATGGGAGCTAGCTAGTACTGGAAATATATCTAATGAAATTATGACAATTGACTATTTGAGTCCAGCCAATGCCCGAATATATAAACATACCTCAAAGTTTGAAATCTTTCGGAATGTTGATGACCAAGGCACTACTACAGTAAACCAGTTAAATTCTGCAGTCAACTAGTAGCTCGTATAGTAATATGCACAGCTTCGGCCGGATGCCCTTCTGACTAAAGGTTCACTCATTGGTCTTTTGCTCAATTTCTAACACCATCAACACAAGGAGATATTCCTTTTCTTCTTCTGCTAGAGAAAATGAGATATTCCATGAGTTCTTCAATATGTAGATGATTCTCAAATACATTAGTATCAGGGAATTGAAATGTCCAAAGCATCTGGGAGGAATAATGTTGAGAGTACTCTCATATCAGTAATGTAAGACTTTGGTGTTGCCTATTACATCTCTCTATTGAATTAGTAAGAAGATCTGAAAGAAAAAGAAGAAGAAAGAGCTTGTTAACAGTAATATCTCAACTCAGAAATTATAAGTAGGTAAGATTTTAAATAAAGACTTATAATATTAAGTATCTCAATTTGTTATGAATTGCCTTTGAACTGAATTCCAAACTCCTCATTTTACGATCCACACTATATATATATATATATATATAATTTTTTGTAACTTAAATTTTGTCTTTAATAACTTAAGTTTTATCTTTCTATGAGGATTTCAACCTAAAAATAAAAGGAGGATGTAGGTTGTAAAATGGAAAGTATGAATTTCTATATATGCTTGTTATTTTACATCCTAAAAACGTCTCGTAAGATTATCGTAAATGTTGACAAGGGCTATTAAATATAAAGCCCAGTATAACACTGGCTCATCAAGAGTGTATTTGCTTGGCTCAATCTCAATTGGAAGATCTACCCTTTGACTCAGCAAGAGACCTATATTCCTTTACCCGTCAAAAGCTCAAAAGGTATCCCTGTTTCCTAATGATGTCAGTAATACAAACCAGCTATGATCTTTTCCTGGGTATTCTTTTGTGGCGCTTATATATTGTCATACTCGACAACTCCCATTATACTCAATTGCAACATTGTAATCCCCATCACACTAGTTAAATTTACAACGGTTGATTTGCGGACTTTGACTTGCTTTGTATAATGACTTGTACAAATTCAGAATAAGAGCCAGGTAAGCATAATCCAAAATGTTGCTAACCAGACCAGCAGCGTGTCGAATGTAAATCAAATAACCAAAAAAAGAAATGATAATATCCAGTAGCATTTAGTTTAATAGCATAAGTCTAATTTTATAATTGGGAGGTAGGGACATTAAAATAACTAGGAGAAGTGGGAGGTAAGGACATTAAAATAACTGGGAGTTGGGATCAAAATCATTTCCCCCCCACCCAACACACTAACGCAATTTCTTCACAGACGCTTATGGTACCACCAGTTTAAAAATCATTGGTATTTTGGCATCAACTTCGTTGAATAGGATTTTTTCAATAAAATAAGTATACTGATTAATGATTCCAGCTAATTGCATATACTATATACAGAGCTGATTGTGACCTATTCTTAGCTGGTTTTAGCCAAACTTAATTTTCTGAAATGCAAATATAATAGCTCCCTCTAGTTAAGTTGCACTGCACCATACGTTGAAAGGTCAGGATTGATGGGTATAAAGCCAACTTCATCGACTCTACACTTAAAAAAATTTAAAAAAAAAAGAAAAATAATAAAACAAAATAAAAATCATACATAATCATCATCAAAAATAGTTTTACTGAAGCGGATTGATATATATATATATATATATATCTTTTGGCCGTTGAAATATAAATTATATTACTACCCCAAAGCTACATACTCTACGGAATCTATATAAATATATTCCTAAGAAAGTCTAATAACAAAATTAAAATTGTGACATTTCCAATGGAAAAAATTTATAGGATAGGCAAAAGCTAGCTAACAAGCACAAGAATACATCAAGGTGGAGGCTGTTTGTGTACAGGCTAATTAAGTTTTTGTTGTTTTGTATTGTATACCATTGAACTTGCAAATTCCTTGACTTCCAAGGCTGCCTTTTGTCTTCACCATAAGACTCTTTCCCTTCTGCTTCAAAGTTTCCGAAATACTAATTTGTTGCCTTCTTCCTCGCTTTGATCAAACCTTTTGTTTTCACCTCATCGCCAACTCACACAGAGAGTCATACTCACAATAATCCATTATATATACATCAGTTATGGTTTCTGATTTCTTTTCGAGTAAAATGCCCTGGAACTGCTTTTGTTGCGTCTCTCAGGAAGAGGATCAGCCAGAGACCCCCAGGTACGTACATATATGCTTAGATCTATATACTAGATCAAATGGTATTAGTGGGTTTATTTGTGTGTTGACTCAGTTTTGGGGGTTTTCATTTATTAGGGTGACCAAGAATAGAGATTACCCTTGGGATATATACCCTCTCAAGGAGCTTCTTCATGCAACAAACAACTTCCACCATGATAACAAGATCGGTGAGGGAGGTTTTGGAAGTGTTTATTGGGGTCGAACAAGCAAAGGCGTGGAGGTAATCATATTCTCCTCACTCCTTTAAATTTCATTTCTTATGATATTGATTCTTTCTATTAATATTCTGGTCATGGTCTGTGTATGCAGATAGCAGTGAAACGACTAAAGACCATGAGCGCAAAGGCCGAGATGGAGTTTGCGGTGGAAGTTGAGATACTAGGGAGGGTGAGACATAGAAATTTGTTAGGGCTGCGTGGATTCTACGCCGGAGGTGATGAAAGACTAATAGTGTATGATTTCATGCCTAATCATAGCCTGATCACCCATTTACACGGCCAACTTGCAAATGATTGTCTTCTTGATTGGCCAAGAAGAATGAGCATCATCATTGGAGCGGCTGATGGCTTATCGTAAGCTCTAAACTCTTAATATCTTCAATTTGCACCAAAAAAATTAATGCATGCTCTTAGAAAACAAAAAGTAAACTCCTGATTAGGTCACCTCTGTGTATTTCTTTAGTACCAGAACCATTTGATTAGCTCTTCTGCAATTCAAAGGTTCTTCATTAATGTATGTTGAAAGATTCTTAACCTAGCTGCCCTCTAATTCATTATCATATTGGGGTCAAGGTAAAGAACAGTAGTTTGGTTTCCTCCTTTTTATGGAATACTTTACTTTAATTCATAGATAATGTGAACCAAAAATAAGTACACCACAAACTCACAAAACTAAGTACGGTCATCATCCAACCGTACCAGCAAACAAGAGAACAAATTAAGCAACCCATATATTGTGAGAAGATGCCATGCCTGATTAAGTTCTAAATTCTATATTAGAAAGCCACCACCAATAAATGTGAGAGCTTAGTTTTCGTTATTTCTCAAGGTTTTCTCATATCAACTAAAGAGTTGTGAGAGATGGACTCGATAAGCTAATTAGTTATTATATACTCACCTGCACTCCCAGATTGGGGCTTAATGGAGTGGGAGGTTAAGCTTAGAAGAAGGTCGTTTTGAATTATTTTTCTCAAAAAACTTTTGTGCTTGGACATCTTCTCTCAAGCTATAATTGTTTTCAAAGGGTTTTTTATTATTTGGGGTCATTCGTGACCACAATTTTCAATTATTATTGACAATGAATATCACCTTTTAATAGTATAGATATATTATCTTTCATGAATTGTTTAGGTACCTGCACCATGAGGCCAATCCTCATATAATACACAGAGACATAAAGGCAAGCAATGTGCTTCTAGACATTGATTTTCAAGCAAAAGTTGCTGATTTTGGATTTGCAAAGCTGATTCCGGAGGGTGTGAGTCATCTGACTACTAGAGTGAAAGGAACTCTTGGATATTTAGCTCCTGAATATGCAATGTGGGGAAAAGTTTCAGAAAGTTGTGATGTTTATAGCTTTGGTATCTTGCTTTTAGAAATAATTAGCGGAAGAAAGCCAATAGAGAAACTCCCTGGCGGAGTGAAACGTGACATTGTGCAATGGGCAACCCCTTATGTCCAAAAGGGTGCATATAATCACATTGCAGATCCAAAGTTAAAAGGCAAGTTCGACCGCGAACAAGTGAAGTCCACTATCATGATTGCGATGAAATGTACCGATAACAGCCCCGAGAATCGAGCCACCATGAAAGAAGTAGCAGATTGGCTTAAGGGGGGAATGAGAACAAGGAAGAAAGATTTAACAAATGTGCGAGGCATCGAGGATGATGAAAATGAAGAAAACGACGGAAATGATACCGATTTTGAAGGGTACGAGATTGAGGATTCTGATACCAAAAAGAATATAACAAAGGCTAAATCACAAAGGAGATGATGAATCCAATTCTCAATCTTTTATTTTGGGAGACTGATCAAAAATGTATCTCTTTGGCCTTTGTATTTTGTTTGTGAATTGAAATGTTGTATCATCCTGACCTTAATTATAATTAGTTATCTGTGAGTCATCATCAGTCATGTACATAGCTTGAGAAATTAGTAAACATGAGTTGGTCTTTCCATGTATAGGTTTAATTAAGACTAGTCTTCATACTCTATTTTGGAATATATTGAATGTCCTACAAGTATTATACCTTCATGAATTACACATTATTCCATATTTGTCTCAACTGTTTGTTTTAGTATTTTTAGCTTCTAATGTGCTCTAAATCTTATCGTTCAAATTGCCTTCTCTTTCTGTATGTTTTATTCACAGCCCCTAATTAAAGTTCAAGGAAAGAACATTCAAGGACCTTATATAAGCTATAGAAAAAACGGTAACTAGGATCTGAATATATATGATTGTTGCTAGGAAACTTTTTTTTTTTTGAGAGAGGAGGTCAGACTTTATTGATCTAAAGAATGCTTACAGATTACAAACTTCAGCTGCTAAGGCAGCTAGTAAAAAAGAAGGAGAAGAAAAATAAAATGTGTCCACCATGCAAGAAGTAGCATGAGCGGCCATAAGATGTGCAACCCGATTTGCACTTCTCTTAGTATGAGTTACACGCAAATTGGCATGGTTCTTCAAAACTGCCCCAGATCATCATAAATACGTCCCAAAAAGGACAAATTGCAGCTTTCTCTACTATCCAATTGACAATGGACCAATTGGGAATCGGTCTCAACAATAGCTGGAAGAAACTAATTTGCAACTACAAACTCAAGAGCTTGTTTACATGCCAAAGCCTCCACATGTTCAAGAGACAATAGACCAGATAATGACATACCTCCTCCTGCCAAAAAAGTACCCTGCCAATCCCTGATTACAAATCCAATGCTACCATTCTTCGTTGCTTGATGAAAAGACCCATCAACATTAACTTTCAAATATCCCAAAGGGGGGGGCAGTCCATCGAACTGTTCTTATACTACTATCCCTGTTATGCTCAGTTTTCACATTCAAGGACCGAAAATCATGCAATCTAGACATGGCCTTCAAAACTACTTCATCAACAGTACCAATTTGGTTCCCCCAAACCCGACTGTTTCTTTTCTTCCAAACCCCACAAAGAAGGTAGACTAACATACCCAATAACTTCAATGACAGTTCAGTAGCACAAGAACTAAGCCATTCCAAAAGATCAAAATGAACAAGGTGAGGATTATAACACACCTGCAGCCTACAATCCGAACTGAGGACGGGTTTTTGGAGTTAGCTCACCCTCGCGGGATCGCGACCCTTTGTCCCGGCCATTGTAGCACGTGTGTCACCCAGGGCATAAGGGGCATGATGACTTGACGTCATCCTCACCTTCCTCCGGCTTATCACCGACAGTTTGCTCAGGGTTCCAAACTCAACGGTGGCAACTAAACACGAGGGTTGCGCTCGTTGCGGGACTTAACCCAACACCTTACGGCACAAGCTGACGACAGCCATGCACCACCTGTGTCCGCGTTCCCGAAGGCACCCCTCTCTTTCAAGAGGAATCGCGGCATGTCAAGCCCTGGTAAGGTTCTTCGCTTTGCATCGAATTAAACCACATGCTCCACCGCTTGTGCGGGCCCCCATCAATTCCTTTGAGTTTCATTCTTGCGAACGTACTCCCCAGGCGGGATACTTAACGCGTTAGCTACAGCACTGCACGGGTCGATACGCACAGCGCCTGAGCCAAAATCCCATTTGTTTGCAGCACCTATTTTGTGAAAGAACAATCACGACACAAATGAATTGTTGTTTTAATCTCCATCATACACAGAGGACATGTCATAGACTCCAACACAACCCTTTTTGAAGCAAGTCTCTCCAAATATTGGAGTATATTGTGACACACTGTCCATATATGAACCTTAGTTGAATTAGGAATAACTACCTTCCATAACTTTTTCCAAAAGCTTACACCAACAGACAATTCAAAAGGACTCCGAGAAGGAGAAGTAGAGAAGGAAAACCGATAGGCAGTCTTTACTGCGAATTTTTCATGCTTTGTAAATCGCCAAATCACCCTATCAGTGTTGGAAATTTTATGATTTAAAATTAAAATATATATTATTTATTTCTTTATTTATTTTGGGGGTTATTTTCATTTTGTGTTTATTTCTCTATTTATGGTTTAACGGATTTATGTTTTAAATATATTATTATTATTATTTGACCGTTACATGATTAATGAGGCTATTGATGGTATGGTAAGTGTAACCTATATAAGGGTACATGGCTAGAGTTGGAAGGCATATGGTTGGAAGGCATATGGTGAGACATGAAACATGTATATGTGTGGGAGTTTAGATTGTCAGATAATGAGGGTATACATGACGGTATAATCCACCATAATGCAACCACTCTAGCCAAATACTTCTACCAAAGATATTCTTACAAACTATACATATACATACTTTACTTATACACCGTTTTGAGTGCACGGGTGATTAAGGTTCAATGGAGCTTCTTAGCTGCACGACAGAGCTCGAAGAGTTGTTGTATCTTGGGGGAAGTTCGTCATTCAACCCTGTGCAGTAGGAACGAATCTTCTCTTAGATTGTTGTAAAAAATTATGGGACGGAATTCCTGTAAAATTAAAATAAAATAATATGGATATATCTTGGGAAATAAGAATTGAGATATAGATAAGAAAATGAAATAAAGTAAGAAAATAATATAATATATAGGTTTTTATATAGGAAAACTTATCGAGTCGAGGCGTGCAAGCGCACTGTCCTAAGAGAAGATTCGTCCCCTACTGCACAGGATTGAATGACGAACTTCTCCCAAGATACAACAACTCTTCGAGCTCCATCGTGCAGCTAAGAAGCCCCATTGAACCTTAATCACCCGTGCACTCAAAACGGTGTATAAGTAAAGTATGTATATGTATAGTTTGTAAGAATATCTTTGGTAGAAGTATTTGGCTAGAGTGGTTGCATTATGGTGGATTATACCGTCATGTATACCCTCATTATCTGACAATCTAAACTCCCACACATGTACATGTTTCATGTCTCACCATATGTCTTCCAACCATATGTCTTCCAACTCTAGCCATGTACCCTTATATAGGTTACACTTACCATACCATCAATAGCCTCATTAATCATGTAACGGTCAAATAATAATAATAATATATTTAAAACATAAAACCGTTAAACCATAAATAGAGTAATAAACACAAAATGAAAATAACCCCCAAAATAAATAAAGAAATAAATAATATATATTTTAATTTTAAATCAGTGGGGGATTGTTGGAAATTTTATGATTTAAAATTAAAATATATATTATTTATTTCTTTATTTATTTTGGGGGTTATTTTCATTTTGTGTTTATTACTCTATTTATGGTTTAACTGTTTTATATTTTAAATATATTATTATTATTATTTGACTGTTACATAGTTAATGAGGCTATTGATGGTATGGTAAGTGTAACCTATATAAGGGTACATGGCTAGAGTTGGAAGACATATGGTTGGAAGACATATGGTGAGACATGAAACATGTACATGTGTGGGAGTTTAGATTGTCAGATAATGAGGGTATACATGACGGTATAATCCACCATAATGCAACCACTCTAGCCAAATACTTTTACCAAAGATATTCTTACAAACTATACATATACATACTTTACTTATACACCGTTTTGAGTGCACGGGTGATTATGGTTCGATGTGGCTTTTTAGCTGCACGACGGAGCTCGAAGAGTTGTTGTATCTTGGGGGAAGTTCGTCATTTAACCATGTGCAGTAGGGGACGAATCTTCTCTTAGGACAGTGCGCTTGCACGCCTCGACTCGATAAGTTTTCCTATATAAAAACCTATATATTATATTATTTTCTTACTTTATTTCATTTTCTTATCTATATCTCAATTCTTATTTTTCAAGATATATCCATATTATTTTATTTTAATTTTACAGGAATTCTGTCCTATATTTTTTACAACAATCAGTACCTCCCTTGACGATAAAAGAATAGATAGAATAGCTTCGCCTCATGCACCCCAAACACCCTATTAATTAGACTAACATTCCAACTCCCTAAATGAGGAATCAAATCACTCACCCAATTGAAATCAGTTGCAGCCAAATTACCTCCACAAAAATCTGGCACCCCAGGAATCCATGAATCTGTCCATATATTCACCATTGCACCATCACCAATCTGCCAGAACATCCCTTGTCTTAATAAGTCTCTAGTGGAGAAAATACTCCTCCAAGAATAAGAAGGAGAAGCATGAGAAGAAGCAGTCCAAAATGAATCATCGGGAAAGTACTTAGCTTTAAGCAATCTAGCAATCAAAGATTGAGGGTTATTGATCACCCGCCAAGCTTGTTTTGCTAACATTGCTGAATTAAACTCTGCCAAGCTACAGAATCCTAGGCGTCCTTCCTCTTTAGGGTTGCACAATGCTTTATATTTCTTCCAATGAATTTTCCTTTTATCTAGTGTATTTCCCCACCAAAACTTTGCACATAATTGCTCAAGATCTTCACACAAATTTTTTGTTAGTTGGAAAACACTCATAGCATAAGTAGGGAGAGCTTGTGCCACTACTCTAATAAGAATGTCCCTTCCTACGCCACTCAACAACTTACCTTGCCAATTAGAAACCTTCTTGGCCAAATTTTCTTTTATATACTGAGAGGTAGCTGTCTTCTTCCTCCCTACATAGGTTGGGAGTCCCAAGTATTTTTCATGGGACTCAACAATCTCAACTCCCAACAAAGAAGACACCTCCTCCTTCATATTATCAGAAACATTTTTGCTAAAAACAAGAAAACTTTTATAAAAGTTGACAAACTAACCTGAGGCTCTGCCATACGTTTCAATTAACATTTTGTATCTGATAGCAATCCTCTAGTGAAGCTTTAGCATAGAGCATGCTATCATCAGCAAATAATAGGTGATTCACAGGAGGCGCCTCCCTGCATATTTCAATCCCAGGCAATAACCCCAGAGCTTGCTTTTGCTAAAGTAAAGCTGAAAATCCCTCTGTCCCAATCAAAAAGAGATATGGAGCCAAAGGGTCACCTTGCCTTAGTCCCCTACTTAGAGTCACAAGGCCGTGAGGTTTACCTCTCACCAAGAATGAGTATCTGACAGAGCAAACACATTGCATCACCATCTCTATCCAAATAGAAGCAAACCCAAACCTCTCCATAACTTTTCAGAGAAAAGTCTATTCCATCCTATCATAAGCTTTACCCAAATCCAATTTTAGAGCCATGTAACCGTCACCACCCTCCTTTTTATTATGAACAAAATGAGCAAGCTTATTAGCCACAAGAATGTTATGAGTAATCAACCTTTCAGGAACAAAAGCATTCTGATATAGTGAAATCAACTCCAGCAAAATCCGTTTCAACCTGTTGGCTATAACTTTCGAACAAATCTTATAAATCACATTACAAAGTGCTATAGGCCTTAAATCCGACATGCGCTCTGGATTATTCACTTTTGGGATAAGACAAATATGTGTGAAGTTAATTTGTCGTAGAAGCTGACTTGAATGAAGAAAACTATGAACTGCCTCAGTTACTTCATCCCTAATCATAATGCTGGAAAAATAATGGGGGCATCCCATCAGGCCCTGGGGATTTAGTAGGGTACAATTGGAATAAGGCACACCTAACTTCATTATGAGAATATTGAGCACATAATTGCTCATTCATAGCTTCAGAGACACAAGGCTGGATAGCTTCCAATGTCGCTGCCATTGCTTCTCCATCAATGTTTGATGCGGTAAACATGTAAGTAAAATAGGAGGTCACAACACATTCCACTCCCTCATCATCCTCACACCAATCCCCCTGCTCATCAAACAAACCATGTATAACATTTTTCCTTTTCCTGTTTGCTGCTTTCTTGTGGAAAAAGCTAGTGTTGCGATCCCCTTCTTTCAGCCAAGTTTCTTTCGATCTCTGCTTCCAAAAGCCTTCTTCTTGGGACAACAAAGTTTGAAGCTTCTCCATTAACTGCTTCTTCTCCAACAATACTGAATTAGTTAAAGTTACATCAAGCAATTCCTCCAACCTCGCTCTGATTCCTAACATAGTCATATGTCGACCTTTGAAAGTCTTTTTCTGTCAAGCATCCAGCTTCATTCTAGTATAGAATATCTTCTCGGTCAATTGATACATGGGATAACCAGAAACATCCATTTTCCAGGCATGCTTCACCACACCATCGCATTCACCATGTTGTAGCCAATGAGTTTCAAACTTGAAGTGATGGTGACACGGTCTTTTGGCCAAAGGAACAGTACTGGCTTGTAGTAGAATTGGTACATAATCAGAATCACTTGGAGGTAGATGCATCAAACGAGAAAATCCGAAGATGTCACACCATGTTGGCGTGCAAACTGCCCTATCCAACCGGGTCTCAGAATTCCACCACGTTGATTGAGGTCCCTGAAACCTTAAATCAAGTAGATCCCCATAACCTAAAGCTTCCCTGAAACCCCGCATCTGTCTTTCTACCCTAATTGGACCATCCTTCTTTTCACTGCTATTGAGGATTTCATTGAAATCCCCAATCACTACCCAAGGAAGAGTATCCAAATCACTAAGATCCTGCAGAAGTTTCCATGACTTATCTCTTTCTAATGTCCGAGCAAAGTCATAAAAACCCGTAAGCCTCCACCTAGGGTGACCGAAACCTCCATCAAACTCAAGATCGATATGGTGCTGTGACGTTGTACCTACTTTCACCAACACATCATCATTCCAGAACATACCCAATCCTCCAGATTGTCCATCGCTCAACACTTCCTTAGCATGAGAAAACCCTAGTGACAAACACAAAGCATCGAAGGCCACAAGATTGTTTATCTTAATCTCACATAAGAAGATGATTTAGGGCCTGTTTTGAGCGATCAAATCCTTCAGTACCCGAGTTGTCGTGTCATTGCAAACCTCTGCAATTCCATGTCCATGGTAGATTAAAACTTTCTTTCTAGAAAACTAGAAAGTAAACCCTAGCAGAGGAGGCTAGGTCGTTGCTAGGAAACTTAATTAGCCTAAACATACGAGATGGGGATTAAAAGTTTGAAGATGTTAAAATTCATGGTAAGGTTGATGAAAGATGAAGAAATCTAGAAGAAAAGCTATGGAGGCTACTGAGCATGAAGAAGAAGAAGAAGAACAAGAACGATAACAACAACGAGAGATAAAGGGAAAACTGATATTTCTTCAAGGTAGTTTTACAAAGATGACTAACTCACTCACAGTAAAGGATAAGCCCCTATTTATACTAACTGGATATTGACCATCTATATTGACCGTGACTTTGACTCTATACTCTTAACATCCCCCCTCAAACTAGTGCTGGGATCCCCAAGCACTAGGTTGCATTAGAGGTGTTTTCAGCCCAGAGGAATAAGTGGTAGTGCTTGGCATAGCTCCATTGAATGAGGCCTGCCTACAATGTAGAAGAGTTTTGTCTGGAGTTGCAGAAACAAATGCTTTTTGATTGGAAATTGCAATGAAAGCTTGTCACGCTCCGAATTTTGAATAACAAATTCAAATCCGAAACATGAATAATAACAAATACAAATAACATTATGAATTTTTTTCTCAGAAACCAACTCGCCTCACACCACTCAAGATTACATAAACCAAATCCTCAAGTTACCTATTACAGCACACTCTCACCAAATAAAATAGTAAAGCTCAATGAGCATAATAAACTTCACCATACAACGCTGTAAAACAATACTATCACTCTAAACTGCACGATCACCACCCTGGTTCTCCTGACCTGTAGGATTATCCGCTACACTGTTTGAATAGTGTACCGGGATTGCAACAGCACAAAACCCGGTAAGCTTTTGAAAGCCCGTATGAGTAAATAGAAATAAAACAGTAGATCAACAACTTTTACTCAAAACAATCATAACTCAAAGCAAAACATTCCACCTCCATTTCCAAACCATTTTCCAACAGATCACATCACTCACCACTCGACCCATCTTATATAATAAATGTGTATTCATGATCACGAGTAATTCAACTCGTTGCTTTCATGACATACGTCAATTTTCAAAAGTGTATTCATGATCACGAGTAATTCAACTCGCTGCTTTCATGTCATACTTCAATTTTCAAAAGTGTATTCATGATCATGAGTAATCCAACTCGCTGCTTTCATGTCATACTATGCAGACAGACTAGAGCTCTAACTGATGGTATCCATTAACCCGACCAAAGGCGTGGAGTTTCGATTTTTCTACCGACGATCATATTTGATCCACGATCCCCAACTCGTAAGTCTTTTGATCCACGGTATAAATACCAAAACATATAAAGGAGTCGCACTGGACCCAAATTGTTACACGATATACAATACTTTTCAAAACAGATATTTATTTCCATAAAATCTTTTTCACTTTAATCACAATATAAATAAGGAAATTAACGACATTTGGTTCGTAATATGAACCATGTGAGATTTATTCACCTCTTATCCAGCTGCGTCTTCTAAAAAGGTAAAATCACAATAATCCAATCGCTCTTCAAATCCCACAATTAAGTACCTAATCAAGTACCGTTTTTACTTAGCAAACGAAACACGAAAAAAAAAAACTTAAATGACGATCCAATGGTCGGATCGAATTTAAACGATGATCCAATGGTCGGATGGAATTTAAACGATGATCCAATGGTCGGATCCTCACGGATCGCCCTTGGAAACATCCTAGCAAAATTATATGAAAATCTGACGGACGGATTCTCACGAATCACCTCCCGAATCACTGTTTTACAATTATACGAAAATCCAACGATCGGATCTTCGTCCGTGACCAGACAAAGTCATCGGGACAGTCATACGATCATCACATCAAAATTTGAAGCAAAACCGACAGTCAGATTCTCAAAAATCGCGAATTGAAGATAAAACGTCAAAACGTTAAATAGGAGCGTAAAAACCTAAATTGACTATTTTTCAAATTTTTCTAACATGACCATGTAATATATCAAAACGCTCATATGGATGCATAGATCATCGCCTAGATAATAAAAACTCAAATATGGTCCGACGCGCCACCACACGCGGAGGTCAGACGGCAGTCAATGTGGCGGTCAACCACCTCAGATGCAAAAGTTATCAACTACAAACTTCTTCAAAATGACGAGGTGAGTAATTTTCATACCTGGAGCTAAACGTGATTTGGTCTAGATCGAGCTTTGAAGTTGGATTAATCTCAGCCCTTTGATCACGTTTTCAAACCCAACCAGAGCCGTCAATCTTCAATCCTTGATCTACCACTCTACACTCAAAATCGTGATACAAGCCACATATGGGGATGATCAGGAGGATGAGGAGATCACGAAAATGCCAATAATCGGTCGAGGAAACGCCGGAAAATGGAAATTCCGGCCGGATCCGTTTTGCACTCAGGTCTGCCTTCGTTCTCCACTTGAAGGCAACGGCGGGGCGGGGCGAGGCCAGGGGGAGGCTGGGCTCGGTGAGGCGCGCCGATCTGGCCCAGGTTTGCGGCGGTGGAGGCCGGGAACGACGCGTTCCAGCCGTGCTGGTTGGGACCGAGTTGGACCGGGGGGAGGGGGGGCGCTGCGCACGGGAGAGAGAGAGAGAGGGAGAGAGAGAGAGAGAGAGAGGCTGGGGAAGAAAATGGAAATCTGAAATTTTTTTTGGGTTTTTCTAAAAAATTCCAGAAATCCCTATATTTATAAGAAAAACTCAATTTTCAAATATTCGTAATAAATTCATAAGAACTCCGAATATTACGTTTCATATATGCACGAACTCGTATCGACGATCTCTACAACTTTCATGAAGAAAGTTTTACAAAATTATGCACGTATAAAAAGTCAATTTTCACGACCTCCTAAATAACGTTCGTTTTCAAAAATAAAATCATTCGAAACTAATTTTCTCAAACCACGACATACGAATTTATCCCAAATATCATAATTCAAATAATAGAACAATTATTGAATTACATAAATTTATTATATGAAAATTCGGGTCTTCACAAAGCTGGCATGGCAAGACCTTCTCATTCCCCTTGTCTACAATCCTGTGTTGCCGCCCTTTTATTTTTTCAACCTCACTACTTCAATTTGATTGAGCTTTTCTTCTTGAGCTTTCTGTTCTCTCTCACTCTTCAGCTCTTTCTCAATTGCAGCTCTTTTTGCATCCAGCTTTTCCCACTCTTTCTCAAAAAGCTCCTTTTGTTGCTTCAAATCTCCAACTTCCTTTAGAAGCAGTTCTTTCTGTTGCATGTACTTGTTAGTGTCCTGTTTCAAATATGACAGCAACCGCTGACATTGAGACCTCTCTTCTTTACCTACTTTCAGCCTTTACCTTCTCCATTTCAGCCAAAAGCCTAGATAAAACCTCTTTATTAGCAAGTAGCTGGTTTTTCTCCACTTCGAAGTTCTTCTCCTCCAATTTAACAGATTTCCTGATTTTGCATGTGTAGGCGTAGTGAACATGTTTGTGACAGATTTTGCATACCATTGAAGAACTTGATGTGCCTTGTTGTTGTTGGGAATTTCTTTGAAAGCACTTCCAAGCACCATGGCCTGGTTTCTCACAGATTTGACAGACTATGACATTGCTAAAGTTCCCTGTGGCTCTTGGTTTCGCATTGTTGTTATTTTGACCTGTTGTTGTTTGTACCTTTGTTATTTGGGAAGTTTGGATACGAAACACTGTCATATGAGTAACTACCATAAAAAAATGAGTTATTGACACCACTCTGCTGATAGCCATTGTTAAATGCTCCAGTTTGTGCATTTTACTGAGAAAACTGCTTCTGAGGCACCATTACATTCTGTTGTGGAACATTGTTGTAGTTGCAACTGTTCACGACAGGCACTTCTTGTTGCTGGTTACCATATGACACAATATGACCATTTTGATCGAGAAAACTAGAAGACTGATGTGAGAAACCAATTTGAGATGGCAATGAGCTGAAATTTGCTTCAGTTCCAATATAGTTCTTCATCATGAAAGTATTATTTCCCATAGATGAAATTGACTGATAATTCCCATTAGACATATTGAAGTTGGGCTGTCTAGTTGGTGAGGTAACTGATGTAGGTGACATACCAAAACCAGCGCTCACAGTCATAGTGTTCTGTGGAGTGACAAAATCATATTTTCTGGTTGCAGGGGCAGTATTATATTGACGCATATTAGTCATGCCAGAGGTCACACAAGGACACACATGATTCTGAGTGACTCCATGATTACCAATGGGAGAAAGAAGATTTGATTGCATCCCAAAAGGTTGATCAAAGCAAGTGGACGTCAACATCACAGAGTACATACCATTTTGAGCTAATGTTGCAGCAAAGGAACTAAAGGTGCATCCTTATTCTCCAATTCAATTTCATATTCAGCAGACAACAATAATGATCTCACTTCTTCCAAATTAACATTACTTTTACCCCTGATAATTTGCCTATTGTGACCATACTGTGAAGACTTAATTTTTCATATAATAAATTTATGTAATTCAATAATTGTTATATTAATTGAATTATGATATTTGAGATTATTTGGATTGTCGTGGGTTGAGAAAATTGGTTTCGAATGATTTTATTTTCGAAAACGAACGTTATTTAGGGGGTCGTGAAAATCGACTTTTTATACGTTCAAAATTTGGGAAAACTTCCTTCATGAAAGTTGTAGAGCTCGTCGATACGAGTTCGTGCATATGTAGAACGTATTATTCGGAGTTCGTATGAATAAGGTATCAATATTTGACGTGCTCGGGCCGATCAATCCCATTTTCGTAACGTGCTCTTCCTCCTAATCATCCCCATATGTGGCTTGCATCAAGATTTTGAGTGTAGAGTGGTAGGTCAAGAGTTGAAGGTTTCGACGTCCTTGATTCTATCTGAAGACTAATCAGAGGGCCGAGATTAATCCAACTTCAAAACCCGATCTAGGACGATCTAGACCTCATCTATGAAAAAGTCAGGTATTAAAGTTGTTCAAAATTTCATTTTGAAGAAGTTTGTAGTTGACGACTTTTGCATCAGAGGTGATTGACCGGCGTTGACCGCCGTCTGACCGTCGCGTGTGGCGGCGCGTCGGACCAAATTTTGAGTTTATATTTTCTGGACGATGATCTATGCATCCATACGAGCGTTTTGATATATAACTTGGTCATGTTAGAAAAAGTTGATAAATAGTCAATTTCAGTTTTGACGTTACTATTTACGGTTTTATAGTTTACCTTCGGTTTGCGATTTATGGAGATCAGACCATCGGTTTTACTTCAAATTTTAATATGATGTTCGTATGACTGTCCCGATGACTTTGTGAGGTCACGGGCGAAGATCCTGAGTGGATGATTACGTGTATATATATATATATATATATATATTTACGTGGAATATATATATTGATTGGCGTGATTTGAGTGACGATATGATTGAGTTGGAATGATGATTTGGATTATATTCAAATGCTTTAATTTCATAATAATATTATATATGTTGGGTGAGTTGATTTCTTTATGTGAAAATACATGTTGTGCTCATTTATGGATTTAGGGTCAACGTAGTGACCGGTGTGGGGTAATCGGACGCTCTAATCCTAGGTGGATGATGGGATACGATTGGTTGAATATGTACAATTATCGGACGTTCTAAATATGTATATAAGTATACGTATTGATGAAATACGATAAAGATAAATATGTCGGATGTCATAACCTAGGCCAGGTGACGGGCTACGATTCAGTTAGAGCTCTAGTCTGTCAAATACCGTATTTTTATAAATACGATGATGGAGTATTGTGAAGAAAGATGTGAGTTAGGGTTTGGTGTTGAGTTGTTGATTAATTGTGATTGTTTGTTTTTGTGGTTATAGAATTGTTGCATGTTGACTTAGGTAGAAATAAATATGATTTAATTAAGCAAACATTCTTTCTTTTACTCATACGAGCTTTCATAAGCTTACCGGGTTTTGTATTGTTGCAATCCCGGTACACTATTCAAATTGTGTAGCGGATATTCCTGCATGTCAGGATAACCAGGGAGGTGATCGAGCTGCTTAGGTGTTACAACAGTTATTTTTATTTCATTGAGTTGTGAGGTGTGTATGCTCATTTAGAGCTTTACAATTCATTGTGTATTTGAGTTGTAATAATTAACCGAGACAAACTTCGGTTTTGATTTTATTTCGTGTGGTGAGGTTGTTAAGAAAAGAAATTTTCAGGATGATTATTTTGAGTTGTGGTAATTTTCATGTTTTAAATTTTGAATTTTATTCTAAAATTCGGGGCGTGACACATACTCGCTAGGAAGTCCAGCAAGAATTAACATTTTAACATCTTGATCATAAATATTAACTCCCACTGTGGCCAATTAGATCTCTAATACTATTGAATTTCAACAAGTACCTTTCTATAGAATCAGAACCTTTCTGAATACTTTGCATAGTAGACTTCAATTTCATAATATGAGACTCAGAGACAGATGCATACCTCTTCTTAAATGTAAACCATACCTCCATTGATGTCTGACACCCAATTACAAGAGTTAGAGCGTCAGCCGAGAAAGTGTTGGTGATCGTTAAAATTAGAGAACTATCCTACTCCAGCCATCTTTCATAAGCACCAGTATTATCATGAGATAGAGTACCGTCATCGACAATGTGAAATTGAGATGGACAAGGATAAGAACCATCAACGAATTTGAGTAACCCATGGCCGCGAAGATAATGTTGCATCAGAAACAACCAAATGTGATAATTGGCTTCATCGAGTCGAACGGAAATAGCAGTACATGCCAGATTTGATGAGAACGCCATTGTTGAGGTTGACAAAGCTTGAATCTTGAAGGAAAAAAAATCGAATCTGAGACGTAAACTAAGCAGATCTAGTATTTTGAGTGGTAAATTTAAAGAAAAAGCATCTAAAGCTTGAAGATGCTTCACGTTTTGAGATGGTAATTTTACAATTTTTCTAGGGTTTTGAGAATGAGGAACAAGAAGAAATTCACAAACTAAGGTCGAATGCAGCGGAAAAGGGTGATGATGAGCGATGGTCAGGCCACTAATAGCTATGATACCATGTTAAAATTCATGGTAAGGTTGATGAAAGATGAAGAAATCTTGAAGAAAAGCTATGAAGGCTACGGAGAATGAAGAAGAAGAAGAAGAACAACAACAACAACAACAACAACGAGAAACAACAACAACAACGAGAGACAAAGGGAAAACTGATATTTCTTCAAGGTAGTTTTACAAAGGTAACTGACTCACTCACAGTAAAGGAAAAGCCTCTATTTATACTAACTTGATATTGACCATCTATATTGACCGTGACTTTGACCCTATACTCTTCACAGAAGATTCTTGTGAGTCTAAAAGAATCATGAAATGACGATTACCTAAATATTAGGTCAAGCACTGATCAAGGTTCTGGGTTTAAAAATTTAACTTCGGAATGTACTTTTTGAGGCCAAAAGTTTATTTATTTGGTTTTTTCGGAAGTTTGCTATACATTTCATCGATAATTATTTGACCTACCCTAATACGAAAAGGACAACTGAATACCCTATCATATAATTTACTCATTTCTTTTCAAATGAGAAATTGAAAGCAAGAAAGCTACGGCTTAATATTTATTGTTTGGATCTAGAATTAATGATAACACAAAACTATATCTTTGCTTTAGTTGTGGAAAAGCATGCCATCGAAATTGTATTGTATTAATCTACCAGAAGCGCTGGGGTTAGTGAGTCACTTCAAATGGAGTGGAAAAATAATCAAATCCTTCCAAGCTTGATAAAGACAGAAAGCAATCAACTAGCTTGTCATAAAAAAATAAAATGAGGATTGAAATTGACATCCATTTTTTTTCACAATCTACCCCTCCATTTATCACATCTTCATTGAAACAATACTCAAACAAATGGATGGTTTGGCTAAAAAAAAAAAGTGCGATTTCAACCTCCTTAAAAACTTATCAACTATTAATCCATGTTTTCCAACTTAATGAATAAGTAATATTCTAAACCTTAAACCCTACCATATTTAAGAACATGATCGATTACGAAAATTTATCGAAATATAACATCAAGAGAGGTGCAAACAATCCAGAGATTGAGCTTGTTTTGATACGTTATAAACGACAAACGAGGTATGTCCATTTTCCCTTCTTCTTTCTTTTCTGGCAAACAAACAAATTTAATAGATATAAAAGATAGTACTTAAGGGGAGGACATGAAGCCAAGATCACTTAGAAGAAACAACAAAACCAAAAGACAACTAACATATAAGCAAGATTAAGCATAACCAAGCTAATTGAATCAAAGATCAAGACGTACAACAAGTGTTTGATTGTAGGGAGGGTAAGGGTCTCGTGAACCTCTTTCGATCTTCAATTTTTTATTTTACGACTTTGAGAGAAACTACAGAAAATTCTCCTCCTCCAGAGTTGTATCACCCTCATCAAACTAGGAACACAAAAGATTTTATCTAAGTCCAAGCATAAGTATAATGACAAAAGAGTTCCTCGTTTTGCAAATTACCCCAACATAATTAAGTTTGATGAACACTAGATTCTACCAAAGCAGAATCCACATCATTAGTTGGAAAGTGTCATCCCACTCTTCAACCGTCTCTTGCTCCATTTTCCCTTCACGTGGGGATATTTAAAAGGTGACAACAAAGCCCAACAAGATGGGTCACAGCTCATGCCGTGTTTGGGCTAAACATGATTATAGAACTTATATTTGTTGAAAAAAGAAAAAAGGATATGAAGAAGTAGCAAGCCTTACTTTTCTTTTCTTTCATTTTTCTTTTTATTTTTTAATTTTGGGATTACTTGGTCTTCAATCCCAAGTATATGTTTGAGACTAGTCATAATGCTTTCTATTCTGAAGTATATCGAATGTACTCGAGTATTAATCCTTATGAGTTGCATTAATTACACATTTGTCTCGATTTTTTTCTTTGATATATTTATCTTCGGCAATGATATAGGGCCTCAATGAGACCTAAGATTTGTGGTTTTAATTCTAGGTGTCAAGCCATATCATTTATACACATCATTAATTTATCAAATCATGTCATGTAATTCTTGAGTAAAAGATCATCTTATCATTCCAAAATCTAATGGCTATAAATTATTTTAGCTTTCTTCTAAGAAAAATATATTTTTTTTCTTACCTCTTCAATTACCAAATTTCATAGGTTTTAATTACGATTTCAATACATTTTCTTTCCATTTTTGTGGATACAATTTAATTTTTGACTTTTCTAATTAACTTGTTAGTGTAAGGTAACTAATATTCCATTAATTTTATTAAATTCATCTATTAAAAGAGTTGAATATTACTTCAATTACCATATTTGATGGGTTATAATTAAGATATAAATATATTTCTTTCCATGTTTGTCGAATCAATTTTAAATTTGACTTTCTTTTTTATCAATTTTTTTTTGGAGCTTCTATTCATATTGCCAAAATAGGTATTTAGACCTCTCACTTTTTCTAAGTAATAGTTGAGTTTGTCAACTCATGTCAAATTACCAATAAAGACACAAATAAGGAAAAAGAAAAAGAAAAAAATAATCTCTTTTTATCTCTACGAACAGTAATAGATTTCAACATGGGAAAAATTTTCTCCTCCAATGTAAACCCTAAAATATATATATCACTAAATGTTATTTAATGTTAAAGTCAAAATTTTCTGAATTTGACTTTACCTTCGTAAAGTGATAGACTTCCTTGCTCACATGATTGACAATTTACATGATCTATTATTGCGTTATAAAAAAAAATTAAAAAAAAATGAGAGAAAATGGAAAATGCAAAGACACCTCAGTTGATGAAGCCCTACTCATTCTAAATGCAATCAGACATGTGAACGAGCGGCGACAAAAAGCAGTACTCCAGCACGTTTAAATGACAAACGCAGCAATGGGTAGTTGGCCACAAGATCTTCCCGCACATCATTGGTGCAGAGCAATTTTATGTGGAACTATTCTATAGATATGATGAAAAATTCGACAATCTGATGTAAATCTATAGAGAATGCACTGGACTTATGGTTGATTATTGTAATTTCCTCCACTATCTCATACATATCTAAAACAAAAAAAACCATGTATGTTCATTTCAAGCTGCTATGGAAACAAGTAGGAGAGAATCAGTTTAGGGACAATGACACCTAAATGCAATGAAAATAATACTTGGAAAACATATTTATACAAGATGATGAGCAAACATGGTATTGTTGCCTACGCTAACCAAGGATGAACTTCCAAAAAAAAGAAAAATTGCTGCAATTCCAAATTTTCAAAAACTGAAGGAGATCCAACTACTGATTTTTGAAAGTATGAATAGAATCTAAAAAAAAGTCTTTTATTGATTTTATTGGATGATGAGCATTATAGGAAAATTAGAGAGGCGTAGATAGCAAATTTGTTATTTGTAAAAGTAAGTTGGAGGTCTGTTAAGTAGGGAGGTCCAAATGCCAAATTTGGAGGTATGAATAGAAACTCCTTTTTTTTTTTTGAATAAAGAGTGGTGCGGCTGCCCTCAAGCCTTCATTACTGAAACTGTCGAATATAGGGGGGACAATGAACCAAAACCCCTAATTACAATACGCAATGAGAGAACATCCTGAAATACTATCATGAGTCTCTAATAAACAACTGTATTCAACTAAGCACCAACTAGCAAAGAGCGCTCTACTGGCGACTCGATTTGCTTTGACATAGGTCACACAGCAGTAACACGATGGAAAGATAACTTGGTCTGCAACTCGATCATATCAAATATATATATATAAATATTTTTGTATGAATTATATATATACATATATATATTTGATGAATTATATATATAGGCATATTTATATATAAATTTTTTGATGAATTATATATATATATATATATATTGTTGGTATACATACCTCATGGGCTCAAGTATCGGAAGCACCAGGCTCATGTTACCAACACGCAAGCATGACAAGCTCCCAGCTGAGGAGCCTGATACCCCTCGGGGTGATATCGGGACCTCAAGCGTCCCACACCGAAAGAAACGGAACCAAGCTCCCACAAATCTCCTACATTAGAATCATTTCCAACAACCCCAAAGAGGTAACTGTTTTACTATCACATTCCATTATCATTATCACCTAACGTAACTGACTTAGGCATCGGAGCGTTGAAGGCCGGCACACCCAGTCTTCCCTCTGACATATGTTTGTTTTGCAAATAATCGAGACCGATAGCGATAGTGACAGACTGACACATCCCGTGTTTAGCTGGATTAGACCCCTCTTGATGCAACTGAAACATTTGGCGCTAGAAGGACTCCCACCGTTCCATGCTGGCGGGCACCGCATAGCCAATGGCCATCAACACTCTACATACCAGCGACGACGGTCCACCAAAAGAGACCTCGACGTGAGAGGTCCAACACACCCTCAAATTCCAGAGCCCTCTGACCGAGACACGCTCGATCATGACAGCCAATCCAACAATGGCACTTGAAATTACCATGCGCGACCTAATGCAGTAGTGTGCACAGGCCGAGGCCGAGAGGGCAGCAGCTACGGTAGCTCACCTAAAAGTCGAGAACATCACTAACCAGAATCGCATCCTGCGGGAAGTGCTCCAAAGGCGAGTCTCACACGAGGAGGCGACGGACTGGAACCTCCAGCAAGAAACTCTTATGCCGACCATTGATGGAGCCCCGACACCCGGAGAGGTCCTCACTACGGACCCCGACATTGGCGTCGTGGGCATCCTCACACACCCAAGCGGAACATAGGGAAACCCTACGGCTCCCACGCGTGGCGGTACTAACACCGGACCTCAGATGATCTACCTGAATTCCCCCTCTTCCCAGGACAACTCGGCTCGGCGCCAACACCCCAGCTAGCACCCGACACACTAGGAACTCCGAACACAAGCACAGCTGCCAACTTACCTCCACCTGACCCGAACCTCGACTGCTGTTGCAGATGAACGAGACTATCGCTTCCCTGCAGGCGCAAATCGAGAATGCCAAAAGCAGAATGGGTTAGCAGCCGGTCATAGTAGGATTCCAAGGCAAGATGGGCCCATTCACTCCTTGGATACCAGCCGAGAAACTCCCACAAGAGGCCAAGCCCTTCAAAATTGAGAAGTACAATGGTACCAGAGATCCATGCCACCGCCTGGAAATTTTCCAGTCTCTCTTACACGGAACCAGATACACGGACGCAGTGGCGTGCCACGCATTTGAGGAAACACTCACGGACAAGGTCCTGCGTTGGTTTCTCAACCTCCATGCAAACTCAATCGATAGCTTCCAAGAACTCGGAGATAAGTTCCTTCGCCGATTCATTCTCTGCGGCAGCACCGATCGTACCACTTCCGATTTGTTCAGACTCAAGCAGCGGCTACAAGACTTCATCCGTCGTTGGCAAAAACAGGCCACACAGTGTCGTTCCCTTGATCCAACCCTCGCAACATCAGCATTCAAGCAAGCACTTCAACACAAATACTTTCTTCTGCAAATTAATACCAATCCTCCTGCAACATACAATGACCTTCTCGACGCTGTCACTGCATTTGCACAGGTCGAGTTCGACACCTTTGGCCGTGACACCACCGCCAACACCCACCTGGCAAGTGTACCACAAACAAACAACCCCATTGGGAAGGTCGATGGCAAGAGCAGAGACCACAGCAGGGACAAGACCACCCAATCTGATAGAGCCCCACGCGAGCGACAATGATACAAAGATAGAAGGGATAAGCAATACGAGAAAAGCCCTGAGAAGCCCAAGCTAAACTTCTCCAGCAGTCGATACCGTGAGGCGCTATACAGCGGCACACGACACATAAATAACCAGCGACATGAAGCACCCCGATATGAGATCTACACCACCCTCACCGCCTCCAATGAAGAAATCTGGAATATCTATAAAGACATCATCCCGTGCCCACCACGGCGAAAGCTGGCCAAGCCAAACCATACGACAAAGGGAAGTACTGTATGTACCACGATAAGCCATTAATATCTGCTGGGCACTGAAAAACACCATCGAACACCTCATCCATGGCGACCAAATTTCATAGTATCGCACCTCTACAACAGGGGCAAACACCATTGAAGTCTAAGGACGAATCCTAATGATACATGGGGGCGCACCACGGGTACCCGAGTCTTACCATGTAAAGAAGCGCCAATGCCCCCAAGGCCAGGAGGTGCAAGGGCTTAGCAGTGAGTGGGACTCGATCACTTTTAATCGAAATAAGGATGCCATCAAGCAGCACCACAACGACCCATTCCTAATCACCATGATCATCGACCACTATCGATACCACCGGGTCTTGATTGATGGCGGCGCCGCAGTCAGCATTATGTTTGGCAGTTGCTATGAAGCTCTAAAGCGAGACAAAAAGAAACTCACTCTAGACCATGAACCATTGATCAGATTCGGGGGAGAAATCACACAGCCCCGGGGATCCGATAATTTACGAATCACACTCGGGGGAGGCAGCACTGTCGCCACCAAGACAACACACTTCATCGTTGTTGATTGTCTTTCCTCCTACAATGTCATCTTAGGACGACACACCATTTGGGGACTCCAATGCTTCGTTGCTGGACACATGCTCATGATGAAAATACCCACTCAGGGAGGCATCCTCATCGTCCGAGCCGATCAAGAGCTAGTGAGACAATGCAACTCATTAACTGTCGTGAGGGGACGTGGCAGGCGAGAGGTTCTCTTAACCTTATACTCGCCATATCCTTCTGAAAAGCCCAACGACCCAAGGGAAGATCTAGAGACCCCGAATGAACGCTATACTCGCAGCAAAAAGAAGGAAGACAAGCTTAAGCTCAAACACCTGAGACCAGACGTCTTGGAAGAGCTATTATCGGTTCCCGTATCCAATATCCACCCAGACCGCAGAGTCAAGATCGCTCTAAGACAGACCCAGAGTTCCAAAAGGAACTAATCCCTTTCCTCAAAATCAGGCAAGAGGTGTTCGCTTGGTCCTACGCCGATATGCCAGGGATATCACCAGAGCTACTCACCCACAAGTTCATCATCTCTCCCGATGTCTCCCCGATCCGGTAAAAACGGCGCACCTTCACAGAAGAAAAATACAAGGCCATCCAGGTTGAAGTCAAGAAACTCCAGGACATCGGCTTTGTCCGGGAGGTATCTTACCCGACATGGCTATCCAATGTCGTTATGGTGAAGAAGCCCAACGACAAATGGTGTATGTGCGCGACTACACCAACCTGAACAAGGCTTGCCCGAAGGACAGTTTCCCTATACCAAGGATCGATCAGCTAGTTGACTCCACCGCCGGCCACAAACTCCTTCGCTTCATGGATGCCTTCTCAAGCTACAACCAAATCGCCATGGAACCCTCCGATCAGGAGCACACTTCCTTCACTACCGACAAGGGCTTGTACTGTTATAAAGTAATGCCATTCGGTCTCAAAAACGCAGGGGCCACATACCAAAGACTAGTCAACGCCATATTCGCAGACCATATTGGCAAGATAGTGATAGTTTATGTGGACGACATGCTTGTCAAAAGCGTCACCATCGAAGATCACATCAAGGACCTGGGTATTGTCTTTGACATTCTGCTCCAATATGGCATACGACTCAACCCTGACAAATGGGTGTTCGGCGTACTCGGTGGAAAATTCCTGGGTTTTATCGTCAGTGAGAGAGGCATCAAAGCGAACCCCGAGAAAGTATAGGCCATCCTCAACATGGCACCACCAAGGACAAGGAATGAAGTCCAATCACTCATCGGGAAGGTTGTCGCTCTCGCCAGCTTCATATCGCGCTTAACCAACAAATGCCCCCCCTTCTTCAAGCTCCTCAAGACTCACCGTACTTATCACTTGGGGACCTGAGCATGATAAGGCTTTTTAGGGCCTCCGCGACTACCTAGCTTCAGTATCCAATCTTTCTAAGCCCATCTCGGGGGAGGTTCTCTACATCTACCTGGCGGTATCGACTACTGCAATCAGCGCGGCCCTGGTCAGGTTCGAGAACAGCTAATAATTACCAGTTTATTACACCGGCAAAGGTTTCAACGATGCCGATTCAAGGTATTCCGATATCAAAAAGTTTGCCCTCGGACTCCTCACAACCGCTCGACGATTACGACAATACTTCCGATCATGCACCATACATGTCAGACCAACCAACTCCTGAACCAGGTCCTCCAAAAACCGGAATTCTCTGGCAGGTTGGTCAAATGGTCTATCGAACTCGGCGAGTTCGACATCCACTACACACCGCGCACAACCATCAAAGGGTAGGCAACTGCAGACTTCATTGTCGAATTCATACCTCGCGAAGACCAAATACCTCCAGCAGAGGTCGCATCGAAACCAAAGGACAACCCAAAGTGGAAGCTCCGCGTCGATGGGTCTTTTCAACAGCAAGCTCAGTGGGGCCAGCATGGTTCTAACAGATCCAGAAGGCAACACATATGAATATACGCTACAATTCAAATTCAAGGCCTCAAACAACACAGCAGAATATGAGGCACTGATCACTGGCATCCAGCTGGCTAAAGAACTAGGTGTCACGCACCTTGTAATCTTTAGCGACTCCCAGCTTGTCGTTCGGCACAGAGGCGGTGATCCATGTCAAACAGGAGGTCTACAGCGACAAGGTAGCATGTTTTGACCCACTCACCAACCTGGAAGGACTAGGACTTGACACTGATCTCCTAGAGGAACGCCGAGAGCAAGCCCACCTGTGCAATATCAACAACAAGCAGCGTATCTCTCCCTCTCCGTTAGAGATTGGGTAATGAAGGAGAGAATGCTCACCCCAACCGGGCTGAAGGCAACATGGGAAGGGTCATACGAAATCGTTGAAGTTGTCGGGCCCGCCACCTTCTACATGTGAGGAGCAAACGGGATCACCCTAGCACACCTATGGAATGCCCAACACCTCTGTTTTTACCTTAAGTAGAGTGTGGCACCACTTGCCCCGCCGTCTCCATCTCGCTATCATTCCTCCCCACATGTAAGCACCCCGATCTCATCTATGTACTTTTGCACCTGCCCTCGCGCTGTGATTAATGATATGCCATTGAGCACCACATAAAATATCTTGTCATTTTAATTTATGCTAATTGCTATTTCCACCAACCCCAAAATGAAGTCAAACAATCATATTACTATCGCCACGGCCTTATTTCGGCCACCATACGCTGTATAACAACCCTTGATTATCGCCCAAGACTCCTAATGTAAATGAATTTCATGCAATCGCCTTCTCGCCAATACAAATGAATTTCACGCAATCGCCTACGTCTCCTAATGTAAATGCGATATCACTTACAGCTGGTTTCGCTAACACAGCACGATAATGTCCTTCGCAAACCCTTGTGTTGTCAATTGCGATCAAATGAATACGCACGAACTAATCTCTCCAACACAAATGAATTTCACGCAATCGTCTAAGTCTCCTAATGTAAATGCGATATCGCTTATGGCCGGTTTAGCTGACACAGCACGATGCTGTCGCTTGCAAACCCTTGCGCTGCCAATTGCGATCAAATGAAAGCGCACGAACGAATCTTGCCAATACAAATGAATTTCACGCAATCGCCTACATCTCCTAATGTAAATACGATATCACTTATGGCCGGTTTAGCTGACACAGCACGATGATGTCGCTCGTAAACCCTTACGCTGCCAATTGCGATCAAATTAATGCATACAAATAAATCTCGCCAATCACGAACGAATCTCATGCAATCGCCTACGCCTCCTCAAATAAATGCAATCGCCTACGTCTCCTAATGTAAATGCGATATCGCTTATGGCCGGTTTAGCTGACACAGCGCGATGCTATCGCTTGCAAACCCTTGTGCTGCCAATTTATCAAATGAATACGTACGAATAAATCTCGCCAATCACGAACGAATTTCACTGAATCGGCTACAACTCCTAACACAAATGCGATATCACCTACGGCTCCTACAAAAACGCAATCGCCTACGTCTCCTAATATAAATGTGACATCGCTCACGGCCGATATAGTTGACACAACACGATGTTGTCGCTTGCAAACCCTTATATCCCGATTGCGATCAAACGTACATGAATAGGTATCAACCAACAAATGGAGCGCACATGGATGTACATGAAATGTTTTACACGATACTCACCAATAAACGTAAACGATAGGATCACACAATACTCGCCAACCAAAATAAATTCCCCCAATGGAAAACCGATACAACCACAATGAAAAGGACAAAACAATAATGCCAAAACCAAAGAACGACGATATACATGCTATTACAAAAACAAAAGGCAATTTATTATAGGTTTTGCGGCCAATAGTGATACATTGAATCTCCGCCTATACAAATGCGATATATAGCATGAAACATCTCCATACACATGCGATACACCACGAAAACAAGGCGTCAAAAGTCATAATACGCGATATACACACAACCGCCAATGCCTACACCCCGAGTCTGGTACAGGTCCACTTCGCTTGACTCCGATTCTTTAGATTTCCAGGAACTCCGGATGAAGATCACAATTGGAAGATTGATAAGCTGGCCGGAAACTCAGTGAAGAAGAGAGGGGCATGTTTTAAACCCGCCACTCTCTGCCTTATCACCGCCCCGATCTCCATCGTTGTAGCCCGCCGCGCCTCCAGTGATCTTGGTCCTTGGGTCCCTCACTTGGACGGGTTTTCAGTTTCCCATGGGCTTAAACTGCGCAATCCCAAAACGGGTGATGAATCCGAGCCCTTGTGAAATTAGGCTATAAAGCTTATTACCTAGGATGAGATTAAGCTATAAAGCCCATAATTCTAGAAATGCAAACCTCCAAAGGAAGAAAAGATTTCAGAAGAAGAAGCACAATGAAAAGCAAAGAAAACGCCATGAGAAAATGTGGGAAACTCATATCCCTACCTCTGCGTATTTATAGAGGAAACCCACTTCCAAAATCGACCAACCGTCGCGTCGCCTTAATAACCTGCAACAATGACGGAGCAACAACCTAATAAAGCAATAAATATATTTAACGCACGGGGACTATCTCCTAGAAAACGAGCGCCCTAATGAACCTTTCATATTTCCAATGTAAAAATGGTCACGCCACAAGGCAAACCAATTGATCATGAGTTCAAAACAAAAACAAAAGTATTTACAAGTTACGTCAGCCTATTGCTGGCACCAATGATAAACAAAGCATAGTCAGGTCTAGCCCTCGGCATTCCTTGCTCGCACTAGTACAAAATCGAAAATAGACAACATTACTTAGATAACGGTTTAATAAAAAATGTTGTGATTTTTTTTTACAAAGGTATAATCAAAACTGTTATCTATAGATACTAACAAAGTGTTGGTCCCTTGGTTAGAAGTTTTCTCATTTAACTTCTACAATGGTGCGATCGAAACCGTTATCTATAGCTGCTAACACATTGTTGGTCTCTTGATTAGAAGTTTTCCCATTTAACTTTTGTAATGATGCGATCGAAACCGTTATCTATATATTATAACAAATTGTTGGTCCCATGGTTAGAAACACTACTAGAAAACTAACTTAAAGATTTTCGGAAACTCAGGCAAGAAATTTTTTTATTCCCGTGCACTTGGATCTTTTTCCTACTCTACCAAATTTGATAACTACACGACCCATTCTCTCTCGCTCACTCCCGCTACTCTCTCTCTCTCTCTCTCATTAACCGCCTCCGCCCCCTCAGCTCCACCAGCAAGCTCTCTCTCTGCAAATAAGACACATTTTCAGCAAAGCAAACTCAAACAAGTGTCCTTCTCTTCAAGATTTAGGGTTTCAAAACCCCAAATCCAATCCCCAGCCCTTCTGTCACCGTATTCTGGTGATTCGAATTTCAGATTGGTTTGCCCGAATGGCCTTCTTATCTCCCTCATTAACGGCTCTAAACCAGGACGGCTCCTCGCTTGAGGACGACGCCGTTTTGTCCTCCACCAGGGCTTTTGTGCAGGATGCCTTGCTGCAATTCCAGTCGGGGAAGTTCGATCAGTGCCTCACGGCCTTGCAGGAGTGCCTCAAAAAGAAGGCCGGCGATCCCAAAGTAATTCTCTTTGAAATCCAATCTCTGATTTGTTTATCAGGATTTTCGTGTGTTTGTTTCTTGCATGTCTTCACATATTGCAATCAGTTCCCCATATTACATACTTATCATCATGTTTGTATATATGGAATATGTTATCTCAATCATGGATTTATTTCACTATGATCCAGCCAATGACATATATAAGAAGATGACTGATCAAAAGCCTCTCAGATTTAGGACTCCAGATGCAATTGCAGCTCCTTCCGTCTTCAGGTACAGTAAAAATTTTCTTATTAGCTTTTTGGTTTTTTAATTTGCACGAGGAAGTAACTAAACTCTGGATTTCAAGTAGAGATGTGCTGAGCAAATGGAGCTACCAAGAAAGAAATTCCCAGATCAAAACATTTCATCATGGTGATTCGGAATAATTCATACCCCATTTGCTATTGTTTTTTTTTTTTTTCTGTAGGAGAGGCTGAAAGTTGTTAATTTGTTATTGAACAGATCACGAGCTGTAGCTTTTTGGTGAGTAGTCTGTTGTCTTCCATCTTTTAGTTTCCTTGCAACAATTATTGTAATTCTCCGAAGTCTTAAAACAACAAGATATACCATGTAAGTACATCTACTAGAAAAGAACTTAGAGATGATTGCATTACGATAAATTCAAAGATAGCAAGGGTCAATTTCTCTCTGCATTTTGTATTTCTTGCACATTTGATTTCATTTACCGTTTTTGGTGTACTACTTACTTCAATGTATAGTTTTTATCTTTGATAATTTCAAATCTTTTATTAAGTTATATATGAATCTAATCATGGGATCAGTGATAGAATGCTGCAATTGATTTGATTTGTTAAAGATTTTTCGATATTGATTTTCAGCTACCTTTTTCAAGTAATTATAGAAAAGATCTGAGATTTTTTAGTATTTTGGAGGTGTAAATTGAGGAGTCTTTGCTTTTACAAGTACAAATGTTTTATCCAATGCAGATCACAAACAATGACACAGTTCATACTCTGTTACTTTCGTGAATATTAGGTTCTCTACTGGTGTTTGCTAATTCTCTCATTGTCTTTCAGTTTGGAGACCTTTTAACTACTGGTATACTAGCAATTTTATCTCTGCATTCATACGGATCAGCACTTACTTATTCTGAAAACACAATTGGAAAGATTGATTTGCTTTACAGACTGCTGCACATAAAGTAAGTTTCGACTCTATACCTTTCAATCTTTTATGTACTATTCCAAATGTTTATTCCCTGATAATAATAATAAAAAAATAAAAAAACAGCCAACTTTATTACTAAGAAATATCAACATTTAAGACTCACTACAATTATCAGATTTGCTTCTACCTTTTCAAATTATACACAACAACCAGAAAGCAAAATTTTGTTCAACTTACAATGTATGAAATTTGAAATAAAAAATTACTTCTCATAAACATTGTGATGTAAATTATATTGTTTTCACTGCAATATTAAATTTGCATCTGTCCCAATCATTTTTTATGTTTTCATTTCAATGATTTCATTTTAAACAAATGTCTAGATTTTGATGTTACTCTATTAAAAGCTTATAAATTATGTTCAATATATTTGATCAAGTTAAGATAATATGAATGATAAGAAAATACCCCTCTGCTTATGCATTGGAAGAAGAAGACAATGCTTGGTAATTAACAGCTGTTCCTACTCTTCAAAAATTTGCAATTTTAGTCATGATTACTCAGAATATTGATTGTCTTTGTTGTATTTGATCTGAGTATAATTAACATGTCATTACTCTGTTTTATTTTCTCTTTCAGTTATCTTTATCCATTGAACAAGAAGTTGGAGAAAGGTTTTGAAGAGTTGCTGCAGAGAAGTTTTACTCTGAGGCTGACCAACAGCAGCATGAAATCAACGTTGTATTCTATTTAGGGTTTCATTGAACCATATGAAATCAATGTCGTATTCTATTTAAAATTTCATTAAACAACTGGCATCCATACTTTTAGACAGTTTGCATTTTTTGATGAAAATTTTTTTTGCACTCATTGAATTGTATGGATGCATTACTTTGAAAATTTTTACCTCCACCTATCCTTTGCTAATTGCTGCCTGTATCTTGATTTGTTCATGATTTAAGTCCCGCATCAAAGCGTAGACACAATTCTAGTATATATGCAATGCTTACAACATTCAATGAAGTTGATATGTAAGTTCAAACCAACTATCTGTCAGCGTATGCACTTTCTGTTGTTTTCATATTTGATTATTGATTTCCAGAATTTTTTGTTGTGCCTGGTCTTGAATTAAACTGACAGTTGTGGCACTTTATTGAATCTATTGCTTCAGTATGCCTGTTATAGGGACTGGCTGCGTAAACTCTACCTCTGAGTTGTACCAACTGTCATATCTTCGTGCTCTTTTCTTACCTCAGTGATCTTTGCTTGTGATAGGACAAATTTGATGAAGCTGCGTTGTGACTTCAAGGATGCATCTGTTGAGAAGCATGGGGTCAAGTTGGGGCTTATGTTGAGATTCATCAAGGTAAATGGGGCTAAATAGTAAATGTGTAATTGCTATGAAGCGTAATGCAGTGTACAGTGTACTTATATATTTTTGTTTTTTTTTTTTTTTTTGTTAACAGGTTGCTGTCAGTGGGCTCCAAAATCAGACTACTATCAATGAAGTCATTGATGGGGATGATATCATATATAGAGATTACATAGATATAAGTGTAGCTGTGGGTACTCCAAAGGTATGCCAGAATTCTTTCGAGTATTATCAAATGTTCTTCTAGAAAACTTGCACAATTGAATGTCACAGTAACTGCTTTAGTGTAGAAGGACTTGTCAAAATTTTTAGATCTTTTATCTAGCATTTCCATTTGAAACTTTCGGTTTAACAATCTTTCGTTTATAATGTCCAAACTTTTTTGCTATGTATGTATTCGTCATTGCTAATGAGTTTTCTTTAAAGTACTGAGAATGCATCTTCAATTTATTTCCTTGCAGGGCCTTGTTGTGCCAGTTATCCGCAATGCTGATAAGATGAATTGTGGTGAGATGGAGAAGGAGATCAATTCGCTTGCAAAGAAGGCAAATGAGGCTTTCAATTGATGATATGGCTGGAGGTTCATTTACAATATATAATGGTGGATTTTAAGGAAGCCTTATAAGTACCCCCATCATCAACCCTCCTCAGGTCTGATTCTTTATCTGACCCAATTGACCGGACTTTGATCGTCTTACTTCAACAAATGGAACTCACATCAGTTCTATGCTTAACTATGTACCTAGTTAAGCTTCTTTAATTTGTAGCAGAAGTACCTTTTCCATTATATGACAGCTGAGTACCTTTATACGACAGCCAATATATATTTGTTTCTTTTACTTTTGCAAAGTTCACGCAAGAAATTTCAGAAGCAAAAGCATTGTAAATGTGATTACTTGAAGTAGTTCTCTATTAATATATTGCACTTTCATTTCAATTTCCTGAATTGATGCACTAGACCATGGTTGAAAAAAATCGTTGTCTCTATGGCAAGTAGACAATGGATTTATCCTAGAAATCGTTGTAATTTACCATCTTCATCATCACCTACAATGTTGTCAATTTAGAAACCGACGCAACAGTTCCTCAAAACCAACTATTAACGTTAAAGTCCACTGGGGTCTCTAGTTAGCTTTTGAGAGAGAGAGAGAGAGAGAGAGAGAGAGAGAGAGAGAGAGAGAGAGAGAGAGAGAGAGAGAGAGAGAGAGAGAGAGAGAGAGAGAGAGAGAGAGAGAGAGAGAGAGAGAGAGAGAGAGAGAGAGAGAGAGAGAGAGAGAGAGAGAGAGAGGTTCGTTTCCCGCTAAGGCAAGAAACTACGTCCACTTGAATGTTGTAGTATGTGTGTTTAGGATTACAAAGTGTGAAACTACGTCTACTTGAATGTTATAGTATGTGCGTTTGGGATTACAAAGTGTGTAATGGAGTGGATGTTTAAGTGGGAGGAGGCATTCCTTTTATAGGGTGAAGGAATCCTCTTCCCTTACATTTTCTTAGATGTGGGACTCAAAGTCACTATTCTAGTCTAGAAAACCATATTGTGGAGGTAACTTAGCAAGGCCGGAAATGTGGCTTCCTGGTGACATATTTGCCACTTCCAGATACCGTAGCATAGCCTGAACATAGGGCTACGGGATGCATGTCTCGGTTGGGCTCACCATGGCTTGTGGGTGTCCCAAAGAGGGTGTTACTTATGCTTGGTGATGTAGTAAAATAGCTTGTTAGTAGAGGTATCTACAAGCCCCCAAAGTTCCCGAGTAAGAGGAGTTTCTTGGTTAGGGGGTTATAAACATGAAGTCATCAAGCATAAGTGACTGGGCAGCACGGAGCCGCTACAAGTCCCCGAACTCCGTGAGCAAGAAGGGACTCGTTTAATCCTGCAAAATGAGACAAAATGCACGCGCATATGTAGAATGCTTGTTGTATTGGTTACCGTTCGTATTAATGGAATGCGAAAAGAATTCGATTTGTAGCGAACATCAAATGGTAGAAGAATTCAATATTCCATTAATGTGTATGAACATGTAAAATATTAGTAGTTGTATATGTGGATCTTATAGCCATATGACACGCACAATAGATAGTGGCAAATGTAATGGGTGTCCATAGAAAATTGTGGGAGTAGTCCCGGTGATATCGTATGAAGAGTTTGTGAACTTGGGGCTTAAGTAAAGCATGTTGGACATGATCCAGCAAATTGGATTGTTTGAGCAAGTTGGGTGTAGTTGAGCGTGTAGGCGTTGTGCGAGCATGCAGAGCGTGGCCCAAGCGCAACTCGTGGCTATGCTCGATACCCAAGCAAGCCGTAACCCAAGCAAGTTGTTTATCCGAGAATGTTTAAGTAAGTTATAAGTGTCACAAGCTTCTAGATGAATGTTACATGAAAGTGAATTTAAGCATGTATGTGTGTAGCATGTACTTGTCGTAAAGTTGCTACTAACATTTTGTAGGCATGCTTAAGGGTCATGGAAACATGTAAACGCATATCAAGTGTGATATATCGTAGGCATGCTCAAAAGTTATGAAAGCATGGTATGGCGATAGCTCAAATTGAAAGAGCGTAAAAGATAAAATATAGTTACTTATCTTATGTCGATTTGGAGCGAGTTGGAGTTGGAAATGATGTAAGTACTCAAATCATGTTGGCGTTGTCCAAGCATGATGCTCCATTACTTTGGTGGAGAAAGTGCTCCGATATTGTACATCAACTCTGTTGGGTCATAATTCATTTACATATTTGTTGCCCTAAAATATGGAAATTACTTGTTCTAAAGTCCAATTTAATGTTGATTAATCCAATTTCATTATTTTCTTAATCTTATACTTTTGCTTAAGATTTGTGTTTATTTATAAATATTTATTATGTTTTATCATGCTAGGAAATGATGGAAGCATGGAAATGAAAAGTCAACTTTAGCACTTTTTCCTACTTCGGCTAGGAGAAACCGAGCTAAACAAGGAAGGAGGAGCTGCAGACTAACCAAACGAAATCTAAATGAGCTAAAATTTTCCATATCCATTCTAGACATCTCAATGATCATTTCTTATGAATAGTGCAAGAGCTATATTGGAGTGGAAGACCTTCAAACAATCAGTCCAAATTTCTGAAAGACAAAACTGGAAAACCTACCTGTAAGGAGTCCAGAAGCATTTTCGGCCCAACCACATGGAAGTAAGCTCTGAAATTTTACTAGAATGATCTACACTCATGGTAGATCATTTGATATGAAGACGTCGAATGCCCATTATGAATTCTTGGTGGAGATATAATTGAAGGGGAATAAAGGAGAAGAAAGTGACCAAAAACCATCTCCATCACTTATCATTTTCATGTCTCACACTCACAATAAAGAGAGTTTAGATGCTCTTCTTTTTTTCTTTAGCCATGTTTCTCAACTCTCTTTAATCATTAATTCCACTCATACTTCACCTCCATACTTCCACTATCATATTCCACCTCATTTATTCTACTTTTATCATTACTTTCACTATCATATTTCTCTTTATCTTCTCTATATAAGCATCCTTTCATTACACTATTGGGAGAGCACCCCATATACCACTTCATTAGATATTTTTCTCTCTATATTCTCTACAATCCACTATCATCTCATCCACAAAACCTCTATCACCACCACCATCAATCCATAACATCTATTACCACCACCACCACCAAAGTCATCATCTTTCCCATCTACCCATTCTATTTCATATACATAAAGCTTCACCATTCCACCATTTCACAACTTGATCATTTCCACTTCTCATATTCCATCATCAATCTTTGAAGAAGAAGGAGGGGAGTCTAGCATCACTTGAGGAATCATCATCACCATGACAAAACCTCCATGAGTTCATCTACATCATCATCAATTTGACCATCACTAGTCACTTCTCTATCCCTACTTTTTAGTTTGATGTTCATAAATATGTTTGAGCTTATTTATTTGATTATGAGTGAGTAGTTAGTTTGTTGGGGCTAGGGTTGAAAGCCCTAGCCAATCTTGTTTGACTTTGATGTAAATATTATGGTTGATGCACTTTTCTTTAGCACCTTAACATGCTAGTTCAAGAGTTGAATGTTTATGCTTAAACTTAATCAATTTGGGTATGAATATTTGCCATGACATGAGAAATAATTAAGGCTTGATTAACCTTGGTTGTTTGAAGCATGATAGCATATCATATGTGCATGTTAGGGTTGTGAACTACAATCACTTAAAGATAAACTTGGTTGGTTTGCATAATTTCTTCATCTCCAAGCTTTATGCACTTAGGTATATACATTAGATACCTAACCGGATTGAAATGCATGATTTAAGTAGTTAAGTACTACACCCGAGAGGGGTTGCTTGATATCATCAAAGGAGCATGTCCTTTGTCATACCCGAGAGGGATGCAATGAGAGAAAATTGGTTAATTAAAATGACATCATTCATTATAGAAGCATCATTGTTTGCAAGAAAGGCTAGAGGTGAAAACCTTAAGTCCTAACTCTCATCCATTTTATTATATCTAATTTATCTTAGGCTATTTTACATTTCAAGTATTCATTTAGCTATTTCCGAATCAAATCATCTCTAAAACTAAAATCAAAACACTACCCCATCTTGCATATAATCACTATGAACTTTGGTTCATTTGTGAGCCTTTGTTTGTAATTTGTACATTTGCATATTCATCTAGCATCCTTTAGGTTTTCCTTAGCTAGAGTGAGTTTTCCAATCCCTTAGGTACAATATCCCCTACTCATAATCCCTACACCATAACTTGACCCTTATACTTGAGGGTGACTATTTGTCTAACAAGTTTTTGGCGCCGTTGTCGGGGATTGGTGTAAAATCCGGTTCCTAGCTGGGTTTGCCTTAGCGTAGCTAGAAATTTTACTTTTGTTTTGTGTTTCAACTTGTGTTTTTATCTTTTCTTTGTTTTGTTAATCTTTGTGGTAGTTACCTTATTTTTGAAATTGTGATAAGTACTTTGGGTAAGTAAATTAGTAAATTGTGGTAAGAAAAAGACAAATTGTGAGCATGTTGAAAATAAAAAAGAATTAATCTTGCCTATTTTCCATTTGTTTATTACTTATTGCAATTTCACTTTCTAGTTGCAAAATTAAATATTTGATGGTTAGATTTATTTCTTTTGGATTAGAAGTTGATAGAAATTTGTAACCAAAAAAGAAAAAGAAGTGTGTTAGTGTTTTAATTGTAAGTAGTAAATTGAGAGGAATAGGTGAAGTCTCTTTTGTTAATATTGGCCTAAACCCCTTATCAGTACCTAGTTCAGGTCTCCTAAGGTTGAGGGCGGTCTTTATTAACACTTGTTGAACTGTCTTCACACTTACGACTTTTTTCATTTTAGTAAGTATAGCCTATGTGGAATGGTGTCTAGGAAGGGGACAACGTTCATGACGGGTTTTGTTGGATCTAGAAGTGCTTGCAAATGGGCCTAAACCACTATGTGGGAGTAGCTCATGCCAAAATGGATTATACCTCTCGTCGTCGCCCTCCCCTACCTGGCCATTTCAGTAAGGTTGTCCAAAGGATGCCAAAGGGAATTTGTGTCTAAAGGACTATACTTGGGCCGCATGTCCACTTGATTTACCGCTTGGAATTAGATTCGCTATTAACAATATTTATAACAAAAGAAAATGTTGTGATACACTAAGGTATATTGGATAAAACATACTCTTGAAAAGGGTAGCTGTTTCAGTCTCATTGCACATCGAGATTTCCTGTTCCCGTACCTAAGTGTTGAAAATAAATTGAAAAGAAAAAAAAAAAGGTCGTGATTTTTTTAATTTTTGTATATACCTTGCATTTTAATTCTAGTTACTTATATCATTCACTTTGTATGTCCTTTAGGTGTGTATGAATCTTATAGCTCAATCAAGTGAAGAGCATCCATCTCCTCCAAACACACCAAGTGACGATCAAGACTATATCATTCAAGAGGATAGTGGTGAAGAAGAACCTCGTCCCATCGGTCCACCCACTCTACTTCAATACATTGATCAAAGAACACAGGAGTTGTCAAGGCAACTAAGGGAGGAGTGTCCTGAACTAAAAATGGATAATGAACCAAGGCCATTGAAGGACTACACCGTTCCTACTTTCGCAAATCATCCAAGTTGTATTGTCTTGCCACCATGTGCTCATGCCTTTTCCATTATGCCAAGTACCTTGCAACTTATACAGGCTTTTGATGGTGGCTTCACCGGCGATCCTTTTAGGCACATTAAGCTCTTTAATGAAGTTTGCTCAATGGTCCAACTCAATGGTGTTGATGAAGACAATCTTAGGCTAAGGCTTTTCCCCTTCTCCTTGAAGGATAAAGCCAAAGATTAGTTGTACAAGATTCCGGCGGCAAGTATCAACTCATGGGATAACATAAAGGCCGCATTCCTCAAGAAGTACTTTCCACCATCAAAGACCAATGCATTAAGGAATTCACTCATGACTTTTCAAGAGTTCCCATCAGAGTTGTTCCATGAGTCTTGGGAGAGATTCAAAGACATAGAGCAAAGTTGCCCTAATCATGGTGTCAAGAAGTGGCTGCTATTAAGCACTTTCTATAATGGGTCAAGTCAAGATACCAAAAGAAGAATTGACAATGCTTGTCAAGGGAGCTTCATGGATAAAAATGAGATTGAAGTGGAAAGCGTTCTTGAGTCACTAGCCGAGACATCCCAACTCTATGATAATCAAAGTGATAGAAGACCGGTGAAGGAAGCTAATGTGATTTTGAAGGATCAACAAAGAAGAGGAGGTATGTATGAGATGGATCCACCTAACACTCAAATGCAAATCGAGTTGAAGAGGATTTAGGCCAACATGAATAAGAAGCTAGACTTGATTCTTAATACTCAAGGAAACCGGGAGCACCTCCAACCTATGTCAAGCAAGATGGTTGAGCATGTGTGTTTAATTTGTGAGAGTGATCAACATGAGACAATGATTTTTCCAAGAGGAGGTGCACTCCAACTTGATATAGAGCAATGCAACCAAGTTGGTTTCCAACCAAGGCCAAGAAATGATCCATATAGTAACACCTACAATCTCGGATGGAGAAACCACCCTAACTTTGGGTGGGGAGGCAATCAAATCTGAGAACAAGGGTTGGACAATCGTGATCAAGGCCAAGGTTTTCAAAGGCCTAGTAGTGGCTATCAAGGTGCAAGCTCCTCCAACTACAACAATAAAGAAGCCAACAATCAATACCAAAAAACACCTTATCAATCTCCACCTCAAGCACAACCTATAATGCCACCTCAAGAGTCATTAAAAAAGCCTAGTGTTGAAGACATGTGGATGAGTTTCTTTGTAGAGAACAAAGGTACTCAAGCAAAGCAAGATGAGAGGATCAATGTCCTTCACCAAAGTATGAGCAAGCTTGAGATACAAATGGGACAGCTAGCCTAAGAGTTAAGCCAAAGGAAGCAAGGTGTGTTTCCAAGTCAAGTGGAGAACAACCCAAGGCATGAAGCCAAGTCCATTACTACTTTGAGAAGTGGGAGGCAAGTTGAGAATAATGTGTACATGCCTACCAATGAGGAAGTTGTGACTCCTAGAGAGCCGCCCGGTTTTGAAAAGAGAGAAAAGGGCAAGGCAAAAGAGTTGTCACATGAAGAAGTCATCTTAGGGTTTAATAATGGTGAAGAAGCTTTGAATGAGAAGACGAATGCCTTTGACAAACCTTTGGGTTTGGGAGTAGCTTTGGAAGAAGAAAAAGAAGTGCAAGATGAAGCCTTGAAGAACAAACTTAATACCAAGGCCGAAACTCATGACAAAGAAGGCTCCACTTCAACCGACAAACCATTCAAGAGAGGTATCACTTTCAATCCTCCTATGAAGATAGTTCAAGAGAAAGAAGTTTCCCTTCCTTATCCTCAATTTCAAAGAAAATAGGCATTGAGGCAAAAGAATGAGAAGGTGAAGAAGGAGTTTCTTGACTTATTTAGGAAGGTGGAGATTAACATCCCTCTTTTGGATGCAATCAAAACAATTCCTACATATGCTAAGTTTCTCAAGGAGCTATGTACCCATAAGAGGAAGTTTGAGAAGGATGAGAAAGTGTGTCTAAGTGAAGAAGTTAGTGCAGTTTTGCAAAGAAAGCTTCCACCAAAGTTGAAAGATCCCGGTTCATTCACTGTTCCATGCAAGATAGGTAAAACCTTCTTTGATAAAGCTTTGATAGATTTGGGTGCTAGTATCAACTTAATGGCTTATAGCATATATGAGGCCTTTGGAATTGGTGAAATCCGGCCTATTGCTATCTCTTTGCAAATGGCGGATAGGAGTATTGTTTACCCAAGAGGGGTTGTGGAAGATGTTCTTGTGAAGGTAGAAGACTTGATCCTACCGGCGGATTTCATCATTCTAGACATGGAAGAGGCTCCTCTTCATGAAAAAGAGTTACCTATCATCCTTGGGAGAGCATTTATGGCAACCGCCGGTACGAAGATTGATGTCAAGGAGGGCTTGATGACCATGACCGTTCATGATACCACCATTGCTTTTAGAATCTTTGATGCAATGAGTAAGCCATCAAATGTCTATGATTGTTTCCGGATTAATGTTTTGGATGGTATTGACAAGATGGTGGAGAAAACTTTCATTGAAAATGCATCCCAAGATCCATTGGAGACATGTTTGCATCATAATGGTATGAAGTTCATTGAAGAGGCAACCAAAGAAGCAGAGCTTACACTTGAAGCCTTAAGGTCTTGCACTCCGCATTTGCAACCAAATAGGGAGATACCTCTTACTAACTCTACCCCTTTACTTCCATCAATTAAGTGTCCTCCTACTCTTGACATGAAACCACTTCCTTCTCATTTAAAGTATGCTTTCATTGGTGCAAACCAAAAGTTGCCAATAATCATCTCTTCACAATTGAGTGGTTTACAAGAACAAAAGCTACTTAGGGTGTTGGATGATCACAAGGAGGCCATTGGTTGGACTATAGCCGATATCAAAGGCATAAGTCCAAGTATGTGCATGCATAAGATCCTTCTTGAAGATGATATGAAGCCTATGAGGGATCCACAAAGGAGGCTCAATCCTCCAATGCAAGAAGTAGTGAGGAAGGAAGTAATGAAATTACTTGATGTTGGTGTCATCTATCCCATTTCTGATTCAAAATGGGTGTCACCGGTTCAAGTGGTTCCCAAAAAGAGTGGCATGATGGTTGTGGCTAATGATAAAAGAGAGCTTGTCCCTCAAAGAATAGCAAATGGGTGGAGAGTGTGTATCGACTACCGCAAGCTCAACAATGCTACAAGAAAGGATCACTTTCTATTGCGATTCATTGATCAAATGCTAGAGAGACTTGCCGGCCATGAGTATTATTGCTTTCTTGATGGATATGGTGGCTACAATCAAATCCCCATTGCTCCGGAAGACCAAGACAAGACCACCTTCACTTGTCCATATGGCACCTTTGCCTATAGAAGAATGTCATTCTGTTTGTGCAATGCACCGATAACTTTTCAAAGGTGCATGATTTCCATTTTTAGTGATATGGTGGAGAGATTGATTGAAGTGTTCATGGATGACTTTAGTGTCTTTGGGGATTCATTTGATCAATGCCTACACCATTTGGCACTTGTGCTTCAAAGATGTGAAGATTGCAACCTAGTCTTGAATTGGGAGAAATGCCACTTCATGGTGAATGAGGGAATTGTTCTTGGGCATGTGGTGAGTGCAAGAGGAATGGAAGTTGACAAGGCCAAGGTGGAGCTCATTTCCAAGTTATCACCTCCACATAATGTCAAAGCAATTAGAAGCTTTCTTGGACATGCTGGTTTCTATAGAAGGTACATGAAAGATTTCTCCAAGATCTCTAAGCCCCTTTGTGATTTGCTAGCCAAGGATGCTCTTTTTGCGTTTGATGAAAATTTTTTGAAAGCATTTGAGACAATAAAGGTGATGCTCACTCAAGCTCCTATCATGATTGCACCGGATTGGTCTCTTCCTTTTGAGTTAATGTGTGATGCTTCAGATTATGCTATGGGAGCGGTCTTGGCTCAAAAGAAGGAGAAGGTACTTCATGCTATTTACTATGCTAGTCGTACCATGAATGATGCACAAATTAACTACACCACAACGGAGAAAGAACTTCTTGCAATTATCTTTGCTCTTTAGAAGGTTAGAAGCTATTTGCTTGGTACCAAAGTTGTTGTGCACACGGATCATAGTGCCTTGAAGTATCTTTTGTCAAAGAAGGAGGCTAAGCCAAGATTGATAAGATGGATTTTGTTGTTGCAAGAGTTTGATATTGAGATAAAAGACAAACCGGGGAAAGAAAACCAAGTGGCTGATCATTTATCAAGATTGGTTGAAGGAGGTGATGACTCCTCCATTCCTTTGAAGGACACTTTCCCGGATGAGCAATTGTTCAACATCAATGTCAAAGAACTCCCATGGTTCGCTAATTTGGTGAACTACCATGCAAGTGAAGGGAAATACATTCCAAGTGAGCTTGATTACCAAGGAAGGAAGCAATTCCTCAAGGAAGCACGCCATTATTTGTGGGATGACCCATATTTGTTCAAGTTTGGCAAGGATCAAATATTGAGAAGATGCATAGCTCAAGAGGAGGTTCCTAGTATCCTTTCCTATTGTCATACACTTGCTTGTGGAGGTCATTTTGGAGGGAAGAAGACGGTATTCAAGGTACTAAGTTGCGGTTTTTATTGGCCTACTCTTTTCAAAGATGCACATGCCTATGTTAGTACTTGTGATAAAATGCCCCTCACCAACATCATGGAAGTAGAAATTTTTTATTGTTGGGGCATTGACTTCATGGGACCATTCCCAAGCTCTTATGGCAATAAATACATCCTTGTAGGAGTTGATTATGTGTCTAAGTGAATAGAAGCAATCGCAATTGCCAAGAATGATCACAATGTTGTGCTCAAATTCCTCAAGGAGAACATTTTCCAAAGATATAGCACCCCAAGAGCCATCATAAGTGATGGAGGATCCCACTTTATCAACAAGTATTTTGAGGCTCTATGCAAGAAGTATGGCATCAAGCACAATGTTGGCACTCCTTATCATCCACAAACAAGTGGTCAAGTTGAAATATCAAACCGGGAGATCAAAATCACTCTAGAAAAAGTTGTGGGAATTACAAGAAAAGATTGGAGCACCAAACTTGGAGATGCATTATGGGCTTACCGGACTGCCTACAATACTTCACTTGGTATGTCACCTTACCGGTTAGTATATGGTAAAGCATGTCACTTACCGGTGGAATTAGAGCACAAAGCAAGTTGGGCAATCAAAAAGCTCAATTTCGATCTTGACAAAGCGGGAGAGAAGAGGAAGCTTGACTTATGTAAGCTTGATGAAATCCGGATGGAGGCTTATGAAAATGCTAAGTTATATAAGGAGAGAAGCAAGCTTTATCATGACAAGAAGCTGGTCAAGAAGGAATTTCATAAAGGACAACTTGTTCTTCTATACAACTTAAGACTTAGATTGTTTCCCGGAAAGCTTAGATCAAGGTGGAGTGGTCCCTTTGAAGTTGTGCAAGTCTTTTCCCATGGTGCTATTGAGATCATGAATCTAAAGGATGAGAGCATCTTTAAAGTTAATGGTCATCGGTTGAAGCCATATTTGTTAGCAAGCTTAGGAAATGAAGAAGAGTCCCTTTATTTCATGGATGCTCCTCTTGTTCCTCTTCATTAATTTGGGGAGTAAACGGACCGGCAAGATGTCCTTAAAGGAAAGCCCTACTTGGAGGTACCCATGTATATGATGCAAGTGAAGGATGATGAGTTCCCTTGAAGCCACATTTTTGAAATAGCATCACCAAATTTGAGAGCATTGGATTGCAAGGCTTTCACGCCTTGTTGTGGGTGATTTTTGGTGACTTTTGGAGCACTAGTGGTCTACAAGGGGGAGCAAATTCTAAACCTTCTTTTGCATTAAATTTCCTATTTCTTACTTAGTTGTCAGTTTGTTTGTATTGTTTGTGTGTGATTTGTGTGTTAGCCCTTCCCCTCCATACTTAGACTTTTTCATTGAAATTTCTTTCAAGAAAATACTTTGTAACATTGGGGACAATGTTAAGTTCAATTGTGGGGGAATGTGTGTTAATGTTTTGTAGTCTTAAAAAAAAAATCAGCCTTATTGAATTCAGCTACTTATTCAAAAAAAAAAAACACTATACTAAGCCAAATAAGCAGCCCCGGAGGAGTTGAGCCTGAGCTCAAGGGAAATATGAGAGCCACCGTTGTAACCGCCCGAGCCACCGGAGTAGTAGCCATAGCCGCTACCTTCCTTGGAAGAAGTCTTCATGTTGCCAAAGATGTCCTCACCGTGCATGGGAAACAGTGGAAGGGTTTCAATCGCCTGGTGATCGTCTCCTCGTTGTTCCATGAAAGTTTGTTCTTCATTCATGTCAACACCAGTGGAACTAGTTGACCCAAAATTGAGATTAATGGATCCACCAACAAGCCCTGATCTTTGCATGGACACATGAACATCTGAAGTGAACCTCTTCTTCTGCTTCTCCCGAGACTTGTGGTTCTGGAACCAATAAAAGACGTTCTTGTTCTCAACCTTTCCGTACCATTTCAGCTGGAGAGTGATCCTCTGAACCTGCTCTACAGTTGGGGATTTAACTCCTTTATCATGGTAAAGCTCCTTGAGAATTCTTATCTGATCCATAGTAGGAGCCCACCTGGTACTGCTCCGCCTGCAATGCATGTTAGTACTATTCCTGGCTACTTTGTTGCTTCCTCCATCCTCCGTTGGTTGCTGGGTTTGTGGTTCCATTGGTGATTGGTTGAGAGAATGCGAGAATTGAAGAATGGTGATGATGAGTAATTAAGAAAGATTGTTGTTACAAATATTGGGAAGGACTAAAGATATGAGAGAGAAGAGTCAAACTACGTGTCACATTAAAGTTGCCCTAAAACACGGAAAAGAAAGGATTATTAGCGCGTGAAGAGGGAGTGGGGGAACTAAAAGAATTTCGAGGAGCTGTAATAGACAAGCAATAGCCGAAAGCTGCCGTAAATCTCAGAAAATAAAAGTCATAGTATGTCTCGGATCAACACCTCAACCGTAGTTGTGGATGGAGGCCAGAAGGGCAACCTTTCATGGGCCAAATTGCTGAAACAAGGGAAGCTACCAAGCAACATGGTGCCTAACAGGAGCAAGCCCAATATGTGTGAACAAGGAGAAGAGTCCAGGCTGAAGGACTATAAACATTAAGCGCTGCATGGGAGGCAACCCATTTCAACTGTAGCTGTGGACGAGCCATCAACGCAGATTTGCTTTCTTGAACTCTTCATTCTCTTTTATTTTCATAATAAAATAAAAATATAAATATATATATATATATATAAATTAATAATAATAACAATAGAGAGTATTATGGTCTTTAAATGGGAGCTTTTCTAAACTCTTGCATTTAACTTGTGTTTATTTATTTTGTTTTAGTAATTATGTAAAGTTGTTTAGTTTTACTCTATCCATGCTTGAGTTTTTCGTTGAACAGCTTTTAAGAGCATCATTTTAACATTGAGGACAATGTTAGATTTAAGTGTGGGAGGAATATGTGTTAGTGTTTATTATTATAAAAAAATTATTATAAAAATATTTTTTTAAAAAAAAATTTCTAGTACTTCTTTTTTTTTTTTGTTTATTTTAGGTTCCTTCCAACACCAATGATGAACTTGAGCTTAATATTTATGTGGGCTAGAAAGCATGTTTGAATCTAATGAGCTTTATTTTTAAAAATAAATGATTATGGATCACGCGTTTGATTTCATTTATATCAATATTTATCATATCAATATATTGAGCTAGAGAAGCATAGTGAGACTTGTGGGAGCTCTTATATGTCATATAGTGTGATTTGAGCTTAATTGAAGTGTATGTATAGTTTTAAGCACTAATTTCTTCACGAGTGGACATCTTATTTGCTTTGCATCTCTAGAACTTGCTCCATATCTTTCGAAACTCTTTGTCTCAATTTTACATCTGGAAAATGATTTAGACAACTAGGAATCCACCATAGCCAAATGAGTATGTCCCAAAAGATTGATATCCTTATATTGCCATTTTGAGCCTTTGTGTAATTAGCCTTTCATTTCTTCACACCATAAATGTCTACCCTTAACTTAAACACTTGTCTCACCCTTTCAAGTTTTCTTAATGAGCAATACAAGATTATTTATGTCATGATGCTAAAAGAAACGAGTTTGGGGGTACTAGAAAAAGAATAAGTGTGGAGGTGCTATTTGTTTTGCAATTCTACTTTATATTAGTAAGAGAAAAAAAATAGTTAAAAAAAAATCTCGAAAGAATGTTATTTCAATTCAATAATTAGTTTTTGTTTAAATTTGGGGGAGTGATGAGAAAGTGGAAATTTTGAGCATCTTTAGTTCTTAAATTTTTAATCTCAAAAAGATTGTTGCTTATTAAGTTGCTTGAAAATTGTTTTTCCCATTCATTTCATTTCTTTAACCCTTCACACTAAGCCTCATTACAACCAATAAAAGTCCTTTTTCATCCAAGATGTGATTTTGTTGAGATGTGGAGATAAGATTGAAGAGCAAGCATATGGCGATATTGCATGAGATTGTTTTGAGTGCAGAATAGTTAACCCATAAACATTTGTGTGAAAAATAGAGTGAATATCTTGTGAGTTTATGGTTAACTTGGTTTGACATGCATTCTCAATTTCGATACGTTGAAATGACAAATTAAAAACATGCTACACATTTCAAAACGCAAGCAATTGATCCATGATCCATGAAGCTTTAAGACTTAACTTGATTTCCATGCCCTGTTTATATTGTGTTCTCTGAGAAATTATTGGAAGGATTAGGTAGTTGTTGTAGTGTCGGATTTGGGTTGGTTTGCTTGAGGACAAGCAAAGTTCAAGTTTGGGGGTATTTGTTGGGTCATAATTCATTTACATATTTGTTGCCCTAAAATATGGAAATTACTTGTTCTAAAGTCAAATTTAATATTGATTAATCCAATTTCATTATTTTCTTAATCTTATACTTTTGCTTAATATTTGTGTTTATTTATAAATATTTATTATGTTTTCTTTATCATGCTAGGAAATGATGGAAGCATGGAAATGAAAAGTCAACTTTAGCACTTTTTCCTACTTCCGCTAGGAGAAACCGAGCTAAACAAGGAAGGAGGAGCTACAGACTAACCAAATGAAATCTAAATGAGCTAAAATTTTTCAGATCCATTCTAGACATCTCAATGATCATTTCTTATGAATAGTGCAAGAGCTATATTGGAGTGGAAGATCTTCAAACAATCAGTCTAAATTTCTGAAAGACAAAACTGGAAAACCCGACCTGTAAGGAGTCCAGAAGCATTTCCAGCCCAACCACATGGAAGTAAGCTCTGAAATTTTACCAGAATGATCTACACTCATGGTGGATTATTTGATATGAAGAAGTCGAAGGCCCATTATGAATTCTTGGTGGAGATATAATTGAAGGAATAAAGGAGAAGAAAGTGACCAAAAACCATCTCCATCACTTATCATTTTCATGTCTCCCACTCACAATAAAGAGAGTTTAGATGCTCTTCTGTTTTTCTTTAGCCATGTTTCTCAACTCTCTTTAATCATTACTTCCACTCATAATCCACCTCTATACTTCCACTATCATATTCAACCTCATTTATTCTACTTTCATCATTACTTTCACTATCATACTTCTCTTTTATCTTCTCTATATAAGCATCCTTTCATTACACTATTGGGAGAGCACCCCATATACCACTTCATTAGATCTTTTTCTCTCTATATTCTCTACAATCCACTATCATCTCATCCACAAAACCTCCATCACCACTACCATCAATCCATAGCATCTATTACAACCACCACCACCACCAAAGTCATCATCTTTCCCATCTACCCATTCTATTTCATATACATAAAGCTTCACCATTCCACCATTTCATAACTTGATCATTTCCACTTCTCATATTCCATCATCAATCTTTGAAGAAGAAGGAGAGGAGTCTAGCATCACTTGAGGAATCATCATCACCATGACAAAACCTCCATGAGTTCATCTACATCATCCTCAATTTGACCATCACTAGTCACTTCTATATCCCTACTTTTTAGTTTGATGTTCATAAATATGTTGGAGCTTATTTATTTGATTATGAGTGAGTAGTTAGTTTGTTGGGGCTAGGGCAGCCAATCTTGTTTGACTTTGATGTAAATATTATGGTTGATGCACTTTTCTTTAGCATCTTAACATGCTAGTTCAAGAGTTGAATGTTTATGCTTAAATTTAATCAATTTGGGTATGAATATTTGCCATGACATGAGAAATAATTAAGGCTTGATTAATCTTGGTTGTTTGAAGCATGATAGCATATCATATGTGCATGTTAGGGTTGTGAACTACAATCACTTAAAGATAAGCTTGGTTGGTTTGCATAATTTCTTCATTTCCAAGCTTTATGCACTTAGGTATATGCATTAGATACCTAACTGGATTAAAATACATGATTTAAGTAGTTAAGTACTACACCCGAGAGGGGTTACTTGATATCATCAAAGAAGCATGTCCCTTGTCATACCCGAGAGGGATGCAAGGAGAGAATTGGTTAATTAAAATGACATCATTCATTATAGAAGCATCATTGTTTGCAACAAAGGCTAGAGGTGAAAACCTTAAGTCCTAACTCTCATCCATTTTATTATATCTAATTTATCTTAGGCTATTTTACATTTCAAGTATTCATTTAGCTATTTCCGAATCAAATCATCTCTAAAACTAAAATCAAAACACTACCCCATCTTGCATATAATCACTATGAACTTTGGTTCATTTGTGAGCCCTTGTTTGTAATTTGTACATTTGCATATTCATCTAGCATCCTTTAGGTTTTCCTTAGCTAGAGTGGGTTTTCCAATCCCTTGGGTACGATATCCCTTACTCATAATCCCTATACTATAACTTGGCCCTTATACTTGAGGGTGACTATTTGTCTAACAAACTCGTAGTTGGGGTCGAATGCTTGATAGAAATAGTTGAATTTCCCTAAAACAACATAGATGATTAATATATGGATTTGAAAAATCAATACTAGTATTTTGCATATATACTTTGATCGATTAGTTTTAAGCCAAGTGTGTTGGCAATGTAGTTAGTCGACGACTAACCCATGGATTACACATCTATTTTGTAGTTCAAAGTGTCCGAGGAACAATACCGAATTTACTAATGTGTAATAGAAATTGAAAGATGCATGGCGGTTATGTCCCGGTCATAGATACTAAGACGCATCTATTGCAATTATATGGCATTTGTAGCTGACCATGCACATATTAAAAATATGACACATAATGTTTCAATACTATCTCCTCTGTAAGTGTATAATACATTAAAGTATATATAGGGTGCGTGTGAGCTGTACGCACAACAATGTTATGCAAGCAACAACAGGCTTTTTGAGATAAGGTCATTAATTAAACATATATATGTATAGTTCACATGCCTTTGCCACATGCGTAATTGGCAAAGAAGTGGACAGTTGGAAACGGCGCATGTGGCCAACAATATAAACATAACTACATGTGGTGTTTGTGCGGACAGGTGTCCCATGCGGCAAAAGTGTATGTGTGCCCCAATTGTGAGAGAAAGTAGAAGCACGTGGTGCTTTAATAGTAAGGAGAATATTATATATGGAGGAACACTTAGCTTTGCCGTAGAGATCGAATTGCTATGTGGCTGGGTACTAATATAGCCCAGATAGCTCTTCTAATGGCTTGAATGTTCATCAGTGTGCAGCGAAAAATGCCAGTGGAGGTCACCCAGCGGTGAAGCCCAGCGGAAGAGAGCTCAACTATGGAGCAGCTCGGCGCTGATTCTCAGAGGAGGAGAACTCAGCAGTGGGGCAGCTCAGCGGAGGAGAAGCCCAGCTCAACGGTGAAGCTGAGGCTGCCTACCTGCTCAGCAGAGGTGCCCAGGGAGGTGCTGCTCGACGGTAATGCTCGGCGGTGGCTTTCAACGGTGTATCCCGACGGTGAAGTTTAGCGGCGAACTTGCAGCGGAGCTCGACGGTGAAGTTCGGCGGAGAACTTCCAGCGGTGCAGCTCGGCGGTGCACTTCCAGCGGAAATGGTAGCGGAATGGAGCTCCTAGCCAGCAGTGTACAGTTTCGCGGGGATTTTGCTTGGGTCAGCAGTAGTGCTAGGGAGGCTGCTGCCGGTTGTCGGAGTGGAGCAGAGGTTGGCTAGCGGAGTTGTGCCGCTGACAGTGATGACACTAGCGCTAATGATGATAGAAGAATGGTGATGGGTGCCCAGAGAAGTTTTCTGGGTGTGGAGAGTTGTCCAGCGGTGGTGTAGCTGGCGGAGATACTCGGTGGTTGAGTTTATCGGTGCCTGGCCAGCGGCATACAGTTCAGCAAAGGCGCTGATGATGACTGAAAAACGCCAAAGTGGACCTCTGGGTGTCCAGAGCAAAGGTGTTTTTTTTTTTTTTGAGTGGTCGTTGACCAGAGTAGGCCAGCCTTGTTGGGCGTTGACCAACCTTGATTTGGATTTTTACGAGCACTGAGCCCAAGTTGAACTAGATGCAAGAATTGTTTGGTTTTTGTTTTACCGCTAGGATGGGTTGCGGCGGATGTAAGGCTTGATTGAGAATACAAGGCAAGGAAGCCCGAGTGCTTCTAGTGCAAATGTTAACGTTAGAGTCCGCTCGGGTCTCTAGTTAGCTTCAGAGAAAGAGAGAGAGGTATAGTGGTTCGTTTTCCGCCAAGGTAGGAAACTACGTTCACTTGAATGTTGTAGTATGTATTTGGGATTACAAAGTGTGAAACTACGTCCACTTGAATGTTGCAGTATGTGTATTTGAGATTACAAAGTGTGTAATGGAGTGGATGTTTAGGCGGGAGGAAGCATTCTTTTTATAGGTGAAGGAATCCTTTTCCCTTATATTTTCTTAGATGTGGGACTCAAAGTCACTATTCTAGTCTAGAAAATCATATTGTGGAGGCAATTTAGCAAGGTCGGAAAGGTGGCTTCCTGGCGATATATTTGCCACTTCCAGATACCGTAGAGTAACCTGAACATAGGGCTACGGGATGCATGTCTCGGTTGGGCCTCACAATAGCTTGTGGGTGTCCCAAAGAGGGTGTTACTTATGCTTGGTGATGTAGCAAAGTAGCTTGCTAGTAGAAGTATCTGCTCCAACGTTTTTGACGAGAAACTGTTGTGATGTAGTTGGAAAACATTTTTCTAACTAAAAACCGATGTATAGAATCCTTCAAGCCAACATTTTTTGGGTTAAGAACCGTTGTGTTTTAAAGTTGTTGAATGCCAAAGATAATGTGTAAATTGTATTACCACATCGATTTCTAAATAAAAAACCGTTATTGAATAATTACATACACAACGGTTTATTTAGTGCTAACGGTATGTACTGTGTATAGCAACAACGGTTTCTAACTAAAAGCTGTTGTGCTTTATTATGTTAGACATCGGTCAGGTACCGTTGTGGAGTGAAACTTAAAAAGGCAACACTCACCTAGACAACGAAAAAATATTTTTGTAGACAATGGTGCGAAACCGTTATCTATTTTTGATTTTGTACTAGTGTCGGTCTACCACACGGTCTTGCTCCCATTCCCTATCTCGCTCACCCGCACTCTCGCCCCGTGGTCCGCCCTCGACATCCACATGAGCCTCTTCATGCTCTATAATATCGCCACCATCCGCCTCCTAATGGAAAAACTGGCCCGAGGGTGGCCCCGATACAGCAACTAGTTCACCTATCACAATCCGCCCGCCATTCCCGACACTCGCTTGATATGGCGCCGCATTCTTTGCCTGCATGTCTTGGACAATTTTCTCCTGATCAATCCAACCTACGGCGATACCATCACGAATAGAGTGCATCACTCCATCCAAGAAAGCCTTATTTATCTTCTCCTGAAAGTGCGCTGACTAGAGATATAGGTCCACCGCTTTGTCTGCACCATCTCGCCTAGCTTTCTGAAGTTTGTCAAAATGTGTCTCGGCAGCGACATGCAGCCGGAGCACCTCATCGGCAAAGTTACTTGACCGAGCTTATTGCTCGCCTAGCTCATTCCTCAGGCACTCAATCTCAGCATCCCTTTTACCAACCTGGGTCTTAATGGACCTCAGACGGCCAACCTCTTCCAGCAAAGTACCCACCTGCCCTTCCAACTCTACCACGTGATCAGGATAAGGTGCCAAACAATCCAAAGCTGCGCCATAAAGCTCCAGCTCGGCATCCCTATCCCTGACTTGCTCCTCTATCTCTCGCAAATGCTCCCCGACAGCATCAACCCGAGCCCCAATCTCTTCCAAGGCCTTCAAGCCAGCCTCCGCCTGCTGCAACTTACCAGTCAGGTCCAGGTTCGACACTCTCAGGGGAGCAACAGAACTCTCAGCCTCTTGACGTCGCGCCTTCTCGATAGCCAGTGCTAGCTCGAGCTCTATCTGCCTTGTAATCCCATCATCAATCTCCTGCCTCATCTCTTGATACCCCGCCTGGTCGCGATCAAGTGCACCCTGAAGCTCGAGCGCCCGAACCCTCTCAGCATCTAGCTCCCCTCGTAGCCGGGCTATCTCCCGATCAAAATGAGCCACCAACTCGGCAGAGGCATGATAGTTCATGTTCACCGCCTATACCACACATAATAACCAACATGAGAAATGAACGAAAATAGCAAGTAATAACACATAACGAGGCAATACGTACCCTCATTAACCTCTCTTTAGCCTTTCAATACCCCACGCGCGGGTCTTCAGTGTTCACCCGACTGCGATTGCGATGGCAATTCCGTAAGCCGACCACCATGTGAAGAATGGCTCCATCTGTCACTCCAATCTCACCCAGAGTGCGAGACCTCTAGCCACCTTATCATGAGAACCCGAGAGCCCCCGCTCATAGACCTCGGGCGCGACATCCTATCAACTCGTGACCTCTTGCCCCACGAGTATCCACACTAACACTGCTAGGGGGACTCCCGAGATGAACCTACGAGGCAGTCCTTTTCCTATACCCAACTTCATCGGTGCGAGCACAAGTCTCCACCACTCGGCTACCATCTGGCTCGCCAACCGGGGCCTAAACCTCATCGATCGGAGCACACCCAATATCATCCTCATCAAGTTCGGACTGAGCCTCGGCAACCTCAACGACCAAGACTGCATCACCAATGGCCTGGCTAGTCACCTCAGCTTCCCTGCTATTGACAGTGATAACCTCCCTAGATACAGGAGCACCAATATCACCACCAAAATACTCACCCAAACGATCAGTCACATGAACCTTATCGGGAAGGTCCACATCAACTCGCCTTGCCGTCTCCGAACTACGTAGCAAGCCTTCTATAATAACGTCCGGGTCAACACTAGCATACGAAGCATCACTCTTACTCGGGGCCTCACTCGACATATCCACTGCAAAACAATGTCACCAACTTAGCCAAGCAGATATCGGGGCATAAAAAAAATTTTAAAAGAAGGAACACACACAAATAACGCCTCACCCGGACACCTCCCCAGCTCTAACTACTTATACACCAGAAGCCGACAAAGATGATAGAACCCCCTATGTACCCTCAGGAACACACCTAGCCCCCTCGCGACACGCCTCTGCTCTAGAGGGTCAGGTCAACTTCCTGCCTCACTACGATACAAAACACGCTATTAGCACACCAATGGCAAGCAATAAAATTCACCAAACACGCAAGAACGATACTCACAGATAGGTTGGAATTGGGTCAGAGCCCGGTGCACCATATTTGGGCTCTGCCAATGACCTCCAACCAGGTAAGGCCTGCCCCTCAAGCGAGAATAAATATTCAAGGGTAGATCCTCGATAACCAAATTGCCTCGTGCCCTGAAGTTCACACAACCACTATCGCCACTCTTCGTCAAGTATTGCATCTTAAACAAAGAATTAAACTCGCCGATACTGGGACAAAGCAACTTGCTCAGCTTCTACAACACCAATATCCCCATTATCTGCCTCAACGTATTCCGCGATAGCTGCCCCACCGATATGTTCAAACACGATGACAGATACTGGAATTCCTCTGGTATTTGGAACGACAGCCCACATTTGAGCCAATACTAGTAAAAACACGCCCACCCCGCCTCGGGGTGACTGAAGCACTCGCCAAGAATCCTCTTATGTGAGGACTTGGGGGACTAGTGGGGTACTGGCTGTACAGAAGCCATGGGGCACATACTCGCCTCTAGCCTCCGATACTATCACCAAGGACAAACTCCCCACCCAAGAGAACTCTTGACCGGGGACTTGGGGGACTTGTTGGTATACATACCTCCTGGGCTCAAGTACTGAAGCACTTGGCTCATGTTACCAATACGCAAGCATGACAAACTCCCAACTAAGGATCCCGATACCCCTCGGGGCGATATCTGGACCTCAAGCGTCCCACGCCGAAAGAAAAGGAACCAAGCTACCACAAATATCCTACATTAGAATCATCTCCAACAACCCCAAAGAAGTAATTGTTTTACTATCGCTTTCCATTATCATTATCACCGAACGTAACTGACTTAGGCATCGGAGCGTTGAAGGCTGGCACACCCGGTCTTCCCTCTGACCTGTGTCCGTTTTGCAAATAATCGAGACCGATAGCTATAGTGATAGACCGACACATCCCGTGTTCAGCTGGATTAGACCCCTCTCGATACAACTGAAACATATATATATATATATATATATATTCACAAACATACATATATATATATAGGTACATATACACACATACTCTTTTCTTGGACGAATTATATATATATATATATAACGGAAAAAAAAAGGAAAAAAAAAACAAAATAATATACTTTATTTTTAGATGAAACCAAAATAATTAAGAGCTATTAGATTGTAGAAAAATAAGATAGTCTTTTTACTCAAGACTTACATGACATGATTTGACAAACAGGTGATGAGTGTAGGTGACATGGTATGACACCTAGGATTGAAGCCACAAATCTTAGGCCTCATTGAGGCCACAAATCATTTTGCATTTATCTTCAAATAATTTCTAAATATTATAGTTTGAATAGCCCTGAGTCTCTTTTCTTTTTTCACAACCTTATAATTCAAGGAAAGAGCGCCTTAATTATATATGAGCTATGAAAAATGGGGGTGGATCCGTGGTCACCTAAATTATAGTTAAGATTATACTCTGATTCTAACATTAGATCATATAACAATTAATGGTTCAGATTAAACAAAATATGTTATTTATTTTTAAATAATATATTCTATTATATATCTGATCAAATAACCAGCCATTAATTTCTTTCCTATTCTGTGAAGACCCAGATTTTCATACAATAAATTTATGTAATTCAATAATTGTTATATTAATTGAATTGTGATATTTGGGATTATTTGGATTGTCGTGGGTTGAGAAAATTGGTTCCGAATGATTTTATTTTCGAAAACGAACATTATTTAGGGGGTCGTGAAAATCGACTTTTTATACGTTCAAAATTTGGGAAAACTTCCTTCATGAAAGTTGTAGAGTTCGTCGATACGAGTCCGTGCATATGTGGAACGTATTATTCGGAGTTCGTATGAATAAGTTATGAATTTTTGAAAATCGAAATTTTTCTATAAATAGTGGAAAAATCTGAGTTTGTTGTGAAGGACGAAAAAATCCCATTTTTGCACATCAGTCCCCTGTCTCTCTCTCGGCCTGGTCACTGTGCATCCAGACCCGGCGACCCGACCCGACTGGAAGTCGGTCCTCCCGGCCACGCCGCCGCCGGACCCGGCCCCCTCCCGCTTCGCCTCCTCACGCCTGGTCGATCCCCGCCGTCTCCAAGCCCAACCGTCGCTCCTAGGCCTGGATCGAAGCACCTCTCCGAAACGCAAACCCGACCCGGCCGGAAAACCATTTTTCCGGCGGTGCACGGGCCAATCCTCCCCATTTTCGTGACGTGCTCTTCCTTCTGATTATCCCCATATATGGCTTGCATAACGATTTTGAGTGTAGAGTGGTAGATCAAGAGTTGAAGATTTCGACGTCCCTGATTCAATCTGGAGACTGATCAGAGGGCCGAGATTAATCCAACTTCAAAGCCCGATCTAGGACGATCCAGACCTCATCTCCGAAAAAGTCAGGTATTAAAGTTGTTCAAAATTTCATTTTGAAGAAGTTTGTAGTTGACGACTTTTGCATCGGAGGTGGTTGACCGGCGTTGACCGCCGCGTTGACCACCGTCTGACCGTCGCTTGTGGCGGCGCGTCGGACCGAATTTCGAGTTTTTATTATCTGGACGATGATCTACGCATCCATACGAGCGTTTTGAGATATAACTTGGTCATGTTAGAAAAAGTTGATAAATAGTCAATTTCTGTTTTTACGTTACTATTTACGGTTTTACAATTAACCTTCGGTTTGAGATTTACGAAGATCTGACCATCGGTTTTACTTCAAATTTTAATATGATGATCATATGACTGTCCCGATGACTTTGTGTGGTCACGGGCGAAGATCCGACTTTTGGATCTTCGTATAATTATAAAATAGTGATTCGGGAGGCGATTAACGAAGATCCGTCCATCGGATTTTCGTATAATTTTGATAGGATGTTTCCATGGGCAATCCGTGAGGATCTAAGCGTTGGATTATCTTTATTTTAGAATCCGACCGTTGGATTATCTTTATTTTAGAAATCCGACCGTTGGATCATCAATTAGGTTTTTTTCATGCTTCGTTGCTAAGTAAAGACCGTACTTGATTAGGTACTTGACGGCTTGAGTTGACGAGCATTGGATTATTGTGAGTTATATATATATTGAAGACGCAGCAGGAGTTCGAGGTGAGTAAAACTCACATGGTTCATATTACGAACCGAGCATTTTAATTTATTTATTTTTGGTAATTGTGTGAAAAATATTTACGGATTAAATATTTGTTTTAAAATTTCATGGACTTGAATTACCACGGTCCATAGGTAAGTAAAATGAATTTTAACTATACAAATGAATTTCATAATTTTCTTGTGTGAACTATAGATGGTATTAGTGGTCATTCCTGAGTGGATGATTACGTATATATATATTTACGTGGAAAATATTTATTGATGAGTGGATTGTTTGATTTATTATATGATTGAGTTGAATTGATGAGTTGATTTCATTACAACTGTGTAATTCCATAGTAATATGATGTATCTTGGATTGGGTTGATTTCAGTATGTGATGTTATATGTTGGGTTCATTTATGGGTTTAGGGTTAACGTAATGACCGGTGTGCGTAATCGGACGCCCTAATCCTAGTGTGGATGATGGGATACGATTGGTTGAGTATGTGGAATTATTGGACGTTCTAAATATGTATATAGGTATACATATTGATGAAATACAATAATTGATTAATATGTCGGATGCCATAACCTAGGCCAGGTGACGGGCTACGATTCAGTTAGAGCTCTAGTCTGTCAAGTACCGTATTTTTATAAATACGATGAAGAGAGTTGTGGGGAAAGTAGTGAGTGGAGTTGACTTGTTATATTGAATTGGTGTTGATTGAGATTGTTATTATTTGTATATGTGGAAATAATTGAGTGTTGCTGTGTGTGGGAATAAATGAGTTTAAATTAAGTAACTGTTCCTTCTTTTACTCATACAGAGCTTTCATAAGCTTACCGGGTTTTGTGTTGTTGCAATCCCGGTACACTATTCAATGGTGTAGCGGATATTCCTGCAGGTCAGGATAACCAGGGAGGTGACCGAGCTGTTTAGGTGTTACATCAGTTTTGTTATTTATTTAGTTGTGAGGTGTGTGTGTATGCTCATTTAGAGCTTTACATTACATTTTGGATTTGTGTTGTAATAATTAACCGAGACTAAGTCGGTTTGATTTTATTTCGTGTGGTGAGTGTGTTAAGAAAAGAAAAATTTTCATGTTTCGGATTTTGAATTGATATTATGAAATTCGGGGCGTGAGATATTCTCCTTCAAATTCATTTATTACAGACAACTTAAAAAATGCTCAACAATTACAGGATCCTTCCTCAAATTACTTTCTTGTTTCTCTTATTCTCTAAATTCATTTGTTGCAGAAAAATAATTAATTGAGAAAATAAAATTGCTTTTTTTTTTTGGCATTTTGATTGATATTCAACTCACCTAGGGAGTAGAATCAATAAACGAAGATAATTTTTTTCTCAACCTCTAAACAAAATTTACTCTATGCTCATGAAAAATTCTAAATAGTTTTTCAATTGATACCTTAAAATTAGTGAGATTAGAGAAGAAAGTAACTAAATAGATAATCTCATTTGATTTGGTATTCCAAATTGGGTTTTTCCTGCCGTAAATGAAGGAGTGAGAAAAAAGGAAAAAGTATAATCATCTACTTTTGTATTTTAGAATATGCATTTATTAAAAAAAACTGATAAAAAATATTATTTAATCTGAATCATTAATTGTTATATGATGTAATGATTTAGAATCAAAGTATAATCTTAACTATAATTTAGGTGGCTACCGATCCGCCCCCATCAAAAATTATAACCGTGTTTAACATGTGTATGCTTTATTGCTAGGAAACTTCTTCTCAGCATATAAAATTGAAACATCGAAGATTCTTGTGAGTCTTAGAGACATAAAATGTAAAAATAGTGAAGAATACTATCAAGCACTAATCAAGGTTCTGGCCCTCTGGGTTTAAAAAACCAACTTCCAAATGTTTAACCTTTCTGGGCCAAAAAGTTAATTTATTTCATTGGGATCGAAGTTTGCTATACCCTATATAATTTAGTCTTTTAAAATGCAAAATTGAAATCAACAAAGCATGCCATAATATATACTGTGATCCCAGGATTGGAGATAACATAAAAATATGGATTTGCTTTGCATGTTGAAAGGCATGCAATTGAATTATATTGTTAATCTTCCTGAAAGTGTGGGGGTTTTCTATAAAACATGGATAATGATTGAGGCATTGATCAATTAACTGCCATTCTCAAGGGTTAAGAACTTAAGCAAATAAGGAACATTCTAAACCCTAAATTACCCTAACCATTACCGATCAGATCTTTCACGAGATCAAACCCAAACGAGATTTACTTAATGTACATACATCATATACCTGCCAGCCATAATCAGCACTTATGCCACTGACATACCTTGTCAGAATAGCGAGATTTTACTTAATGTACATACATCATATACCTGTCGGCCATAATCAGCACTTATGCCACTGACATACCTTGTCAGAATAGCTCAGCTGTGTGACTCCCATAAACACAGCAAGATAGTCTACAACGATAAACCGGCCCCAGGCCGAAATATGTTTCCACGTGACACACGCTACCTGAAGTTGTCTCTGCAGAAATGACCAAAACTTAGCAAACTGAAGCATATCAGTCCCACATCGAAAAGAAGAGTGAGGTAACTCATTATTTCACCTATAAAATGTCCACTTCTCTCTCTTCATTCATTACGCATTTAATAGCTATTGACACCCATATTTGTCAATACAAATACATCATATAATTTTAGCATTGGAGGAGCAAAGACTGCCAACCGTGATCTCCCCTCTTAACGCCATCATATTTCTCTTGACAGATTGGCGGGACTTCACAAATTCTACACATATCGGAAGATTGGACCCTCGTCCATGTTATCGGAAGCCGGTATCATATAGCAGTATACTGAGCATTAACATTGGCGCCGTCTGTGAGAATACTTTGAACTAAGAGTCATTCCCCGTAACCTACCATGGCTAGCGAAAGCTGCGAATGTGTTGAAAAGCGAGCAAGCTGGCCCGTCAACTCTCAGCCCAACCTCGCCAACCTAGCAACCGTCACCAGTGAATTATTTATCACACCAGTAAATACTGACGGTCAAAACCTCGACACCCCCGAGGTGCCCCAACCACATTCTGTGGTGGAACCAGACTGGCCCAAGCTGTCAGGCGCAAGGTCGGGATCTTGCCGCCATGCTAGAAATAGCCTTGGCGGACCTGCACAATGTAAACAGAGAGCGAGAAAGAGAACGAAAGGAAAAGGCGGAAGCTCAAAATCAAGTGGCGACATTATTGTCAAAATTCGACGAGCTGAAGAAAGCGCTAGGGGCAAATACACGACCAACTCAAAGTGGGCACTCCCAAAGCACAAGGTTCACTCCAAGCACGGGAACAAGAGCAGCACCAGTGCCGATAATCCCAATGGTTGTCACCCTAAACCCAACTGAACTAGCGGGGCTGGGACTAGCACCACCACCAGTGTTAGCACAAGAACAGGTAGCGGACTCACAACCGCAATATGATAATTCGTTCAGCGCAGGACAGTAAAGAGGCACTAGAAATGCACTGGCACCCCGCCAGCAAGTAGTGGCACCTACCCAACAAATGCCTAGGCCAACTTTCGATGCTACCACATTGATACTGGAAAAAATCCAGGAACTAGAGGAGAGATTGCTCATATCGAAGGCTGGTGCACTACTGCCAGCGCAAAATCCACTTTTTACGGCATGGTTAGGTCTGTTTACCTCCAAGATTTTGCAAACCGTCATACCCACATTTGGCAAAACCCCCAAGATAGCCCTATTTAGTGGCGCAACAGATCCATTTATGCATATGGATACTTTTAAGAAGGTAACTAATAATAAGGGATTTGATGACGCCACCCTCTGCCACCTATTCAGTGAAACATTGGATGGCGAGTCGATGAGCTGGTACTTCGAGTGCTCTCCAGGCTCCATAGATTCATTCTCTGCTCTCTCAAATGCATTTCTGTCACGATTCATCCTCATAACGGACGGATACCACAACTCCAGCCAACTGTTCAGCATCCACCAGGGCAGTGATGAATCATTAAAATCATTTGTCATCTGATGGAGGACCGCCACATCCAGATGTCGGGATCTGGATAAAACAATGGCGCTAGCAGCCTTCAAGCAAGGATTCCTCAAGGCAAGTTTCCTATACTATCTCAACTATAATTGTCCAAACGCCGCATATGATTACGTCATGAGTGACGCGGTCCTGCACGCCCAAGCCGAATACAGCATATATGGCGCTATACCACCACCATAAACCCCACTTAAAGCCATAAACCATGCCACATTCCAACAAGGAAACACCACCACCATCCCAAATACCACAACCCCGCCCAATGAGAAAAAGAGAGAGTGGCAGCAAAACAACTACCAAGATAAGCGGCAAAAGGATCAGCAGTATCACAGCAAAGGAAACAAATCTTTCCACAATGATCGCCGCGACAATCGCGATAACCGCCACAATAAGCCAGCCACAAATGCTCAAGGATTTGAAGTCTTAACAGCTTCATATGAAGAAATATATGATCAATGCAAAGACCAAATCCCACCACCACCCCCAAGAAAATATCCCAGATTAGGAAAGCCTAGAAACACCGGCAAGTGGTGTAAACACCATGAAGATAGCGGTCATAACAACAATGACTGCAATGCCCTCAAGACTACAATTGAGGCGTTATATCGCGACGGAAAGTTTGAGCGATACAATTGAGTCAATGTCATATTCAATGGCTGTTACACGCAACTACAGCGCAATAATAAGCTTCTGCAAGACCACGAGCCACTAATCGGGTTTTCCGGCGACGTGATCCAACCCCTAGGGTCAGACTATATGCATTTATCCATCGGAATAGCCCCATGTACGGCAGAGATACACACCGAATTCATTGTGGTAGATTGCTTCAGCTCGTACAATGCCATTATCGGTCGCCCAGCACTCAATAAACTCAAATGCATCATCGCCGGGTATATGCTGCTCATGACGTTCCCAACAGCTAACGGCAGTGGGCCAGTCAGAGGAAACCAGTCAATTGCACGTGAGTGTTACTCAACAACAGTATCCAGCTCAAGGGGCCGCCATGAAATTTTAACGGTGGCCAGCACACCACAGTTGACAAATAAAATCGATGATCCCAGGGATGATGAGGAGAAATAGTACAAAAAGGAACCCGTCAACACAGATACGTCACTCCGCATTGTAAGCATCTCTGACAAACACCCAGAGAGAATTGTGAGCATTGGAGCACAACTCTTCCCTGAGGTAGCGGCTGAACTCATCCAGTTTCTAAAAGAAAACACCGCAGTATTTGCATGGTTATATGCCGACATGCTAGGGATATCTCCCGACATAATTCAACATAAGCTCAGCATCAAGCCATCCTTCTACCCCGTCAAGTAGAAATGGCGGGCGTTTGACGAAGAAAGGTATCGGGCCATCAGGGAAGAAGTAACCAAGCTACGAGATATTGACTTCATTCGTCAAGTGCATTACCCACAATGGATATCTAACGTGGTAATGGTAAAGAAACCTAATGAGAAGTGGCGGATGTGTGTCGACTTCAAAGGTTTGAACAAGGCATGTCCTAAAGATAGCTTCCCCTTGCCTTGCATCGACCAGCTGGTTGACGCAACAGCAGGGCATGAGCTACTCAGTATGATGGATGCTTTTTCTGGCTACAACCAGATAAAGATGCACCCCAACGATCAGGAATGCACAACATTCACCACCGAAAAGGGTTTGTATTGCTACAATGTCATGCCTTTTGGCCTCAAGAATGCCGGCGCCACATACCAACCACTGATGAACGCAATGTTCGTAGAGTACTTGGGCAAGATCATTGAGGTATATGACGATGGCATGCTTGTCAAGAGCGTAAAAGCTAGCGATCATGTCACTAACCTCCGCATAATATTTGCCATAATACTAGCATATGGAATGCATTTGAACCCAGAAAAGTGCTTCTTTGGCGTCACCGCCAGCAAATTCCTCGGATACATAATCAGCGAGAAGGGAATAGAAGCTAACCCCGACAAGGTACAGGCAATCATAAACATGAAGTCTCCAGAAAAGAAGGTTGAGGTGCAAAGCTTGCAAGGAAAATTGACAGCTTTCTCCCGGTTCATCTCCAGGCTCATCGACAAGTGTCTGCCTTTCTTCAAAGCAATGAAGCGGTCCCATTGCAAAGTGGTGGACTGGACGCCTCATTGCGAAGTGGCATTTCAAAGTCTCAAGGAATACCTAGCCTCTGTTCCACTACTCTCAACCCCAGTACCGGGTGAAATACTATACATCTATCTAGCGGTATCAAAATCCGCCATCAGCTGCCCAATCATCCGCAGAGAGGTATCATAAGAGGTGCCGGTATTTTACGCCAATAGAGGCATTAATGGAGCAGAAACAATGTACCCCCCCCCCCCTCACTTGAGCAACTAGCGTTAACACTCATCATGGCCGGTTGCGTCAATATTTTCAGGCGCATACAATCCATGTCCTCAAAAATCAACCGCTAAAACAAGTGCTACAAAGTCAAAAACACTCTAGACCCCTCAGCAAATGGGCAATAGAGCTTAGTGAGTTCGACATCGACTACAAACCAAGAACCGCCATCAGGGGACAAGCTATAGCTGATTTCATAGCAGAGCTAACTGAGCCACATCCGGAACATATCACCGATATAACGTTGGAAGACAACACTCAACACCCGGAAACCACTCATACAAAGAAATCATCACAATGGAGTCTTTATGTAGACGGTTCTACATGCGCCAAAGCCTGCTGCGCCGGCATTATTCTCACAAGACTAGGGGGATTTAACTTGTAATATGCCCTCAAGTTTGACTTCAAAGCCTCTAACAATATGGCGGAGTATAAGGCACTCATCGCTAGACTGTTGCTAGCCATCGATTGCGGAGCAGAAAGTGTCGACATTTTCAGTGATTCACAACTGGTGGTAAATCAAATCAATGATACCTTCCAAGTCCAAGACCTTGCTTCACAAGTTCAATTTCTTCAACATCACGCAAATACCTCGCGAAAAGAATGCAAAGGCCGATTCCTCGGCACGCCTGGCAATAGCTCAACCACATCAAGAGTCCCACCGATACTAAGGTGGAAATCCTTGACGAGCCCAACATAACTAAAACACTGGCGTAGATCTATACCATAGAGGTAAGCCCCAATTGGATGGACGAGATACTCAACTATAAGCGTGACGGCAAACTGCCAACTGACAAGGTTGAGGCCAGGCGACTGGTACCAAGGGCGATACGTTACAACATTCAAAATGGCAAACTCTACCGCCAAGGGTTCACACATCCCAACTTAAAGTGCCTAACGCCAGAATAGGGAAAACAAGTCCTGGCCAAAATACATGCAGGAAGGTGCGGCAACCATTCAGGAGCCAGATCATTAGCCAACCGCACCATGTGCTAGGGCTACTTTTGCCCGGCATTAGGAGATGACGCCAAAGAGATATCGCGATCCTGTCACAAGTGCCAACAGCACGCAGACCTTCCACATGCTCCGGCAGAACCACTGTCCATTATTGTCGCACCTTGGATTCACTCTATGTGGGGGCTATACATTGTCAAAAAACTCCCAACTACCAAGGGTCAGTTCAAATACATAATTATGGTCATCGATTACGACAGCAAATGGATCAAAGCAGAACCATTAACGGCAATCACAACCGCTAAAGTCCAACATTTCTTGTGGAAAAATATCTATTGTCGTTATGGAGTCCCCGACACAATCATCACTGACAATGGAACGCAATTCAACAACGAATAACTCATTAGCTTCACCGCAAAACTGGGCACCAAGATGCGTTTCGCTTCCGTGGCACACCCTCAGACCAACGACCAAGTTGAGGCCGCCAACAAAGTCATCAAAGAGCTGCTAAAAAAGAAGTTGGAAGACAAAAAGGGCTTATGGGCCGAGAAGCTCCCAGTGGTCCTCTGGGCCATCCGGACAAAAAGAAGAGAAAGAATACTTACAATTTTTTTAGGAATCAGAAGAACTTCGACCATATTTCATCTCCGTGAAATGTTTCCCTCCAAATGTGAAGACAGTATTGACTATGTAGTCCGTTTTGATATGTTACCAACGAGGAATTGCATTATGTCGTTGTTCCCTTCGTCCATGCAATAAACATTTCCCAAATTGGCTTATGCCTTCTTTTGGGATCAAAATGTTTGCGTTCCTTGATAATAAGTTAATAATGAAGTCTTTTTTTTTTCTTTTCTTTTTTTATTAAAGGGAGCAGACCTCCATTTATTAGAAGAGAGAATGTCAATATAAAGTCTCGTAAAATGTTTGAATCATTTCACAATTCGATCACTATTTTATGTCATACATTTTGTTTTGATTGAGTCAACTCAGACCATGAACGATGTTGTAATTTCTTCTCTCATATTTAGTTGTGAATTTCTTTTCATCTTCGTATAAAAAAACATATGACTATATTTACAATATTTTTACTTTTTAGAACAACACAATATTTCGAGCAGAAGACTTAACCCATGATATACATATGGTTTTTTTTTTTTTTTTTTTGGGAGGTATATAAATGTCATACTACAAAGTTTGATGTGACTTTCACGTCGTCAAATTCTCTATTTAATTATAAAAAAAAACATTGTCATACTACAAACTTTTGATGTGATTATTACAGAAAAACTAATATCGTATACTTCTTTATTTAATTATAAATAAATAAATAAATAAACATAGTCGTATTACAAAATTTAAGTCCTTTCGGAATTCGGTTACTACTTTATGTTGGTCACCACCATCTATCACACTCAAGGAATTAGAAACAACCATTTCAACCGGTCAATCCCACTTAAATGGAAATTGCATGTAAACACGTACGCACCACCATAAGTCCAAGTAGCTAGACCCACCATTTCCATGATGCATAATTGCATATTCAAGTTTCCAGGTAATTTTCAGCTTACCGGGCAACAATTATTTCAAAAATTGAGACTTGAAAGGTATGCACTGGTAAATTTGAATTTTTGGATCAATGTTTAATGATAACGAAGAATTTGCGAGAGGAGCATATGACATCTAAATTGACACTAATCCCATATATGTAAAGTCAATATATAATCACAAAGTGATTAGGAAAGCAATAAGACGTGTATACAAGTGGAGTTAATTGTTGGAAAAAGAAGATTAGACTTGATGTTACATACGCTAAAAACTTTAGCGACAAGAACAAACTGGACTTGACACTAATAGAGGCTTTGTCTAACTACTTCTAAGCTGGTAGATTAACCACCCAGATTAAAGTAATCAAAACAGTGTTCACAGATTCATGCAGTAAAAATGGAAGTGACAACAGCTTTTAGCATCCCAAATCCCAACAAAACATGATTTATAGTTAAAACAGATGAAACCTAGTCAACCTACATGAGCAGTAGCCATAGATGCGAATTTGGGTAGGGGGCTCCAAGGCTTTTGCTTTGTCGAAGCTCTAGGGCGACCGTATAAATTTTACATATAAGAGTAAGACACATCGAAATTAATATATGCAGGAATGGCATATAGTATTGTGTTCAGATCTAAATATATATGATGCAGTGGCATTCAAGCTTACCCAGAATTAAAGCAGGACCGCATGATCTGTTAAAAGTACTATAATGCTTGTGAAAGCATTTGGTGTGTACCCTTGAAGGGAACATTTAAATGAGCTGGAGCCTGGATTAGCCGTCCTAGCTAAGGCTAATTATATCTAGGTTTAGCATGTGTAGCTGGGTAGCTAGCTAGGGTTCATGGAGTACTTGGCTAGCTAGGGGCTAGGGCGTCGATCGAACGACCCTTCTATGCATCTCCAGATGCCATTTAGATACTTGTCACTCTTTCGTTGACGGTTTGAGAATTTAAAGCTGGCTCTAATTAATCGATAGCTATATATGGAGATCGATTAATTGATGAATGGGCTTATGGTGGTCCAGCTAAGCTAAGCTAGGCAAGCTTCACAGTAATGGTGCAGCCTTATTGTACCCTTATTGTAACAGAGACTTGAGAGAGCAACAGTAATTGAGCATTATGGGAAATGGCGAGCAATTGTCCTCTCCCTCTCTACAGCAATCACGAGTATGCAATAGGGTCAAAACCCCAAAATTCATGTTGATTTAGTGATCACTGTCATGCATGTAACAGTAGTGTAGCACTCATATATATATATATATATATGGACTTCTGCGGTACAAAAATTGATGCTGCTTGTCGCCTAGCTTGATATGGAGAAAGCTTCACTTGTGATCCAATTAAGAAAGAAAAGCTTCAGTTTTTTTCTTTTTCTTTTTCTCATTAAGTAAAGATGTTGATTTCATTCAAAAACTATGAAGAACTTAAATGCACGACTCCCCTTCCTAGACCTTGGTCCACCCGCACCCAGACATATTTTTAGCGTGTGAGTAACACGCACGCTGCCAATCTAGCTATGGCCTATCTGCACCTTAGTCTATAAGAGCAAGTGCACCGGTCTTGCTTTGCCCGGGCAAAAGGGGAGAATGATGATGTGGTGACCAGGCAACAATCAATTTTCCCTTCCACCGGTGGTTTTTCAACCAGGCAAACTCTGCCTGTCTTTGACCAAGGGCAACAAAAATTCCAAGCCCATGCCTTTTTTCTTGCCCAGGCTTGGGCGGCTGTCAGTTTGGAGAGAAGTCGAACGTGGCTGACGTCACAGGGGCTGCGGAGAGAGAAGAGAAACAGACGCCACAGAGTTACTTCGATCTCGGCCTGGGGGCAGCGTCTGGGCCAGCTGACGCCACAGAGTGGCCAAACGAGGTGAGGCGACCTGGGGTTGCTTCGATCTCGGCCTGGGGGCAGCGTCTGGGCCGGCTGACGCCATGGAGTGGCCGGACGAGGTGAGGCGACCTCAGCGGAGCCTGGTCTATGGACGGAGGACGTCGGAGGAGGGAGAAACAGGCGGGTCGGGTCAGATGAGTAAAAATGAGCAGCAAAGTGAACAGTAAAACTGTGAACAATAGAGATGAACAGTAAAAAAATAAACAGTGTTGACCGGGTAAGAAAAAAAACGGGTGCAAACCTATGTCCAGTGGCAGTGAATAGTAACTTGACTGGTCGAATTCTTGACTTCTCGACTTTGCCTTTTCTTGACTACGGGTGCAATTGCTCTAATAGATTTTTCGCCCAACGCAAACATTAATATCAACTCTGAAATAAATAAAAAATTTCCCTAATCACAATAGCTACCGGAATCAACATATGTAAGAAAACAACTTGCTGCGCATTATTTTCACAAATAGGAGAAGATAAAGATTAATATTATCCAATGGAAAATTAAGTAATCTTTCTATTTAATTTATTAGTTATTTATTTATTTTTCCTTAGAAATTTGGATTTTAGAAAATAATGTACTTAGTAGTCATTTTACACTTGGATAATATAGTCTTTCAATAATTCAAATGTTTGTAGAATGAACTAAGAAAATTGTAGGGTGACAATAGACGCACCCATGTGCTAATTAGGTCTTACCTCTAGTTGTTAGCGTTGTGTCTTAGTAATTATTAAATATATCCTAGATCAATATTATTGTAATACCCGCAATTTTCATTTTAAATTCGAGTAATTGTGTTGAACAATTATTATGCGATTTCACGAATATTGTTCGATAATATTTCACTTTTTGAATTATCGAAAGTTCGAGACAATTATTTTAACGAAAAGCTCGAAATGCTCGGTTTGAGAAATTGACTTTTTCTACATACAAAATTTGGAGAAACTTCCTTCATGAAAGTTGTAGAGCTCGTTGATACGAGTCTGTACACGCGCGGAACACCAAGATCAGATTTTTTCTGAATTAGTTATTGAATTTAAAAGATTTTCCGAAACAAGTATATATAGAACAAAACCCTAGAATTTTTTTGGGAAATTTCCTTTTTGGTCTGGCCTCCATTTCTGTTTTTGGAAAGCACTGTAGCTTTCTCTCTCTCTCTCGCGTCGTCTCCTTCCTCTCGGCCGAACGCAAGCAAAAACAGGGCACGCTCCCATCCTCTCCTCCGGCCACCTCTCGAGCTGCAACCACTTCCAGGAGCTTCGCCTCGACCTTGCACAGCTGCCAAAGGCAGCCTTGCGCCGCGACATGGCCGGCAGAGGCGGCGGCACGGCCCGAACCGAAAAGGTTCGTTTTCGGTTCGATCTCGATATCTCGAGCTACAGATCACCATTTCACTTGATTCTTGGCTCATTGAGCTCACCTCAACTTCCTCTACAAGCACCAAGAAGGACCGGAACTGGATCAAACGTTTTCACATTCGTCGGAACTCGACCCCTTGCGGATCGAAAAACCAACTTTCGATCCAAATATCTCGAGCTATACACGATCGTTTCTTGTGATTCTTGACGTGTTGAGTTCTCAAGGAAGTTCTGAACAAGTTTCCATAAGGGATCGAGGCGTGAGGTTGCAGTTTTCACGTCGGTTTTCAAGCTCGCCGGTTTCTGGAAAATTTCCGGCCGCCGACTGTAATTGGTACTTTTCGATCCCTTCCCGTCATTTTTTGGTATTGTGCTAGTTATGAAAGTTGCTCAGAATGATGAAGCGCTAGGGACAAGCTCGGCCCCGACACCATTGGTGGTGGTCGGCGGCTGCTCTGTCCCTAACTCCGACGGCCCTTTCCGGCCACCTCCGGAGGTCTAAAATTTGGTTTCTGTCCATTTTATGATTCTATGTTTCAATACGATCATTTCGGCGTATTATATGTATTTTTCGGATATCGTATTAATTAGTTATGAATTTTGAGATTTCGATCGATTTTGATCGTTAGATTTATGATCTGTGGGATTAGGACCGTCAGATGAACGTATAATTTTGATATGATGATCATATGACTGTACCAGAGGCTTTGTGTGGTCATGGGCAAAGATCCGACCGTTGGATCTTCGTATATGTGTAAAACGGTAATTAGGGGAGCGATTAGTAAGAATCCGCTCGTCGGATTTTATTGTAAATTAGAATCCGGCCGTTAAATGGTAATTCAATTATGTTTTGGAATTATTGGCTAAATTCGAATCACATTTGATTAGGTGATTGACGGGTTGTATTTGAGTGGGCTATTTCGGCGTTAATTATATTTGTATTGAAGACGCAGCGGGAGTATCGAGGTGAGTAAAACTCACGTGGTTCATATTACGAACCGAGTGTTTAAATTTATCTATTTTTGGTAATTGTGTGAAAAATATTGCGGATTTAATATTTGTTTTAAAATTACATGGACTTGAATCACCACGGTCCATAGGTAAGTAAAATGAATTTTAATTATACAAATGAATTTCACGATTTTCTTGTGTGAACTATAGATGGTATTAGTGGTCATTCCTGAGTGGATGATTACGTATATATATATATATTTACGTGAAAAATATATATTGATGAGTGGATTGTTGAGTGATGACATGATTGAGTTGAATTGTTGAATTGATTATATTTCAATTGTGTAATTTCATAATAATATTGGGTATCTTGGTTGGGTTGATTTCAGTATGTGATATTACATGTTGTGCTCATTTATGAGTTTAGGTCAATGTAGTGACCGGTGTGGGGTAATCGGACGCTCTAATCCTGGGTAGATGATGAGATACGATTGGTTGAGTATGTGGAATTATCGGACGTTCTAAATATGTATATAAGTATACATATTGATGAAATACGATAATGATAAATATGTCGGATGCCATAACCTAGGCCAGGTGACGGGCTACGATTCAGTTAGAGCTTTAGTCTGTCATGTACTGTATTTTTATAAATGCGATGTTGAGTTTTGTGAAGAAATATGTGAGTTGGGGTTGTCTTGATTTATTGATTTGGTATTTGATTGAGATTGTTAGTACTTTGTAGTTGTGGAAACGGTTGAGTGTTGACTTGAGTAGAATTGATTATGATTAAATTAAACAACAGTCTTTCCTTCTACTTATACGAGCTTTCATAAGCTTACCGGGTTTTATGTTGTTACAATCCCGGTACACTATTCAAATGGTGTAGCGGATATTCCTGTAGGTCAGGATAACCAGGGAGGTGACCGAGCTGCTTAGGTGTTACAGCAGTTTTTGTTATTTCATTTAGTAGTGAGGTGTGTACGCTCATTTAGAGCTTTACAGTTCATTTTGGATTTGAGTTATAATAATTAACCGAGACTAAATTCGTTTTGATTTTATTTCGGGTGGTGAAGTTGTTAAGAAAAGAAATTTTCAGGATGATTATTTAGAGTTGTGGTAAATTTCATGTTTCAGATTTTGAATGTTTATTTAAAAATTCAGGACGTGACAATTATTCCTTGATTATTATTATCTTCCTGTCTGTTGGCTGTTGATGTAGTGGCTATTAGTTTCAAAGGAACTGCATGTATAAATGACGCTACTTTTAAAAATGATAACATTTAATTGTATATACCCAGCAAAATTGAATCACAGGCTGGCCTGTGTGCAGAGCTAGGTGTGCAGCTATATACATATGTTGATGTTCCAATTTCATGATAATTAGTAAGACGCAATTCTAGTAAATATTCTCTTTCTTTGCGTGAGAGCTATATATGCATGCGGCTTGAGCTTGCCAAGGCCAAAGCCCTAATATAAATTATTTGGATCCATGCTTTTGGCTTATTCCACAAAAGCCTAAAGCAGACAGTGAAAAGAAATAAAGTGCTTACAACAGAGAAGACTCAATCTTTATGCCTAATCACTGTCTTTTGGTACTTGCAAAGAAACATGCAACTACTCTTATTTAGCTGTGAGTGGTTTCTATTGAACATTGCCAGTTGTGATTAATTGTAGCGTAAATAACACAGCTTCTCCAAAAAAGAAAATTTTCAATTCACAGCTCTAAGATAAGACACACTTATTATTTTAATACATTAATATAATTCAAATGAATAAAAATAAAAGTTATAGTCTCAAATTTTCTCAAATTTTTTTTCTTATTAATTCAATCTAACACTTATAACGATGAAATATCAATCACCAAAAACACTTATAGTAACGAGATGTTTGTCACGAAAAACACCTATACCAACAAAATTTTGTCACCGAAAATGCTTGTACCAATGACATTTCATTGGCTTATGCGGACAACAAATGTATTGGCAAAGATGCAATCATATTGAATTTTGCAAACACCTTTATGGAAAAATATTTTGTCAACAAAGATGTTGTCCTATAAACTTTCAAAAATTTGTGAAACATGCACGAATCTCATTTACTGCCAAACATAAGGCGGCAGAGATTCTACCATACAATTTTTTCACATTTTGTAAGATGATTAAATACTTTTTACTGATGAACAATATATCAACACTAATTTTTATGATCATTCAATTTTTATCTAAAACCATTTAGTCAAGTAAATGGGAACTAAATGGTGGAATTCAAATAACTATTAAGGCCGTTTTAATTCCGCAGTAGGCCTGGTTTTAGTACTTTGTTGGGGTAAGAGCATCTTTAGAAATGGTAGCCATTTTTGAGTCAAATTTAAGCTAAAGTAACTGAAAAGTTATTTAGCTAGCTATTATAGAAATATGTATGTATCAGTTCTCTCTATTTTAGTTAATTTTAAATTTATATTATTTTTAAAGGAATATTAAATAGTTTAAATGTATTTATAAATTACATAAAGTAATTTAAAAGGAATATTTTAAATTATAGAGAGCTTCATCTCGCTCTCTATATTTAATAGCGTGATAGCTAAAAGTTATAATAGAGAGCCACTTAGGAGTCTGGTGCAGCAGTTAAAATAGATAAAAAGCTAAACATGCTCTCTAAAATAGCTAAGGAACTAAAATAGAGAGTCTGCTAAAGATACTCTAAAAGAAAAGATATTCAAAACACCGACATGCATTTGCACCAATATAAATGGACAGCTGGATAACATCAAATGAAATTTTCTGTATTAGAAAAAATATTAACTACAAATAATAAGAGTTAAAATCACCCTATAAATGCGGATTACTTGAACAGCTGCTGCATATATCAATTTTCATTTGATCATTAGACCACTAGTTTTGTGGGAAAAGTGAGCATTTTTCTATATTACGCACATCTATCTCTTACTAATCCCATCAAAACATGTAGGCTCAAAATCTTAAATCTTAGATATTTTGTCACATAATCAATCGAAGCTAGTTGTCATGCATCTAGGCGAATTACCAAGCAGTAAGCACGCGGAAATGCTTCATCACAAAAAAGCCAGTTTTTTATTTTAATTTTTTAATTTTATTTTAGGAATGAAAAGGAAAATGCATTAAAGCGTACAACACCATTGCCACAATTGTCAAAAGCAAAAATAGCAGATAAAAAAAAAATAGAAAAAAGCCAGTTGTTGTATATATGGAACCGCATAACTTCCTAATTAGCAAAAGGTCGTGTTCATAGGAATGAGTAGAGGAGGCGGAATCTGCCAGAGCTGAATTACGAGGACTGCCTATTGAATCCTCCTAATATAAAGGTTGCTAGCTATTAATAAATTGAACAGAAAGGTTGGTCATGAATTTGGCTGGTGAGTGAGTTTAATAGTTTGGGATAACGTAGCTTAACTGACACTTCAGAAGGGATGTTTGCCAGTTCTAGGGTCTATCTAACAAAACTGTAAGAAATGCCATAGCCAAGCCGATATTATATTTGAACAAAAGAAATAGTGAGATACCCCTCTCAACAATGAGATTTGCTTGATTACTTGATGTAATCCTTAAAATAAATAACAGTTCCATCATCCTAGCTTCTCTATCATTTCCAAAATGCAGGTCATAGAAAAATAATACAATGCATTCTTACTTGTAATTAGTAGAAAGAATTGCAAAATTATGACCTATCAACGGGTAACAATAAAATTCTTGAAGATGATTTCGCAAATAAAGTTATATGTAGACGCACTTGTATTTTGGAATTAGTGGCCGGATGATTGCTAAATCCACGATGGTGTTGGTGTCAGAATATGATCGCTGATCTTGAAGGCACATTACTAAACATAATTCAAATGGGAGTACTTTGTTTTGTGCTCGCGCTCCAGCATGCACCTATCTCTATCACACAAGACGTAAGGCTATATATATATATATATATATATATATGAGCACTTTCTTTTTTAATCAACAGAAATCGATTTTTACCAACCTCACCAACTTCAAAATTAAGGGTTCAAAAATACACACATGTATATATACTCAGGACCCTTACACTGAGTGATTCAGTTTACTAGTCATTTAAAGGAATTTCTTGTGAGACATACTTTTTTTTTATCACATTTCGACATCTCGAATGTTCATTTTTAAGGTTCGAATGTATAAATCATTTCTGTAAATTTTTAATCAAATTGATGATTGTTAAGACATTCATAATTGTGATTCATCTTTTTAAATATGGATGCTTCAAGTTCGACGTATTCGGTTTGTTCATTGATTTGATAGAGTTCGGTATCTTAACAATCATCAATTTGGCTGAAAATTTACAAAAGTAATATACCCATAGAGACCTAAAAATTGAACCAGTCGAGATGTCAATATGTGATCAAAACGTGGGTTCCACAAGCGATCTTTAAAATGACAGAAGAAAAAAGATCCCTCACTAGAAACTAGAAATCCCATATATATACTGAACGTTCGAGATACCGATATATGGTCGAAATGTAAGTCCCACAAGTAAATCCTTAAAAATGGTTTTGAGCCAAAAAAAAAAAAAGGTGATGTAGAATGGATGGCAACCGAGATCGAACAGCAACTTGATTGTGAAAAAGAAAAAATCGATCGGCTTGCTACAAATTTGGCTCTCGGTGTCAGAATACTAAGTATTATACTTTTATGAGAAGGGAACGGCATCAGGAGTCAAACATGTTGCTTTGCCACGATGTATGAGATTTTTTGGGCTTTCGACGTCGTTTCGGGTATCAAAACTGCAATTTACTATTTTTCCAACAATTTAAATTTTCTAGTTCGATTTGGATTTGTTTTGTTTTAATCCCTGGGTTTTTAGGTTGATAATTAGTTGCCCTATGGTTTCCTTTCTCTTATATAAGCAACCTTAAACGACTGCAGACTTTACCTTTCATACTTTTATAAATCAAATTAAGAGTTTTTTTTTATCATGTGGTGAACTCTTAAGTTTATTGCTTGTAAACCCAAGTTACTTTTGATTGAGTCAAAAGACATCATTCACTATAGAGACCGTGTCTTGGAATTGGTCTAGTAGCATAATCTGTTTTCCTCTTTCTTTTTCCTTCTTTGTTTTTCCTTCTTTTTTTTTTTTAACTTACTTTCTTAGCCTTGATGGTATTATTGTCGAGAGACTGTCTTCGTAAGGCAATTGGACCACTAGGTTCGTTTAGTCTTCTATAATTCTGAGTTGTAATTGATGAGACGTACGTGTCACATGATATGATCGCTTTAGTGTAGACTTTTGTACTACATGTAATATATAATTTGAATGAGTCTTACGTGAGATTATGGCCCTCAAAGTTGCTACTTTGTGTGGTTAGTACTTTTATTTTATGGTAGAGTATTTTCAAAGAAAAAATAAAAGACTTAAATACTAGATACATACACGAAGCAGTACTATTGTAAATGACTATTTGAAGCATCCAGGTGTACTCCGAAAATAAAGTCGAACTAGATAAGGTTGCACTAACCAAATGTAACACGATGCATGCAAAGCAAATCTTCATGGAAGTGGTGATCAGTTCATGACTTTCATAAATGGAATAGCTTGTAACAAGCAGGCTTTTATCAACAATCAAAAGGCATACACGTGAGATACCTATATATGATATATTCATATCACTTATAAAGAGCTTAGCTTAAAGACGTGCCTAGCAAGAATATATACACACACATGTCTGTGTTTTTCCGCATTATTAATTTTCATTAAAACAAAAACCTAAATATTAATTTATTCATTTTATTTCATTGATCAAATGATTAAAGAGGGCAGAGAATCTGTACTATGCAAGTGAGCTCCTCCATAAGGGTTGAGAGAGAGAGAGAGAGAGCGAGCAAAACAAAAACAAGAAGATTTGCAAAGAGTCATATACACGATAGCGATCCAATCACTCTGTGACTGAAGGCATTCAGAGCTAGCGATTGATTCGTCTGGTCCACATCTCCCTCCTTCTGAACGAAAAATATACCTTCAATCTTTCTTACAGTCCTCTGCTCCCTCACACTACGCGGGAAGTCGTGGAACAACAACAACGAAACACAAACACTAAAAGCACTGAGCACAAAAGCACTGCCGCAGTAGTACAATCATGATTCCTCCTCCTCCTCCTCCTCCTCCCACCCTAATCATACCACATTGTACATAATACACTCTCTCTCACACGCTAAGCTGTCAATGTGACAAATCAAAATTTTGAGCTCTTAATTATGTGATTAATGGACTGAAGCGTCGCAGTCATGGCAGTTCCACAACCACGACTTTTTTCCCTCTCTTGCTTTACTCTCTCGGGTATTACTTTTAACTAACTGGGAGCTAGCAAAGCTATCAGCCCCTATACTTTCTTTTCGACTTTCCCTGTTGGAGGTTTCGCTGCAGACATTAACCATGAATTCAAACTCCCTTGTGACTTGTGACTTCGTGAGTATGAACAATATAACAACCAAAAACCCAAGCTAGTTCTTCTGGTTCTGCTCTCTGTCTTAACTTTCTCTTTAGCTTTCAACTCTTAAATTTCTTCTGGGCCCATTTTGAGAGTATGGGTGAAACCAAAGGAGATAACCCCAATAAGCAGCAACAACAACCACAACAAATTTCAGCCTCTCCAAACGACCCCCTTGAAGAAGCATCACCATTAACTGTAGTTGTGACCGGAGCTACTGCTCCCTTTAACATTCCGGCTCCATTATATGTTCCAATCAGTGGTGCAACATCCTCTTCATTACCCTTTGATCAACAACAATTTGAGGCGGTGAATCCCAAGAGACCTAGATACACCAGTACCGGCCAATGGAAGCTTCTACCATCTCCGTCTTCCCAACAGAAACAGACTCCTACCCAAACCCCGTCCCCGTCCCCGAACCTGAAAACCCATCCCCAATCACACACTACTACCGGAGCTTCTTCCTCGGATACAGCCTCATCCCCACCTCACTCTCCTCTCCCGTCTCTCTCCGCAACCTCAGGCCAAGACACAACCAAAACAGAAGGAGAAGAACAAAACCCATCTCTTCACCGCAGTCAATTCCGAAGAGGCAAGTATGTCAGCCCAGTTTGGAAGCCCCACGAGATGTTGTGGCTAGCCAAGGCTTGGAGGGCTGTTTATCAAAGCCAAGGCTCAGACGGGTCCGGTTCATCTTCAAGAACGGAACACCACTCAGATATCACTGGTCAACCCACCAGAGCCAAAACAAGGGCTGATAAGGACAAGGAAGTCGCCGAGTTTCTTCAGAAGAATGGGATCAACCGAGACGCGAAAACAGCCGGTACAAAATGGGATAACATGCTGGGTGAGTTTAGGAAAGTCTATGAGTGGGAAAGAGGAGCTGAGAGAGAACAAATTGGGAACAAGAGCTATTTTAGGCTTTCTCCTTACGAGAGGAAGCTTCACAGATTGCCTGCTTCTTTTGATGAAGAGGTATTTGATGAGCTCGCACAGTTTATGGGGTCCAGAATGAGGACTCCTCCGATCAGCAGAACCAGTGATAGCACACGGACTCAATCTCTTTATGTCACCACAAGTACTATTTTGCCGCAACCACCTTCTTTCAGAGACGACGACCTCCCTCTCTCAGGTATTTCATCAAACAATTAGAAAGCATATGTATGTATATGTTTGCACGTGGAAAAAGAATAGGGAATTTACTGTGGATGATGATATGATCTATAATATGTAGGTAGGGCAAGGCAGCTAATGATCATGAGCGGTGGTGGGGAAGTACCTTTTTACCCCAGTGGAAGATCGGGGAGCCTGTTAGGGTTTGATCATCTACCTCCCTATCATCACCAATCTTCACTAGACTACGCTGCAGGTGTTTCTTCATCGACTTCATCTTTGACGAAGGAGCTTCGTCGAATTGGGAAGATTAGGATGACATGGGAAGAATCCGTTAGTTTGTGGGCTGAAGAAGGTGAGCACCACCGTGGGAGGGTCAAGATTCAAGGCGGCTCCAGCTTCTTGAATGCGGACGAGCTCGCTTTCTTTGATGATTCCATGGTTGCTTGCACCATGGAAGCTTTTGAAGATGGCACTCTTAGAGGTTTCTCTGTTGACCGTTTTGTGTCTGGTCAACAAGTCAAGGTCTTTGGCAGACGAAAGCCATCCACCCCAGGTATGAAGACGACGACGTCCTGCTCTTTCATATTCGCATGTTACAAATTTAATCTTGGTAGTTCTGAACTTCTGACGTTGTAGTTAGTTAAGGTCAAGACTTTTACTTTCATATTCTTATTTGACAATCAAATCTTGGTTAGTTCAACACCTGACACACTGTTAATTAATGTCAAGGCTTCACAGAGAAGACCCTTCCCTTTGCTGAATCCTCTATAAGATGTAAGTCTTTTCAGAATTGGGAACTTGATTATAACTAGGGTCATTTTATGTTTAAAACGTGCATATAGTTAATTACGACCTGGTTTAATCTTCGCAGCAATGCCTCCATGGGAATTTCAAGACCCAAGTGAGTACTACATTACTTGTCTTCGAGTTCCACCCCCATCGCTTCCACGCTTATCCGAGCTTTCAAGCTACTTACTACAGCCACCGCCCGAGGAGCTCCGATTTCCACTCCGAAAAGACGTTTACCGGGACTTGCCACAGGGGAGAGAGACTTTCTTCACTGCATCAAATGATTTGCTAGATTGTAGAGCCATCACGTACGATATTGTAAGCCCCATTATTCGAAGCAACTATGGTCTTAGTGCTGCCACCGGTAGAGACTCCTTCATTGGCCTTTGGGATGACTGCATCAATAGGTTCGTGTCCAAGTTTTGTTGCGTCGACATGGTCTTCATTCGAAAGGCTACTTCTTCAATATCAATAACTGAAGCTTTGCAAGATCAATGGCCAAATGTGACAGGGTTCGTGAAAAACTATTGTCTGTGGAGAGGGGAAGAGATTGATCGAGTAAGAGACGGTCACATTCTTCCTTCCAAATCATTAGCGGAGAAACTTAAATGGACATATAATGATCTTCCTTATATTTTCGGGTACTACTCTATAGGTAATATGGTCACATTTTGTGCGTTAAGTAAAGGAGGACAAGATCGAATTATTGAGACTAATTTACACACGATTGATCTATCCTTGCCATCGGATAGACTTAAAGCCCTAGTCCTTTGTTACAGAGTTGCTGGGTTATTGCCATTGCTAGCCGATAGATGCTTCAACATAAATAGTGGGACTACTAGTACTAGCAATGGGGCCGCCACAAGTTTCAAGTTTATGTTCGGTCCTTATAGTGATTTTGAGAGGGTTGATTTGGGTAATGGAAATATTGTTGAGTTGACCCCAAATACAGTGACCAGATTTTTCTCCAACCAAAGGAAGTGGTTAGCGGTAAAAGAAATCTACGACTTCCTTGATCATAGAATACCCCATGCAGAGTACATTCACAGGTCCTCGGAGAAAGACTTGGCCTTGGTTTTCAAGCCAAGAGGGTGCAAGTTCAAGCCAAGAAACTGCGAAGAGCTCGTGGAGGCGCTCAAGTACGTGACCAAAGCTCTGGTGGCGCTGCACGACTTGTCTTTCATGCACAGGGACATATGCTGGGACAAGGTGATGAGGAGCACGGAGAGGGACAACGAGTGGCTCCTTTGTGGGTTCGACGAGGCGGTTGGGGCACCACAGTTGAATCCGTACCAGATTGCTGCAGCGGAGCGTGGCGAACACGCGCCGGAGCTGGAGAGGACATTGCATGGGGTGAAAGTGGACGTGTGGGGTGTGGGTCATCTGGTGAGGACTTGTGGGTTGGCAGGTGTGCCAAAGATGCTGAGGGATCTCCAGAATCGGTGTTTGGACCAAAACCCAGAGCTTAGGCCAACTGCAGCCGACTGCTACCACCACCTGCTTCAGCTGCAGTCGTCACTGTCAGTTGTCACCGTTATGATGTGACTACTGGGTTTTGACAGTTTTACAGGATTGGGTTGCATGCTATCACATGGCTCTATATAAATGGCCACCCCTTATTTCTTTCTTGTTTGGGTTTCGTTTTTGTTGGTTTGCTAATTTGATACCTTAAAATGAAAAGAAAATGAGAGGGGGAGGATTTGTTGTCAAAGGAATTTATTGGTTTATGGGGAGGAGAATAGGCGGCGGCTACTGCAGGCTGGTTAAAAGTGACTACTGCTCTCAAATCAAAGTCAAGCAGAGAGAGTTTGGAAAATTTGAAAGCTTAGATGTTGGTTTTGATTGGAGCATACGTCTCAAGTGTGCTTCGGGCAGGATAGGGGATGGGTTTGTTTGACATGGACAAGGTGTTTTAAAGTCTTTTTAGCCCTGGATTGCAGAATTTTAATTCACAATTCCTTTTTCTCTACCTCTCTCATTTATGATTTTTGGCTGCCATTTCTTATTCTAATTTGTTGCCTGTTTCAATGACGTTCAGCCTATCATGCTTATATTGAGTTTAAGTAGGGTATGTAAATTGGCCAGGGTGAAGATGTGTGATACCAAGTTATTTTCAAGACGTGATTATAAAGATATTCTTTCCACCCGTAGAGAGATTTTAAGGATTTAATGATCTTACTTTTTTCTAACAAATTTTCGGAGTAAATAATTTTCAATTTTAAAATGTAGCTCGTTAGCAAGAGTATTGTAAAACACTTTCATAAGGTAAGAATTTTGATTACGTACACTTCCGTTTGAATTTTATTAATGGTTTAATAATGTCACCATAAATTAAATCTAATAGTTGTATAACGCAAAGATCTTAAAATGATTATATGCACACACCACCATCAATAATTCACCAAATTAGGGATGTAGCATACAAACGGTGAAATTAAATTATGTTTGAATGTGTCATGGCATATTAATTCTTTCGCAAAATCGTGAAAGTAATAATTCAGTTCTCGTTCATGTCATAAAGTGTTGGGTCACAATTTTGATATGCAATTGTGCCTCAAAACTATCCATAATTTCCATGTGCCAACAAAAATTATCACTATATACCACAACGCACGTGATTACTAGAAGGTTAGGTTAGTGTAGTGGGGAGTTCAAATCCAGCTTAATTACATTAAGGTATGGGCATCTAATTGTTCCAAAAAAAGACTAAACTAATTCATTTTGGGTTTTCAATTTTTGATAGTTTCCGAGGTGAAGACCAATTCTTATCATTCAAAACTTCCTATGGACCGCTATCCCTTCAGTTTTATATTTGTATATTCATAGTAGAGATAACTAGTGAAATTTAGCTCTCTCTAAATTTCTCTTGGGATATTGTTTCTCAAAATCATCAAAAATAATAATCCTTTATTTTGTAATCTTGATGCATTCATGCATAGATAATACTGCACGCTGATGATAAAAATGAGAGATTGAAATTTACACTCTTTATTTTACAATACACACTTCATGTTTCTTTTTTTGGTAACTTCAATTTTGTCTTTAGTAACTTAACTTTTGTATCTTTATAAGCACTTATTGATACCAAAAAAATCAATATTCATGCCCAATCTTTGTTTGAGACCCAAATATAAATATAAATGCGTAAAACTATAAATTATGGGTTTTAATAGCTATTAAAGTCCATTATGCTAGAAAGAACCCTTTATGCAATTCACTCTCGATTCTGCTTTATTAAGTGTCATGCCACGCACGTGGACCCAAGTCACAATCATGCTCTTGGGGCTTACAAGCTTGGGTGTGGTGTGGAAGGTAACGGAAGTACATGAGGCCCATTCTTGATTTTCGATTGTCGGCGGTTTTGGACTTGGGACCAAAATTTAGGCCTGACAATCTAAATCCTTACATGGGCATACAAAGATGAGAGAATCCAAACCCATAAGCTTAAGCACAATTAACTGCCATAACCATAAAACTAATAGCTTTTCAGCCGCACAAACAATAATACTTACTTCTACCCCGCAGTAACTCATCTTCTTCTATGCCGAACACAAAGTCTCAATCACATTTCCTCTTTTATTTGTTCTTAGTTTTAGCTTGTCATCTAATCTTCAAAAGTAGGGTGCAACTCTCCCAATGAGATACAGCCACATAACAACTCTTCCTTATAAATCTGCTACTCAAATCCCATAATTCAAACAAATTAGTACAACCACACCACCCCTTAATCATTTGGTTATTGCCTTGTTCTCCAGATTTGACCTTAACATCATAGTTTTCTTTCAAAGTCCAACAGTTTTCTCCCATGAACTTGTATCTTGGCCTCACCTCCTCCAGCCTATAAATTAAGGTTTCTAGTTGCTGCAAAGACATCATACAACCTCTAGGGAATACAACTCACAAGCTCTAAGCCATAGAGAATACATCCTCTAAACAACACATCTTTCAAGCAAGCCTCAAGAAACAAGACAAGCATTCCCAACCTCCAATCCAAAACCATTTTCAAGCTCTAACTGATCTGTATAACCATAAGCCATCCCCAAAAATTCATTCCTTCTTCACTGCAGTAGGCAATACATAGCAAACCTCTCACCGCAGCAACTCTCTCATCTTCTGCAACTCATGTGCTTCTAGCTCCCATGCCACATGCCTTCTTGCAAGCCTTTTCATGTAATTTTATTCATCTATCAAAGCTATATAGAGTTTCTGCTACATATCACCTGAAGCATGTCACTGCAACAGGTCACCGCAGCAAACCAACATTACCGCGGGGAGCTTAAGGAAAGACGTTACAAAGCTTCTTGAAGTTTTGGACCCAATTCTTGAACTCAGAAGAGGTAAATATAGAAGATCAACCCAATCAAGCAATCCTAGCAGCCTCTGTATAAATCCACCCCAACAACACTACAATCAAATATAAAAAGAAAGAGAGTAGATTGTAAAATGGAGAGTGTGAATTTCACTCATTTAAAAGATAAGATGGGGAGCATATATTTATCGCATCTATAGCCTGCCCTTCTCTTTACATACTTCGAAGAAACACATCCTCTCTTCTTTGTCTCTCAGCTATCTCTTCACTTCAAACTAAAATGAGTTTGTAGTCATTCTCCAGCCATCTTTATAACTTATCGAAAATTTCTTACACCCCTTAATAAATTGCTCCTGCATTCTAGCTACAGAGAATGAGTGGAAATCTACCCATGTTTCATTAGTTGGAGAACGAACCTTTTAGCACCACATGCTAGCAAAACCTAGTTGCTCTGGCTGCGGGCCAACTGTGTCTCCATTTTAGCTCCACTGCCCCAATATAAACCCAACACTTGTTTCCATCTTCAAATTTCTACATACCATTGAATCTTTATACACTCGCATAAGTCTCGTAGCATATTCTACTTTCTGACTCTTTTGCAACTAAATTTATTGGCCAATACTATGTTTGTCCGGTACAAGGCCTGAAGATTGTCTCCTTTTGGTGGAACATACACCTAAAGATTGCAAGTTTTATGTCGTAGAGCCTAAAAATATCTACCTAATTTTTTGGCTTACCATAATCCAATAGGAATACCTTATTAATTGGGCAAGGAGTTAAGAATCCGTTCTTAAGAAAATGATGGGGATAGTTTCGGCTATCTATTTAACTTCGTTTGGCAGGTTTGGCCCATCAGGCCAGCTTCGGTGAGGCCCAAAACCACTTTCATATTTAAATAAATATATATATATATATATATTTTTATGGACCTAGGAGGCTCGATTTTTTTTTTTTTCAGATTAGGAGGCTCGATTCTCAAGCTCATAGGAAAATGAGTACGTCCCTTCAAAAAAAAAAAAAAAGAGTACGTCGGGGGAAACATGACTGAAGTCTGAAGGTTGTGAAGTACATCAAGCATCTTAAGAAGCACATCCAGAATAATGTAACATTTTTCACATGCATATTTTGTCTGAATATAATGTTTTTATATTATATAACAGCCCAGGATTTAGTGCTTGATATGTGTCAATGATTAGATTATTTGAAGGTGATTTATTTCAGTATTTGCCCTACAACAATTATTATTCAAGTAGTAGCTAGATTCATGCTTCAGACCTATTTCAATAATGAAAAGACCAATTGTGAAGAAACCTAGTTTGTAGACAATTGTGAAAGGTTACGGTTGAGCGTATAAATTCTATATAGGAAAAATGAGACATTGTCTATGGGTTTATAAGGATTTGGGCCACTCCATCCATTATCAATTGGTTTTGGATGCGAACCCCAAATTACTTTATCAGTTAACAACTGTCACTCAAATCATTCTCCAGAGAAAAATTAAAACAAATAATATTGCTATTTCAATTCGTTTCTGGACACTTGTAGTGAAAATGACTCTTTTGGAACAAACTAATGTTATGTTCAAAATGGACTATAGTATATGTAGCTATTTATTTGTCTTGGTTTAGTGGTATAATAACAATGGTAACATGAGGGTTTTAGCAATTAATCTGACTCCCCTTACTACCCAAGCATATAATTTCTTCAATTCTAGGTATCTCCGCTATGCATATATATCTTCCCCAAATGTCATTGTAAAACTTTGTTTGGACATGGTGACCAATTCGAAGATTCTGTTTTGAACTCACCTTCTTCATCATCTCAATCAATGAACTACGATTCTATATAAGAAGAATACCAAGAAAAATTATATAAAGACTCTCATATAAACTGGTAAAAACCCTCTCGATTACGTTCAACTAAAATAAGTTGAACCATGTCAAAACCTGATCAATTCAAACCCAACATCATCTCCAATCCAGATGGAACCTACACGCGCCTCTTAAAATTTCCAAGCACCGAGGCCGACTCTACCTCAGCCACTAACCCTGTACTCTCCAAAGACATCCCTCTAAACCCTAAAACCCAAACCATGGTCCGACTCTTCCTCCCTCAGAATGTCCTTGGCTCAAAAACCAAACTCCCTCTCATATTTTACTACCACGGTGGTGCGTTTCTCTATTTCAGCGCAACTACAACTGTTTTCCATGAGTTTTGTTCCAACATGGCTTTGGAACTCCAAGCTATTGTTGTCTCCGTGGACTACCGTCTTGCCCCTGAACACCGCCTCCCGGCAGCCTACGAGGATGCCATAGATGCGTTGCACTGGATCAAGACCACAGAGGAAGAGTGGGTAAGAGAATTTGCTGATTTCTCAAGCTGTTTTTTAATGGGTACTAGTTCTGGTGGAAACCTAGCTTACCATGCTGGGCTTCTTGCTTGTGAAGATAGAGATCACCTTGGGCCTTTGGAAATCAAAGGACTGATATTGCACCATCCCTTTTTTGGTGGATCCGAGAGGACCGGGTCGGAACTGAAGATGGAGCATGATCCAATTTTGCCACTACGGGCAAGCGATGGAGCGTGGAAATTGGCGTTGCCTATTGGTGCTGACCGTGATCATGAGTATTGCAATCCAACGGTGGGCGACAGAGATGGTATTTGGGCTGCGATTCGGGCCATCGATTGTAGGGTCTTGGTACTGGGTCGTTATGGAGATCCGATGATTGAGCGACAGATGGGGTTGGCGAAAATGGTAGAGGAGAAGGGTGTACGAACGGTGACTCATTTTGGCGATGGTTGTCATGGTTTGGAAATAACTGACCCGTCCAAAGCTCCGGGTTTATTTGTCAACGTGAAAAATTTCATGTACTAATTGTCAAAATTTTACTATGCACGTTTGTATGTCATATAAAAAAGCTGAAAGAATATAACAATGCATGTATGTGAAAGATTGGTATGTATTCAACAAAAAATTAAGATTAAAAATATGTATGTGTTTAAGGATCGACACATATGGTTAAGACTTGAGGATTGAAATATTTTGATGAAAAGAACAACGAAAAAAGTCATGACCTAGCCCTCTGATAGGGTTTCGGAATCCTCTTCCTCTAGGCGGCGGATTCTCGCATTCTTGTTGTTGTTCGCCAATGGTGGTGATGGCAGATTTTGGTTTGCTTATTCTCTTCTTGATTGCGTTGGGGGATGCTGAGGCTGTGTTGAGTTCAGGGGTTGGAGGCGATGTTGTTTCTGCGTCCAAGCCCAATGGTGAAGTGAAGATGCGGCCTCGTGGGTGGGGATGGCATTTAGATGGCAGATGAGCAGCGATCCGGTCTGGGTTTGGTCAAGATCAAATCAGCAAGGTCGATTCCGATCAAGTCCATAGGACGATGGTGTACCTGTTGTAGGTGTCGATCTTTGGCTTGCCGGTGATCTTGCTGTCACGGACGGTGATGGTGTGCTGGGTTGCTCGGACTCAGGGACTACTGCTTCTGATGGTGATGCTCATGGGTATAATGGCTGCAATTATGGAGGCAGAGGTGGCTGTCAAATCACAAAGGGGTTGCCGGAGATAAGGGCGGATATGCTTTCCTCAGGCTCGGGCCTTTCGTTGGTGGGGATGATGGTGTGGCTCTTCCCGTTGGACGAGATTGCCTTTGATGGTGATACTGAATGGTGCTGCGACGGGCACTACGACATCAGCAGCGGCGACGGTGCTCTGGTTCGATGAGGGGGAACCTGTGGGGTGCCCTTAGCAATTTCTGCTTGGCCCTCTGCTCTTCACTCTGTTCTGTGGGCTTTTCCGACTGCTGGGTTTGGGTGGGCTAGGCCTTTAGTTTTAGGGTTTGGGCTGCCTTTGTTAGAGGAGTGGATGGTGATCAGTCACCTTCCGCTCTTATTATTGTTTAATTTTTGTTTGGCACAAAAACCAGAGCCTTAGTTGAAATCATTTTATGTTCGCTTCTAGACTTTTAGGTTTTTGTTAGAATAATGGTCCGTGGATTTTCTAAAAGGTGGGTGTACTGGGAGTATGCTGGGTTCCTATGCTTTTTTAGGATATGATGTTATAATGCTTTGAGGAACGATTCTTTTTGTCGACTCCATATAAATGTTTCATTTTTGTACAGTTTACTGAATTTAATGAATGGGCTGACATCTTTTTATATATATAAAAAAAAGATTGATACATAGAATATGTGTCTGACTCAAATTCTTGTAACTTGTTTAAGTTATGGATTAAATATTATTTATTCCTTATACTTATAGGGTTTCGTCATTTCAGTCATTAACGTTCGAATTTCACCTAAAAACTCCTCGAACTCTCAATTTCCTCACAATTGGTCCATGCCGTCAAACTCCGTCCAAATTGTCTGTTAAATTGCTGATGTGGCATCCATTTCACTATGAAATGTCCATTTTACCCTCACTTACTTTTTTTTTGCACCTCTTCTTCTTCTTCCAGGTGCTTCCCCACGCCTCACTCTTCATTCCCATTCCTATCCGTATTAGTCCCTCTCTCATTCCACTCCCTGGCATCATTCTCCGACGGCCCGGGTAGCTCAACACCATGGTGAAGCACTTCACTTTCCACATTCTTCGAGGAATGAATTGGGCTCTGCTCTTTCAACAGGCTTTCTGACTCTTCGGGTTCGAAGTCCCGATACCCATCTTCCCATCATCACGCCGTCGCTGAATTTCCCATCTAATCCAATCGGAAGCTGGGCCTCCGCTGCCGCTTCGCCCCCACCATCTCCGACGAACCCATCATGAATTGCCCGCCGTTGATCTCCGGTGGCTGTATCTCTTCCATCAATTCTATCGAATCCTAATAAAGACTCGAGCTTTATCTCTATGTTTGTTTTGGAAAATGCTTAGCAAGAAAGAAAGAAGGGGTGCCCTTTGGGCTGTGTGTGCTGTACTCAGACTGTCCCTTTGGTTGTTTTCTAGAGAGTGAGTGATGGAGTAAATGAAGAGATTAAAGAGGCGTGGAGAAGAACCTGGAAGAAGAAGAGGTGAAAAAAAAAAAAAAAAAACAGAGAAATTTTTTTTAAAGAAAAAGTAACTAAGGGTAAAATGGACATGTCATAGTGAAATGGATGCGACGTCAGCAATTTAACAGACAATTTGGACGGAGCTTGACGACAGGGACCAATTTTGAGGAAATTGAGAATTCGAGGAGTTTTTAGGTGAAATTCGAACGTCAGGAACTGAAACGACGAAACCCTATAAGTATAGGGAGTAAGTAGTATTTAATCCTTAAGTTATAATAGGGTAGACGTCTACAAGATATTTCATTCAATATAAGATTAGGGTTTAGGGGTAGAATTCAGATTATGTATCTTGCAATTCTCTATATAAAAAGACCCCCATTGTCAATGGAATACACTTTCATCCTTCAGATTCTCTAAAACAGCATATCTCTATTCTATTATTAAGAGAAGTGGCTTTGTTAGTCAAAATCTAAAGATTAATAAACTTTGAGAATTAATTAAATCACAAGAATAATTAAAGCATTTACAAAATGTATTTTTATTAAAAAAAAATCTGAAAAAAAAAGTATCCACAACCCACTTTTGCTCTCTCACATTATTTTCTCTGCAATAACCAACTCTTTTCTTTTTTTATTTTCTGAAAAAAAATAATAATAACTTGAACATGGATAGTATGTGTTGAAAAATACTAGTATTGTAGATAAGAAGAAATGAGGTTACTAATATAATTACAAAATTGTTTAAATTTTTGGGGCGATGAGGTATGGAAAAATTGTACCAAAGCAATGAAATCGATCACTACTCCTTTTTCTTCCTCTAGGTAATGTATATGCAGATTTCAAATGAATATTATCAATCATCACAACTTCGAAAGTAAGAAACCATTTTTTTAAAGTATCAATCAAGTTCATCACTTCATCTAAAGCAGGGATTGAGAAACTAATAAGCAAGGTCAATATAAGAACTTAATTAATGAGTGCAGGGCTCATGCATCTGCAATCTAGTCTCGTGGCATTGGCCCTGGCATTGAGTCAGTTGACCGTGCTACATGTATCAATTACGATTAATTGTAGGGTGAGTAGAATATGTGTTAACATAATACTTAATGGTTAATACCTACGTAAACCTCCTTGTGAGGAGTATGGTAGGTCTGATTCTCAGCTATGATGGAGCACCTCTGTGTGACCGTTAGAGCGGTTGTTAATCTGAGCCAGTGATTGCTATTCTACCAACCATCAACAGCTTGAAATTATTCGGTCTTTGGAAAAAGTATTAAGAGATGAGGAGACCACTATATAATTATGCGCGTTGAAAGCATGTTTTATAAAATTTTCATCCAATCAATCGGAAAGCACAAGATAGTAGTTAATCAACAATGTCAAATGAAAGGGCAGCAGCGGATTCAGATCCCAACTATCCTTACCAGCGCCTCCAGATAGCACGCAATCCCGACGGCAGCATCGCGCGCTTGTTCAAATGTCCAGACGCCCCACCCTCATCTGATCCCAAGCTTCCGACTCCAGTTCTCTCCAAAGACATCTCCATCAACCAATCAAACAACACCTGGCCGGCTTCGACGTTTCCTGCCCCACCATGTACTGGAGTACTGGACCAAACGGTCCAACCCTCACCAACTAATAAGATTCCTCTCGTCATTTTTTTTACCGTGGTGGAAGCTAATATTACTTAGCGCAGCCTCAACAATTTTCCATGATTTCTGTTTCAACTTTGCAACCGATCGACGTCCCCGTAATCATCGCATCTGTCGACTTCAGGTTGCTCCTGAGCACCGGCTGCCAGCGGCTTATGATGATGTAGTGGAGGCGCTTCACTGGATCAAAACCAGCCAAGATGATTGGTTGAGAGACTACGCTGACCTCTCCAACTGTTTCCTTATGGGATCCAGTGCCGGGGCTAACATAGCCTGCAATGGAGGACTGTGTGGCTGCTGAGGGAGATGACCTTCTCCACCCGTTGAAGATCAGAGAGCTGATATTGATCCAACAGTTGTTCCGTGCGACCCGAAGGACTAGCTCGGAGTTGAGGCTAGTGAACGACCCTATTTGGGGGATAAGTGTCTGTGATCTCATGTGAGACTTGTCGTTGCCTTTCGGGGTTGATCGTGATCACGAGTATTGCAATCCGATGGTGGGTGGCGATTCTAATGCATTTGATCAAGTGAGTGGGTCCGATGGAGACCCACTGATCGACCGTCAGATTGAGCTGGTGAAGATGATGGAGGGGAAGGGTGTACAAGTGGTCAGTTTATTCAAGGAGGTTATCATGGGGCTCAAGATGTTGAACCCTCCAAAGCCAAGGCAGTGTTTTTGCTTGTAAAATATTTCATATATTTTAAGGGTGGTGCTATTTGCACACCAATTTTTTCTATTCACACATACCCCTTCTATTTATCTATTACTTTATTATTATTACTTTTTTATAAATTACCCTAACTACTCTTCTTTGATTAAATTATTATTTTTTCTTTCCTATTTGGCAAGTCAATCATTACCGAATTCTAAACCTTTATTTTTCTGTAGACACAGATAACTTCAAAACTCTTTGCGATTTTCTCTTTTCTTTTCCATCAAAGACTTCTCTAGCATAATCATTCTATCTCTCTAACGTGATGTTTTGAAGTTTATTTATAGCAGAACAAGCAACTTTAGACCCATTTTTAGAAGAAGAAAAAATTACATCTGATTTGCAATGGAGACATGGAAGAAAAATTTGAGTTTAGTTATCATTCGAGCCCCTTTGAATCATCATTCCTGGTAAGATTCTAACTGAAATTATTTGGTGTATTTCACTCCATCGCTCTCTGCTAAAAAGATCAATTTCTAAATAATTTGGTGGACTAGGAGCTTTAAATTTGTGTGTTATGTTCGTCTTAGTGTGATTTTGGTATGACTTGCTTGCTAATCATGATTTTGACTTGAGTTGATTGATAACTTTGAAACTATTGACGCTTTGATTTCATTTTGACTTTAGTCATATCATTACTGTACATAATACTTTATGTCACTAGGAATAATATTTTGAATCAACGTTGCTTAATCAGATGTGAGAGGTTAAACCCCCAAACTGAGTTACATCATGATTTTTCATGAGTCCTAAACTTTGCCACACTAAATTGCAGAACTTTTGACAGATTGCACTGTCCTGCCCATCAGTTTTTTTGTCTTTCTAATTAGCAATGACATTCACCAGAAAAATTGGTTTATTGTATAATGATGTTTAATTCATGATTGACTTGCCAAAAAAGAAAAACAAAAATAATTACAAGAGAGCATAGTTAGAGTAATTTATATAAAAAAAATTGTATTAAAGTAATTGAAAAATAGAAGAGTGTGTGAATAGAGACTATGAGTGTGCGAATAGCACCACCCTTCCTTAATTTATAACTTTTGTTCTTTTCAATAATTGTATGATATCAAAAATAAAATACATATATTCTTCATGATGTATGAAGTTGTTATGATCATGTTTTTGGAACTATGGTGTATCACGAGCTTCAAATGACACCAAAGTACAGTTACAAATTATAAAATTTCTTACTTGATTCATAGAGCGTAGAGGACCAGGCAAAAGACTAAGGTTTAAGTCTTCATCACTCTTTGCCCGTGCGTTCTGTATAGAAAGATAACATCATGAAGACAGGCTTGTTACCATCAAACTTGAATTTTGGCAAGTTCTTATATTCACACAAGTGAGAATTATTCATCTTGTTAAGAGCTTTAAAATCATATATCACGAGACTTAAAAAAGGACACTGGAGAAGAAACTGCAAATGATAAAGTTCTTACCAGAATGATTGGCGCGCAGATAGGGCGAAGAAATGCCAAATTAGGATTTTTTTATCCCATAACGACTTCAAACTCTTATATCATGAGCCCAAAAAGAAGATCGGTTGAGAAAGTTACAGGGACGATAAAAATTCTAAACATATTAATAAATATGCAAATGGGGTTGCAAAAGGCTAAATTATGAGTATAAATAACTTTTTGCCTAGATATCTTGTTCGAGCACGAAGCTTTTGTTGAAGAGATATAGTGAAAAAACAATGAGTTAATTGTCTTCAAACAAGACTAAAACATATGAGGAATGATCAACTACTAATGCATAAAAAGATATTTGGTTGCTTAAACAACGCACATATCTTGATTATAAAATGTAATTAATAATTAAAAATAAAAATAAAAATATAATTAACAAGGATGGTTCTCTCCGATGTTGTAAATCTGTCAAATTTTTAGAATGTATTCCAATTGATGGAACAACAAAACCTGAAACAACTTTTTTGTTTATTATTAATTTAATTGTTTTTTTGAATATGAAAAATCGTAAAAAAATATATGTGACATGATTTTTTGAGCTCAGCAATTCGAAAAGTGTTTAAAAATTATTTGAGGGTAAAAAATTTAGAGCAAAAATCAGAACATGTGATATTGGCCAAAAATCACTTGCTATAGTCCACAATTTTAGGTAGAAATCATGATATGATCTTGAAGAACTTTACTTTTTTTTTTTTTTTTTTGGGTATCTAGTTTTGATGGAGTTGAGATATGAATTATAGTTAGTTCATAATTTTTTTAACCTTTTCTTTTTCCTTGTGACTTTGAGAATAAATAAACAATTTTGTATTTAATATTATAAATTACTAATTAGAGCCTAAATAATAGGTTAAAAATTAGGATTAATTTCAGTTTATCCCTCTGAGGTTTGAGGGTGTCATCATGTCACCCCCTTTATTCTCAATTTTGAATTTTTACCCCATAAAATTTCCAATTCTAATAAGCCGTGTTCAATTTCTCCTATTCTATCTAAATTGGACGTTAATTCTGACATTTGAGGGCTAAAATGGTCATTTCAAGACAAAAAAAAATTAAATTTTTTTTTTGTTTAAGGAAATCTCTATTTTGTGTTTAGCCTAAACTCTAAGTTACTTGACCTAATGGTAATAGGGTTATAGAAGAATTTAGAATCTTATTCAATGTAGAATTACTTTCCTTGTATGTTCAGATTCTATGCATTGTAATCCTTTATATAAAGAGGCCCCTATTTTCAATGAGAATACACAACAATTTTCTCTCAGTTTCTGATTCCCTAAATTTCGTAGCCCTCAATTCCCAACATATACCGCCCCACATATTGAAGCCCTAGCCTCAAGGAACCCTGAACTGGCCGTCGGAAAAGTCGGACCGGTCCCTGCCCCCTGCAAGCATCTGTCGAGTCCCTACTGAGGCCCCTGCACGCCCCTGCCGAGATTTGCCGAGCCTCTGTCGACAGCCCTGCGCACCCCTGTGCCTACACTTGCCGACAGCCTCGCACACACCTACCGACAGCCCTGCGCACACCTGCCGACAGCCCCGCACATACCTGTCGACATCCTCCGCACAACTCATGCAGCAGCCCTGCACACCCCAGCCTACCTCCGGCCACCATCAGTTTTCGGCTAATTTTCCGGCGACTCTACCACCTTTTTCCGATCATCTTCAACACCTTTTTTCCGGCCAAGGTTTCCGGCATCCTTTCAAGGTAAATTTTTCTAAAAGTTCCCGTTTTTAAAGTTTTTAAATTTCTTCTTCTTTTCTCGGGGACTTCCAACATCCCTTCTTCTACCCTCCTTTCTTCTTCTTCATATGGGAGACTTAAAAGCCGAACTGTTGGGGTTCGTGCTCACTCCAAGCTTGGAGCTTGTAGAGTCCTCCAAACTTAGAGTTTGTTGAAAAGAAAAACGATCGATCACATATATCATTGTTTCGATCTAATCCAAAACCCCTCTTGGAATCGGATTTTCTTGGAAGCGACTTCGCTAAGAAATTCTTATTGTTTTCGTGGTAGCCTTTTATGCTCCGAAACTAACCTTAATCTTGTGTTGTTTTTCAGGATGAGTTACCTGAATAAGTTGAACTTTGTTCCACTAGAGACAACTGGCGCAGGATACCATAGGTGGGTCTAAGATGTGCGCCAACATTTTTAGGCTGATGGACTTCTGGAAACCATCCAAGAGCTTGGTCAGAACATGCTTTCTGTAGAGCAAGCTCGCGCTTTCGAAGCAAATAAAGCCAATGCCATAATTCTCATGATAAGGCACATGAATGATGCTCTCCAAAGTGAATACCTCAATGAGGAAGACCCCAGAAAAATATGGGTAGAACTTGAGCAGTGATTTGGCAACGTTCGTGACTCCCTGCTTCCTGATTTAGAAGTGAGATGGCATAGCCTCCGCTTCTGTGACTTCAAGTCCGTACTTGATTATAACTCGAAAACCCTTCGTATTAAGTCCTTGATGGAGTTCTTTGGACAAACCATAACTGATACAATGTTGATTGAGAAGACTCTCTCTACATTCCCCGTCTCTGCCCTGATGATTTCGAAGAATTATCGGATTGATGTGAATGCAAGATGTATCACAAGGTTTCATGAGCTCATTGGCGCTATGAACGTAGCTAAGAAGCACGACAATATCCTTGTGAAGAACTATAATTCTAGACTTGTGGGAACTAAGTCTATTCCGGAGTCTAACTATAGTCGCGCCCCCAAGGGAGGACGCAAGGAGCGAAACCCTAAGAGTAAGGACAATTCTGGACGTTCTGGTCCATATTCTCGCCCTAAAGAGGAAGAAAATCGCCAAGATAGGCATGCACGAAACCGTGGAGGTCAGCGTGTAAAGAAAGAGAGAAAGGCGGAGCCTCTGGCCATGGTGGTGACGCCACCAAGAACAATGGCCATCCAAATCGTGCATCAAATGCACCTCGATCAAGGGAGCCTGACCATAAAGATGTTTGTCTTTGATGTGGATCAAGTGGACCTTGGGCAAAGAAGTGTAGTGCATCCCAGAACGTTGCAAACACATACAAGATGTATCATGAAGTAAGGGAGGCTAACTATATGGGACAAGAAGATCAAGATGGCGATCTCAATCTAAGGGTGGAAGACTACAAAGATCAAGACCCAGAAATTGGCGATTTTGATTAAGTCTTTTTATTTTCCAAGAGATGTAGGCAATTGCCATATTATTTGTAGTAGATGCCAATGGTTTAATCTTTCTTCAAAGTAGGCATACTCCTTGTAAGTGTGATGTCTAGGAAGGTTTTGAAATAAGTGGTACTTAAGCGAGCCTTGCTCTACCGACATCTTTCTACTCACCTGGTCACATTTGTATTGAAATTACCGAAATAAGTTAGATGACTATCCTTGTTTGCATTAGCTAGTTTCGCTTTGGATTAGATTTTCTTTGATTAAAGAAACGATGATCTAATTCCGTTTGGCTTATTAATAAAAGTTGAGTTCTTTTCTTTATGACTCCTTTTTAATTATGAGCTTTTCTTTTAGGAATGGATGAACTACAATGTCTCGCGGATAGTGTGACTACATACACCATTCTACGACATAAGCAATTATTCTTAGAGATGTTGCCTACATATTCCTCTACGACTACGATGGCTGGGCTATCAGGTTTAGTTTAAGGACATGGAATGTCCCAATTCCCTTTGCAAAATGGCACCTTGATTAAAGTCACTGAAGCTCTCTATGCTCCTAAGGCAAATCGAACCTTATTGAGCTTTAAAGATATAAGAACCAACGGATTCCATGCGGAAATGTATAATGAGAACGGAATAGAATTCCTTTGCATTACCTCTAATGATTGCGGCAGAAAGCGCATCTTAGAGAAGCTTACGTGTCAATCTAGTGGACTTTATGTCACTACAATTTGACCAATTGAATCCAATAATGTCATAAGAGAAGATCACTTGGATTCAGACACATATTGACTTTCGCATGACCGACTAGGACATCCTGGTCATGATATGATGTTCTGTATACTAAAGACTTCACACGGACATCCATTCTTCAGAATGAGAAGAAGCAAGAATCAAACATTGATTCCTGGACTTAGCAAGATCGCAAAAACTGCAGCCTCAGGCGCTGCTGCTGTCTTGGCCTGCCGCAAGGCCGCTCTTGTCCCTCATGATGACGCCATAAATGGCGCCAACCATGAGCAGGACGCCATGGTTGTTCCTCCTAGTGGCCATGACGCCACACACACCAAGTTCCATGGCTCTAACGCTATAATGGGAGATGTAGTCACACATTTTGCTTCTAATAGTGTTACAGACGCTCCGGCCTGACCAAAATTCTCATTAGTTGCTTCTAAGGCCCCTCATTCATTCTGCAAAGCTTGTTCATTCGGGAAATTAGGACCGAGACCATTCTACGTAAAGGATCCAAAAATACTTATTCCGTTCTTACAGAGAATCTAAGGGGATATTTGTGGACCAATACAACCATCATGTGGAACTTTTAAATACTTTATGGTATTGGTTGATGTGTCGACACGCTGGTCACATGTCGCGCTGTTATCCACTCGCAATGTTGTTTATGCTAAACTCCTTACCCAGATTATCCGTCTACGGGCTCACTACCTTGACCATCCAATTAAGTCAATTTGACATGATAATGCTAGGGAGTTTGCATTGAAAACATTCGATGACTATTCCATGTCATTGGGGATTGATGTTGAGCATCCAGTTCCCCATGTTCATACCCAAAATGGTCTCGCAGAAGCTGCTATCAAACCACTACAAATGTTAACCCGGACATTGGTTATGCGCACTAGTCTTCCTGTTTCTGCTTGGGGATATGAAATATTGCATGCAGCGACGTTAATTCATCTACGACCCACTACAACTCAATCTTATTCTGCGTTACAGCTAGTGGCTAGGTACGAGCCTGATATCTCACACTTAAACATTTTTGGGTGTGCTATTTATGTGCCTATTATGCCGCCACAGAGTACTAAGATAGGTCCTCAATGACGAATAGGCATTTATGTTGGATATGAATCTCCAACCATCATCTGCTATCTTGAACCCTTGACAGGCGATCTCTTTACCACTAGATTTACGGATTGTCACTTTGATGAGACAATCTTCCTGTCGTTAGGGGGAGATAAGAACACAGATGTTCAACAGAAACGACAGTAATTGTCGTGGTCTGTCCCTACTATGTCTCATCTCGATCCCCATACTGCACAGTCTGAACTTGAAGTGCGAAGAATAATCAAGCTCCAGAATGTAGCAGATACTCTACCTCATGCGTTTTCTGATGTTGCCAAAGTGACGGGATCACACATACCTGCTGCAAACATGCCTGCAAGGATTGATGTCCCTAATAATAGACATAACACCACTCCTACGACACCAGGAGATGGGGCCATTTCTAAGCATGGCAATGATGTGCCATCTATGGTCGCAGGTCCCACAAGGAAGCGTGCTAGACCAATTGGTTCGAAGGATACTCGCCCTAAAAAATGAGCAAATGAGGCACAAACAAATCCTTTTATCATCGATACTCAAAATCTGTCCCACGAGAATGTTTCGGATTATGGTTATGTCCAAGAGACATCATTAGGTGATGCCTCAATGTCAGAACATATCCCTGAGAACGTAGAGATCTCTGTGAATTACACTAGTGTACATGGGACTTGGGAAAGAAGCTCTATCATCATTGATGATGTATTCGCGTATTCAGTAGCACGTGAGATTATTGAGACCGATGACATCGAACCACGCTCCGTTGATGAATGCCAACGTAGAGCTGATTGGCCAAAATGGAAAGATGCAATCCAGGCAGACTCTAACGAAAAGAAAGGTATTTGACAAAATTGTACCAATATCGCCCAACACCAAACCAGTTGGTCATAAATGGGTGTTCGTTAGAAAACGTAATGAGAAAAATGAGATTGTAAGGTACAAAGCTCGCCTTGTGGAGCAAGACTTCTCACAACGCCCTGGAATCGACTATGAGAAGACCTATTCTCCCGTAGTGGACGTCATAACATTCTGCTACTTTATCAGTTTGGTAGTTTCCGAAAAACTGAACACGCAGCTTATGGACGTGGTTACAGCGTATCTATATGGTGATCTAGATACGGAAATATACATGAAAGTTCCAGATGGAATTCAGTTACCCAAATCAAGTGACTCTAAACCACGGAGCGCGTTGCCTATAAGATTAAAACGCTCACTATATGGATTGAAACAATCCGGACGGATGTGGTATAACCGTCTAAGTGACTACTTAATTGGGAAGGGATATGGCAATAATGAACTATGCCTATGTGTGTTCATAAAAAAGACAAGTTTCGAATTTACAATAGTAGTGGTCTATGTCGATGACATGAATATAATTGGCACCCTTAAAGAGTTAAGGAAAACCGCTGAACACTTGAAGTCCGAGTTTGAGATGAAAGATCTTGGGAAAACACAGTTTTGCCTCGATTTAGAACTTGAGCACCGTGAATATGGTATCTTGATTCATCAATCAGCTTATACCCAAAAGATGCTTAGGCGTTTTAATACTAATAAGATTAAGCCTTCAAGCACCCCAATGGTCGTCCGTAGTCTTGATCCAAAGAAGGATCAATTCCATCCAAAAGATGACGACGAAGAAGTGCTAGAAGCAGAAGTGTCATATCTAAGTGCAATAGGTGCATTATTGTACTTAGCACAATGCACGAGACCAGACATCTCCTTTGCTGTGAACTTGTTAGTTAGATATAGCTCTGTGCCAACATGACGTTATTGGATTGGTGTTAAAGATATATTTCGATACCTAAGTAGTATGATTGATATGGGCTTGTTCTATCCCTACAGAGATGTGATGGATTCAAACCCATCAAATAATCGGAACACCACACATGGTGGATTGCGTTCCCTCTCCCCATCCCAAAAAGATATTGGTATTTTGGAAGGTTTTACTGATGCTGGGTATCTCTCTGACCCATAAAAAGGTCATTCCCAAACTGGCTATGTATTCACCATGGGAAATTCCGCGATATCTTGGAGGTCTACAAAGCAGACCTTAGTCGCTACCTCTTCAAATCATACAGAGATTATTACTCTTCACGAAGCAGTCAGTGAATGTATATGGTAACGATCCATAGTTACGCATGTTCAAAGTAATTGTGGTTTGAAATCTACCACAGATGAGCCAACGAGCATTTATGAGGATAATGCTACTTGCATTGAACAAATAAAGCAAGGCTACATCAAAGGCGACAACACCAAGCATATATCGCCTAAATTCTTCTATAATCAGTAACAACAGAAGCTCCTCAAGATCAAAGTGAACCAGGTTTATTCTGAGAACAATGTGGCAGACTTGTTTACTAAGTCATTGCCTAAATCAACGTTTGAGAAACATGTGGCAAGAATTGGATTATGGAAACTATATGAACTCCCATTATCGTAGTCATCAGGGGGAGGTGCAGACATCAGGGGGAGATGTCTATATGTTCACCTTGAAACGTGAAGGGTGTGTTGTGCTCTTTTTCTCCTTCGACCGAGGTTATTTTTGTCCCACTAGGTTTTTGTTACTTGGCAAGGTTTTTACCGAGACAACGAGAGGAGCACCGCGTTTGGGCAATACAAGGGGGAGTGTTTAAGGAAATCTCTATTTTGTGTTTAGCCCAAACTCTAGGTTACTTGACCTAATGGTAATAAGGTTATAGAAGGATTTAGAATCCTATTCAATGTAGAATAACTTCCCTTATATGTTCAGATTCTATGCATTGTAATTCTCTATATAAAGAGGCCCTTATTATCAATGAGAATATACAGCGATTTTCTTTTTTTATTTTTTTATTATATTTTTTAAAATTTTGTCTTCAACCTATACACCACAAGCTATAATAGGTTTATAAAAACAAAAAAATACTCTACGTGGTTGAAAGGCACTCACTGATCTACGATATTTGTGATATATCTCTGATAAAGTAAAGAATTTTAGGATATATCTCCAATAAGTGAAGAAATGCCTGTGTAAAATCATTTTTTACAGATATTTACAGATAAAGTGTAAAATCGTGAAGAAATATCCGTGTGAAATTATTTTTTACATATATTTATAGATAAAATGTAAAATCGTTTTTTACAGAAATTTCTTTGTTAAAGGAAAAACACATTATATGCCTTCGTCAAAGTGACTGACGGAGAGGAAATTAAGGAATTAGCGATTACCATCAATCAGCATCAATTACAGATCAATCAGCATTTAATGTCATCATTGTAATTGATATTTCCGTTGTAACTCTCTCCTTATATAAAGGAACTATGAAATGAAATGAGTAGACCAATTCCAATTCCATTTTACTTTTACACATTATCAGCAGCATCCCTGCAAAAAGGGACAGAGAGAAACGAAAGAAGAAGAAGAAAGGAAAGAAGATGCAGAAGAACAAGGGAGAGAAAAAGAGAAAAGAAAAAAAACGGTAGCAGGCCTTGCGGCCCAGAATAAAAAATATAAAAAAGAGAGAGAAAAGGAAACAAGCCTTGCTGCCCAGAAAAGAAAAAAAAAAAAAGAAAAAAAAAAATAGAACAAGCCCACTATTGAAAAGAGAGAAAACGGTCCAGTTTTCTGAACCCCAAAAACATTGCTACGCAAGTCTGCATCAACACACGCATGCACTAGGATTGTTTTATTTTCTCGAAATCAAATATGTTTTCTTTATTTTATTTTATGATTTTAACTAAGCATGTGAATTTTATTTATATTTTCTATTTTTAAGCATGCTTTATAGTTTATTGTTTATGCTTTTATTAAATTTTGTTATTGAGCATGTTTAGTTAGATAATTTTGATCTTTTCAAGCATGCTTTGTTATTTATGTTTCACATAATTATGTTTAAGCATGTTTTAATTATGATATGGTTTACACTTTATTTTGAACATGCCATATATATTGTTATATATATCATTTATGAAATTTTGAGCATGTTTTGTTTGTTTTATTTTATGCTTATATAATTATCCATATGCATGCCTTTATAGTATAATTGTTTTATATATAAATTGAGTTTTTCCATGATAATGAAAATTCATGCGCATTATACATACACACTTACTGTGATAAAGTATTTTCACATAGCATCGAAAAAAATGTGACCATTACGAATCTTGGTCTTGAAATCTAATTCATATTTTTGGAAAATAATTCATGTGGATGTCTTTATGACTGCATAATTTATATCTTCCCTCTTGTCTATGTAGATGGCTGATCCAACTCGATCTGAATTTGACATCTTGGACTCATAAGGACTTGAGTACTATCGTTGGGTTTCCGAAGTGGAAACTGCCTTTGTGGCAAAAGACTATACTGCCACCATTACCAACCCCCAAGATGATGAACCATCTAATAAGGTGAAAGAAAATGCCTTAATGTTTCTGAGGTGACTTATTGATCCTGGCCTACATTGGGAGTACCTTCAGTTGAAGATATCCAAAGAACTGTGGGATGCCCTTAAGGAATGTTCTGGGAACATTCATGACACTTTGCACCCAGAACTGGTCGTTCAGTGGAATGGAATCTGCTTGCTTGATTACAAAAGGATCAATGACTTCAACAAGGATATGTTACGCTCAAAGGCACATCTCAATTTCTGTGGAAGGGAAATCACAGAAGATGATATGATCGAAAAGACTCTTTCCACCTTTCCTAATTCAGCGCTTATACTCGCAAACCAGTATGGGCTGGAATATGACAACAAAAGAATTACAACATTCAATAAACTGATCAGCCTGCTGCAAGTGGCTGAGAGACATAATGAGGTTCTCTTGAACAACAATGATAGGCCCACTGGGACAAAGAAATTTTTTGAGGCTAATTATGGAAAAATGAAAGGTGGAAAGAACTCTAATGCAAAAGGGTTTAGACGTGCTAATTCCTACCCACGTGGAAACAATGCACCACATGGAACAGGACATAGGGGTCGTGGAAACAAAGTGCAAAAGGCACCTAAGAATCCTTATGTCGAAAAGGAAAGAGTTGACAATTAACCATGCTATAGGTGTGGGTTCACTGGGCATTGGTTCGAGAACTGCCAAGCAACCAATAGAGTAGCAGCCAATTACAAGAGGTATAAGGAGTTTAAAGAACAACAGGCTCACTATATGGAAGAAGGAGGCCATGACCTAGACGTCAATCTCACAATTGCAGACTTCAATGGCAACGAGGAACTTGCTTAGTCAATGGATGCTTTCATTCTTTACTGATTTGCTTTATTTATTTTATTTTCCAAAAATAGTTGTGAATGCATAATGCCTCATTTTTAATTAGACTATTGCTTGGTCTTAAAGTTTATTTCAAGAGCTAAATACAGATTACTACTCTGTGATTTGGGTCCAAAATCAATTCAGTCCCTGGAATTCTAATTTCATCAAAAACACCCCTGCACTTTCAATTTTGATCTAATAGGTCCAATTTGTTAGTTTTCTGATAATTGAGTTATTTAACTTGTTAATGTGGCTCATATATGACCTATATTTTATGATGTGGTGTCTGCAGGCCACCTCTAGTCAATTTAAGAGAGTCCTACTATTAAAAATAAATAGTTTTTGAACAAATAATCCAACTATAACTTGAACTCATATAAAAAATATTAACGAATTGGACCTATTAGATCAAAATTGAAAATGCAGGGTTTTTTATGATGAAATTAGAAGTCTAGGGACTGAATTGATTTTGGACCTAAACCACAGGGCTAACTAGTATTTAGCCCTTATTTCAATAATGGTTTGATGAATTAGATTTCTAAGTAAGACCTTGATTTGATTACTGTTGGCTTATTAATAAATTTTAGATTTTATTCTGAAGCAATTGAATTTATTTACTACACATGGTTCAAAATAGCACTATAAAGATGGAAAGGAATACATCTAGAAAAAAGAAAAAAATTAGAATGAAAAGATTATCATTCTACCTAGATAGAAATACTCTAAAGAATATGAGATATGCTTTGTATGCACCAAGAGCTAATTGAACCTCGTTAAGTTTCAAAGTTATTCGTGCCAACGGTTATCATGTAGAAACACACTGTGAGAATGAAACTGAATACGTTTATATTACCTCTAATGAATGTAGAAGAAACGCATTGAACCCTATATTGTCACCAACAATGAAATGTGGGACACTGACTCATACAGGCTTTGGAATGATTTCCTAAGGCACCCCGGCCATGACTTGATGATCCATATTTTAAAGAACTCACACGGACATCCCTTCTTTTGAGTGAAAAATAACGTAGGAGAAAAATCCGCTACACTGCAAGGTGTCGATCCTAGTACTGCTCAAATGCAGCCATTACCTTATGAAGTACCAGAAGTACTACCTCCCTCCCATTATGCCTCATTGACTATTTCAAAGGCACCTCACTCAGTCGTTTTGCAAAGCCTGCTCTTTAGCAAAAAGAGGATCGAGACCTTCCTATGCTAAAGACACAAAACAAAACATTCCATTCTTACAAATGATACAAGGAGATATCTGTGGACCCATCCATCCAAAATGCGGACCATTCAAGTACTTTATGGTTCTGGTGGATGCTTTGAAACGTTGGTCACATGTTGCATTGTTGTCCATAAGAAATGCTGCATTTGCAAAAATCCTAGCATAGATTATACGTTTTAAGGGCTCACCACCCTGATCACCTTATCAAGTCTATAAGGCTTGATAACACTGGAGAGTTTACATCAAAAGTATTTGATGATTATTCCATGTTTATTGGGATCGATGTAGAGCATCCTGTACCCCATGTGCATACACAAAATGGTCTCGCATAAGCCACCATCAAAAGGCTACAGATGGTGCCTAGGGCATTGGATATGCGCACCAACCTGCCTATATCTGCATCAAGTTATGCAATATTACCCGCAGCTTTACTTATTCGTTTCAGACCCACAGCTAGCCAAACATTTCCTGCGTACCAGTTGGTAACTGGATATGAGCCTGACATTTCACACTTATGCATATTTGGTTAAGTAGTATATGTGCCTATTGCCCCCCCACAGCGCATTAAAATGGGTCTCCAGAGACGATTAAGTATTTATGTTGGATATGAATCCGCAACAATTATTCGTGATTTGGAACCCTTGACAAGTGATCTCTTTACCACTAGATTTGCGGATTTTCACTTTGATGAGACAGTCTTCCCGTCGTTAGAGGGAGATAAGAAAAGGATTTTCCAAGGGAACGACATGAATTGTCATAGTTTGTCCCCCATTCTGTCTCAGTTTGATCCCGCACTTCACAATGTGAAAGTGAAGTAAAAAGAATAATTGATCTTCAGAACGTAGCAGATTCGATGCTTGATGCGTTTACTGATATCGCAAAAGTGACGAGATCACATATACCAACTGCAAATGTGCCTGCAAGGTTAGAAGTCCCCAACAAGGGGCACGGTGCCGCAAATAGAGGCACTACAACCACACTTAGTGGAGGTGTGGTTGAGGCCGTAGTTCCGTAAAGGAAGAGGGGGACGCCACTTGGTTCGATTGACACTCACCCAAGGAAGAAGAGGGCGAGTAAGGCATAAACCTGTCCATTAATCATCAATGTAGACAATCCCTCTCATGGGATTATCTCTGATTATAATTATGTCCATGAGTCAATACTAGAGGACGCCCCGATGATTGAAATGACTCCAGAGAACAAAAAAATCTCAATGAATTATGAGAGTGCGCATGAGTTGATGGAAAGATCTTCCATACACATTGATGATATATTCGCATACACTGTTGCTCAAGAAATCATAGAGCAGGATGATATCGAACCACGCTCTGTGGAAAAATTTCAACAAATAGCATATTGGCCTAAATGGAAAGAAGCAATCCTGGCAGAACTAGATTCTCTGGTAAAGAGACAGGTATTTGGCCCGGTAGTGTTAACCCAGTCAAGTGTAAAGCCTGTAGGACATAAATGAGTCTTTGTCAGAAAGCGTAATGAGAAGAATGAAGTCCTGAAGTACAAGGCTCACCTTGTGGCGTAAGGTTTCTCACAACGCCCTGGAATTGACTACGAGGAGACATACTCTCCTGTAATGGACGTTCTGCTACTTAGTTAGTTTGGTAGTTTCCGAATGATTGGAAATGCAGCTCATGGATGTGGTTACTGCATATCTCTATGGGGATCTTGATTCAGAGATATAAATGAGGGTACCTAGTGGCCTTACATTACCCAAGTCAAGTGACTCTAAACCACGGAGTGTGTTTGCAATTAAGTTGAAATGCTCACTTTTGAAACAATCCAGGCGGATGTAGTATACCCGTCTAAGTGACTACTTGATTAGAAAAGGATATAAGAATGATGAATTGTGCCCCTGCGTATTCATAAAGAAAACAAGTTCCGGATTTGCAATTGTAGCTGTATATGTCGATCATATGAACATAATAGGTACTCTTGATGAAATAAGAGAAACCGCGAGCTACTTGAAATCTGAATTTGAGATAAAGGATCTTAGGAAAACTCGATTCTGTTTAGACCTTGAACTAGAACACCGAGTTTGTGGAATACTAATCCACCAGTCTGCATATGTTCAAAAGATGGTCAGGAAATTTAACATAGACAAAGCGCATCCTGCTAGTATTCCCATGATTGGTCGAAGTTTGAATGCAAAGAAAGATCCATTTCGTCCAAAAGAAGATGATGAAGAGGTGGTGGAAGCTGAAATTCCCTATCTAAGTGCAATAGGCGTGCATTATTGTACTTAGCCCAATATACTCGACCAGACATTGCATTCTCAGTGAACTTGTTAGCTAGATTTAGCTCAGTGCCAACGCAGCATAATAGGAATGGTATCAAAAATATTTTTCGATACCTAAAAGGAACTATTGACTTGGGACTGTTCTTTCCCTACAGAGAGACAAGAGGGACTGCAGATGGAACTGCAATTCCTAAAGGAACTGTTGATGGCGAAAGCGCCACTTAGTACACCGAAACACCAAATGATGTTTTGGTTGGATTTGCTGATGCTAGGTACCTCTCTGACCCACATAAAGGTCGTTCTCAAACTGTTGGGAATACAGTGATATCTTGGAGATCAACCAAGCAAACCCTTGTGGCTACCTCCTCGAACCACTCAGAGATCATTGCTCTACATGAGGCGGTTCGTGAGTGTATATGGTTAAGAGCTATCATTACACATATTCGAGAGACTAGTGCTTTGAGTTCTACCACTGAAGAGCCTACTTGCATTTATGAAGATAATGCAGCTTGCATCGAACAGATGAAGCTAGGTTATATCAAGGGTGATAACACAAAACACATTGTTTGAGCCCAAAAAGTATTTTTGGGCGGACCCTTAGAGTGGCAGACAATGTAGGCCGACGTAGCGGCCATATAGGGAACAAGTAGTAGGTCCAGCGAAGGAATCCATGCGGAGTCCCCCCGAAGCCCCACGGAGACCCAAAGGAGCCCACTATCTGGAATCCACATGGGGTAATCATTATATTCTTCACCCATGAGGAGGTCAGAGAGTGCAGTACAGCTTATCTCGCAGTAGAAGATGGGTGTTAGGCGTGCTATGAGATCTGATCACTTTTGCAAAGAATCAGGAATATAGCATCATAACTATATTATTGCGCCATTAATGCGATGTGCTTGCGGGGATTCAACTAAACAATCATATCCCAAATGCCCACGGCCAGCGAGGAGTCAGCTTTGCTCCTATTTTAGTTATATCCAGATTAATTAATAATTAATCTATGATATTCATTGTGACTTCCAAGCTAATGCTTTTGCAGATCAGATATCTTTAGTCGAGAATAGAATATTCTACACTTTTCTGAGGACTGAGAATTCACAGAATAGCCTATATCCGAGGCTAGCACGAGAAAACAAAGACGACCAATTCATTAACCAATCTCTACTATTACCCAAGCCTCTCCTATAGGTGACCACACTCCAGTCCCAGTCTCCACAGGAGCCGACTGTTAGTACCACCGAACCATCTGTCAACGTACGTCTGTCCTAGCCTCCTCGGAGCTGACGATAGTGCCGCGACCACAACGGTTATAGAACCAGCCAAGCAAGGGTGATGCCCTCGCAACCCAACCAAGCAAAAGTCGCGCTTTAGCAAGATCCGAACATTTCCCAGATTTTCGCTCTGCTCAATCTGCAATATTGAGTATCCACTGTGTGTGAATAGAAGAAATGTCGGCAAAGTCCTCACCACGAGGCAGAAAGAATCCCACGATGAGGTTGATGCTCTCCTCATTTACAATCGCTCGACAGAAGTCAGGTCAAGGGACACCCCCGACGACTGCCCCCGACGACTGCACCCGAACGGTGCTGGCACACCTAAGCAAAAAAAGAGACTGTTGACCAGCTACAACAAAACTGGAGCCAAACACACATATCGTCAAAGTTTTTCTACAATCAGCAACAACAGGCCCTCCTCAAGATTTAAGTGAATAAAGTAAGATCTGAGGAGAATGTGGCAGATTTGTTCACCAAATCATTGCCTAAAGCCATATTTGAGAAACATGTGAAAAGCATAGGAATGCGAAGACTTTTCAAGCTCCCTTGATCGATGTAAGGATCAAGGGGAGGTGTAGATGTCAGGAGGAGTCTAACACCTACATGTCATCCTCAAATGTAAAAGGTGTTTTGTGCTCTTTTCCTTCCACCAAGGTATATTTTTTTGTCCCATATTGTTTTTATTGTTACTTGACAAAGTTTTTAGTGAGGCAACAACTCATGCATCATTTCACATTTGACATGGCACAAGGGGGAGTGTTAAAGGAAAGACACATTATGTGCCTTCGTCAAAGTGACTGACGAAGAGGGAATCAAGGAATTAGCGATTATCATTAATCAGCATCAATTACAGATCAATCAGCATTTAATGTCATCATTGTAATTGATATTTCCGTTGTAACTCTCTCCTTATATAAAAGGACTATGAAATGAAATGAGTAGACCAATTCCAATTCCATTTACTTTTACATTCTTCACTTTATTGGGGATATATCCTAAAATTCTTCACTTTGTCGAAGATATATCACAAATATCGTAGATCAGTGAACGACTTTCAACCACCTAGAGTATCTTTTTGTTTTTATAAACCTATTATAACTTGTGGTGTATAGGTTGAAGACAAAATTAAAAAAAAATAAATAAATAAATAAATTTTTTTAAATAGTTTTTTCTTCTTGAAATGACCATTTTAGCCCTCAAAGGTCAAAGTTAACATCCAATTTGGACTAAATATGAGAAATTGAACACGGCTGATTGAAATTGGAAAGTTTGAGAGGCAAAAATTCAAAATTGAAAATAGAGGGGGTGACATGATGACACCACAAACCTCAGAGGGGTAAACTGAAATTAATCCTAAAAAATAAGAGTTTTTCTTAAAAAGAATGTTGATTTCATTAGATTGAATAGCCATTTGCATGGACTAGAGTTTACCATGTACTTGAATAGGAAACAGACAAAACCCCGAATTCTATCAAGTAAAAACAAACACGTTACAAGTGTGTTTTAAGCTCGCTATAGCAGCTAGCTTATAGTACAAAGAACCACTCCTAGGACAAAATCAGAAGCTAGCCTCCCATTGGCCAATCACACAATTGTGGTACCAACAGTAACGCCACTTCTCAGCGAACAAATAGGAGCAACTCCTTATCTATAAGCTAGTTGACAACCAATCTTATTATAGATAATTACCAAACTGCCCGTAGAAGTCATTATCTAAATTGGTCCTGAACCATAAATCGACCTGAAAGCCCAAGAAGGTCCACCTTTTAGGTCGGGCCCACCTTAATCACTAAGTGATAAATGAGGGTGGCAAGGCGCCCTCCTTACCGGCTCATAACATATAGCCTATCAGCCTAAATTTGAGCCCAGGCCTGAGGACCCAAGTCCAAACCCGAGCAAAAGAAGCAGCAGCCTCAACTCTCTGCTGCCATCCTTTCTTCGCTGTCAGGCTCTTCGAAGGCCGTCCTTTCCACACAGCATTGGGCTCCAATCAAAACTGCCTAGATCAGTCAAATTTGGCCTTTGACCTGTTTCGCGACCTCATCTAGCCTCTAGCTACACCAGAGACTCACGACTTCGACTCCAAACCACCACTGCCACAACAGAGACCTCACTTGTAGCCTAAGCCACGACCGCTACTGCTAAACCAAACTCTCGCCGACTTCAAACCGCTACCGCTAAACCCAATTCATGCAGACTCCTCCTCTATAGTCCAAGCGACAACCCTAAAGGCAATACCAAGCCTCAACCTTGCCTCACCCTAAGGCAGACCCAACGACGAGAGACATTACCTCTGCTAGATCCAATGTAGAGGATCAGATCCGTCATCGTCACTCTCTTTGCTCAAAACCCTAAGGTTTGCTGGTTTTAGACTTGCTTGGTTGTGAGGAAGTATGAATGGAATTAGCATTTTGTGTTAAAGAAAATAAGAGCCTTAAGATAACACCAATGGCTAAGATTACGTCATATAACATGGAATATCAATACATTAGATGCACATATCCTCAAATCTGCTGGCCACAACCTATTGGGAGTTAGGACTCGAACATTAGATATGAAAGCTCCATGCTAGGCTACTCCACTAATCTTACCACACTAGGTAATTTTTTTTCTTTCTTTCTATTTCTTCTACAGATTTATAATTTGCTTTCATATTTTGGGTTTTTTTAATAGATTCACTTATTGACGGGCCTGGACTTGGCCCCTCCATTTCCCCTATTATTGTAGGCTTATCCAGTGTGCATGGGAAGCCCACAGATTTTGTGGAAAGCAACAGCATTGAACAAACTCATATTTTGTTTCTTAAATGAGCATAGTTATTGGAGAAGAACACTGATGAGTAGTAACAGAAGTGACAAGTAAACCAACCAAAGAGCTACTTGAGTACTAAACAATGATTAGCAAGACTACGCATTTCTGATGCCAAAGGTGGAAGTTAAAGATGAACCTAACACAAAAGAAAATCTAACTAATGGTAGTGGTCAACCACATTCCATATTATCATTTTTGGAATCAAAACTACATTCCATATTTGAAATAACGATAAAAATAGTCAGGCGTGGGGATTAAGAATCAAGCTCTAGAGATTTGGGGGAAATATTCACTATTCACTCATCATAAACGTCCCAACGTTTTAGTTCTTTCCCATAACCCCATGACTCCATATCCACAAATACATTCATTCTTGAGAACTGATTTAAAGGTGTGCACTATATCAATTCTCTAGCTGATTATATAATCAAAAATGTTCTAAAGAGGACGTCCGCACTGTTGCTAAAGTGTGGACGTCACTGCTGCAGCTCGCCTCAGGGTTCGACTGAGCGACAGGACTTGCCGGACCGACGGCAGGGGTCGGACGGAGTGGTCTGCAGTCGGTGGAGTCGCCGGCGACAGGGTTGCAAATCGTTGTAGAAAACAAGCAATTGTAGGTCGGGTTGCTGCCCAGAACCTGCAACCCCGACCTCCTCCGACCTCAAACACTACCCATAACTGTTCGGGATACCTTCGGCCTCCCTCCTAACAGCCACGCACCACCGTCGCCGCCTGGAACGCCTCAGTTGCGTCGACGTCCACACTTTAACGAAGTGCAGACGTCCGCTTCAGTGAAGTGCGGACGTCCGCTTCAGAACCGACCTCATTATATAATACTAAAATTTTAACATTATATTTGTAGAATGTTATACAAACTGAAAAATATCTAGACCGGTCGTTTTGTTTGCTTGGTTACCCTTACGTAATGATTCTGAGATCTATTTGTTTCAAGGAATCTAGTGTCCCACGATCAAATTAGACTTGGACAAGGGAGCCTAATGAGTAATAAGACAACAACCCTAAGGCCCCCAAAACCCCCAACAATTGGCTATTATTATTTTTTTCTCGATTTGCAGCAATAGTGATTCTCCGCAGTCTCAAAAACCTGAAGTCCGGGCCTAAATATAGTGTTAATTAGGAAAAATCTTGAATAGAGACGATTCAAATTATAGATTTGCATTATCGGGAAGAGTAAGAATACTGTAAGACCCATAATTAAATGGAATACAATTAGCTGGTTATGTATAATGACGGGGAAACAGTTTGACAAGTTGTTAGCTGTTATCGATCGACATCAAGGGGAAATAGGGCTGAGGGTCGCCTCATTAGAGCTGTAGATGACGATAAGATGAGAAATGAAGTAGTAAAGCTAGAGGTTTTAAAATTTTGGCTGGGAAAAAGGGAGGCAAGGCCGCCGCTTGCCCACGCCGCCAGTGGCCACACATGCAACAACAAGCTTAGGTGGTGGTGGACCTAGATATACTATCCACGCCCTACATACTTACATGACCACCTCCAGCTGCTCATATATTGTCGACTATGAAATCAGAAACGCCAAGAAGCCTTTAATTGAATCAAAACGATCTCCCTGTCTGATTTTATAGACACCTAATTGAACATGGATGGTGACAAAACCCAAACGATGACAAATTAGTGTTCATCTATATGATTATAAAACCCACAGTATGGGGTTAGTAGTGTTAGGCAAAACTGCTATATTGGGGTTTGAGCTCTCTAATACCGTATGTATTACTCGATCCATATGTCATTGTGACATGAAATCTAGGATTGTACTGCTTGTAAAGTACAAAAAGTTGTTAAAAGAACTAAAATCACATATAGTCGACTCCACCACCCATACGTTCCGAGTACCTTTCAAACCCTAATATATCTATTATGGTTTGAAAGCTTGCTTTTCATATACGACACTATCTCTCTACATGTATTGACGTGTAGATATGGACTTAAGTCGTGTTATGCGCCCTAAACCGATCATTCATGTGACAAAAAGCAAACAAAGTGAAGATTAAAGAATTGGAAACAAAACAAGGTCACGCAACAAAATCACCAATCATTCTGAGTTTAGGGTTAAGGTGGCAAAGTCTAATCCTAAATTTTACATTAGACAAGTACACCAAGCAATTAAAATACTAAAATATGAATCCACAATATTACAATAACATAAATACTAAACTCTATCCTCACTTCCATGTAATTCATATATACTAGAAAATTGGCCCGTGCTTTGCCACGGGTTTTGTTCTTGTAAAGAAATTAGAAGAATCAAATAAATGGAGGCTATGGACGGGAGATCATGGTTGTGTACATATTAAACAAAATCTATATCAATTCAAAACCCAGATACTGAATAACAAAACTATCAAAAGATAGCAGGCTGTAATTAAGAAAGAATTGAAGGGAAAAAACGTCATTTCATATGTATGGCAGACACGTAATTGTGGTGAAAGACCAGGGGTGAAATCATCAATTTACTGTTATATGAACACAGTTGATTTTATGTCTAAATCTGTTTAGAACTCCAGATTAGTTTTCTGAAGCAATCTGTTGAATATATGTATATCTTTATTTTGACCTTTGTACGTTTTCTTCTCTTCTAGAATTATCGCTTATTAACTTATAGGAAATCAAAGAGAAATACAAAAGAAAACAATGTCACACGTATAAACATGTAACATGCATGCATGTGTGTCGTAGTAAATGACTTTTTGCTAGCTGAGTGAGTCGAAGAAGATAAGAAATCTGAGGGGTGATTGTAATGCATGAGGACGTCCTCGTCGTCTTCCCCATTCCCATCGATATCAAGCACTACTAACTCAACTGCATGCTTATTTTCATTACAGATATTGATCCACGACACAGTGTACATATTGCTGAAGCAAAAGACAAGAAAATTGGAAGAAATAAGATTTTGTGCGATTGATTAAAAGCGTTATCTGTGTAGGACATCCTGGCACGTAATTTTTCAACAGTATCCTCATCTCAAAAATATCACTTAAATTATTATTCCACAGAAACGACGTAGTATCCCAACTCGATCTGATCATATATGATATTTGATCTTTGTCGCCAAGTGGAAGTGGTTCAAATATGTCTAGCTCTCCATCGATATTAAGCAATTCAATATTATCATGATCTTTATCAATCAAGAAGATGATCCGGTTCGAACAAAAAAAAAAAAAAAGATGATCCGGTTCCAACTGTTATTTTTACCATAGCTAAGAACGTATTCTTCTTTGTCCTACATGCACAATGAAAATGAGGGAAGAGGTATTATACATTATAAAACATAAAAGTAGTCCTAGAGATAGAACTAGCTTATTTTTTCTGTTGGACAATAGCTCGAGAGGGACTAGAGCTTTTTTTATTTACTTTTAATATTTTGTTTACGGGGGTGTATTATATTATATTTACTAGTAACCTGTTATAGTCTCTTCTCTGATTGACCTCTTGATTAGTGCATATCATAATGAATAAAAACAAGAAGTTTTTTTTTTTTTTTATGACAAGAAGATTTTTTCTTTTGAAACTGAGAAAGGGTGGCAGAAAAGGCCGCACTTTTCACGTGTTACCTAAACCCTAATTCACTCCCCCGGTGCAACTAATGTGGTTTGATCAGGAATGGTACTTGAGGTCTTTCAGGACAAGGTTCTCATGCAGGCTAGGGTTGCATGTAAAGGAAGATGTCTAGCATTGCGACGTCTGTTTTTTTGTCGATGTGGGGAGGCGTTTCTTGAAGACAGCAGAGAGTGAGAATGAAAACTAAGAAAATTTTATGTATACGGTATTCTGGTATATATAAAATGGCCTAACGGCCATGGCTGGAAGTTAGAAGGGGGAAACCGAGCGGGGGAATAGTACTGTTATATATGATGGTGGGTTGGTGCGTAAGAGAAGAAGACACAGGAAGGTACAGATAGATAGTGCGACGAGCAGGTGGGTATCCATGAGAGAAATCCGAAACTTTGTTGTTTAAGGGGAGGAGAGAATAGCTTTCGAACAGTTGTGGTTGCAAACACAGAAACAAAAATGCATAATTATTTATACCTAGAAAGAAAGAAAGAGAAAGAAAATAGATATCGGAAAATGAAATGTTAAGATGGAAGAGATCGAAGTGGTGCGTGTGGTGTGGTGGTGCCAGAACAAACTACAGATGGTTTCCACGTGATGCGGGCCTTTTGAAGCCGAGTACGGGGAATGGGACTGTCATTGTCCTTACCTGTGGCGGCTGTGACCCTTAACCTTATTTATGTGAAATATCCATCTCTTCTTAATTTGTTGTTGTTGTAATATATATGAGGTAGATAAGTTGCTTTACTCCTCGGATCATTTGGTGCCAGATAAAACTTGGAAAAAGAAAAAGAAAAAAAAAAAAAACAAACCACAAGTATGTATGGGTAGGTTGAGCAGTTATGAACCCTATGGTACGTGGAATGTTGTTTTGGTGTGTGTTGTGAATGAGTTTGGATGAATACGTTCTAAATCTTTCATAACATCTTCATTATGTAGTGTTGTGACATCATTGTTTGAACAGTTATTTTCAAAATCGTCATTTTAAAATCATTTCTAGAGAGCCATACAAAAATTATTTAGTAATTAATTTGTATAAAACAAATGAACGATTATTCATGTTTATTTTTTATTTACAAGACAAAACTAGATGATGAAAATGTATGCATATGCAAGAGAGTTTGGATGGCCACGTTTAGAGATAAGAATATTATATAACATTTCTCATTTTTTCCTCACGCATATAGCTTAATGTTCACCCAATTCCCACTCTTCCTCATTACTATGGCTAATCCAAGGACTTCGCTCATTCCTCTTTTTATTTTTAAGATTTTTCAATAGCTTACTAGAAGATGAACTTGAACATCAATTTTTTACCCAGAAATGCATGACAACTTATCACATGCATAAGCACAACAATACACCTTCTTCATTCACTTTTCTTGGGTAAATTACCTCGTTTACTATGACAGGCTATAGCTATAATATGTTCAACCTTAGTAATCATCTCCCTTAAAAAATAATTACGCGAGCAATGATCATCTTGCACTGTACTGCAGGGTAAGAGGTACAACTCCTCCGTTGCCTTAATTTCAAAATCGTTGGATTAATGTTTATAATACCATCAGAAGAATGTTGCAGCATTTGAGGACAAACACCACGACAATTGCATAGCTAGTATTCCTTTGCATTCTATATATATTCCACAATCTTCCAAATCTCCAGGTATAAAAAAATACCACAATAAATCCAAGAGAACATAAAATTAAAGTTTCTCTTCCAGACAAAAGAAGCTCTGTCAATCCCTCCATGGATTCTAGCATCGTATTACTCTGAATCATCCATTGACGTGGGCCAGCTCCTTCATTGGAGTTTTCTGCTGCTTTTTACTTTTTAACCTAAACCCACATAGGTCTGAGAGCTTTCAATTTAAGGAAGTGTAATTGGTTACTGAGATCGCTAATGACGGGTTTAGCAGTAATATTGATTTCATATGCGGACAGTAGATCATCAGACTGCTCTTCACCGCTTAAGAAGGCTTCTCTACTAAAGTGAAGAAAGGAAAGTTAATTCACTAGTATCATCAAGAATCGAATTTCGTATCTTGCTTTAAGAACGATATTTAGAAGATAATAATTATATTGGTAACTTATTTGGTCATTTAAATTGTAATACTTACTTCAGCTAAAATTGGAATGCTGAATTGCTGATAGTGATAGATTGATGGTTGTACGATTTTCGATTTTTGCGGAATCATCATTAAAGAAGAACTTTAAAAGTTTACTGGAGAATACCTCATTGATTAATATCAAACTAATTAACCTATTACTATGCTATGCAATATACATGTGGTTGGAGAGGAGGAAAGGTTATAATTAACGCTAATTGCTATAGATAATCTTTCTACATAACCAAAGTACAATAAATAAAAAAAGACTGAACCGAGCTCTTAATTTATTGGTTCCTTATGTCCCAATTTGTCTTGCTTTCTGTTCTTCTCCTAAGAGCTAGCTACCTAATTACCAGAGCCGGAAACAGTACCAAAAATAAAATAAAAAAGGCAAAAAAAAGTGGCTTTTCCTCTAACTTTGCCTTTGTCTCAATTCGTTTGCATCGAAGTTTAAGCAAAATTCCCAGGCCTACCACCACCTCCGTCCGATAATGTCATTTTCTTAGGTTTGGCAGAGGACCGAAAGACCCATGTGGAACCCAAGTTTCTGTTTTAGGTAAAACTCCAGCTGCTCCTCTGTTCTTGAAGCCAGTTTGTGAAGGCTTGCAAGGTCATCATGTCAGCTCTGTAATGCTTCTGTGTGAACTCCAGCAACATCGGCCATGTGAAATCCGGGTATATTCTCGGGTACGAACTATCCACCAACCCGCTTGGTGGCTTCACCACCTTATCATCTCTCGGACATAAGAAAAACGCTAGTGATTTCCTCGGAGTTTTGCTGTTCACTACTGCTCTGTGCAAGCAACTTTTGTACCTCCCGTTTGAAAGAGCCTGTATAAAATCCGAAACCAATTCATTAAGTTTCTTTCATCAATGTCTAATCAATAATTTTAGTAATACCGAGGGGCGAGCTTAATTACCATGAAGGTGTCACCAATGTTAACAACAAAGGCGTTCAAATTCGGGCTGATCGAGCGCCATTCTTCGTCCACAAACACTTGAAGTCCCCCCACTTGGTCTTGGTGAAGAATGGTTAAAGAGGTCGGATCACAATGAGGTCCGGTGCCTAAAGTCTGGTCTGGTTTCTGGCACGGTGGATAGTAATTCAACCTCATTATCGAATCATTGTCTCCGAAAAATTCCTTGAAATGTGTTCTGTCCACGCCGAGACTCATTCCCAAAAGCTCCATAATCCCTATGGAAAGTGTGCTCATGGCCTCACTATAATCTTGGTACACCCTCCTGAACAACACAAGCAAAAATCAGATTAATTAGGCCGGAACAGAGTTTAATAGAAGAATTAGAAAATGATAACATAACATTGCTCTGTTTTACTTTTGCTCTGTTTCAGTTATACATACCCGAATTCGTCGAAGTCTTCTCCCATAGCATTGCAGAGGTAATCTTTAACAACATTGGACTCGCTTTGGTCCGCGGTGTAGCGAAACGACAGAGTTTCTTTCCAGGGGAGTTTTGACGAGAACCTTCCGGTGAAGCTACTGGCGTAGCCGCAGTGCTCGCCAGCTTTCCTCTGAGCCCTCTGTTTTTCAGAGAGGGGCAAACCAAAGAAGTCGTCCATGTATTGGTGTGCATCAGCTATGAGACTCTCTTTAACGCCGTGATTCACGACGAGAAAGAAGCCATGCTTTCCGCAGGCTTCTCCGACGAGCCTCGAGGCTCTCATTGCGGCCTCGGGGTTGCCGGAGAGGAAGTCGCTCAAGTCTATGAGTGGGACTTGTAATTCTGGTGCGTTAGGACATGGCTTTTCGTCGTCGGGCCAAATGAACTGCTCGGGTATGTCAGTTCGGTACCGGAGCAACGAAGCGTCGAAGACCAGTGGCTTTTGGTCATCTTCTTTGTGGTGATTTAGGGTTTTCATGCACTCAATTGCCATTGCATTAACAAAAGTGTGAGAGAAACAGAGGAGGGACAACAGAGAGAGAACAGAGTATTCAAAGTAGTGGGAAGAAACTCTGATAGATATAAGTTTGAGAAGTGTGATGAGAGAAAAGCCAAGGCCGCTTATTGGGTGGATGAGCGAACAAAAATTGGAATCTTATAGCTCTCTCCTTCTCTCATTCAAATTATAAGGTTTGCAGAAGAGGACTCTTGGAGAGGTGAAATTTGCAGAAGTGGGTTTCTGAATTTGCAAAATTGTGAAATGTTACCATCTGGGGGATTGTTTGTCTTTATTGTTGGTGCCACGAAAGCCATTCCCGATGGCGTTTTGGCATTTCCTTCTGGGGAAGAAAATGTTAATGGCTACCATTGAACTACCAGACCAGCAATATATTATTTCATAGTCTCCCTACTATTTTGTTCTAAATTTATTTAAACAAAATCATGGGGCGTGTAACTTTGTATGGGTTTATATAGTAAAATCGTGCACTCAATGTTATTAGACCAACAATTTTCCGGTGCCCGGAACGTGGAGCCCTCTAGCAAAAGAACACAGAAGCACCCAACCCTTTTTAGAGTTCTACATGCTTACGTTAATTAGGAAAAACCTATCACCTAAAACATAATTAGTCCCCTCCCCTCACCCTTCCTTCAAAAGTTTCTTTTGATAAAGACAATCTAATTTTTGGTAGAAGACATCGGATTTTAAATAAAGTACTCAAAATATAGATATGAATATACAACAAATTAGATACTCTTAGTTTTTGTGCAACTTTATATAAAATGAAGTTTTTCTCCACATTTTACGTTGTTCGTATAAAATTAGATACTTTTCATAATTTTTTGTTTCAAGTTATTGGTGTGTTGTGTGTGTGTGTGTGTGTGGGGGGGGGCGGGGGGGCGGGGGCGCGCGTGTGGGGATGTGGTTTAAACTTTTCGAAAGAGAGGGGTCATTTTCTTAAATTAACAAGAAGGTACTCTACTCTTTCTGTACAAAAAGCTTCAGCATTTCTTTTGTGTACCTCTGAAAAATGCAGAAATTTTTGTTTTCCCATTCATTCTAATTAAAGAGTTCCAAAGAAGAAAAGAGGGGGTGGGGGGAGAGAGAGATAGAGCAACAATAAAGTACTTGAAAGCAGACTTGTTTTGTAGCAAGTACTTAGCATGACCAATGAGCGCGAGTGAATTGTGGAGTATCAGGTGGCTATGTTGGCCATGATTGCAAATATTCCAACGTAAAGAGGAGAAGACAAACGAGTATCTATTTGTTTCTGCAAGGAACTGAAAGGGTTTTAACTTTCAACCAGAGAAAAATTAAGAAAATGACAGAGAATCCTAGCTAATTGCATTAAGGGAGGAGGTTAAGTGTGGGGATCGGGGGTCTTGCACATAGTTATATGTCTCCAGTGTCTGCCACATCAAGAACAGAATGACAGAGACTAGGAGGATTGCCTAGGATGGTATTGAATTAATGGGGCGACTAACAATCACCATCGATATTTATACTCAGTAGGGTCTAATTTGTTTACAAGTTGATGGATTATATCAGATCATATCAGATATATATATCTCACCATTCCAGCTCATGACTCATGGTCGATTCCATCACTAGCTAGCTAGGTAATGTGGATTTCGATTTGGACGGGCACCCGAATGTTTGGATAATGAACATGAAGTGAAAGAAAACCCTATGACCATCGTGTGTGTGTGTTTTGTTTTTATAGATAGAATTCTTAATTGACTAAAAGAAAAAAAGATAGAAATACATCTTAAAGGCACAGACTAACAAAGATCTTTTCACTGGTAATTCAAGGAGTTGATGATCCTTATTATTTAAAGCTAATCCTTCTACTTTAAACATGATTAACGAATAAGCAAAGCATATCTCATCTGTATAATTAAGCAGCATTTGCTGTTAATTACAACATGGCCAACTGCATGCATGAGGGTTAATTATTGAAATGATAGAAACGACATGGCGTTTTGCGACATGCACGACTGAGTCGAAGTGACAATACAAGGAGGAAAAGTGAAGAGACAAAATTATTGAAATTGGCTAGGGTAGTGTTTATTTGCAGTCGATCACTGTAACAGTTTGAGAGTGTAGAGTGCAGGGTTACTTATGGTTAATTGCCTTAAAATTAAAGCAAATAATGTACAACAAGGGTAGATTTCAAGACTTCTCAATGAGAGTTGACAGAATATCAGCCAATTTCTTCTACTTAATTGGATATAACTCCCATTAGTCATGAGAGATACATTTTAAATATTAGATTCTTACTTTTTATAAAGTTATCAAAAATATGTCACAACGTCACGCTTAACTCTACAGTTGAATTTATATCTTTTATTATTATTTTTTGAGTACTTTATATTTTTATTGTTTGTTGTTGTTTGATGTAATCATTTTTCTTGACTAGATAGTTTGCAAACTTCTTTATATTGTTTTTGGGTCATCAACTCATGTAACTTCTGTCGGTTTATTCAATGCGTAATTTTAAATAATTGTATAAATTATCTAAAAATTATTATATCTATAAATTATAATAAATTAGCGAAAAAAATTCTAAAATCCTGATTCAATCATAAACTCTAGTTTTGTCAAACCTCCTCTCCGAATAAATTCTTAGGCTTTCAGTCCCCTCAACCTATGTCTTCCGTCGCCCTATGGGCTTTTATTAACGTTCGTTGAGGTATATAATTTCTATGCATAAATGGTGCTATTCACATTATGTAATTCTCTTCAAGAGATAAAAAAATAAAACTGAAAGTTCAAATGATCTCATTTCCATTAATTAGGTGGGACTAGGAGGTGATCGACAATCAAGAGCAAGTGACTGGGGCAACTGGCATGGTGGAGGGTAGTGGAGTTTGAAACAATGTCATGCATAACCAGCCTCTTAGTTTGCACCAAATTTCAATTCCCTCGGAAAATCGATGGGACTCAAGAACCATGAACTAGAAGAAAGTGGAAGTATGTGAGTGACATATCGTCGGCAACATTTACATTTCAGTTCCTTTCATTATCCACTAAAAGATTGCTCTCCTTTTGAGTTTTGACTCATGTAGCTCATATATGTGCCTTCATCAGACAAATCCTGGTGGGACCTTTTTGTATTAGGGTTTTCTAGCTAAGAAAATCGGAGCTTACATACATATTAGTCAAACTGATTATATTTAAGATTTCTGAGTGGAGTGGAGAAGGTTGGTTCATAAAAAATGGACCCCAAAAGAGATTTTTTTTTTTTTTTTTTTTTTGGTGCAGAAACAATCGTCAGACTTGAACTTGTCTCTCTCATATCACAAGTATTCTGATTTCTGTTTAGTGACCCTTGGTAAAACCCTAAAATTCTGTAAGTGCTTCTATTAATTTTAAAAAGAAGAAAAGAAGAGAAGGGACATGCAAACTGCATATTTGTCTTCAGAAGAAGCCCCAACGTTTCATACAAAAGAAGGGACAAAAGGTTATGTGGTAAAGAGAAATTAATCTAATCTTTCATGGTTTCTGTTCATCTCCGCTCTTTGTTTTTACCTCTGTTAGATCTTAGATGTGGCAAAAGTAAAACGTCTAACCACAAAAATACGTATATTTGCTTTCTAGCTAGGCTTAGGTTATATCATTTTCATGAGGGTACTTCTTGTTCCCCATTTCTGCATAACCCACCAAAAAAAAAAAACTAGTTACTAGCCGCAAAATATACACGCACGTACTAATAGGAGACGTAGCTATAGAACCCTTTTTTTTTTTCACGTCATAAATATACTAACTCTAGCTACCGCTGCTACTCAGGAACTAAGAGTATTTTTAGCAATGCTAGCTACATTTGAGTCAAATATTAGCTAAACTAGCTAAAAAGTTATTTTGGCAAGCTACTTTTAAAATACATCTGTATCAGTTTTCTCTATTTTAACTAGCTTTGAATTTATATTGTTTTTCGAATGAAGATTAAATAGTTTAAATGTATTTATATATCACAAAAAAAATCAAAATGAATGTTTTAAATTAACATAAATTATAGAGAGGCTCATCTCGCTCTCTAAATTTATGAGCGAGATAGCTAAAAATTATGATAAAAAGCCACAGAGCATCTTTAGTAATGCTAGCTATTTTTGAGTCAAATTTTAGCCAAAATAGTTAAAAAGTTATTTTAGCTAGTCACTTTAGAAATATGTATGTATCAGTGTTCTCTATTTTAGTTAGTTTTGAATTTATATTATTTTTTTAAATGAAGATTAAATAATTTAAATGTATTTATAAATTACATAAAATGAATGTTTTAAATTATAGAGAGCTTCATCTAGCTCTCTATATTTGAGAGCGAGATAGCTAAAAGTTATAATGGAAAATCACTTAGGAGTCTGGTGCATATGCTAAAATAGATAAAAAGTTAAACATGCTCTCTAAAATAGCTAAAAAGCCAAAATAGAGAGTCTGTTAAAGATGCTCAGGAGTCTGATGCAGCTACTAAAATAGATAAAAAACTAAACATGCTTTCCAAAATAGTTAAGAAGCCAAAATGGAGAATCTATCAAAGATGCTCTAATTGATTCAGCCTGACAAAAATAGCTAGGTGCATGACAACAACAAGGGTGCGATCGATGTATGCAAGATGTACAACCACTAATTAATGGGACAAAAATGGGTAGGCAAAGGAAATTCAAGTGTGGTAATGTATACCTATTTTTGTCCAAATTTATGTCTTACTCCCCACTAATTTCTAGCATGGCAAAAAATGGACGTCAATGTATAACCTATGCTACCGTGCTTACTGTCACAATATCATTCTCCATTTTAGGTAAGATTGATAGTGCAATGGAGAGTGATAATGGTTCTTACTCCCCACTAATTTCTAGTAAGGCAAAAATGGAAATTAAAATAAATGCAATGTATAATCTATCATCCGTGTTTATTGTTTCATTATCACTCTCCATTGCACTATCATTCTTACACAAAATAACAATTTCCCTTTCATAAAACACGACACGAATGTTGATGCAAATATATTAGGGTGCTCACATTCATGTACAACATATGCACATAGACAAATTCAAGAAAATGCATTATTCATGCACTCATCTATAACGATGTCCAATTGTACAGTATTCTTGGTATGCTTAGTTAATCTTGATATGGACACAGTCCAATGTTTCGGTATAAGTGAAAAAAAATTAATTTATCCATTTCAAATAACAATATTTATGGATATATTAGACGAATTGTTGTTTGATATGTGATCAATACTAAATAAGGTATAAGATACATTAGATTCTACCTGAATACTAACTAGTCGCAGCCGTGCTGCTTCCCTAAACTCTAAGGTTAGGGTTTTTTCATCAAGGTGGATATTCTAGCCTCCTCCCTTGCCATAGCGGAAGGGAAGAAGCTAATTGAGTTGCGTCCGTCTAAGGGATTACGATAGTCGGAGGTTTTCATGATCGGCAATCTTTTCATATCGAGGGATTACACACATCGATCTTTTCTGGGAATGTTTTGATTAGAGTGGAAAGTCAATGGCAGGATTAGGGTTGAAGAGACCAGTGAGGATGATAGGTTCTCTTCTCTCTCTCGGATCCGGCTGATAAAGCTAGGGTTTGGAAGGGAGGGCCATGGGGTTTCAACCAAGCTCTTATTGCAATGGCAGACTATGATGGGGTTAGCCAGGTGACGGCGGTGCAACTGAAGACGTCGTCTTATTGGATGACGCTACTTGATGTGCCTCCTGCATTCAGATCAAAACGAATCATGAGGCACATAGGTAGCACGTTGGGTGAGTTTAAGAAATATGATGAACAGGCTTTCAAGATGAGGGTGCTGCGCATAAGGGTGGAGATTGGTTATACTACACCGTTGCTATTCAAACGTCGTTTCTGCGTGGATGACGACATTTAGTTCATGGTGAAATATAAGTATGATAACCTGTATGGCCACTGCAGATGTTGTGGTTTTGTCACCCACGTCAGCCTCCCATGCTCGGGGCCAGAACTGAATAAGGATGATGATGATGAGACTGTGCGCACGGTGGCATAGCCTTTTGGGCTAACTGTGTTGCGTGAAGACCAGGGTTCGAGCTCTAATACTACATGGGTTTTGGCAAATGGTCAAACCCTAGTTTTTCTAGCCAAAATTTTCTACATCCCGGAGGCTTTCTTCCTCAATCAGTGGCAGAAATACAACAGACCTGGAGGCAATTACAAATTAAAGAGTTGGAGGAGTCATGTCAAAATGTTATGTCAATTATAGGGTAGAGACATCTAAGGGAAGGTGATGAGGTAACGATCTCTTTGAAGAAATTGTGCTTAAGCTTATCTATCGAAAAAAAAGAATCTTGCAGTGACAATGGGGTTAGAGGTACCCTCTGGTAATGTTGAACAATCTAAGAGGAATGGCAAGAATGCCAAGAGTGATACTGAGTCAGGAAAGATGAATAAGAGCAGGAAGACCAACCTGATGCCCAAATTCTTGGTTACTGAAGAAGTTAAGGATAAGGCTAGTTCCAACCCAAATGAGAAGGAGCTAGCACTTTCTTAAGTCTCTATGCTATTAGACATCTTGTTACAAGCCTCTTAAAGTATGAGTAATCTCTATGAGTTTTTCTAAGATGTTTCTAGTTATTATTTGTCCAAATTATGTGCTGGTAGATTAGACTAAAAGACCAATTTTTCCTTTAGGAAGAGAGGTTGTATTTGCTTGGTTAGGCTTGCTTTCCAGCGAGCATCGGTTTAGACTTCAATGAGTTCAATTTTGTCTTAGATATGTTGTCTGGTTCTTTATTGAATTTCTTGTGTAAGTGCATATTAGACTATGACCTATTTAATGGCTTTGTTTACTAAGAATATCAATCCCTATTAAAAAAAAAAAAAAAAAACCTAATTACTGTTTAGTACCCTGTGATTTGAGTCCAACATCGATTCAGTCCCTCGACTTTCAATTTCATCAAAAACACCCATGCATTATCAAATCTCATCCAATAAGTCCTTCCGTCAATAATCCGTCAATTGGAGTCGTTAATTCGCTGACGAGGCATGCCATGCCAGATCATGTGGGCCCCACCTATCAGGCAAAATTCCAAAATTGCCCCTGCCTCTTTCCCAGTTCCCACACCCACGCACTATCTCTCTCTCTCTCTCTCTCTCTCTCTCTCTCTCTCTCTCTCTCTAAATACCCAAATAACGACCTTCTTCTCAAATCAAAACCAAATCTTCAAACCAAATTTGGGTTGGGTTTTTCTGATTTGATTAAATTGAACTGGAATGGTGGTAAAGATGATGAAGTGGCGGCTGTGGCCGCCGTTGAATACGAGGAAATACGAGGTGAGGCTGGTGGTGTGGCTGGAGGGGTGAGATGTAGGAGGAGGAGGACGAGGGCAGTGGCGGGGAGGGTAAGTTGACCGTTGAGCCAACTTTCAAGACGGAGCCGAGGATGCCGGGCACCAACAGAACCAGGTCAAGATTTAGGTCGACGTAAGGCTGGGGCTTCCTGATCAGCTTCAGCCGGAGCTCCAGCGATTGCACGATCTAATCAAGAAGCATCGCCATTTCGCCCAAAATCGAACCCTAGGCTAGGGGTTTCCAAGTGAACTGGTTTAAGGTTTTGAGAGTTAAAGATGATTGGGTTTTTATGGAATTGGAGAGGAGTCATGAAGCAAGAGGGGACGAAGAAATGGAGCAAAGAAGCAATCAAGGACTGGTTTATTTGGAAGGAAGAAGAAGATTTTTTGCCTTTTTTGTCAATTTGATTCTGGGTGGTCAATTTTGGTGAATTTATTTTGTCTTTTTTTGTTTATTTTGGAGTTTAATGTTATTGGTGAATTGGGTTTGATGGTGTGAGACTGGAGGTGGAGGTGTAGAGAACATCCGAAGTCTTAGGATAGCCGGAGGTCGGAGACGGAGGGGCGGCCATTGTAGAAGAGGTGGTGGTTCTTTCTCTGTGGCCTGGGCCTGGGTAGGGACAAGCCGAGTTCTTCTGGAGTTGGGAGAGAGCATGGGCAATTTTGGAATTTTGCCTGAAAGTGGGGCCCACATGATCTGACATGGCATGCCTCGTCAATGAGTTAACAGCTCTAATTGACGGATTATTGATGGAATGACGTATTAGATGAGATTTGATAATGCATGAGTGTTTTTGATGAAATTAAAAGTCGAGGGATTGAATCGATGTTGGACTCAAATCACATGGTACTAAATAGTAACTAGCCCAAAAAAAAAAACTAAATAAGATATATAATTTCCCAGCGTGAATTTAGAGTGTAGTAGCTTTCAAGTTTTAGAAAAAGCCTAATCTATAGTCACTCGTGTAACTGCAATAGGTTCATATACCTTTGTTTGTCAACCGTGGTTGAGACTAATTGAAAGAAACCAACTTGAAGATTCAATGCAACCCATCTCAACTAGTACTGAAGGTGAAGTCTGAAAGAGAGATGCTCAATAGTTCTAGTTGGTCTAATGAAATATGTAATTCATAAGCTTTGTAATAAAACGCATGCATGAGTCCGCAGGGACTAGATTTAAGTGCAGATTAAACGTAATTGATTTCAGATTAAGTACCATTATTAGATAATAATTACCAACTCTAAAAGTTTAAAGGTAAAAGTTATAAATAGTTCTTTTAGTTTGGAGTGATGTTCAAAATTAACCTTATTGTTTAAAAATATTTAATTTTACCCTTGTGCCCTTGTGGTTTGCAAAACTAATTAATATTGGTCCAAATGCTACATTTGATAAAAATCAATCTCTCATGTGCAAGGATAAATTTGTCAAATTAAAATAGTAAAATAAATTTAATTAAATAGCATTTGAAAAATGAAAAAAAAAATAGGAGGTTGTGGAATTTTGGTTTTTATTTATTTTTAATTTCATTTCCTATAAAATTTCTAATTTATTTTTAGGGTTTTTGTCCATTTAACCAATTTTTAGATTTTTTTTTTCCCACTTACCCCATTAAGTTTCTTTAATTCTCTCTTATCCAAAACACTCTAAAGAGGTCATCCCTAATACCCCATTAAGTTTTTTTTTTTTTTTTTTAATACCATTTTACCCTCACCCCTTTGTTACTTAGAGAGAAAGAGAGAAAATGGAAGAGAGGTTTCTTTCACTGGAGCCCGGCCAACTTTCGCCAACTTTGCCAGATTGCGGTCACCGGCCGCCACCCACTGGTCTTTTCTGAAAACCTCACCGGAAAGGTTTATTACCCACCCAAATAGACATCTATTACCTCCCAATAAATGGGCAATAGAGGTCCATTGCCCCCCAATAGAAGTCTATTGTCCCTCAATAGAACTTTCGGTCGTCGAAATGAGAACTAATCTTCCTAAAATTAGACAAATAAAATTTTGATTAAAGAAAAAAATGAGGAGATTACATTAATTTAAAACATCTATTGCCCCTCAATATAACTTTTAATCACCAGAATGAGAACTAATCTCCGTAAAATTAGACAAATAAAACTTTGATTAAGGAAAAAATGAGGAGATTATATCAATTCAAAGTATTTATTGCCCCCAATAGATGTCTATTGCCCCACAATAGACATCTTTTTTTTCTTTCAAGAGCAAAAAACTCGATGCCATTTATATTAATTCTCAAAAACATCAAACTATTAACCTCAGAAAAACCCAAGGCTCCCTGAGCTGAGTCGCAATAGAAGGAAAAAAAATCCAACAAAGAGAAAAAGGGCAACATGCCCTGTGTCATAAAAAACTCGATGCCATTTATATTATATTGTCTTCTACCCACAGCCCCCACCTACATATGTTTGTGAGCTACTTCTAGTGAAGAAGTGGCAGTACTCGATTTATCGTCTTCCGTTCATCTCCGATCTTTTTCGATCAACCAAAAATGAACGATTCAACAATACACATACAAAAATACAACGAAAGAAAGATAAAAACATGTGAGAAAGATATAGCTGTCAGAGTCGCAGTCTGTGCTGCACGTCAAAGTCCAAAACCAAAATCGGCATTTGGAGGAGCCGGAATTGGATTTTGGATGGGAGAGAGACCTGGCTCCGGTGGCGAAGTCTCCTCCCTCTATGGTAATCTGATGATGTCCGATTTGGTGCTGCAATTATGATGATTGCAGGCTTCTTAGACGATCCTCGACTTTCATTGCGACTTCGGGGTTGCCGGAGAGGAAGGACTGTTTGAATTTCTTGATGGCAATGATCGGAGAGAGTTGGTGTGACCGAAAATCATCGTCTCTTAGGGGTGGAAAAAACTAGCCGAAAACCGAAAAAACTGCACCGAAACTTCAACCGAGGTTGAAAAAACCGAACCGGAAAAAAACCGAACCGAAGTGCAAAAACCAAACTGAACCGAATCTGAGCGGGTCGGTTTTCGGTTTTGGCCTGACCGAAACCGAACCGAACCGAAAACCGAACTTACCTGAAACGACGTCGTTTTGGGAATTAGCTGCTTACCTTATACGGCGTCGTTTTGAACACGGAGAAACCCTAAGTCAGTCCCTCTTCTTACCTCTCTCTTCGACCCATCGAGGCTAGCTGCCGCTAGTAGAGTAACAGCCTGCAACCATCCTTTATTCTTCTTCCATTCGTTCATTCAGCCCGAGTGTCCGAGACCCAGTCGCCCTCGAGTCCTCGCCGGCGTCCTGGTATCGTCGCCGGAGCCCCTCGCTTCCACACTGTCCCCCTCGGAGCCCGAGACCCCGAGTGCCCGAGTCATCACTCATTAGTGCCTTGCCGTCGCCGTCACGTCCTCTTCGTTGCCCTCGCGTCCTCTTCGTCGTCGTCGCGTCCTTGTCGTTGCCCTCGCGTCCTCGCCGTCGCCCCGTCACCGAGGCCCCCAACAGAATCGGAGCAGTCACGGCCCGTCAGTCCTCCACATTGTAGACCACGGTGCTCTCGTCGTCATGATCGCTTTCGTCCTCACTGCCTCACCATAAGTCTTCTCTTCTAGCCGGTAAGCATCTTCAATCTTCCTTTTGAATTTTGGAACTCCTTCAGTCCCTAGTTCCTAATTGGTTTCCTCTTTCTATGATTTCCAATCCCTATTTCCTGATCTCTTAGTCTGCTTAAGTTGAACTGTAGAAGATAAGCTTAGTGCAGGTGGTTTGAAGTGTGAACTGTGAAGAACAAATCAATTTCATCATTTGAGCTTTTGAGGTAACATTTTCTGACATTAGCCAATTAGTTTGATTTTGAGATTGGCCATTTCTGATTTGAAGCAGTTTTGATACTTTGATGATTTGATGGCATTGTGAATTGGTGATTAATGATTTAATGATTATAGAGCTTGAAAGCTTGCTGCAGACCTGCAGTTTCTGGTGAGGTGTTATTTGCTGTTTCTTTTACATGTTGTTGTGGAATTGTTTTTGAATAATTGAATCATTAATCACTGAATAATGGAGTAAAGGTTGTTGTTAATAGATTGAATCATTGTATAATGGAGTAAAAGGATGTTGTTAATAGATTGATTCATTGAATCATTGAATAAGGCAGTAAGCTAAATAGCTAATAATACCTCATACCAGACCATTTTTTATGCAGTGAGCTAATTGCAACTCATTGAATTTGAATAGGAGTGATTAGTAGCTAAGATTATGAGGAGGCAATCTAAATCTGCTGCTACTAGTACCGATGCTAATCTGAAATCAACCTCTTCATCTCAGGTATCAATTTTGTTTCTTTTTAGTGCTATGGGATTTGGAACTGCAGTTTTGTGTTTTTGTTTGTTACTGCATTCTATGTGCTTGTTTGTTATTGCAGTTTCTGTTTTTGTTTCTTATTGCAGTTTGGGTTCTGTTTTGCAGATGATTGTTAGTATTGGTGAATCTACAACACCAAAACCTCCCCATGAAGAAACTTCTGCTGCAACTCCAGAAGTTCAAGGAACTCAAGAAAGTCAAGCAACCGAGCTTGAAGATGATGGAAGTGTGGAAAGCATCCTTGAGACGTTGAAACGAAAAGAAAGGTTAGATATTTGGAATCATTTTGAGAGGAATGTTGTGGATGGTAGAATTAAGGGTAAATGTAATTATTGCGGAAAAGAATACTATGCTGATCCTAGGAAGAATGGTACAACATCCCTTCTAAATCATATGGATAAGTGTCTAAAGTATCCCCCTAATATTGAGATGTTGAAAGCTAAAAGGCAAAAAAATTTCTCTTTTAAGAGACCAACTACTGAGTTGTGTACTGTAGATTGCACTCAAGAAGAGCTATCTATGTTATGTGTGGAGTACATAATATTAGATGAGTTACCATTTTTTCATGTGGAGTGAGAGGGGTTTAGGCGTTTTATGGGTAGAGCTCTTCCTTATTGGAGAATTCTTTCCCGTAAGACAATAGCAAAAGATGTCCTTAAGCTTTATTTAGGGGAAAAGAAAAAATTGATGGATCAATTGAGTAGATATAGATTGTCTCTTACAACTGATACATGGACTTCTATTCAAAACATTAATTATATGGTTCTCACTGCACATTTTATTGATGATAATTGGGTATTGCATAAAAGAATTTTAAACTTTTGTGTGATTCCAAATCATAAGGGAGAGGCTATAGGTAAGCTATTGGAGGATTGTTTGTTGGAATGGGGTATAGAGAAGATTCTCACATTCACCGTTGATAATGCTTCGTCAAATGATGTTGCATTAAAGGAGTTGATTGAGAGAATAAGTGATTGGGGTGTCCCTAATGCAGTGTTGCATGGAGGGAAGAATTTGCATGTGAGGTGTGTGGCCCATATTCTTAACTTGATTGTCCATGATGGGTTGAGTGTGATGAAGCTATTTATTGATGTCATTCGTAATGTAGTGAGGTATGTTCGATCCTCCCCACAAAGGCTTGATTTTTTCAAGGAATGTGTTGAAAAGGTGAAACTAGAGTGCAAAGGGCTTGTGATTTTGGATGTCCCTACTAGGTGGAATTCCACATTCTTGATGTTGGAATGGGCTTTGAAATTCCAAAAAGCTTTTGATAGAATGGTGGATGAAGATGGGGGTAATTTTTGTGCATGGCTTGAAGGTGCCAAGGGTGAAAAGCCAAAAGAAGGGCCACCGACAAGTGTTGATTGGGAGTATGGGGGGCAATTTCTGGATTTCTTGAGACCATTTTATGAAACAACTTTGAAAGTATGTTGTTCTAATTCTCCTACCGTTCATAATACTTTTGGTGATTTACTCTCTATTTATGGTCTCTTGCAAGAACAAAAGAATCCATGTTTGTGTGGGATTGCATCACCCATGCAAGACAAGTTACAAAAGTATTGGGGTAGCTTTGAGAGGTTGAATCACTATATATTCATTGCTATTGTTCTTGATCCACATCATAAATTTCAGAAAGTTGTTGACTATTTTGAGATTCTAGATAGGGATATGGATGAAAATGTAGAAGCTAACACACAAAGTGTGAAAGATTTCTTGTATGAGCTTTACAAGGTATATGAGGAAGATGGAAGGGAAAGTGGTGTTATTGGTGTTAGTCATCCTCAAGTATCAAGTGAGGGGATCTCTTCTTCAAGTAAGAGTCTAACGGATTTAGAAAAGAGATTGAAAGAGAAAAAGCAAAGGAGAAGAGCAAAGAAAGCCGAGATCGTCAACAATGATGTGAATAGGTATGTTGGAGATCCTATTGAAGGAGATGGTGAAGGCTTTGACTTGTTGGATTGGTGGAGGGTGAATGGTGAATGGAGTTTGTAAATATCCTAAATTAACCCACATTGCAAAGGATATTCTAGCTATTCCAGTGTCAACCATAGCTTCAGAATCTTCTTTTAGCACGAGTGGGAGGATTATTGATCCATACCGTAGCTCCTTAAGTCCTAGAATGGTAGAGGCATTAATACGTACACAAAATTGGCTTAGGAGTGAAAATGTGTATCTACATCATATGCATACTATTGAGGAGATGGAGTTATGTGAAGAAGCGGAAAGAGGTAATTGTTTCTATTTTCTTAGTTAAAGTTTTTTGGATTAATGAAGTTGTAATATTTATGTTATATATGATTGTATATGTTTCGTTTCTAATGTTTATCTTTTTATTATTCTCTTATGTTAATGTAGAGTTGCTTAAGATGCCATGTGGAGCTGCAGTGGGAAGTATTCGGAGTGGTATGTTACCTCCAAAGTCGAACACTTCATCTTTCCGAGCTTGAGATCATGCCCTACTGCCCTCCTTTATATGTTGATGGTGGTGATTCATTCTTTTTGTGTTGATCACTTGATGGACTTTATAAACTTTGGACTCTATATTTTTTTACCATTTCATGCATATTTTCATATGTTGATGCTAAAACTTGATGGACTATATTGTTGATGGATAATTGGACATTATAAATTTTAGACTCAATTCTTTATTAAGGAACAAAAAACTTCTGAGTTATAAATTTACAATATCAAAGAGTACAAGAATACAAGAGGTATAAGTAGGAATGGGGAAATATGTTTTTCTAAAAAATAAAAAATAAAAAAAACCGAAATGGCCCGAACTGAACCGAACCGAACGACCCGGTTCTGTTTTCGGTTTCAGCACCTCAAAATCTCAAAACAGAACCGAACCGAACTAAGTCCAAGTTCGGTGCGGTTTTCAGTTATGGCCTGAAACCGAACCGATCGGAACCGAACCCACCCCTATCGTCGCAACCACCTGGAGATACTTGCAGCCTCTTTGCTTTGAAACTCGTCGTCTCTATCGGCTTTGACGTCACCGACCACCGGGTGATACTTTCTGCAGTTCTTTTTTGTTCAGATCTAATGGAAATCAAAGAATTGAGATTTGGATAGGTGTCGAAGATCGGGGGGTGAAATGAGGAGAGATTGAGGTATGAGGGAATTAACAATGGTGGGGGGAGAGAGAGATGACATGGATGTAATTCATTAATTTGGTCGAGGGCAAAGTTGTCATTTTATTTTAAATTGGGTAAGTGGGAATAAAAATCTATTACTGGGTAAGTGAGATAATTTTAGCTCATTTTAGTACTTTGGGTCAAGGACTATATTTTTTATTGAGATGACAAACTTATCCTTACACATGACTTGCACATAGAAATTTTTTTTTGTCAAAATTAGCTTTTGGACAAACTTTGATCAATTTCGTAAATTACAATGGTAAAATTAAACATTTTGAAACCACAAGGTTAATATTGAGTATTACCCCAAATCACAGAGACTATTTATAACTTTTACCTAAAGTTTAAGTATAGTGAATAACAACAATGTATTCCAAGTTATTTATAGTATACACTACATTGAAGATGTGAAAACCTGTGTAACAATGGAAAATTTTTCTATGCACCGGCGGTGCAAGTGAATCAGCAAGTTTAGCATATCTCAGCCGTTGATAGTTATAGACAACTTTTTTTAATAATAAAAAAATATACTTGATGTTATTCAATCGTCAATTTATATTGTTGCAAGTACACGCTGTTGCACTGAATACTCTCTTATGTAATGATGTATCATATTGCACCTCCATTAGTTTTGATTCGGATGCTCAAATTTTTACAAAACTAAGAAAAAGATTTTAATAAATATCCTCGTAAAATTAGTCATAATTCATGGGTGTTTGAGTCTGAACTGTCAACTCTATTTCTCTATGTCTACCAGGAAAAGAGCTAGGAACATCCTCAAGGTACTAGACAATTTTTCTGTAGCTTCAGGACAAAAGATCAATTTCCACAAATCATCCATTTATTTCTCTCCCAAAGTCGCAAGTTCTACAAAACAGGATATTGTAAATGTTATGAATATTCAACATAAAACAACCGTTGGTAAGTATTTAGGTATTCATAATTTTTTTTTTTTTTTTTTTTGGAAAGACCCAATTAATGCAAAGGAACTTCTCCTGAAGTTGATAGGAAAACCTAGTGGCTGGAAGGAAGGAACACTTTCAAGAGCTGGCAGATTGACTTTGATAAAATCTAATCTCGCCACCGTGCCTAATCATACCATGTCTTGTTTCAAATGTCCACAGAAAATTACTAACAAAATTGACCAATTAGCCCAAGACTTCTTCTGGGACTCTGATATGAAACTTCCAATAGCTTGGGTTCAAGTCTATCAGCCTAAATCTTTAGGAGATTTGGGAGTTAGACCCTCGGCTTTATTTAACAAAGCAGCATTAGCCAAATTGGCTTGGAAAATCTGTATGACCAGGATAACTGGTGGCCTCAAATTGTGAGGAAAAAGTATCTCAGGAAATTTTCTTTTTTTCCAAAGGTGGAACAAAGAAAAATTGCTCCTTTACGTTGAACTCAATGTTGTGAATCAAATTATTGGTATTCCTATTCCCTCAACTGACCAGGAAGATAACTTTGTCTGGGGTCCATCCTCCAATGGACAATCCTTCATTAAATCAGCTACTTGGCTGCATTAGACAATATGCAGAAGCATACTCATACTGAACTAATTAACAAACTTTCGAAGCTAAACGTCCAGCCAAAAATCAAGATCTTTGGCTGGATCTTTCTTCGTGAACGACTGAAAATCAGGGATAGGCTTTCCAGATTTGGTCTAATTAATGATAATTCTTGTCATTTATGCAATAGTGACAATGAAATAGCTCACCACTTATTTGATTATTTTGATTTCACTAGGACAGTTTGGAGGCTTGCAGGCATATCTTCATCAACAAACTGGGATGAGGGGTATTATCAGGTTTTCAAGCAGATGTTTATTCGACAACCTTATGACCAGCATCTTTTTGAAACGATAAGATCTTTCAAGGCAAGAATGTTACACCTCACATGGTACTTGCAACCTCCTATGCTGCTTTGCATTCTGCAAACAGTCCCACTCAAGGAACAAGTCATACCCCGACACCTGTTAGTACTGCTCATATCTCTTAGAGACCTCTAGCTCAAGATGCAGTCAAAATCAATTTTGATGGCTCGGTCAAAGCAAACTTAGCAGCAACTGGCTACATAATTCGTGATCACTATGGAAAACCAATCATCGCAACCACAAAGTGCTCTGGTGTCACTACAGTTACGGTGGCGGAGGCAACTGCACTGAGAAACAGTCTTATCACTGCCCGAGATAAAAGGTTTCACCAGGATTGAAGTGGAAGGAGACTCAAAACTTGTTATTGATGTGGTAAATGGAGTCTGCCAGCCATTACGGAAATTACTGAAGATAATACAAGATATCAAATCTATCGCCTCCAGTTTTAGCTTTATCTCTTTCAAACATGTTTTTAGGGAAGCAAACTTTGTAGCGGATCTTTTTGCAAATTTAGGTCATGGGTGCTATGATGGCACCACTTGGATAGATAGGTATCCGGCAGAGGTTTTTATAGCTTTGCTCTTTGTCTCTATAAACAGTGGATGCCCCCCGGGCTTCCGTCTATCTTAATAGGGGAAAATCCTCAAATGGTACATGAACTTTGGTCCAATGCACATTTTGATACCTAAACTTTCAAAACTACCCTAATGGTACCTGAACTATTGCTCCGTTTCTCCATATGGTACTTCCGTCAAATGTGCCGTTAACTTTGCCTACGTGGCTTATTCTTATTGGATGACATTAATCTCCAAAAAAAAAAAATTATAAGCAAAATTAATGGCACATTTGACGGAAGTACCATATGGAGAAACGGAGCAATAGTTCAGGTACCATTAAGGTAGTTTTGAAAATTTAGGTACCAAAATGTGCATTGGACCATAATTCAGGTACCATTTGAGGATTTTTCTCATCTTAATATATAGTATTTTCTCTTTTCGCATAAATATTTAAAAAAAAAAAAACAACAACAACAACAACACTCCATTTCTTTATGTGCAAAAGTGAATGGAAGCGTGTATTGGAGCACTGAGATCGCATCACATCCTGAGTAGTGTTTAACTTGTTTGTCGAGTTGACTTGCATGTCATCTATGCCTTCCTCCATTATCAGTTTCATGGATATTTTGATAAGTGGGAAGGCCAGAGTAACAGATCAAATAATAATGTAGAAATTAGGTTAATGACATTGGAGCATAGCAACAGATCGGATGTGTCCGGGCGAAAGCATAAATGATAAGTAGTGGTTTCAAACTGCTGGACAAAATTTGAAGAATGTGGTATGTTGTGGATTTGTCGGGTACGCGTGAGTTTGGACCGCTAACTTCAGTTTTAGTAACTAATTTGGACTTCGATTTCCATTTCTACCAATGCTGTTTCCAGTCAAAATCGAGTGTAAAGGTTGCAGTAGGATTAGAGTTCGAAGCATGTATAAGGAGTGCTTTGGTTCACTATTGAGAATTTGTGGGTGAATTCTATTGTTGGATTTCAATATTCATCAGAGTAAAAACCTCTGTTGGATTTCGATTTCTCACTGCATCAGTTTTTGTGGAAATTTTCTTCTTTCTTCTAGTACTTCTAGTATGATGTTGACTTGTTTAGGAGTCGATGACTAAATGGCATTCTCAGGGAAGCCAAACAACTCGTTAAAAAAAAAAGCATGTTACAAAGCAAAGCAATATTAAGAAATAGTATCGACCATTTTTGATTTTTCATGCGTGCGATTCTTTTGATTCATTGTCTGTATAATGGGGGATCACACTAACAATGCAGATATCAAATGCTTACACTCTTTAAACTCCTTTATTCCTTAAAATATCTTTGATGTGTGGCCTTAGGTTATAAGTTTGTCCCAAAATTATTGTTGGACTCTTGTTATTATTGTGGAGCACCATAACTAATGCTGTCCCATAATGTTCTTTCCAAATAACAATTCAAACACTCCTCACTCCCTATTATCTACAGGACAGAAGAAGAAGACACAGTAGGTGGGAATGAGAGACATGAAGGTCCCTGCCCACGAGTGAGGCACATTAACATGAACATGAACGCAAAGAAGAAGATGATGGTTGGAGTTCTAGCTCTTCTCCCATGAAACTGATAGACCCAAGAAGATTGGATCTGTCAACAACTAGGGTCTGCTCGATCTAAATACTTTCAAAACAGCTGAGCTGAGTAGCAGTGTCACAGTTCTATAAGGACAAACACAGTGTCCATCAATCTGGCCTCTATCTCTTACTATATATCCACTAAAAGGCTGCTTACTTTTCTCAGCATCTCTACCATTATTTGCTGGTGGGTCTTCTTCTGCATAGAGATTTAAGATCGTACTGCACAATGGGGGGCAAAGACAATCTGGATTTGATTTTGGTTTTGGACTTTAAGGCAAGAAAAGCCGGTTTTGCTTGGCTTGCTTGTGGCAATTATGTCAAAAATTTATATTGCGGTTTAGGCTTCAACATCAACTACTTTGGTGCCATCTTTCAACACAAGAAATGGGAACCTGTTTTTTCCAGAAAACTTTGGGCAAAAGTAGAACTAGCATTACCATTGAACCAATAAAAGCAACAAGAAGGTACAAGAACAGCTAAGGGGACCCAAATCCTGTCATTCTTGATTCCTGCTACTACCTCACCCAAATGCACTAACAACCAATCTTCAGTCAAGTACTTTGATCTGAGAAAGTGTGGGATCTAAATGAATGGTTGGTCTTAGTTGCATAAAATTGATTGTATAGTGGGAAAACCCATCATGGATTTGCATTGGTGACATCGTTGACACAACATTCACCAATATGAAATAAATCATATAACCACAATAATCAGAAACAGAAAGACAGAGCAAAGTGTAGAAAAAAGAGAATGTCACATCCCTAGAAAGGAAAGTCGAGCGGTGCAGATGTCGCTCTGAGAGAAGTACAGGACTAGCTACAAGGAGGTATCTAATTGTAAGAGTAGTCTTTTCATCTTCCCGTTATGCATAATCCAATCTATAAAGTGAGAAGGATCGTGGTCCTGCTCGTTTAGTTTTACAGTCAGCTCCCATGTAAAAGGGTCGAGAAGCGGCTATTGGATGCTGTTTATTGTGGGGAACTGATCAGGTCTACATGAACCATAGGAGAAGTATCAGAAATCAACAAGTAGCTGTTGTTCATTATGTTCCAAACGAGACGAACATGAATGATGGCATATCGGGGTCATTGAACTAGCCAGTTGCTACTAGATTGCACCCTGCCTTTCTGAAAAGCCTGGTATGCCTCTCAACAAAGGCAATGATGAGTGACGAGCGCAGATTGTGAGAAGCCAAAGGAGATGGGGGATTCCAACTGGATCTAGATAAGTGGCAAGAGTAATTGCTTCCTATCACCGAAGCGGACAGCAACCCTTTTCTGTATGAAACTTTATCAGATTAGCGTCTCTTTGAAATGAGATTAGGCCCAGTACACTATGATCAATGCTGTTAGAAGCGAGTTTATTTCTTTCAATGCTTTTCTTGGATGAAGACTTCCTGATATTAGTTGGGCCTTGTGGGGTTTAGGGTCTTGCCATTTCTTTGTTTTTGGGGCAAATATGCTCTTTAGCGTTTTGGTATTACAGCAGACGTTATTGCGTTTCTGCTCCTCCGTTTGAACTCCGTTTCAAGGCTCTTTCTAATAAGTTTGCATTCCAAAGTGAAAAAAAAAAACAAAAAAACAAAAAAAACAAAACAAAACAAAAAAAACACATTGAAGGTTCAAACAGAGTAACAGGTTTTCCACTTGAGGTGGGATGTTTATTCTGCGTATAAGTTTGGAGTTCAAGTTTTATTCCAATTAGGCGCTTTAAAGCAACAAGGAAATGCCTTTCACTTTCATATATTTTCCTTCCAACATATTACAAGGGTCATGAATTATTTTTCAAGAAAACAAGCCAAGCTAGATTACCAACCGTACACGAAAACTTAAAAGGTGGGGTATGTACCACAACTCACTGCCCCTGGCACTACTAACTTGGGGTGATTCTGATGACAGATGGTACCAGTTATGGAGTTGTGCTTTATGTGATGACTGTGGGCTTCTCCCTTCCAGTGAACTCCTTCAGCTTCGATACAGACAATGCCAAATCTAAAGCATAACCAGAAAAGGATGTATAAGTAACAGTTATATACGTCCTTTGTTACTGAAGTAAATGACACTACACTAACCTATTAAAGGCTTCAGTGCCACTTGGGCGTCCTCATCATGTTTGGAGACATCTGGTTCATACTGTTCAATGTATATTCGAATAGTTGCTCCTGCTGAACCTGTTCCCTGTATATATGATATTTGAAAGTCAATTACATTCTGCAGAGGAAGAGCTTCTTCAAATTAAAAAAATTATAGAATGAAGAAAAACTTATTACTGATAAACGATATATGATCCTTGATCCATCAGTAAAAACAAACCGAACACCTTGCTTTGATGCCACACTTCCATCAACCTGCAAAATCATAGGAGATTGGATTTAAACATGTTGATCCCAAAAACTATATTCATTTGCTTTAAGTCACAGAATTGGGAAAGGATGGAAAACTTGTAGCTTGGAACTTACAGGATCAGTATAGGTGAAGTCATCGGCAAATTTGAGAGCATAATTTCCTGTGTTGTGATATTTTCAGCATCCAAAAGGTCATGGTAATAACAAAGGGAAATACATGTAAAAACTTACCAAACTTTTCACCAGGCTTGCTCCTAGAGATTAATTCTCTAAGATGATTTATCATCTTATTGGCACCTTCAGACGCACATTCCTGGATAAAGGCTAATTAAAACATTGAAGCTACCCCAGTAAAAGATAAGCTAATCTAAACGGATGATCACAAAGCTCCAGAACTGAAAGCAAAGTGCATTCGGTGATTATGAAAGTATGGTTCAAATTGCAGCTACGATGCTTACTTCATAGTCATATCGAGAAAAGAAATTTCTTCCATAGGTTGCCCAGTGTTCCTTCACAACATCTGCAACAGAGACCAACTTCTCGCCAGGTTTTTTGTCTTTGTTCCGATATGCAATGATAGAAAGCCAAGCTAAGACAGCCCTGTCATTTAAAAACTCAGGTCTCACACTGGAAGTGACAATTATTGTGATGAAGCAATGAGGAAAAAATCTACTTATAGTGTGATATGCCCATAAGTAGCTAAAACTTGTCCAAGAAAATTGAAGCATCAGACAATTCATTTAAAGGACACTGATTTTGGAAAAGAATAGCAAGCTGTTAGAAACCATTTTGTACCAGTAGAACCAAAGCCAAGTAGGGGTTGATAAAAGAAACTACAATAACTATATTCGAAAGTGAGCCTATTGGGAGGGAAGAGCTTTAACTGCACACATTTCACTTAGATATGAGAGAATTCACACTATCAAACAAAATATTCAAGAAGCAAAACTTCAGCAGAGTTGCACCTTTTGTTAATAAACGCATTTTTGAATATGTAAATAAGTCTTCTTCAAAGTAGGCAAAAGGTGCACACTATGAGAACCCGAAAGTATAGATTTTTGGTCAAATACCATATGCCATCCTTCTCGCGGATGTGGTCAGAACCTGTTCCAAAACTCTCTTCCCCACATATAGATAACTTCCCAGCATCCATAAGATTCCCAAAGAACTTCCAACCAGTAGGAACCTGAGGTTACATAAGATGTTATGAGAAGTCATCTCTTAGAAATAAATCACTGCTTCTAGTACAATAATCAAGAGAGATAAACCTCAAAGAAAGGAAGCTTTAACTTTTCAGCAACACGATCAAGTGCACCGCTTGTTGGCATGGACCGTGCTAATCCCTAAATAATTTTAAATGGAAGGAAAAGAGATATTACTGCTGTTCTAAAGATAGTCACATGAGATAAGTAAGAAGCTGAAAGTTGAAAACAAGTGCATACCTTGGGGCCACTCTGAAAATATGGAATAGCTTCTTGAGCATTGGCTGCGATAATTGCAACAGAGTCTGAAGGAGTAACAAAAAAGCCTCTACCAAGAATCATGTTTCTATCACCATCCCCTGATTTAAAAAGGAAAAAAAAAAAAAGAATTTTTTTTGTTATTCAACAGATTGATATGTCCATTGCAACTTCTAAAACAACAAAGAAAAGGAGTTGTATAATATCTGACTTCAGCACTTCCATGCATTGTAATTTTCTCTTACTATCTGAGCGCAATTAAGTTTAGAACATTAAAAATTATACTAATAAAACTTTACGGCTCCTAATTCATAAAGTCATTAGTACAAGTTCTACTGCCTTAGTTAACATACCATCACTTGCAGCTCCAAAGTCGGGTCCATTTTTACTGTACAAAACATCAACGAGATCTTTAGCATACCTGTTTGACAACATAATAACATGTTAGCAGTGCCCTGATATAATAAAAAGTTATGAACTGAGCATCATCAATACCATTAAACTCTTACGTGAGATTAGGATCTGGATGACCATGCCCAAAATCCTCTAGAGGCACTCCATTTGAAATTGAATCCTGCATGACATGTCTAACGTCTGTCATGAGGAAAACAGATCTGAAATAGATTATAATCATTCTCCAATTAGTCTAACATACCGGAGTGGCTCCCAGTTTATCCACAAAGATGGGTTTTGCATAAGCACCAGTAACAGCATGCATGGCATCAAATAGAAACCTGGAAAGTTCCGGCCATTAAGTAGTCTAGAATCATGGAAATATCATCTGCCATATTGAGCACCTTACACACAAATATGGCATGATATGAATCAATTCATAATCTGCTAATAAATGAGTTATACAACCAAAATAAGCTAGCACATAGTAAAAATTCTTCTTGATAGAGGGCAGATAAGTATACCTGAAGTCTAACTTCAGAAGATTTTTGATAAGCTGGAAATCAAATACATTCTGCAGGAAATATTGAACAATCAGTGGTATCCAAACGAGATTATTTGTCACAAAAAATAACAAAACACATGATTTTTGTCTGCACCTCCATTAGTTCCAAATAGTCAGTAACTGGATCAATAACTTCAACAGTGAAGTTTCCATAGTTTATAACTCCAACAGAAGATAAGTCAACATCAGCGATGTCTGCTATCTTTATTTCCGAGATCTGCACGGCATTTACAGATTCAAACTTAATCACTCAGAAATGGTAAAGGTAAAAAGCATATGAAAATTATGCGAAAAGTTTCAAGATTTGGAATTTATACTTCAAGATACATAACTAGAGGTCAAGACTTCTCCTACAGAGACTGCCAGGAGGAAAACTAACTGTTTTGCAAAGTAAGTGAATTTTGAATCAAAGAGATCTTACTGTGTTTCTTAAATTTGACATCTGACTGAGACAAATTATAAGTTGTTTCTTCTTTTGGGTGAGTTATAAAAGGTTATGGAGCAACAACACAGAAACCAAATTCAACAAATGTGAATAGAAGGATAAGAAGGGTAGCGAATAAGCATACAAAATCAGATACTTACAGAAAGAGTGTTTCCATAAATCTTGTCAGTGATGGACTCAGGTGCAGGTTGTCCGCTACTGTAATTAAACTGGGAAATGATCATAGATGTTGAGTCAGATTTTATCTAGTCGTTGATTTATAAACATTGTAATGTGTCAACACAAAAAGAAGCAAGGAAAAAATAAAAGAAGTTGAAACATGGCAAGTGTAAGGACTATGATCCGGTCATACTATACATTGTACTATGCATTCTCCATTTTATGTGTGCATGAGAAACTCACCTTAATACCCCAGTCATAATCAGGTCCACCAGGATTGTGGCTTGCACTCATTACAAAACCACCATTGGCCTATAAATTTTGAAACATTACAAAGAAGACAGAAGGCTAGTAAGTACACTGTATGATGATCGGCCATGATGATGAAATACCAAAGAATCAAGCAGAAGTAGCTTGCCTTCCTCTTGCGGATAACAGCAGAAACAGCAGGTGTTGACAAAATTCCCTCCCTGCATTTTATAGAAATCCTATCATTAACTCATATTACTAAAGCTTAAAGGTATTACCTGAGGAGAAAGTAGAAAGGATCAAAACATGGCATTAGATGCATGAGAATCTAAAATTCCACATCCGCCATCACACGAAATTGAAACAATTGTGTAAAGGCACTACTAGTACTTGAGACATCAGCTAATCCAGGCACTTACTTGCCAACCAAAATTTTCCCAACACCATTCCCTGCTGCAATTTTGATGATAATCTGCATTACAGATCCAAAACAATGATCATAAAAACAGAAAGTGGGATTTCCAATATGAATGGAGATCAAATGAAAACAGCAAAACAGCAAATTTAATGCAAGCATTGAGTGAAAAATAAAGGACGAAACTTTTATAAGAGAACCTGTGCAGCTTCACGATTAAAGTAACGACCATCACCTCCCAACACCAGTAAACCATCCTTGTAATCCTCTGGTGGCAATGAATCAAATAACGCCTACGCAACAGAAAATTCAAAATCACTCAGAAAACCACAATGCACTGAACGCAAAGATGAATTCCACACCGCAAATAAGTGCAAGCACTCTAACCTGGATCCAATTGGCAAGGTAATTCTCTTGCTGAAAAACTTTCACCTACAAAACAGACATTTTGGGGGAAACGAGTTAAGGCCCCTCATTCAATTTCATTGCTGCAGAAACGAAAGTGATCAATGACAGGTCTTTCTTCAAACAAATACAGACACTATTCAGCTACGCATGCTTAACCAATTGCCTTACTTGAATCACAATTTTCTTCATTTCAACAGTATGGCACAACAAAAACAATTAACGATAGATAAATACCTTCTTTCGGAGACCGCTGGTTCCGGTCTTCTGGCCTTCGATCGGTTTGGTGGGAACCAAATTAATCTGAAAAAAAAAAAAAAACCAATTTGTTAAATCATTAAATTCAAGACGCGAACAGAGTATCAACAGAACACACATATAATGGAATGTTGAAGAGAGGACCTTGATGCCCTTGGGCTCTGTTACGGTTGCTGGAGAAGAGGCGGCTTTGATGGTGAGGGAGTGTGAGGTCCTGAGAGGGAGGTGGTGGGGAAGAAGTGAGGAGGAGAAGAGAGAGAGAGATGGGTTTGGAGGAGTGAGAGTGGCATTTGATGAAAAGTTGGGTCTGGAACTGGTGGAGACAAGGGTGTGTAGTCTGAGAGAAAGTGCCATTCTTGAGTTTGCGTTTGTCACTGTGTGTGTGTGTGTGTGTTGGCAGAGAAGAAGAAGAAGAAGAAGAAGAAGAAAATAAATTTGGGAAGATCTATTCTTGGACTATATGCTGCCTGATAATTAGGAGTTTGATTTGAAAATCCATGGTCGCCACATGTACGTTGGGAAACACTTATCTTCAGTTTCATGTCATCATGTGACTTAATTTTGCTTTTTTTTTCCTTTCATTTTTGCCATTTTCGTACTTTTGAGTCATGTTGGGTTAGGTTTGATTATTGCATTCTGCGTGTAAGTTTGTTTACGGTACAAATGTATTAATATGTTAAGTGGATTAATTTAATATCAAGGTAAATTGGCTTCATTGATAAAACAATATGAAGTAGAGTGAGTGGTTTATCAATGAGTGAATATTAATATATCTTTAAAATATGGTCCAGCGAAATGGAGGTCGAAGGATATGGTTATCTGATTGGTTAAATACTATTAATGAGAATAATAATTCACTATTCTTAACAATAGGATGGGGAGACTTCTTGGTTCATCATGCTATTGCTCTATGTTTACATACAACTACATTGATCTCGATAAAAGGTGCTTTAGATGCGCGTGGTTCTAAGTTAATGCCAAAACCCTTCTTTTAACTTCAGCAGTTGACTTGCTGAGGTGCCGCTTAAATTAGTCGACATGGTTGTTTACCTTTTAGGGCTTAAGCTTTTAGATTGATAATATTTGATTGTGACCTCAACACCACAAACATATGATGATTTATAGTTTCTTGTCTACCACTATTAATGACATTCATAAGTCAATTGTGCTCAAACCTTAACCAATTTCACCTAGTTAATTAGACCAAACTCCAAATCAATTTCACGCCTATAATTAGATTATCCACATACTACATTAAAAGTTAACCAAAAAAATATTGCAATACAATTTCGCTACTTTAGTAACTTTTTTTTAATTTTTTTTTATATCAATTTAGGTGTCAATCCATTAATAAGTATATTAATAAGAGCAAACATTACACAATAACTCATCCTATAAACAGCCCGTAAGAAATAAGCTACTGATAAGAGCCCTAAACCTTATAATCGTGCGTAAAGATGCATTTGATAGCAAGTGAAACCAAGTAACCAAGAAAACTTGACACTATCTGGAAAGGAACCGAATCAGGCCAATTCCCAACCCAATTTATTCTTAAAACTTTTGAGACCAACCCTACAGAGGAGGCTTCCCCAGAAAGCACATACAGTGAGTTAGAGGTCAAAAGCTCAAATCCAAAACAAAAACTCCAAGCCCACCCGAAAGTAGCCCCAGCTAAAAACTAACTAAAAAACTAAATATTAATAACCCACAGTGGCCCAAGGGGATACAACCTAAAGCCGAAGGGATTGGGCCAAAAAGATCTCAGCCACCACTACCCTGCCCAAGGGTGTTTGAGCACCGCCGCCACCATCAAGATCTCACTGTCGAATGCCACCACGCCACACAAAAATGCCACCACATCGTCTTGACACCATCATTCTGAAGGCATCACCGAAACCCGGTGCAAACGGTTCCCAAATTCAGATGGAATTGAAACCTGCGCACCCGACAGTCAACACCTCTGTCGACGCCACTTCTTGGAGCCGGGATGGATCAGAATCTGACCCAGCCTCCACCGCTAGTCACCGCTCCTTGCAACGATGTACAAGTTTGCCTTGCCGCCGAGAAGCATTGAAATAGAGATCAAGGACCAACCACAATTGCCTCCAATCCATCAACCCCGGAGGCCATGGCAAAAGAACTACCCGTCCGACAGCAAAGCACAACAGCAACACGGCAGAGTAAATGCTGCCGCCAGCCTCCACCGGACAAGAAACAAAATTTGCGTGGTTTATTCGCTCTCTGACTGCGCTAGGGCTTAAAGAAGGTTTATAAATCTAATCTTCTTTTGTTTTGTATATAACATTTGTCTTTAATAATTTCATTTGAATTTTTTTTTTTCAAGAATTTCAATCATAACCGAGAGTGAGAGTGTGGATCGTAGAATAAAAAACGTAGATTTCACAATTTATAGAAATAAAATTACAAAACCGTCCCATCGCTTTATTTATGGACCTAATGCCGATTGGTCATTCAAAAAAGATAGAAAAACAGTATCAGGTGCAGTCAATCCCCTTGGAGCCCGGATACCTGTCGAGACCCTACTCGCTTTCTCCTTAATCAGGCACTCAAAATCTCTGACTCGACAGAAAAAGGTACAAAAACTACTCGCTTCCCCTGGGCTCGAGCCACATCTGATTCGTTTTCTTCGGCAAACAACCCCACTCTCGTCGCTGTTTTGCTTAAAAGATTGAAAGTGGCCATACCCGCTGTACTCCGGCCAACACGTGTTGCTTAAAATTTGGATTAAAGGGGCATTATTACAAGCATGAAGACAGAGAGTCAGAGACACAACCACAAATTCTACAGTGAAGTACTGATGTTGATTGAGTGCGTGGGAACTGAAAACTAAACTGAGAAAGAGAGCAAAGAAAAATAAACACAGAGAAAGATGGGGAGAGGGAAAGTGGAATTGAAGAGAATCGAGAATAAGATAAATCGGCAAGTGACCTTTTCGAAACGACGGCTCGGTCTGTTCAAGAAAGCTCAGGAGCTCTCTGTGCTCTGCGATGCCCAAGTTGCCCTTATCGTCTCCTCCAGCCGCGGCAAGGTCTTCGACTTTGCCAGCACCAACGAGTACATATATCTTTTTCTTTTATTTTTAATTGTTAATAGATTTTCTGGATTGCTTTTTTTTTTTCCTTTGAATATGATATATATGGTGTGTACGTCCGTACGTGGCTTTAGCATTCTAGGGTTTTAATTTTAATTTTGGGTTTATATTAGCTTAATTTTATGTTGTCTAGAACTAGCTAGGGTTTTGGTCTCTCTTTATTATCTATCTGCAGCTTTGGTTTGAATGACTTCTGGGTTTTTTACCCCTCTCTCTATCTGTCTCATTCACCATCATTTTATGATCAGAAAAGTACAGGTCTCCCAATTAATTTTCATCGATAAACTCAACTCGATATGCATTTCCTTCAGAATTTACTTTTTTTTTTCTTTGATTAAGTTCCTTTCAGATCCTTCTTTATTATGAGAAAAACTACATACACAAAAGAATTTAACAAGGGACGGTAGAGAAGTAGAAATGAATTACGAGCTCTTGCCATGAATCTTCTATGTCCAGTTTTCTGTTTCTGTAGACTTGTAGACTGCTGATATGAATCTGAGTAAAATATCTGAGATATTTCATTGTAGATTTCCTTTATTACTTAAGCAAGAACAATCAAATCGAAGAGTGGTTAATTAAGGTTTAAGGAGGGATTTTAAATTAGATCAAAGGAGTTTAATGCAATATATATATATATATATATATATATATATACACACACACACACACACACACGCACACACACACATAATTAGTTTTCTCTACGTAGAGGTGGCAAACGGGCCGGCCCGGCCCATTTTAAGCGAGTCTGGGCCAGCCCATTTATTATCGTGTCGGGCTCGTGTCGGCCCATTTACTTCAACACCAGCCCATGGTCCGAGTTCATATCTTGTCGGGCCATGCTCGTGCCAGATCGATAAACGGGCCGTGCTCGTGCCTACTCACTAAAAGCATGATTTTATAATCTTAATTTAAACAAATAAAAATTAATTTTATTTAACTATTTATAAAATTAAAATAAATTAAGTTCTACAACATTTTTCTTAATCTTAGCTTTTTTAAGATAAGTTTTCTAATAATTTTTTATATTCCACTATAAGAAAGAAAGAAAGAAGAAAATAACTCAAAATATATTGTTTTTAGTATATTATTGTGAGATTAATCTTTATTAATATAATGAATATTTAGTATCATATTATTCTTTCCTTCATTCTATAGTTGTATTATGATGAGATTAGTTTTTATTAATAAACATATATATTTAATATTTAGAAAAAATACTTATGTTAAGACAAATATATAATGTTTTATTTCACTATTTTGACAACATAAAAGAAATAGTATTGGTAAAATTGTCATGAGCTTTTAAATAAATAAGTCTAATATTCAAATCTCATCATTGTAGTTTTTAAATATTTTTAAAACAAAATGAAATTTTGTGTTCGCAACGGGTCGGCCCATAATATGTAGTGCTCGGTCCGTGCGGGGCCCATTACTGGCTCGGGCCGGGCCAATGGACCAATATTCCTAGGTCCAACCCGGCCCGTTATTCTAACGGGCTTGGGTCGTGCCGGGCCCGTGCCGTACTCATGCTTAGCGGCCCGTTTGCCACCTCTATCTCTACGTTAATCCTGTATAAATATATAAGTAGTGTTGAGAATATATACATCTCACATGGGAAAAATTGGACCTTGCTAGTGGGTTTATAAGGGTTTGAGCCACTCCATCTATTGCCAATTGGTTTTGGATGTGAACCCTAGATTACTTTATCATGGTATCAGAGCGGTTACCCACGTGTGCATGCTTAACGGGCACACGGGCTCCACGTCACCCAAAGTTGTCCACGTGTATGGCTTGAAAATTCGCTACACATGCGGGGGCGTGTTGAGAATATATACATCATATATAGGAAAAATGGGACCTTGCTAAAGTTGTTGTAAAGAAGGATGGAGCTATGAAGCTGTTATATATGTTTATATTAACTTCGTATTTTAACAATGTTTTTTTCTTCTTCTGATTGATGAATTAAGATATACAATTGATTCATGAATATATATTTGCGCGCGCGCGCGCAATTCTTAGTTTCCTCTCTCTTCTCTCACTCTAGTCTCTCTATTCATCAACTTTCAAGTGTCAACAATACGAATTAAGATTGACCGGCTGTCATACTTTGCTAGTGTAAACGAAATTCTTGACCGGTACCACCAAAGCTGCTATTCTTCACAAGACATGTTGCTGAGAATGAAACACAGGTTGTTGAATAGTTATCTCTCTCAAAATCCTAATGCAATTTTTGAATCTACTTGTTAATCTAGATATCAATTCTATATGCATACATCTATTTTCTCAGTTTTCGTAGTTGCATGCATTTGTTTCATATATGGCTATTCAAACTAGTATAGTATGTACAGTAACAATATTCTACCTTGGACCGTCATATATATGGATCTTTAGTTTTCCATGATTGAGCAAGAGTTAGAGAGGTATGCTAGTGGATCTATCGCAGCTGAATCATGAAAGAAATGATGACGGAGCAGGATGATGCAGCAACAACATGGGAACCTATGGTTAAAGTGTGCTGAAAATGATCGAATTGATAGGCTATAATCCATAGTAACTAATACACCTAATCCCTTGAAATTTGTCCCAAAAATAGCTGCGAATTTGGCTATGCACTAATTCATTTGTATTCCAGTACGTTGTTATTAAGTGTGAGAATTGTTATTCAAAATTTCTTTAAACATTTCATTGTGCAGAACTTATATCAAGAAGTCTCAAAATTGAAAGTCAAATATGAATCTCTTCAGCGTTCGCAAAGGTGTGTGTGAAGACCATACATTGATGTTTCAGTTTGGTAATCAATGATGCAAATATAGCTCTTTGCCTCTTTTAGTATACTAATCAATTCTTTAGTTGAACATGTTTAGGCATTTTCTTGGAGAGGATCTTGAAAAACTTCATCTGAAAGAATTGGAAAATCTTGAGAAACAGCTTGACAAAACTCTTTCACAAGCTAGACAAAGGAAGGTATTAACATTACTATAGCATGTATATGTATATAGTTTACATGTGTGCGTGCATATAAAGTGATCTACGCTTGACATTTTTACAACATCTGACATGTTGAATTGCTAAAATGTCTAGCTAATTTACATTATATAATTGGTCGGAGTCTTTTTTGGCTAGTTGGCCAAACGGAGATAAGAAAGGAGGAACTATCTGTGATCAGTACATGTTGAGTAGATTAAGACCTAGATTAGTACAGGGGAGATGGAGGAAACTTCGACAGTTTGGAATATTGCTTTTCAATTCTTCTAATTTGAAGGCCCTGTAGAGCTAAAAGTTCACAAAAGACACTGATTTTCATGCTATGTGAAAGTCCATGTACAGATGTATTGTCCAGTAGAATGATCACTAGCAAAAGCAAAAATCAACAGTTTCCAGAATAAAAGAAACAATAAGCAACTTGCTCAATTGCTTTTACATTTCATGGAGGGAAAGGCAAGTGCCACAATATATGAATTTGTTTCGCCTCTTGTTCACCACGTTGTTAGGTTGTTAGTTATCTTTCGCGGTGGGATGTTAGGGAAATTAAGCTGTAAGAATATCATGCAGAGTCTTCACTATAGTATGATTGTTTCAATGGTAATTAAACCTTGACAGCAAGACATATATATATATATATATATATATATATGATCAACAGACATTTCCTGGTTTATATATGCAGACGCAGATGATGTTAGATCAATTAGAAGCACTACGCAGAAAGGTAAATGTTAATATCATTACCATATATTATCAATAAATTTAATCAACAGTATATGGCTTGTTATACTTCTCTCTCTCTATGTATGTATGTATGTATGTATGTATGTATGTATGTATGTATGTATGTATTGGTATGAGACATTCCATCTATAATTTCCATGATCGAGCTTTATACAAAATCACCAAGCTTAAGTTGTGGGGTTGTCAATAATACTAGGATGTTTATTATATACTCATTTTACATACAATTAAACTAAAATTACAATATAATTGAACTAAATTTATCACATTGACAACAAAATTACCACATTTGTTTTACACTATTTATATAGAAGACTAAATTCAATTTAGTCCCTTGAAGTTTATGACTAAAATCAGTTTGGTCCCTCTTTTTTTTTTTTTTTAATCACGTTGGTTCCTAAGCTTCCAAATCCTATCAGCTACGACCAATTTTTAAATTTCCCTCGGATTGTGACATTATTTGCTAAGTTGGAGCCGACATGGGGCCCACTTTTACAGACTTTACCTTAATTTTGAAGGAAGTGTCGAGATTAACCCTTGTTACCGTAAATCCACCACCGCCTCGTTCTTCTTTTAATCACACCCCTCTCTTCTTTCTACACCCTCTGAAATCGATCATCAGCCTTTGACTACAATTACTGCTCTTCCTCTAGAATCCCATTTCATTCAAAATGATATTATGAACTTTCCCACTTTAGTCTCAATAGCAGAAATACATCGATCTCACAAAAATAGCATCAACCATAGCTCGACAATTAACAGTAGTAGTTTAGCAATCACATGCAACCACAACAACGAAACTATTGAACTGGAAAATTGTATAGCAGCTTTAGATCAACTGAATATCAAATTGGATGAAGACCAGTAACACTTTCATACTCTTCAAAAATCTTGTTTAACCTTCCAATTCCCAACTCTTCCATTTCTTGAATTCAAGCATTTCAAATCACCCATTCAAGTTCAGTATACTAACCAAAGCCAGAAATCAACTTTGACAACCACCGTCGCGGCGACGCACAGTAACTACACGGTGGTCAACCATTGCCCAAAACCTAACTTTCTTCAAATCTCATCCAAACCACTGTGAAACCCCTACACCATCTCTCCTTCGATTATCACTGATGCTTCTTTTTTGGAACAATTCGACACCACAGGGACGTCCACGACATCGAGAGGAAGCTTCAACTAGGTGAGACGTCACGAATTGGCCGAAATCGGAAAATCTGCTGGTGAACCCGAGAAGCTTTCGGGCTTCGATTCTCTTTCACTCGAGCTCTTCTGTGAAAACCAAAGCCACAAGGATGACAGTGACATCGAGAAGAAGTTGTGGCCACCGGTACAACGCCGATAATGTTTTCGAAAATGTCCAGATTTCCAACAAATGTGTGCAATATGTAGATGCGAATCCGAATAGGCATGAGAGAGAGAGAGAGAGAGAGAGATCAGAGATGTGCATACATTTTTTTTTAATCTTTTTATTTGAAAATGTCTGTTTTGCCCTTCTTGTGGGTCATGTTGTCGGTTCCAGCTCAACGAATGACGTCACAATCCGAGAGAAATTCAAAAATTGGATGCGGCTGATGAGATTTGGAAGTTTAGGGACCCATGTGATTAAAAAAGCCCTAAAGTTCAAGAGACTAAACTGAACTTAGTCCTTACATATAATTGAACAAAGTTACCACACTAACAATAATTTATTCATAAACTTGTAGAAATATCATGGATGGAGTAGTTACCTCTGATAGAACTAAAATTACACAACAATGACTCTTATTACCACAATGACAACAAATTTGTACTCATATTAATAAACGTGTGTATGACATACATGTAGGTACCATATAATTTCCCTTTGATTGTTATAATAAGAAAAGAAAACCAGTCAGCAGCTTCCTAACAGACTTGAGAATGAGATATAATATTGATTCTCTAGCTAGCAGCTCAGTACATAACTACATGCAAACATATTCTAGCATACTAGCTAGTTTTCCAAATCAAGTTAAATATCCTATTGTTTCTTCTGTTATTTTTATTTTTATCTTTTGGAAATTCGGCGAATTAAAACTTTTTGCATATAGTTCTTCAGTACTGATGCTATAAGTACAATGAGACATTTTGGATCAGATGTTTGAAACGGGAAAATATTTCATATCTCCATGTTTGGTAAATACAGAATCAGTTGAAGATTTCCACTACACCTGAATATATTAGAAATGGAATTTTACATATAGATCCTCGTTTTCTAATTTTGACCACATTTAATATTATTATCTTAAATAAAATGGCAGGAGAATGATCTTGAAGAGATACATAAGCAGCTAAAATCTGAGGTACAGTACTCTTACTTTAGTGTGTGTGTCATTGAGCCATGTGTGATAATAGCTTCTGGCATATGAAATTTTGGGTTTATGGAATTTGTCAGCTTGAAGAAAGGGATGATGATGATGAAGCATTAATTCAAGGTCGTCCAGAAGTAGAGCCTAATGTAGCTTCTCATGAAAACATTTCTACTAAAACGCGCTCTGCAAATGCTAATCAGCAAGAGCCCACCTCACACTTATGAATATGGTAAAGATCTCCTGTATATGAATTTGAAACTTCTCACCTTAGTTAACACAGTGCAGAAACCCTAACCCTAAATATTGATTCATTTTCAAACATGAACAGTTCGGGCGTGATTCAGCAGCTGCAACCAATTAGGGCCTTGGCAATTTGGCATCCCTGAAATTATTCATGTATTGTATCTTACAGCAATTAAGTTGCATGTAGGTATATAGATAATGTGTAATGTAATCAATGTGGCTTCCTGGCCTTTATGAGTTGGGTCAAATCAGTATATAGGGGATTATAAGGCACTATTAATAATTCGGAAACTAGTCCAGAAATGATATATTAATTATTGGATTTCATTGGATGCTCATGACCTAGCTAGGTTAGGTGACTTGGGTCATTCGAGTTTGTCTCAGTTTTTAGCATTCTGTCCAAGAACTTTGTTACAGTGGAAAGCCAAAACGTGAGGATATGTTCTACAATACGATTCAGATGGTCGATCATGCCTTTTATACATCCACGCATTTTATTCGAATGAATGAAATATAATTGTATAATACCTTATCCTAAGAATTATTCCCACTTTGAGCAATGTTTTCAAAAGATGGGGTAGGCAAAAGTTTTCCGTTTCAAAGTTTCGTATTTTAAGAACCCAACTCATTCGAACCCAATGGTACGCATGGTGACACGAAGATTGTGCACCGAAATTGACATCCACGAATATAATTCCTACCTATCTAAATTCCATTGAGAGTTTAATTAATGATGCACTGATTTAGCAGGTTTCTCTTCTCTATGTATTGTGATAGAAATAAAATTTTGTTCTTTCAGAAATTGATACGAACAATTATAAGAAGCTTGATAGATAAAATAATTTGAGGTTTACATCCAAAATAATTGGTAATGGATTGAGTGGCCTAAACCCTTATAAATCCATAAGCAAAGTTATATTTTTCTAATGTGGGAGTTATATTTATACACATTCTCAACATGCATGCACGCCCCCGCACGTATAAGCAAAGTTATATTTTTCTAATATAGGAGTTATATTTATATACATTCTCAACACGCTCCCGCATGTGTTGTGATTTCTCAAGGCATACACATGAACAAGTTATATTGAGTGACAGTGAGCACGTGTGGCCATCGCTGAAACCAAACACGTTGGTAACCTGGTTTGATATCACCACATGGAAAAATGAAACCTTACTTGTGGGTTTATAAGGATTTAGGTCACTCTATCTATTGTCAATTGGTCTTGGATGTGAACTTCAGATTACTTTATCATAGTGTTAGAGTAAGTTATTCCATGTGTGTATGCCTCATGGCTACACGGGCTCCACGTCACCCAAAGTTGTCTACGTGTATGGCTTGAAAATTCGCCACACGTGTTGGGGCGTGTTGAGAATATATACATCTCACATAGGAAAAATGGGACATTGCTTGTGGGTTTATAAGGGTTTGGTTCACTCCATCCATTTCCAATTGGTTTTAGATGTGAACCTCATATTACTTTATCAGTATCAACCTTGTTTTGCAGTATGACTTGGACTCCAACACACACCTTGCATTAGCATAATGATCACGGCTATCATAGTAATATAGCGAGAAATGGTCTTGAATGTTTAATTTCAATGTTTTTTTTTTAAATCGAATATATGCTCTTTTCTTTGAAGTACCCCAACACACACGTTGCATTAACATAATGATCGATCACGGCAATCATAGTAATATAGCGAGAAATGGTCTTGAATGTTTTATTTCGACGTTTTTAAAATAAATCGAATGTATACTGTTTTCTTTGAAGTACAAGGAATGCTAACTATAGTTCAAGATGTATTTGACTACAAAATTTTCATTGATTAACGTTATTAAAGAAAAGATAAATTCTTATGTATGGCAAACGTACAAGCCACGTGATACGCCAAACTAATCAAGTCTTTCTATTTTTTGATTGTATTATGAAACTACCCATGTTTAATGAAAAATGAAATACCCAAAACCCCCTCTGCACATCCAATGATTGGTTGGGCGTACCGCCACGTGCCACGCCTGCCTTACTTAAGAATTTCTTGAAATGTACTTTCCTTGCCAAAAAAAAAAAAGGTTCCACGTATTTATGTTGGCATCAAATTTTGTACATTAAATATTATGTATTTAGTTCTAATAAAAAAATATATTCATTTGGATTCACTCCGATTATAAGGAGACATTCTCACTATCAATTGGAATCATCTAGGCCCGAACCTCTTAGGTAATTTTTTCTCCAAAAATTGAATCCTTAAAGTCCACACATTTAAGATAATCTAAGCATTTAAATGTAAAGATATTAATAGAATAATGATAGCTTGCTAAAGTTGACTTTTTCTATCTAGTGGGGAAACTGACCGAGCTCCGATTTACCATGGTGGCGAAGGAGACTATCGTGCATCTTGTTGGGGGCAAGGAGGCAATCCAAAATCCTTTCTTCTATGTTTGTGGCCGACTGCTGTCTCAGATACAGGCATTGCTGCCACGTTTTCGGTGGCGATTTCTGGAATATGGAGTTTGAAGGAACGCGTTCTGATTCGTGAAGGAATACGGAATTTTTGTCGTCCAATTCAAGGAGCAGGAGACAAAGGATAACGTCCTTAATGGCGGACCGTGGTTCTTCAACAATTCGATGCTTCTCTTGGTGGATTATGACCGAATCCGGGATTTAGCAGATGTTCCTCTGAATTCTATGGCGGTTTGAGTGGCAGTGAAAGGGTTGCGCATGGCTATGTGCAATGAGTGTGGTCTAACCCTGCTGGGGAATGCCTTGGGGCTGTTTGTAAGGTACGATCAGGAGGCGTTGCAGAGGAAAGACCCGTGCAACGAATTCGGGTTGTGCATGACATACGCTGCCGCATATGGACTCGCCGTTAGTACTTGTTCTTGGCGGAGGTGGCGATGGAATTGGCACTGAGGTATGAGAAATGTCATGGCATATGTCTGGGCTGTGGTTTTTTTATCCATGGGATGGGTGGCTGCGACAACCTATTGACGACAGTGATGGTGCCGGAAGGCATTGCTCAACGTTGAAGGAAGCGCTGGTGGTGGTTGACGTGGTAAAAAATCGACCACTTGGCTGGTCTGAGGTGTTGTCGGCAGTTGGTTGGGTTTCGGAGCTTTGGACGGAGAAGGCTGAGGTAGATGGGTTAGTGGCTGTAGGTCTAACTGAAGGGTTCCTTATTGGGCCGGGTGGTAGTGGGCCTGGGGAGCTGGGGCTGGTCCTGGAGCTTGGGCTTTGTGAAGCTAAGATGGCAAATGACTTTACTGGGCTCATGGGGACTGATGGTGCTCATGGGCAGGTAACTAGTGGCCTGTAGCACATGGCCCTGCCGCAAATTATACAGTTCTGGGGGTGTGCAAATCCCCAGAACTGGGGTGAGTGGAGCAATGAGAATAGGCTAAAGCCTAGCTTGACGGTGATCCCTCGTGAATTTCATCTTGATTAACTTATGGAGGTCCCGGTTACTATTGGGAAGACCCTAAAGAAAAAGGGTATGCCTATTTAAGGGTCATCAGAACAAGCCTAAGGCTCATGATGGAGAGTTGGACAGCAGGAGAACTAACCTGATGCCGAGGTTGTTAGATGCTGAAGAGCCTGAAACAAGTATTAACTCTATTCCCAATGGGGAAGGAGAACGTACTTGCTTAGGGTTTCAACAAAACAAGACATTCTGGACTCAAGCCTTTGAAATAGGAGTAATTTCTATAAGCTTTTCTTAGACGTTTTTAGTTGATATTTGTATCACAATTGAGTGTTTGGCAGATTAGACTAGATAAATATATTTTCCTTCGAGGGTGAGAATATACTTGTTAAATTTAGGCTTGACGTTTAGTGGGCGTTCATTTAGATCTTAATGAGTTTAATTGTGGCTTAGATAAATTATTTGATCTGTCTCAGATTTTTTTATGTATGTTAGACTCTGACATGTATTTCATGACTTGATTATTACTAAAATCAACCTATTCAAAAATAAACAAACTAATAATGCTCAATCACTTTTAACAAAGACATAAATAATAATGATCAATCACGAAGCTAGAGAATGGGGTTGCGTTTGTGATGAAAAATGGACCACTAGTGATGCGATTGAGAACGTATGCAATTATCTCGGATTGAGAGTTAACGTTGCATGTTAATTAAGCACAAATATTATATATTCCAAATCGCTTAGCTAGTCACATCATATGATGTAACATTATATTCTTCTCTCTTTGCTTCTTGTAATTGTGGCCCTTGTCTTCATGCATGTAAACAGATCAATGGAGGTTGATTGTTTATCGGATTTGTTCAAAATAAAAGTTAACCGTAACTAGTATGGTAAGATGTGACATGAATCTTATTGTGGTAAAATCTTATCGTCAAGTCGATTCTCAATCGAAATATGGATAATAATCAATTAATTATTTTGATGGAATAGACTGCATTGACTAATTTCTAAAATGAATATGAATGCAAAAATTGTCTGAAATAAACCTAAGCATGCAACTATATATCTAAGCCGGTCAAACGGACAGATACCTTTTAGCCATTACAATTAATGTAGTTCCTAATTTTCAACTTCGATCGCTAGATTTGTTGAGAAATAAGACCCCCTTAATTATATATCAAATGCCATCTTCATGCCTTCGAAACATACAAAATGAGCATCAGCCTAACCACAAAATTACAAAGAAAAAATCATTTAAAATTCTTATACGAGGTGCAGGCCAAATATCCACAGGTGGGCACATGTGGTTCAATTGTTTTTTTCTCAAATTAGTCAAATTAAGATGATTGAGTAATTTCATGTATATATGATTATATGGACAACCGACGACATACCTTCGGTAGCCTAGTCGTTCGTAAGTTAAAGCCTGTTAGGTATAAAAGCTTCAAAGTCTTTCTAGGAAAAGCAGTTCCATCGTCTTCCACTCGGTCCCTTAGACAAGATTGGGACAAATTCATACTCAAAAAAGATATTTTCAGTTTTCAACTTTCATATCTCTAGACGGAACAAAAAAAAAAAATTTCATATCTCCATTTGAACAAATAAAAAGTTTAAACGAAACAAACAATGTCTAGTAGTTACTAGTTAGGTAAAAATTAGTTATTCCTACTTACCTCGATCAAAAAGAGACAGACATATCTTATTTCAAGTTAAAAATTCTTGACCTATTTTTGTTTTGCAAGCTATTCATTTACTTCTTTTGTTCCGCAAATTACTCTACGTGTTTAACACTACTCTAATTCAAAATTTTTTACTCATACAAATGACGACTTTTGTCACTAAATACAAAAATTTTGAATTTATCCGAAAATTTTTATTTCTTTATTCTACAATAAATGTTTTTTTTAGTTGAATTCAAAATTTTTACTTACATAAATATAATTTATGTTAAATGACATCGCAAACTCGTGGACAAGTTAAAATCTTTATATAGAACTAACCTAGGTACTACATCCAATTATCCAATGTACTTAATTTCCTTTTTGGCCCATCTATGACTCTACATCCTACATAACTAATCATGTTCAAGATCATGAATGAACGACTTAAGTAGTGAATGAGTTACCATTACCATAAATTGTTACAAAATTTAACAAATGTAAGACTTTTTTTCTTCCTCTTTCATTTTATTTTTATTTTTTATAAACCAATAGAGAAAAGACAGGAAAGAATAATATTAGGCTAAAGATATGGATTTTGGGCTATAAAATTGCGAGATTACCATGTATAGTTCATCGCGTATGTCTTGGTTTTTTCTCCTATACAGCTCTCACAGTCAGACCCTCTTTGATTCTTCAAGATCGCAAACTTAGTATTTTACCTTATTTGAGCTTTACCACTTCCTTTGTCTTCTTCCTTCTCTCTATTAAACAACTACTATCCCAAGCCGCCAAACCTTCTTCTCCCTCTCTATTTCTTGTGCACACACTGCCTTCTCTTCCTCAATTTCATTGCTCTAATGGCTACTACTCCAAACTCAGGTTTGTTTCCACTTCCCTTACTGCTTGTTCATATAAATTATACTGCTTTTTGATCACATATGTCCTAAAGTTGGGTCTTTGATTTCATTTAGTATCTTATTGGGGAGTTTTGCAAATCTGGGATCGGTTCCAAATAGTATTTTTGAGCTGAAGATTGTTTGTTTTGTAAAAATTCTGAGCTTTTGTTTTTTTGTCTTGGTGTTCTTTTTCTATTTGGGTTCTGTTTGTTGAATCCTGTTTTGCAGTGACGAATCTTTCTCTGCGTTTTTGATTGAGTATCTCTTAGAAGTTTACTAAGAGATTCAATTCTTTTGAGTAAAGTAGTGATCTAGAATCTTACTATATTCAAAAGTTTAGAACTTGATCAGTTGCTCCATATGGGCTCACTAGCTTTATTAAGCACGAGTTTGATGGTTGATCTGTGAAGTGTTTGAAAATTCCAGAAGAAAACTATAGAGATTGGTTGGTGAGGAATGTTCGTAAAGATTGAACATTGTTCTTAACATTTGGGAATTATGGGATCAGTAAATCAATAAGTTGCTTTACCGAGTTGTGGGCTATCAGGGATAAAGAGGAAAAGAAGAAAGGGTATTGATTCTAACACAGTCCCCACTTGGAGAATCTGGGTGATTTTGATTTTGTTTTTTTGAAATGGCTGCTTATGGTATATCGCTTTATCTTAGAGCTGGCAATTTTTGTGCTGGCATTTGTCTTCTTATTCTTGTCTAAGAAATTTATGGTTAATTGGTCATAATTAGCTTAGAACATATATGGTGGTACTATAAATATGAAGCAAGGTGGACTAGAAATAGCTCTGTTGAAAGATAAACTTTGTGATGTGCTGCTGTTTGATTAATACCGGTTAATGCATATGACTGCAGTTCTTGATGATCTCAAAAAAATTGATTTGGCTAAAGATTCAAAAAATCCTTTGTCAGATACAGGGTTGGAGAATAACAAATCGCTGGTTGTTTGCTTTGGGGAAATGCTGATTGACTTTGTGCCAACTGTTGCCGGAGTTTCACTTGCTGAAGCACCTGCTTTCCAAAAAGCTCCTGGGGGCGCTCCTGCTAATGTGGCTGTTGGTATCACAAGACTTGGTGGTTCAGCAGCTTTTATAGGCAAGGTGCATTTCAGTATTTTTCTGCCCTCTTCAGTATGAAGACTTCTACTTCTTTTCCTTTGGTTTTGATTTTCTTTCTGGAGTCCATAATCGAGAAGGATATTTATAGCAAGCCTTTTCTTGCATGTATGATGCATCTAAGAATTACAACAAATTGAATTTTTGAGTGTTAGATGGTCCAAAAATGCATCTTTCTCCCGCTTTTTCTTGTGTGCCCGATTTCGCAATAACCAGAAATGTGAGTCAAACAATGAATCCTCACCTTCTTGGTTATGGGAAACCCACTAAGATCTTATCACTTTGGACTATGATTCCCTTCTCTTTCGTTTGTAGTGTATTAAATATCTTCCAACTGATGGTTTCTCCAATCTAATAAGGAGTAAGAACCTTGGTTTCTTTTGGAACCTAGAGGCTTTTGGTGGCTCCAGCCTTTGCATGATCTTACAACTAACTTAATTTTCTATATGAAACTCATATTTTGATGTTAGTGGTTCCTTGTCTCAACTTACAAAGTACCTGCAATACAGGTAGGTGACGATGAATTTGGCAAGATGTTGGCTGATATTTTAAAAGAAAACAATGTTGACACCTCTGGCGTGCGATTTGACCACAATGCAAGAACTGCATTGGCATTTGTAACACTCAGAGCTGATGGTGAGCGCGAATTCTTATTTTTCCGTAATCCAAGTGCTGATATGCTTTTACATGAGTCAGAACTTGAGATAAGTCTTCTTCAACAGGTGTGCTATCTTTTTCATCTTTATTTGAGAAACAGTCCATCAATATAACAAGCCTACTGATTTGACTGACTCTGATCCAGAGGATATTCTTTGCAGGCAAAAATTTTCCATTATGGTTCAATTAGTTTGATTGAGGAACCATGCAGGTCAACCCATCTAGCTGCGATGAGCATAGCCAAGAAGTCTGGTTGCATCCTTTCTTATGATCCAAATTTGCGATTGGCATTGTGGCCATCAGCAGAGTTTGCACGGGAAGAAATAATGAGCATATGGGATCAAGCAGATATTATCAAGGTAAGATGTTCGAAAATACAAAATTCATGTGTGGAAGTTAACATTCAATAGCTCTTGGATAGGTGCAGAAATACTATCTGTATATTTATTCTTAGTTTTCATTAGGTTTTGTCTTATTACAAACTTGCAGATAAGCGAGGATGAAATAACTTTCCTGACTGGTGGTGATGATCCTTATGATGATAATGTGGTGTTAACAAAGCTTTTTCATCCTAATCTTAAGCTTTTGATAGTAACTGAAGGATCAGAGGGTTGCAGATATTTCACTCAAGTACGTTCGTCAAGTTTCTTTTTTATTCTATTTTCAGTATCTGGTGTCTCTCTTGGAAAAAGAACTCACTAGTTTGTGGAACAATGCTAACTAGATTGCCTGTCTTCCACCTACTCTATTTCTAGTTAGTTGTTTACAAGCATGTTGACATGATCCACAATTCTCTCAGAATTTCAGGGGTCGTGTTGCTGGTATTAAAGTAAAACCCGTTGATACAACTGGTGCTGGTGATGCATTTGTCGGTGGGATACTCTACAACATTGCTTCTGACTTGAGTCTTTTTCAGGTACCTACTCCTCATGCATATGTGCTGAAGAGTGAATTCTGCTAGAAAATCTATTGTATTAGTTTTTGTTTCTTGAAAGTGGTTTCAAATGACAAGATATAATTTAATATGAAGATATGCTGCAAAAGATATTTACCCCTTATTATCACTTCCTCTAGCACTGAGCAATATTTCACTGGCAGGATGAGAAGGGGTTACGAGAAGCTCTACTTTTCGCGAATGCCTGTGGCGCAATCACAGTAACAGAACGAGGAGCCATTCCTGCAATGCCGACAAAAGAAGCTGTCCTCCGGTTTTTAGCTCAGGTTACTGATCAAAAGTAGAGACCACACACCACTATTCCTTACTCATGTATCAAGCTAAAGCTTGTATAATTTGATTTTCCCTGTTGAGATATCATCGAGCTTTCAGCTCCATGAATCCTCCTCCTATAAGTTTTCAATCTCCTTTCCAATGTACAATGGTGGATATACACTGCCAATAATTGTCTAGTCACCTTTGTGAATGATATTTTTTTTTTTTTTTTTTTTTTTTTTTGTGATGCAATTTAATCCATATTCACACCTCAGGCTGATTCATATTTTTATATGAGAATATCTTGAATAGGACGGCCTTGTCACAAGACAGGTTCTTGCACCTTATAATATATGAAATACCAAAAACATTCTTTATACTTTAAACACTACAATTGGGTGGTTGGACAAATCCAACGGTCAATCTACCGTCACGACGATTTCTCCTCAATGGTATATCGTTTCTACCCGAAATTGCTGGTCCCTTTGCTTCAGTTTTTGGCTTATTAGCTGTACAAGTCTCTGTTTTTTTTATTTTTATTTTTTTATTTACACAACGAAACAGAAACCGTTGCTTGCTGCGGCGTTTTCGACTTTTTACCGCGTTGTTTGCAACTTGGCACGTTCGGCAGGTGACGTCACGTCACGTGATGGAGCGGATCCATTTACCAGGGTAGTTTCGTCATTACAGATAATCTCGCAAATGCCGACTGCTATTTTTTATTACAGATATTCAAAAATTGATTATTAACGAGAAAATCCACGTTTCGTTTTAACGGAAAGCGAAACGAGAGAGAAAGGAAGAAGGAAAAAAAAAAAAAATCGACGACGTATAAAGGAGAAATGGGGTTTGGGAGTTTGAATCAGAAGTCGTCGTCGTCGTTGCCTCCTGATTCAAAGTCCGGCGAGAATTCGGCAATGGCTTCGAAAACGAATCAGTCTCTGCTGCCGGAGATCGGACCCGACGGCCTTGCTCGCGAGGCCTCCGTCATTACCTACACTGAGAAAGTACCTCTCTCTCTGTCTCTCTGTCTCTCTGTCTCTCTCTCTAACTCTATCAATTTCTCAATTTCTAGTTTCTTTGGTGGATTTTTGAAGTGTGTGATGGTTTTGTGGCAGGTGATCGAGGAAGAACAGCATCAATTGAGGAAGTAAGTAGTTTTTTTTTTTTTTTTTTTATTATTCAATCTCACATTTTCATTTGGTTCTCTATGGAGATCTGTTAGGGTTTTGTATCTGTTTTATAAGCTGTATGTATCAGTTTATGGAATTCAAGCTGCTAGAGTTGAGTGGTGGAGCAGAAATGTAGTGAATTATAGTTGCTGTAATAGATGATATAATCGGATAATGGATTTTGAATTTAGCGATTTGCGATGATATGTTTGACTACTCAGAAAGGAGAATTGTTTGACAAGATTGAATGTAGTAGTTTCTCGATAATTTTGAGGGATCCAAGTAAATAAGAAGCTTAGAATTAACTTTAAAGATTCGCTTTGTTCAGTAATGGGAAGCAAGTATCAAGGCTATAGGAAGTCGAGAAAAATGGGAAGTATCTTTGCATGTTTTGGTCGTCGGCATTCTTGCGTGCTCAAGTTACAAATGCAGTAGCGCGGGAGTTTAGAACAGGGACAGATCTTAGGTTCTGTATTCTTGTATCTTTTAATCTTAAACCGTTTTGCAGATTGTTTTTATAAAAAATGTAGCTGTTGTAATTGACTTTGTTCTATAGGATCCACTGATTTATGAGTGACGCTAAACCTTTTCAGATATATAGAAGAAAATTACTCTAAAATCCGAGATGTCGAGCGAGAGTTTGCAAGTCTTTCAATGGAGATGAAACTCACAGCTGGGCCGAAAAAATCAGGTTGCTACAATATCATTGCTAGTTGCTATTATGTTGCAGTTTTTTGGAATTATGTATTCCTTTTATTAGTATTTGAAAACGTTTTTCCATTTTGTTTTTGTTTATATGTTCTTAAGCTCTTGAACACTTGAGGAAGAAAATAGAGATGGCAACAGAGAGAATTCAGGCTGCGAAGCTGAAGGAAGATCAAGCAAAAAAGGTCCGTCCCTTTTATTATAGAAAGGGCTTACCCTATTCAACTTGAATACTTGAGCAAACTGAACTAGTGCTCAAATTTTTCAAATAAACTTGGTCTGGTATTGTCTATTTAGAAGTAAGCTGGATTGAATTGTTTGACCTGGTGGGACTGAGTGCAGATTCATTTAAGAACTCTAGCTACAATTAATGCATAGATATTTGATGCTTGTATATAGTAATTCGGATGGTTCTCCAAATCATTTTAATTAAGTGAGACACTTATTACCAATTGCGTCCTATAGCTACTTGTTTTGATGTATATCAGGCATGGGAAGCAGCAGCAAAGGTTGTTAAGGATGAGGAAGCCATCAAGCAGAAGCTATGTGAAGACTTAAATAGTCTGGTACATCATCCTTTTTTAGTGCAGCCTTGAGTCTAGTCTCAAGTCTCAACAAATATTGTTAACAGTTTATTATAACTTTTAACAGGTACAAGAAAGCAGCAATACTCAATTTTCAAGACTGGAGGAGTTAAAAAGACGACTTGAAGCTTTGAACCCAGCCAGGTCATCGGCCTCAGTTTCTCTTGTAAGTTCACTTTTCATATATAAGGATATCATATTTATAAAATTGTGGATGGGATGGATGACATTGCATTGTGGTTATCGAGTGAAATAGATTTTATGATGTCTGAGCATGGGCAATATTTTCATGCATGCAGTTTAAAACGAAGTCTCATCTGCCTTTGTGTGTAAGTTATAGGCACTAGCCTTCATGCATCAGGTGTGTTGATTAAACAAAGAAATGTTCAATTTCTTTTGGCTTAGATTATTCAGAAGCTTTCTTTTTTCTTCCACTAGCCTCAAAAAAATTATTTTCCTTGTTTCTTCAAGTGATCAGAAGAGATTGCAATGTCTATATGCACTATGGAGTGCAGGAGTATCTTGACAACTGCTGGTGTACCACTTAGATATTGCATTAGTATTTTGAATAATGATCTAAAGGTCAATTCAAACTAGTTATAACTTATAAATGTCCAATGCATGAGGCTTCTGCCCTCTCTTTTTTAGGGGTTACCTCTTAATTCTTTTCTGAGAAGCCATAATTCTCTGGTAGTTGATGCGTTTGCTAGCCTTATAGAAGTAATTTTGTTGGCTACAGTGGCATTTGCACCAAGTAGACCTACCTTGATGAGCCTGACCAGTAGGTTGTTGCAGTGAGAGGGGAAAAGAGTGGAACCAAATTAAACTTTTCCTTTTCCTTTCCCTAACCTCTTACATGCTTAGGGAACATTCTTCGTGTATATTTGAATAGCCACTGACTGGGAGCGATAAGATGTTCATATCTAAGCATGTAGTATAGAAATACTAATGGCTTCCGTTTGGAATTATGTTTAGGATGGGAACTCAATGGGACTTGCTCAAAGTGTCGCCACTCCAGATTCCTCTCAAGTTCCTGGTGGAGTCACTGGTAACATACCTAATCAAGGAAATGCTGGAAGCGTTCCGGTCATGAATGGGAACAATCAACAGCCTCCTGTTGAGGGTGAAGGAAGAGGAAAGAAGAAAAGCCAGTTCCATGGAAGAGGGAAGGGACTTGGGGCTGTGTCCAAGGGCAGAGGACCTCCTGCGCCTGGTTGGACGGGGTCTGGGTTTGACGTGGATGGTAGAAATTAGAAGCATTATATCGGATTCCCTCATTGCTGAAACCATTGGAAAAGCCTTTAAATCACTCACCGGATATATTCTTTAGTTCATTTTTTTTTCCTTGGCTCTGTTCTCCTTCCCTTGTATTCTTTAAACTGTCATTAGCATTTTCATATGGGAAGTGCAATCCAAGCTTTATGACTTCTCATTGCGTCCTCACACCAGTGTATCTAACCAATATCATCTCCCTAAGCATGAATCAAGAACACATGTTACTTGTTCATCCTTGTTATCAAATCTGGAACATGAAAAACTTATATACGAGGAACCATTTTCTTAAATGGTCATGTGTCGTCTCCCTGTTCTAGGAACCAGCAGTGAATTTATTAGTGGGGTTGATACAATTGAAATCATTTCCCTCTTTAATTTAGGCTTAGAACATGATAACAAATGATTGAATCTCAAAGGACATGCGTACGTATTAAGCCATAGATTCTTGGTACTCAGATGTCAGAAAGGTAAACAAAATTTTTTCTTTTATCAATCTAACCAGGCAAGGAAACCTGAGGACCAGAATTATACACTGACATCTATTAAGTAGAATCGAAACGGTACAACTGAAACTTTATAAATAATAGGATGAAGTTCTGGGTTCAAAACATTATTGGACAAGTAAGATAGGTGCATAAGCCATCAGATTCTCCAATGTCTCCCTATTTTATTTATTAGCAGCAGAAAAAGTTAAACAACATTCCCCCCCCCCCCCCCCCCCCCCCCCGGAATTTCAAATTGCGAGTTCAGCCTTGAAGTTTGGCGGATCCTCCTTAAGTTTGGAATTGTCGCGAGCAACGTTTTTAAAAATTGCTTACTATAATGACAGCTGAGAGCCAACTTTAAAAACCTGCTTTCAAAACCTCATCATTCAGAGCAAAAGAAATAAATAAAATCACATCATTACTACTCGATAGAAACACAGTCTTATTTCTTTTTTCATTTTATTTTGTCCGTATGAAGGAATAAACAATTTGATTGACCAAAAGGTGTTTTTGGAAATTTTGCCCATATATGTCCCTTTTTACCAAAAACGGTGGGTTATATATAGCCCAAGTAATTTTGGTGATTGTGATTAATATTATATTTTCTTATTTTTGTACCAAAAATTTATTACCAGTAAAACATGAATTTTAATGACTTTCTAAATTAAACTTTTTATGATTTTTCAATGTGGGAGTTTAAAAATAAAAGTTCGTTCGAGTTTTCGACCTTCTATAAGTTCAAGTGTCTTGTAAAAGTCATGTTTCACAAATTGAAAACATACTTTTTTGAAAAAAATCTTCTTTAAAAGAGAACACGTATAATAGAACCCTTGGAATATGGTAAAGATTTGACAGAGCAGCTTAGATTCACATCCGAAAAACAACCCCTTCCTCTTTCTAAACTGTCCAGTTAACCTTTTCTCACTTAAGTACTTCACCCAAGCTAGAACAATATGATTATTTACAAACCCAGAAGTCTGGAATGGAAGGATTGGTTGGCTCTTTATGTGTTATAGTTGCCATAGCCCCCTCGGCTACTGCCTTATTGTTGTGCACAGACTAGATTCAGTCCCCTGAATGCATCGGACACCGAGGCCAGGGGTAGCCCAACTCTGTATAGTTACAATCATAACACTGAAAGACTAGCCGAGCTAGCTAGGGCGAGGATGATGATGATGATGATGATGAAGATTGCTCAGTTGCAGTGGCTAGTACAGTGGCTAGTAATTGGTCAAGTCTGTAGGTCTTCAAGTTGTTCATTTATTTTTGCATTAACATGTTTCTGCGAAGTTAGGCCAATCTTTAAATTTTGAGCCTGCAAAAACTCGACCTTACATCATTTTCACTGGCCACCGCTCTCTTATAATTGTCACGTCAAATTCATCTATCTCAGTATTATTGGTGTAAAAGTACGTACTTGCACAAAAACGTACCTTTGTTGTAATGGTGAAGTACGTTTTGTCAAGTCTATTTACTCTACCACTATCTAATTTTCTTGTAACAATTACAGCAATGTTCTTCTAATGGCATTATTGCATATATTGTCCCATCAATCAAAAGAAACCCATTAAATTGAGCAGCTTCATCATCAATTCCATCAACCTTAATTATGTAGAAAGTTCTATAATATTCCGGAGTTTTAATATATTCTAGAAATGTGAGCAATGTTAGATAGGCATTGCTTGCACTTTGTTGTATATATTGAACTAATCTAACTATTAACGTTTATGAATTTTCGTTACTTCGGATACTATAAACACATCCCTAACCTTTGAAGTTAATTAGCACAATTTTCACAAATCCATATCACACACCTCCAGTGGAGACTTAGAAAAACACAGATCCATAAGCTGCAAGACTTTAATATCAAAACATCATTAATTGGGATGCAGTCAACTCTCAGATTTCTGCAACATGATAGAAATGTCTCATAATTTAAACCCCAGGCCACATGCATGTCAATATGTCATTTTGTATTGCATTACATTTCATTTGAAATTCCCGCTCAGTTTCTATATGACTATATATATCTCTAGCATAGTTTTAGCTCACTGCCAGTACTAATCATTTAATAATTTAAGAGTTCTAAATATGTATAAGATTAGTAATTGCTGAAAATAAATCCTACCCTCTCCAGAAGCTATGTTTCTGTCAATGATCATTGAGGGTTTGGTAGGATGTGACATGCCATTGAGCCCCTATCCATTTGACAAAAACAGAAACCAACTTATTCATCTCTCTCATCGAAGAGTCTTGGATAGACCAAGATCTACATGCACCATGAGTTAATTTCTCATACTTTTCATAAATAATACGAGAAATTTACTTATGATGCATGTGAACCTTGGTTCAAATTAGAATTTTCGCTTTCTCGTTGCTTCATTTTCAACTCAAGAGGCTTAATTATTAATTATTAATAACTCATCCATATTATAAAAACTAGTATTTAAATTTCGCCTGGGAATCTATGCAATTAGGTCCCTATAATCTAGATTATTGTCCTTTTCATTCCGTCCATGCTATTTGACCTCACTGTCCCTCTAAACTGTTGTGTGAGATCGGCTGGATATAATATACAAGTAAGAGAGCATGCAGAGAGTAGTGTTTGTTATTAGCTTTGCAGTATGACTAGCTGCTTCTTCTTCTTCAGCTCCCAATTAACAAGCTAGCTAGCTATAGCATTCCAATTTACTTTAAGGCCATACTGGATCTTTTAGGCCTGACTTTTCAGGCCATCCCATCCTGAAATGCAGTTATGGCAATGTAAGTGATTTTGGTAGACAATGTTGTGTAATTTTTTTTTCTTTTTTTGAAAGAAAAGTTCATTGAAACAGTTAACGATTACAATCGTTCTGAATGACATCCCTTCTAATTTTGAGAGCTGTGATAAACTCTAAAGCTAATATAGAACAAACAAGAAGGTGTACTACACCAACCAGTTGTCCATGTACAATAGAACACTTCTATGAAACGCTAACGTACAAAGTAACTAGCAAAAACTGAAGGTAGGTTCTCAGCCTTCTCAAGATAATTACCAACAATAGCAATATTGCCATGACCTTGAAATATGTAGATCACACCATCAGAATCTGTATTTTGGGCATGTAAAAAATCGACAGACCAACCATCTCTAGACTCTCCCAGCCTTCAACACACTACTCTCAAGACACATAATTGTGGTACTCACAGTGTGATTATGCTGCGATTCTCCATAGAATGTAGAAAGGATTAATCTGCCCAAAATTAAGAATAGCGTGCTCAAAGGAGTAAACGCTAGAAAATTGAATAGCATAGCACCTCATGGGTCCCAAATTCTTGGAGAAAAGATTGGCTCTACCATGGGCCCAAAGGCCGCCTAGCCATACACCTCGATATTCTGATATGAACACCCAAAGACTGGGCACCCAGATGTTATCGACCGTTGTCTTCACCTCCAATGTCAACCAGACCGCCGCCAACAGCCATGTTGCCACTGTCAAACTCTTCGCCTGCATCAGAAGCATCACCTTCGGCCACTTGCGCACGACCCACCACTACCCTTCGCCGTCAAGATCATATCCATGTCGGCTTCCCCACGAATCCATCGAACATCCTTGACTTGTAACACACCACAACAACTCCACCACCCATGCTCGATGCCCTAAGCCAACCCCAAAGATCAATGCTAGCGCGACCTTTGGTCCCGATGTCAAGCACCTCTACTTGACTTGACGACTTTGCTAAAACGTTGCTAGAGAGAAAAACCCTAGTAGAGCGTTTTCTTTTAAGGGGTCGTGACCACTTACCCAATTTCAGCCTAAAAATTACCCACTTACTCCATTAAGAGTTTTTTAATCCCTTTTACCCAATTTAAACATGAATGACAATGTTACCATCATTTTAATTAACAAACCCCTCAGACTTCTCTCTCTATCTCGACTTTGTGACTCTCTCTCTCTTACATCCAGATCTAAAACCACCATAACCACACACCCCCGCCCCCACGACAACCAGCTCACCTACACCGGCGGCGAGACCAAGATCCTCACAGTCGAACGCACCATCAAGCTCTCCGCCCTCTCCCACAGCGACGTGTAGTTCAAGTACCAGCTCTTCGGGGAAGACCTCGATGCCTTGATCTCCGTCACCAACGACGACGACCTTGAGCACATGATGCCAGACCTCGACAACGAGCTCCAGTACGATCGCGTCTACCGGCCATCCACCAAGCCTGCCAGGATAGGGATCGCTTCATTGAGGCTTGGAATTCGGGTCTTGAGACAGAAATATGAAGGTGGAGTGGAGCCACTCCGGCTGAGATGCTGGATCTGGTGGCCAGTATGGAGGACCATGACGTCGAGCCCAACACAGTACTGTAGCCTCATAATATTCAGCACAAGTTGTTCTAGAGCTTGCTTTTTCAGTTGGTTCTGTATGATTTGCAAGTACAGTAGGATTTTTTTTTTTAGAAAACAAGTACAATAGTGGGGTAATATCTTGTTAATAGAAGTAGGTTAACATTGCAGTTGGATGCAAATTTTGTAGTGTTTTCTTGCTGAAAAGAAAGAAGAATGAAAAAAAAAGTTTTATTGAGCAGTTACACATGTCTATTGCGGGGCAATAATACGATTATTAGGAGGCAATAATATGAGTATTGGGGGGCAATAATATGCATATAAATTGATCAATTATGCATGTAGTGTATTCATTTTGGTTTTGAGAGTTTATGCAATTCATTGGAGGGCAATAATATGATTATTGGGAGACAATAATATGAGTATTAGGGGACAATAATATGATTATTGAGGGGTAATAATATGATTACTGAGTATTATTAGGGGGCAATAAATTCATACGCCGGAATCCGGCTACTGGATTCCTGTGACCGGTCGCCGGATTCTGGTCATTGGTTGCCGGATTCCGGTCACCAGTCGCCGGAGTCCGCCACCGAAGTCAAGAAAGGTCTCCAATGACTTCTTTCTCAAAGTGACAAAGAAGGAGAGGGCAAAATTATCCCCAAAAAATAAAAATAAATTAAAAATATTTAATTGGGTATTAGGGAAATAATCACTTAGAGTGTTTGGGTAAGTGAACAATCTCTTAGAATGTTTGAGTAAGTGAACAATTTTTAAGCTAAAATTCGGTAAATGATCATTTCCCATTCTTTTAATAAGAGCACTTGACAATGTTGTGTAATGATATAACATACACAGAATAATGTTTCATTATTAATAGAGAGAGAGAGAGAGAGAGAGAGAGAGAGAGAGAGAGAGAGAGAGAGAGATTCATATGCTCGATCTCTACTTGTTTACACGTTTTTGGTATGCAGTGTCAGTATGCATAAAGAGTTTGATTGCATGCATGACTAGCTATACTTTTCTTTGGAAAATTATACAGATACAATTTGTTGAATTAGGCTTTTCAACATCATCACTCCCTGCAGGTTATTCCATGGATGAACTTGTTAATACTGAGAACAACTATGTTAAGCACACTAAGCTAAAACACAGAACAGTTAATTAGGCATTGGTAAAAACCAGGAAATTAGGTGTATATTAGTTATTCCTATCCATTTTGGCTTCTGAATTCGCACCAGATTCATATATGTTCTAGTTTTGCGCAAAATGACATCTTAATTAATCCCTAGCCAATTTGGAGAACAGGATTAGGTTGATTGGTTCGGAGTTTAATAAGTTTTCAAGCTCAGACTCCCATGAGATGCAGTGTGACAACCAAATCCTGCAGGATTCTCATGGCATATACCCTTTACAATCCCAAATATATATAGTGGTACATATTAGTTAGTGGTTACTGGTTGGTGCTGAAACCCAGAAGATTTAAACTAATAAAAACGCATTTATCTTATTTTATTTTTCCTCGAAAATGAAACTTATCCATCAAGTGTTATGTCTTCCATATTTTGTATGGGATGGTGTAGAAACTAATGGATCAACGTTTGCATCATTAGATGGATGAAATAGGCTGTTTGCAATCTTCTTCTTTCACTATTTAATTATTTGTCAATTTATAGTGTAAACTCAGCAAAAATTTACCGTTTGTCAAGGCTCTATAGAAAGGCATATAAGCTGCTAAGCAGTATTCTTCTTTGAATGCTAATTCATAAAACAAAAATTCTAATTACAAAAATTCTAATTACAAAAATAATTTGTAGGTTTTTTTTTGGAATATGAATTGATATTATTAAAAATCAAAGTCATAATACAATTTTTTTTGTTGCTTCATGTTTTTGATGTTGTATAATTTGCTAGTTTAAAAAGAGTGCTTCACGTGTTTACTTAGCTTGATAAAAATAAAATCAATAGTTTTTATCTAATTCATAAATGAATTTAGAAACTCATTATTTTCTTAAATTGAGACACATACAATATGAATTTCTCTGTAATATTAAATACGAATGAACTTACAAATCATAATAATTCTAATTTCGTACTAGACATGCTAGGAAATGATATATCAATGTCCTCATTTTGAAATTTGAATACATGCGAGTTCGACACACCCCCTTCCACCACTAGTACAACAGTGAGTCCGTACTAGACCATACATATATATTTATACTAAGTATATAACATATGAGATGTACGCACTTACATTAACGTACTTTGATAACCCAAAGAATACATATATAATTTCGAAAGCTAAGCAACAATTTACAAATTACAAAAGGCAAGAGATCGAGAAGAAGGGAATGGATTCCTCTGCGGCTCTCTGCCACCCCTGTCGGTCCTCCGAGACCAGACGTGTCGCCCTCTCGCCCACTTTACAGGTCCCGATCTGCACCGGGGCCCCACCACCACGGAGCGCCCCCGGACGTATAGCATCTCATCACGTGAACCACCCATGTGACCCCCCCTCCCTGCACCCCATGCACCCTGGTCTAGCTCTGGTCTCTAATGCGCGCCCATGCACCGTTACGCCGTCGTTTCAGGGAATTCAAAAATCAAAACCATAGGCACATAGCCGTTTCGTGCACTAGAGTGTCCAATATGTCCTCCTCTATCTCCCTCACCACCCCCTCTCCTTCTTCTTCAAAAGCCATTACACTTTGCACCTTCGACTCCGGCAAGTCCTTGTCGATCAACGCGTCGATGTCCTCTAGAACACGGCAATCGGCGCCCGGAAAGCTCTGGATTTTGTAGCACACAATGTCGATCAACTTTGATCCCTTGTAACCAAATTTTGTAACACTAGTTGAGCTAACCCACGGCTTGAGGTTGACATGGGGTCTCAAAATTTCGACAAGAATTTCGTCCACCACATGAAACACTAGCTTCCGGTTGCACCTAAGGCCGAGCTGGCTAGGGTGAGTTGTGGTAAAAGCGGTGAAAGAGTTTTCGAGGTGGTAAAAAATGGAGGGGTCAAGTGGGTGGGACGGAGAGATCCAGTTGGTGAACGAAACTTGTGTGTCTTTATCTATGCCAGTACGGCATAATATTCTCGTGACGTACTGGCGCACATCTGCTGATATTCCAACAACAACACCAGCGCCACCGGTGGTTCTGGCGGCGGCGAAACCGTTTGGTACTACGTCGTCGTTTTTGCCTCGGGCAGAGAGCACAAGGCTCGAGGAGGAGGCTTGATCTTGTTTGTACTGACTCTGCAGCTGCTGGCTCGTGGAACCAGATAACTGTGATAACCCGCACAGAAACAAATAATAAGTACTAGGAATTTGCAAAGATAATTTAGAATAAAAAACCGGGCAATATGTAAATTGACAAGCATATAATAAGTCACCTGTTTTTGTGGGGGTTTGGTCGCCGGCGGTGAAGGATCTTTCTTGATCGGAAGAAGAGTAGGGACATTGTTGAGATTGAGAAGATTGTTCGAGATGAGTTGGGTTTTCTTGCATTGCTGCTGAGCTCTTGTGGGAGCCGTTGATGGACGAACGAAGGCTTCTTCTTGCTTCTTCAATTTCGCTGGACTAAACCCATCGTCAACAATTCTTGGGCGCTTCTGAATTGATATGGCCTGAGGCGGCTTCTGTTGTTGCAATGGTTGAGGCTTTGGCATGGCTTGAACCTTGACATTGTTTGGTTTTGGAGGTAGAACTTGAATTTGGTCCTTGCAAGTAGTTGATGTTGTTGTTGCTGTAGTAATGGTAGTGCGTGGTTTGATGGTCTTGGCCTCCGACAATCTGAGCCTTGGGGAGCAAGAAGAAGGTGTTGATGGTCCGGGGTTTGCGTCTTGCGTAGCTTTTTTCGATTTGAGCTGGTGATTGAGGAGGTCTCGATCATTTCTTGTGGTGTTTGTGACGTCGACCAATCCCATTTTCCTGCTCACAGTCTCCTTGACCTGTTTGACGATTTGCCTAGCACAGTGACTCGGGCTCCTACCACTCTCATGGTCTCCAATAATACTCTTGAGCAGCTCCTTCCTCTTAAAAGATGGCAGCCTAGAAAACTCCAATTCCTCGCCAACGGCTATGTTCTCTTTGTTGATCTGAAGCGAAAGGCGGTGGTGGTGATCAACGTCCGATCTTCTGGCAGATGATATCCTAGGAGTCTCCGGTAACGAGCGAGTACCTGCTGCTTTGAGGTCTTTGGTGTTTTGGAGGGGTTGGCGAGAAGGCCGAAGAGGGTGTAGATTCAAATGTGGCTTTGAAATGGAACGAGGATTTGGTGTTAATGACGAAGTAGAAGAGGGTGAGTGAGATTCAGGAAGAAGGTCAAGACCCATTAATCTTGCTACTAGACTTGGAGTCTTTGTTCCTGGTGAGCAGCTGCTGCTATCTGATACTGTGCCTCCACTTGTTTTGATTTGTTGGATTTTCAGAATCTGCATATAAACAAAGTGGTCCTGGGTTAAGTCCTGCGTATATCATTATCTTCATCATTACTACTTGCTTTTGTGTAATGTTAGAGAAAAGGGTGAGAAATCCAAAAAAAAGGGAAACAAACTAAAGTAAGATGATGTTATGCTACAACAACTTACAGGACTGTCTAAACTTTCTTCTTCTTTTGTGATAGATGACAATGAAGTCCCTTCCTCAGATGAATCCAAGCTATTCCTTGGTGCTTCAACACCTGAATCATATATCAAACAAAATTTCTCCCCTTCTTTCCTTAAGAGTACTATATTTAGAGTAGAAGAGCAAGAAAGATGACCTACCTTTGGGGAGAGTGAGATCTTCTGGGCGTAAAGAGTGTTGTTGGTGGTGTAAATTAGGAAACTGAAGTTGATGGAAATCGAAGAGCTGAAAAAGAGCACACATGCAACCAGAAGTGATGGTGTCTCTCTCACCTCCTCCACCATCTCCACCACCTCTCTTCGAGGCTCTTCCACCCCAACCCATAACAAACGCTAAGCTATGCAAAGTTGCAAACCACTCCTTTTGAACAAGAAAAATATTCCTAGAGTAAAGGCTAGATCTTCTCTAACAATATATGAGAGTGAAAATGACAGAAGGGCCAGTCATAAAGAGCTAATTAAAGACTATGACTTGACTTTGCATATGTTTGAGAGAAAAGGCTAGCTGTGCTGATATGATGTGAAGAAGCGAGAAAAGCGGATCCATGAGGCATAAATAAGAGCTGGTATTTGATTTTGAGCCAGGGAATTAAGTGGATATCAGCAAGCAAAAGAGTGAGTGAAGGTCTTGGCCCTCTTGGGGTATATCTTCATAGCTTCTTTTCTCTCTCTCTCTCTTTCCTTCACATTCACAGACACTCAATTTTATCTCCTTTTATCTTTTGTTGTTTTTCGACACTCACTCCCAAGCTTTTACCAGACTCAAAACCAAGAATCAGCCTCTGCTTTTCTTTTGTTTCTTTTCTCTATCTCACATTGGGAAGGGAGAACTGTAAAGAAATGGAAAAGATGACGATATGACCACGCACCTCTCTCTTATATTATACAGCAAGAGTGACATTCTCTCTCTCTAATCTCACCCTATCTTATATCCAGGTGAGTGTAAGTGAGCTCGAATCACAGTAGTGTCAAAGTGATTCACACACCACACCATTCATGGGTTTTGATATACGAGGTGTATTGGGGATCTGCGACTTAACCCTTTTGGTTTTAATATTCTATCTAACCTCTTACAGTTTCAGTTTTAGTTACTAACCTGCAGCTACTTTGATTTGATGCTCTTTAACCATGGTTAACGTCATTACTCTTCCCCTCTAACTTGGGGTGGTGTAGCCGTATATATAGCTAGCTAACACAACCAAAGCTACCAAGGACAGCTCTATAATGGGTCAAGCCCAAATCAAATGTACCTATGTAATTCGATTCAATAATTGAGTGGCTATCATACCTCAGCTCATATATTCCTCATCCTCGCAACCAAATCCAAATTTTGAATTTTTTGGTGTAGCATATATATATGCTCTTCTATCAGGTTTCAATGTATAGGTTATGCATGGACTATTGACCTGTTATGTGTCAAACATTAAAAACTATCACGAGTAGTCAAGAACACTATTTAAACCACCTTATGCAGTCATCAACAGAATTACTGACTAGTTTAAATACTAATTGTTTAAGAACAAGAGGAATTAACAAACAGAAAGAGAGAGTAATATTTCAGAGAGAATGGAGATTTCAAGTGTGTTTATTCATCTCATACAAAGGGGTATTTATAGGAATACATTTGAAGTGTGAAAGCTCAAAGAGGAAACCAAAATGATAACCATCTTGATGATGATTTTCTGCCATACTTGTTGCCCTTTGGCAAAACATGTTACATAAGTCTTCATACACTCAAGTACCTATGATTATACACTCAAGTACCTATCTAAATACTTTACGTATTTTGTTACATGATATAGACATACATAGTATTTATACATTTATACTACAACACTCCCCCTTGGATATTTCATGTTCAATAGTATTGTGTTGGTGGTGAGCATCGAAGTTGCCTCGTTAAAAACCTTGCCAAGTAATAAAACCCTGTGGGAAAAACAACCTTAGTCGAAAGGGAAAAAGAGCACAACGCGCGTTGAGTGTGAAGTATGTTTCTGAATACTCCCCTGATTTAGACTCCTCTTGAAGATCGTGGGAGTTCGGATATCCTCCTCAATCCGATGCTCCTTACATGTTTCTCGAAAGGGGATTTTGGTAGTGACTTAGTAAATAAGTCAGCTACATTATCTTCTGATCGGATTTGATTTACTTCAATATTTAGAAGTGTTTGTTGTTGCTGATTATAGAAGAATTTCGGCGATATATGCTTGATATTATCGCCTTTGATGAAACCTAATTTCATTTGCTCAATACAAGCTGCACTATCCTCGTAAATGCATGTAGGTTCATTTGTGGTAAATTTCAAACTACAAGTTCCTTGAATGTGTCTATTTATAGACCTTAGCCATATGCACTCACACATGACTTCATGTAGTGCAATAATCTCTGCATGATTTGAGGAAGTAGCAACGAGAGTCTGTTTTGTAGATCTCCAAGATATCGCGGTGCTTCCCATGGTAAAGACATAACCTGTTTGGGAGCGACCTTTGTGAGGGTTAGAAAGATACCCTGCATCAGCAAAACCCGTCAGAACATCATTATCATTTTGATGGAGGGGAGGAGGAGAACGTCGGTCACTATGGATAGTGTTGCCGGCGTTCACATTTCTTTTCTCTCTGTAGGGATAGAACAAGCCCATATCAATCGTACCTTTTAGGTATCGAAGGATTGTTTTTATACCAATCCAATGGCGGCGTGTTGGTGCAGAACTATGTCGAGTTAACAAGTTTACTGCAAACGAGATATCCGGTCTTGTGCATTGAGCTAAATACAATAATGCGCCCATCGCACTTAGGTATGGTATTTCAGCTTCTAATAAATTTTCGTCCTCATCCCTTGGACGAAACGGATCTTTCATGGGCTCAAGATTACGGTTGATCATGGGAGTACTCACAGGCTTTTCTTTATCTTCATTAATACGCCTTAGTAACTTTTGAGTATATGCTGACTGATGGATCATAATCCCATCATTACGGTGCTCGAGTTCTATTCCGAGACAAAACCGTGTTTTCCCGAGATCTTTCATCTCAAATTCAGATTTCAAATATGTAGCAGTTTCTTTTGACTCATCTAGAGTTCCAATTAGGTTCATGTCATCGACATAAACTGCTACAATTGCAAATCCGGATCTTGTTCTCTTAATGAACACGCAAGGGCATATTTCATTGTTAACATATCCCTTCCCAATCAAGTAGTCACTTAGACAGTTATACCACATCCGTCAGGATTGTTTCAATCCATATAGTGAGCGTCTTAATTTTATTGAAAACGCGCTCCGTGGTTTAGAGCCACTTGATTTGGGTAATTGAAGTCCATCTGAAACCTTCATATATATATATATATATATATATATATATATATATATATATATATATATATATCTGAATCAAGATCCCCATAGAGATATGCTGTAACCACATCCATGAGCTGCATGTCAAGTTTTTCAGAAACTACCAAACTGACAAGGTAGCGGAACGTTATAACGTCCATTACGGGAGAATATGTCTCCTCGTAGTTGATTCCAGTGCGTTGTGAGAAACCTTACGCCACAAGGCGGACTTTGTATCTAACAACCTCATTTTTCTCATTACGCTTTCTAACAAAGACCCATTTATGGCCAACAGATTTTATATTTGGTGGTGTCAATGTTATAAACCCAAATACCTGTCTCTTTGTTAGTGAATCCAATTCAGTCTGGATCGCATTTTTCCATTTGGACCAATCTGCTCTTCGTTGACATTCTTCAACGGAGCGAGGTTCGATATCATCGTATTCTATAATTCCTTTTGCAATATGATATGCAAACGCATCATCAATAGCCATAGAATTTCTGTCCATAATTACATGTATACTAGTGTAATTCATGGAGATCTCTCTATTCTCTGGAATTGGTTCTACTATTGGAGCGTCGTCCAATGATGTCTCTTGGACATAACCATAATCCGGAATTTTTTCATGAGATGGATTATTTATATCGATGATTAATGGATTATTTTGTGTCAAGCTCGCTTTCTTTCTTGGGCGAGAATCCATCGAACCTATAGGCCTCCCGCGCTTTCTGGCAGGAGCCATGGGTCTAGCCACTGCATCACCCATAGAGGGGATGTCATGTCCTTTAATTTTAGGAACATCAATCCTTGCAGATACGTTTGCAGCAGGTATGTGTGATCTTGTCACTTTAGCTATATCAGAAAACGCATCAGGCATTGATTCTGCTACGTTCTGAAGATCGAGAATCCTCCGCACTTCTATTTCAGACTGTATGGTTCGGGGATCAAGATGAGACAAAGTGGGGACAAACCACCACAATTCCTGTCTTTTCTGTTGAACATTAATGTTCTTGTCTCCCCCTAATGACGGGAAGACTGTCTCATCAAAGTGACAATCCGCAAATCTAGCAGTAAATAGATCACCTGTCAAAGGTTCTATGTAGCGGATAATGCTTGGAGTATCATATCCAACATAAAGGCCTAAGCGTCTTTGAGGACCCATTTTGGTGCGTTGTGGCAGCGCAATTGGCACATAGACTGCACACCCAAATATGCGTAAGTGTGAGACATTAGGCTCATACCCAGTCACCATTTGGGACGCAGAAAAGGGTTGGGTGGCAGTGGGTCTCAGACGAATAAGCACAGCTGCATGTAATATTGCATAGCCCCAAGCAGAAATAGGGAGATTGGTGCGCATAACCAATGCCCTGACAACCATTTGAAGTCTTTTAATAGCAGCTTCTGCGAGTCCATTTTGGATGTGTACATGAGGGACAGGATGTTCGACCTCAATCCCAATGGACATGCAATAATCATCAAAGGTTCTTGATGTAAATTCTCCAGCATTGTCAGGACGAATTGACTTAATAGGATGATCAGGGTGGTGAGCCCTTAACTTAATGATTTGTGCGAGGAGTTTAGCAAATGCAACATTTCTTGTGGATAAGAGCATGACATGTGACCAACGTGTCGATGCATCAACCAACACCATAAAATATCTAAATGGTCCGCAAGTTGGTTGGATAGGTCCACAAATATCACCTTGTATTCTTTGTAAGAATGGTATATTTTCTTTAGTGTCCTTTGCATAGAATGGTCTTGATCCTACCTTTGCTAAAGATCAAGCTTTGCAAAACGAATGATATGCTTTAGAAGTAACTCTTTGGACCAATGTTTGGTTCGTACTTCTTTTCGTTTTGAAGAATGGATGTCCGTGTGAAGTTTTTAATATACGGAGCATCATGTCACGACCTGGATGTCCCAAACGGTCGTGCCAAAGCTTGTATGTGTCAGGATCCCATAAATTGTCATTCATGACATGGTTGGATTCAATGACTCTAATAGTAGTTGCATACCATCCACTAGAGCGACACATAAGTTTCTCTAAAACTCGTGTATTTCCGTAGTTTTTAGAGGTGATGCAAAGGAACTCTTGTCCATTCTCACAATGTGTTTCCACATGAAAATCATTGGCACTTATGTCTTTAAAGCTTAATAGGGTCCTTCCGGCCCTTAGAGCATATAGAGCTTCGGCGACATTAACATTTGTGCCATTTGGTAACAAAAATTGAGCTGGTCCTCGACCATGAATAAATTGTGATGGTCATGCCATTGTAGTTACTGAGGATCGACTAGGTGTCATCCATAAAAATAATTGCCTATGTCGCAATATAGTATGTGTGGTGCCACTATCAAGAAGACATTCCAATTATCCGGAAAACATACTGAAAGGGATAAAGTTCGGAATATTAACACATGTCCATGACATTAAATGCGATACTTTATTAATAGGGAAAATAGCCAATGATTACATCAAAGTTTATTCATAAGTCTATTCCAAATATCAAACTTTAGACAAATTTTTATCACTCAATCCGTTTGGTAATTCCAATGAAATATGACCAGGAAAGTAGAGAGATGTTGGTGGAGCGAGGCTCGCTTAAATACTCTGATCTCAATTGCTTTCCTAGACATCATACTTCATTGGGTACGCCACATAAGAAGGAGTTTAATACAATTTTTATTTATTGACTAAGGCACATTTGCCATTCTTGGAAAATAGAAATAGGATTATTCTAATCGAAGTCTGTGGCATCCTCGTGCTCTTCATCTACAGCTTTGAAGTCCTCAACGGTGAGATTGACATCTTCACTATTTTCATCTTCGGCAAGGTTAGCCTCTTGCTCTCTTGCTTCCCTGTACTCCTTATAGCATGCAGCTAATTGGGTGCTTGTATGACATTGTTTAAACTAATGCTCGATTGATCCACATCTATGACACATGTCATTGTGGTTCCCTCCCTTCATTTGAGTTGCAGGTTGTGCAGGTTGTGCAGGTTGTGCACGTTGTGGATATTCCCTAGGAGGGTTGCTGCTACTACCAAGACGCATGGTGTGACCTCCACGGCCCATGGTGCTATTTCCACGGCCGGTGTTGCCATATCTCCCTCTTCCACGTGTGGAGTTGCCATCACGTGTGGCCGTTCTAAAGTTGCGGTTTCCTTCTTTATTGGGGCTGTTATATGGACCTGTTCGTCCTTCATGTCCCCTATTATTAGGGTACACATGTCCCCTATTGCTGGGGTACCGCTCCTTGTGCCCTCTCTTGGGTGCATTGTAATTTGCCTCACGAACGCTCTTGGTTCCAATGGGTCTTGAATTATAATACTTTACGAGAATGTTATCGTGCTTTTTGACTACCAACAAAATATTTATGAGTTCATTGAACCTCGTAATTCGTCCAGCATTTACTTCAGTGCGATACTGCTTTGATAGCAAGATTGCTGCAACCGGGAAGGTGGAGAGAGTTTTCTCAATTAGCTCTTCTTCTGTGAGGGGTCTTTGACAGAACCTCAACATGGACTTGAGACGAAGAGCTTCTGAATTATACTCAGCAATAGACTTGAAGTCTGAGAAGCGTACATCGTTCCACTGAACCTTCAAGTCAGGGAGGAGAGAATCTTGGATATTGTTAAAGCGCTCTTGTAGCGCCTCCCATAAATCCTTTGCATCTTTAATGGACATGTACTCTATTCTGAGTGCTTTGTCCATATGACGTCGCATCAAGATGATTGCTTGTGCATGCCTCTTGGGTGTTCTAGGGAATACAAGGGCCGGGTCTGGTGCATGGATGATGGGCAATATTTCATTCGATGTGAGATGGTTCTCAACGTCGGTTTTCCAGCTATGGTAATCCGAACCTGTTGAGTCAAGGATTTGAAAATCGAGTCTAGGTTCATTCGACATCCTTGAAGATAAGAAGAAAATATTAGTTACGGAGTTAAAACTTCCACGAAAAATAATAAGATTTCCGAGCTATGCTACCAAGAAATCAATTTCCAAGAATCATTGTGAACACTCTTAGTTCATTGATTACGAACGCTCTTAGTTCATTTGGCGTGAATTTCTATAATTCCGCTTTTGATTGTAAGTTCCCGAGAGAAAGGAAAAAGGAGAGAAAATAAATAAAAACTCAAAAACGGGAACTTTTAGTAAAGAATACCTTTATCACGCCCCGAATTTTAGAATAACAATTCAAAATCCGAAAACATGAAAATACTACAACACAAAATAATCATCCTGAAAATTTTTCTTTTCTTAACACACTCACCACACACAATAAGATCAAACCAAATAGTGTCTCGGTTAATTATTACAACTCAAATCCAAAATGTAATGTAAAGCTCTAAATGAGCATACACACACCTCACAACTAAATAAATAACAAAACTGCTGTATCACCTAAGCAGCTCGGTCACCTCCCTGGTTATCCTGACCTGCAGGAATATCCGCTACACCATTGAATAGTGTACCGGGATTGCAACAACACAAAATCCGGTAAGCTTATGAAAGCTTGTATGAACAAAAGAATGAACTGTTACTTAATTTAATCTCATTTATTTCCACACTCAGTAACACTCAATTATTTCCACATATGCAATTAATAAACAATCTCAAACAACACCAATTCAATATATCATGACAACCCCACTCACAACCTTTCCCACAACTCTCATCATCGTATTTATAAAAATACGGTACTTGACAGACTAGAGCTCTAACTGAATCGTAGCCCGTCACCTGGCCTAGGTTATGGCATCAGACATATTTATCAATTATTGTATTTCATCAATATGTATACTTATATACATATTTAGAACGTCCAATAATTCCACATACTCAACCAATCGTATCCCATCATCCACACTAGGATTAGAGCGTCCGATTACCCACACCAGTCATTACGTTGACCCTAAACCCATAAATGAACACAACATATAATATCACATACTGAAATCAACCCAACCAAGATACATCATATTATTATGGAATTACACAATTGTAATATAATCAACTCATCAATTCAACACAATCAGATCATCATTCAACAATCCACTCATCAATATATATTTTCCACGTAAATATATATATACGTAATCATCCACTCAGGGATGACCACTAATACCATCTATAGTTCACACAAGAAAATTATGAAATTCATTTGTATAGTAAAAATTCATTTTACTTACCTATGGACCGTGGTGATTCAAGTCCATGAACTTTTAAAAACAAATATTTAATCCGCAAATATATTTTCACACAATTACCAAAAATAAATAAATTAAAATGCTCGGTTAGTAATATGAACCACGTGAGTTTTACTCACCTCGAAACTCCCGCTGCGTCTTCAATATAATTATAATTTATAATTAACGCCGAATAGCCCACTCAAATAAAATCCGTCAATCACCTAATCAAATGTGATTCGAATTTAGCCAACAATTTCAACACATAATTTAACTTCTAATTAACGGCCAGATTCTAATTTACATTAAAATCCGACGAGCGGTTTCTCACGAATCGCTCCCCTAATTACCGTTTTTCACATATACGAAGATCCAACGGTCGGATCTTCACCCATGACCACACAAAGCCTCTGGGACAGTCATATGATCATCATAACAAATTTACAAGTTCATCCAACGGTCATAATTTCACAGATCAAAAATCTAACGACCGAAATCGATCGAAATCACAAAATTCATAACTAATTCATACGATATCCGAAAAATGCGTAAAATATGCCGAAATGATCGTATCAAAACATAGAATCATAAAATGGACAGAAACCAAATTTTAGACCTCCGGAGGTGGCCGGAAAAGGCCGCCGGAGTTAGGGACAGAGCCGCCACCGACCACCACCAATGGTGTCGGGGCTGAGCTTGTCCCCTTCGTTTCATCATTCTGAGCAACTTTCATAACTAGCACAAGACCTAAAAATGATCAGAAGGCATCGAAATTACCGATTTACAGTCGGCGGCCGGAAAAAATACAGAAACCGGTGAGCTTGAAAACCGACGTGAAAACTGCAACCTCAGGCCCCGATCCCTTCTGGAAACTTGTTCAGAACTTCCTTGCGAACTCAACAAGCTTGGAATCACAAGAAACGATCGTGTATAGCTCGAGATATCTTGATCGAAAGTTTTGGTATTTCGATCCGTTCGGGTCGAGCTCCGACGAACGTGAAAACGTTCGACCCAGTTCCGGTCCTTCTTGGTGCTTGTAGAGGAAGTTGAGGCGAGCTCAATGAGACAAGAATCAAGTGAAATGATGGAGTGTAGCTCGAGATATCGAGATCGAACTGAAAATGGACGTTTTCGGTTCGGGCTTCGCCGCCGCCGCCACAGGCTGCGCCGCCGTGTGAGACTGCCTCCGGGAGCTAGAGCAGCTCGAGACGAACACCTGGGACTTGGTTTGAGGTCGAGAGGTGGTCTGTGGAGGGAGAACAATTAAGGAGAAAATTTCCTCCCCTTTCGGCCGAGAGCGTCGGTGAGAGAGAGAAAAAACCCAGTTTTTTCTGAAACTGGAAGAAGAAGAAGAAAAGGAAAAAAAAGAAACCGGTAGGGAAAAAAAATTAGGGTTTCTGAAATTTTTCTATATATACATGATTCGGAAAACTTCGAAATTCGATAACTAATTCAGAAAAAATCCGATCTTCGTGTTCCGCACGTGTACGGACTCGTATCGACGAGCTCTACAACTTTGATGAAGGAAGTTTCTCCAAATTTCGCACGTAGAAAAAGTCGATTTCTCAAACCGAGTATTTCGAGCTTTTCGTTAAAATAAACGTTTTGAAACTTCGTTAATTGTAAAAATGAATGATTATCGAACATAAATCGTGAAATCGTATAATAATCATTCGATACAATCACTCGAATTTAAAAATGAAAATTGCGGGTATTACAATCTACCCCCCTTAAAGGAATTTCGTCCCGAAATTCATGTACCCAATTCCCCAAAAAGCTGTGGATACCTCGTCCTCATGTCAGATTCTAAATCCCATGATGCATCACCCTCATCATGATGACTCCACAATACCTTCACGAGATCAACCTCTTTCCTACGAAGTTTCTTTGTAGACCTATCCAAGATACGAACAGGTTCAACCACAAACGTCACATCCGGGTTCACTTCAATCGTACCGTGGTCAATCACGTGAGACTCATCTCGAACATACTTCCTGAGCAGAGACACATGGAAAACGTTGTGCACACCCGACATGCTAACTGGTAAAGCAAGACGATATGCCAAGTTACCAACCCTTTCTAGAATCTCAAAGGGTCCAACATACCTCGGTGCAAGTTTTCCTTTCTTGCCAAATCTCACCACACCTTTCATAGGTGAGACTTTCAAGAACACAAGATCACCTGTCTCAAACTCCAACGGTCTCCTCTTCAAGTCAGCATAACTCTTCTGTCTACTCTGAGCGGTTCGGATTCTGTCCCGAATAGTAGTGACCTTCTCTGTAGTCTCCTGTACAATCTCAGGTCCGATGAGCCCTTTATCCCCTGCTTCCGCCCAACAGATAGGAGTCCTACATGGCCTACCATAAAGAGCCTCATATGGAGCCATACCGATACTAGAGTGATAGCTGTTGTTGTAGGCAAACTCTACCAATGGCAGATGATCCGCCCAACTACCCTTAAAATCCAGAACACAAGCTCTGAGCATGTCCTCCATCACCTGATTCACTCTCTCGGTCTGTCCATCTGTTTGTGGGTGAAATGCAGTGCTCATAGCAAGAGACGTACCAAATGCCTTATGGAACCTTCGCCAGAATTCTGAAGTGAAACGAGCATCACGATCCGATACAATCGTCACAGGCACTCCATGAAGCCTCACTATCTCGTTCACATATAACTTACACAATGCATCACCTGAGTACGTTTTTGCCACTGGAAGGAAGTGTGCTGATTTAGTCAACCGGTCAACAATCACCCAAATCGAGTCATAACTTTGCCTGGATCTGGGCAATCCAGTCACAAAGTCCATAGAGATATCTTCCCATTTCCATACAGGAATCGATAAGGGGTTCAGCATTCCTGCTGGTCTCTGATGCTCTGCCTTCACCTGTTGACAGGTAAGACACTTCGACACGTGTTTCGCCACATCCCTCTTCGTACCATACCACCAAAACTGCCTTCGCAGATCCATATACATTTTAGTACCTCCTGGATGTATAGTATATCGAGACCTATGTGCTTCCCGCATGATCTCCTCCCTGAGGTTATCAACACTCGGTACATACAATCTCCCTCGAAATCTCAACCCTCCATCAGCCCCAATCATCCACTCGGAAGGACCCTCCACATCCGGGTCAGCAGTCATCTCAGAAATCCTCGCCTGAGCAAACTCATCAAGTGTCTGACCCTGAATGATCCTGGAGATCAAGGTGGGCTGTAAGGTGATACTACCGAGAAAGATTCCCTGTCCTGCTCCTGTGGGCATAAGGTCGAACTCAGATGCAGCTTCTAACATGCGCCACTCCCGCACCATAATCCATGCCATGATTACCCGCGGTTTCCTACTCAAAGCATCCGCCACTACATTCGCCTTTCCGGGATGATACTCTAAGGTGAAATCATAGTCCTTAATGAGCTCCATCCATCTCCTCTACCTCATGTTCAATTCCTTCTGGGAGAATAGATACTTCAAACTCTTGTGATCAGAAAAGAGTTCAAATTTCTCACCATAAAGATAGTGCCTCCAAATCTTCAAGGCAAACACCACAGCTGCTAGCTCTAGATCATGAGTAGGGTAATTCCGCTCATGTACCTTCAACTGTCTAGAACCATAAGCAACAACATTACCATTCTGCATCAACACACACCCCAAACCCTGATGAGATGCATCGCTGTAAATGACTAATCCACCACCACTAGTAAGAATAGTCAACACCGGAGCTGTAGTCAATCTAGTCTTCAGCTCTATGAAAGCCTTCTCACACTTATCCGACCATACGAACTGAGTGTCTTTCCTGGTCAATTTGGTCAAAGCCGAAGCAATACCAGAAAACCCTTCAATGAAGCGCCTGTAATAACCGGCCAATCCAAGGAAGCTACGGATTTCTGTAACCGTAGTAGGGCGACTCCAACTCATCACTGCTTCAACCTTCGAAGGATCCACAGAAACTCCATCCTTCGAGACCACATGACCAAGGAACTTGACTTCACTCTGCCAGAAGTCGCACTTCTCGAACTTGGCAAATAGTTTCTGCTCTCTCAATGTCTGCAGCACTATTCGCAGATGCCGCTCATGCTCAGCTGACGACCTTGAGTAAATCAAGATGTCGTCAACGAACACTACCACAAACTGATCCAAGTAAGGACTGAACGTACGGTTCATCAAGTCCATAAATGCTGCGGGGGCATTCGTGAGACCAAAAGGCATGACAAGAAACTCAAAATGTCCATACCTGGTCCTAAACGCCGTCTTTGGAATATCTTCCTCCTTCACCCTCAACTGGTGATATCCAGACCTCAGGTCAATCTTCGAGAATACAGTAGCTTCTCTAAGCTGGTCGAACAAGTCATCAATCCTAGGTAAAGGGTACCTATTCTTGATGGTCACCTTGTTCAACTGTCGATAATCCACACATAGACGAAGTGAACTATCCTTCTTCTTCACAAACAACACTGGTGCGCCCCAAGGAGACACACTTGCCTGAATGAACCCTTGTGCAAGTAAGCCCTCAATCTGAACCTTCAACTCCTGAAGTTCAGCTGGAGCCATTTGATAGGGTGCTTTCGACACAGGTGAAGTACCTGGTATCACATCAATGGAGAAGTCCATTACCCTTTTCGGAGGTAACCTAGGGATCTCCTAAAACACGTCCGTATACTCTGAAACCACAGGAATCCCTGTAATCTTTGAAGTACTACTCCCGGATTCAATATGGGCCAAAATCCCTGTCCTCATGGCGATGTCAGACTTCAGACAACGGTAATGAAATACCCGTTGTCCCGGAACATGGTAGGACACAATCATCCTAAAGCAATCAATAACAGCATGATTCGGGCTCAACCAATCCATACCCAAAATCACATCATACGTGTGATCCGGAATCACAATCAAAGATGCAGAGAACTCTCTGCCACCAATCCCAATAGGGCAATCATCACAAAACATGCTAAGCTCAAGAGACACACCGAGAGGTGATGTAACACACAATGATCTAGTCAGAGGCATAGCAATCAAACCCAAAACATCCACAACCGAACTAGATATGAAAGAGTGTGAGGCTCCCGTATCAAACAGTACTCTAGCAAGAAAGTGATAAACATATAAGGTACCTTCCACTCCCGTGCCTGCCTGACCGATGGCAAAGACCCTAGCATGAGCAGGTGGTAACTGCCTCTGCTGGTTACCCTGCACTCTACCCTAAATCCGAGGACACTCCCTAGCCTGATGCCCTGCCTGTCCACAACTGTAGCATAACCTACCCCGTGGCTTCGTGCACGCATGAGAGATGTGGCCCAGCTCGCCACAGTTAAAGCACTTCACAGGAGCTGCTGGTGCTATCTGCCTGATAGGCATAGCCTGAACAGGAGGAGCTACTGCTGTCCTAGCTGGAGCCTGATGCTGAAACTGAGTCCTCTGTCTCTTCCAGAACCCACCCCTGAAGTCTCTAGCTCTACTGCTCCCTGCTATGGCCTTCCCCATGCCCTGGAAGTCTCTCTCAGCAGACTCCTTCTCTCTACGAATCAGGTTCTACTGCTCAATGATCTGTGCCTTGGCCAAGATCTCTCTCTTGGTCTTCAGCTCCAAGATAGCTACATCACGCTCAATCGAAGGACTCAACCCTCTCTGAAACTTCTTGGCCAAGTCCTCATCCTCCATCTGCCTCACATACTTGTACAATCTGGAGAACTCCGCATCATACTCAATTACGGTCATCTTCCCCTGTACAAGTGCAAGGAACTCTCGCTCCAACCTCTCCTTCACTGCTGGTGGAAAGTACTTCTCCCTGAACAGCCTCTCAAAGCCGTCCCATGTCAAGGTAGACACCTCAATGCTCCTCTGAGTGACGTTCCACCACACCCTAGCCTCATCCTTCAGCATGAAAGCGGCTAGCTTCCTCTTATCGGTCTCAGTGCAATCAAGCAGATCGAAATAAGTCTGCAAATCCTCTATCCAACGATCCGCCACCACATAGTCTGTGCCTCCTCCAAACTTGGTTGCTCCCAAGCGAGTAATTTCCCTTGCTAGCATCAGCAAGCGAGTAGGATTATCAACCACAGCTACAGGAGGAATAGGCTGATCCTCATAAGGTGCATCTTCCTCCGACTCGAATACTTCTTCGACTGGAGGGGCCCTACCCCTTCCTCGGCCTCTACCCCTGCCACGAGGTCTACCTCTACCCCGACCTCTGGCCTCGTTTCCCTCAATCTCCATTACCTAATAAGCATGATATACTTGATTAATACACGCATAACACTTAAACAAAACATAAGTCAAATGCAAGTCCATATTAACCAAGTACTGATCATACATAACGATGCTTAAATTTCCTAAAAGTACTAACGTTCCTAGCCAACCTAACGCACTCACATACCCAATGACATTGTCAATACCGAAGAGCACACGATGGGGATCCGCTGCAGACGGGCCATCACTCGGTAAGTATTGACATATCACCAAATATGTACCTTACGCTCTGATACCAAACTATCACGCCCCGAATTTTAGAATAACAATTCAAAATCCGAAAACATGAAAATACTACAACACAAAATAATCATCCTGAAAATTTTTCTTTTCTTAACACACTCACCACACACAATAAGATCAAACCGAATAGTGTCTCGGTTAATTATTACAACTCAAATCCAAAATGTAATGTAAAGCTCTAAATGAGCATACACACACCTCACAACTAAATAAATAACACCTCATTTATTTCTACACTCAGTAACACTCAATTATTTCCACATATGCAATTAATAAACAATCTCAAACAACACCAATTCAATATATCATGACAACCCCACTCACAACCTTTCCCACAACTCTCATCATCGTATTTATAAAAATACGGTACTTGACAGACTAGAGCTCTAACTGAATCGTAGCCCGTCACCTGGCCTAGGTTATGGCATCCGACATATTTATCAATTATTGTATTTCATCAATATGTATACCTATATACATATTTAGAACGTCCAATAATTCCACATACTCAACCAATCGTATCCCATCATCCACACTAGGATTAGAGCGTCCGATTACCCACACCAGTCATTACGTCGACCCTAAACCCATAATGAACACGACATATAATTTCACATACTGAAATCAACCCAACCAAGATACATCATATTATTATGGAACTACACAACTGTAATAAAATCAACTCATCAATTCTACACAATCATATCATAAATCAAACAATCCACTCATCAATATATATTTTCCACGTAAATATATATATACGTAATCATCCACTCAGGAATGACCACTAATACCATCTATAGTTCACACAAGAAAATTATGAAATTCATTTGTATAGTTAAAATTCATTTTACTTACCTATGGACCGTGGTGATTCAAGTCCATGAAATTTTAAAACAAATATTTAATCCGCAAATATTTTTCACACAATTACCAAAATAAATAAATTAAAATGCTCGGTTCGTAATATGAACCACGTGAGTTTTACTCACCTCGAAACTCCCGCTGCGTCTTCAATATAACTATAAATTATAATTTATAATTAACGCCGAATAGCCCACGAAATTAAAATCCGTCAATCACCTAATCAAATGTGATTCGAATTTAGCCAACAAATTCAACTCATAATTTAACCACAAATTAACGGTCAGATTCTAATTTACATTAAAATCCGACGAGCGGTTTCTCACGAATCGCTCCCCTAATTACCGTTTTTCACATATACGAAGATCCAACGGTCGGATCTTCGCCCATGACCACACAAAGCCTCTGGGACAGTCATATGATCATCATAACAAATTTACAAGTTCATCCAACGGTCATAATTTCACAGATCAAAAATCTAACGACCGAAATCGATCGAAATCACAAAATTCATAACTAATTCATACGATATCCGAAAAATGCGTATAATACGCCGAAATGATCGTATCAAAACATAGAATCATAAAATGGACAGAAACCAAATTTTAGACCTCCGGAGGTGGCCGGAAAAGGCTGCCGGAGTTAGGGACAGAGCCGCCACCGACCACCACCAATGGTGTCGGGGTCGAGGTTGTCCCCTTCGTTTCATCATTCTGAGCAACTTTCATAACTAGCACAAGACCTAAAAATGATCAGAAGGCATCGAAATTACCGATTTACAGTCGGCGGCCGGAAAAAATGCAGAAACCGGTGAGCTTGAAAACCGACGTGAAAACTGCAACCTCAGGCCCCGATCCCTTCTGGAAACTTGTTCAGAACTTCCTTGCGAACTCAACAAGCTTGGAATCACAAGAAACGATCGTGTATAGCTCGAGATATCTTGATCGAAAGTTTCGGTATTTCGATCCGTTCGGGTCGAGCTCCGACGAACGTGAAAACGTTCGACCCAGTTCCGGTCCTTCTTGGTGCTTGTAGAGGAAGTTGAGGCGAGCTCAATGAGACAAGAATCAAGTGAAATGATGGAGTGTAGCTCGAGATATCGAGATCGAACCGAAAATGGACGTTTTCGGTTCGGGCTTCGCCGCCGCCGCCACAGGCTGCGCCGCCGTGTGAGACTGCCTCCGAGAGCTAGAGCAGCTCGAGACGAACACCTGGGACTTGGTTTGAGGTCGAGAGGTGGTCTGTGGAGGGAGAACAATTAAGGAGAAAATTTCCTCCCCTTTCGGCCGAGAGCGTCGGTGAGAGAGAGAAAAAACCCAGTTTTTTCTGAAACTGGAAGAAGAAGAAGAAAAGGAAAAAAAAGAAACCGGTAGGGAAAAAAATTAGGGTTTCTGAAATTTTTCTATATATACATGTTTCGGAAAACTTCGAAATTCGATAACTAATTCAGAAAAAATCCGATCTTCATGTTCCGCACGTGTACGGACTCGTATCGACGAGCTCTACAACTTTCATGAAGGAAGTTTCTCCAAATTTCGCACGTAGAAAAAGTCGATTTCTCAAACCGAGTATTTCGAGCTTTTCGTTAAAATAAACGTTTTGAAACTTCGATAATTGTAAAAATGAATGATTATCGAACATAAATCGTGAAATCGTATAATAATCATTCGATACAATCACTCGAATTTAAAAATGGAAATTGCGGGTATTACAACCTTGAAATAGTGTTGCCGGAAATTTTGATCGGAAAAATTATCGGAGGTGATCGGAATGATCGTTGGAAAAAGTAGAGAAAAATCGTCCAAAAAGTCGCTGGAAAAGTGTCGAAAAGTCGCCCGAAAAGTTGTCGGAAAGTCACCCCGCAAATCTGTCGACAGATGTGTCGGCAGCTGCTGCGCAGCTCTCAGCAACACCTCGGCAGATCCTCAGCAGCACTCGGCAGTGGTCCGGCAGCGGTCCGGTTATGTTTTTCTGCTTCCGGCGTCCGGTTCAGGTAGTTTCCGACAGTTTCCGGCCGGTTCTGAGATCGGTTCCGGGCTTCTGGAATCAAGGGCTTTGATATGAGCTAGGGTTTGGGGATTTTTTGTAGGTTTGGAAAAATGACTTCGATTGATGATGAACTCTTCTTTCGTCAATTTTCGATTCTAATTCTAAAGCAACTTCGTGCTGATAACGTGTTTAAGAACAAGAGGAATTGACAAACAGAAAGAGAGAGTAATATTTCAGAGAGAATGGAGATTTCAAGTGTGTTTATTCATCTCATACAAAGGGGTATTTATAGGAATATATTTGAAGTGTGAAAGCTCAAAGAGAAAACCAAAATGATAACCATCTTGATGATGATTTTCTGTCATGCTTGTTGCCCTTTGGCAAAGCATGTTACATAAATCTTCATACACTCAAGTACCTATGATTATACACTCAAATACCTATCTAAATACTTTACGTATTTTATTACATGATATAGACATACACAATATTTATACATTTATACTACAACACTAATAAATATAGACATATAGCACTGAAATCACTGTCGGCATTTTACATAGAGAATCTATTAACTATTCATCCCAGTTTTAAAACATTTACCTCACATGCATTGAGATTTATATAATTAACTGAGAGATACCCTCTTATTCAAATCTAATTATACTCGCTTCAATAGGAATGCTATAGCTAGCTAGCATCCAAGTATAATGATCATCTATGGGAACCTCTCTTTACCCTAATGTTTACCTTTTATATACATACATATGCTAAGTTGGTTACAGATATATCCAGATGGTATTTAAGAAGCTAGGCTAAAAAAGACAGCCATTCCAATTAGCTAGCTCAGAAGTTGCTTTCAGAAATCATTCAGTGATGGAAACGATGGACCCATAAGACCTTTAGCAGCTAGCTAAATGCATCCATGATCGTCTGACTGGCCGGCCACTGCGTGACAAATCTCTCTTCCGACATGGAAATGCATTAGAGGACAACTGGACAAATTAAACCATGCATATATACATATATAATTGCATATATATGCTATGGACCCCGAAACTAATTCATGCAGTAGTACTGTGAAAGAGATGAGAGATGAGGATCCCACTTGGACTTAGATTTTTCGGAGCCTGAGTTTGCTTAACCTTCCAGCGCAGACCACGTCGATGGGGTGGTGTGTAACATGTATATGTATTAGGGGACCACAATGTTATGGGTTGAAACCTCAAATGCTTCTATTCTTTCCTTGACATGACACTTGGGTTTTCTGCATTGTAATACTGCAATTTGAGTTATATTATTTTCTCGATAATTAGCAATATTAAAGAGAAAATTACGGATTTGAACTTAAGATCTCTTCGTCTCGAATGTATGGATGGCTCCCATATATTCTAGCAAACCACTTCTGTTATTGTGTTCTCGTCGTACATTTAGATGCTTTCGTATGAGTAACATGGATGATTGTTTTACGTAGTGTGTAATTTGTATGTTCAAATATAAAGTATTCAATTCATATATTAACTAGTAATGATACCCGCGCTTTGCCGCTGGATTTATTATTGGTAACAGTTTACAATATTGAATGATATAATTGAAAATAACTTTATTCTTGATCAAACTAATAAAATACCGTATATTACATTAATCAGAATAGTATTTGTGTGAAAAGACACAAACTGTCCCCAATTGAACTGCTCCAGAAAGTACTTGTATATCATATGATCCTCCAAGCCTTTGATTTCCATCACCACAAACTGTTCTGTCATACAATATGTATCCCTCAGGACACTCTTAGCTTCATGTTTTAGCTGTCCAAGCAATGCATCCAGCAACATTACCACCATCTCACTTGGAGGCAACTCCCTCTTGAATTCAATTTCCTTATCAATTAAACTTGATTTGGCAAACCCATGTTAGTAATAACTTTTTCTCTTGGCCCAGACAACATCCTAGGCGTAGGGGAGATCGGAAAATTAGGATGTCAGCAAAGTACACCACCAGAAAATTTTCATTCCTTTACAAAGTGCTTAGTGGTCATGAAGAAGCCTCTGCTTAATGTCTCAATGTATCACCTTTGGTTCAATGGCCTTGTGTAAATAAGCAAGACTGCAAAAAGTATATCTTGTTAAATAGGAACAACGTCTTGGTATCAAAGGAAAAGTGAGATATCTATGGTGATGCATACCTCCACGAAGTCAATGCTCCAAGTTTCCATTGTTGATATACATGTAGTATATCTGATATAAATATTTTGCTCTCGACATTCTTAGCAAAAATGCACAATTATATACAAGAGTATGAGAAAACAAATGCACCCATTGAAACCCTGAAATATATTTACACAACGTCATTTTCAAATTCTAACCTTAAATGGTTTCACTTTTCCTAACAATACATCAGACAGGATACTTTTCATAAGTTGGAGGGAAGAACATTCCAGGAAGCCATCAAATGTGCGTCATTTAGCTAGTATCACATTACAGGGAGAAAGTGCTTGACACCTCCAAGTAATCATCCTAACGAGTTGTACTACATTCTCACTACTATTCGAACTGCTTTCTAATTGTTTTGACCAAAACTCGGTTACCTAAGTTTCATATCTATCAAGTTTGCATTGAAATATCACATTATTACTGGCTTTCAACAACTATCATTGCAAGCCCATGAGTCTGAAACACAATACTTTCTGAAGAACAACTTTTCCCATTTGGCTTGGATCAGAGTATAGATGTGAGCTCCATTGTTATTTGGGCTGGGCAACACTGCAAAACAGCATCAAATTACAAAACTTTCAATATGCCATATTCTATCCTTCAACACCTAAACCATCAAGCAATATACTTGCACCTGCCAATACCTCCATATTCATTCAATGTAAGAACAATATCAACATCTATTAATGATGAGAACCAAAAACACTTTTCTCATCGAAGTAAATAACCCAATTAAATTATTTAAAAAAATCAGAGTGCATATGTTTCTCAATCTTCTGACTTGGGATCGAAGACCGGTGATCTCCTCATCAACATCAGCGTGGATTGGATCAATTCTCAATTGGATTTCATCTGGGTTAACCCTTCTATGAGTCATCTTTCAAATTCAAGCTTGAAAGTTATCAAAGATACAGACTTTTCTTCACTACCTGAAGAACCCAATCACACAATCACCATCATAATCATAAAGTTTCAAATTTTGAGCCATGAAAACTACAAAACCCAGACTTATTTTATTGCCTCTCCAAGAGCATAAAGCCACCAAACATAGGACCAGTTACCTGACGAACACAGAAAGCAAGCAGTATACCCAGATGAGAAAAAGTAAAGAGCAAAAGATTGAAGCTTTACCTGTGAAAAACCCAAACTTCTATTTAAAATGAAATCACTGAAATCAAAACATAAAAGAAAATCGGGCATTAAAGAAAAAAAAATTGGTGACAGAGAAAAGAGGAGCACAGTTTCCCCACTTTTACAGAATCATTATAATTAATATATGATGGTGGATTCTAGCTCACCTAGCTATCGCATAAATCCTTTGAGAAGCAAGCTCGTTGTATAAACACCACTCCAGCAACAATTCTTCCTTAATATCAGATTTCCACTTTAGTTTTGATTAAACCCAGTTACGAATTGAATTCTAGAAGAGTTAATGTCGTTGTAGAGGTGTAGATAGAGGCTTCTAGATGCAAATACTGAGGATGAATGGCAACGAAGTAAATTATCACAAAATCAGAACAGAACTGTAATTTCGCTAATCGGCTTGGCTCGAGCTGCTACTGCTACATGCTTAGTAACAGTATCAGGGAGGTGATCAAATTTAGTATATGTATAATTAGGGACATTGACCTCAAATCCTCAATACCCAAACTTAAGCTCCTAGAGCTAGAAGGTTTAAGGCCAGAAGTGCTGGCTAGTTTTTCCTTTTGTTTTCTGTTAGGGCTGATTGCCCCATGTAGGGGTCATCAATGGGTAGGGCAGGGTCGGGTAGGGCCATAATATATTTCTTTTTATTTTTCAGGCTGGGTAAGGCTGAGCCTATTATATTTATATATCATATTCTTTTGTTAAAAAAATATGAAAAAATTATGATATGTTAATGATTGAACAAAATAAAATACAAAATTAAAGGAAAATATGGCCTAATGTAATAATTAGTTCAATATAACTACATAAAAAAATATATTAATATTAGAATTGAATGGGCTTTCGGGTTGAGCTTATAAGGCCTAGCCGAGCAGGCTTTAATCGACATATAGTGGGCTGGACCGCGGGTCCCAATGGGCAAGGCCGAGATGGACTTTGCTGCGGGCCTGGCCAGGCTTTTACCCACTAGACTGGGTGGGTACCCATGAGCTTTTGAGCCCGCGGGCCAATTGATGACCCATAACCTCATGTGTACCAAAAAACGAAAAAAACCAAACTTCAGCCCAAATGTTCACTTACCCCATTAAGAGCATCTCCAACGGATTGTTCAAAAATCTTGTGTCAAATTTGAATTTGAATGATGACATGTCATGATCATTTTTTGACAATTTTTTGATCCAACAGATTAGTTATATTTAAACATTACTTTATTATTTTTCAAAACATTTTATAACAAAAAGAAAACTATTTTTCCTCTTTCTTCTTTATCTCTTTTGATCTTTGTTCTTCTTCTTTTTTGGGTTTTTTTCTTCTTCTTTGATGGGCAACAAGCCAACAACAGATGGCTTGATTTCTCAGCTTGGTGTTGGTCTGCAGGAAAAGGATTCAACTTTTCTTCTTTATTTCTTCTGATCTTCGTTCTTCTTCTTCTTTGGGTTTCTTTTTTCTTCTTTGATGGGTAACAAGCCAACAATAGATGACTTGATTTCTCAGCTCGGGTGTTGGTCTGTAGGAAAAGGATTCAACTTTTAATATTGGTTTTATATGGCTTGATTTCTCTCATCAGTCTTTGTTGATAGAGCAGTGGTTAATCTCTTTCTTTCATCATCAACAGATGCCTAGATTTTAAGAAAAGATTGGGTAGGAAGAAAGAGAGAAGAAGAGAAGGACTCGAGGCATTAAAAAATGAGAATAAACAATTTGACAGAGTTGTGAGAACTGTCAAATTTGACAGTGAGAATTGGAATGTCAAATCCACGTAGGATTTGACAGATCTGTTGGAGCATTTTCATCTTTCATTATTAGGAGTATATGTGCTCATTTTGGACTTTCCTAGTCTAATTAGGGTTAATTAGCTTGTCTGTTAATTAGTTGTTAATTAGCAACTAATCCATGCTTAGCTGCATGGTTAGGTAGCACCTACTCCACAGCTCACACACATACACACATCTTTCTCTCTTATTTGTCCTCATGATGTATAAGTAACTACCTTCTACTCTCATTCTGTAACGATTGCAAGCTCCTTTAGTAATAGAATTGATTCATTTTCTCTCTCAAATACATATCTTCTCTATATATATAGTTATCATGGTATCAGAGCCACGTTGGATCGGGACTCGTTCATCATTCCGGTGACCTAGTGTTCTTCTTGACCTCCCGTTCATTCTTTACAATATTCTAGCTACTCTCAGTTCTCAATTAAGTAATTTCAAAATCTCTTGTTTACTCAGATCTGGAATTTTCTTCAAAATTGTTACATTTTGCTGCTACTTTTCTACATCAACGCTTAGCCTCTACCTGATCTATACTCATTATTGATTGAAGACATATTACTATGAGCTGTTAGTAGTTTTTATGAAGATGATGAAGTAATACCCTAGATATGTGCAAATTGCTTCTGTGTTGCTCAAATCTCGTTCAGACTGTTAAATCAATACTTGATTTCACTTGATTCTTACTATTAAAGATGAGATTATAAGAAATGATGACTCAATCTGGTGGATCCTCATCTACTCATACTATTGTGTATTTGCCTAATATTTTGCTTGATGAAAACAACTATCCTGCTTGGCTATTTAGAATGGAGTCATTTTTGAGAGGTCTGAATCTGTTTGGTTTTGTGGATGGCACCATTCCTTGCCCTCCATAAACTGTTCGTGCCTTTGATGGCACTACAAGTACCACTTCTCTTGAGTACATCAACTGGAAAACTCAGGATCAGAGTATCATTAACATGATAGGCTAAACCCTAAGCTCAGTGGCTATGACATGTGATGTAGGCAGCAAATTAGCTAAAGAACTCTGGGAAAACTTGAAACTCAAATTTGCAGTTCCAAATAGACAGAACATTTTACAGCTCAAATCTAATCTGCAAAACTTGAGGAAAGGTACTGATGATATTGAAACTTATCTTGATAAGATTAAGATTGCTAGAGATACCTTAGAAACTGTTGGTGTGCATATTGATGATGAAGATATTGTGGTTATTGTATTAAGAGTCTTACCTGCTGAATTTGCTGCAATTAAGACTGTGATAAGGGCTCAATTTGTGATCTGTACCATGGGAGAGCTCAAAACTTTGTTGGAAGCTGCTAAATTAGATATTGATAATGAAAGTCAATGCTCAACTCCACTCACTGCTATGGTTGCTAGCAACAACTCTCCTCAGATATCAACTAGTATCTTATCCCAGGCCATGATGTCAAATGCATCCAATGCAAGTGCTCTAACTGCAAATGCATCTCAACCATAGACTGTCTTCACCAGCCTACCTGTACATGCTAATATGCAAGCTCCTTAAGTGTCTCCTAGTTTTTCAACCTCAATTAGTCCAGTTCAACCTCAAGTACGAACCATATTGCATTCTGCTCCTATGTAAGTAGGAGTTCACACACCATTGATGCATTCCAACTCCAATTTTGCATCTTAGGCCATTCCACTACCTGCTCAGTCATCTTATGTGTCTACTCCTGCCATGCCATATGGTTTCACAACCATGAATATGAATCCCTTTGCTGTAAATGACAACATTGCTCAATATTCTAGATTCTTTGCAGGAAGAGGCAATCCTAGACCAAACAATAATGGGGCTAACAGGTTCTTTAATCTTGGAAACGGAAACTTTGGAAAGACACAGTTGTTCAACAATGGCAATGCCAACAATACTGCTCCTGGATTTATTAAAGGTGTCAATAATAGTCCCTTCAATGGTGAAGGTTTTAATGGAGGATTCAACATTGGAAATAACAATAACTCTCTTACTTGCCAAAGTTGCAATCGAGTCGGTTTTGGTGCTAGGACATGCAGGTCTTTATCAAACTTTCAGGGCAACAATATGAACTTTGGTAACAATATGAATTTTGGCAACAATAGTACCACTGGTGGATGTATCTATTATGGGAAGAAAAATCACTATGTTGAAAGATGCTATTATATCATTGGATTTCCAAATCAGCAGCAGCAGAATAACAATGACGCTACTGTAATGCTTACAGCAACCAATAGTGCACCTTAATTTTGGCTTGCAGATACTGGTGCAACTAGTCACATGACCAGTGCAACTCTTCTACTCAACAACCTTGCTCCTTACAATGCAAATGACTTAGTTCAAATTGGTAATGGATCTCAGCTGCAAATTACTCACACTGGTAATACAATGTTGGGATCACTAAGATTGAATAATGTGCTACTAATACAAGAACTTGCTGGTCATCTCCTATCCATTTATCAATTATGCAAACAAAATAACTGTTTAGTATGGTTTGATAAGTTCATGTGTGTTATACAGGACAATGTGTTGGCCAAAATTCTGTTCAAGCAAGGGCTGTATCCCATTCCATTTGATTTGCCACTACGCAATCAATCTGCATCGAAGTCTATAGAAGCTCAGGCATCTTCTTCACCTCAGGCAACAGCTTTTGTTGGAAAACATGTCAAGCACTCTTTGTGGCATCAAAGGTTTGGGCACCCTTCAAATGATATAGTTAGGGCTATGCTAAATAACTGTAATATCCCTAGTATAGGTGACATAAAAACAGCTATCTGTGAACCATGTCTTTTAGGAAAATTTAAGAAATTACCCTTTCCTAAATCTCATACTAGAAGTCAGGTTCCCTTTGAGTTGATCCACTCTAATGTTTGGGGTCCTGCTCCTTACGTTTCCTTAGATGGATATAAGTACTTTGTTTTGTTCATTGATGATTGTACCAGGTTTACCTGGATATTTCCTATAAGAAATAAAAGTGAGGTTTTCAGTTACATACTTTCAGTCTCTTTATGCTCTTGTTGTTACTCAATTCTCCACTAAAGTTAAATGTCTCAGAAGTGATGGTGGAGGTGAGTATATGAGCTTGAAGTTTAAAGAATACATGAGTAGCAATGGTATTATTCACCAAATTTCCTGGCCCTATACACCAAAACAAAATGGAATTTGTGAAAGGAAAAATAGGCACATTAGAGAAACAGTTGGCGACTCTTTTACAGGCTGCATCTTTACCTTCTCAATTCTGGTATCATGCATGTGCTATCTCAACCTTCTTGATAAACAGAATGCCAACAACTACACTTAATATGCAATCACCCTTTGAAATGTTGTATCATTGTGTACCTGCCCTAGACTTGCTTAGAGTCTTTGGATATGCTTGCTACCCTCTCCTGATTTTCAGAAGCAATAAATTACAATCTAAGAAAGTAAGATGTGTATTTCTAGGATTTGCAGCTGGATATAAAGGATATACATGCTATTGTCCTGCAAATAGGAAATACATTATTTCTAGACATGTTTACTTTGAGGAAACTTGCTTTCCATATGCTTCTATCAAGAACAAGCCTCAGCTAAGTCTCTCAAGTACTCAACAGCTCAACTCAGATAAAATAGGATACAAGACTGCTGCTCCCTTCCTCAATCAAGCTCTTACTCAGTCCCTCATGCCAACACACTTGTCCACCTCATGCAGTGCATCACCTACCTCAGGTCAGTTAACTTCTTATGAGATTATCTCATCTACTCTAAATGATTCACCTGTGATTGCTACCTATCAATGCCTCAAGAAAATAGCATTCTTACAAGCACAACAAATGACACTGTAATTGCTCAATCAGTGGATAATCAACTTTATCATTTCACTGATAATACACCTGATATATCTACACCTGTCAATAATGATGCATCTGTTGATTACTATGCATCTGATTCTCATGCTGATACTGCTATTCACTTTGAGGAGTCCAATGGCAACTTGACTGTGCAAGTTCAGCCAGGTGAAGGTTCAATCTCTGTCATTCTGGACTGCTTGCCATCTCGACCTGTTCACCAATTATCTGATGCCAACATTCTGCATCCCATTATTGGTATATCACCCATATCAGACAATGCTCATCCTATGCTTACTAGAAGTAAACGTGACATTTTCAAAAAAAATGTTATCTATCCATTATGCCCATCGACTCATCAGATCCATCAGAACTTGAACCATGCTCTTACAAGGCAGCAATTTACATACCAGTGTGGAGACATGCAATGTAGGAAGAATATGATGCCTTGATGAAACAACAAACTTGGTCTCTAGTCCCACTTCCTCCTAACAAGAACCTTGTTTCTTGTAAGTGGCTCTTCAAGATTAAAAGAAATGCAGATGGCTCTGTGGCAAGGCACAAGGCAAGGCTTGTTACTAGAGGTTTCAGCCAAGAGTATGGCATAGATTATGATGAGGGCGATCATGAGGCATACAAGAAGCTGACGATTTCTTAGATTTCGAGGAGGGCGATCATGAGGCATACAAGAAGCCGAAGGTTAATAAAGTAATTTAGGGTTCACATCTAAAAACAATTGACAATGGATGGAGTAGCTCAAATCCTTATAAACTCATAGGCAAGGTCCCATTTTCCCCATGTGGGATGTATATATTCTCAACACGCCCCCGCATGTGTGGCGAATTTTCAAGCCATACACGTGGACAACTTTGGGTGACGTGGAGCCCGTGTGGCTATGATTCATGCACACGTGGGATAACCCGCTCTGATACCATGATAAAGTAATATGAGATTCACATCCAAAACAAATTGGTAATAAAGTTGAAGATGGCTGGACAATCACATGTACCAGAGCAGTTAGGACAAACGAAGATCAAAGACTTGCAATCCTGATATCTCTCTTCATCGTCAACAAAAAAGAACAAGCTTGAAGAATCATTTCTGACAGCTTCACTTGAATTCGATTTGAACTTGGATGAGTCAATCCCTAAACAATCAGCTGAGCTTTAGGGGTGATTGACTTGGCAATTGGTTTTGAATATGAACCCCACATTACTTTATCATGGTATCAAAGCCCATAGCAGCCTGACCGGTGCTCATCCTATTTCTCTTCCGATGCAATCTTTCCTCCTTGTCTTTTTGTTTCAATCAAACATACCAAAAATCTCAAATTACAAAATCAAAAATCCGAAGTTACAAAATCTGTAAAATTACCAAGAAAAATCATCGGCAATTGTACAATTACCAGTGAAAGAAATGAAAGATCTTGATTAGGTTTTTTTTGTAGCAGTTTCATAATTGTGTTCGTGACTCAAGAAACTTGTTTTCTGATTCGAAGTCGTTCACTCTATGATTTCAAGTTTACCGTAGCAGTTCTGGATCTCAAGATCTGTTGCTCTTCATATCGAAGAAAATTTTCCTCAAGATTCAAACTTGTCTAAGATCTGTAATGGCAATCTCTACTCAAATCTCCAACGTCATCTCTGTTAGGTTGGATGAAACCAATTTCTCCACCTAGTTTTTTTTTTATGAAGCACTACCTTCGTGGTCATGGCTTGCTCAAGTTTGTAGATGGTTCTTATCCTTGCTCTCCACAGTTTCAGAGTGCCGATAATACTGAAGCCTATGAAAAGTGGCTGGAACAAGATAGCTTTGTAATTTCTTTGATCACAACTACACTTTCTGCGGATGCAGTTACTCTAGTTATTGGATGTCAATCTGCAATGAAGGTTTAGCTCACTCTCAGGAAGAGGTATGCTTCTGTCTCTGAGTCCCATATTATGCAATTGAAGTTTGCTATGCAAAGTATTCATAAGGGACCTGATTGCATTGAAAAATACTTATTGAGATTTAAGAGTGTCAGAGATAAATTGGATGATGTTGGGGTTCATATGTCAAATCAAGATGTAAAAGTTCTTATTCTTGCTGGTCTCCCTAGTGAGTATGGACATACTAGACAAATAATCAGGGGAAAACCTAATATTGATATGGAAGAAGTTAGGACCTTGTTGTTATCTGCAGAAGTTGAAATTGAGCTTGAACATAATTCATCACCACTGTCGTCACTTACTGCTTTGTTTGCACACAATGGTATACATAATGGAAATTCATTTTTTAAGGGTGCATCACAAGGAATGCCATGGAATGGTTCTGTTGGTTTTCCAGTTCCATATAATGTTTCTAAGCCTACATCTACTTCAGGACTTATGATGTCTAATGGTTCGCAACCAATCTTCATGATGGGAAATGTCAACTCAGTACCTAACATGACATCATCTACTGGTTATATTTCATCTCCATATATTGGAATTATTCAAACACCATCTCCTTTTGTTGCAGAAAATGGTGGCAATACAAATGGGATACAACAAATATATAATGGTTCACAGCAACTGCAAAACAACTCTCAGAATTACTATGATGGTTACTCGACACAACAAGTTGGAAGGTTTTCTCAATACAGCAATATGTAGACCCAACATTCTGGAGGCTTGTTTGGACTTTTCAGTCCAAATGAAGGCAACTAAGTGAGTTACTCAGAGAACTACAACCAAGGCTATCCTCGGTTATGCAACAACAAAAACTCGAACAACACTTGCAGGAACAACAATACCAGGCCAATGTTTACCGATACAAATCAGGGTCCTATCATCTGCCAAATTTGTGAAAAGCTAGGGCACTGTGCTTCCAAATGCTATTACAGGAATGGTATGGGGGCTTCCACCTCTATTGTTGAGTGCCAAATTTGTGAGAGGACAGGACATTCTGCTAAAAGATGCTACTATAGACAACCACAAGTTAACTCTCAAGATAATGGGGACACTGACAATGGAGACACTACTATGGTTACTAGTTGCCATATAAAAACTGAGGTAGGTAATAATGGTGGCACTTCAAATAATTTTGGTAATTCCCATCCTTATAATCATGCTAAATTTGGAGGTCGTAATGCTTTTGGACTTTCAAATCAATTCAACAGTTACCCTCAAGCTTGTCAAATATGCTGTAACTCTGGTCACACTGCTCAGATTTTTCTCAGAGATCTTCTCCTAGACAAGTTGTTGTTTCTGGATCGTCTATGCAATGTCAAATTTTCTTTAAAATAGGTCACAATGCAGTAGAATGTTTGCGCTGGCACCACTATGGTATTCAACAACAAACTTGTGCAGCTCCTAAAGCCTTATATGCTTTCATCTTCAAAAGGTCTGATACCATGATAAAGTAATCTGATGTTCACATTCAAAATCAATTGGCAATGGATGGGGTGGCCTAAACCCTTATAAACTTATAGACAATGTCATATTTTTCTCAGGTGGAATGTATATATTCTCAACAGACGAGAAGGACGTTGTCTTTAAAGGCTGCAAACTTTAGCAAGACGATCAAGAAAAACAAGTTCATGCTTGTTGAGTTCTACGCGCCTTGGTGCGGATACTGCCAGGCTTTGAAAATGAACTCACTGTGTTTGAAGAAGGATTTAGGGAGGTTCTGGAGGTTTGTGACTGGGATGAAGAAGAAGTTTGAGGCTCTGAGGGCGCAAATCTCTTTGGCTTTTACGAAGTGTGTGTGTGGATCCGGGAAGTTTGTTCTGGAGGGATCTCGGAGGTCTTTCCGGTGGACAAGAGGTCGAATTATAGGATCGCAGAAAAGTGAAAAGGTAAAATTGTAAAAAAAAAAAAAAAAACCGGGAAGTTTGTTCTGTTTTTGTGAAAAGTCATTTCAAGATAATTGGCCCAAATGGGAATTAAGGGTGAAGGAGAGGAGCGCCTGGTGGGCTTAGAGTTGCACTGATCAGAAGGGTGGAGTGGGGACTTTTCTGGGTTGTCTGGACATATTTAGACGATTTGTAATACCGAGAAAAAACATAAGCAGCTACATTATTGAATATGGGAAAGGAAGAGATTGCTAATGTGATAGACTTAAAAAAAGTGACAGGTCCCATCCTATTTCAATTTTTCGCATGCCAAAACCATGCTGTTCGTAACACATTATTGAGAGAGAGAAGAAAAGAGACTCCCCAAAATTTATTTTCCTCCATGCACAAGTTACTTTCAATTACCAAATTATACGTATCAGACTGCAAATGAGAAAAACCAAGTTCCAACATCTTTGTATTTACTTTAGTGTATAGGTCGATCCTAATATCCTATCCCTATAGGATAATATTGATGTCAACAATTTTAGGTGAATCATAGTCTTCACACCAGAACAAATGAATAAAGGATTGTCTTCAGTCTTCAGTTTCCAGTCTGCAGTTCTGCACAGAACAATAATAGAACTCATTCAAAGCAAATTCAATCAATCCAAAAACCAAAAGAAGCTAAAGTGAAAATCCCCAATTGAAGTAATACATGAAGCCCAATTACTGTTTGAGCTCTAATTTGAGTCGGTCCAAATACATGAATCAAGTTAATTACACTTGCACCATAACTATACAGCCGCTTTGCACTTTTCATGGGGTAATTATCACCACTTTTTATCTAAACATTAAAGAATTAAAACGAGTTCTGGAGATTGACATGTATGATCTAAAGTAAGTCTCAGATTTTACAATTCAACTGGCATGTTACTCTTCATTATTTCAAGACTTTAGGTGCCAATGTGAAGAAAACTTAAACAAGATGCAAACTTGACTAAACCTTCATCAATATTGCATTTAGATTTCAGAATAGTTTTGAAATGTAAAAGTCTTGGATATACACTTACATAAATCAGATACATGCAACTGGCAGGACTTCTTCTACATCAGTCAAATACATATATATCAAATAGGATTTGCTCGAAGACAGAGCATTATTATTTATTTCCTTGCTTATGTCCAATAGCAGCCGAGATGATGGTGTTGGCTTTCAGAACGTAACACAACACTGTGCGATATATTATTCACAGCGCATCACTGGCGGTCCGATGAACAATCTGGTCTCTACCTGACCTGAATTACTAATTGTTTGGCTGCTGCTACTTTGACTACTATTCATCCAGTTATAACTTGCTGCCCCAACTCCGTTTTCTTGAACTAAAGGTTTCTGACAAGGCCTTGCACCACACTGATTAAGAATATCATATCAATTAGCGCAGACAAGAATGAATCACAGTCATGTTTATCTGTATGTTAAGCAATTGACTCACCTCTGTGTGTAGTTTGGCATTCTCTTCTAAGAGGCGCCTCTCCTGGTTTTAGGGCACAAATTATGATAGATAGTATCAGAACTGAAGCACCACAAAACTAAAACAAGCATCAACTTATAGTTTGTGGCATCGAGTATACCTTTGCTTTTAGTCGTTCTATCTGCTCCGTGAATAGCTGATCCTGAAGGAAGCTAACAATTCCAAGTTAGGTATCTTTGGTTGAAGGAAATGGGAAGGAAAAGAAGGACGCAGGTTACCTTTCTCTCTCGTACAAGGCGCAAGCTTCGGTCGAGCTGGCTACTCATCTGATTGAGTTCTTGAGCAGAGCAAGGATCCAAGTCATGTCCCAAAAGCCTCCTGAGAGATATAAATTTTAGACATTAGGAAAATTAGTCTTAATGGAATGTTAGATGTGAGTGCAAATGTACATGAGATGAAGATCAAAGTAAGTCATAAACCGTTGAGAAGCTTCTAGGGTCTCAATATTCTTGGCCATGTCAGCTGATTCATGCTTCAATTGCTACATTTGCACGATATTTACTATCAGTTTTAAACAGGTGACACAAATAATTTGTCTAACAAAATGAAAAAGCACATGGACAGTTGGATACAGTCATTACAGATCAATCCATCTCGGTCAATTTGTGTTAGAGATACCTATCATTTTAGGATTGAAAATTGTTGGAAATAAAATTAATTTAGAATTATATTGAGAATTATGGTGAAAATTATAGTGAGAACTAGTGGTTTCATAGGTTATGGGAGTTAGAAATGTTTAAGGTTATTGTAATGATTTAATACTTATGTCCGTTGTAATTGTCATATTTATGACATTGTCTAGTGTAGGCCTAAGGATGACAATGGGGAGGGTAGGGTTAGGGGATTAAATTACCATCCCCATACCCGACTTCATTCCCCATCCCCGTAATAAGATATTGGAGACTCCCCATCCCCGTCCCCATTGGGGATTAGATCCTTATATCCGCCCAAACCCCCATTAACAATATTACTAATTTATTATATAAAAATTTATACAAATAATTATAGATTGTAAAATATGAGGTTAAAATCAAACATCAAAATAAAATGAATTTCTTATTTCAATGATGGAAAATTGATATGTTGATAAAGATCTTTTATTAAAGAATCTTCCTTTTTTTAGACATATTTATTAACATAATTTAAATATTGACAAAAAGATGAAGTTTACATAAATATTTATTTATAAAAAATATAAAAAATATATATAAACTAAATTATATATATATATATATTGGACTAAATACTGTTTACTCCCCATACTTATAGAACTTCGACGTTTCAGTCCCTGACGTTTCAATTTCACCTAAAAACTCCCTGAACTTTTCAATTTCACCCAACATGTCCTTACCGTCAAAAATTTCATCATCTTGCTGACATGACAGTCCTGCTACAGTAAAATGATTATTTTACCCCTCACTGACAAAAAAAAATCTATATATATATATATTTAAAGGCTTTTCTCTTTTTTTTTGTTTTTTCTTTTATTTTTTTAATCTCTTTTCTCTTTTTTTTAACTCCTTTTTCTCTATTTTTTTTAACTCTTTTTTTCTCTTTTTTTTTTATTTGTTCTCTCTTTTCTTTTTCTTTTTTAACTCTCTTTTCTCTTTTTTTTTTTAATTTGTTATCTTTTTTTTTAAAACTCTTTTTTCTTTTCTTTTTTTAAATTTGTTCTCTCTTTTTTATTTAACTCTCTTTTCTCTTTTTTTTTAACTCTTTTTCCTCTATTTTTTTTAATTTGTTCTCTCTTTTTGTTTCCTACTTTTTTTTTCTCTCTCTGTTTTTTTTAACTCTCTTTTCTCTTTTTTTTTTATTTGTTCTCTCTCTATTTTTTTTTATATTTCTTTCTCATTTCTCTTAACCTCCTCTTCTTCCCCTTTCTCGTCTCCGTCCTCATCTTCACTGCAAACTCAAGCCAAGAGTGTAGACTATTGTGATCTTCATGCCGCCATCTCACAAGCCGAAACCTTGCCTGCCCACCATCGTTGACCTGCCTGCCGCTCTGAGCAAGTGTTGGTCATTCCACCATCCATCCATCAAAATCTCCAAATCTCAACTAATTCAATTATACCGAGAGGTAGAACTCGACAAGTACACAAACTCTATCTGAGTTGAAACCAATGGTCGTCGGAAAACATGGAAACTCGCAGGAAAACTCAAACATCTTAACTTTTTCAATTCTCTCTTGGCTCATCATCTTAGCAAATCAACACCATAGAAACTTTATTGACGTCGAGAAAAGGCTTTTGATATAGCTCTGACACCATGCAGCAGCCAGAATCTGAAGGGAAGAGAACCCAACCATTTCGGCTTCCAGGTGTGGCCGAAAATTGGAGCTGCGGTCAGAGAGGGGGAAGAGAAGGCCGACGAGCAGAGAGAACGAACAGGAAGAAGAGGTAAAAAGAAATGAGAAAGAAATAAAAAATAATAAAAAAGAGAACAAATTAAAAAAACAGAGAGAGAAAAAAGAGTAGGAAACAAAAAGAGAGAACAAATTAAAAAAAATAGAGAAAAGAGAGTAAAAAAAAGAGTTAAATAAAAAAGAGAGAACAAATTAAAAAAAAAAAGAGAAAAAAGTTATAAAAAAAAAAGATAACAAATTTAAAAAATAGAGAAAAAAGAGTTTAAAAAAATGGGGAACAAATTAAAAAAAAGAGAGAAAAAGGAATTAAAAAGAGAAAAGAGATTAAAAAATAAAGAGAAAAGAAAGTTAAAAAAAAAAAAAAAATTTGTCAGTGAGGGGTAAAATAGTCATTTTACTGTAAACAGTATTTAGTCCATATATTTAAGATAATTCTTATTGGGTGGGTATGGGGATGGGGATCAAAATTTCATCCCCGCCCCGTACCCAATTTCAGAATTCGAATACTGGGGATCTCCATCCTCGTTACCCGATTCCCCCTGATTTCTCCCCGTTAGGGTCGAATACCCGATGGGTACCCTACCCGATGGGGATTTTTGTCATCCGTATGTAGGCCTATAAAAATAGACTGGTCTAGTTGAGTAAAGTGTGTAGAGTATTTTATAGAAGTATTAGCAGAATAACCTTACTACCAGGTATTTTGAGAATCTCCTTCATATCTCTCTCTAAGAGCTCTGTACATGCCTTTGGGATGTACATCTCCCATATTATGTGTCATTTATGCACATATCTCCCTCTTGAAGATTAGTTATCAATATTCATGCTTTTGCTGATATCCAACAAAAATGTTGTAATCTTAGAGACTTTTAAGCTGAAGTTACATTAAATTTTTAGAGTCACATTAATTAAGTACCCTATTGCTCTCCATGTGGATTTGAAGCATCACATACAGTATCAACCAAACACCTTCACAATAATAAGTTACAAATACTAATGTACCCGCTATGTAAATCTATGTCTAATTGCTGTATACAATGAAGTATTACTAATTGGTTATGCTTCTGGCTCCCCTTTCAATTAGCTTTGAGGGGTTTTAGATAAAGTTTTATGACTTAATGTGTGTAAATATACCTCTCAAATTAAAAGAAAAATGTAATACTATCCTCCCGTTGTAACATTGTCTTGGATTACCAAAGTTACCAAAGACTAAATTAATCATATAAAAAAGGTCTTATATAAGTAAGTAATTAACTAAATGTAAAAGGACCTTTGGTAGATGTTCAGACTCAGAAAAGATGTGGAGAGGTTCTCACCTCCATATACTGTTCCACTTCAGTAGTGTTGGTTAGCGCACCTTTTGTATGTTTATGGTATTGTTTTATAGTCTTTTGCATGCTGATCCATCCATCCAAAACACAAAATGGAAAAATCAAATAAAGCTGATAAATCAATCAACTGCAACAAAAAATATAATTTCCTTTGCTACAATAATAACAAATATACCCGGAAACAACAATTAGTATTACTATAAATCCATATCCTAATATGCATACAAAAATCATTCTACCAAAAACAAGACTTTCAATTATACATCTACTAAAAATTACTATATTAGTTAATAACTAGACCATGCAATGAGCTCATAAAAAATAAGACAACAATATCAGTCTAATATGAAGATTAAGATACAAAAGAAGGTTAAAATATATAAAGACTCGAGTACAAAAATACCAAATAAGCTTCTAGCATCTTTTGATGAAGTAATGTGTCAAAAGGGTCAAAAGTTGCTCATATGGGCTCAAAATTTGGCCTGAAGGTTGATTTTCTTCTTCAAAATAAATAGAAAGCTAAAAATGTGCATATAAAAGGATGTTCTTACACATGAATGCATATAAACTTTAGAGCTGCAGCTCAATTTTTATCATGTTTCCTTTTGGTGAGTAACCTATATCGGTTATAGTGATGATGATGAACTAACTAGTCATGACTCATGAGAAAGTATTGGTTATAAAGATTTATGCAAAACATAGCATCTGTGGCAAAAGTACAAGGTGGTGTTATTGACGGGCCATTATTGACTATGGAAACTCAAAGACCCAAGCTAAAACTTTCAGCATAAGGGCTGCACGTGTAGAAAGTGGTCCGTGAAATGATGGATTTATATAATTTTTTTGGGACAAGATTTGTCCATAGATAACCAGAACTTAACCACATAGACATCAAGACGAATTAAGACTTTATACCGGTCATGAACTGGTATTATATGAAGAAATGCTGAGTTGAAAGCATGAAACCTAGTTCAGTAGTACTACATAAAATCTAGACAATTGAGTTTAGCAGACATGACATAATGCTCCTTCAAATCTCATTATACCATGCACTGTAGCTAATAAACAAAGTGTAATATGAATTCATTTATTACTTTTCATGTCATATATATACTTATATAGTACTTGAGGGATATCTTCACAAATGGTGTATGAACTTTAGATCATTCTACACTTTAGTGTACCAACTTTCATAACTATCAGAATGGTATATCAAGTTTGCTCGAATCTTTTATTTTGGTGTACGCCATTAAATTTTCCGTTATCTTTGCAAAAAAAAAAAAAAAATTCTATTATCTTTACTTTAGCTTTGTCTGTTTTTTTTCTTTACTTTAGCTTTGTCTGTTTTTTTTTTTTTGTAAAGATAACGGAAAATTTAACAGCGTACACCAAAATGAAAGATTGAAGCAAACTCGATACACCAGTCTGATAGTTATGAAAGTTGGTACACCAAAGTGTAAAATTGTCTAAAATTCATACACCATTTGTGATATTTTTCCTGATCTTAATTAATTAACATAGCCATATGCAAATCACTACTGACAAAGGCATTAATTGAATTTACAGCTGGTGATGTCAAATTCTCATAAAAAAAACAATTGCTAACCGATGGAATAGCAAGTGAAATTAAGGAGGAAAATAGAGAGTATATAGAACAGAATTAAAGGAAAAGGTATATAAAAAAATTACAACTTAACCAGTCCTATTGCGTCTACTCATATGTACTTGATCTACTGGAAGTTCACTAGCAACTGAACATCACAGTACTGCAACCCTCAAATACAAAGTACAACACAATTACTGAAGATAACAGGTGAAAGTGGCCGGCGGCTAGATCTTGGAACAAGCCCATAACTTTCGTGCTTAGTACACGCTAAAGTTTATATCTATATCTATTTGAAGTTTTTGTTCTTCTGAGAATAATTTATTATTAAAGAGTAATTTCTAGGGGCTTTAAGTTTCAAGAATAATTTAGATATATTAGATATGAAACGTACTCAGAGCTAGAAAACTCATAGAGCCTGCCTTTCGGAGAAAAGATGATGACTGCAACTTCGGCATCGCAAAGAACCGAAAGCTCAAAAGCCTTCTTCAACAGCCCGTTTCGACGTTTCGAAAAGGTTACCTGCCTGCTTGTCGCATTTTCGATTCTTTTCACCTCAATCTTCCCTCTCACCATCTCCTATACACACATCTCAACATCACCATCAGATCTTTAAACTCTTCCAAAAATTGACAAAGGAAGTATTTAGAAAAATGAGAAAGAAAGAAGAAGAAGAAGATCGAGTTAGAACCTGGATAGTCAAAACCCAGGACAGGTTTAATTAATCAACCCCCCAAGAAAGTATCAAGCACACACAAATCTCAGAGATGAAACCCAGAAGCAAAACACCTAAAACTTGTCAACTTTACGTTTCTAAAAACAGAAACAAAGGACCCAGTAAGCTAACAAAGGTCTGCTCAATTTACACAGATATGGAAAAACAGATTAGAAACCCTAGAAATATATGAGCAGTGCAGAGAACCCAAAGATGAAACAACTTTTTATAGTTTTATCCGATAGTAGAAGTGTCAATGTTGTACCAACCTCTTTATTCTGAGGCCACACAAACCTTTATTTCCATATTCATCAATACCTTCCTTCTATTATTCACCGTGTCTTTCTCTGCTCCGCAAGTGCCTACCCCACAAAACAAAAAATATATAATTCTAAGTAAAAAAGAGAAAGAAATAAATAAATAAACAATTCAAGGATGCTCAAACCTCCCGTTATACTGCTTATCTTGTTGAGAAATTCTTGCGTGGGACGAACGTACGGGACACGTGGTGGGGATGACCAATCATGATCCAGCAGGGGGTGTTTTGGGTATTGCACATGAGGGATTAAGGGCAGTTTTAGAAACGTGAAAAAACAATCTTTCCTCTGATTGACCGGCCCCAAGGCCACGTGGTGGGAACTTCCCCACACAAGAATTTTTCTATCTTGTTTTGGCAAATATTTTAAACAAAAAAGAAAACAGAAACTCTCAACAGTCGGGTAAACTGGTAAAGAAAGATTTTTTTAGATCTTTCTCTTTCGCTTTTCCATTAAATTTGGATTAATGAAACATCTAATAATTTACGTCGTACAATGACGTGCGTGCGTGCGTAATGAGAAAAAAAAGGAGCGTGCCAACTTGCTGTCTGTGATCAGCACCCAGTCGTCATGTCAATGAGAATGAAGACAAAAAAAAAAAGAAAATCCCAATGAGCAGCGACCTTGTCACGTGGCTAGACTTGTATGGCGTACAAATTGTTCTTCTTTTTTCCAACTTTGTCTGTGTTATGTTTTTAAATTCACACAGAACCTAATGACTTTAAAAATTGACCCAAAAGAAAATGACTTTAAAAAGAATACAATATTTAGGAAAGAGCTCTTGGCACAAGAACATGGAAGAGAATACGAGGAAGAACCAAGTTCATTTCCATTTGCTGGAGATAAATATATGAACGTATATCCAGATCGGTTGTCTAGCAAGGTAAAAGGTGTTTGTTGCAAATTATAATATGCTGGAAAAATTCGTGGTGGTGCGACTACCTAATCAGAACTCATCAAAATTTTCTTTTATTCCAAAACTGCTCCTGTTTTTTAAAGTGAAATACCTAAAATACCTCCTGTTAAGGATCTGATTGGTCAGCCCGTACCACATGTTCCTTGAGTCTCCCGTACGCAAGACTTTCTCAATATGCTGTAAGGAAATTTTACGTTTTAATCGAAATATTATATATTAGTGATAGGTAGGCCGATCGAAACGAAGAAACTATATGTTGTTTTTATCGCATTATAGTAAAATTCTTATCCTACACAAGTACTTTGTTTTAGTGCATAATTAGTGATTTCGAGTAAAGGGTTTATATTAGTTTCTTATTATTGATATTGAGATGAAAAAGCTCGCATGCTCACTTGGTTGATTGTTTTTAGCATCCTACAATAAAACTCATATTATAAAAGTACTTTATTTTAGTACATAATTAGTGGTTTAGAATAAAAAGTTCATATTATTTCCATAGTTTGAAATGAAGAAACTCGCATATTTGTTTTTGTTTGGTTATTTTTTATCTTTCTTACAACTACTGTATATACCTTGTGTTAGACTTTTAGTACATAATTAGTGATTTTGAGTAAAAATTATTATTATTTTCGTAGATATCAAAACTAGATACATATGTAATTCCAAACCCTTAGTTCTTTTGTTATCCTTAATTTTTTAATCATCACTAGTTACATTACACACTTTAGGAAAAAAGGTACCTACAATTGAATAGAACTCTCAACAAATCAATGGTGGACGGGAATTAAAGTGACGTATGTACCATTGATCACATAATTTTTTTTAGTTCTTTTGTTATCCTTAATTTTTTAATCATCACTAGTTACCTTACACACTTTAGGAAAAAAAGGTACCTACAATTGAATAGAACTCTCAACAATTCAATGGTGGACGGGAATTAAAGTGACGTATGTACCATTGATCACATAATTTTTTTTTATAGATTCTTAACATTGCAACCCACTTATGGAAATATTAGCAGTTATATATATCCGATCAACTGACAATGAATAAAATTTTATTCCCTTCCGACATCATTAAAAAATGTCGTGAAATAACGCATTGAGAGTTGGTGTAATGATGTTACGACCCGAACCTAAATTTATAGACTTACGGGTCTTTTGGACTGTAAACGAGAGTTATTTTAATTTTCGACTCCGTTTTGACCGTTTAGGGGGCCCTAAAAAATGACTTTTTGTTTGGGTCAAAATTCGATAAAGCTTTCTTCATGAAATTCGTAGAGAACGTTAAACCGAGCTCGTGCATACTTGGTTTGTAAAAATCGGAGTCCGTATACGAAAGTTATAAGCGAAATACGAAACTTACTGTTTATGATAGATAGTATATATTTAAATTTTTACTGTTGGCCGGTAAAATTTCTTTTTTTTCTACTTCTTTCTTCTTTCTTCTTCTCTCTCCTTCTCCCCGTGCTCTCTCTCTTCTGCAACTCTCTCTCACTCTCTTCTACAACTCTCTCTTCCTCCGCCTCCAGGCCACCAAATGGCGAGTTACAGAGATCGATAAACTCGTCTCCTCCTTCTTAACACGCATGTAGAAGTTGTTTACGGCGATTTGGCCGGAAATGCGGAGATCAAAGCCAACATTTTACTGTAGCAAAGTGGTCAATGCCGATTTCTGGCCACAAAACCAGGTCCATTAGAAGCATCTTGAGCCACTCTTTATGCTCACCAAGTTTCATAACCCAGATCGAAGCGTGGAGGAAGAAAGCATAATTGGAAAATTTCACTGTACATCAGAGTACTTAATTGTTCGGCTACTTCAAGGTATTTTCTGACTTTGTCACAGTTGAGAAAGTTGTTGGAAATGATGAGATTGTGCTGCTGATAAAATTTGGTAACCAGATATGGTGGTTTACCGGCGTTGCGTGAATAGTGTCGGCATGTGAACAGTGCAGTGCGTGAACAGTGATTTAATTATGTTTTTAGCCTATTAAATCCTATAAATGTTGTAGAGCTTATATATGAAGTTTGATGAAAATTGGTAAAGTTTTGAATTTATTATGAATTTTCAAAAATTTAGAATTTCGATTGTCGATTTACGAGAATCTGACCGTCGGATCTCTTTCGGATTTGCTTTAGAAATTATAAATCGATGGATATACCTTCTTGGTGAAGTTTGGATGGATATCAAGGAGAATTGAGGGAGTTAAGATAAAAGGAGACGTTTAGAAATTCGATTTAATTATCGTAAATTTAAATTTCTGTCATATAATTATTTATTTACGAGCGTTATATTTATACAGGACGTGAGGAGGAATCACACGGAGGAAATTTCGAATAAACGGCAAGTTTAGCCGTATACTGTGAGTAGACTTTTATTTTAAATAATGATGCATGCATTTATTTTGAAATTATTCATTTGGTTTTATTTAGCGAGCATAATATTTTGTTTTGGATTATAATTTTGGTATTGGTTTTTCCATATGAATTTCGGATATGAACTTATTATGCTCAAATTTGGATTTATGATTTGTTTTTGAGAATATGAATTGATTTCGGAGATTAATTATGATTTATCTCGATTATGATTTGAGAAATAGATTTGTGATACTATTTTTTAGATATCGAGCTTTTGATATTTATCTCCGATATATGATTATTATTTGAAAATGTGATTTATGTGATTTTCTACGAATTATTTTCTGAGGTGATTTCCGTAAGTCAATATTATATTTTATTCGTTGATTTTGAGATTCTGAAATATTATCGGAGATGAGAATTTCGAGGAAATTATTTACACTTATTATTCTCGCCGACTTGTTTATGAATTTGAGAATATTTTGACGTGCGGGGCCATGTCATTAGAATATACGTATTTTTTTTTTTGCCAGGAATTGAGGAAGCTTTATGGATTTACGAATTTTTGGATTATTTTCCTTCACCATACTTGAGTTGGTTATTATGTCTCCTTCTTACTTAGTTTGTGTTTGTGGGTGAAGTCGATATGATTTATTCTCCTCCTCATGTGAGAGTAGAGGTTGTTATTTCTCCTCTTCACATAATTTATATGTGAAGGAGTCGAGCGTAGAGCTTGAGAGGCTCTGATATACTCGCATGATGATAATCGTTCTTCCCAGTATGATATTATTATTTGACTAGCAAGACTGACCCGATTTCTTCTAACCGGCGAGGCTGGTCTATTTTAACCAGTTTTCATGTGGTGAGAAATATATTTTATAAATGTAGCATGCATCGAAATTTTTGTAAATATTTCAAATTATGGGAAAGTATTAAAGTTTCGTTCAATTAAATATTGTTAATTATTTTTATCCACTCACTTTAATGTGTTTTTAAATTATTTTCCTATGGGCCCTTTGTTTTCAAATGCCCAGTTTGCATGCGATATTAGTCGAGATCGGGCGTATATGGAGTTGAGGCATAGCTAGCACTACTTTCGCATTGTAGGATCTATCGATCCTTATCCTCTTTTCATTTGTTTTAGAATTGCTCTGAAACCTATGAGAATTGTTTATTATGGAAATGGATTGTTGGTTTTTGGGGAGCATGATGGCTCCAAAAGTATAAGGACGGTATGCTAGAAGTGTAATTTGAATTCTTTGCAGGTTAGAGTTGTTCATTTTTTGGGAAAGTTCTGTTGAATTTTCTCGAAAAGTGAATCCCGCAGGGCCATCTGAAATTTCAGGGGAAAATTCTGAGTCGGGTCCTGTCAAATGATGATTTACAATAGTAGATGAGGTCCTAAACGAAGGCCTTCTTCCCCAGAACAAAAATAGAAAAAATTTCTCACCTTTTACCTTATTTAATTATCTCATTGATACTTGAATTAAAAATCATGAACTATACAAAAGTGAGGCTCTATATCTAAAGATGTAGCTAAAGGGAATAAGATCGGTCTATTTAGTCAAATGATTTACTCTAATAAAGTGGTGAATCCATTTACAGTTCATAGAGGTGCAATAAGAACACAAAATGCTTGAATGGAATAAGTCGATAGTGAAATATATTTAATTAATACTCTAATAGATGGTGAAAGTATGGTGCATGATTGCATGCTGTTCACCCAAAAAAAAAAAAAAATACCTGCACGGCCCATTAAGCCCAATCTCAATAGTCCATAAAAGATAGAGAGGGTTACCGAGAAAAAAAAAGAACCAAAAAAAGAGTCGTATGGCTGAAACAGAAACAAGGAAGAGGAAGATGGGAGATAGAAGAGAAGCTGATTCCAATTCCAGGACAGTAACACCAAAGTGGCCAACAATCAAACCAAAACAAAACATTCAGATAACCCGTCTCAAAGACAATGATCTTTTCTCTGTAAGAATCCCATTCCATTATCCTCAAAATCTTTATATCTATTCTTCCTTTACAAAATTCTGGGTTCAATATTCAATCTCTCACTGGCTTAGCCTTTATTTATTTTATTTTTTTTCAATGATCAGGTCCAGAATTTCTTCACATCTGCAGAATCAAAGGCTTTTTGTTAAGGTTGTAGAGTCTATTGGGTTTGTTCACCAAGGAATTCTTGGCCCAACGAAAGGTGAAGCTTACAGAGATAATGATAGAATCTCTGTGAACGATCCTGTTCTTGCTGATTTTATATGGAACTCTGGGCTCGGCAACTGAATGATTGTTTCTCCCAACTCGAGTGAATGAAATTGCACTTGGTTCCACTTTAATCTCTAGAAAAGCAGGTGGATCAATGCTGACATAGTAGGTTGAGTTGGGGTCGCCAACACTCGGAACATTCCTATGGAAATTTCCCTTGATTTATTACCATCTTCTAAGCGTAGAGATAAGTTGGGGTAGTTAACTTCCCATGCCCTGCCAGGCTTGGTGTTCCTGCAATTGCAACATACAAGGACTATGCAAGAATGTAGCAAAAACTAAAGAAGTTTACTTTTAATCTCATAACAAGATCAAAATTACATTATGAGTTATGAATGGGGAATCACACATAAATAGTAAGAAAAAAAGCATTACAGTAGCATTACAGTATGTAAAGAAGTTCTGAAAACTATATAGCTAGGAGGTTCAAGTGGAACCAAGTGTGGGTGCTTAGCCTATGCAAAGAAGCATTAGAGTATGTCATGAGTGCAGATTTAATTTGCGCAGGTGACTAGCGTGGGTGCTTAGCCTTCACAATAGCTGCTGCTCCTGTTACGTGTGGGCAAGACATTGACGTTCCAGAGTCTACGAAGTATTTGACTCTCCTGGTATCCGCTTTGTAAACTGAAGCTTTTGCAACAGGTGACCAAGCCGCAAGGATATCAACACCCGTTGAACGAGGTCAGGCTGTTAATTTTATTTGAGAACCCAAACTTGTGAGAACATAGATGAAAGGAGTAATGTATATGGTGAAACAAAGTGATGATTTTCAGTTCTAGCAAATGCTGTTTATCTATAGAATATCTGGCACCATTAGGTTAGAGCAAGTTCATCCGTTGGGTCAACAAGTCACCAACTATTCACTGTTTTTTAGTGTTATTTTCACACTCTGAGTCACGAGCACAGTGTATTTTGTAACACAGATAATGAAAATATACACTAAAAAACAGTAAATAATATGTGACTTGATGACCCAATAAACTTGCTCTTAGGTCCTCTGGATTAAAATGTGGGAACATATGATGCTTGTAGATCCTTCCATGTTTCAGTAACTAGAATACTTCTGGTCTTCTACACCAGTCGAATACATATATATCAAATAGGGTTTGCTCGACGACAGAGCGTTATTATTTTCTTCCTTGCTCATGTCCAATATCAGCAGAGATGTTGGTGTTGGCTTCAGAAGATAACACAAAACTGTGCTATATATTATTCACAACGCATCACTGGCGGTCCGATGAACAATCTAGTTTCTACCTGATCTGAATTACTAATTGTTTGGCTGCGGCTACTTTGACTACTATTCATCCAGTTACAACTTGCCGCCCCAACTCCTTTTTCTTGAACTAAAGGTTTCTGACAAGGCCTTGCACCACACTTATTAAGAATATCATATTAATTAGTGCAGACAAGAATGAATCACAGACATGTTTATCTGTATGTTAAGCAATTGACTGACCTTTGGGTGTAGTTTTGCATTCTCTCCTAAGAGAAGCCTCTCCTGGTTTTAGGGCACAAATTATGATAGATGGTATCAGAACTGAAGCACCACAAAACTAAAACAAGCATCAATTTTTAGTTTGTGGCATCGAGTTTACCTTTGCTTTTAGTCGTTCTATCTGCTCCATGAATAGCTGAGCCTGAAGGAAGCTAACACTTCGAAGTTAGGTATCTTGAAGGAAATGGGCAGGAAAAGAAATACGCAGGTTACCTTTCTCTCTCGTACAATGCGCAAGCTTCGGTCGAGTTGGCTACTCATCTGATTGAGTTCTTGAGCAGAGCAAGAATCCGAGTCATGTCCCAAAAGCCTCCTAAGAGATAGAAATTTTAGACTTTAGGAAATCCTAGTCTTAATGGAATGTCAGATGTGAGTGCAAATGTACATGAGATGAAGATCAAACTAAGTCACAAACCGTTGAGAAGCTTCTAGGATCGCTATCTTCTTGGTCATGTCAGCTGATTCATGCTTCAATTGCTACATTTGCACGATATTTACTATCAGTTAAAACAGGTGACACAAATAAATTGTCTAACAAATGAAAAGCATATGGACAGTTGGATTACAGTCATTACAAATCCTAACCCGTCCTGGTCAATTTGTGTTAGAGATATCTATCATGTTAGGGTTGAAATTCTTGAAATCTCGGAGACTTTAAAGCTATAGTTACATTTAAATTTTTAGACTTCCATTAATTAAGTTTTCAGACTTTTAAGCTCTTCATGTGGATTTGACGCATCACACACAATATCAACCTAACACCTTCACAATAATAGTTTACATATACTAGTGTACCAGCCATGTGAATCTATGTCTAATTGTTGTATACAATGAAGTATTACTAATTGGTTATGCTTTTGGCTCCCCTTTCAATTAGCTTTGAGGGGTTTTAGATGAAGTTTTATGACTTAATGTGTGTAAATATACCTCTCAAATTAAAATAAAAAGAAAAAGAAAAAGGTAATGCTATCCTTCCGTTGTAACATTGTCTTGGATTACCAAGTTACCGAAGACTAAATTAATCAAATAAAAAAGGTCTTATATAAGTAAGTAATTAACTAAATGTAAAAGGACCTCTGATAGATGTTCAAACTCATAAAAGATGTGGAGAGGTTCTAACCTGCATACACTTTTCCACTTCAGTAGTGTTGGTTAGCGCACCTTTTGCATGGTTTTGGTATTGTTTTATAGTCTTTCGCATGCTGATCCATCCATCCAAAACACATAATGGCAAAATCAAATAAAGCTGATATGGTAAAGTCATGGTACGTTAATATTTCTCATATATGTATTATTTTTATGTAATATTTATCACATTAAGAACTCATGTGGTAATTGGAAAAAAAAATCCCCATCAAGGTAAATAAGGTCCTTGTTAGAGTAAAAATATGTAACTAAAAAAAAGTCCTCAATAAGGTAAATAATGTCCTCATTAGAGTAAAGTAAGTTCTTATTTGAGTAATTCAGTCTTAAAAGTGATAATTGTAGTAGGTTCTCATTTGAGTAAATAAGTCATAAAAGTGGTAACTATATGTATGTCATATGCAACAGAAAATATCATATCCTTTACTACCTTTAATGAGCTGCAGTACTTGGAAAGGAAATCACAATGAATATTCTCCAATAAATCAATCTAATTGCCAAACAAATCAGTATCATTCTAGGCTTGCTTTTAAGCGAGCTTTCTTGGAGTTGCGGTACTTGGATAGGGAATTGGTTGTTCCCCCACCAATATCTCTATTGTTAATGTTTGTAGTCTGTAACTTATTCATAGATGTTGATCCAATGCATTCAACTTTTAATTTTTTTTTTTAAAAAGTATCATCTGTCATGTAACTTATCAAGGTATAAGGCAATTATGTAAAGATTTTATTACATGAGCAATTATGTTATTGAACAAATTTTTTGAAATATAATGGCCCCTATATGAAATTTCTAGCTATGCCATATCAATCTAATATGAATATTAAGAAACAAAAGAAGGTTAAAATATATAAAGACCTCAAGTACAAAAATACCAAATAAGCTTCTAGCATCTTTTGATGAAGTAATGTGTGTCAAAAGCTTGCTCATAGGGTTCAAAATTTGGCGCTGAAGGGTTGATTTTCTTCTTCTAAATAAATAGAAAGCTAAAAATGTGCATATAAAAGGATGTTCTTACACATGAAGGCATAGACACTTTAGAGCTGCAGCTCAATTTTTATCATGTTTCCTTTTAGTGAGTAACATATATCGGTTATAGTAGCCACACATGATGATGATGAACTAGCTAGCCATGACTCATGAGAAAGTACTGGTTATAAAGATTTATGCAAAACATAGCTTAGGTGGAAAAAGTACAAGGTGGTATTATTGACTATGGAAACTCAAAGACCCAAGCAAAAACTTTCAGCATAAGGGTTGCATTGTAGGAAGTTGTCCATGAAATGATAGATTTATATGATTTTTTTGGGACAACATCTGTGCATAGATAACCAGAACTTAACCACAGAGACATCAAAACGAACTAAGACTTCATACCGGTCATGAACTGGTATTATACGAAGAGTCGAATGCATGAAACCTAATTCAGTGGTACTACATAAAATCTAGACAATTGAGTTTAGCAGACATGACATAATGCTTCTTCAAATCTCACTATACCGTGCGCTATAGCTAGTAAACTAAGTGCTATATGAATTTACTAATTACTTTTCATCTGATATATATAGTACTTGATCTTAATTAATCAATATGACCATATGCAAATCAGTACAAATGCATTTTATAAGTGGATAATTTTGGGGAAAATCAATGAAATTGAATTTGCAGCTGGTGATGCCAATATCACATTAAAAAACAACTGCTAACCTCGATGGAATAGCAAATCAAAGGAGGATAGAGAGTTCCAACCCCCAAATGAACTAAATTAAAGGAAAAAGGGGCCAGAAAGTACATAGAAAAATTATAACTTAACTAGAAATTAGTTAAAACTCAAACCAATCCTATTGCATCAACTCAGATGTACTTGATCTACTAGAAGTCCACAAGCCACTGATCATCACAGTGCGGCAACCCTCATATCAATAAAAAGTACAACAAGCCCATAACTTTTATGCTTAGTACACGCTAAAGTTTTTATATCTATATCTATTTGAATTTGTGTTCTTCTGAGAATAATTTAGATAAATTAAAGAGTAATTCCTTAGGGGTTTAAGTTTCAAGAATAATTTAGATAAATTAAATATGAAACGTACTCAGAGCTGGAAAACTCGTAGAGCCTGTCTTTCTGAGAAAAGACGATGACTGCAACTTCTGCATCGCAAAGAACCGAAAGCTCATAAGCCTTCTTTAACAGCCCGTTTCGACGTTTCGAAAAGGTTACCTGCCTGCTTGTCGCATTTTCGATTCTTTTCATCTCAATCTTCCCTCTCACCATCTCCTATACACACATCACAACATCACCATCAGATCCCGAAAATTTTCCCAAAAATTGATAATCAAAGTTAAAAAAAAAAAAAAAAAAGAAGAGAAGAAGATCGAGTTAGAACCTGGCCGGATGGTCAAAACCCGGAAAGGTTTAATTAATCAGCCCCCCAAGAAAATGTCAAACTTCGGTGTAATCAAAACACAAATCTCAGAGATGAAACCCAGAAGCAAAACCCCTAAAACTTGTCAACTTTAGGTTTCTAAAAACAGAAACCAGGAACCCAGTAAGCTAACAAGGACTGCTAAATTTACACAGATATGGAAATACAGATCAGAAACCCTAGAAATAGATGAGCAGTGCAGAGAACCCAAAGATGAAACAACTTTTTATCGTTTTATCCGATAGTAGAAGTGTCGATGTTGTACCAACCTCTTTATTCTGAGGCCACACAAACCTTTTATTTCCATATTCGTCAATACCATCCTTCCATTATTCTCCATGTCTTTCTCTGCTTCGCAAGTGCCTACTCCACAAAACAACAAATATATAATTGTAAGCAAAAAAGAGAAAGAAGGAAAAAAACAATTCAAGGATGCTCGAACCTCTCTCATTCTCATTGCTTATCTTGTTTTGGCAAAGATTTAATAAAAAAAAAAAAAAAAAAAAAAAAAACAGAAACTCTCAACAGTCAGTTGAAGAAAAGATTTGTTTTGGCAAATTTAAATGTTTAATGAAACATCTAATAATCTACATCGTACAATGACGTGCGTGAGGGGCCAATAGGAGCGTGCCAGCTAGTTGTCTGTTGTCAGCACCCAGTCCTCATATCACCCAATGAGAACTCAGAGCAGAAAAAGAAAAACAGCTAATCAGAAGCGGCCTTGTCACGTGGCTAGCCTTTTGTGGCGAGTCGATTTGTACTTCTTATTTTTTCTAACTGTTTTTTTTTTGCGCGTCTATTGCCGCATTATTATTTTGCTAGTTCATCATATTTAAATTATGAAAAATTATATTATCAAATACAAAATAACTAATAAGTATATTAATTTTTTAAAATCTAAATATATAAAAAATAAATAAATATATAAGTAATTAATTAAATACAAAAAACTATTTAATTTTTCATTTGATAACATTAATCTTTATATTCTACTCAAATTTGAATATATTACTATGTTTTTGTCCTTTTTTTATCTCTTCATCGTTAATTTATTATTTAATTTACAAAATCATTACTTTTAACTTTATCAAAATTTTTATAATATTCTTTGTGAATACTGAAAGTAAAAATTTAAAACATGAAAGGAAAAAAATCAATTTTTTCTTCAATCTCTTCTTCATTTGATCATAATTATAAATTTACTAATCTTTTTACATAGATTCAAATAGAGAACATTGAAATTGAAAGAAAAAAATTTTAAAAATGGGAGTAAATCAGATTATGATTTTATTAGGAAACTTTAATAAATTTTAATTTTTTTATAAGTATAAATTAAATGAGAGATTTTAGTTAAACATATTTATTTTTTAATTGAATTTTTTTTTAAATAAAGGGCTGGTGTGACTGCCCTTAAGCCTTAATTAAATTAATCGGATATGTTAAAGATATTCTTAGAAAGAGAAATGAATTAAATAAGTAAATTTAATAATTGAAATTAAAATGTAGGGTGTAATGAGTAAGTAGAGTAAACAATGAAAATAGTAAGATGACAATAACTGCACTGTTTTTCTCTCGTGTTTCTTTTGCTTTCGTGTTTTTAAATTCACACACAACCAAATGACTTTCTGCTTCAAAAAATAAAATAAAAAAGCAAATGACTTTAAAAAATTGACCCAATAGACAATGATTTTAAAAAGAAAACAATATTTAGGAAAGATCTCTTGGCAGTAGAACATGGAAGAGAATACGAGGAAGAACCAGATCCATTTCCGTTTGCTGGAGAGATATATGAAATTATATATTCAGATTGGCTGTCCATCATATTCGATTTCTGCGTCGCTCTCGGCTCGCATTCTCCGATGAGTCGGATCACAATCGTCTTCTACCTTGAGATTTGTATCTTTATTTGTTTCAGCTTCGTCTTCATATTTCTGCATGTCTCAATCTCCCTCTCTCTTTAATAGCAGATTTCTTGTTGTTGGTTTGCAGATCGATCCCCTCTCCTGTGCGATTTCATGAATTGAAGTTCAAGTTCCAATGTTTTACGTTTTACCTTAATTTCCCTATTTTGTTCATTCAATTTTATCCATTTAATTCAGTAGCTTTTGTTGAATTTGATTGTAATTGACCTAAGTAAGATCAGTAGTTTCAGTTGGTTTGGACATCTATATGACTTTTTCAGTGTGTAACAATAGCTCTCAAGTATTTGATTTAAAAACCTACAGAATAATAGATCCAAGGAGTACAATTGGAACCTATAATCTAGCTATGAGTAGTAGATAAACACATAAAACTTATAAGAATATGCTGCAATGTTTCAATAAATAGCTTTTTTTTCTTTCTGTTTTGCTATGTTTGGAACTTGAAACAGATTCCCATAGAAATCAGAATGTGATCATGCTGCATTGTGTTTTGGTATGATTACCACCCTGGATTGATTGCGTAAGAACATATACAGTTCATTTTTTGGCTATTGAAATAGTTTAGTTTATTTCAGTTTTCTGCAATGCTTGTCTATTATATACTGCTTTGAAGGTTTTTAATCATATTGTGAAGTTTGGAATCATTGCTACCATTTATGCAATTTTTGATTTAGTATCAAAAGCAAATGAACGTGGATTTCGGGGTGATTTCATTTCAGGGTGGCACTCTGTGGTTCTAGAATTTGTCTGAGTTACCTCATGGTGTTTCAGGTCCGATGTTTCCTCTCCTGATTGCTAAATGTATAGTTGATGTTTGTCTGTTCGACTTGCAGATTTCTTTCAAGGCATCGTCTCTCAAGACAATGAAGGGCGTGTTTGGAGTGTTTGTCTGAATGGGGATTTTTGGTGTAGATTGTTGCTGACATGCATCTGCCCATGCTGCTTGTGCGTGACGGTTACTAGGAGACTAGAATAAGAATGGACAAAGAGATTGGATATCTTATAATGTCTCATTCTCAATGTTTATTCTTGAGTAGGAACAAAATGCTGTTTTTTTGCACTTGCTAGTGTGTTGCCCTTATAAGTGCAATCATTTACAACTAGCCTCTTAACACACGCTCACTTTCTTTCTTTCTTTTATTTTATATTTTTGTTAAATTGCAATTAAAAAGAGAGAGAGAAAAAAATCTGCAACCGCAGACTTACTGTTAAAAGAGAAGTTTGAATAACTACTCCCACTTTTGGAATAATCTTTTTAATTTTTGTATTGTTAATTATCATCATGTCCTTCATCTACTAAATTGCTTATTTTTCGATTTTGATCAAACAGGGGTAATTGTTGTGATTTTAAAATTTACCCTAAAGCCTTATTGGCTTAATTAATACTGATAAGTTTTGAACTAATTGATATAATCTGATGAAAGCAACGCCGCTCTGCTCCAAAAACCTAAAACCCTAGATCGGGCTTCGCCCTTTGATTACCACGTCTCCGACTATCACCGACAATGGAGTTACTCCTATTCCTCGGCGAAGCTCGTCGGCGTCTTCTATTTGAGTGGTGCCTAGTTGTTTCACTGGCTTAGCTAGTTGTTTTCAATATATGCAGGTACAGAATTTCTTTACATCTACAGAATCAAAGGTTTTTGTTAAGGTTGCAGAGTCTATTGGGTTTGTTCACAAAGATAGTACAGTATTATCATCAGCATCAAGATAGTACAGTACTGTCTCCTAGTCAAGCTGAACTTTTGGGATTTTATGTGAGTTGCAAAGGGATGTACGTTTGATGCATGCTCATCCTATAATCGTGTTTTAGCATACGTGCTTTTCTAAAATGAGGACAGTACCGCATTAGATGGTCAAGTACCTGATTAGAAGAAGCAAACGACCGATTCATATGAAAAGATTGGTCTCATTCTTGTCTTGTCTCAAATAGAGTCGATAACGAGTTTCACAGATTAAAAAAAAAAAAAAAATCACTTTCTATAACCCGGGAGAAGAAAATTGATAATTGGCCCAGATGGAATTAAGGGTGAAAGAGAGGAGCGCTTGGTGGGCTTAGAGTTTCACTGATCAAAAGGGTGGGGTATGGACTTTTCTGGGTAGTCTGGACTCTGGACATATTGAGACGATTTGTAATACAGTGAAAAACATAAGCAGCTGCATTATTGCATATGGGAAAGGAGGAGATTGATAGTGTAAGAGAGACTTAAAAAAGAGTGACAGGTCCCATCCTATTTCAATTTTTTGCATGCCAAAACCATGCTGCTTGTAACACATTATTGAGAGAGAAGAAACGAGACTCAACCCCCAAAATTAATTTTCCTCCTTCCACAAGTTACTTTAAATTACCAAATTATACATATCAGACTGCAAATAAGAAAGAACCAAGTTCCAACATCTTTGTATTTTACCTTGGTGTATAGGTCGATCCTAGGCCTATAGGATAATATTGATCTCAACAATTTTAGGTGAATCCTAGTCTTCACACCAGAACAAATGGATAAAAAATTGTCTCCAGTGTTCAGTTTCCAGTCTGCAGTTCTGCACAGAACAATAATAGAACTCATTCAAAGCAAATTCAAATCAATCCAAAAACCAAAAGAAGCTAAAGAGAAAATCCCCAATTGAAGTAATACATGAGGCCCAATTAGTGTTTGAGCTTGAATTTGAGTCGATCCAAATACATGAATTGAGTTAATTACACTTAAATTAATGATCAGATACATGCAACTGGCAAGGCTTCTGGTCTTCTGCACCAGTCAAATACAAATATATCAAATAGGGTTTGCTCGAAGACAGAGCATTATTATTTCTTTCCTTGCTCATGTCCAATATATATCAGCTGAGATGTTGGTGTTGGCTTTCAGAAGATAACAGAAAACTGTGCTATATATTATTCAGAGTGCATCACTGGCGGTCCGATGAACAATCTAGTCTCTACCTGATCTGAATTACTAATTGTTTGACTGCTGCTACTTTGTCTACTATTCATCCAGTTACAACTTGCGGCCCCAACTCCTTTTTTTTGAATTAAAGTTTTCTGACAAGGCCTTGCACCACACTGATTAAGAATATCATATCAATTAGTGCGGACAAAGAATGAATCAGAGTCCTGTTTATCTGTATGTTAAGCAATTGACTCACCTCTGTGTGTAGTTTTACATTCTCTTCTAAGAGGAGCCTCCCCTGGTTTTAGGGCACAAATTATGATAGATGGTATCAGAACTGAAGCACCACAAAATTAAAACAAGCATCAACTTATAGTTTGTGGCATCGAGTATACCTTTGCTTTTAGTCGTTCTATCTGCTCCATGAATAGCTGAGCCTGAAGGAAGCTAACACTTCCAAGTTAGGTATCTTTGGTTGAAGGAAATGGGCAGGAAAAGAAAGACGCAGGTTACCTTTCTCTCTCGTACAATGCACAAGCTTCGCTCGAGCTGACTACTGATCTGATTGAGTTCTTGAGCAGAGCAAGAATCCAAGTCATGTCCCAAAAGCCTCCTGAGAGGTATAAATTTTAGACTTTAGGAAAACATAATCTAAATGGAATGTCAGATGTGAGTGCAAATGTACATGAGATGAAGATCAAACTAAGTCATAAACCGTTGAGAAGCTTCTAGGATCTCCATCTTCTTGGCCATGTCAGCTGATTCATGCTTCAATTGCTACATTTGCAGGATATTTACTCGGTTAAAACAGGTGACACAGATAAATTGTCTAACAAATGAAAAAGCATATGTGACAGTTGGATTACGGTCATTACAATCCTAACCCATCTTGGTCAATTTTTGTTAGAGATATCAATCATTTAGGGTTGAAAAACTTGAAATCTCGGAGACTTTTAAGCTATAGTTACATTTAAATTTTTAGACTTCCATTAATTAAGCTTTCAGTCTTTTAAGCTCTCCATGTGGATTTGACGCATCACGTACACATAGTATCAACCTAACACCTTCACAATAATAGTTTACATATACTAGTGTACCAGCCATGTGAATCTATGTCTAATTGTTGTATACAATGAAGTATTACTAATTGGTTATGCTTTTGGCTCCCCTTTCAATTAGCTTTGAGGGGTTTTGGATAAAGTCTTCTAACTTAATGTGTGTATCTCTCAATATCAGACTTCATTACAATAAAAACTAAATACTAGTTACTCCTTATAATTTATATGTAAAAACAATTTGATACCTCACATTTTAAATTAAACAGAATACTCCTTATTCCCTCAATTCTCACATAAAAGGTCCACTCGGTCTAAATGGTCCGTTATTTGGCTAACGTGGCACACATTTGTACACCAACTCAGCACCACGTAAGCCAAGTGGATGATAAATTATTAAATATGCCCTGGACTTCTTTTACCTTAGTTTTCGATCAGCCCCTAAACCAATTCCCCCAAAAAAACCTTAAAATTCAACTCCAAATCGGCAGGCTAGGAGTGAAAGTGGGCAGAGGTGTGGACTAATCGGAGGTACTTGGCTCTGGTGAACTTACAAAACAACTCGTTTTGGTTTTGGGTGAGGAAGAATGGATTTGATGGAATGAGTCGCTGGGGAGTCCAAAATTTGGGTTGTTGAAGCCCTCGAGCATGGTTTTACTGATGAAGGACTCGAATGCAAAGCAGTGATGGCTCTATTTCAAGCACTATGCTTCTTATTCGATGAACTTGATGGCTGTGTCGAGGTCCCAACTCGCAGATTCCGTTTCCATGATCATCAATTTCAGAAAGCTTAAAATGGATCTTAGCGTCGGCTACTGAAATTGAGCGAAATAGGCTGCCTTTAGCTTCGAGAGGTGAAGATTAGGAGAGGGCCACTGGACTTGAGCTTTTATTCGAATGACTGATTGATCGGAGTTGATTTGGGTCTGATTGTATTGATCTGAAACAATAAAAACACAAACTTGATGCTTTGGATTTGGGTCTGATTTAGGGGTCATCATTTGGCCCTTAGGCCCTAAACCCGCCCGGCCCGTAGGGCCGTAGCCCGACCCGACCCTTTAGGCCCTCCTGAATAAGCCTAATAATTTTCTATTTTTTAATTATGTTTCTCTTTTTTCTATAATATGCAATTTATCTCTTTCTTTGTAATTGATTTCTTAAGCTTTGTTTTATTTAGTTTTTATTTTCTTTGTTACATAACAATTAATATTAGGAGATTTAGAGAGATAGTTAATTGAATATAACCACCTTAACTAATATTAATAAATGTAATTTATAAGTTAATTCCTATATATACACACACACACACACATATTAAATATGATCAACAAAAAACAATGTCTTATAGTACCTATATAACCATTGAGCCACATTTTGAGGAAAAAAAATAATGTAAGTTTTTTTTGTTTTTTTAAACAATATAAGGCCCTATTCGGAAGGCCGGCCAGACCCGACCCTAATAGATCGGGTTTTTAGGGTGGGTAAGGGTTAGCATATTTAAGTCCCAGCCCTATCCTATCCGGCACTAAATTTTGTTGACTTGACTAGACCCGACCCTAAGCCCTAAAATTTAGGGTAAGGGCGGCCCATAATGACCTCTAGTCTGATTGATCGGTGGCCTGGGAGTGAGAGTGGGCAGAAGTGGTGGCGGGGGGGGGGGGGGGGGGGGGTCTTCGAGCAGCGGCGAATGAGGAGGCGATGCCTCAATTGTTGTGGAGTCTAGTGGCTGGTAGCGGTGACGGAGGAATAACTATTTTTTGGTGTGAAGAAGAATAAGGTAGGAAGAAAAGAAAAATAAAAGGAAAAAAAAACAAAGAGAAAGAACACATGATTATATTGAACAATTCACCATTAATATGGCATTTGTCAAGCTAAGTGGCGTGGTAGATTGCCACGTCATTCACTTAACGACACATTTAGACAGAGAGTTAATGGAATAGACCTATTGGTGTAATATTGAGAATTTTTTTAATTTAGAAGCTGAGTACTGAACTGTTTTTATGAGAGCCATTCTAATGAGAACCATTATAAAGAGTACTAGTTGATGACTTTTGTGTTAGACTCACTTTTCGATTACATTTCTGCGAATCCAACCATTAGATATTTATGTGTAAATCATTTATGCAAATTTTCAACCAAATTGAAAATCGTTAAGACATTCATAATTGTGATTTATCAATTATGAACATGAACGGTTCATGTTTAACAGATTTGGTTCATCCATTGATTTGATCTAGTGCAGTACCTTAAAGATTATCAATTTGGAAAAAAAATTTCAGAAATGATCTACTCAAGCATATATAAAATCTAACAGTTGATTTGTCGTAATGTAATCGAAAAGTGGGTCTCTTAAACTGTTAATTAGAAAGTCCTCAACTAGTCCTCATTAGAAGGGCTCCCGTGTTTTTATATCTAAAGTATAAGCAGTTCCTAATATTTAGTCATTAAAATAAAAATAAAAAGAAAATAAAAAAATCATGGGTAAAAACTCCAAATGGTATCTAAACTATTGCGAAATGTATTTTTTGATACCTACGAATTCTTTTTACCATAAATGGTACATGAAGTATTGCACCATTACTAAATATAGTACATCCGTTAACTTTTCCGTTAAAACCGCCTACATGGCATATATTCTTTTAAAATAAAACTTCAAATGATACTTGAACTATTGCAAAATGTATTTTTTGGTACCCATAATTTTTTTTACTCCAAATAGTACCTCAAATATTGCCCCAAATCTTTTTTGTTGATAAAATTTTTAGCTATAAACAAATAGTTAATTTATTAATTTGATGAAGTATTAAATTTTTTATATCGAAACTAGTATTGTTTCAACTTATTTGTAACATTTCTTCCGATGAATGAATTTTATATTATGATGAAAAAAAATTTACAGGTATCGAAAAATACATTTTGCAATAATATGGGAACCATTTGGAGTTTTTATCTACAAAAGTACATGTCACGTAGGCGATTTTAACGGAGATACTATATTTGGTAACAAGGCAATACTTCAGGGATCATTTGAAGTAAAAAAAATTCTTAAGTACCAAAAAGTACCTTTCACAATAATTCATGTATCATTTGAAGTTTTACTCAAAAGTAATACTATCCTCCCGCTATAAAATTGTCTTGGATTATCAATTTACCAAAAACTAAATTAATCAAATAAAAAAGTCTTATATAAGTAAGTAATTAACTAAATGTAAAAGGACCTCTGATAGATGTTCAAAGTCATAAAAGATGTGGAGAGGTTCTAACCTGCATACACTGTTCCACTTCAGTAGTGTTGGTTTGCACACCTTTTGCATGTTTATGGTATTTGTTTATAGTCTTTTGCATGCTGACCCATCCATCCAAAACACATAACGGCAAAATCAAATAAAGCTGATAAATCTATGCACACAAAATATAATTTCCTTTTCTACCTGATAATAACAAATTTACCTTGAAAACAACAATTAATGTTACTATAAATCCACATCCTAACATGCATACAAAATTCATTCTACCAAAAACAAGACTTTCAATTATATATATCTAATAAAAATTACCATATTAGTTAATAACTAAACCATGCAAATTTGAGCTAATAAGAAATAAGACAACAAAGTAGACTTATATCAATCTAATATGAAGATCAAGAAACAAAAGAAGGTTAAAATATCTAAAGACCTCGAGTACAAAAATACCAAATAAGCTTCTAGCATCTTTTGATGAAGTAATGTGTGTCAAAAGCTTGCTCATAGGGGTTCAAAATTTGGCCTTTGAAGGGTTGATTTTCTTCTTCTGAATAAATGGAAAGCCAAAAACGTTCATATAAAAGGATGATCTTACACATGATTCCATAGAAACTTTAGAGCTGCAGCTCAATTTTTATCATGTTTCCTTTTAGTGAGTAACCTATATCGGTTATAGTAGCCATGCGCACTTGATTATGATGAACTAGCTAGTCATGGCTCATGAGAAAGTACTGGTTATAAAGATTTATGCAAAACATAGCATATGTGGCAAAAAGGACAAGGTGGTATTATTGACTATGGAAACTGAAAGACCCAAGCTAAAACGTTCAGCATAAGGATTGCATTTGTAGAAAGTAGTCCATGAAATGATGGATTTATATGATTTTATTGGCACAAGTTTTGTTCATACATAATCAGAACTTAACCGCATAGACATCAAAACGAATTTAGACATCATACCGGTCATGAACTGGTATATTATGACGAAATGCTGAGTCGAAAGCATGAAACGTAATCCAGTGGTACTACATAAAATCTAGACAAATGAGTTTAGCAGACATGACATAATACTTCTTCAAATCTCATTATACCATGCACTATATCTAGTAAACTAAGCGCTATATGAATTCATTAATTACTTTTCATCTAATATATATAGTAATTGATCTTAATTAATCAATATAACCATATGCAAATCAGTACTGACAAATGCATTTTACAAGTGGATGACTTTGGGGGAAATCAATGAAATTGAATTTGCAGCTGGTGATGTCAAAGTCTCATAAAAAAACAACTGTTAACCTCGATGGAATAGCAAATCAAAGGAGGAACATAGAGAGTTCCAACCACCAAATGAACTGAATTGAAGGAAAAAGGGGCCAGAAAGTTTGTAGAAAAATTACAGCTTAAGTAGAAATTAGTTAAAACTCAAACCAATCCTATCGCATCTACTCAGATGTACTTCATCTACTAGAAGTCCACTTATCACAGTGCTGCAGCCCTCATATCAATACAAAGTACAACAAGCCCATAACTTTTGTGCTTAGTACACGCTAAAGTTTATATCTATATCAATTTGAATTTGTGTTCTTCTGAGAATAATTTAGATAAATTAAAGAGTAATTTCTAAGGGGGTTTAAGTTTCAAGAATAATTTAGATAAATTAAATATGAAACTTACTCAGAGCTGGAAAACTCGTAAAGCCTGCCATTCTGAGAGAAGACGATCACTGCAACTTCTGCATCGCAAAGAACCGAAAGCTCATAAGCCTTCTTCAACAACCCGTTTCGACGTTTCGAAAAGGTTACCTGCCTGCTTGTCGCATTTTCGATTCTTTTCATCTGAATCTTCCCTCTCACCATCTCCTATACACACATCACAACATCACCATCAGATCCCTGAACTCTTCCAAAAATTGATAAAGTAAGTATTCAGAAAAAAAGAAAAAAAGAAGAAGATCGAGTTGGAACCTGGATAGTCAAAACCCAGTCCCCCAAGAAAGTATCAAACTTGGGTGCAATCAAAACACAAATCTCAGAGATGAAACCCAGAAGCAAAACCCCTAAAACTTGTCAACTTTACGTTTCTAAAAACAGAAACCAAGGACCCAGTGAGCTAACAAGGACTGCTCAATCTACACAGATATGGAAAAACAGATCAGAAACCCTAGAAATAGCTGAGCAGGGAAGATGAAACAACTTTTTATCGTTTTATCCGATAGTAGAAGTGTCGATGTTGTACCAAGCTCTTTATTCTGAGGTCACACAAACCTTTATTTCCATATTCATCAATACCAGCTTCCATTATTCTCCATGTCTTTCTCTGCTTCGCAATTGCCTACCCCACAAAACAACAAATAATTGTAAGCAAAAAAAAAAAAAAAAAACTGAGAAAGAAAGAAATAAAAATTTCAAGGATGCTCGAACCTTTCATTCTCATTGCTTATCTTGTTTTGGCAAAGATTTTTGAACAACGGAAACTCTCAACAGTTGGGTGAAGAAAGATTTTTTTGGATCTTTCTTTTCCGCTTTTCCCTAATAGTCTACATCGTACAATGACGTGCGCGAGGGACCAATAGAAGAGTGCCAGCTAGCTGTCTGTGTCAGTACCCAGTCCTCATATCATATCACCCAATTAGAATTCAGACCACAAAGAAAAGTACCCAATCAGAAGCGACCTTGTCACGTGGCTAGCCTTGTACGGCAAGTTTTTTTTCCAATTTTTGTTTTTTTTTTTGGTGTTTTTAAATTCACACAGAACCTAATGACTTTAAAAATTGACCCAATAGACAATGATTTTAAAAAGAATACAATATTTGTGAAATAGCTCTTGGCAGCAGAACATGGAAGAGAATACGAGGAAGAACCAGATCCATTTCCATTTGTTGGAGACATATATGAAAGTATATTCAGACGGCTGTCCAGCAAGGTCAGACGTGTTTGTTGCAATTATAATATCTTGTTGAGTAAATTTTACTTTTTAATCGAAATATTATATTAGTGACGGTAGACCGATCGAGATGAACAAGTTATTTGGTGTTTTGATCGCTTTATAGTGAAACTCCTATTATACAACTATTTTGTTTTAGTGCATAATTAGTGGTTTTGACTAAAAGATTTGTATTATTTTCATAGATAGATATTGAAATGAAAAAACTTGCATGCTCGTTTGGTTGGTTGTTTTTAGCGCCCTACAATAAAATTCATATTATACAAGTACTTTATTTTAGAGTATAATTAGTGGTTTCGAGTAAAATGTTCATATTATTTCCATTGGTAGATTGAAATGAAGAAATTCGCATGTTTGTTTGTCTGATTATTTTTATCTACCATACAACTACTATATATACTTTGTTTTAGTACATAATTAGTGATTTCGAGTAACAGATTATTATTATTTTCGTAGATATCAAAACTAGGCCCCTCTGTATTTCCAAATGCTAGTTCTTTTGTTATCCTCAATTCTTCAATCATCACTTGTTACCTACAATTGGATATAACTCAGTTCAAGTGACGTACACCATTGATCACATGATTTTTTTTATTTTTATAGATTCTTATCGTTGCAACCCAAGCATGGAAGTATTAGTAGTTATATATATCCGATCGATTGACAACGAATAAAATTTTATTCCCTTTCTAGATCATTTGAAAATGCCGTGAAATATTGCATTGAGAGTTGGTGTAATGATGAACTTACAACTAGAGGATGTCCTAAACAAAGGCCTTATTCCGCAAGAAGAAAAATACAAAAAAGTTTCTCATCTTTTACCTTATTTATCTCATTGATACTTGAATTAAAAATCAAGAACTACACAAAAGTGAGGCTATATATCTAAAGATGTAGCTAAACGGAATAAGATGAAGACAATTCAGTCAAATAAAGTGATGAATCCATTTACAATCCATAGTGGTGCAATAAGAGCACTAGATGATTGAATCAATTTATTTATTACTCTAAAATATGGTGAAGTATGATGCATGATTGCATGCTATTCTCCAAAAAAAAGAAGATGCTTGCTCGGCCCATAAGCCCAAGCTCAAGTAGCCCATAAAAGATGGTGAACGAGAGAACAGAATAGTCGTATGGCTGAAACAGAAACAAGGAAGAGGAAGATGGGAGAGAGAAGAGAAGCTGATTCCAGTTCCACCAGAACAACAACACCGAAGTGGCCAACAATCAAACCAAAACAAAACATTCAGATAACCCGTCTCAAAGACAATGATCTTTTCACTGTAAGAATCCCATTCCATTATCCTCAAAATCCTTGTATCTATTCTTCCTTTACAAAATTGAAAATTCTGGGTTCAAGATTCAATCTTTCACTGACTAAGCTTATTGTTTTCAATGTGTTCAGGTACATAATTTCTTTACATCTGCAGAATCAAAGGCTTTTGTTAAGGTTGCAGAGTCTATTGGGTTTGTTCACCAAGGAAGTCTTGGCCCAACAAAAGGTGAAGCTTACAGAGACAACGATAGAATCTCTGTGAACGATCCTGTTCTTGCTGATTCTATATGGAATTCTGGGCTCAGCAAATTGTTTTCTGACATCAAAATTCGAAGGGAGGTAGCTGTTGGCTTAAACCCAAATATCAGATTCTACAGGTTGAGCATGCTCGAGCTCTTTACATTAATGCTTTGAGAATTGCTTCTCTGTTTATATGATTTGAATGTTTGACTTTTGGTGCATTTGGGGTTCATAAAGTTTGTTGCTTTTTGTTGCAATGAATTTTTAGGTACAAGGTTGGTCAGCGATTTGGGAGGCATATTGATGAAAGTGTTGATCTTGAAGATGGAAAACGCACACATTATACTTTGTTGATATATTTGAGTGGCGGTTTCAAACCGAAAGCGAAAAATGATGTGAGCAGTCCTCAGGATTCATCCTTGGAGCCTCTGGTTGGAGGAGAGACTGTCTTCTATGGCTCAAGGAATAGTGTTGTGGCTGAGGTAGTAGGCTCTCTTTTAGTCATACCATGTTGATGTTTATACCCTTTTATTTTATGTTCAACTTTGGTATGATGTATAATCTTATCATTTGTGAAGTTGTTATGTAGAGTTTTTTTTTTTGGATTATGTATTGCTTGTTGATCCTGATTAAAATTATGCAGGTGGCTCCCGTTGAAGGGATGGCTCTTCTGCACATTCATGGGCACAAATGTATGCTGCATGAAGCTCGAAATGTTACTAAGGGTATCAAGTATGTGTTTCGTTCAGATGTTGTATTTGCATGATGTAAGTGCTCGATGATATCTGATATAAACTTGTGTAATGTGAGACTGTTTCTGAGTTGCTCGATAACTAAGAGAATGTAGTAGCAGAAATGCTATTCATCTATTCATTGTTGATCTGAATTTTCTTTGTTCATCTGATGTTACATGCTTCCAAAGAAATTCACTTAAATAAACACTTTATAAAGGTCACAACCTAGCAGAAAAGAGTAAACAAATGATAATATTTATCTGAATACTTGTTTCTGGTTGATAAACCAGAAACTATCAACCAGAAACAGGAACAATTAAATACATGGTTGACAATAGGGAAAATCATAATACTGGTCCGTACTGCCTTAATACATGATAGAAGCAGAGTGCACCACCACTCTGCACCTCATCTGGGCTAGAGTGGCTCAGTTTATGTGACATTCATTTTAGTAACCCAAGAAAGTAGTTTCCTGATCTTGTGACATCTGTGCGCGTTGGTTTGGTGACATCTGCGCCCAACAAGAGGGATGGTTAAGAGATACAGATGGCAGCACGGTGTATATTACCAATGGGGATCTCACCATATGGGTTTTATGTATCCATGTGATAGCACCAGAAGTAATTGGCTCCTGTGTTATGTGTGGTCCATTGACCTCCATACTGAATGATGTGTCTCCCCAACTTCAGTGATTGAAAGTGCACTTGGTTCCACTTTAATCTCTAGAAAAGCAGGTGCATGAATGCTTACATAGTAGGTTGAGTTGGGGTCGCCAACATTTGTAACAGTTCTATGGAAATTTCCCTTGATATATTACCTTCTTCTATAGGTAGAGAGAAGGAGGGATAGTTAAGGTCCCATGGCCTGCCAGGCTTGGTATTCCTGCAAACATTCCTGTCACCTATAATTCTCCTTAGTGTAGTAGTGTTGTAGCTTTGCTTGCAAAGAAAGTCAACGTAATATTTCTCAGATGCATCAAAAACTAGCCCAGGATCAAGTGCCTTCATTGGGTTGAGAAGACCATCCGTAAGCAAATTCTCTTTCCTTGTCATGCTTTTTTGGGTCTATGATAGATGCTGTATTGAAAAAGCATTAGACGATGTATAAAGTTCTGAAAATTATATAGCTAGCAAATAATCATTTGAAATCTATACCAGTGGTCATGAGTGCAGATTTAATTGCCACAGGAGACCAGTGTGGGTGCTTAGCCTTCACAATAGCTGCTGCTCCAGAGTCTACGAAGTATTTGACTCTCCTGGTGTCCTCTTTGTAAACTGAAGCTTTTGCAACAGGTGACCAAGCCGCAAGGATATCAACACCGTTGAACGAGGTCAGGCTGTTAATTTTATTTGAGAACCCAAACTTGTGAGAACATATATGAAAGGAGTAATGTATATGGTGAAACAAAGCGATGGTTTTCAGTCGTAGCAAATGCTGTTTACCTTTAGAATATCTGGCACCATTAGGTTAGGTCCTCTGGATGAAAAAGTGGGAACATATGATGCGTGTAGATCCTTCCATGTTTCAGTAACTAGAATACTTGCCTCTGGTTTACTGAGGTTTCAATGGTACAAAGTAAGAATGAGCACCAAGTTGTGTTGCTAAAACTTTATAAAAGGTCGATTTTGTTGCTTATTTCACCTGGAGGTTTTAATGTATTTCATTACTGTCACAATTTCTTCTGGACTGATGAGTGTTGTTGGAAGGGGAAAAGAGAAGGCAGGATCATCAACAGATTGAAAAGGCATGATGATACCCGCTCCTACTGCATCGAGAATGCCAGCACCATCTGATCAATAGTCACAGAGAACAATTTTCCCCTTTACTTTGTATTTATCAAGTCTCCAGCATAGCAGTACCTTGATGCTTCTGCGTTGGAATTAGCTGAATAGTTTGTAGCATCTCCTTCCCAGATCAATTTGAACATGGCTCCGTTGACATCTATGTTATTGATAGCACTTCCCTTTGTATCATGAAGGAAACAGGAGCTTGTTAGCAAAGGGTACAAAAGTCTTTGAGATGAAACCCTTGGATGATTATTATCTTGAAACTTACCATGTAGACCTTTCCATTTCCAAGAGCCAACGATGCTAACCTCCTATCAATACTGCTGGCCGCCACAGTCAATAGCCATGGTGAGATATTAGTGACAGATGCACGCGTTGGTCCAAAGTTCCCAGCAGCAGTTATGGTCAATATCCCTTTCTTTAATGCATGAAAATGCTTCAATTGCCACTGTATCCTCCGTTAAGCCGAAAGATGATGACATTCCGAATGATACAGATATGATATCAACTCCCTCAGCAATTGCATATCAAAAGCAGATAGGAGATCCAAGACTACATCCCATTGCCCAGCAAAGTTATACAGCCATCCTGGAATGGGGGACTCCACCCGTTGCAACTCCTTCAGCCAAGCCATAGATCGATGTTTGCTCCTGCAATTCTCTTCCTGCTGCAATGGAGGCTGTGTGAGTGCTATGTCCCACCGAGTCCCTTGGAGATATGATCTCCAGGAGGATCGTAAGATATCTGGCTATTGTAGTACCAGTTTTCTGTCCAAAATTTTTCGTTAGTGTCGGGTGCAATTAAAAATAAGAAGTTAAACTGGAAAATGTTTATTTCTCAGTTGTTACATGTGAAATTGCCGTCAGTATCACATATAATTTTCCATCTTTTTTGAATGTCCAAATCCTTCATCACCGAAGCTTCTGATTCTGGCCAAATACCTAGAAATGTACTTGAAAAGCCTTTAGAATTTGTGATTGAAGAACTGATAAACTGATCACTTGAAATGATTATTGCTTCAAGTTTTATACGTGTTCTGATCAGCTGAATCTATCATGCCAATTATCACATCTCCACGTATATGATCTAACAAATTTTCAATGAACGAATTGCTTGCACGTGCAGCCATAAGGAGGCATGTCTACAAATAAAACAAGCCGGAAATTCAAAAATTGCAAAATAAAATAAAATAAAATCTTTTTTTTTTTTTAAGGAAATATGTCAGTCATTTCATTATAATTCAGAAAGCAGTACAAAAATGAAACACCCCTATGGATCAACAGAAAGAATCGTTTCTTAGAACCTCATGAAACTCTATTCTAGATGAATAAAATCCTAAAAAATCCCGAGTACACCCACCTTGTGGTAAATTCACGCACTTTTATTCTAACAAAAATCTAGAAACCTCGAAGCTTACATAACAAGGTTCCAACTAAGGTACTTGTTTTGTGACCCAAACAAAATTAAATCGCACTATGGGCCATAGAGACCCAATCCATCCAACTCCCTAGCAAAAGGGTAATCTAGCCCACTTGGAAGCCTAGACCAGTGTGCCCAAAACTAAGGGCCACAAGCCATCTTAAGGCCCAGGAGGCCCAGCAACACCGAGAGCAGGCCCAAAGAGTAGGGTTAACCAAAGCCCTAGCCCAATAAGCCTACAAGTGTCCTTCCAGCGAACAACCACCAGTTGCGCCGTTGCCGACTCCAGTCGATGGAAACACCCCGTAGTCGCCTCCGACTTCCCTAGCTGTCATCTCCGACCATCCCAAAATTGTGACCCTAGCGCCTCCACCAAGGTCAGGATCCTTTGTGTCTCCACAAAACCAGATCCGGTCACATCTCCGACCTAAAGTCGATCGCGATGCAGCAAAGCCATCTGGACATCGTACCATGCTTTCGGTAGCCCAAACCAAATTACCACCGTCAGCACAGAAGCTGCCGCAATCATCACCGCCAGTAGATATGTGAAACAGCCCACTGCTCTGCTCATGCCAACCACCAGCACAGTTTGTCGGATCAACATCACTGCCAATTAGAGATCTTCCACCAAACCAGATCTGGTTAACTAGAACCCAATCACCATCAAATACAGCAAATACGCATCCTCTAACTGAATATAGAGTCTGACTAAAAGATTTGTCACCATCACAACGCAAAGAGAGAAGCAGACGACTAGGTTTGTCGCCGCCTCTTTCCCAAGGAAGAGACCGGCGATATTTCTCTCTCGAGAGAGTTAGAGTCATTTTTTTTAAGGGAAAACATCACAAATGGTGTATGAACTTTAGGCCATTCTACACTTTGGTGTACCAACTTTCATAACTATCAGAATGGTGTATCAAGTTTGCTCCAATATTTCATTTTGGTGTACGCCGTTAAATTTTCCGTTAGCTTTACAAAAAAAAAAAAAAACTGAAAAAGCTAAAGGAAAGATAACGGATTTTTTTTTTTGGCAAAAATAACGGAAAATTTAACGGCGTACACCAAAATGAAATATTGGAGCAAACTTGATACACCATTCTGATAGTTATGAAAGTCGGTACATCAAAGTGTAAAATGATCTAAAGTTCATACACCATTTGTAAAAATACTCTTTTTTTTTTAAATAAAATAAAATCTTAAATCCGTTGTATTTATTTGTGAATTGATCTTGAGTTTGATGTATAAGACAAATATTGGTGATCGCATTGTTTATTATCTTTTTCTATGCTTTACCTACATATGCATGCTTGTAATATATGTATTGTTGACTAGTCGAAAAAATTTATGTGTTGTTGAGACCACATTTATCCACAGCATACAAGCTAGGACTATGCAAGAATGTACCAAAACAAAACAAGTTTACTTTCAATCTCATAACAAGATCAAAATTACATTATGAGTTCACACATATATATACTAAGAAAAAAGTCTCTGGGTTGTTATTATTACTTTCTCTCCTCTGATCAGTTTACCACTCTGCAATTCAGTCTCACTTCTCCATCCTCAATCACCCCAACATTACCTAGTTTCACCATAGAAGCTGCAAACTCTTTAAAGAACAAAATTTGATCTTTGGCATACGATTCAACAATCCATTTAGTCCTGTAATCACCAAACAATGCTTGGTCCGATCCAAACACTCCCTTTCCTCCTATCAATCTCTTGTAATAATTATTATCAAAAATCGAGGATGTCGAGTCCAACAACTCCCCAGCGCTGTGATCTCTGTTTGGTTTAGGGCATTGCTTTCTTAGCTTTAGAGCAAACTCACTGTCCATAGTCGGGTCGACATCGTGGACCGAACTAAAATTGCGAAGACGGGCTTGGAAGGAAGAACAATGCGAAAACCCTAGAGTATGGCCACCGGATAGAGCTACCAATTCTTTGACTTCTAAACCTCTCTTGGCAAAGCTTTGAATCAGTTGGCTTACATTGAAGGTTGGAGCCGGTAGGTTGATGGTCTCGTTAGCCCTCGACACCCTTCCATCTTTTCTTCCTTTAAGCACATTCCAATATGGGCCTCGAGACTAACACATCATTTAGCGAACAAATGAATTAGTAACTTTAGCATTAGTGATAGTATATGATATAAAAGCGCAAACATGGCCATACTAATACCTACCATGGTTACTACATCTCTTGCAGCAATGCCTATTATATCAGCGCATGAAACTGTGTGTGGACATGCGGCTTCTAGCTTAGCTTTGGCCTCCTCGATCACGTAGAATGACCGGACTGAAATATTGGGAGGGCCATCTTTCTCTGCTTGGTTCCCTGGGGTTGAGTCGAGCAGTAACGACGCATCACAACCCTAATAAACAAGACAGTAAGAAAGAGTACGGACAAAGAAAGACATTAATGCATATATACACCAAATTCTACAAAGATAAAGAATGGAAATGAGAGATAGATGCATATAGAGAATAAATGATATACCCTTATAAAGCAATCATGGAAGAACATCCTTAAGATACGAGCTGGGACTTTAGGGTCATGCATGGAAGCATTGTATACTGTCTGAAATATGATTTTCTCGACTTGTGGACATGTTTTATCATAATAGTGAGCATCGAGTGCTGCTCTTGATTGTCGAAGCGTGGTTAAAAGAAGGAAAAATGTGCAGAATAAGATGGTTTTTGGTGCAAATGCAGCCATTTTTTCTGGGACGAAGAAGATATGAAAGATCGAGAAGCTATCGACAGAAGTCACAAAACAAAGAGATGAAATTTATACTCAAGGTTAATGAGAAACTCTTTCCGATTGGGCAGTATATCTACGTAAGCACGTATTTCATGTACTTCAAAGTCACTCAATGGAGGAACAACAACCTGTATATCTGTACTAAAAATTTGACCAAGTATGTACCACACCTAATTGCTTTTAGTCGATCTGTGTGCTTTGAAACCAAGTAATACACCTAAGCTTGTATATGTACTCTTGTAGGATCAAGGTTTAATTACTTGAGTAGATTAAAATGGAAATTTTCCGAAGAAAAGCAAAGTTCATATGGAAACAGGAAACAGTGTGAAAATATGTTAAAACAATTGTTAGCTTGTGTCTATCAGGTTGGTTTATGCGTACGGTTGGTGAGAATAATATATGCAAAGAAAGTTGGAGCTGAACATGTGTTTCTACGTATTCATCACAAACTTCATTTTGTAAGTTTGTTTTTGTTTTTTTGGCATTACTCAAAATACTTTGACAAAACTTAATTGATTGTCCTCTAAGGAAGTTTAGATTTTGTGGTATGGATATGGACAAGAACCATTGGGGTATTAGGAAATGGTATGCATCATACTTACGAATTTTTTGTTAGTTGTCGTATAAGGTTCAGCCAATTGGAAGAGATATGGAGTCATTAGGATTTTTATATCTTATATTGCACCTAATAAATCAGTAATTTTCCATGATAGAAGATTAATTCCTTACCGTTATAAAATAGTTTAAGATTATATTAAGTTAGTCTATTAATAAAAGAATCAATCTACTTATGTATTAAACTTGTGTTCTTAATACATCGATGCATTAATATATTGTAGAGGAATCTTGAAACAAAGCTCTTCGACGGGTATTATATAAAACACTAAAGGCTTAATTTCCATTTATTGCTTTGTTTCGATTTTGTTATTTTGGTAATATGGTTGTACTATACATCCAAATGTACTACGCTGTAGGAGATTAGCTCTCCTTTTCCACAAAAATCCCACATGACGTGGCACCATCTCAACTGTACATGCTGTCGTGGGCAGTCTCCCACCGTCGATAAGACCCCCTACCCCTGGATAAATAAATAAAGCGTCCGAGGGTCCCCCCTTGGTAGGGTTTGCAAAATAGAAAGAGGATAAGTGGGGCTGCCTCCTCTGCTTCTCTATTAGGGTTTGTTCTTCTATCCCCACCTCTGTTTCATAGCTAACTCTAAATTACCCAATAGATTTGAATTTTGGTTCTCCATTTGTTCAATTAGTCCTCTAATCTAATCATGACCAAAATCCCAGACCAAAATTCAGCCAAAGTTTGAAGCTTTGTTCTTGTTCAATTTCTTCATCTTCCCCAAATTTCATAGCTCTTAAATTGGTGAAATTTGTTGGTTTATTCAGCCTGTTCTTGTTCGATTCCATCTGGGCTTCCTTGAAATTTCTCAATTACGTTAAGAAAAAGCAGATTTTTGATGGAACCAAATCAAAGGCAGAGTCTTGAAGAAACCGACGGGATCACGAACCCATCAGTTTCCGGCCAAAAATTTCCGGTGGTGGCGAAGAAAGAAGAGTTCGAAGATGGGTCTCTGTCCATGGGTCTTATTCCGGTTCCTGTACCGGCGAAACCGGTGGTGAAGCGGTCGTCGACGAAGGACCGCCACACAAAGGTGGAGGGCCGCGGCCGGAGGGTCCGAATGCCCGCCGCCTGTGCGGCCCGGGTGTTCCAGCTGACCCGAGAACTCGGCCACAAGTCCGACGGCGAAACCATCAGGTGGCTTCTCGAGCACGCCGAGCCGGCGATAATCGAAGCCACCGGTACCGGCACAGTCCCCGCGATCGCCGTCTCCGTCGCCGGCACGCTCAAGATTCCGACGAGTTCTCTGGCGAACCCGAATGGAGAGGTCTGTGAGCTTCCTAGAAAGAAGAGAAAGCTACATTGCAATAGTGATTTTGTTGATGTGGAGGATTTGAGCTCAATTTCGAGTGGCTTGGCCCCGATAGCTCCGGTGAATTACGGCGGCGGTGGCGGTGGGCCTTTGTTGCCCATGTGGCAATTTGGGGCTAATGTTCCGTTCTTCATGTTGCCAAACTCTGGTTGGGCTATTCCTTCGGATTCAGTTTCAGGCCACACGATTTTCGATTTGCAAGGCAGGCCTATATCGACTTTCCCTGTCACAGCTTTGCAATCTGGGGTTCAAGTTTGTGGTGATGCTGATGTGCAGGCCACCTCTGGTTCGATTTCGAGTAGTGGTGGTGGTGGTGGGAGCTGTTCGACTAGTTTGGGAGCCAGTAATAGTAATGCAGTTACTAGTAGTGACACCAGTGCTACTACAGCTGCTCCGATTAGTCATACTCAGTTGCTGAGGGACTTTTCTGTGGATACTTTGGACAAGAGGGAGCTTCAGTTCTTGGGTGGTCTGTGTGGAAATTCAGAAGCTCAATACTCAAAGCCTTGAGTCAAGGAGGGTTTAGGGTGTAGGGTTTAAGTCTTTTAGCCCTTTTTGTAGTGCTGCACAGAGTTTTCTGTTTTGTTGATCTGGAAATTCACAAATGCTATATCCAAAGCCTTGAGGTTTTTGACTCAATGAGCTAAGGATGTAGTGGTAGGGCTTTTTGTAATGATGCACAGAAACTGGTTCTGTTTTGTACTAAGCGGAAGGCCACTTTGTCTTTAGTCTTCGTTCTTTTGAATTTGTTCATCTTTGCAGTTTTGGATGAAAACCTTTCTTATTTGCAAAGCGAGTCATTTGCCAGTGAGCTTGTGTTGCACGTGTGAATTAGGTCAACATTTGAAAGTTGGACCAAGCCATGGGAATGCGGGTCTTGCTGACCTCGTGGTGATCCCAGCCCCATTTAAAGAAAACTTACTGAACTGGGCAATGACAACTTAATCATACGAGTTTAAATTTGATGAAAAAAGTATAATCTCTGCTCAAACGAATATGAACTTCCAAGATCGACGTACAGAAAATCCGGAACTTTCAATTTCAAATACGCTGGGAATACATTGATAATAGAAAAAAAATAATACGTTTTTGTATTATGAGATTCAAATAGAATGCACATTTTAACTAAAGTAAAAAATATAATGTACTATAGATGTTTCACATCCTCTCCCAATTTATTGGCCGATAACGTATCTATAACTTGACTTTTTGACTCTTGGGCTTGTCAAACCTCTTTTCGATACATTTATTTCCCATTTTGTTTGTTTAGAGATTGGTTTAGGGATGAGTGGTTTTTCATTTTGTATTCGATCACTGCAAGATTTGAAAAATTATACATGTCATATGGGAAACAATGGCTCGAAATGAAGAGAACGAGAGACCCTAACCCTTTTGAAGGTGCGTTCACCTCACTCCACAAACCAAAGGGCCTCAATCAATCAAAAAAAACACCAAAGACAAGAGACCAAAGATACGACTTGCCGTTTAGACTTAGTGCTCAAATTCAAAGCAGTGATCCAAGCCGTACTGGCTGATTCATAGTAACCAGAGTTTGATCAGAGTCCTCTACTTTCGAACTGAACTTAAAACTTCAATCCAAACCGGACCAATGTGTTTGTTACTCTGGAAATTCCCATTTCACCATTTCTGTCCACTTTTGAAGTCTCTCTCAAAATCTCAACTTCACTGACCCTTCAACTCGCTCAAAATGAAATCTTTATAGTTGACACAAGCAGTACTATGCATTCTCTGAAATGGGTTCTCTTGGATTTGATTGGTAAATGCAAAACCTTGACTTGCTTCAAGCAAATCCATGCAAAAACTATAACTTCAGGCCTGGCTTGCAATGACTTGGTTGCCATCAATGTTGTTAAGTTCTTGGGAAAATCTGTTACCCATTTCGATTACGCTTGTGATTTTCTGAAGCAAGTTGATTGGCGTGTGAACTCTTTCCCGTTTAACATGTTGATCTCTGGCTATGCTAATGGTGAAAAGGCAGGGGAGGCGGTTTTGGTTTATAGAAGGATAGTTAGAGATGGGTTTATGCCTGATATGTTTACTATTCCGGCGGTTTTGAAATCCTGTGTTAAGTTTTTGGGGATGGGAGAGGGTAGACAGGTCCATGGTGTGGTTGTGAAGATGGGTTTTCAGTGGGATGTGTATGTTCAGAACTCGCTTGTGTATTTCTATAGTGTTTGTGGTGAGTGTGGTAATGCTTGTAAGGTGTTTGATGAAATGCGTGTGAGGGATGTGGTGTCTTGGACTGGTTTGGTGTCCGGGCATGTGAAGGCAGGGTTGTTTGGTGAGGCTGTGTCTTTGTTTTTGAGGATGGATGTGAAGCCGAATGTGGCGACTTTTGTTAGTGTGGTTGTGGCTTGTGGGCGGATGGGGTATTTGAATGTGGGGAAGGGGGTTCATGGATTGATTTTGAAGCATTCGTTGGGGATGGACTTGGTGGTGGGCAATGCTGTTGTGGATATGTATGTGAAGTGTGAGAGTTTGTGTGAGGCGAAGCGGGTTTTTGATGAGCTTCCCAAAAGGGACATTGTGTCTTGGACTAGCTTGATAAGTGGATACGTGCAGTGTAAGCGTCCGAGGGAGTCACTGGATTTGTTTTGCAGCATGCAGACTCTGGGAATAGAGCCTGATAGGATTATACTTTCCAGTGTGCTTTCAGCTTGTGCCAGTCTTGGGGCTCTTGATTATGGTAGATGGGTCCATGAGTATATTGATCGTAAGGGTATCAAATGGGATGTACATATTGGAACAGCTATGATCGACATGTATGCCAAGTGTGGCTGTATAAACATGGCATTGCGTACTTTCAGTGAATTGCCTTGCGGGAATGTCTCTACTTGGAATGCATTGCTAGGTGGTTTAGCCATGCATGGACATGGGCACGAGGCACCCAAAAAGTTTGAAGAAATGACTAGGTCTGGCATCAGGCCAAATGCAGTTACTTTTCTAGCTGTCTTGACAGCTTGCTGCCATTCCGGTTTGATTGATGAAGGCCGTGAATGCTTTTATCAGATGATAAGTCCACCTCACAGTCTTCCTCCAAGATTAGAACACTATGGATGCATGGTTGATCTGCTATGTAGAGCTGGACTGCTGGATGAAGCTCAGAAATTGATAAACACCATGCCGATGCAACCGGATGTGCTGATATTGGGAGCTCTTCTAAGTGCTTGCAAGGCCAAAGATGATGCTGAGCTCTCTCAAGAAATATTAGACCGTATCCTGCAACTTGAGTGGCAAGATAGTGGGGTTTATGTGCTTCTATCAAACATTTTTGCTGCTAATAAAAGATGGGCTGATGCAACAAGGATAAGGAGGTTGATGAAGAAGAGAGGTATACAAAAGTCCCCTGGCTCAAGTGTCATAGTGGTGGACGGTAAGGCTCATGAATTTTTAGTTGGGGATACTAGCCACCCTCAGAATGAAGATATACATGTAGTGTTGGACATCCTTGCTAATACAAGCCAATCTTAAAGGGATTTTCTGCATCCATTCCTGATGAGATGAGTATATACTTTTTACTTTTCAAAGTTGAGGCTATTTCCTGTACACCCCTTTTTTTTTTTTCCCAATATCTTTAGATTAGGATGAATATTCTAATTGTAATTCTAACTGCAATCTCATAATTCAGATAACCATTTTTTCAAGAAGTATATTTGATTATTACTACTTTAAATTTTTTGTTACAGTATTTCATCAATTTTTTTTTTCTCCTATATTTTGTTCTCCCTTTTGTGTTTTATCAATTGTCATATATTGGGACTGAGTGCTGGATGACTCCAACTTAGAGAGTTAGAATACTGTCTTTAGAACAAACGGCGTTTATCTGAGCATGAACCTCCTCCTCTTGTCTCGGTTTTTTCACCCCCTAGAGTATTTGAGCATATGAAGATAAGTTAATTCAGTCCATCTTAAAGAAGTGATTAAGATCATTTGTGCAAAGATAACATTTAGGTAACATAATATGAGACTACACAACAACATCATGACTTGTTTGAAAGGTGCTGAATCTATTTCGTGAAAATAATGAATGGTGGTACATCTGTTTTCCTTTGACTTCAAAATTGCAAATGTACAAAATTTGTCTGCAAGAATGTTTAGTTTTCTATACTTTGGAGCAATTAGAGTATACATATATAGTTTAAACTTCAATGGTTTTCTGATTAAGAGCTGTATATCTCCATCTCTCCTTCTCCACAAAATCCGCGTCTAGGAACTGTGCAACAAAAGCCCAAAGCCTGTATGTGTCTTCAAAATTCGATAGGAATCCGAGTGCAGCTGTAACCACACTTATTCCTGGACCAGATTTTGCCTTCAACTTGTTTGCAGCCATTCCGTTTGCTCCACTATCTCTTCTCTCTACGACTCTTCCTCTCTCTTCAGCATACTTATCTGAGAACCAGATATGGTGTAAGAATCCGTAGCTAAGAGAAATGTTGTTTCTATCGGCAAGTTTCTGGACAAGAACAGGCTCAACCTTTTCTCCCTTCCAATCAAATACATTGAATGCTAGAGCTGGTCCCCTGTCATATCTGATCTTTGGTCCGTAGATTCTGATCAAAGGAACTCCCTCTGAGGTAGGATGCTTAAGCTTTCTCAATGAACTCACCAACCAATTGATCAGGTACCTTGCCCTGTTTGTGATCAGTATTAGCCCCAGTGAATCCACTTGATCCAAGCTCCTGCATACAACCTCTTGATTTCCATTTTTGCTGCTCTTGGCAAGCCTTACGGATTCTCCTGAAATTTCCAGTTCTTCTGAGTTTGCACCTTCTTCTGCACTGTCAGAGAGTTCTCCTTGTTCTAACCTTTTCGTAGGTGTTCCCCGACGACTGTGATTTGATATCAGACCAGAGAAAGACCGTGATATATCCAATATATCTTGTTGCAAACGAAGTCTAGATATCTCTTCAACTTCTGTGTCGGAGGACTCCCCTCCTATTTGAAGAAATTCCTGTGCTGGGACAAGGTTTACAATCCCTGTACTTGTAGATGCTTCCAGCACTGGAATAGCTGATTTCTTGACAAAGAGGCATGCAAAGCCAGATGGGTTTTCCCCATAAACCTTGTAGAAAGAAGAAATAAGGAAATCTGGTTGAAAAAGAGAGAGGCCGAAGCTATCCATATCCTTTGGTCCTAAGGCACAAGCATCAACCAAGACATGCCACCCATTCTCCTGTGCTATAGTCATCCATATATAAGGATATCTAGAACCTGTAACTCTGGAATGTACCGGGAAGACAAAAAGCCCTCTTTTCTTTTTCTCCTTCTTCTTACTCCCTATCATCTTCCTCAATTTTTCTGACTGAATCCTCAGCCTTGGCCATGAAAACTCTGCTGACATGACCTGGGCGCCTCTCTTTTCCGAGCTGTTAATCATTGATTCCACTGCCTCGCTCTCATAGTCATAAACTGACAGAAGCTTTCTACTAGTTTTGTACGGGTAAGATTCTGCTACAAGTTTGAAAGCTGATGTTCTGTTGGCGGTGAAAACCATGCTGTAATCATTTTCTGAAATGTTAAGAAATCTCATTATTCTTCTTCTCATTGCAGATTCCATCTCTGATTCATGGCCGCCATGAAGAAGCTCCGTCTTCAGATTCCCAGTCTTGTAGGATATACTAAAGAAAGGGTAATCTGAATTTCGGGGAGGTGATGGCGGTAGGGAAGTGGATGTAGATGGTACCATTTGTTTTGATGATTCCTGTTTGTGCAGCTGGGAAGAGGAGAAGAGACCGATGCCTATATAATCAAGGCAGGTATGACTGTATTGTGTGAGATGGTAGTACTCCTGAGCTCGTATCTGGTCCACTTCTGCTGTCTCATAGTATCTTGGATAAGCCTTGGTGAAGTCAGAGAAGGACTTTTGCAAGGATGGTATAGACTCATGGTTGGTGAACTGGGTGTTTGGGAAGATGGATGATGAAGTTTTGGCTGCAAAGTCACGACGGCAAGCGGCAGAAGTGCTTCCAGACTTTGAGGCAGTGTCGTGAGACACTGTGGACCTGAATAAGGGGGAGGAGCGGGAGGAGCAGCAGCCGCTGAGGCATACTTCTGTGACCTCTTTCAGGCAAGGTGACTGCATTTTCTCTCTTCTCTTGTCTTTTAACAATTCTTGATAAGTAGTATTTTGTGTGGGTGTCTCTGCTTTGGTTAAATCATCATCTAGCAGCTCATGGTTTATAAGGATTAGAAAATTGTAGACGCTTTTCTTTGTCATGTATTGTGTGTTTTGGGGCCCCGGTGGGGAATGGTACGTATGTTTAGTTGGAACAGGTCATATCAGTGAGATCACTGATGCTATAAACCTGGTGGGTAAGTTGACATTGCCTATTATTCATTTCATACTTTACTAGCTAACCTTCTTATAACTTAAAACTTAAAAGTGTTGATCCATTCTCATGAAGCAGCATGGTTTACTTCCCATACTTGTCATAAAGGGTCAATTGATCTGGACCAATAATTCAGTCAACCAGGTGTGCATTGAAAGATCAATTACAGAGTATCGGAAACATCATGATGAACTCAAGTTTAGCAACATGTGAGTGGAATGGTATACTACGTTAACGGCGTACGGGTTACATTATACAATGTCTCGGAGTATGCAGATCATCATCATGTATACATCAGAATGAGCTGTCCAAAATGGAATTCTAGTGTTTAACTTTAATGCTCAGCACAATAATCGTAATGTATGGCTTTATTGAAAGGCAGAGGCGAGAATGGAGAAAGCAACAGGCAAAAGTGGAGACAAGGGAGCCTTTATGTTGTGGCCGGCATTATCAGTGCTGGCCAATATTGCTTCTGTAATCTCTAGGAATGCTTTCTTGCCAAAAAAAAAAAAAATCTCTAGGAATGCTTCCAACTTGCTTAAGCCTTAAGTTTGAATATTTCTATCAAGACATATATAATTTTCGCCGATATCATCGAAATTTGCATGCCAATTGTATCAATCCAATTTTCTTTTCTTAAAGAGGCCAAACGTCTTTGCCTCCAGTATACGATATTCATATTCTCCCATACAATTTCGAGGCAACAACTAGTTTTTTCTTCTCTAAATTGTGTCCAGAGTTTCAGTTCTTTTTTTTTTTTTTTTTTAATGACAGTGTGTGCATTCTGTATTAATATTGCTGTCTTTATTCATGGAAGAACAGAAATGATATCTTTTTTTTTTCCTGAGATTGAAACAGAAATGATTTAATACATGTTTACATTGAAGTTGTTGAATCTCCCTTTGATTGATCAATGTGATGAACAAGCTTAATGTGAACATTAGGAATAATAATGTAACATCATTTTCAAGCAAGGAAATGATTAGAGACATGAAAGTGAACATTGATTAGAAACTTAGATTATACTTCTTCAACAGATCATTGTAGAAAAAAGTGGACCTATACAGTAATTTCGTTACAGTTTGGAATATTTAAGATAATTTGTTCAACAATTATTGCATCTTTTATATAGAATTATAGGAAAATAGAGGAAGTAATCAACAAAGACAAAGTCAGTAGCATGATTGTCCTTGATGTGTGGGACTGACGAGAAAAGCAAAAGAGGAAAAAAGCAAAAGGAAAAACAGCTGCTTACAGTCTTGTATTTGAAATCATGTAAATACAATCTAATTATTCCATGCCCATGTTTCAATCCATGTACATTTTTTATGAAGACCCCTATAAGATTTATATATATTGACTGTGGACTTTATAGATTTGAAAGCAAACCATGTTTGCTAGGAAGATTAGTCAAGAAACCTAGCATCAAACTTCTGAATATGTTGGTGTTGAAATTGCTTCAATCAGTGAATGAAAGGCCCTGTTTATCTTTGTTTAGTTTAATCTGAGGTCTCCCAGTGGAGAAGTAAGAGAAGCACCGATTACCCCTTGTGATCTTTGAAATTACGACTTGTAGTGATTGGTAATGAATCCAAGACTTCATTTGTAACTTCGATAGATCTCCACTTTAAGTTGCCATGTGTTTGCAGGCAAGCACAGTGTCCTACTACAGCTCGATCTCCCCTGGAAATTACAGAAATGCAAATGGTTAAACTTTTATGAGTAACTTTATTCCGCTTTTGGCCGCTGGTTCTAATTACGACAATAAAGTTTTAAGGATTGTTATATGAAATAATACTTTGAGAACGTATTAGATACACCAATTAATTTTCTCTCTTATATCATCGTGATTAATACAGATAAAGACTAGTCTAGCTACCAAACCTTACTCTGTTAACCCTAGGAGGCTCAGACAATAGTTTAGTAAAAGGGTAGTGCTGTACATAAATGACTTTGGAGTATTTCTCTGTACTTATTATAAAAGGAGTGTGACATTTGATTGATTTCATGAAGATAGTTGGTTGTGGTTACTATTGGATCACAAGACTTGCCACTATATTTTTACTCCGAATCCAAAAACCTTTAATACACTAAAAAAAAGGAAGAGTGACGCTGTGGTATGTCAACAAATCTAGAATTCAAACCGAAGAAAGAGACCGTTATTAAATTGTTAGAAGCCAACGACATTCATTACCTTTTCCTTTTCTGCAATTATATTAACAATTACGTTAGTTGGAACTCAATATCAGTCTGCATTGTGTGGAAGTAGGGTAGTGGTTGAGCCATGGTTGTCAAGACTAGACAATCAACGTGTGTTTGGTTATAGCTCTGCCTTATTCTAGATTCATTATAACAGCAAGGCAGCAAAGTTCGTTTTTACTTTTTACCACCAAGAATACTTGTTGGTGAGTGAAAAAGAATTAGTCGTGATGTTTACCACAACATTTTGCTAGATTCAAGAAGTACTTTGAAAGTGCATGCTGCCTCTTTAATCATACAACTTGCAGGTGATGACACTAATGTAGAATTATTGATGTAATACCCGTAATTTTCATTTTAAATTCGAGAAATTGTATTGAGTGATTATTATACGATTTAACGATTATTGTTCGATAATAATTCACTTTTACATTAATCAAAGTTTCGAAACATTTATTTTTAACGAAAAGCTCGAAATACACGGTTTGAGAAATCGACTTTTTCTACGTACGAAATTTAGAGAAACTTCCTTCATGAAAGTTGTAGAGCTCGTCGATACGAGTCCGTACACGTGCGGAACACGAAGATCAGATTTTTTCTGAATTAGTTATCGAATTTCGAAGTTTTCCGAAACATGTATATATAGAAAAATTTTGGGAAACCCAAATTTTTTCTACCGGTTCCTCTCTTCCTCTTCTTCTTCCTGTTTCTGAAAAAAAAAAAAAAAAACTGGGTTTCTCTCTTTCAGCTTTCTCACCCGTCTCTCTCGACCGAAAAGGAGAGAAAAATTCTCCTTAATTGTTCTCCCTCCACAGACCACTTCTATACCTCAAACCAAGTCCCAAGCGTTCGTCTCGAGCTGCTCTAGCTCCCGGAGGCAGTTTTACAAGGCGGCGCGGCCTGTAACTGCGGAGGCACGGCCCGAACCGAAAACCACCGATTTTGGTTCGAGCTTGATATCTCGAGCTACACTCCACCATTTCACTTGATTCTTGTCGCATTGAGCTCGCCTCAACTTCCTCTACAAGCACCAAGAAGGGCCGGAACTGGGTCAAACGTTTTCACGTTCGTCGGAGCTCGACCTGAACGGATCGAAATACCGAAACTTTCGATCAAGATATCTCGAGCTATACACGATCGTTTCTTGTGATTCTTGGCTTGTTGAGTTTGCAAGGAAGTTCTGAACAAGTTTCTAGAAGGGATCGGGGCCTGAGGTTGCAGTTTTCAAGTCGGTTTTCAAGCTCGCCGGTTTCTGCATTTTTTCCGGCCGCCGACTGTAAATCGGTAATTTCGATCCCTTCCCGTCATTTTAGGTCTTCTGCTAGTTATGAAAGTTGCTCAGAATGATGAAACGAAGGGGACAAGCTCAGCCCCGACACCATTGGCGGTGGTCGGTGGCGGCTCTGTCCCTAACTCCGGCGGCCTTTTCCGGCCACCTCCGGAGGTCTAAAATTTAGTTTCTGTCCATTTTATGATTCTATGTTTCGATACGATCATTTCGACATATTATACGTATTTTTCGGATATCGTATGAATTAGTTATGAATTTTGTGATTTCGATCGATTTCGATCGTTAGATTTTTGATCTGTGAAATTATGACCGTCGGATGAACTTGTAAATTTGTTATGATGATCATATGACTGTCCCAGAGGCTTTGTGTGGTCATGGGCGAAGATCCGACCGTTGGATCTTCGTATATGTGAAAAACGGTAATTAGGGGAGCGATTCGTGAGAAACCGCTCGTCGGATTTTAATGTAAATTAGAATCTGACCGTTAATTAGTAGTTAAATTATGTGTTGAAATTTTTGGCTAAATTCGAATCACATTTGATTAGGTGATTGACGGATTTTATTTGAGTGGGCTATTCGGCGTTAATTATAAATTATAATTATATTGAAGACGCAGCGGGAGTTTCGAGGTGAGTAAAACTCACGTGGTTCATATTACGAACCGAGCATTTTAAATTATTTATTTTTGGTAATTATGTGAAAAATATTTGCGGATTAAATATTTGTTTTAAAATTTCATGGACTTGAATCACCACGGTCCATAGGTAAGTAAAATGAATTTTAACTATACAAATGAATTTCATAATTTTCTTGTGTGAACTATAGATGGTATTAGTGGTCATTCCTGAGTGGATGATTACGTATATATATATTTACGTGGAAAATATATATTGATGAGTGGATTGTTGAATGATGATATGATTGAGTTGAATTGATGAGTTGATTATATTACAATTGTGTAATTCCATAATAATATGATGTATCTTGGTTGAGTTGATTTCAGTATGTGATATTATATGTTGTGTTCATTTATGGGTTTAGGGTCGACGTAATGACCGGTGTGGGTAATCGGACGCTCTAATCCTAGTGTAGATGATGGGATACGATTGGTTGAGTATGTGGAATTATTGGACGTTCTAAATATGTATATAGGTATACATATTGATGAAATACAATAATTGATAAATATGTCGGATGCCATAACCTAGGCCAGGTGACGGGCTACGATTCAGTTAGAGCTCTAGTCTGTCAAGTACCGTATTTTTATAAATACGATGATGAGAGTTGTGGAGAAAGTTGTGAGTTAGGTTGTCTTGATATATTGAATTGGTGTTGATTGAGATTGTTATTATTTGCATATGTGGAAATTATTGAGTGTTGCTGTGTGTGGGAATAAATGAGATTAAATTAAGTAACAGTTCCTTCTTTTACTCATACAAGCTTTCATAAGCTTACCGGGTTTTGTGTTGTTGCAATCCCGGTACACTATTCAATGGTGTAGCGGATATCCCTGCAGGTCAGGATAACCAGGGAGGTGACCGAGCTGCTTAGGTGTTACAGCAGTGTTGTTATTTATTTAGTTGTGAGGTGTGTGTATGCTCATTTAGAGCTTTACATTACATTTTGGATTTGAGTTGTAATAATTAACCGAGACTAAATTCGGTTTGATTTTATTTCGTGTGGTGAGTATGTTAAGAAAAGAAATTTTCAGGATGATTTATTTTGAGTTGTAGTATTTTCATGCTTCTGATTTTGAATTGTTATTCTAAAATTCGGGGTGTGACAATTGACAATTCAGATTAAAATTTCCAAAACTAATAAGCTCATATAAATCAAATCAAATTTATAAAACTATTAAACTCATAAATGTGATTGAAAAATAAGTCTCAATAGTGTTCCCAGAATAATAGTATAGATATTGACAATTCTGGTTTATTTTTTCTTTTAACTTAGTTTATTTATTTTTTTTTTGACAACGCTTCTTATTGACGACCCTACTAACCTTTTGTAGCGTGAAGAATCATGTCGCAATTTCCCATTAGTGGGAGAAAGTTTCAAGTGCTGCTCCATAGGAAATGCAGTTGGACGTGTTCCAAGAAGTCTTGCATCATCAATTATCTCCAAGGCATACTTTCTTTGAGAAATAAAAATCCCTTTCTTGGAACGTGCAACTTCTATGCCAAAAAAATACTTCAAATTGCCAAAATCTTTGATGTGAAATCGCTGATGTAGGAAATCTTTACTGAATGGCTATGGGATTATTTCCTGTAATCACAATGTCATCCACATAGATTAAGATAGCAGTAAAGTAGGAAGAATTAGTGCACTTGGTGAATAATGAACAATCTGCTATAGATTGCATGAAACCGACATCTTGGAGAGCGGTGGTGAACTTCTTAAACCAATTCCTGGAAGCTTGTTTTAAGCCGTATAATGATTTATTTAGGCGACACAGATTTGGTGACTAGGGTTTATCTTGGCTGCTAGTGTTGATGAGGATTGTATGATAAGATCCGTGATGGCTCTGATACCATCTTTGGTATCAATGAATTGATGTGAGTATTGATTGAAGGAGAGAGTTCTGATCTGGCAAGAGGAGGAAGGAATTCTCATCTTCAAATTCAAGGATCAGGAGGAGAAGGGTCGAGTGCTTAATGGGGGACCCTGTACTATCCAATTCCATGCTACTATTAGCGAACTATGACGGTATCAGAGCCCTTAAAGATATGCCACTGTATCTTCTTGAGGTGTGGGTGGCAGTCAAAGGCTTACGTGTAGCCATGCACAATGCTAAAGACCTAACCCTAATTGGGAATGCTTTGGGAGGTTTGTTCACTATGATTAGGCGGCTCTGCAGAATAAGGATGCAGTCCAAAGGATTAGAGTGCTCCACGACATTCGTCGTCAGATTTGGGCTAAGCGCACCTTCTGTTTCTCACCGGATGTATAGGTGGGCCTCGATCTCAGATACGAGAAGTGTCACAGTATTTGCACGGGTTGTGGCTACTTTGGTCATGCTATGGGGCTGATGGATACTGTGAAGGTGTTGGGGTTAGTGGTGGAATCTGAGGTCGGGGCTAGCTCGGGTCTGGAGCTAGTGTCGCCGTCTGTGACCGCATTTGATCCGGGTTTGACAGTAGGGCCTTCGACGGTGGCTGGGAAGGCTGGAGGTTCATCAGAGATGGCTAGACTAGTGTCTGTGTTTGCTGCAGGTAGGGAAACGGAGGCGGCGAGACCTAGGTCTGGGTTGCTGCGATTCTCTCGGCGGGAAACCCTAATTTTGAATTAGGTTCTTCCGCTGCAACACGTGACAATGGTCCAGGGGAGTTGCTAAACCTTGGGGCTTTAACTGGGCCGAGGAGATAGACCGGGCCTGCTTCATTTAGGAGCCTGCTAGTCTGTTGGGCCTTAAAAACAACGTGAGGAGGATCCTGTTTTGGATGGGAAGCGTCTGAAAGCGATTGTCCCTATGGAGGTGCAGCTTGAGGCGTTAGTGGATGTACCAGAAGCCTTTGTTGAGAAAGTCCCAAAGAAGAAGGGTAGACCCCGTGGTAGGCGGAACAAACCCAAGCTTGTAGCAATAGGGGATGGGAGTCCAGCTGTGAAAGGGATGGATCATAGGTCCCCTTCCCAGGAGGGTTAGGTGTTGAGGCCCTACACTTCCCTGTGTTAAAGTGCGAGCTAAGATGGTTGCAGAGATGTACACTAATAGGTCTTAGCCGTGAATGCCTCCATATTAGTTGCTTTATTCAGGGTAGTGCAGGTTTTAGTTTTTTTTTTAGTTGTTTTTTTTTTTTATGTTTGAATAATTGAGTTTCGCTCTGCTCCTAACTCCTGCTGCCTTAAGTTGTAGCTGTGTGCTAGTTGATGGGTAGAGATGTACACCAATGAGGTCTTTAGGCATCAAAGCTTGTCAATTCAGTTGCTATGATTTCGAGTAGGAGTTTTTTAGGTTTTAGGTTTTGTTTTGTTAGCATTTCTTTTTTGGCATTTCTGCTTTGTGCAGTCTATTTTGGGCATTGAGTTGCACTATGTGGGATATTTGAATCCCCTATCTTGACCGAGTGAGGTCGTTGATATATTTAATGGAACCTAATTCCGCTTCCCTAAAAAAATATATAGGAGAGACAAATTGCTCTCCAAGTAAGGATATTCCATTCTAGATTATTCTATGTTGGAGAACTAACTTGGTAAAATGCTACTACATGAATCCTTTCCTTTTGCGCCTCAATGCAATTTAGTCATTCCTTATTAATAAAAAAGAAAGAAAAAAAAGAGATAAAGTGTCTTTCAAAAAAGAAGGTAACATGATGTTACTAATTGAAGTGAAAAGAAAATCCCTAGTTTCCTTAAAAGGGAAAATCTCACCATAGTCACTTGCAATTAGGAAAAACAAAACAAAATTAGTTCATCCAGGACTAAAAAGATATTTTTTGATGAGACATCAAGAAAAAAAAAATAGTTCATTTAAAAAAATAAAATAAAGATGAGTTATTTAAGTATATACCTCAAGTAAAGTCGGGTATCACACGTAACGCGGTTGGGAATACCCGTCTCAAATTTGTGCTGTCAATCAGACATTTTGGAATTAGAAAGAACAAGCACACAACGTTAAAGTTTATAACTTTTTTGATGAAATTCTTAAACACAAAATGCATTTGGTGAATGAAACATCCATGAACTAGAAAAAAAGAACACATCTTTGTTGAAGAAGACTTTAACTAGAAAATGTCAACTTCATAGAGGTGCCTGAACATGTGTAAAACATGACTTACATTCTTCTCTGCTCGGAACCTCTACTGTTGTCGATGGTGGCAGGTCGGAAATGATCTCTTATGAATTATGAGAGCTCTTTCTGTTTAATGTATGGAAAGAAATTATGACTTTGTTCAACCAATAGTCTGGGCTACAAATTTTTTTGGGCTTGGACATACGTTCCTAACGAATTTGTCTCCATTTCCTCTCGTTCTCACAGAGGATTATCACGTGCATACAAACTTGAGTAAAGAGGGGCACCATCCATATATTGAAGTCTTGTGCTACAAACACAAGTTTGTCAGTCATATATTACAGTTCTTAGAAACCATTCCTATAAAGAAGAAGGGAGATTATGAAGCAAACAAAACATTTGGCAACACTATTTCGGTCACCAACATAAACTGATTGACGTTTTGATCTTTTAGAACCAAATAGAGGATCTTCTACTAGAATTATATTCAACCATAAGAGATCATTCAACCACCACAACCATATACTTAAAAAGATACACGAATGTTAGAGTATTAATTTTTTTTTTTAGGACAAACAGTATCATTCTGGCATTTGATCAAGCACTTTTTTTTTTGTCAACTTAAAAAAAAATCATCGAAAACTTACATATGTAGCTTTTTCTCCAACATAATAAGAAAGTGTCGGACTTCCATAAGGTTGTGCTATGGTGATGGTTGGCTCAGGCAACGTGTAGCCTCATTAAAGAGGTATTGCCTGAAGCTTAATTTCAGACTATGGTTATAGTTCCCTCTTTATAGTTCCCTCTTTCCGCCCCTTCACAACTAATTGATGAGACAATTTGGAAAGAGGACAAAACAATAATCGTTCATCTAGGACAAAAAAATATTTTTGTTGAGACACGAATTCAAGTATATGATAGCCGCACATTTCTATTGATGAGGCGGCAATTCCACCTCAAGAATCATGTTAAAGATATACAATGATCCAAGTATATGTAAATGGAAGAAACATAATTATATTCACATTAACTTCACAATAAAATCTTCGAATTCTAAACAAGGACTCCTACTCTGTTCTATTGCAAATTCACATGTAGATAACTAGATCCATACATAGCCAAGGTTCAAATCACATGGAATTCAACGAAAACCTAATCATATTCACAGTGAGTGCTCTCAATTTCTAGTCACATTTTCGATTTAACTCAAATAATCAAGAAAAAGTGAGTTACCTGGAGAAGCTTCTTGTTGGCCATTTCTGATTTTTCTCAAGCTTTGCTGGAAATTGAAGAACTTATCTCTCTCCTCTCTCTCTATCTCTCTCTCATAATTTCCCTATATCTTCTGGCGTTTTAGCTCTATTTCATGCCTTTAATTCTGTTACAACCTTGAGAGTTGCTATACCCCTACATTTTTGCATGAGAGACATGTGGGCTTACACCAGTGGCTATCCCATTTTCCAATTCTAAACTTGTACAAACGCCGTGTCAAGTGGGCTTTTCTCTCTATTACATAGTGTGTTATGCACATGCCAATTTTTTTCAGGTTCATTCAAGGCCTTTTATTTATTATGCTACTAATTTATTTTACCTTAATTACTTCATAATGAAATTTCTTTTATCAAAATTTGTCAACAAAATGCCGTTTATTTGTGAGTCAATATTACGGCTTAACTCATAAGTAAGCATTTGGTTACACTAGTAGGATGACATAAGCGTATCAAAAAACTTACAAGAGCCATAAAATGTAGTCCAAAATAGTCAAGATATATGGTAGCAAATACTAGAATATCAAATTGAAGTATACGTAAATAAAAAAGAGAAAAGAAGAACGTTAAAGAGGAAGACCTTTTGAAATGTGATAATAAAGTTAGTGATAAGATAGTTAAGAAGCTAGGCTTTCGATTTTAATTTATGGTGCGTTTGGATAAGAAAATTATGAAATCCGTAGGAATTTATAAATGATGGAATCTTTAACTCCATCAATCTAAAATTTCAGTAATTGCAATTTCTATTGTTTGGTTTTATCTATTTAGGATTTGAAATGTGTAATAAATTAAGAAAGTTTAAAACAAATAAAAAAATAAAATAAAATAAAATAAACCTTGTTTTGGAAATGAAAATTAAATTCTACAAAGGAATTCGTAAATGACACCTATTTTGGTGAAAATTAAAGTGATGAATTTGAATAATGAATTCCTTTATTTTTTTCCACAGAGAAATTTAAAATTTCCAATCTGATAATGCCAAACGAGGGAATTGGCTTTTAGGAATTATGAAATCTTCACTTTCAATTAAATTCCATCATTTTTTCCCTCATCCAAACACGCTCTTAGTAGTCATGAAAAAATGAAGATGCGGAAGATGAACGTAGTCGAGTTATGCATAAAAGGACTAAAAGGAAGAAAAAAGTGTTCATCAAACCGAGTTACATATTAATCAAGTACGATCACAATTATTAAACAAGGTTAATATTATGATAAAAACAGAGAAATACTTACTTCCAAACCAGTTTGGATCTGTATGTTCAAACTCTCCCTTATTTGCACACAATCGGCAATCTAAATCTATAATTTAACTGTTCAAAAATTAATACCTCATCAGCATATAAACCTCAAGTAAAAGCAAGAACAGGGCTTCCCCTTACAGAACACAAGGACCAAATTCCCACATCCACAATAAGAAATCCACAATAAGAGTTTATATAATACAATAGCTAGACAAAGCTGAATTTTATTTCGATCAAATGCGATTACAATCAAAAGCTATGGTATCCTGAATGAAATCAGGAGCAGTTATACGCCAAACTTGGCTTAATGGGGCTTCAAAGGTCATTCTAGCGAAACAATGAGAAGTCTTGTTAGATTGCCTTGGTTCATAGCAAAGGGTGACCTCAGGAAGTTGACATAGCTTAGTTCTAATATCCACAAGGACATGGCGAGCTACTAAATTGTCTATTATGTCAGCCATTAAGCAATTAATGGCTTGCTTGTACAGCCATTAAGCAATCAGTCACACACTGATATGCATTTGAGGTAAGGAAGCAATCAGATGAACATCCTCCTTAATTCCTAGAAGCTCCACCGGATAAGCAGAGTTGACATGAGTGACATGCTGCGCAAAACACTCCACAAACCCACCAAGATTATCTCAAACAATGCCTCCAAACGCTCCTAGGGTATCAGGCACATAGAAAGCCCCATCCAAATTCAGTTTAAGTGTTTTTGGCAGCAGAGCCTCCCACTTAATGACGCATTGTCTAAAGAGATGGAATTTTATCCTTCCCATTGGCTTTCACAAACTCATCATATCAGCTGATCATTGTTTGAGCCACAATCTCCGGTGAAGATTTAGACACATTAGATCAAAGCTTATCAATTCATTATGTTGAACTGCTTTACCATGACTTTTATTTGTAATACCCGCAATTTTCATTTTAAATTCGAGTAATTGTATTGAACGATTATTGTGCGATTTCACGAATGTTGTTCAATAATATTTCACTTTTTGAATTATCGAAGGTTCGAAACGATTATTTTTAACGAAAAGCTTGAAATGCTCGGTTTGAGAAATCGACCTTTTCTACGTGCAAATTTGGAGAAACTTCCTTCATGAAAGTTGTAGAGCTCGTCGATACGAGTCCGTACACGTGCGGAACACAAAGATCGAATTTTTTCTGAATTAGTTATTGAATTTAGAAGATTTTCCGAAACTTGTATATATAGAAAAAACTCTAGAAATTTTTGGAAACCCTATTTTTTTTCCACCGGCCTCCCTTCCTTTTTTTGGAAAGGAACTGTTCATTCTCTCTCTCACTCTCGCGTTTTCTCTCTCGGTCGAAAGCAAGCAAAACAGAGCACGGCTTCACCGTGCTCCCACCCTCTCCTCCGGCCACCACTCAAGCTGCAACCACCTCCAGGAGCTTCGCCTCGACCTTGCGCAGCTGCCAGAGGTAACCTTGCGCCGCGACACGGCCGGCAGCTGCGGCGACACGGCCCGAACGTAAAAGGCTCGTTTTCGGTTCGATCTCAATATCTCGAGCTATAGATCACCATTTCACTTGATTCTTGGCTCATTGAACTCGCCTCAACTTCCTTTACAAGCACCAAGAAGGACCAGAGCTGGGTCGAATGTTTTCACGTTCGTCGGAGCTCGACCCCGTGTGGATCGAAAAACCACCTATCGATCCAAATATCTCGAGTTATACACGATCGTTTCTTGTGATTCTTGGCTTGGTGAGTTCGCAATGAAGTTCTGAACAATTTTCCAGAAGAGATCAAAGTGAGTTGTTGCAGTTTTCACGTCGGTTTTCAAGCTCGCCGGATTCTGGAAAAATTCCGGCCGCCGACTGTATTTGGTAATTTTCGATCCCTTCCCGTCATTTTTTGGTCTTGTGCTAGTTATGAAAGTTGCTCAGAATGATGAAACGAAGGGGAGAAGCTCGGCCCCAACACCATTAGGGGGTGGTCGGCGGCGGCTCTGTCCCTAACTCCGGAGGTCTGAAATTTGGTTTCTGTCCATTTTATGATTCTATGTTTCAATACGATCATTTCGGCATATTATACGCATTTTTCGGATATCTTATGAATTAGTTATGAATTTTGTGATTTCGATCGATTTCTGTTATTTATTTTGATAATTAATAATGGACTAGTTGTACAATTAATTGTTATTGTGCTTTATTCATAAGTTGTATGTGAAGTGGAATGGTTTTCGTACGTATAATTATTCGAATTTCACAGTTTAGGGAGTTGTGTGAAGTTTGACTTTTTATACATTGGGATTCTCGAAAAACTTCTTTCATGAAAGTTGTAGAGCGCGTCGATACGAGCTCGTGGACATGTGGAACACGTCAATCGGAGTTCGTATGAAAAAGTTTCCATTTTGGTATAAATAGAGAGGATCAGAAAACTCATTCAAAATTTCATATTTCCATTTCCGGAAATACCTCTCTTCTTTCTCAACTGATACCTTCGGTATCTAAGTTTTTCGCCTGACCCGACCCAAACCCGGTATTCCGACCTTGTCGAAACTCGTAGCTCCGACGATCTCCGGCCGTGAAACTTGGTCAGCTGGTTCGTCTCCTCCATCTGGTCGTCTCTGTGGCATCTTCTAGCGGCGATATTCTCTGTGTGCGGCGCAGAAAGGTGGCGCAGTTTTGTGTTTTCAGACTCGACCGGAAAACGTAGCTCTGGCAATGGTATGGCTTCAAGTTTCCTTCCCTAGCTTCGTGGGGGTCTTCTGAATCGATTTATGGTGTTTGTTTGGATCACTTTACGTGGAAATCAGTTCAACTTTGATTGAGCAAAAATTCAAAGCTTGTGAGGTAGTTTTCGACCCTTTATGCTTGTTTTCTGACTTCGAGCTAGTTATGAAAATTCAAAAGCATGCTTAGATGAACAGCTTTGATGTTGGGAGTTTTGTGGAATATTGAGTTTTTTCCGGCGACGGTGCCTGTGACGGCGTTCCGGCGGTGTTCCGACCATATATAGTATGCAAATTTTGGAGTTCGTATGGATTTGTTATGATTTTTACCGTTTCATACCGGTGGATTTATTCAATCCATGAGGATTCGAGCTTGCGATCGACTTGTGGTTTGGACATATCGATCGTGGAAGTATTTTAGAGACTTTGGAAGGTCTCGGATGTGGTTTTGCCTTGATTGGCGCCACTTTGGGGATTTTAGTTCAAAACAGGTGTTTCAAACTTAAATCGTTTGTGAATCGTTACTAAGTTCAACCGTATGTGATTAGGTACTTGACGAAGTATTTTGGTCAGTTATTTTGTGGATTGGCTACCTTGCTCTATATTGAAGAAGTAGCGAGAGTTATGAGGTGAGTAATCCCACAAGGTTCATTATGAACGGAATTACCATTATTGTTTTGGCGTTAATTATTTAACTGCAAACTATAGTTAGTATTAGTAGGCATTCATGAGCGAATGACTACATATATATATTTACGTTAAATATATATATATATATATATTATTGTGGATGATGTGTGATGAATAATATGCATGATGGTGTTCATATTATTGTTGAATGCGACTTTTCATGGAAACAATATTGTGGAAAAAGATGTTTTTTATTATTTGAAAAAAGTATTAAGATTGATGTTACATTTTTGAGTCAAGCGTGACTCATTTTAAATGTATTGGTCCTTGTACTAAGGGTCACAGATGGTGAGCAAGGATGGGGAAAGCCGAAACTAGATGTTTGTAACGTATCTAGGTCGGATGTGACTTACTTAACGTTTGATTTTATAACCAGACAGGGTCTAAAGATCATATGTCACAGATGGTGACCTTGATGTTTGATTTCATAACCAGACGGGGTCTGAAATCATATGTCACAGATGGTGACTAAGGCAGGAAATAGGTAATCAAGTGTAATACTCCGGAAAAATCCAAATTAACTTCTGTGGATTCTTAGAAATGATTTCGCGGTCGTGGGATCGAGTACGAAGCTTGGAGAAGTTGTGGAATTAATTCGAACTATTTTATTTTCGAAAACGAACATTATTTAGGGAGTCTTGAAAATCAACATTTTATACGTTCAGAATTTGAGAAAACTTACTTCATGAAAGTCGTGGAGCTCGTCAATACGAGTTTGTGCATATGCGGAACATAAGAATCGGAGTTCGTATGATGGAGTTATCGTATTTAGAAAAACTTCCATTTCGGGTATATAAGCATAAAACCCTAGCATTTTTGGAAAGTTGCCACTTTTATCCGGCCTCTATTTTGGAAACCGAAACTGTTCACTCTCTCTCTCCCCGAGTTCGCCACCCCTTTTCTAGGCTCTCCTTTGTCTGGCCATATCTCCCTCCACAGACCTCCGATCGACTTGATTTCAAAAGCATTTTCGTTCGACTTGAAGTCATTTAAAACGTCCTAGAAGACATCAAAGTGAAAAAAGAACCGTGAGAAGCGCTATTAGGCTGAGAAGCCACATAGATCAAGCTGGAACTCACCCAAGCTGCTCTCCATTCACCGGGCGATATCTCTCTCATCCGACCTCCAATGGACTTGATTTCAAAAGCAATTTTTCTCACCTTGGGCTTATTTAAAACTTCTAAGAAGGCATCGATGGGAAATAACCATCATGGTGGCCGCTGCAAGTCGAAGAACATAGTGCAGCCGAGTTCGAAAGCCCTCATCCTTCACTTATCAAGTTCTCTATCCTCAGGCGAGCTTTTGATGTGAAACAAAGCCAAGACCAGTTCGCCTCCTCCCCATGAGTGGACTAGTGGTCTCCTTTCCTCCCCAAAGGGCGGCTACGCGACGATGGAACCAAAAAAAAATTCGAGCTCGATTTGAGGTCAATCACGATATCTCGCATTTCCGGGCACCAATCTTCGAGTTTCTCTGCCACTAATTCTGGCGGCCCTTTCTAGCCACCTCCCGGGGTCAAAAATATAGTTTCTGTACATTTTTAGATTCTACATTTCAATATGATCATTTCAGTATATTATGTGTATTTTTTGGATATCGTATGATTTAGTTATGAATTTTTATGTTTCGATCGATTTCGATCGTTAGATTTGTGATCTGTGAAGTTAGGACAGTCCGATGGACTTGTAGTTTTGATATTTTGATCATATGACTATCCCAGTGGCTTTGTCTGGTCATGAGCGAAGATCCGACAGTTTGATCTTCGTATAATTACAAAACAGTGATTAGGGAGGCGATTCGTGAGAATCCGCCCGTCAGATTTTCGTTTAATTTAGAATTCGACCATAGGATGGTAGTTTAAGTACGCTTTGGAATTATTTGCTAAAATCAAGTCATATTTGATTAGGTGATTGACGGTTTTTACTTGGGTGAGAGGGTTCTGTGTGATTGATGTTAAAATTGAAGACGCAGCGGGGAGTATCGTGGTGAGTCAAACTCACGTGGTTCATATTACGAACAGAGTATTTTTAATTAATTTATTTTGTCGTAATTGTGTGAAAAATGTTTATGGAATAAATGTTTGTTTTAAAATCGCATAGACTTGATCAACTACGGTCCATAGATAAGTAAAATGAATTTTATTTATACAAAATGAATTTCACGATTTTCTTGTGTGAACTATAGATGGTATTAGTGGTCATCACTGAGTGGATGATTACGTGTGTGTGTGTGTGTGTATATATATATATATATATATATATTTACTTGAAATAATATTGGTCGGTGTGTTGTTGAGTGAAGATATGATTGAGTTGGAATGATGATTTCGAGTTATATTCTGAATGCTTAAATTCATGATAATATTGTGTATCTTGGATTAGTTGATTTCATTGTGTAAAATATATTATTGTGCTCGATTATGGATGTAGGGTCGACGTAGTGACCGGTATGAGGGAATCGGACGCTCTAATCCTAGATGGATGATGAGCTACGATTGGTTAAGTAAATTGGATGCCACAACCCTTGTCGGGTAATGGGGCTAGATTGAGTACGAATATCAGACGTTCTAAATATGTATATATATATATATATATGTATATATATATATATATATATTGATAAACTACGATAATGATAAATATGTCGGATGTCATAACGTAAGCCAGGTTCTGTTAGAGCTCTAGTCTGTCAGACACCGTATTTTTATAAATATGATTTCGGGGTTTTGAGAAGAAAGATGTGAGTGTAGACTCCGCGTTGAATTGTTGATTTGGTGATTGATTATTAAGATTGTAGTTTCTTTGTGGATGTTGGAATTGTTGGGTGTTGACTTGAGTAAAAGTAAATATGACTTAATTAAACAACCGTTCATTCTTATTTTACTCATATGAGCTTTCAAAAAGCTTACCGGATTTTGTGTTGTTGCAATCCCAGTACACTATTCAAATGGTGTAGCGGATATTCCTGTAGGTCAGGATAATCAAGGAGGAGACCGTGCTGTTTAGGAGTTGCAGCATTTATTTAATTTTATTTGTGTTATGAGGTTTGTTATGCTCATTTAGAGCTTTACAATGTTATTTGCGAGTTGTAATAATTAACCGAGACTAAATTTGGGATTTGAAATTCATTTCATGTGGTGTGGTTATTAAGAAAAATATTCAGGATAATTATTGTTGAGTTGTAGTAATTCATGTTTAAGATTTTTGAATTATTATTCTAAAATTCGGGGCATAACATCACGTCCTTGGTAGGACGAGTGGTTACGATTTTAGTAGAGCTCTAGTATGTCTGCCATTATAGCTTATGGGGGTAACGGTCAAGGTTGCTGTAGACTCATAAGTATGTAGTTTAAAGGAGAGTTTTGAGAGTATTCTTCTTTTATTGTCTAGATGAGACTTGAATTGCTTCTTGATGGTTAAGTTAGCAAATAGAACATTGTCACTGTGGTGACTTATGGTGTCCTTTCGGTGGAAAGGATATGGAATGTTAGAAGGAATCATGGTTGCATGTTTTCCTTAAGCTGATTTGTGTGAGTTGTTGATTGATGTTTATGAGTTACTCATACGGGCTTGCAAAAGCTTACCGGGTTTGTTGTGTGGCGACCTGGTGCACCATTCAAACGGTGTAGGGGTTAATCTTGCAAGCTAGGGTAATCGTGGTTGAAGCTGTGGTAGCTTGTTGGCAGCATAACAGGTAGGAAGCAAATTTTGTTAGCTTTGCCAGTGTATGACTTCCGCTATGTAGTAAGCTCTGAGGAGCATTTACGTTTTATTTTGTGATGACAACTTAATTCGTAAGTTTTGTGTAATATGTGACTCTGTGGAGCGAGTCAATGTTGGAATTGTGGTTTCAGGGCATCAATATGTACTTGGTTTGAAGGGAATATGTCTCTATGTATTTTGTATTGATGACTGAACGATCGCACATGTATAATTAAGAGATTATCTATCGATTTTTATTGTGTTAAAAATCAGGGGCATGACAGCACAAATACTTCTATAATATATATTGGAGCATGAATTATCCAAATGATTGGTAGTTAATAACAAAAAACAATGTACCAGTCCACAATATTGCTTCATAAAAATAAAATCTAGTAAACAAGAGTAACTAGAAGCATCAAAACCAATCAACCCTCAATAAAAAAACGCAAACCCTGCTGAAACCCACCCACACCTCCATAAACAACCACTCCTTATCTCTGAAACCCCCTCCAACTCAAACTATATTTCCATTGCAAAATCTTTCGTATTCTAGCATAATATAGTAAAACAAATCATGTCTATGATCATAACGCTATCATTATTAGGCTGTTGTAAAGTTCTATAGTTGTTTAATGGATTCAAATACACTAAATAATTTCAGTTAGAATCTTACCAGGAATGATGGATTCAAAGGGACTCGAATTATCACTGAACTCATATTTTTCTCACACTTGTCCATTACAAATCAAGTGTAAAATTTTCTCTGAAGATGGGTCTAAAGTTGCTTGTTCTGCTTTGATTGAACTTCAAAGCATCACATTAGAGAGATGGAATGACCATGCTAGAGAAGTTTTTGATGGAAAAAGGAATCAAAAAGAGTTTTGAAGTCCTTTCTCCCTGCGAGAAAATAAGGGTTTAGGATTTGGGGATGATTAAATTGCCAAATAGAAAAAGGAAAAAGGAAAGAAAAAAAAACTTAATTGCAAGATAGGGTAGTTAGGGTAATTTATAAAAAAATATTATTTAAAGTAATAGAAAAATAGATTGGGTGCGTGAATAGAGAAAAATAGTGTATGAATAGCACCACCCTATTTGTAAGTCAATATTATTACTTAACTCATAAGTAAGCATTTGATTACACCAGATGACATAAGCGTATCAAAAAACTTACAAAAGCCATGAAACGTAGTCCAAAATAGTCGAGATTTATTGTAGCAAATACTAGAATATCAAATTGAAGTATACGTTAATAAAAAGGAGAAAAGAAGAACATTAGAGAGGAATACCTTTTGAAATGTGATTATAAAGTTAGTGATAAGGTAGTTAAGGAGCTATGCTTGATGATGGCATGATGCGCATTCCATGATGTGTCATGATTTGTCTTACTTTCTGTAAAACTGATCTTCAAGATCGAAAAACAACTTCATCAAATATTCAAATCCACGAGCACGGTATGTTGCATAAGTCGAAGTTAAGTCCAATTGCCAGAAGGGCAGAGTAAAGACCACAACTATGCACTCGTTTCTATTTAGTACTGGGTCTGCTGAAATTATAGCCTTGTGAACATAATAATCGAAGTGTTCGCGATAAAATTTGTCCGTCTTTGGGGGACCAACAATGGAGGAAGGTGGATAATTAAATTTTGTCTCTCTCCTCCCTCTAACCCAAAGAATGGATTTACAAGGGTTACTGCATAGTTATTCTCCACAAATATCAACCATCCTTTTGAAGATCCATAAAATCGAGTATTTGGCACACTTAATTGCAAATCAAGAAGCTTATTATCCATGACGTACGTTTTACACCTTCCATGTATCTTCTTTGTCAGTATTAAGCGAGAGCATTGGAGGAGGATGACAACACTGCCTTGGCGAGTTTGTTTTTATTATCCTTTGCTACCCAATACCATAGTTCACGGACAACACTAAATCGCAAATAATCTCCCAGTACGCTAGGCAGACTAAAACTGAATCCAAAAGATAATTAGGCAACTCTGACCTAGCTCCTCAAGTTTTCAGTAGCGCCGGCAGATGGTGTCAGATTTAGATCCCAACTAGCTATTTATAGAAAAACAGTTACTGTCACAGTTGGGCCACTGTTTCTTTTCGTAATTTGGGCCTGGTCTTATGTTGGGCTGTCAGGCAAATACCCTAACATCTCCCTCTGTTTATAGAAAATTGGTCTTCAGACTCTTTGCCTTTTGTGTTTTCGGGGCTCAAGCTTTTCTCTCCTCTCATTCTCCACAAAAAAAAAAAAAAAAAAAGGGGGTACCTTCTCTCTCCTCTATGCCCTTTGAAGATTAGAAAATCTGTCGTCTATTGAGTTGGGGTCTCTCAGTTAAAGTGAGATCGTTGTAGATTGCCTCCCAAGCGGGTTGAATTTTTTTTTTTTTTTTACTCTTTCAAGAGGCTCTTACCTCTGTCTATTGAGTTGGGGTCTCTTGTTAGTTGTTACCGCCTCTGAGGGGTGCCAAGTGAGGCAGCCACTTCAGGCAAGTGGTGTAATCGGGAAATTTTATCACGGAGGATCAAGAATATGATCAAAATATCTTAGTATCTTTATATACAAAAGAACTGAATTTTCATAGTAAACACTAAATAAGAACAAAACGAATGAAAGGTCTGCTATAAACAATTTTGAAAGAAAAAGTTTACAATTGTTGATAAAGAAAGTAGTAAGGACATAGGATTAAACAAAGAAATTTTATAGTTCACAGCTGAAACGTTGGCAAAATCCAGATTGATGGTTGAAGACTCATCTTTACTAGCATCGAAGCCTTTGTGGTGTCAACAGATAGAAAGCTTTTATCCTCTACATCATACACACCAAAATCATTAGGACCACGAGGCCCAAATTTACTTTTAAAACAATCATAATCATGATTAAAGTATAAGCAATTCTGTAGACATCCTGGAAAACTTGAAGGGATTACCGAAAACGAAGAGTTATCACCTAGGAAGAGTGTTTCACCACCTAAACTGTTTTTCTTGGTCCACTTACACTTATCAAAATTCAATTTGTAAATTATGAATTTTGATGTTGTACGCATGTCATTCTTCCTATCAAAGCTAATGTATCTTTCAACCATCAATACTTCCTTTTTATTTGAATACACAAGATAACTCTTTATGAAGTGATCTCGTAGAAGGCCGCGTGCAGCTAATTTTAGATTGAAATTGAACCTGGTAATCTCGAAAGATAAAAGTCTGTCAGTATTTCGAACACCATAAAACTTACCTCCCAGAAAAATGACTTCCTCAAATCCACAACCCCGTGAGCTTCCATCAATATAAGTCCAAGCTATATCTTTACCAAGTCTAATAAAGCCAACTGAAAGCCCGGTTGAGTGATGACAACAACAATGCACTCATTTGCATTTAATACTGGGTCTGCTGCAATGGTAGCCTTGCAAACATAACGCTCATGTCTCACTCTAGACATATCTATGTTTTTGATGAGTCGCAACGGAGGAAGATGAATGATAGAATTTTCTTTTTCTACCCTCCCTCTAACCCTAAAGAACGGATTTATTAGAGTTACTGTAAAATCATTCTCCACAAATATCAACCATCCTTTTGAAGACCCACAAAATCGGGTATTGGTCACTCTTACTTGCAAATCAAGAAGCTTGTCATCCGTGACGTTGTAGACCTTCCATATATCTCCAATGTCGGTGTTAATCAAGAGCATTGGAGGGGGATGACAACATGGAATTTTAACTCGTTTGTTTCGATTATCCTTAGCTATGAAATTCCATGATCTACAAACAACACTGAATCTCACATAATCTGCTAGCAAATCTAGTCTCTCTAAAACTGATTCCAATATTTGATTAGGCAACTCTGACCAATCTGCCAAGACAAATAAAAAAAAACATACAAAATTAAAGACATTACTGACCAGGGTATTATCTATATATGGAATAGTGCTTCACTAGTTTGAACCGACCAGGTAGATCCCCAGATGTTTCTTCTAAATGTGTAAGAATATAATTCACCAGAAAACAATCAAAATGTCATGCCAAAAACAAAGAATAATAAACACAATAGCCTCCATAAATGTAAATTTCCCAATAACAACCGGAAGTACATAAGTAGGTAGAAATCTTATAGTCGAGAAGGGGTAAAGAGTAAAGAAATTCTGAAGATAAAAGTAGAATTTTGAAAAGACAATGGTTTGGCTAGAGTCTGTTGTTTAACTTGCAATTGTGCTAGGAATGCGCTTATGGTTCCTAACTTTCATGTTTGGGTCAATGATAGCAATCCCCTTCTTTTTTTTGGCAATTTCCTTCAAAACAAGAAGAAGAAGATGCAGCTTTCATTACTGGAGGGCACACAGAATTTAGAACATGTATAATTTTGATCATGGAAGCGAAATAGTTGGGATTTCACAAATGATATTGAGGCATCTCCAAGACAACATACCTGGAAGTGGATCCATAATTTGAAACCTGAAAAATTGAATAGTTTCTGCCCTAGATCTTGGTTGCTCTTGAGTACGGCCGGCAGATGGAGTCAGGGTTTTTAGATCTCAAATTCTCAATTTAGCTATTTATATATGAAATTTTTATGACTCTTTCTTTTCCCGATTTGGGCCTAATCTTGTGACTCTTCTTCTTTTCTTCGGAAAGGCTTTAAGTTTGTTTTGGGCTGTCAGTCCAATTCCTCTGACGACTTGTGTTGGCCCTTTATATTCCTTGAAATACTAGGATTGTCAATTCCTATATTTACAAGGACTCTTCCCCCCTGTTTATTGTAGTCTTTAAACGGAGTTTCTTAGTCATAGATTATCTTGATTTAGGTTCATTTTTCTTGTATTTCAACCGGCCTTGTCTTGTATGAACAATTTTCATCCTATATGTTTTCTGATAGCAAAACGGATCGAGCAATTGAAGCCATTAATCTTTTTTTCCTCTTCCCCTCTGTTTATAGTTAAAGACTAGGAAACGGGGTTTCTCAGTCATAGATTATCTTGATTTAGGTTCATTTTCTTGTATTTCAACCGGCCCTTGTCTTGTGTGAACAATCTTCATCCTATATGTTTTCTGATAGCAAAACTGATCGAGCAATTGAAGCCATTAATCTTTTGTGCTTGAAAAGAATGTATCAAGCTTCATATTAATTATCACAGGGCACCAACTAGTCTCTCTTGTTTCTTAGGACTTCTTCTAGGCTGCTCCTTCGTCCGAGTCCCCTGAGGATCGTCCTCCTTCTTGGTTATTGCAGCAATGGAGGGGCAAATGGATCACTAGAATTGAATTCAGTAACATCGATCGCCAACACCACCCTCTAGTCCTTCCTTCCCCAACTCATCTTGAACTGAACACCCCTCCTTACGACCTTAGAGGCCATACTAGATGGTGACATAACTCTGTCTGCTTTCCTGTAACAAAGAAAAGGAAACACTCAAACACCAATCCAAGGGCTAGTTCAGCAAGTCGTCACCTGACTCACCTCTCTATTCAATCATGTCTTTCCTTACATTTCTAACTACATTCTATCAGCATGTTCTATCTTCATGCTAATGTACAACAAGTTGCAGTTCGTTCTCTTGTAATAACACAAAAGATAATATCAAGCAGGACGTGTATGAGTTTATAAAAAAATTCATTTTGTTCAGCTATTATTTAGTTGCCTACCATACTCACTATGCCTATATGTATGTAGGTGGCAAATCACTCTTTTGAAATGAATAGAAAAAAGTAGGATTTGTTACTGATCTACCTAATTAAAATTCATTTTCTTTAGCCATGCAATCAACATATTAGTTCAAAAGGGACTCAAGTGCGACTAACTTAATACACTTGGTCATCCACACATATCTTTGGAAACCTTGAAGAAAGTAACATAGTCTAGACATGTTGTTCCTCTCAAGCTTCTTTGACTTCTGAAACTGCTTAGACGCCAGCCTCATCTTCCTTTCGAGTGTCATGTTAGCTTTCTTCTTGTACTGGTTGTACCCAGCTTCATTAAGCATCGTGCAAGTGCTGTCTTCTCCGAAATGATCGTCATATTCTTCCCTTGTTATGAACCTGCGTCTGCAATGCTTGCAAACTCTCTGGTTAACCTGTCAAAAAAGTATACCTCATCAACATATAAATCTCAAGTAAAAGCAAGAACAGGGCTTCCCCTTACAGAACACAAGGACCAAATTCCCACATCCACAATAAGAATTTATATTTTTTTGGATAATCCACAATAAGAGTTTATATAATACAATAGCTAGACAGAGCCTCCCACTTAATGTGGCTCATTGTTTGAGCCACATTCTCCAGTGAAGATTTAGACACATTAGATCAAAGCTTATCAATTCTGTTGCACCAAAGAGACCAAAGCATCATTAGTAATTGTTCAAGAGTCTGTTTTGGCATGGTATTTGCTCTTTCTAGCAACCATTCCTTAACCAAAAAACAAGTAGTAACTCTCACATGAAAATGAAATGGAGGAGCTTCAAGATTTTTTTTTTCCCGCTTATATCGATGTCCCAATGACTTACAGGGATGTGAACATAAGAGACAATTAAGCTCACCTTAATCACCTTTTGCAAGAGTTACGTCACTATCTAATATCCATCAGAGCAATCTTATTCACTAGCAGAGTAGAGTTATGTGAATTTGGTTCATAGCATTATTATGTGAATCTTGCTCTACTCTAGTTATGTTACCAGCATATTCACTAGCAGGAATGAATAAATTATGCTCAAATTTTACTCTAGCATTCATCGAACATGTATAGGACATTAAATTACACACCATTAACCCACATGTATCAGAGCTATTGACCCACATTAAATTACACACCGTTACCCACATGTACTAATATTCCATCTAGCTTGTATAAAAATAGAAACAAATTCCTGCACACTGAAATTTTACTCTAGCGTTTCACCCAAACATCAAAATTACACACCATTAACCCACTGTAGCAGAGCTCTTGAAGCCATTTACATGCTTAAACAAAGGTGGAAAGAAATGTGTCAACCCAGACCACTCAAAGCAAAGACCCACATTTCACAACAGATATACATAGGTCATGCCAAGGATGAACAAAACTAAGAATACCAATTGGAATTCACCGGGGCAAAAGAACTGAAATTACCTGTGGGTCTTTGGGTTGCTTGGTCTGAAGCTTCTTGCCCTTCTTGCCCTTCTTGCTTTTCTTGTTCTTCTTCTTCTTCTTCCCATCCGCCATTTTCAGAATTGAGATTAGCTCCGGGTCTTTTTCCTTCTAGAAGCTACTCTCTGCTACTGAAAGAAATCTTGACGAAGAAGAAATGAAGAGACTCCCGTCTCGGCTTGGGTTTATGTGATTCTATGGGCTTTTTCCTGGGTTTAGCATGAGTGGGTTTATTTCCATGTGGGCTTTGTCCAGCGCCCCACTCACTTTTATATATATATATATACACACACACACACACACACAGTCCGGCTACACTAAGGACATCCTTACCTAAGCTTAGGTACGGTTTTCTTGTTTTCGGCCACTTTCCAATCACATATTCACATCTTAATGATTCAGTTTTTAGGTCCTAATGTACAGATCACCTCTGCAAAATTTCAGCCAAATTGGTGATCATTAAGACATCCAAAACTGAAAATTACAACAATGTAAACGAACGGTTCCGGTTCGACAGATTCGGTTCGTTCGTGTAAATTGCAGTGTTGGATGCCTTAACGATCACTAATTTGGCTGAAACTTTGCAAAGGTGATCTGTACATTAGGACATAAAAACTGAACGGTTAAGATGTGAAAATGTGATCTGAAATTGGGTGAAAACACCAAATCCGTTCCATAAGCTTAGGTAAGGACATTCTTACCTAAGAAAAATCCTCTATATATATATATTATACAGCGGCTCTCCACTGCGGACGTCCGCAGTTTTTCGATACGTACGGATTTCCAGTTTTGACCCACTTTCCATCACATTTTCATATCTTAATCGTTCAGTTTTTAGGTCCTAATGTATAGATCACCTATGCAAAATTTCAGCCAATTTGGTGATCATTAAGGCATTCAAAACTGCAAATTACAACAATATATACGAACGGTTCCGGTTCGACAGATTCGGTTCGTTCATATAAATTGCAGTTTCAGATGCCTTAACGATCATCAAATTGGCTGAAATTTTGCAGAGGTGATCTATACATTAAGACTTAAAAACTGAACGGTTAAGATGTGAATGTATGATCGAAAAGTGGGAAAAAACATAAAATCCATATGTTTTTGTTTACCGCACCTGAGCAAGGTTATATATATATATATATATATATATATATATATATATATATATATATATATATATACAGTCCGGCTACACTAAGGACGTCCTTAGTTTTTCTTAGGTACGGATTTCAGGTTTTAACCCACTTTCCGATCACATTTTCACATCTTAACCGTTCAGTTTTTAGGTCCTAATGTATAGATCACCTCTGAAAATTTTCAGCCAATTTGGTGATCGTTAAGGCATCCAAAACTGCAATTTACCATTATAAATACGAACGGTTCCGGTTCGACAGATTCGGTCCGTTCGTGTAAATTACAGTTTTGGATGTCTTAACGATCACCAAATTGACTGAAATTTTGCAGGGGGTGATCTATACATTAGGCTCTAAAAACTGAACGGTTAAGATGTGAAAATATGATCGGAAAGTGGGTGAAAACACCAAATCCGCACCTAAGAAAAACTAAGGACATCCTTACCTGAGAAAAATCCTATATATATATATATATGTATATTTTTTTTCTGTATATGAAAACACATATAAGATGGTTAAAGTTCGCAAGTTATTTTGCCAGCCAACTAGGCGTGCACGTATGTTCAACTGGTCCCAGGTTCGACTCATGCATGATGGGAGGGTTGGTTTTCCAATTTTTTCTTTTTTCTTTTTTCAAGAACATTAACACACTTTTCCTTTATAGTTTTAGAAGTTAAAAATAAATTATGTTTAATATCTAAAGCTATAAATTTTTTTTTCTAAAAGTTCTGAGTGTCCCACTTGATATGAATTTTGGTGTTAAATGCTTCAGCAAATTTTAGATTGTCATGTATCCCCTTTAAATAAAATAAATTTAATACATATAAAATGATACGAAATGTCATTATGATAAAATACTAAAATCAAATAAAATAAAATTAGAAAAGAAAAAAATGTGGGTTAAAAACACAATTTCACTCTAAAAATTGCTCAGAGCAATTTTCAAACTTTTATTCTCTCTAGCTAATTGAATTTTGAGACAAAAAACAAGAAGTTCCTACTATATTACTCCGACATCGAACGGGTATAATGCTAGTACTATTATTATTTAACATAAAATTAATTATCAAGGACAATAGCGTCAATACATAAAATAGAAGATAAATAAAAATAAAAAAATCAAATGGCTATATACATGGAGATAAAAAAAAATTCTCACTACTTTACGATTGAGAAAAAAAACTTTTCGCTACTTCATATCTCCCCACACACATAGGGTGTGAGCTCTGCTATTATTCTACTAAAGTTTGTTGATTAAGGATTTAAGGATACGGTGTATGCCAAGATGCTATAAACTAGAAGGGTAATTCTCCCTCGTTTTTTCAAAATAGAAAAATTATTGTGAGGAAAAGTATAACTAGAGTAATAGTTACTTCATTACTTGTCGCGTTGTCGTTGTCGTACGTAATGACACAATCTCTTTAGTCTTAACCTATAGGTTGGTATCACCTTAAGGGCAACTCCAACCTTGGGGTGCCAAACCATATTTTGGGCTATTTTGAGACTTTGGATCTCCAACCTTGTGTTTTTGGGGGGTCTTGTCCTATAAATATAGGACTTGGACTCATTTGTAGTCTCATATTTAAGACTTTTCCAAGACCAGAACTGATCACTGTACATGAGGGCCAGCCCACTTGCTGTCTCAGCCCAAATGCCGAACCAACGCGCCAGAAGGGATAATTGAAGGAAACGCGCGCCAAATCTACTGGGAAGAGAGAGCATGCGTGGAACAATGAAGGGAGAGAGAAGAGCGCCTGTTTTTCCTTCTGCAGAGGTGGGCCATGCGCCAGTTGTTGTCCCCTGGTGACCGTTGGAACCCCCAACGTTCATGAAATGTATGGTCCAGATGTTGCCCTGATCAATGTGGACGGTCCGATGTTGCCCTTTTTTTTTTTTTTTACTGAACAGAATCTATTTTCGATCTGATGGCTCAGATTTGATGGAAAAAAAAAAAAACTCATCTACGGCTCTTAATAATTGAAGGGTTATTATATCCTTTTTGTTCCAAAAAAAATAAAAAAAAATTACCAGAAAATTGAGGGAAAAAAATCTACTCGTTGGAACAGTGAATTGTAGGAAATTCTAAAAATACCTACCCATTCTTTTCTATTTCCTCACACCAAATATCCTCCATCTCCTTCACAAATTTTCCATTCATTAGCCCATCTTCTTGTTCTTAAATATATCTTCCTTTTTTTTTGTCTTGGAAAAAATGGCTCCAAGAGGGGATTCTTGGAGGCACAATGAAGAAGTTATTCTTTGCCAAGCTTGGATCACCGTTGAGGGTGATGGTTGCGTCGGAAAAGATCAAAAGTCAGACTTATAGTGGAGTCGTGTGGCGGAGGAGTACAATGCTCACAAACCGGTCGGTTGCATGGATAGAACAAATTCTAGTTGCCACGCTCGTTAATATCATTCAGGGAACCTGCAAGTCCGAAGAAGGCATGCCAATCCAAGTATCGTAGGAGGCCATCGCCTCTAAGATGATTGTGGGTTTCCTTTCGTAGCCAGTATACTACCCTGCCCATCCGGTGGGACAATTTTTCCATTGCCAATGCATACAATCAAGGCTACCGATCATCCCCGGGAATCCCCGTTCTGCATCTTTGTCAAGGAGCCGTCGCAAATCTGCCTGTGTTGGTCGGCGGAGGTAAGTCTCATGGTACACATTCCAGATTGCTCTTATGAAGTGCTCAAAAATCTCAATGGCAGTGCTCTTCGCAATATCTAGGTAATCATCATAGAAATCAGCTGTGATGCCATACGCGAGTATTCTCATGGCACATGTCAACTTTTGTTCAGTGGGTAAGCAGCGTCTCCCACAAGCATCTCTTGTTTGAACAAAATATGGGTCGTAGTTGGCCACGTCGCGCATCATCTTGTCAAAGACACAAGGTTGCATTCTATATCGCCTATGAAATATGTTTGGTTCATACCTGCACAGATCCGTGAAGTATTGAGCTTTAAGTCGAAGATCCATCAGCTCTCGATCCCTGTCATTATAGGTACAACCTTCTGAAGAACCACCCCATTGTGAATCCTCATCTTCCAGAGTTTGGATTTTCAAGGCAGCGGCAGACATCATCAAGGCTCGTTGACGGCTTCTCGTGACGGCCTCTTCTTGTTCTTTCTGCAACCATTTCGTCAAACGATTCATTGCATAAATGGTTTGACAAAATCAAAACAGAAAAGAAAGAAAGATTTGTGTGATTTGAATATAAGAAGTGTTTGTGAATTTGTGAGAGATGAGGATGATAATGACGTCATATTTATGGACGGTTTGAGTTTATTTCATTAGATAAGATATGACACGTGGGGGACAAAGACTCGATCGTAATTTGGACAGCCAATTAGAGATTGATACGTGGCGCTGATATCACATCGAAATTCGGCTGTTTGGCATATATGCCGACACAAAACATCAAAATATCTTCTAAATAGTTAGATTCTTTGTCGTATGTGCCGACACTTTTGTTGTATATGCCGACAAAAAAAAATTAAAAATATTTTTTAAATTCATTAAATAATAATAATAATTTTTAAATATTATGATCTAAATAGTTAGATTCTTACTCGTATGTGCCGACACTTTTGTCGTATATGCCGACAAAAAAAAAATCTTTTTTTAAATTCATTAAATAATAAGAATAATTTTTAAGTATTATGAATATTTTTACCTTATTTCATTAAATTAACATATTTTTAATATAATATTCATCAAAATTATACTTATATTATATTTTAGTCAAGAATAGTGAAAATAACACCCCTATATAGGTCTAATGGTTGGAGATGAGAATTGAGTCCTATATGAATAGTGCAACAAGGAGGTGCTAAAATGAGAATAGCACCCCCAAATGGTGCCTATGGTTGGAGTTGCCTTAAGGTTATGTAATCCTTTAATTTCCATCTATTAGTATCTTCCAAGAATTTCATCCGGTAAACTAAGAGCCACTATACAAAATGGGCAGAAAGGGATGTAATTCTAATCATTTATCAACTACGTCACTCTTTAATTAGGTCGTCCACATAGATGGTAATTATATCTTGACTAGAAATTTGTGACGTACTGTCGTGTAGAATCTTGTATTTAACCCGTCATTACTAGAATGCATGTCACTTTAGAAAGTCTACGATGCTAAAATGTGGTGGAAATACGTTTGAACATAATGGACCTATCATTCATTTTATCGAAATTATTCCCTTAATTTCTTTAAAAGGGCTCTTTCACTAAGGGATCTTTTGTTTTTCGTCATTATAAGGGATCATTTATAAGACTCATTCTTCGATCATATATGGGCATCTCAACCGTTCAATTCTTAGGGCTCCATGAATTGATCACTTATGTAAATTTTCAGCCAAATTGATGATCGTTAAGGTATCGAATTAGATTAAATTAATGGACGAACTAAATCTGTCTAATACGAGCCGTTCATGTTTATTATTGTAAATCAAACTTATGGATGCCTTAGCAATTATCAATTTGGCTGAAAATTTACATAAGTGATCTACTCATGTAGACCTAAAAATTGAACAGTCAAGATGATGATATAAGATTGAAAAATTGGTCTAATAAGCGTCTCTTAAAATGACAAAACAAAGGGATCCTTCACTAAAAAGACATGTTGATTAAATAGTTCCAATTTTATGGACTAGAGGCAAAGATATATACTCCCTATACTTTAAAGTTTGAAAAAAAAAATGGCTTCATTGCTGTGGCGAAGACTTCGAGCCTTTGGTGTCAAGAAGCTAACTGCAGATGATCAAAATGTTATACTTAATTTTCCTCGTTTTATCGAGGAGGTTCATAAAAAAACAAATAAAAAAAAAGGGTATGATGTGGACTCTTATATGACTTTTAATGTGTAAGCCAAAAAATCTACTTGACCAAAGTGATATCAGTCCAAAAAAAAAAAAAAGTGATATCAGTCACTAATTACATGTCATTAGGAAATTCCGAAATTTTGTAAACACCATATGAGGTTTATCCACTTGTACTCAAACTCTTGAAGATAAGAATTTGTTCTTCCTATATCTATTACACCATGACACCATTTCTGTTCATATGTCCTGCATTGTTCAAAACCACATGGTAAGCTAAATTGTATTTTAGTCACAAATAAGTGCAATAATAAAAAAAGAATAAGAAAACATCAATAGCTAAAGCATTATTGATCTATGCTTATAGGAGTACCAGGATCTACTTAGCACATAATCGATGTGGGAAGGGTATTACGCAGGACTCGAGGAGTGATGGACTGAATGCGGTTGCAAGGTTATTAAGCTAAAGCAATCGCAGGGCAACTCTCCTTTGGCAGGTCATGAATGAAAGTGATTGTAAACCTCTATATGTTACACCAATCACCAGTGCCTGCAATAGGGAGGAGCCCTATGACTGGTTTGCTTATTAATTGACAACCTCCCTTTTTCAAGCCAGTTGCTCACTTGCTTGTAATAGTACTCCTCTGGTTTCAATGGTGGTCTGGCGCAAGCTGTATATATAAGAGCTCCGTTTGGGTCAAGGCTTCAAGAGATGGAGATGGAATAAACCAGGTGACTAGAAAATAGGATATCCGAAGGATTATGCCGTGAACATTCTTCAACGGCTGCTTTTCCAGGTTTTTATTGGGGCCGGGGACATTCAATTCTGCTGCTAGATGTATTTTTCATCTCCTTATCTGGGCCTTGAAAACGCTCTTTCTTTGCATAAGAGATTCTTCCACTCTTATTGTCCATGCATTGAAGGTGAAAGGAGAAAAAAGGCAGATGAAAGGAGATGCCTTTCCTTATTATATAAAGAGCTGAATAGCATTATAAACAGCATATCCTCATCTTGTTCCTTTTCTTCCTTTTTCTTTCAATGTGGAAATTTTAATTTTTTTTTAATTAAAAAGAAAAAGCCATAAATCACACTTTTATTATGAACCATCATTATGTAGTTATATTTTCACTTTCATTTGCTGGTGTACTTGTACATGTGTTCAACTGAGTTTTGCTGTCAATATCTTTAACTTTACTCCTCTCTTTCTAACCATGCCATGATTATGCACTATATATATGCTTCTTTCAAAGTGGTAATTATTTCTCAATCTTCCTGTTACAGATCATGTAAGCAAAATGATCACAACTAAAGAAAAATAAAGCCTAGCAGGAAATTTTGTGATGCTAAAGCTAGACGCCAATTGATCAAGTTGTAGAAAACTCCTTGAGGTTAGCTCAAATGGTGATGGAGAGTGTGAAATAGTATTAGAAGAGATTAGAGGCTCAATTTCCTGTCTGACAAAAGGTCTAGAAATGCTTGCAATTGTACGTTCATCCTCAACTCCCTACTTGCCTATTCAACGCAACTAATTAATTAGGCTCTTAATTGAAAAAGTTTATATATATATATATGTGTGTGTGTGTGTGTGTAACAGAAACTTCTTAGTTAACTGTCTTAGTTTACTAAATATCAATAAACATAGCTAAGCTTATATGTAATAAGGGGACCTTAAATCACACATAATACCATGTGATCGATAACAGAAAAGAATAAGGTCTATCTAGCATTGCTCATATTTCTACACCAACAGCTTGATTCAGTAGGATGATCCACAAGTCATAGAACATTCAAATGAATAATATTTAAATGTCTAGAGACATGCACTTGATCAATAGCTATTGACATCATGTAGTTCAAATCAAAACATGAAAACTTCGGGACAGGGTATGCCTTTCCCCCACATACCTGCACCACAATAAAGAAATTGATTATCAACTAATTAGCATACGATTTCATGAACAGATACTTTCTCATATATACTTGCCTTCCAAGCAACTGGGCAGCAGCTTGAGGATTTTTTTTTTCTTGGAAACCAAGGGAGGAAATCCTCTGTCCCCATTTGCCCTATCCCTACCCTGTTCCTTCATTTTGATTGGTTGAAAATGATTAAAAAATGAAAAAAAGTTTAGGATAAATATTTTTTAATAATTATCAACTAATCAAAATGAAGAGATAGGGTGGGACAGAAGATTTCAACCCAGAAACCAAACGCGAACCAATAATTTAGTGCAGCATGATGAGGTATAAATAATACAAAAGATATTGTAATACGAAGAATAGCTTAGTAGAAAGATCTACTATAAGTAAACGGAAATATAAGTATTACTTGGAGACTTGTTGTGCCTTGGAAACCAGAAGCAGAGTCTCACACAAGTTGAGGAAGAGAATACTTGAGCCTTGTTGTCCTCCTTTTCCTGATTTGGGCCTCTATTTGAACCCCTTTTTAATATGATTGGGAAGTTTGGGCAGCCCAATGCAAAACGTTTGCATGGTTATAAATACTAGCATGCAGGGAAAATCGAGATTTAGGTTAAGGAAGCGGGTTATCGAAAGCCATGGACACTGAGGCGGATTGGGTCTCGGCCAAGTCGCCGGATATATGTAGCATGGAGAAATATAGGGACAAGAGCGTGCGTACACAGTCTTACAGTGTCCAGGCCATCAACTTGACCGAGTTGCTCTCCTTTTCCGATACTTCGATTACCATCTCTTTTTCCAGATCTCCACCAATCAAAGCTATGGGATCTCCACCAACCCAAGTCCAAGACCATATCCTGCGAGAAGTTAATTTTCTTCAAGGCAACGACGTTCCCCACGAGATGGGTTTCGGAGTGTTTGGATCTCAGATTGTTTTGGCCGGCGGACTTCTACTTCCCCAACGACATCGGACTTCCAAGGTCTACGAGTTGGACACCTTGCCCAAGTTCATCAAACGCAAAGCCAACAAACCCAAAGCTAAAGCTCGTGATCGTGGTTTTCCAGAATTTCAATCACCAAAACGTTTTCCCCAGCTGATGGAGATCGAGGGTAAAACTGTACGCCCTCGACTTACGGCCTCAACAAGGCTTCTCCAGCTCCAGCTCCTGCTCCTGCTCCTCGTCCTCTGAGGTATTTGACCCCCAAACCGGATCATGGGCCGCGCTTCCGGATCATCCTCCCCCGACTATGGAATGTGGTGGTATCCTCTCTTGTGCAGTTTTGGGCACCAAGATCTTGATATCTGGCCGGAAGACTCCAGGCTACTGCTTTGAAGTGGCGAAGCCTACCGACCATGGAATGAACTCTGGGTTCGTTATGACAGCGATCAACAACTCTGCAATTTTGCTGATGACCCCAGTGCGCTTCCCTTTACGCAGGTTTTGGTTTTGGACTTGGAGGAGGATAATCGTAAGATATTGTTTTTCTCCAGTGGGAACACTATACTAGTCTTCCACATGAACCTGTCCTGTGATATTTTTCTCAGCTTGTAGCAACCATAGAGGTGGATATTAAATTTGATCACTCCTCAATCGGTTTTACCCATCTTGGAGGTCAAAAAGTATGCTTTGTGTTCTTGCATTGGTGGATTTTTCATAAGATGCGTGGGGTTTTCTTCACATTCGAATATTCTTTTTCGAAATCTGCTAGTGTTGACACTCGTACCAGCAGTTGTAGTGATGATCCATATTTCCGTGTATTTTACCCCTCCAACTCGAATGGCAGATCCTTCTCCGCCAAAACCCTGGTTTGGCGCACCTTTGAATACCACTACTGGTCTGAGGAAGCTTCTCCCATCTTTACAGAAGTGTGCAGTTTAGCTGTGCTCCGACTCCATCACCGTCACCGTGTAAGTTCTCTAGTTTTCTCTAGTTTACTTGATGATGCGCATTCCATGTGTCATGATTTGTCTTACTTTCTGTTCAAGACTTCAAGGGTAAGTAATGTCTTAATCATTAGGTATATATTGTTCTGGGGTGACTATCCAGAGTGGAACTTTGTCAAACCATGCATACAATTTTAATCCATCTAAAGGTTCAATTAGAAGTTGTTCTCTTCATTATTTCATTACCTTATAGTTTGAGTTTGTTAGGTAGTCAACAAAGTTAAGCTTTTTGAATATTGATTGAAGGAAGGCTAGGTCTAGGGTCTGTTGTTAGATGAAATGTAGTAGCTGAGAGTAAAAAGTTATTATGGGATTAATATGAAAATATACCTAAAAAGAAGAGTCAATTAAGCGAAAATAAGATAGGGTACCTTGCAATAAGAAACACTTGGCGTTAGCAAGTTCTTTCAAGACTTGTACTGTTTTAATTATATGAATTTGTTATCTAATCTTCATTTGCCTAATTGCCCATTACAAAAACTATCAGCATGCACTAAGGAAAGATGGAGATAACTCTATCTTTAAGCAACTTTACATGATTCTAATCAATCAAGCTGACTTCCCCCCACCCCACACACACACACACACACACACACACACACACACACACACACACACATGTATGTGTATATATATGCAGATTTTTGCAAAAATGTTCTTTCTAGCAATAGTAAAGATTGTGGGAAGTGTCTTCCTAGCTCTGATGGCTTTAGTTATTCTTCCAATTGCTATTTAGTATTGGCATTTGTGCTAGTTTAATGGTAGATTATGGACATCCATGGAATCAGCGACCTTGATCTATCCTCATTGATCCTTATCATTGGAAAGGGAATTCTCTATCCATTTAACTGCTGCTGCTGCTGCTTATGATCGAACTATGGAGAGAAACAAACTATCTTGTTTTAGGAATAAGCAATGCCCTTTTGGTGGTGGTCAATACAGTTATTAACACTATCAGATGCAGATTGCGCTCTCTGACTAACCTTACTGTTATCCCTTTCTAGTTGACTTTGGTTTTATTCGTGGGTTGATGATGAGTATGTTTGTTGAGCAGGAAGAGGAGCAGCAGGGACCCTTCCGCTGCAAAAGTTGCCAATTCTGCTTTAGCAATAAAAAAAAATTGAATTCTCACTTATCTATCAGTAAGTGTTGCAAATCTGAGCAACGACTAGTCCACTGCAAATTCTGCGGATGCAACTTTTCCCATCAAGAATTGTATGCTCACTTCAATAGCAATGTGAGTTGTAGATCCAATTTTACAGGTCGTATTCGACCGCAGAGACAAGGATGAAGCTAGCTAAGGCTAATCCTATAGTTCATCTTCTCCAGGTTGGCCGACACGCGTTCAATTGCTAAATTACTATAGGAGTAGTTAGTAAAATCAGTTGGTCTTAGCTTAATAGTGAGTAGTATAGAAGGGGGGATTTTCCTCATTTGTGGTAATCAGATCAAACTCTTGATGCCCTCGGTGTTAGAATTTGGGCTTCTGATATGTATTTGTAACATACTACAATCATAAACACAACATGATTGTTTAGATTGAATTGCAGAAGCAATATTGAAGCATGAATGAGAACAGATGAAAAAACAGTTTCAGCTTGATAATTTCATATCTAGATTTTACAACAACTTAACCCTTATATATAGGGTACCAGATCAACCTAACTAGCCAAACATGTTGCTGAAAATCAAAGAGATAATTAACTAGATTATAATGTACTTTAGACACAAAATATCTAGCTAATTGAGTGGAGAAAACAGTAATGCAAGTGGATGTAGAAAGTCTTCTTCAGCAGTTTCCTAGTTGGATCAGGGAAGTATTAATCTCAACACTCGGTTCAGTACTTCTGCAAGTCCTTTGACTCTATGTTGCGTCCGCATTAATCTTTCTTTTACAGATCATGTAAGCAAAATTATCACAACTGAAGAAAAATTAGGCTTTACAGAGGAACTTTGTGATGTGTTAAAGCTACGCCCATTGATCAATTATAGAAAAGTCCTTTAGCTTTGTTCAAGTGGCGACGGAGAGTGAAAGTATGAATTAGTGTTAGGAAACATTAGGATTCAATTCAGTTGTACGTTCATCGTCGCAACCCGACTACATTATTTGATGCAATGAATCAGGCTCTTAGCTGATAAAGTAAAAAAATAAAAAATAAAATAAGAATGGTAGACACGTCTTTGTTTTAGTGTTTTACTTTACTCATGAACACGACAGGAGCAAACTGAGAATTAAATATCAATAGAGATGGCTTACAATGTAATAAGGTGACCTTAAATCACACATAATGCAAGTGTAAGAGAAAAGAAAAAGGTCTTTCTAGCATTGCTAATATTTCTACTCCAACAGCTTGATTCACAAGGATGATCCACGTACAGTCGTAGAACATTCAATAAAGATTTAACTCTATAAATTCAAATCTACAGAACATTCAAATGTCTTTGAGACATGCACTTGATCAATAGCCATTGACATTATGTAATATGTACTCGATCAATTCTTCTGTTCTGATCTTCGGGATAACTATCTCTCATGAACAATCCTTTCTCCCACATACCTACACCACAGGACAAAAATTGATCAATTAACAACTAATAATTTTCATGAATAGATGCTTGATCGAATGATCGTATATACTTGCCTGCCAAGCATCATGACAATAGCTTGTTGTCCTCCGTTGCCTGTTTTGGGCTTCTATTAGAATGCCTTTTTTAATTAGGATTGTGAAGTTTTGGGCCACACCTGGCGTCCCAATGCAAAACGTTTGCATGGTTATAACTACTAGCATGCAGGGAAAATCGAGATTTAGGGTAAGGAAAGGGGTTATCGAAAGCCATGGAGGCTGAGGCGGATTGGGTCTCGACCAAGTCGCTGTATATATGTAGCATGGAGAGATATAGGGACGAGAGCGTATTTACAGAGTGCTACAGTCTCCAGGCCATCAACTTGACCGACTTGCTCTCCTTTTCCGATACTTCGATTACCATCTCTTTCTCCAGATCTCCACCAACCAACGCTACGGGATCTCCACCAACCAAAGTCCAAGACCATATCCTGCGAGAAGTTGATTTTCTTCAAGGCAACGACGTTCCCTACGAGATGGGTTACGGTGTGTTTGGATCTCAGATTGTTTTGGCTGGCGGACTTCAACTTCCACAAATACGTCCGACTTCCAAGGTCTACGTGTTGGACACCTTGCGAGATAAGCCCAAGTTCGTCAAACGCAAAGCCAACAAACCCAAAGCTCGTGATAACGGAATTCCGGAATTTCAATCACCAAAACGTCTTCCCCAGCTGATGGAGATCGAGGGTAAGCTGTACGCTCTCGACTTACAGCCTGAAGAAGACTTCCCCAGCTCCTCTTCCTGCTCCTCGTCCTCGTCCTTTGAGGTATTTGACCCCCAAACTGGATCATGGGCCGCTCTTCCGGATCATCCTCCCCCGATTATCAAATGTGGTGGTCCCCTCTCTTGTGCAGTTGTGGGCACCAAATTCTTGATCTCTGCCTGGGGTACTCCGGTCTACTGCTTTGACGTGGCGGAGCCTACACGACCATGGAATGAACTCTGGGTTCGTCATGACCGCCATAAACTGTACGATTATATTGACCCCAGAGCCCTTCCCTTTCTGCAGGTTTTGGTTTTGGACTTGGAGGAGGATAATCATAAGATATTATTTTCCTCCTGTGGGAATGATATACTGGTCTTCCATATGAACCTGTCCAATGATCTTGCTTTCGAGCTTATAGCAACCATAGAGGTGGATATTAAATTTGATGAGTGCTCAGTCAGTTTCATCCATCTTGGAGGTCAAAAAGTATGCTTTATGTTCTTGGATTGGTGGATTTTTCATAAGATGCGTGGGGTTTTCTTCACATTCGAATATTCCTTTTCGAAATCTGCTGCTAGTCCTGACACCCATACCAGCAGTTGTGATAATGAACCATATTTCCGTGTGTTTTACCCCTCCAACTAGAATGGTAGATCCTTTTCTGCCAAAACACTGGGTTGGCGCACCTTTGAATACCACTACTGGTCCGAGGAAGCTTCTCCCATATCTACAGAAGTGTGCGGTTTAGCTGTGCTTCCACTCCATCACCGTCACCGTGTAAGTTCTCTAGTTTACTTGATGATACGCATTTCATGTGTCATGATTTGTCTTACTTTCTGTTCAAGGGTATGTTAAGCTTAAAGTTCTTTTTGGAAAACTGAAAAGTTTTGTATTACAGCATGTTTTTACCTTTTGTTATCTCCAATGTTGTCTCAGCATGCTTTTATTTTTCCATTACTTCCAATGTTGCTGTTGTAGCATGCTCAGCATGCTTTGTGTCTAGAACTCTTTTTAGTCAGTATTTTTTTTAAGTGTTTTAGTTGGTTAGGAACTGTAGAACAACAGCTCGTGCTGTGCAGCTTTTCTTTGTACCCAGTTTTGTTCTTTGAGCAGTGAAGTTTACATTCAGCCATATTGCTGTGTGTTATCTCTTTCTGGTTTGTTCTTCTTCAGTGTGTCATTTTAATCTTTATAAGAGACAGATTTCTCTTCTGTTTTCTTTATGGTATCAGAGCTCCAAGGGCGGTAGGTGCCGTGTCAATCCCTTGGTGAAGAAGATCAACCGGTGTTGCTGCAAGAGATGGAGTCTTCAAGTCGGAGTGTCGGACTTGGCATAGAGATGCTCAACCAATCAAATTATAAGATGTGGAGATCTTGTTTGCAGTCTTATTTGGTTGGTGAAGAACTGTGGGCTGTTGTTGGTGGAGCAAATACAGTTCAGCCTGAGATAATGCAGAAAACGCTGAAGATTTGAAGAAGTGGACAACTATGAATGCAAAGGCAGAGTTCGTGCTAAAGAAATCCATTTCTCCTTCATTGTTCGATCATATTATGAAGTGCACCTCAGCAAATGATATTTGGGAGACTCTCAACAGACTCTTTAACAAGAAAGATATCGGTCGTCTCCAAATGTTGGAGAATGAATTGGCAAATTCAAGCCAAGGTGATCTTTCTATCTCTCAATTTTTCCTGAAGATCAAGAACTTATGTTCGGAGATTTCAGTTTTAGATCCGGATGAACCTATCTCTGAGGCTCGTGTGAGAAGACATATTATTCGTGGGTTGAGAAAGGAGTACACTCCCTTTGTTACTTCAATTCAAGGGTGGGATCGGCAACCCTCTTTGGAAGAATTTGAGAACCTCTTGTCTTCTCAAGAATCTCTAGCCCGACAAATAGCTGGAATTTCAATATCAAGCAACTCCAACAACACAGGGGAGGCACTCTCTGCTCATGGAAGGAAGAATTTCAAATTTGCGAAGAGAGAGTTTAAAAGGCATGTGAATGAAGGAGATGGTGAACCTTCCTACAAGAAAAAGTTCAAGTGTCATCGATGTGGTAGGCCTGGTGATATCAAAAGGTGCTGCAATGTGAAGCTCAACTCGGGAAATTATGCTAGGAAAAATGGTGGCTTTCATGACTCAAGTCATGGTGAAGATGAAGACAGTTGGGGAAAATGCTTTATGGTAGAGTCATCAACTCTCAATGCCATGGCTTCTATTAATTTCCAGAATGATTGGATTGTGGACTCCGGCTGTGGCCATCATTTGACAGGTGATGAATCAAAGTTCTCCAAGTTACAACCACACATTGGCAATGAAGCTATGGTGACAGCAGATAATACAGTTCACAAGGTTAAGAATGAAGGCACCGTAGTCATTAACGATGGAGGTAACGATTCTATCACCTTAAATAATGTTTTCCATGTTCCTGGCATGAAGAAGAATTTATTTTCAGTTCCAAATGCTGTGGATGCTGGTTATAGTGTCTTGTTTGGACCACATAATGTTAAATTTCTCCGAAATGTTAAATTTATAAAGGCAGATGTTATGCATACTGGTAGGAGGATAAAAGATACATTTGTGTTATCTGCTTCTTCATCTTATATTGATAAAGTGAGCTGCAATGAGAATGCATCCTTGTGACATGCTAGATTGGGGCATGTGAACTTTGATAAGTTGAAAGTTATGGTTCGGAAGAATTTGGTGAAAGGCCTACCAAACTTGACAACTTTTCCCGGCAAAGGAGTGTGTGAAGGGTGCCAATTCTATAAGTCTCATCGCCTTCCATTCGGAATTTCTCAATCTAGAAGCAAGGCTCCTTTGGAATGCATTCATGGTGATTTATTTGGTCCTACTAGAACTCCTTCAGTTTCTAGTCTTCGATATATGTTGATTCTTATTGATGACTTTTCAAGATTTACATGGGTCTATTGTATTAAGCAAAAATCAGATGCTTTCTCAAAGTTTCAAGAGTTCAAAGAGAATGTTGAAGGTGTTCTTGGCTTGAAAATTAGGCGGCTGCGAACCGACAATGGGGGAGAGTTTATTTCTGATGAATTCTTTACTTTTTGTCGTCGGTTTGGGATAAGAAGAGAGCTGTCTTGTGCAGAAACCCCCCAACAAAATGGCATCGCCGAAAGGAAGATCCGGCATCTCACAGAGACATGTAGAAGCTGGTTACATGCCAAAAATTTACCCAAGGCCTTATGGGCGGAGGGTATGATGTGTGCAGCCTATGTAATCAATCGGTTGCCTTTGAGTCCAAATAACATGAAGACACCTTATGAGCTGATATTTGGAGAGAAGCCTAGTGTAAAGCATTTCAAAGTGTTTGGCTCAATTTGTTATGTTCATGTGCCGGACTCTAGGAGAGGGAAGTTGGATGCAAAGGCGAAAAAATGCATATTTATTGGGTACGATGAAAGGAAAAAGGGCTGGAAATGCATGGATCCTATCACTCACAATTTTGTTGTCTCAAGAGATGTTGTATTTGATGAAATCTCTTCATATTATGGTGCAGCTGCTGGTGGAGAGTTAAATTTGCAGGAATCTGAAATTGTTGAATTGCCAACATCCTCAAATGCTCCTAGTTTTTGTTTGCCTTCGTCTGATTTGCAACAAGGTGAAAGGGGGAGCATTAATTCTGAAAATGAAGAAGTAGTTGAGGATGGAAGAGTTCCAGAAGATGGTGATGCAGCTGTTGTACCAAATCAAAGTCCAAGAAGAAATATCACCAAGCCGGCACGATATCAAGATGAAAACTTCACAAGCACTTATTCTTGCTTCTTTACAGGCCCAATTGATGATGAAGAACCTTCTGGTTATGATGAAGCTAAAGAAAGTGCTCACTGGAGTCAAGCCATGGATGAAGAAATGAAGGCTCTCATTAAGAATGAGACTTGGGATCTTGTTCCAAAACCTGATCATGTGAATCCAATCACATGTAAATGGGTTTACAAGTTGAAAAGGAAAGCTGATGGAAGTGTGGACAGATTTAAAGCTAGATTGGTTGCTCGTGGTTTCTCTCAAAGCTATGGAGAAGATTATGAGGAGACTTTTAGTCCCGTTGCAAAGATGACATAGGTTCGTGTTGTGATTTCCTTGGCAGCCTCTCAAGGTTGGAAGCTATGGCAGCTTGATGTTAAAAATGCATTTCTATATGGTGATCTTGACAAGGATATCTATATGGAGCAACCAATAGGCTACACATCAAAAGCTCATCCAAGTTATGTATGCAAACTCAAGAAAGCTTTATATGGGCTAAAGCAGGCTCCGAGAGCATGGTACGGGAAGATTGCGGAATTTTTGCAATTCTGTGGTTATCATTCTACAGATGCAGATTCAAGTCTTTTTGTTAAGAAGGATAGAGACTTGCATATGGTGGTCCTTTTGTATGTGGATGATATGATAGTAACCGGAAGTAATGAAGGTGAGATTGCAAAGCTAAAGGCAGAACTATCTACTCGATTCGATATGAAGAATTTGGGTGAGCTGGGCCATTTTCTTGGTTTAGAAGTGAAAAATATGAAGGATGGAGTTCTGTTATCACAAGAAGGTTATGCTAAGAAGTTGATTGAGAAATATGGCCTGAAACTTAGCAAGAGACGATCTACTCCACTTGACACAAGTGAGAAATTAAGGCGAGATGTGGGATCTCTCTTACCATATCCTAAGTCTTATCGTTCTCTTGTTGGTGGTCTTCTTTATTTGACAATCACAAGGCCAGACATTGCCTTTTTAGTTGGGCTCATAAGCCGGTACTTGCAAGAGCCTCGGAAGCCACATCTAGAGGCAGCAAAGAAGATTCTCAAGTATGTTAATTGTACTCTTGATCTGGGTCTCTTTTACAAAAGAGGTGGTGGTTTCTTGTTAAATGGCTATACAGATGCTGATTTTGGTGGAGATTTAGACGAAAGAAGATCCACTTCTGGTTATGTTTTTCTGTGCAACAATACAAGTGTTTCTTGGTGCAGCGAGAAACAAGATGCAGTGGTTATATCTACAACTGAAGCAGAGTACAAGGCTGCTACACTTGCTGCACAGGAGTGTGTTTGGCTTCGAAGACTTATTAAGGATGTTTATCATCCAATTCATAAGGCTACTGATCTGTTTGGTGATAATCAGAGTGCCATCAAGCTTGCTTATAATCCAGTGTGCCATGCTAGAACTAAACACATTGAGATTGAGCATCATTTTATTCGAGAGAAGGTTCTTGATGGAACAATTGACAACAAGGAGGTGAGAAGTGATCATAATGTTGCAGATATCTTTACAAAGACTCTCTCCAAAGGTCCATTCGAGTTTCTTCGTGCAAAGCTGGGGCTGATCTCCAAAAACAACTTTAAGGGGGAGTGTTAAGCTTAAAGTTCTTTTTGGAAAACTGAAAAGTTTTGTATTGCAGCATGCTTTTACCTTTTGTTATCTCCAATGTTGTCTCAGCATGCTTTTATTTTTCCATTACTTCCAATGTTGCTGTTGTAGCATGCTCAGCATGCTTTGTGTCTAGAACTCTTTTTAGTCAGTATTTTTTTTAAGTGTTTTAGTTGGTTAGGAACTGTAGAACAACAGCTCGTGCTGTGCAGCTCTTCTTTGTACCCAGTTTTGTTCTTTGAGCAGTGAAGTTTACATTCAGCCATATTGTTATGTGTGTATCTCTTTCTGGTTTGTTCTTCTTCAGTGTGTCATTTTAATCTTGGGCAAGAGACAGATTTCTCTTCTGTTTTCTTTAGTAATGTCTTAATCAAGCGTTACATTAGGTATATATTGTTCTGTGCTTGATGAGTGACTATGTAGAGTGGAACTATATCAAACCATGCGTATCAGTTCAATGCATCATATCTAAAGGTTCAATTTTAAGTGGTTTCTCTTCATTATTTCATTTTATGCTTATAGGTTGAGTATGTTGGGTAATCAAGTAAGTTAAGCTTTTTGAACTGCCACTCAATATTGATTGAAGTCAGTCTAGGTATGGGGTCTTTGTTGTTAGATAAATCAGCATAAACTATGTTTGTTGGGGGTTGAGTGTGCTTCACTCTGGGGAGTCGGAGATTAGGATTGAAGAAACGTCAATTTAAAGTTTCAAACATAGTAATAAATCATCTTTTTTTTTCTTCTGTTACCGTGAGCCAATCCTTTCTTTTTGAAATTGTCTATAGCTTTCAATATGACTCTCTGTTTCTTTCTGTGGTTTGCTCCGTCTCTTCTATCTTAGGAATATGCAATATCCTTTTATGGTGGTCATTACAGTTATTAACACTATCAGATGCAGCTTGCGTCTCTTTGACTAACCTTAGTGCTATGCCACTACTACAAAAAGTGCATCACACAACGGTGGAAATCTGTTGTGTGATTTGGACCATATCTGTCGTCCATCTCGGTGTTGTGTGATGAGCACACTCCAACAATGGTGAAACACCGTTGTGTTTATATCACAGATACAACGCATTGCTTATAACCGTTGCACCAATTCTGCGTATGCAAATGCCAGAAATTGGATGCGGCGTATTCAATTGTTGTTTCGATGGTGATCAGACAACAGAATTAAATACATATTGTTGTTGGTTAACTTCTCACACAACAAAAAATAACACTCAGACAACATAAGTGAGTATACGTTATTGTTGGTTAACTTATCATACAACAGAAAAATATGGCGACTGTTGTTGGTTGTTCCTTCACACAACAGGTATCATAAAATAACTGTTGTATGTGTGAGGCTCAGTGTTGAATTCTTCACAAGTATACAACACATTATTTCTATCCCCTTCTGTGATTTGACATTAGACAACTGATACTCATTTATTCTGTTGTGTAAGTACTAATGTGACAACATAATTTTATAGATACTATTGTGTGATTATAAGTGGTTTGTTGTGTGATGGACGACATATGCGTATTCATATTACGTAATTTAATTTACTATTGTTTGTTCATTATCGATTATTTACCTGGAATATTTGCACAAAAGTAATGCTCTATATATTAAGTACTGAAGTACTCTAATTCAAGCATGTACCAAAAGAGCTATAGCATTTATCAATCATCCATACATTCATGTATACCATGTAACAAAAAAAGAAAGCATTCTAGCTAGCTTGATGGCTGCTGCATTCCAGCTAACAATTAAAAAGAGCAAAAGCTGATACAATATAAAAACATGCACATATCCAGTTGCTGCATGTGAATATATGTATCAGCAGAACTTAACAAAATGCTTTCCTTCAACCAACTTGATGGCTCCTTTCAACTCTCCTGCAAGATCTTTAAGTGACGGGTCGAGCTCTCATTCTCAATGCAGGGTAGCCTTTCGCTTATTTCAGCTCTTACTTGCAAACAACAAACTGTACAGGTCATTTCTGTCACCAGACCACATGAGGATATACCACTAAAGTTTCAAGCTTGATAATGAAAATCAATACTTCCAAATCCAAACTTACAGTTCTATCAATATAAACGAAAGAACATACTTACATTTGAATGTGCAGTGAAGTTGAAGTACTGAAATAAGGATACCATATTTACATTTGCATGCTGTGCTTGCTGATTAGTACCCTGATCAAGGATACCATAAATTAGTTCCCATATGTTAATACATGAATTATACTAGCAAGTTAACTGAAAAAGAACAATCATGTGAGGCATGCAACTCACCAGTTCAATTAAAAAGTGCAGTGTTCTAATCTTCTAATCATGATTAGTGCATATGATTAACATTACATTATAGAATCATAATTACGGTAAAACTAAAGCATGGACAGAAACTAGAGGGAAAGGAAACATGATTACTCTTTCGGTGTGATATGTAACTAAGTGATATGTGAACATTTGATTACAATGTCAAACATTTTAGATGATTACAATGTCAGGTCATAATAACTTACATATGAAATTAGGGTGCGCATAGACTATAAGATGAACTGCAGTCCCAGTGTTGTCATGACAGAAGCAAATACAAGGATTCCCTGCATTTTTTTTTTTCAAGTTTAACAGGTGAATCAACATTAAGATAAAGAAAATGAGAAGACATGCAATGAAATAATTCTAACAAAATACTTCTTGACCCTGTTCCATGACTACCCAGTTCTAAGCTCACAAGCCTAGCACACACCATAAGCAGTTTCATTTGGCAGCTTCATTAGTACTAATAAAACGTAAACCATATGCATATAATGAGAGCTTACCCTACATGTGAGAGCTCCCTCATAGTGATTTGGTTATTCATTCCCATAACTGCCATACAAGAAAACCATACCAGTTATAAATTCAGAAAGGTTATTAAACATATCAACTACACTAGAAGGCATACTCTATTAATACCTATCAATTATTAATCCTCTTCTCTCACAATCACTTTTTTTCAAGTGCTCGCATGTAAATGAAGAGAACAGCCAAAAGACTCAAAATTCAAATTGTCAAGTAGCAACCAAAGAAACAAATCAAATAAAGATGAACACTGAGCACACTACCATCAATTAGTGCTACTAGCAGCACCAGAAGTTAAAAAAAAAAAAAAAAAAAAGACTAATTCAAAACAAGCAACATACATAGAAATGAATTCAAGACTAATCCAAGACGAATAAGAACCTGAAACTCAGTTTAGTTGATGAGATATTAGTAAAATTACTAAAGATGAAATATTTAATACGATTCCTTCCCCCTATTTCAATCTTGGTGTGTACCACTCAGCTCAGCTTTTAGGAGATTGTGGTTGCTTTCTTGAGCTGCAATATTCCAATCCACGGCAGCAAATCGCAGATCACAAATAGTAGGAAATATATGGTGGAATAATAAAACTGATGTAAATTTTGATGGTGGAATAATAAACTGATGTAAACTGATGAAATATATTAATAGTGTCTTTAGCAAGCAATAATAAACTGATGTAAATTGGGTTACATTCATTGTTGTTTATGGTGGATTATGTGTCTGTGTTTGTTTGTTGGAGGTAGAGGGCTGGAGATATCACTTACTCAATCCTCATGCTTCTACATTTCAAAGAACTGAAACTGTCTGAAGCAAAAACTGAAACTGTGATAAGTACGTCATTGTTTTTATTATAAAATAAGCTTCTCATAATTTCGTCGGGACTGACATTCAGAAAGCATATCCTCTGATTGGTTTCTGCATCCAACAACAAAAGTTCTACATATTCATATTCCCGTCCATTAACTTCTCGAAGTAAAAACTTATTTCAGTAAATCCATATAACATTGAAAATCCAAATAGAACAGCTACTACCTCAGCTAAACGCTGCACAAACACCAGACTGCACAAGAGCAAACACAATGTCACGTGCTGCCACAATTTCAATAATTTTCGACCTCTTTCGCAGAAAAGGCAGAACCAAAGCACAATGTCATGTCGGATCATGGGTATCATATTCCTCCTGTGCATTCAAACATCAGCAGAACTTAATCTTAAATAGACCAACAACAATACCAATCAAAAGCTTGTCACCAATATATCAAACAGAACAAAGCATAGGTAGGCTATATCTATCAGAGCTTACAACAATTTTCGAGAAAACTGGAAATTAACTGCATTAAGATTTTCATCAAAGATTGTTAAAAGAGACGAATAAAAGTTGTAACTTCAATCCCAAACTTACAACTTCCTACTGCAACCTAGCATCTGAGCCTTATTATACAACATTCTTCCCAAGTAATCAAGTATTGGTATTAAAATCATGAAATGAGTTCTAAACGCAGATCTTAAAAGTAGAGCCTGTAACAAGTTCATAACACTAAGAATTTAAAGCTACTCAGCACAGGAACAAAGGTCCATGCCCAGATTAAACACAAACAATTAACTTCAACATTAGCCTAGTTCTGATTAATTAACAGCAAAACCCCATCATTTCTGAATTAAATCCAAACCAGCACAAAACCCAGAGCCTCTTCATAAAACCTCGACCACCAAACTAAGCACCCAAACCTTCACTTCCATTAAAATCAAAGCAACTATTTTTACGTTACCTGGAGACGAATATTCCGACACCACCATGAATAACATTACGTTGTTTCCAGAGACACCAACGGAAGAAGAAGTGCAAAGGCAGTTAATTGGGAGAGATGAAGAAGCTGAATTTCTTCATCTTAAACCCAATACTTCAGAAGAAATAAACCGAGAGACAGAGAAGTCATCACTTACCTTTTAGGCATGTTTGGAATGTCATGTTCTGAATATTCCCAGAGATAACATAAAAACTCAGATGTGAGTTGAACATCGCTTTTAGCCCTCATCTGTCCATCACTAGCAGTAAAACTACACAACCAAATTACAATTAATCAGATTCTACTTTTCTTAGGGTTTAGGCTCCATAGGACAATCTACTAGTATTCTAATCCAAAAATGATTGATGCGATTCAAACTATTCAGATAAATAGCAAAATCCAAAACTCAAATCCCTAGAAAAGCAAGCACCAAATCGAATCATACAGAGAAGAGAGAGAGAGAGAGAGAGAGAGACCAGAGCGATGGGCTGCGCAGAGAGTGTAGAAGATGTCGTCCTGCCATTGAATCAACTCGTTGATGTCGTCCTGCCATTGAATCAACTCGTTGATGTCGTCCCACCGGCTCACGCCTCCAGCGGCGGCCGCGGTGGCACCAAATCACTAAGAAGTCAGCAGCAACACAGGGGGGCGTTGGCCTCGGCCGTCTAGGACAGCTTCGTCTTCGATCTGCATCTCTTCAATTGACCCTAGTTTGAAGGCAAGGAGGAGAGAGAAAGTGGATTTAGGGCACTCTTATCTCCTCCATCGCTGAAAAGAATTTGGATTTCAGGGGATAAAAATAGAAGCAATTAAAGGAGATCGAGAGACTGAGATAGTTAGAGGGTTTCGTGGAGAGGGGGAGAGAAACGGGTTTCATGACTGAAAGAGCTCGAGATGGGGGTTTCGTGGAGGGGGCAGAGAGGGATTTCAATAAATTCTAAAGTCGCTCACACAACAGACGCCTAACAAACTGTTGTAAGAGTGCACTATATAAAATCAAAATTTCAAAATTTGGGCAGAAATATGCCGCATACCGCACTTTGACTCAAAATGTTGCCGTTTGTGTTTCCACTTCACACAACAGAAAAATATAACTTCTGTTGTCTGATTTCTACAGATTCCATTAGGTTTACCTTGTGTAAGACATTCAAGCAAGCTTCCTTAAAATTTAGCATCCAACTTTCAATCACACAACGGAAATCTCAAGTACCGTGGTACCAAATAGCTCAAATTTCATATTTCAAGAGGCAACCAAGACTCGAGAGTGGAGGGAATTCTACCGCTAAATTTTTAAGACTCAGACAACAGACAATACTTAATTATGCTGTGCAATGTAATTCTGAGAAAAAAAAATTATCACTTTTTCACATTCACACAACAAAACATCACTAATACCGTTGTGCAATAGAGTTTACTCAAACACACAACAGACCATTTATGTTCCGTTGTGTGATTAGCTTTTTGTAGTAGTGTGCCTTTGGTTTTATTTGCCAGTTGCCTGATGAGTATGTACGTTTGTTGAGCAGGAGGAGCAGCAGCAGGAACCCTTCCGCTGCAAAAGTTGCCAGTTCTGCTTTAGCAATAAAAAAAATTGAATTCTCAATTATCTATCATTGAGTGTTGCAGATCTGAGCAACGACTCGTCCTGTGCAAATTCTGCGGATGCAACTTTTTCCATCAAGAATTGTATGATCACTTCAATAGCAGTGTGAGTTGTGGATCCAATTTTACAGGTGAGATTTGACCGCAGAGACAAGGAATAAAGAAGACGAAGCTAGTTGAGGCTAATCCTACTGCTCATCTTCTCCAGGATGGTTGACACGCTTTCTGTTGCTAACTTGTTATAGGAGTAGTTAAGTCTTAGCTTAATACTGAGTAGTATAGAAGGGGAATTTTCCTCATTTGTGGTAATCAGAAGCCTGTACAATTGCCAAACATACAAACAGATAAAGTAGATCAGTTTGTTTTGCTTCACAATTTGTTCATAGCTTGTTTTTCATTTTTCTCAATTTTTCACCATTTCCAAAAAACTCTTGGGCTTCTAATATGTATTGAAACACACCACAATCATAAACACAACTTGATTTGTTTAGATTCAATTGCAGTAGCAATGAAGCTTGAAGAACAGATGAAAATACGGCCTAGTTCAGCTTGATTTTTGCATAACTAGTTACTTGATTTTACGTACAACAACAACCTTATATAAGGTACAAGATTAACCTAGCTAGCCAAACTTATCAAAGAGATAGTTAACTAGATTATAATGTACTTTAGACACAAAATATCTAGCTAATTGAGTGGAGAAAACAATAATGCCAGTGGATGTAGGGAAGTCATCTTCAGGAGTTTCCTAGTTGGATCAGGAAAGTATTCATCTCAGCACTCCATTCACTCTGCAAGTCCTTCGGCTCTCTGTTACGTCCGCAATTACAAAATCTATCATCTTATTTTCTAACCTTTGAGAAAAATAAAGAAGATTGATGTTAGGACTGTTATCAACAATTTCAGAAAAAAAAAAACAAAAAAACAAATAGCTTATGAATTTAATCAGTAACTGATAAAGACATAATTTATAGGACCAAACGTACACAAGAAATTTTAATTTTACAGCAAAATCCAAATTGCTGGTTGATTGCTCATCTTCACTAGGGGACACAAATGTGTCACGTGTTAATAAACCGTACCTGATATCAGTCACTAATTGCATTTCATTAATAAATTCTGTAGACAGTACAAGGGGTTAGCAACTTAGCATTAGCGAACACATATATGACATGATAACAAGAGCATCCTCTCAAACTCTTAAAAACTAGGAATCTGTTGTTCCTATATATCGGGTCATGACACCAGATCTCTTCATATGTCCTTGTTTGAAACCCTATGGTAAGCTAGTTTGCAAGTTTAGTCATAAAGAAGTGCAATATCAAGTAAATAAGGAAACTTCAGTAGCTAAAGCATTATTGATCCATGCTTATTGGAGTACCAAGATCTCTTTAGTCGATGTGGGACTCAGGGCTGGACTGAATTGTGGTTACAAGGTTATTATTAAGCTAAAGCAATCGCAGGGCAACTCTTCCTTGGCAGATTATGAATGAAAGTGATTGTAAACCTCAATATATTACACCAAACACTAGTGCCTGCCAATAGAGAGGAGCCCTATGACTGGTTTGCTTATTAATTGATAACTTCTCTTCTTCAAGCTAGTTGCTTGTAGTACTCCTCTGTTTTCAATGGTGGTCTGGCGCAAGCTATATATATAAGCGCTCCATTTGGACGAGGCTGCAAGAGATGCCCGGAGATGGAATAAACCAGGTGACTGCTAGAAAATAGGATATCCGAAGGATTATGCTGTAAACATTCTTCAACGGCTGCTTTTCGGGTTTTATTGGGACCGGGGACATTCAAATTCTGCTGCTAGTTGTACTTTTCAGTGCCTTGAAAACGCTCTTTCTTCGCATAAGAGATTCTTCCACTCTTATTGTCCATGCATTGAAGTTGAAAGGAGAAAAAAGGCAGAAGAAAGGAGATGCCTCCCCTTATTATAAAGAGTATAAGGAGCTGATCGAATAGCCTTATAAACAGCATATCCTCTTCTTAGGATTTCTCTTCTTTTTCTTTCAATGGGGGATTTTATTTTCTTTGGTTATTAGGAAAAGAAGGCGATATCACTCATTTTTATTATGGAACATCGCTGTATGACTCTCCAAGTTATATTTTCACTTTAGTTTGCTGGAGTGTACACGTGTTCGACTGAGTTTTGTTGTCAATATCTTTAACTTTACTCCACTCTATCTAACCATGCTATGATCGATTTTGCAATTGCAAGATATGCTTCTTTCAAAGTGGTAATTATTTCTCAATCTTTCTTTTACAGATCATGTAAGCAAACTGATCACAAAGGAAGAAAATGAAAGCCTAGCTAGCAGAGGAAATTTGTGATGTATTAAAGCTAACGCCCATTGATCAATTTTAGAAAAGTCCTTCAGGTTGTTCAAGTGGCAACGGAGAGTGGAAGCATGAATTAGTGTTGTGAAACATTAGAGATTCAATTCAGTTGTACGTTCATCGTCGCATCCCGACTACATTATTTGATGTAATTAATCAGGCTTTTAACTGATAAAGTAAAAAACGGATTATAAAATAAAATAAGAAAGGTAGACACGTCTTAGTTTTAATGTCTTACCTTACTTATGAACACGACATGAGCAAACTGACAATTAAATATCAATAGAGATGGCTTACAATGTAATAAGGGAACCTTAAATCACACATAACGCAAATGTAACAGAAAAGAAAAAGGTCTATCTAGCATTGCTCAAATTTCTACACCACTTGATTCACTAGAATGATTCACCCAGAGTCGTAGAACACTCAAATAAGATCTAACTCGATCTATAAATTCAAACCTACAGAATAGTCAAATGTCTTGGAGATATGCACTTGATCAATAGCCATTGACAATATTACTCGATCAATTCTTCTGTTCTGATCTTCGGGATAGGTATCTCTCATGAACAATCCTTTCTCCCACATACCTACACCACAGGAAAGAAACTGATCAATTAGCAACTAATTAGTATACAGTTTCATGAATAGATGCTTGATCGTATATACTTGCCTGCCAAGCATCATGACAGTAGCTTGGGGATTAGTTCCTGGAGTCGAATGAAATGTCGATCCATCAACAACCCTAAGTGAATCAACACCGAGCACCCTGTATTCTTTGTCCACAACCCTACCAACTTGACAACCTCCATGATAATGCCATATGGTCATCACTGTGTCTATGCAAAATTGTTCCAAGGAAAATGCTGCATTTGCATGTCTTCGCCTATTGTTTATCGGCAAAGTCAGCATTAGGTTAATGAGAGCTTCGATTGGCATGCCTTTATAACGGAATTTCGAAAAGGATTTGGAATTGACCACACTGATAATGGTCATCATACCCTCAATGCACCTCCTCAAGTCCTCTGGCTCTTTGAAGTAGTTAAATGTGACAGACGGAGTGTCATCAGGGTTTAGGTTCCTGAGCTCTAGATGACCTGTGGAGAGTGGACCTGTGATTTTTTCGAGTATGACTCCAGCTCTGAGGGTCCGATTCACAACTGCGTTTACAGTGTCTACAGCTATCGCCATGGCTTCTGGTGGTACTTTGAAAGGCTCATAATCACCCTACAAATCCCAATCAAGCAAATGCTCGGTCAGGTTTCTATTTATAGAAATGGGCTCTGCTTCACTTATTTTTTGCTTACTTCAATCATAATCAGGGATTATAAAACCAAAGACCACGTTGTTATAGTACAAAACAATCATTCAAACCAGTCAACCAGACTTTTAGGCACTAGATGCTAAAAGTCGCACTTCAAAATAATCGGGGTGGAAAACTAATGGGGCTAACCTTATGGGACTAGCCCATTTGAATCATATTTTCCTAGAGTATTTCTCTAGACACCCTTAAATTATCTTTTCACACCCAATTTCGATGTCACCCAATAACTTTTAGTAATTTTTAGACACCAATTTCTAAAGAACGAGAAAAGTTTATGAACTAACCTGATTCAAGATGAGCCTAAAGCTTTTAGCAAGCCTTCGAGCCAAAGGATAAGCCAAGCTGAGTCCGCTAGCTCCTTCAATGTAGGTATCAAACTTGGTTATGCCCACAACTTGAACCAGAGACACCTCAACCGGCAGAGGTGACGGAATGAGGAGGACGTTCATTGGGTTATCAGCCATTCCCTGCCCCACCAAGGGCTGATCCACCACCACCTGAATACCGTGGGTCCGAAGATGGTAACCCGGCCCAATACCACTCAGCATCAGAAGCTGAGGGCTCCCAATAGCTCCAGCTGTTAATATAATCTCGTTCTTGAAGTTATTCTTTAGGTAAGCTTGGTGCCTCACTCCATTTGCATCTTTATAAATCACACCATAAGCTTGCGGCCTTGCCCTTCCTGCATTAAACAAATCAAACCCACGTCAATATAAAGATCGTAACGGACATGTTTACTGTCACATCATTTGGTGAAGGCGGTACTAAACCCTTACCGGGAATGTGTCTAAACAAGATCTTGTGCACAATGGCATGCAAATAGACAGTGATACTGCTCGGGTTTGCATACTCGAGCAAATCCGCGGCGGTGTGTCTATGACCTTCTTTGTCGAAAATGGTACCTCCGACTTTAGTACCGTACAAATGGTTGTAGGTAAAGCCGTTATTCGGCAACACTCCGACTTCAAGCAAGCCATCTCTGAGAGCAGTCTGCCACTCCATCAAGGGAGGTTGAAATGCCACAACTTTCTCAACCCATTCATAAGCCTGTTCGACCATTTTTTGGTTCCAGCCCATTTCCTTGATGTAGTGCGTGCTGGCACGAGAGTAAAACCCGGCGTTGACGGCCGAGCCGCCCCCGAGGATGCGTGCCCTTGCATTGTAGACACCATCCTCGGAGGTGAAGGGCTGTGCCGGAGAAGTGGGAGACCTGTCCAGAAGAACAGAAGCGAAGTTGCCAATGTTGGTGATGTTAGGGTTGGTGTAGGGCGAACCACCACGTTCCAGGACTAAGACGGTTGCGCCGCCGTGAGAGAGAGTAGCAGCTAAAGGACACCCAGCAGTACCGCCGCCGATAATTATGTAGTCGTAGGAAATCACTGGCGGAGCCGACGTTGCTTCTTTCACAAATGTGAAGTCTGGAGCTGCAGACACCAATAAAGTAAAGAAAGAACATTTTGTTTTCTTTTATCTTGGGTCAGGTTAACATTATACAATATACATACAAATCCATACCTTTGTCTGAGCAAGAAAAGCGAAGAAAGAAGAAAACCCAAGAAACAAAAGCTCCAGCGAATGATCTTCTCCACCATCTGAAATCCATTCTTCTCACTATGGATCTCTGCAAAGCTAGCTAGCTAGTACGTATAATGCAATCTCTTCAAAACTAGACTGGTCTCGTCTTTAAATAACCTAAACCCTAAAGCATAGGGACCGAACGTTCTTTGTGCACAAAACAAAACCGATGTTTTTGCCTTTTTCCCACACTTTTCTAGTTGAACAACATTAATTTTTACCTGCTCATGTAAAGATACAATGTCTTTGATTAATAATACTCTCACCATCTGTAACACCAATCATGTAGACCTTAATTAATTAGTTCATTCCCACGAAGAACAAAATCATTAAATATTGTTTTTCCAGGATTATTAAGCAAAATAATATATGATGATAATGGTATGGTTTAGGCTGGCCTAGGGAATCCAATCAATCCATGCCATCTGTTATTAATGAATAGCTTCATCTTGTCGATCAGGAAAACTGGAGAAGAACGTAATTACAGGTGGTGCACTTGTGTTGCTGATACATGCATTAACTTTTGCCTTAATTCGTAGGAAGCTCTCTGAGGGATAAGAAAGAAATGGATAACTATTGATAGAAGGTTAATTGGATAATTGAGTCTTAAACGTCTATATGGTCTTAATCAAGTTTTTATGATTCAAATTAAACTCATTGACTGCGGTCTACAGAATTTTAGATGCGGAGTAATTTGATATTATGATCACAAGTACACAATCTTTGACAGTTGACACAACCCGTAACGATTTTATGTTCTCAAACAAATATTAATACCAAACAATTACGAGTACATTAGAGCATTAAAATGGGTTGTAAGCGATTGAAGTATGTTCTAAATGTCTTTCTTATTGTCGAACAGAATTCAATGAAATTAAGTTTTGTTTGAGGACAATCATAAATTAACAGAGAAATAGAGAGAGTAATGTGTGTTTATTCTTCTCTCAATAGAGGGTTTATATAGGAGTACAAAGCTAGTGTGAATGCTCTAAGAGAAAACCAATTTGATAACTACGATCATCATCAAAACAACTTCACTTGGTTAGCTTCAATTATAATAATTGTCATGCTTGTTGCCTTTTGGCATAAAGCATGTTACACAAATCTTTATACCTACATTATATACTCAAGTACCTATTACATGATATAGACATATTATACATAATATATTTATACTACAACACTCCCCCTTGGATATTTCATGTGAATAGTAGTGTTTAGGTCGTGCGCTTCTAGGTTGCCTCGTTAAAAACCTTGTCAAGTAATAAAAACCCTGTGGGAAAAAACAATCTTGGTCTAAAGGGAAAAAGAGCACAACGCGCTTTGAGTGTGGAGTATGTTTCTGGATATTCTCCCTGATTTTGACTCCCTCTAAAGATCATAGGAGTTCAAATAGCATCCGATGCTCTTCACATGTTTCTCGAAGGGGGATTTTGGTAACGACTTAGTAAATAAGTCTGCTACATTATCCTCTGATCGGATTTGATTTACTTCAATATTTAAAAGTGTTTGTTGTTGCTGGCTGTAGAATAATTTAGGTGATATATGCTTGGTATTGTCGCCCTTGATGAAATCTAATTTCATTTGCTCAATACAAGCTGCAGTATCTTCGTAGATGCATGTAGGTTCATTTGTGGTAGGCTTCAAACCACAAGTTCCTCGAATATGTTCATTTACAGACCTTAGCCATATGTATTTACGCACAACTTCATGTAGAGCAATAATCTCTGCCTGATTTGAGGAAGTAGTAACAAGAGTCTGTTTTGTAGGTCTCCAAGATATCGCGGTGCTTCCCATGGTAAAGACATAACCTGTTTGGGAGCGACCTTTGTGAGGGTCAGAGAGATACCCTGCATCAGCAAAACCCATCAAAACATCACTATCATTTTGATGGAAGGGATGGGGAGAACGTCGGCCACCATGGATGGTGGTGCCGGCGTCTTCATTACGGAAGATGGTGTTTTGCCTTATAGGGTCCGATCCCATACTTCCGTCATTTCTTTTCTCTTTGTAGGGATAAAAAAATCTCAAATCAATCATACCTTTTAAGTATCGAAAGTTTATCTTTATACCAACTCAATGGCGGCGTGTTGGTGCTGAACTATGTCGAGCTAACAAGTTTACTGCAAATGAGATATCCGGTCTTGTGCATTGAGCTAAGTATAATAATGCGCCTATTGCACTTAGATAGGGCATTTTAGCCTCTAATAGATCTTCGTCCACATCTTTTGGACGAAACGGATCTTTTCCGGACTCAAGACTACAGTCGATCATGAGAGTACTTATATGCTTTGCTTTATCTTCATTAAAGCTCCTTAGTAATTTTTGAGTATATGCTGACTGATGGATCAATATCCCATCGCTACGGTGCTCGAGTTCTATTTCGAGACAAAACCGTGTCTTCCCAAGATCTTTCATCTCAAATTCGGATTTCAAGTATTTAGCAGTTTTCTTTAACTCATCTAGAGTTCCAATTAGGTTCATGTCATTGACATAAACTGCTATAATTGCAAATCCGGAACTTGTTCTTTTAATGAACACGCATGGGCATATTTCATTGTTAACATATCCCTTCTCAATCAAGTAGTCACTTAGACTGTTATACCACATTGATCTAGATTGTTTCAATCCATATAGTGAGCGTTTTAATCTTATTGAAAACGCGCTCCGTGGTTTAGAGCCACTTGATTTGCGTAATTGAAGTCCATCTGAAACCTTCATATATATCTCTGAATCTAGATCCCCATAGAGATATGTTGTAACCACAACCATAAGCTGCTTGTCAAGTTTTTCAGAAACTGCCAAACTGACAAGGTAGCGGAACGTTATAACGTCCATTACGGGAAAATATGTCTCCTTGTAGTCAATCCCAGAGCGTTGTAAGAAACCTTGTGCCACAAGGCGAGCTTTGTATCTAACAAACTCATTTTTCTCATTATGCTTTCTAACAAAGACCCATTTATGGTCAACATGCTTTGTATTTGGGGGTGTTAGTGTTATAGACTCAAATACCTGTCTCTTTGTTAGTGAATCTAATTCAGTCTGGATCGCATCTTTCCATATAGGCTAATCTGCTCTTCGTTGACATTCTTCAAAGGAGTGAGGTTCAATATCATCGTATTCTATAATTTCTTTTGCAATATGATACGCAAATGCATCATCAATAGCCATAGAATTTCTATCTATCATCATATGTACACTGGTGTAATTCATGGAGATCTCTTTATTCTCTGGAATTTGTTCTGTCATTGGAGCGTCTCCCAATGATGTCTCTTGGACATAACCATAATCCGAAATATTCTCATGAGATGGATTGTTTGTATCGATGATTAATGGATTATTTTGTGCCAAACTCGCTCTCTTTCTTGGGTGAGAATCCATCAAGCCTATAGGCCTCCTGCGCTTCTTGACAGGAGCCGTGGGCCTAGCCACTGCGTCACCCATATACGGGACGTCATGTCCTCTAGTTTTAGGGACATCAATCCTTGCAGGTACGTTTGCAGCAAGTATGTGTGATCTTGTCACTTTAGCGATATCAGAAAATGCATCAGGCATCGATTCTGCTACGTTCTGAAGATCGAGAATTCTCCACACTTCAATTTCGGACTGTGCGGTTCAGGGATCAAGATGAGACAGAGTGGAGACAAACCCTGACAATTCATGTCGTTTCTGTTGAACATTAGTCTTCTTGTCTCCTTCTAACGATGGGAAGACTGTCTCATCAAAGTGACAATCCGTAAATCTAACAGTAAATAGATAGCATGTTAAGGGTTCTATGTAGCAGATAATGGTTGGGGAGTCATATCCAACATAAATGTCCAATCGTCTTTGAGGACCTATTTTGGTGCGCTGTGGCGGCGCAATTGGCACATAGACTACACACCCAAATATGCGTAAGTGTGAGACATTAGGCTCATACCCAATTACCATCTGGGAAGCAGAAAAGGATTGGGTGGCAGTGGACATCAGAAGAATAAGCATAGCTGCGTGCAATATTGCATAGCCCCAAGCAGAAATAGGGAGATTGGTGCGCATAACCAATGCTCTAGCAACCATTTGAAGTCTTTTAATGGCAGCTTCTGTGAGACCATTTTGGGTGTGTATATGAGGGACATGGTGTTCAACCTCGATCCCAATGGACATGCAATAATCATCAAAAGTTTTTGATGTAAACTCTCCAGCATTATCAAGATGAATTGACTTAATAAGATGATCAGGGTGGTGAGCCCTTAACTTAATGATATGTGCTAGGAGTTTAGCAAATGCAGCATTTCTTGTGGATAAGAGCATGACATGTGACCAACGTGTCGATGCATCAATCAACACTATAAAATATCTAAATGGTCCGCAAGTTGGGTGAATAGGTCCATAAATATCACCTTGTATTCTTTGTAAGAATGATATATTTTCTTTAGTGTCATTTGCATAGGATGGTCTCGATCCTACTTTTGCTAAAGAGCAAGTTTTGCAAAACGAATGATAGGCTTTAGAAGTAACTCCTTGGACCAATTTTTGGTTCGTACTTCTTTTCGTTTTGAAGAATGGATGTCCGTGTGAATTCTTTAATATACGGATCATCATATCGCGACTTGGATGTCCCAAACGGTCGTGCCAAAGCCTATATGTGTCAGAATCCCATAAATTTTCATTCATGACATGGTTGGGTTCAATGACTCTAATAGTGGTTGCATACAATCCACTAGAGCGACACATAAATTTCTCTAATACTCGTGTATTTCTGTAGTCATTAGAGGTAATGCAAATGAACTCTTGTCCATTCTCACAATGTGTTTTCAAATGAAAATCATTGAGCATATAGAGCTTCGGTGACATTAATATTTGTACCATTTGGCAACATAAATTAAGCTGGTCCTCAACCATGAATTAGTTGTGATGGTCCTGTCATCGTAGTCACTGAAGATCGACTAGATGTCATCCATAAAAATAGCTGCATATGTCGCAATATAATATGTGTGGTGCCACTATCAAGAAGGCATTCCAATTCTTCGGGAAACATACTGAAAAATAATAAAGTTCAGAATTTTAACACATGTCCATGACATTGAATAATAATGCTACACTTTATTAATAAGGAAAATAGCCAATGATTACATCAAAGTTCCCAGAGTCTATTCCAGAATAAAATCAAACTTAGACAAATTGTAGTTTACTCAATCCGTTTGGTAACTCTAATAAAATATGACCAGAAAAGTAGAGAGAGATGTTGGTAGAGCGAGGCTCGTTTAAATACCCCGATCTCAATTACTTTCCTAGACATTATACTTCATTCGATGCACCACATGAGAGTTAATACAATTGTTATTTATTGACTAAGGCACATTTGCCTTTCTTGGAAAATAGGACTATTCTAATCAAACTCTGCGGCATCCTCGTGCACTTCATTTTCAGCTTTGAAGTCCTCTATGGTGAGGTTGACATCTTCACCATCTTCATCTTCAGTAAGGTTGGCTTCTTGCTCCCTTGCTTCCCTGTACTCCTTGTAGCGTGCAGCTAGTTGAGTACTTGCATGGCATTGCTTAAACCAATGCTCGATTGATCCACATCGATGACAAGTGTCATTGTTGTTACCTCCCTTCATTTGAGGTGCAGGTGGTGCACGTTGTGGATATTCCCTAGGATGATTGCTGCTACTACCACGGCGTATGGTGCGACCTCCACGACTCATGGTACTATTGTCACGGCTAGTGTTGCCATATCCACCTATCTCAGGTCTGGAGTTGCCGTCATGGGAACTTTTAATAAAAAAATACCTCGAAATAGTGTTGCCAGAAAATTTGGCCGAAAAAAGTTGTTGGATGTGATTGGAAGGATCGTTGGAAAAATTTGAGAAAATTGTCTGAAAAGTCGCCAAAAAAATGTAGGAAAATTCCCTAGAAAAGTCATCGGAAACTTGCCCTGCAGATCTGTCGGCAGCTGCTCAGCAGATCCTCGGCAGGGGCTCGGCAGCTTCTGCGCAACTGCTCAGCAGGTCCTCGGCAGGTGTTGTCTACAGGTGCTTGGCAGCTCTCGGCAAGTGCTGTCGGCAGGTGCTTAACAGTTCTCGGCAAGTGTCAGCAGGTCTCGGCAGATCCGCTCGGCAGCTTCTGCGCAGCTGCTAGGCAGCGGTCCGGTAGCGGTTCAAATCTTCCGACAACCGGTTCAGGCTGTTTTCGGCCGGTTCTAGCGGTTCTGGGCTTCTGGGATCAAGGACTTTGATATGTGCTAGGGTTTGGAGGTTTTTTAGGTTTGGAAAAATGACTTATATTGGATGATGAACTTCCTTTCTTTTGTCAATTTTTTATTCTAATTCTAGAGCAATATTATACTGATAACGTGTTTGAGGACAAACATAAATTAACAGAGAAATAGAGAGAGTAATGTGTGTTTATTCTTCTCTCAATAGAGGGTTTATATAGGAGTACAAAGCTAGTGTGAATGCTCTAAGAGAAAACCAATTTGGTAACTATGAACATTATCAAAACAACTCCACTTGGTTGTCTTCAATGATGATAATTGTCATGCTTGTTGCCTCTTGGCAGAAAGCATGTTACACAAGTCTTTATACCTGCATTATACACTCAAATACCTATTACATAATATAGACATATTATACATAATACATTTATATTACAACAAGTTTTAACATTTCCTTCAATTATGATCAGCTTTGTATCAAAAGCTCTTGCTAGTCCTACAAAAGCACGGTATCTATGTATCCATCATACTAGCGCTTAAGTACTCTAGGGTATTTTCAATTTCGGTTTTATTCACCAAAAAAAAAAATCGGCTTTCTCAATTTATTAATTAGGCTGGAAAGGAAGAAATTTTATATATTAGTAGTCGGCTTTATCCATAGTGGTGTAGGTGGAAGCTTGAAGCAACATATAACACGTCTCTGGTTGTTTTCTGAAGAAGGCATCAACATGTTCACCAACCTAAAGTGGATAACGGATTACATTCCACGCAAATAACAACGAAATATTCGGCGTATGGTCCATTATCCTTCCACGTTTGTCACATTGTGATAGCTATATGCTGCCCCTCCGGCCATTTCTCGATGATCCATCAAGGTTACATGTTTGCAGGTTTGCAATAGAGTTTTTTTAAATGTACCTAATAAATTTTTATGTAGATCCAGTAAATCAATTTATACCCAATAAAAAAATAGAATTTATAATTACACCCACCACCTTTTCCAACAATACCCTCATTTTTAATTAAACCAAGCAAAACACATACCCAGCAAATCTCACCCGCCGACTTTATCGAACAGTTGCAATCTTTGGATTGCATTGCATGCCCTTGTATCACTCTTTTCTGTTCAACTTTCTAGCCTCCCACCTTGGAGTATATCAATTGTGACACCCAAATTTAAGAGAAAAATTCAGCTATCGTCCCTAAACTATTTTGCCAAGGCCAATTTGATACCCAAACTCTCAAAAATATCAATTTAATACCCAAAGACCTAAATTGGTATCAACGTGATACTTCCGTCCAAAATTTCTGACGATGCCGTCTGTTTGCTGACGTGGCAAACGCGTGGGTCCAAAAAATGAAATGACTAATTTACCCTTTTTTCTTTTTGAGAAAAATTCATCTACCGTCCCTAAACTATTTTGCTAAGACCAATTTGATATCTGAACTCTCAAAAGTATCAATGTGATACCCAAAGACCTAAATTGGTATCAACGTGATACTTCTGTCCAAAATTTCTGACAGCGCCATCTGTTTGCTGACATGACAAACACGTGGGTCTAAAAAAAAAGTGAAATGACTAATTTACCCTTTTTTCCCTTTTCTTTTCATTTCTTTTTCTTCCTTCTTCTTCTTCCTTCTTCTTCTTCTTCTTCTTCTTCTTCTTAGGGTTTCTTGGCTCCAAGCAGCTTGGGGCTGAAGCTCCCAATCGAACCCGATACCAGTCGAAGAACCTGCTGGTGCTGAGATGATTAACGACCCGTAGGAGTAAATTGGGGCCGCTGAGTTGTTGAGCGAAAGGAGGCGTTCAGCTAGAAGGTACCTTGAGAGAGTGGCCGTCGAGGCGGAGTACGTACGCGTACAGTCTCTGAAATGAAGGCGGTCCAGTTCTAGGGATGCCATTTTAGCTATTCTTCTTCTTCTTCTTCTCTCTTTCTCTCTCTCTCTCTCCCCTCTCTCTTTCTCCTCCACCTAAACCATCACTAATGCTGCCGAGATCCTCTCCAATTCTTGCTACAAATCCATCTCCCTCTCATTCCTGTGGATTAACCACCTCCTCCCATCGCTTTCCATGTCCGATCACTCAAGTCCCTCCCGTTTGGCGTCAAAATCGCTACCATGCTCGACGGCCACTCTTTCACGGTGTCTTTCGGCTGAACGCCTCGTCTCGCTCAACAACTCGGCGACCCTAATTTAACCCGACATGTCATTAATCATCTCAGCACCAGCAAGTTCTTCGACCGGTATCAAGTTCGATTGGAAGCTTCAGCCCCAAGCTGCTTGGCCCCGCGAAACCCTAAGAAGAAGAAGAAGAAAAAGAAGAAGAAGAAGAAGAAGAAGAAGAAGAAATGAAAAGAAAAGGAAAAAAATTAATTAATAAAAAAGAGAGGGTAAATTAGTCATTTCACTTTTTTTTTTCCTCACGTGCTTGCCACGTCAGCAAACAGACAACACCGTCAGAAATTTTGGACAGAAGTATCTTGTTGATACCAATTTAGGTCTTTGGCTATCACATTGATACTTTTGAGAGTTCGGGTATCAGATTGGCCTTAGCAAAATAGTTTGGGGACATTAGATGAATTTTTCTCAAAAAGAAAAAGGGTAAATTGGTCATTTCACTTTTTTGGACATACGTCAACAAACAGACGGCGCCGTCAGAAATTCTAGACGAAAGTATCACGTTGATACCAATTTAGGTATTTGGGTATCAATGTGATACTTTTGAGAGTTTGGATATCAAATTGACCATGACAAAATAGTTTGGAGACGGTAGCTAAATCAAATTTAATTAATACAAACATTTATGTCCTTTTTCTGGTAGAGGGGAGGTTATTTTATTGTTCGTTTGTTACAGCTTGCAAACTTCCAGAGCCATCCACAGGCCTTTGTTATTTGTTTACCCACCAACTAATTTAGAAAGTCTGAGAAAATCTTTTAAGGATTACTTCGTAATTGGTTGCAGCTTATCTAATTAGAGCATTGGCTAATTCAATTCTCTACTGTCTGCTTACATGCGCAAGCTTGCTTGGCATGTGGGCTATTTTAAACCCTTGAAGCAATTATAATGGAAAATGAAATTTTGATTTAAGATTTTGCTGGAAGAGACAACGTAATAACGTAAACACAGTAAATTATTGGGTACAAATAGAAAAAAGAGTTTTAAATTTTATGGTGTCTTTTGTTATTATTTTGATTTATCATGACTCTTATTGTCATTTCGTATGAAGATATAAATGTTTTTTTATGTAAAATTGATTCGTTGGGTCTACATAGAAATTTGTTGGGTACATTTAGAAAGACTCTTTGCAATAACTCCAGGGTGAGGCTAATTATACTAGAGATCATCAATCAATGTTCAAGTCGATCGAGCTTCATTCAAACACATGAGAATTGAATTAGAACTAGATTTTAATATATGAATTAAAAAAATCAAATTTTGATATAAGAAAATAAAATCAAACCCTATCTGAATAGAGAAATAAAATGGTCCAATCAAGTTTAACGGACATGTCACATTATGGTACTTGAGTTATCGTGCGGTTGGTCTCTTCTTTCATGCACATAGAACTTACTAAAATAGGGTGTCATGGCTTAATTCTTTCTTCATAAAATTTTAACCCTGCTTATGAAATACGGCAAACACGTAAAAATGCTGAACTTGGTAAAACGTCAAACGGTCAAAACTGTTGAATTCTTTAATTAGTTGTTGACTGCTGATCGATGAGGCTGCTCTCTCTATTTTCCAAGTTCCGACCGCATGCCCATACCTTTTGGCTACCTAATTCTTAATTTAACTGTTTGAACGAGGAATTAATTTTTTTTTTACTTCAAAAATTATTGATAAATATTTTGTTACTTCAAAAATTATTGATAAATTTGGTGTGTACGTGCTTCTCCAGGAAAGAAAACTCACAGTCAACACAACTCCTCCCAAGAACAAATAGCCAAACAGAAAGAGAAACCGCAAAGGAGAACAAGACTGAAACAAATTAAAAGTCATTAATAATTATCCTTTACATAATAAAAGTCACTATTTTTGTTTTCCAATAAGATCCTATTTCGAATTGAATGAGTCAAAAGTATTGGTAGAGGACTAAAAGCAAAACCGAAAAAGGCAATGGAAAAGCCACAGACTGCATTTAACAGTAGCCATAGCATGCATGACTCATCATAAGGATATTTGAACGATATAATCAAAGCTTATAGAAATAAGAAAAGAAAAAAAAGTAGTGCAAGGTAAAATTGGATTTCTAGCTGCAGGAAAAGAAGTTCTTGATTCAGTTCTGTGTATCTTTTACAACTTACAAAGCTGCTATGGCTATGAGAAGATGACCAGCTAGACTCGTCTCTCAAAACTACGACCATACCATTAATTCAAATTTACAAAAGCTTGAAACTAATTGGAGTGTTTGGAATTAGGAGTGATCTTGATGACGAGTCCGGGGAAAACATCATCCGGGTCATGGATATGCGGGTTGCGCTCCACGATGAACGGGTCACTGCACTTGTCACTGATGGTGTGGAGGGTCTCACCTTCTCCGACGACATAAATTTCGTCGCAGGGACGGTTCGTCTGCAAGAACTGTTTCCCTCGGACGGAATCATCGTCTGTCGTGGAATTCGAGCTCTCTCTTATAGAAGCCAGAAGGATTAGGGCTAGTAGAATTGTAGCGCAGTACCATGAAGCTGCGTCCGCCATGGATGAAGCTTTTATGGTTTTCAGAGCCATATAAGCGTTGGTTTGATGAATGAACAGAAGAAGTCTAAGTTTATGTCGATATGTGTATGCGTGAAGAGGTGTATATATAGAGATATGGAGGGAAAGGGGAATTTATGTGAGGGAGGGAGAAAGGCTTTTTGATCGTTTGCGTTGCGAGAGGGTTGGGTTCAACGTGGACTTTGGGGCTCTCGAATTTGAAAGTGAATCGTTTAATGGCCTTCCTATTGGATGCTTGCCGATTGAATTACTGAAAAGGCCAATACTATTATCAAAGGGTTTTTGGTTTTAGGACTAAAGGCGATTCGGAATGGATTTTGTTTTTCCCTTATCATTTATGTGCTCCACTCATGTCAATTTATTTTTTTCCTTACAAAAAAAATAATAAAAAATTTAATGATACTACATATGGAATTTCTCCTTTTTTGATGGGTGATGTTATAATTTTTATTACTATATAAATTAATTTACTACTGTATCTTGAATTGTAAATCGAATTATGATACAACGTACATATTATCATATGAGGGCATTTAGGAAAGTTCAAAAATTTAATCATGTTTGGAAGAATTGGCTTAATATAATAGATGTTCGATAAATACATCTATGAAAAAAAATGATATGTATTATACAAAAGAAAATAACGAAATCATTTCATTTATATGAAGGTACAATTCAGTCATTTTAATTTTTTTTTTCCGACCCTTCATTTTTTAGTGTTTTTCTTCCGTTCTTATCCAAAAACCTCAATTTGCTAATATCACGCCATCCTCTCTTTTTCATTCAGTAATAACATGTTGATTTGTCTATTAGTCAAAGAGGTCGCACTATATCAATTTGTCTAACATATATATAGGATTTTTCTTAGGTAAGGATATCATTACCTAAGCTTATGGAACGGATTTGGTGTTTTCATCCAATTTCCAATCACATTTTCACATCTTAACTGTTCAGTTTTTATGTTCTAATGTACAGATCACTTTTGCAAAATTTCATCCAAATTAGTGATTAAGGCATCCAATACTGCAATTTACACGAACGAACTGAATCTGTCAAACTGGAACCGTTCGTTTACATTGTTGTAATTTGCAGTTTTGGATACCTTGATGATCACCAATTTGGCTGAAATTTTGCAGAGATGATCTGTACATTAAGACCTAAAAACTGAATGGTTAAGATGTGAATATGTGATTGGAAAGTGGCCGAAAACAAGAAATCCGTACCTAAGCTTAGGTAAAGATGTCCTTAGTGTAGCCGGACTCTGTATATATATATATATATATATATATATATATATATATATAGATAACCCTTCTTCGACTTCTTCTAGTAGAAGTAGAACGGTTACAACTTACAACACTATAAAAGTCCAAAACTAATCCATTTTTCAAGGGCGTGGAACTAAGAAATAATTTACAAAATTATATAGCAGTTGGAGAGGAGAGAAAAGATTGACGATAGGTACGTAGTGGGGAGAAGAAAATGTGGGGGTGGCAATTTTAGCGTGGAGAAAGTGGCGAATTGCGTGAGGAGATTGTGGACTTTCCCCACTCACTCACCACCTATAAGAAACCTGTAACTATCATATATCATGCGTCATCATCGATCTGCATAAAGAACCCTAAGGCAACAACTAACCAAACCCTACCGGCCAGCAGAGACCAAAATCTTCGATCATAAACTAGAAGAAAGCACGTACTGTATGTAATAGTCTTTGACATTCTTGTTACCAAATGGGGTTTTGGGACGTTTTGGATTTTTGCTTCCTGGCGTGCACAAGATGCAATAGCTTTATTACCTGCGTATTGGACTAGATGACCAAGTCATACATATTGGCAATTGCGGGGACCGAAAGCTAGATCATCATCCTAACAGTGAGGCTTTCATTTTTTTCTCATGATTGTCCTAGCTCTAATTAGTTCCTTTCTTTATGGGGTGGACCAAAGCTATGTATCATTCATTCCCATATCCCCATCTGCAGCCAAAGTACGTAGCAATTCAGTTAGATGAGAGGTTTGACATTTTTGATGGGTTCTGTAGATCATCAATGTTAGAAAAAGTTCATTTTAGGTTTTTGTTGATCATAAATGTAGGAAATAGTCTACTGGGGTTTTTGTCGATCGATAGAATACTTTGCATTCGGGTTTTTGTCAATCATACGTTGATGATCATGTTAGATAAAAAAATAATAATAAAAAAGAGGTTGGGATAAAAATTTTGCGACGATCAATTTGATGTTATAAATAGAGATCGTTATCTTGTATCCATATGTATGAAATTAGACCCAAAATCTTTATCTATAGATAAAATTAATGTCGTAATTAAAAATCATCATATCATCCATACAAAACTTAAATATAATTCCCGAATCAAAATTTATAAACCCTAGCAAATTAACTAGTGAGGAAAGCTAGGCGTCTGGTAATTAATGAGATGCTTAAACAATAGTTAGTTTGGCAAATTAAAAGTGGCATTGCCCCATTGCCTTCTAATTAATCGAATTCGATGACCAGTCAGCATCGTTCAATTAATATCGATAAACCTCTTTCATAAGCTTAATGTCCAGCTAACAGATGCGCAATCTAGGAGTCGAGGAGTACCATTCCAAGGGTTTGGTATGCATAATTATGAACCTCTTAACATAAAAGTATAGTACTATACATACACTCGATAGCTTTTCCTCCCTCACCAACCTTCTACTTATATCATATTTATGAGTTTAGCCATCCCAATCTATCACCCACCAAACCTTTAGACCAAGTCCCTCTGAACTTAGCAAGTACGTCAAACCTAATTCCATGGCGCTTTAAGCTAAAGTCAGAGCTATAAAGGGCAAGTCGGAATTAGTTTTATCAAGAACAGAGATTTTAATTAGGGCAACATGTGGATTGTTGGAGTACTAGTGGTGCAGATAAGGTTATGTTTAGTGCTGACCAAGTATACTATATACTTACCACAAAAGGATCGGCACATTTCTGATACAAAGAATGGTTATGGATTGGTGTCACAATATTCCTTATAATTGGCATCACCATCCACCATTAACCAATTATATTATCTTAAATATGTATGCATATATAGTATGGCAGTGAAGTGATGGGTATATTATATAGTATTGCAATGAAATGATGGGAGGCAAATATAACACATTTAAGGTGTATATATATTCACTTATCTTCATTCGGCGGCCAGTGGCCAGAGTCGCAATATCAATTATGTTGAAAGTTTGAAACATATTTCCACCACATTTTAGCACTTTAGACCTTTTGAAGTGACATGCATTTTGATAATGGCCGGTTAATTACAAGATTCTAAACGACAATATAATACAAATTTCCAATCAGGGAATAATTACCATCTCTATGGATGACGAAATTAAAGAGTGACTTGATAATTTATTAAAATTACATCCCTGAAAATTTTTTCCCCAGTTTGAATGGTGGCTCTTAGTTTTACCAAATGAACTTCTTGGAAGATAGTAACAGCACGGTTCAGAATCTTAAGTTGATAGCAACGTATAGCTGAATAGAAAAGAGATTAATGTGACAAGTAACGATGTAGCTATTATTCTACAGATATTTCTCCGCACATTAATTTTTCTTTTCTGATTAACGGGAGAGGGAGAATTCAAGTTTATGGCATATACAAATAGTTACTTGAGAGAAAGACCGTAGCTTTTTTTTTTTGAAAATGACTGGTGCGGTTGCCCTCAAATCTTGATTAATGAAATTGTAGAATACAAAGAGGGGACGTAAAGCTTAAACCTCAGATTACAATAAACATAAAGAGAAAATCCTGAAATAATACCAAGACTCTCTACAAAATCTATGTATTCTAACAAGCACAAATTAGCAAAAAGTGCACGAATGACTACTCCATTTGCTTTGACATTGCGGTGACATACTGGAAAGATAACTCTATCATGAAGAAGCATCATTACAAATAACACATCTTTCCCACTATGTTGCCGCACGGAAATTAATCCGACGACACTCAATTTCATCCTGTCACTAGGAGGTTGCGTCCATTTGATCAAGTAAATAGCTCGCCTTCTCGCTAGGCCAGATAAGGCACATTGGGTGCATACCGGTACCAAGCCTACGTTGCCCTACCAAAGAGTGATAGAGACTTATTACCGGCATAAAGCCACGTCTAATTAAATATACTATGCAACAAAACATAAAAATAAAACATTTTGGGACCTGAGCCCAAACACAGACCCATGCCCAAACTCCATCCATCCCAAGCAACAAAGCTCGGGCCCAGAGAACCAAGGCAGTCAGCCTCCATTCTTCACGCCCAGCCCAAGATCTCGCCTGCACCATCACGCCACCACGCCCACCTCTCCGCCATCGACGTCGGGCCTCCACCACCGCCGCTCTGTCACCGGCGTCGAACCACCAGAGGAGGATGCCATCCAACTCCACGATCCCATCCCCACGCAGCCATGATCCAGATCGGAGATCCAGACTCGAGAGGAGACCTGCCCAAACACAGCCCCTCTCCATCCCTCCACCTACCAGTGGTGGCACCGCCGCCTGCCCCAGCGCCACATCGTGGATCCACCCAACGTCAATTCCATCCCTCAACGACAGATCATACCCTGGTGCAGCTGGATCCAAGAAGAAACGAGGAAAGAAACCTCCTCACCATAGCCTCCGAGTGTCGGACCTGTCCACGGGCAACAGAATCCGTCCGGCCGCACGCACAGTGCACCGGCAAGGCCAGTGGGCAATGCCAGCACCGAGGCGCAGCCGGACAAGCGCAACCCCAGCCAACGACCTTCTCTCCAGGTTTTTTCTCTAGGTCTATTCTTATAGTTTTTTGAGAAAGACCGTAGCCTTTAATCGACACAGTTTATAATCATTCTCTTAATTCTTAGTTTAAAAAATAAAATAAAATATCATGCAGCGAATGAAAGACTTATATTTGTTAAGAAAAAATTAGAAAGTTCTTATAGAAATAAACCATTCATACTAATCCATGTAAAGGCCCGTACAAAAACCACGCATATTAATCCAACCCATAACGAATTGGCCTTTTATTTTATCACCTGGGAAGTTCAAATTTTTGCCTCCACAATTTAGCTGTTACAAATGAATCGCGCAAAACCCATTTCGCGCCACCTGAGCACCACCGCGGCGCCGCCAAAACCACCGATCTCCACCTTGGCCTCAACCAAAGAGCTTCACGCACACCTCATCAGAACCCACCTCCACAGAGACCCATCTTCAATCTCCGACGTTCTCAGATTCTACGCACTATCTCCACCATACTTGAACAAAGCCCGTTTCGTCTTCAATCAAATCGAGCGACCCACATTGATGGTTTGGAACCTCATGATCCGCGGACTATCACAGAGTGAAAAACCCAGTGAAGCAATTCATATGTATAACCGAATGAGGCGAGAAGGATTGGTTGGGAATAATTTGACCTTTATATTCATTTTCAAGGCCTGTGCTCGTGTTTCGGATGTTGTATATGGCCAAAAGGCTCAAGCTTGTGTAGTGAAACTTGGGTTTGAATCGTATCTTTATGTTTCTAATGCTCTGGTTCATATGTATTCGAGTTGTGGTGATTTGGGTTGTGCCGGGAAGGTGTTTGATGAAATGCGTGAGAGAGATTTGGTTTCGTGGAATTCTTTGATATGTGGGTATAGTCAGTGCAATAGGTATAAGGAGGTTTTGGGTCTTTTTGAGGCGATGAAAGTAACGGAGAATGTGAGGGCTGATGCGGTGACGATGGTGAAGGTTGTTTTGGCATGTATTCAGTTGGGTGAATGGGAAATTGCGGATTGTATGGTGAAGTATGTGGAAGAAAATCATGTTGGTGTTGATGTTTACTTGGGGAATACGATGATAGATATGTATGGACGGCGTGGTTTGCCGCATTTGGCTCGGGAATTGTTTGATCGGATGCGTGAGAGGAATGTAGTATCATGGAATGCCATGATCAATGGATATGCAAAAATAGGGAACTTGGTGGATTCAAGAAAGCTTTTTGATAGGATGCCGAATAGGGATGTGATCTCTTGGACGTCCATGATCACCGGTTATTCTCAAGCTAACCAACATGCTGAGGCGGTGAGTCTTTTTCGCGAAATGATGGCAGCTAATGTGAGGCCAGATAAAGTGACAGTGGCTAGTGTGCTTTCTGCCTGTGCGCATGTGGGCTCACTTGATGTGGGAGAGGCTGTGCACGAGTACATAAGGAAGCATGGAGTGAAAACAGATATTTATGTAGGGAACGCTTTGATAGGTATGTATTGCAAATGTGGGGTGGCTGAGAAAGCACTGGCAGTGTTTCAAGGGATGGACAAGAAAGACTCAGTTTCATGGACTTCAATAATTTCAGGCCTTGCAGTAAATGGTTTTGCAGATCTGCTCATGGATTCTTCTCACAGATGTTGAGAGAAGGTATTCAACCAACTCATGGAACTTTTGTTGGGATTCTATTAGCTTGCGCTCATGCTGGATTAGTGGATGAGGGATTGGAATATTTCGAAAGCATGGAAAAGGTTCATGGACTAATGCCAGAGATGAAACACTACGGGTGCATTGTGGATCTTTTGAGTCGTTCTGGTAAAGTGGAGGAGGCATATGAGTTCATGAAGAATATGCCTATCGTTCCAGATGTTGTAGTATGGAGAATTTTGCTGGGTGCTTGTCAAGTTCATGGAAATTTGGCCTTGGCTGAGATTGTGTCAAACAAGCTTATTGAATTGGACCCTTCTAACAGTGGGAACTATATTCTCTCATCAAATAACTATGCACTTTCACATAGATGGGATGGTGTTGCAAAAATGAGAGGATTGATGGACGAGAGCAACGTGCAGAAGCCATTTGGTAGTAGCTCTATTGAAATTAATGGTGCATTATCAAATAACTTATCTAATACATAGAGGATCATTAACGATTCATCAACATACATAGATGAATGGTTATTTGCAGTTGGATTTCTTATCTGAACCTGATCACATCACAATGACTGCGAGCTGGTCTTGAAACAGACCAAATACAAGCTCACGCCTAACGTTTGTAACAAGAGGAACTGCCGGCAAAGTTTTCGAGCTTTTGACAGCACAAGTTGTGATGGATTGAAGTTCTTATCAGTTATGAAAAATGGGCTGGTTTTAGAATTGGTGAAGGAAGCTTTATGATGTCGGGTAGCTTAGCTGCGATGTCGAAGAAACCTTGGTGACATACAGAAATAGATGTATACATGAAAGAATACCAAAAATTGAACATAGAAAGAATTTTCAGAAGCTGTGGCATCTTGCAACGTGTTCGATGACTTTCAGAAATTTTATTTGGAGGAGACCAATAGTTTGTATAGGTTTTAAATTTCGAATTGATTATGCTCATACAAAATACAAAATAGAGAATGATATTCTTTTTAAGAATATGACTTCCATTTTCACCAATTTCAATCAAAATTGTAAAAGTCGCTTACATATTAGAAAAATTTCTATGAAAGTAATCAATTTTCACGTCACAAAAATTGGACAAATAGGTTAGTGGACCAATTTCACATCAGTTACTCTTCATGAGAATTGTTAGAATAATAATAATAATAATAATAATAATAATAGTAACTCTAATCGGGCCAATAACCTATTTTATCATTTTATGATCCAATTTTTGTGACATAAAACTCGCTTTTGTTGGCGTGGCAGAGAACAAAGGCAAGTAACAGCGAGCGCCCATGTAACCATGGGTGAGGGATCTAAAGCTGATGTGTAGCCAACTCTGGATAGAGATTGAAATTAGCTTAGAACTTTGTAACTCATGAGTCATGAGATGAGTACAAATCACCAGCAGACAAAGCCACACAAAACTACACTAATTGTTGGATTTAACTGAATGTGATATATAAGGTTCTCATTTGCTGTAACCACCACACCAGAGCTTGACCAAACTATAAACACATTTTTGTTCACTCAAGAGCATCCAGAGTCTGATAAACACTAGTAGCAAAAATGGGTAAGGGGGGGACCATGGAGGAGAACATGGCTGCTTGGCTTGTTGGTATCAACACCCTCAAGATTCAACCTTTCAAGCTCCCTGATCTTGGTATCAGTTTCTTTCTTTCACTTGCAGCTTTTCAAATTTGATCACTGTTTTTGAGATGAACCCTTTGATTGTTTTCCTTTTACTGAATCATTTGGGACCCTTGAAACTGTAGGACCTTATGATGTTAGGATTCGGATGAAGGCTGTTGGGATATGTGGGAGTGATGTTCACTACCTCAAGGTTCTAGTTTGTTTGATGTGTTTTGGTTTATGAATTTAATTCCTTTGGTTTATGATGATTTAAGGTGCAAGTGTTTGATTGCTGAAAGAGTATATAATCAGATAGAAATAGTTGAATCTCCAGATTATGTTTTATGTTCTTTACTCGCTGTTTTGATTGTTGTTTGTTACTTCTAGGCCATGAGATGTGCAGATTTTATAGTTAAAGAGCCAATGGTAATTGGGCATGAGTGTGCTGGGATTATAGAGGAAGTTGGGGCTGAAGTCAAGCATCTGGCACCTGGTGACCGCGTGGCCCTAGAGCCCGGTATCAGTTGCTGGCGATGTGAGTCCTGCAAAGAAGGTCGCTACAATCTATGCCCGGATATGAAGTTTTTCGCCACTCCACCAGTTCATGGTTCACTGGCAAACCAGGTAGCTAAACATACTTGCAGCATTTCAGATTCTATATGGCAATTGTAAACTTATCAAAGTTGTCATGCCGAATTTATGTCAGACTTGATTTGTGCATACTATAGTTCAAGGGCTTTTCGGATGGGGCAATTTGAATTCAAGGTGATTTTTTGTTTTGACAGGTTGTCCATCCTGCAGACCTGTGTTTTAAACTGCCAGAGAATGTGAGTTTGGAGGAAGGGGCAATGTGTGAGCCTTTGAGTGTTGGTGTTCATGCTTGTCGACGAGCTAATGTTGGCCCAGAAACAAATGTTTTGGTCATGGGAGCAGGACCCATAGGGCTTGTTACACTGCTAGCTGCTCGTGCTTTTGGGGCACCCAGAATTGTCATTGCGGACGTGGATGACCACCGTTTATCAGTTGCAAAGACTCTTGGTGCAGATGAGATCGTAAAAGTTTCAACAAACATCCAGGTTGCTATCTAATATGTCCTACCATCATCCTGACTGGTTTGCAATCCTGATTGTCACCTTGCTATATTGATTTCACCGTGCCTAAGAATTCCTATATATTTTTTATTCCTATTGTCTCACTTATCTTAAAATGTAATTGTTCACTGGTATCCTGAAAGTTCTCTAATTGGCTTCGAAAAGTGTACTTTGTAACGAGTGGGTGTGCTTCTTCCTTCTTGTCTTTTCATTCTTTTGTAATAAACCATTTCCAAGGATCTGTCAACCTCCATTATATGGCCCTCAAGTTTAGCTCGTTGCTTCTAAAAGAGGAAAGAAATTTGGAGGACAACAGATTTGTTTAGCTTCATGTCGAGCCCTTCTTTTCAGTCAATATCTTATGCTCCCCGTATTAGACCTTGGTTTCTTTGAATTGATTATGGAACTGTTTTACAGGATGTAGCTGAAGAAGTGGTTCAGATAGGTAAAGCTATGGGAGCTGGAGTGGACGTGACCTTTGATTGTGCAGGCTTTGATAAAACCATGTCAACAGGTCTGCGTGCTACTCGTCCTGGTGGCAAAGTTTGCCTTGTGGGAATGGGTCACGATGCGATGACTCTCCCACTTACTTCAGCTTCTGCCAGGTATACACTGATTCCAGTTATTCAGCTAACTACACACTAATGATGAACAAATCACGTGAAGCAAAATGAACAATAGGTACGTGAGGATTACAACTTTGTTAAGTATTGTGGATCAGGTGTGAATTTGCAAACATGGGTTTACTTGACAATTGTTGTTTCCTCTTTGACTTAGGGAGGTAGATGTGATTGGAATTTTCCGATACAAGAACACATGGCCTCTATGCCTTGAGTTTTTGAGAAGTGGTAAGATCGATGTGAAGCCCCTCATAACGCATCGGTTTGGGTTTTCTCAAAAGGAGGTGGAAGACGCCTTCGCAACCAGTGCTCGTGGAGGCAATGCCATTAAGGTCATGTTTAATCTGTAAAGGCAGCTGCGGCTTTATGTATCAGATCTAACGCTGTAAAGAATAGAGAAGATTACCAACATTACGATTGAATAAATATCTTCTCGTTCAAGTTTTATCTGTAAGGTCAGCTAATAAATGACCTCTCTACTTCAAGCTAATATGAGTACAGACTTGTTATGTTACTAAAGTTTGGAGAATTTGTAGTATATTCTTCTTGGTTTAGATTTTATATTGATTGTTCTTTGGTTCAAGAAAGGATGATGAACTTTAAAAAAAAATGAGAGAGAATACAAACTCTGGATTATGGCAAAGGTGCCAAGAAACATAGCACCAAGCCACAAAATTCTTTCTACTCCAACGGGAAGAGGAAAGAAAAGTGACATTAACTTCAGAGCTGCATTGAAATGGTATATTGTCCACAGTGATAATATACAAAATATAGTACATAGGATATTTCTCAATAAAAAATTATTAAGAACCTGAAACCCAGAATGGAATAAATTTCTCAATCAGTTACCCTTTATTGTTTTCTAAAAACAGACGAGTGATCGACTCTAATGCGCTTGCACAGTTCTGCTGCCAATGATCACTCATAAAGAGCAATATGATCCAACAACAATCACAACTCTGTTGCAAACAGCATGTACGTAAACACTCACTCTTTACGGAGATCTGTTCCGCAGTTACAACTTTGCATGGGCCACGAAGCTTCTTTATGTCCATGGCACACAGTACGAAGGAGCAGACGATGATGATGCTCCCGGATCCTACCTCTATATCTCATAATTCCACTCGGACTGGACACAAAAACTAGGTGTCTCTCCCTCAGACTACGCTTACTGAAGAACCCAGAATAAAATGTTAAAATACAATACGGCCCAAATAAATAATATCCTCTCTCAGGCAGTTGCAACTGCTTCCGCCAACCACTTCCATACTCTCACTTGTCCGGTTCCATCGCCGGTGAAAAACAAGCCACCAGGGCCAACCTGGATTGCTCGTATCTCCTGTTTTGAGAAAATTTTGCCCCTCTCGGAAAACCTGTTATAATAGAATAAAATGAGCAATTACAGCAGAGTGATCAGGAAACAATGAGAGTAAAGACTAGTGTTTAAAGGCTCACGATGGCAAATCATAGAGGCGGACAGTGTTGTCATTGCATGCACACAGTAAGACTGGCTTGGCTTCTGAATCATGCATCCCACAAAGCGTAAGCAAAGGCTGCAGCAAGGTCATAACATAATCAGACTTGACATCATATCTTACCTAGTAATTTAATGATGATTACATGAAAGTAAGTACCATTTCAGTCATTTTGGGTATCCAAATTTATGGTTACATTATGGTGTTGCAATAATACTTGCTTAACAAGCTAAGTAAACCTAGAATGCTGACATATATTACTTGCATTAGAGTTTCTAAATTATTAGGCTATGGAGTTTCAGCCTCAAGCATTTTCTGGTGAAATCCTAAAAATAATCCAGCTTGTTCTTAGTCCATGCAGGAACAGAGATATAACTTTAGAATCAAGACATTTAAAAATGAACATACATGGTCTTCTTCGTGAGTATATGTTACTTCCAAGTTTCCACTTTGAGTAGCAGCCCAGATCTGCACAAACAAAGAATTGTAACTAGATATCCCTACAGACCTAATGCAAAAAAGTGAATCAGTTACCCTAAACATATACACCCACAAACAGCCTTATATTTTATAATTAAGGAAAGTGAGACGAACCTTTAATTTTTGATCCAAAGAAGATGATAAGAGAAACTGATCCCAGCAAAGAACGGACATCACAACAGACGTATGCTCTGTTAGTGTTTGTATACATTGCAAGTTCTCTAGGCTCCAGACCTAAAAGAATACATAGCAAGAGATGAAGGGAACAAGTCAAATGTCTGAACTACTCTTGAGCAATTAAAGGCCTCAAATGACTTCCACAGGAAAAAGTTGGTGCTTATTATACAGTTAATATTATACTGAACTGGACTTACCCTTATAGAATGATCCATTGAACCAGAGTAAAGCCTATTTGCTCCAACTACTAATGATACAACTGCAAGGGTGTGACCTTTAAGTGAATAAGCCGGTTCGAAGCAATTAGTGACTGTATTAAACTTCCAAGCCAAGATAGAACCATCCTGCATCAAACGAAACATAACTTTTTCCTCAACATTACAAGAATATGCTGATGACACGCATGCACAGAAGAAAATGGAGAGTGAGGGATGGAGGAAGTAGATGCAAGGGTGTCCCGTCAATGAGATGCAAACTGTCCTCCCTCAGAATATAGTTTACAATTAGATGATGCAGCTGTCCATACAACAATATTCACTGCTGAAATCCCCAACAAGAAAGCTTAACAAGAATGGGGACCAGACAAAATTAAACCATAAATGTAGTACAGGAATTACCTGCGTACCAGCAAAGAGCAAATCATTACCCACAGCCATGGCATAAACTTGTCCAACAGGCCCACTAAGACTCATTTCGGAGTTAGCTTGGGTGTTCCACGCCTAGAAAACCATATCCATGAATGAATGAGGTGGTATAATATAAAATTTTGCAGCAATAAGCTCACGTTAAAAGAGATTCTTGTTCTACCTTTACAGCATTTGGTATACCAACAAAAACCCAAGGACCTTCACTGATCATACAACCAACTTCACCACCAAGATTAATTACTCCCAGGCACTGTAAAATACAGACATATTAGAACATGGATTATTTGTCTCATCCACTGGACTGAAAAGTACAAGTGGAAAATACTATCCAACAATCTTGAGTAAGAACATGATCCTGTGAATGGTGAAATGAAAAGACACGAGAATGAAATACATAAGAACATTTCTCTAGAAACTCTCCGGTCTCCCATGGCAACAACTCTGATAAAATCCCTTCCTCCAGATCTTTATGCAACCAACATTACAAGCCAATTTTCCTTTCCACAAATTTTGCAACTTATAAGTTCACAGACTCTCTCATTACAACTTCCATTAGTTTAACTATATAATTAAAAGATCATGCAGCGCTACATTCAGTCATAATTCAATGGAAACTACATTATACAGACCACATCCACTCAGTATATTAAGCTTACAACAGATTGTGATCATTTAAGTTTCTCGACAGAATTATTTGATGACATTAAAAAAAAAAAAAAAAAAAACTCCTACCAGGCAGTGACCTTATAACTATAATTGATACGAAACCCCTATTCTACTGCTTCGAATTCATCACCAGGAGTTCCTTTTCTCCACTAATTAGACACTACACTTTCACGTATCAAATAACAAGGAAAAACTAACCGAAACTAAAAGCGAATCATTACCTGACCAGACTGGCAATCCCATACTCTCACAGTCTCATCCTTACTTCCGGTATAAAGCTTATCAGACCCAGAAGGCAATGCAATCCCACTAACAACCTGTTCACAAAAAAAAAAACCAAAAACATCAACCATCAAATCTTCACAAAAGCACAGAAACAATGACAACCCAAGAGTCTATATAACTCACATTCTGATGCCCCTCAAGCGTCGTCAGCAAGCTAACACAGTCCCCCATGCTCCAAGAATGCAAGAACTTACACCTATCGCCATAGCTACAATTCCCCTGAACCCAATAATTACACACTTTATCCATCTTCCTAACGAAAACCCTATTACCTCCTCCGGTCCGCCCCCACGTGTTCAAAGCTCCGCCGTTGAAGTTATTCGGACCTCGGCCACGTGGCCCCGACGACGGGCCGTCGGTGCTGGTGGCGAAGCCGTGTTGCCTCTTAGACGACGCCGTTCCGTTGAGCCCGCCAGGCGGCGCCGGTAGCTCTCGGTGGAGATAAGGGCAAGGGTGGCGATTGCACTTGCCCGCTCTCCAATGGTAGCATACCTTCTGATTTTTGTTCGGGTCGGATTGCGGCCCGCCCAATCTCGTGAAGATCCGCTTGCTTCCGCCTCCGTCTACATCCATTAGCTTCGGATTTTTTCAATTCGGGGAATCAAATTCGGTGAAATTGAGTATTTCGAGGTCGATCGGAGTGGATTTGGTGATCGGAATCGGAGTAGGAGGGAATCGGAGACCCTAGATTGGTCGCCGGAGGAGCTTGAATTTCAGAAACCCTAAAAACTGATCTGAGACTACTCGCTCTCTGATCAGTGTTTCTTTCCGGAGGTGGTGATGTACAGACTATAATTTGCGTCATCTCTACGAGGAAATGTGGAATTACTTCTGTGCCCCTGGTGGTTAGAAAGCGCTGCAGCGTGGCTCAGGGGTTTATTTGTCGTTTTGTAAATGCTTTGTGTTTACGATGAGATTGAATTTACTTGAAAGCGGTAGTTGTTTGGTGCGGAGCGGTGCCGTTTTGGTTCATTAAATTTTTTATTTTATTTTTTTTATTATTATAGAAAAAGAAGAAAGGTATGACTTAACACCTCTAATACAACCTACACAATGGAAATCAAAATTGAAAGTGTTAACAATAGATAGAGGTAAAACATGATTCCAACTTACCAAACCAATTGTATGTCCTAAATTTGCCAAGAGTCAGCTACAAAATTTTCCTCTCATCACATATATCGAAATTCAATCTCGTCAAACTGGGAAGCCATAATCTTGATATCATGAACGATATTTGTGATGCACTGTGGAATTGTTGTATAAATTGCTGCTGTTGTCAATTTTGATTGAAGGTTTTGATGGAAGAATATTTTATGTTATATTGTATATAATGTATATGTTTGTCGATGGTCCAATAAATCCATGTTAGACTTAAATTTCAAACGATTACTCATTTCATGAAAAATTTATAATGGTGTCGAGAAATCATTTAATTTGTATTTTTTTGTGGTTCTAGCCCTTCATAGTCCATATTAACAAAAGTTAGTTCATATATACAAAAGGTTGAAATACTGAAATGCCTTGATTGCCTATTATGATTTTAATCTCATAAGATCATTAGCTATATATACGCATGATCCTATAGTGTGAAATCTCTGTAATAAATTGTAAAATGATTATTTATGACTCCAACATAAAGTAAAAATTTTCTTTCAAATTTAACTCATATTATGTAACTCATTTTACCTTATGGTGCACTTTGTATTTAGATTAATAGATTACTATCTAAGCAAGAAAAAAAAATTAATAGAGGATTAATGAAAAAGAAATTTTGTTTTGGGTTTGGTAAGCTATAAAGTAAAACTGTAAAACAAGTCGTGTTACCAAAAAAGGAAAAAGAAGTATTCAATGCAAAGTAAAATAAACAAGTGGAAATTCAAAAGATTTCCGCATGACGACAAGGAACATCAGTTCGGCGGGAGAGCACAGCCAGTTTGAGATCAAGGCCCTTTGCTCTGCCTCTATAAAAAGAGGCTTCAACCCCGCCACATTACCGTGTATCTAGAGAGAGGAAGTAGAGAGAGATAGAGAGAAAGAGAGACCAGAAATCAGAAATGGCGAGGACGACGAAGAAGAAGATGAAGATGAAGAAGAAGAAGAAGCAGCAGCAAGAAGCTTCTGCTTCAGCTCCTCCAGCAGCAATGGTAGTACTCTTAGAACTAATTTTGTTCCCTGTGTTTCTATGAAATCTCAGTTCGTACTCGTATGAAATGATATAATTAAACTTCATTTTGATTTTGACTTTGATTTGATTTTGATTTTGATTTTGATAGCTGAAATGTCCTAATTGCAACTGCGTGTTGAAAACCGAAGATCTAGATGCACATGTTAAGGCAGGCTGTGTGAAGTCGATTGGAGAAGCGCGGGTGGCGATGATTGAAACCACTCCGACCGGGAAGAAGAAGGTCTATATATGTGGTGAATGTGAGCTGATCCCAAGATCATTCTATAGCCAGGACGGTTTAACTCAGCATAAGGCTGCCAAGCACAACAAATAGACAGTTTAGTGGATGAAAAGAAGAAGCTGTGTCGACGGTAAGGATGGATACTTGTGTTGGAAGATATAATTAGGTTGATCTAGCTAGTGAATCCTGGAATGCAATTGTTGTTAAGGATTGTTAAGTGTGTTTAATTAGTAGGTTGATTGCTAGTTAAGTAGTTATGCAGGTGAAATATCGAATCGGAAATTCGGAATTCTACTCTGTTGTTCAGTTTCATCATACTGAGCACTTCAATCTTCTTTAGTATATATAATGAATCCTTCAAGCTTTGTTATGAGCAAAAGTGCAAAACCAATATGCTGTGACTATATTCAGTTTAATGAGAAATAGATTTTTGTGTCTGGATATATTTGAGTATCTTGTTGTGTGTGAAAAATCATATTGTTTAAGCATTAATTTTCAGTACTAATGGAATCCAAGTCTTGTATAGTTTCCTCTGTGAAATAGCTAGGAACAAAGAGTGGCTTCAAGAGGAAGATAAGCCTGTCTCAACAGTAGTCTGTTAGAGTGATCAACCCTGTAGAATAAGACCTTCTACCTTTTACATGTTTTGTTCTTGGTTGACTACTCTTTCTTTCCCTCTAGGTGTACATTATTGAAAGAAATACAAGTTTAGCTCTAGCTCTTGCCATATAGGTATAAATGGAGCTGCAATCTAGCCTTAATGTGGCATTAACAGTTCTTCATTGCAGGCAGGCAATATGTTTGTCTGTTCATTAATTATAATCTCACATGGTTCGGCACCATTATGCTTCCTTCAGTAATTGTTTGACATGTCTGAACTTGGGAAGTGATTGTAGCTAGCTTCAGTAATAAATACTTGTAGTATATAGTCACTTGATGCAGCATATTCATGTCATTTCCCAGAGTTCAAAATCTGAAACACTGAAAATTTCAAGTAAAGATCAAAGTAGTTTCAGAACCATAGCTCTAGAATTAACCAACATGTACTGAAGATGTAAAGTTTGCTTCTCTTATTTCTTCTCACCAAAACATGAATTGAGTTAGGAACCTATATAGCCCACCAAGTAAATATTGATGCATCATAGTAGAGCGCGCGCGCACCATTGCTTGCACACAATAACAGGTTTCTGTTGGACAATTACTCTATTTACAGTTCTAATACAAAACAAAAGCAGCCAAAGTTGGATCAGTGAAATATCATATTGAATTTGCCTCTTCTTTTTTTTTTTTTTCAGATTTTGTGGAAAAGTAACTATAGAAGTATAGAACTCAAAATGATCAAATAAAATCTTCTATCAACTTTGGATTACTCTGAGCAGGCCTTGCATCACGGAGCTATCAACACTGTTGCACAATTAAGCACCATTCATAGGCACACACTCACTTAAAGCTAGAATTTTTCACCCATTTCAGCATTTGGAAGAAGTTGGAACAATTATATTTCAGATGCCATTAGCTTTCACTCGCTGCTGAAAACGAAGGAAGTTGATACTTGATATATCAAAAAAACCTATATATCTCTATATTCTGATCAGGAGTTCATATTTTAATCGATGCTATGAATATAAGTTATTGAAGACCATAGTCTGTTGAGTGTTGACCATTGAAAATCACCAAAGATAAGAGTCTTTTGGGTCTATTCTCTATAAAGAAAAACAAATAAATAAATAAATTCACAAATATAACATAAACTCTGCTAAAATTTAATCAATTGGAAAATTAGAAAATGATTTTAATTAAGCAACAAGAAAGCTAGCGCATCACACAGTAAAAAGCTGAACCAATCAAGGACGGTAACTGAAAAGTAGACACTCTCATTTTGTAAATTACAGGATCAGTTGGACCCATTCCTTCTGGGAATGGGCTTCCGGTCCTTATCGGAGACAACTTTAGTACAGCTGTGAGAATCCTTTTCCTAATACTTATAGGAGAAAAGGTTTCCTAGTGCGTAAGGAGTAGGACTTCATCTATAAATAGAGGGATTGGCCTTCCCTCACTCACACCTTTTCAATCTCAGATTCAACAAACTAAGATTGTTCAATCAAGTCCTTCTCTCCAGGGTTTCAAATTATGGGATCCTCAGATTGGGCAGAGCTGCCTAAGCACCTATTGGATTCAATTTTAAAGAGATTACCATCATGTTCAGACTATATGCATTTCAGTATTGTTTGTAAGTCATGGAATTCTGTAGCCAAGGACAATTTAATTAGCAAACGCATAGCTCCAATGCTCTTGACTTATTCGGGCAAGGAAGAGACATGGAATTTATGCGACATCACGCGTGATAAGGTTCTTGATTTGCAATTGGAATTGCCAAACAAACGATATTTTGGGTTTTCTAAGGGATGGTTAATAACTATGGATGAAAATTTCATAGTAACCCTTATAAATCCTTTCTCTAGAGTTAAAGGGGGTAGAGCACAAGAAAATTCAACCATCGCTCTTCCTGCACTGGACCTTTCAGGGATTAATGAAGAACTCAGGACTATATACGCTGAATATTTAGAAACTTATGTCAAAAGGGCCACAATTTCAGCAGACCCAATCTCAAATGCAAAGGATTGCATTGTTGTGGTCATATATGGTTGCTTGTATGAACTGGCTTTTATTAGACTCGATAAAGATACAACGTGGACTTATATTTACGAAGGAATTACGAATATTCAAGATGTTGTTTATGTTCAAGATAAGTTCTTTGCCATCAATTATTGGAACCAACTGGAGTCTTTTGCCGTTACCCCTCAATTCAACCCGATGGAAGATGTAACAACGGTTGCACGATATTCTGTACAAGATGACGTCATGATTAAGAGATATTTGGTGGAGTTGAGTGATCGTAAAGAACTATTAATGGTACACAGGTATCTAGATCTTAAACATCGGCGACGTCGCCGACCTGGCGAACGTGGTCAACGCGTGACAACAAAATTTGAACTTTTTAAACTTGACGCTGATAATTATAGGTGGATCAGGATAAACAGTTTAGGTGATGTTGCTCTCTTCGTGGGGGAGAACTCTTCGATATCTTTATTGGCTTCAGAGGTGTTAGGATGTCTACCGGATTGCATATACTTTATAGACGATTATGATTGGGTACCTCGTGAGATACATCGTGATTTTGGTTTGTACAACATCAAAACTGAAAACTTTTTACCAATTCACAACACACAAGCGGCAACCCTAATCAAGATGAGCAATCAGACACCAATTTGGACCGTAGCGAGCATCAAGTTGTAAAATGGTGTTTCACTTGTTAATTTGTAAGCATGTTTGTGTTTTGTGCATTATAATGACTAGACACAGTACAAATGTATCAGCATACAAGTCCAATTCATCCATTCTTTCCTTTTTACAATGCAATCATCACTCTCTTTTCATTGACTCCTTATCCTTCAAAATATGTCGAAAAATGTTAGAAGCCTAGAGAACTCTGAGATAGTCGTTGCTAGAATGAGGACTTCCTCTTTTGGTTCTTTCTGTTTTAATTTCGAATGTTTTGGTTATGGTTATAAAAGAAGTTTTAGCCTCTAGTGTTATGTACATGTACACTATTTCCCCAGAGAGAGAGAGTGAGAGAACTTCGAGACAAAAATACCTTCTTTGGATCGGTAAGAAGGAATATTGTTATAACAACATCCATAACATCCTGAATTTCGGTCTTAGAAAACTCTTGAGCAAGAAGGATAACATGCACTTCTGTAAGTTTTAAATGTTCAAATAATTCTTTCTCGTGGAAAAAACAAGCAAGTGTTGTTGTCGTTTTTTTTCCCCCTTATCACTTCACAACTTAATATCTCCATTTGTTAATGTTAAGCTCGATATTATGTTGTGAATCGATAAACAAAAACCTCCCAATTTGAATCAAGACAACAGTACTCGCCTTGTGAAATTCCCACAATCATAAAGATATTAAAATAAAAAAAAAAGCTTTTTTAGTTGAGGTACACCGGTCACATTTCCATTCTTATGCAAAATCAATGCAGTCATATTTCTATTCTTAGGCAGAAACCCAAGAATAAGATTTTATGGCACAATATGACACCTACAATAGCTAGCAAAGGGGGGTTTGGAGCTTCTATTATCTGCCTGTAAGTACCCTTCTCCGACCACTCACATCACTTGGCCTGTACCAGCAAGAATCCAATGTTACAATCTAATTAGTATGAATTCGCTTTTGTTCATGTTTTTGCCTACGTTACAAGAAAGAAATTAAGGAAAGTGAGACGAACCTTTAATTTTTTATCCAAAGAAGATGAATCCCAGCAAAGAACGGACATCACAACTGACGTATGTGCTGTTAGTGTTTGTATACATTGCAAGTTCTCTAGGCTCCAGACCTAAAAGAATACATAGCAAGAGATGAAGGGAACAAGTCAAATGTCTGAACTACTCTTGAGCAGTTAAAGGCCTCAAATGACTTCCGCAGGAAAGAGTTGGTGCTTATTATACAGTTAATGTTATACTGAACTGGACTTACCCTTATAGAATGATCCATTGAACCAGAGTAAAGCCTATTTGCTCCAACTACTAATGATACAACTGCAAGGGTGTGACCTTTAAGTGAATAAGCCGGTTCGAAGCAATTAGTGACTGTATTAACCTTCCAAGCCAAGATAGAACCATCCTGCATCAAACGAAACATAACTTTTTCCTCAAAATTACAAGAATATGCTGATGACACGCATGCACAGAAGAAAATGGAGAGTGAGGGATGGAGGAAGTAGATGCAAGGGTGTCCCGTCAATGAGATGTAAACTGTCCTCCCTCAGAATATAGTTTACAATCGGATGATGCAGCTGTCGATACAACAATATTCACTGCTGAAATCCCCAACAAGAAAGCTTAACAAGAATGGGACCAGACGAAATTAAACCACAAATGTTGTCCAGGAATTACCTGCGTACCAGCAAAGAGCAAATCATTACCCACAACCATGCATGGCATAAACTTGTCCAACAGGCCCACTAAGACTCATTTCGGAGTTAGCTTGGGTGTTCCACGCCTAGAAAACCATATCCATGAATGAATGAGGTGGTATAATATAAAATTTTGCAGCAATAAGCTCACACTAAAAGAGATTCTTGTTCTACCTTTACAGCATTTGGTATACCAACAAAAACCCAAGGACCTTCACTGATCATACAACCAACTTCACCACCAAGATTAATTACTCCCAGGCACTGTAAAATACAGACATATAAGAACATGGATTATTTGTCTCATCCACTGGACTGAAAAGTACAAGTGGAAAATACCATCCAACAATCTTGAGTAAGAACATGATCCTGTGAATGGTGAAATTAAAAGGCACGAGAATGAAATATATGAGAACATTTCTCTAGAAACTCTCCGGTCTCCCATGGCAACAACTCTGATAAAATCCCTCCTCCAGATCTTTATGCAACCAACATTACAAGCCAATTTTCCTTTCCACAAATTTTGCAACTTCTAAGTTCACTGACTCTCTCATTACAATTTCCATCAGTTTAATTATATAATTAAAAGATCATGCAGCTACATTCAGTCATAATTCAATGGAAACTACATTATACAGACTATATCCACCTAGTATATTAAGCTTACAACAGATTTTGATCATTTAAGTTTCTCGACAGAATTATTTGAGGACATTTAAAAAAAAAAAAAAAAAAAAAACCCTCCTACTAGGCAGTGACCTTATAACTATAATTGATACGAAACCCCTATTCTACTGCTTCGAATTCATCTCCAGGAGATCCTTTTCTCCACTAATTAGACACCACACTTTCCCGTATCAAATAACAAGGAAAAACTAACCGAAACCAAAAGCGAGTCATTACCTGACCAGACTGGCAGTCCCATACTCTCTTGAGATAAAATAATAATAATAATAATAATAATAATAATAATAATGTTGTAGTATAAATCGTATATATACCGTATATGTCTATATCATGTAACAAAATACGTAAAAGTATTTAGATAGGTACTTGAGTGTATAATCATAGGTACTTGAGTGTATGAAGACTTATGTAAACATGCTTTACCAAAGGGCAACAAGCATGGCAGAAAATCATCATCAAGATGGTTATCATTTTGAGTTTCTCTTTGAGCATTCACACTTCAATGTAATCCTATAAATACCCCCTTTGTATGAGATGAATAAACACATTGAAATCCTCATTCTCTCTGAAATTTTACTCTTCTATTCTGTTTATCAAATCCTCTAGTTCTTAAACACGTTATCAGCACGAAGTTGCTCTAGAATTAGAATCGAAAAATTGACGAAAGAAGAGTTCTTCATCGATAGAAGTCATTTTTCAAAACCTACAAAAAATCCCCAAACCCTAGCTCAGATTAAAGCCCTTGATTCCAGGAGCCCGGAACCGGTCTCAGATTCACCGGAACCGGCCGGAAAAGGCCTGAACCGGCCGCCGGAAGCCGAAAAACCGAACCGGACCGCTGCCGAGACCTGCCGAGGTCCTGCCGAGGTGCTGCCGAGACCTGCCGAGCAGCTGCCGAGAGCTGCGCAGCAGCTGCCGAGGTGCTGCCGAGCAGCTGCCGAGAGCTGCGCAACAGCTGCCGAGGTGCTGCCGAGTCCTGCCGAGACCTGCCGAGAGCCCTGCGCAGCAGCTGCCGAGACGCTGCCGAGAGCCCTGCGCAGCAGCTGCCGAGACCTGCCGAGAAGCTGCCGAGGCCCTGCGCAGCAGCTGCCGAGACGCTGCCGAGGCCCCTGCGCAGCAGCTGCCGAGACGCTGCGCAGCAGCTGCCGAGCAGCTGCCGAGACGCTGCGCAGCAGCTGCCGAGCAGCTGCCGAGACGCTGCGCAGCAGCTGCCGAGCCATCTGCCGAGCAGCTACGCAGCAGCTGCCGAGCAGCTGTCGACACATCTGTCGACAGATTTGCGCGGCGACTTTCCGACGACTTTTTCGACACTTTTCCGGCGACTTTTCCGGCGACTTTTTGGACGATTTTTCTCGACTTTTTCCAACGATCTTTCCGGTCAACTCCGATAATTTTTCCGGTCAAAAATTTCCGGCAACACTATTCCAAGGTATTCTTTACTAAAAGTTCCCGTTTTTGAGTTTTTATTTATTTTCTCTCCTTTTTTCCTTTTTCTCGGGAACTTACAATCAAAAGCGGAATTAGAGCAATTCACGCCAAATGAACTAAGAGTGTTGTTCACAATGATTCTTGGAAATTGATTTCTTGGTAGCATAGCTCGGAAATCTTATTATTTTTCGTGGAAGTTTTAACTCCGAAACTAATATTTTCTTCTTATCTTCAAGGATGTCGAATGAACCTAGACTCGATTTTCAAATCCTTGACTCAACAGGTTCGGAGTACCATAGCTGGAAAACCGACGTTGAGAACCATCTCACATCCAAGGGGATATTGCCCATCATCCATGAACCAAATCCGGCTCTTGTGTTCCCTCGATCACCCAAGAAGCATGCAGAGGCAATCATCTTGATGCGACGTCATATGGACAAAGCACTCAGGCTAGAGTACATGTCCATCAAAGATGCAAAGGATTTATGGGAAGCATTAGAAGAGCGCTTTAACAATATCCAAGATTCTCTCCTCCCTGACTTGAAGGTTCAGTGGAACGATGTACGCTTCTCAGACTTCAAGTCTATTGCTGAGTACAATTCAGAAGCTCTTCGTCTTAAATCCATGTTGAGGTTCTGTCAAAGACCCCTCACAGAAGAAGAGCTAATTGAGAAAACTCTCTCCACCTTCCCGGTTGCAGCAATTTTGCTATCAAAGCAGTATCGCACTGAAGTAAATGCTGGACGAATTACGAGGTTCAATAAACTCATAAATATTTTGTCGGTAGCCGAAAAGCACGACAACATTCTTGTAAAGAATTATAATTCAAGACCCATTGGAACCAAGAGCGTTCGTGAGGCAAATTATAATGCACCCAAAAGAGGGTACAGGGAGCGGTACCCCAGCAATAGGGGACATGTGTACCCTAATAATAGGGGACATGAAGGACGAACAGGTCCATATAACCGCCCCAACAGGGAAGGAAACCGCAACTTTAGAGCGGGCGCACGTGATGGTAACTCCGCACGTGGAAGAGGGAGATATGGCAACACCGGCCGTGGAAATAGCACCATAAACCGTGGAGGTCGCACCATGCGCCGTGGTAGTAGCAGCAACCCTCCTAGGGGATATCCACAACGTGCACAACCTGTACAAACTGTACAACCTGCACAACCTATACCTCAAATGAAGGGAGGAAACCACAATGACATGTGTCATAGATGTGGATCAATCGAGCATTGGTTTAAACAATGTCATGCAAGTACCCAATTAGCTGCACGCTACAAGGAGTACAGGGAAGCAAGAGAGCAAGAAGCTAACCTTGCCGAAGATGAAAATAGTGAAGATGTCAATCTCACTGTTGAGGACTTCAAAGCTGTAGATGAAGAGAGACAACTTGAAACTCTATTTAAGTGCACAAGACGAATTGACACTATCTGTCAAAGATGTATTGAAAGCCTAGCGGTGGAATGACAGAAAGACAACTTGAAACTCTATTTAAGTGCACAAGACGAATTGACACTATCTGTCAAAGATGTGTTGAAGTGCAGGGCATATGTTAAGGCCAATTTCAATTTTTCAACTTATTCCAAGAGGCTGCAGTAAGTTTTGATGCAAGAAATCGAAGCGGTGCCGACGTGAAAACTAAAGAATAGTCTTTGGCGGTGGCATCCTTGTGTAGAGATGAAACCTTAATCTAAGTGGGCCAATATCATCAGAACCATTCCAGAGATTGACAAAAGCACAAAGCAATATATACAAAAGAAAAAGAAGAAGAATGAATGTTCTGGACTTCTGGTGGTGTTGCAGACTTGCAGACTAAGGGATTAAATTAAATTAAGCTAAGAATAAAGACAAAAAGCTTAATTAACAAAGTGCTCAAACATTGATTAAAAGCAAAGTTCTTTTCGTGGTGGGTTTGTGAACGCAGAGGAAGAACATGAAGACAGTCAAAATATTCAAAGTGCAGACACAGCTTATCACATCACAAAATTCATCAATTCTCAATTTATTTGGGCAATTGAAGTAAAATTTGCCTCACCCACAGATTAAAGGAGTCTCTGAATGAGCTAAGCAAGAGCTAAAGGGAGAAGGGTCTTACATAAAAATTCTCCCAAAAGCCAATAGCAGCAGGATGTCGAAATTTCTCCTCCTGTGAAGCCGGCCACGGTCTCGTCTTCCACGTGTGTTCTTTCTTTCAGCCTCCAATTTCGACTCCTTCAAGTCAGATTGTGTCTTCAAATCCATCTCCAGTTCGACCTACCGGGAGATCAGTATCGAGCTTGTGTTCTACCTGGTTTGGGATAAGACGGAGCACAGGAATAAGAAACGGAAAAAAAAAAAAAAAGAAGAAGGAGAATTGAAAGTAAAGAAAAAGAAAATAAAAATGAAATTACAGCTGGGTGTCCTTATCAAATATGGGGCTCCGAGAAGATTTGGGCCTCCAAGAGGGCCAGGCCTTTGAGAAGTCTTTGATGGGTGTCTGACCTGATGCCCAAAATAAAAGTTTGATGCACGTCTCCAAATTCTAGACAAGAAAATTGAAACTCGAAGTTCACTCGTTACATTGAAAGTCCCCGTATTAAATTGGGGTCGAGTAAGCTTCATGGATCGAGAAACATGATTCGCGAGGATACAAAAGAAGTCCATGTTCAAATTTTTCCAAATACCCAGGCTTTGGTTTCATAAAAAAATGCTCCGGAACCTTTAAAATATCCTTTTGGTACAAAATCAATAAAAATCCCAAATTCCCAAAATTTGTGAACTACAATGGTTTCATCCCTTTACAGGGTATGTAGGCAATCTAGCGACCCACTAGATGCAACCAAAAATTTAAATCGATTCCCTAACTCCACTAGTCAAATTCAACCAATCTGAATCCCTGACTCCACCAGTCAAATTCACTCGAACACCAGAAAAATCAAATCATTCCTAAATTACCAAAAAACAAATTCAAGGGCTCTAAACCCTCATAGATATCTCAAACACAAATCCAAAAATAAATTGGTCATCTACCCATTTAAATCTCATATGCAGGAAGTCAGGAACTACATGTGGTTTGATCCTGCAAGAGTATGTAGGCAATCTAAAATCAAATAATCTAGATACAACCACATCCCGGCCAAACACTATTCCTTTCTCAAAAATCCAAGCCTTCCAATGGGTCATTCACTCATTGAAACTCTTGAATCAAACAGCCACACATTGATTTCTTTATAAATGAAATTAGAATGAAAGGGTGGTTCCTTGTAACAAGATATTGTAATTAAGAGACACATTCTGTCTTGAATTGGTCAAACCCGAAATAATTAAAACTCTATTCTGTTAATGAATATGAATGAAATTACGTTGGGTGACATTTTACACTTTTTGCATTTTTTTAACTCAACATTCTCACAGTCTCATCCTTACTCCCTTTTGATACCAAAAAAATCAATATTCATGCACAATAAAATTCAAGGCCCACTACAAAAGTAGAGATGACATTAATACGCAATCTTACACTTTATGGGCTTTAATAGCTTATGCTAGAAAGAATTCACGTTCGCGTATTTAACTTTCGGTTTTTCTTACCAAGCGTAATACCATGCTCGTGGACCCAAGCCACAATCATGCTTTTGGGGCTTGTAAGATTGGGTGTGGTGTGAAAGGTTACGGAAATACATGAGACCCATTATCGATTTAGATTGTTGGAGATTTTGGACTTGGGGACCAAAATCCAGGCCAGACAATCTAAATCCTTACATGGACATACAAAGATGAGAGAATCCAAACCCATAAGTTTAAACACAATTAACTGCCCTAACCATAAAACTAATAGCTTTTCAGCCGCACAAACAATAATACTTACTTTTACCCCACAGTAACTCATCTTCTTCTATACCAAACACAAAGTCTCAATCACATTTCCTCTTTTATTTGTTCTTAGTTTTAGCTTGCCATTTGATCTTCCAAAAGTATGGTGCAACTCTCCCAATGAGATACAGTCACATAACAACTTTTCCCTATAAATCTGCTACTCAAATCCCATAATTCAAGCAAACTAGTACAACCACACCACCCCTTAGTCATTTGGTTATTGCCTTGTTCTCCGGATTTGACCTTAACATCATAGTTCTCTTTCAAAGTCCAACACCTTTCTCCCATGAACCTGTATCTTGGCCTCACCTCCTCCAGCCTATAAATTAAGGCTTCTAGTTGCTGCAAAGGCATTATACAACCTCTAGGAATACAACCCACCAGCTCCAGGCCACAGAGAATACATCCTCTAAACAACACATTTTTCAAGCAAAGCAACAAGTCAAACATTCCCAACCTCCAATCCAAAACCATTTTCAAGCTCTAGTTGATCTGTATACCCATGAGCCATCCCCAAAAATCTATTCCTTATTCACTGTAGTAGGCAATGCCATAACAAACCTCTCACCGCAGCACCTCTCTCATCTTCTGCAACTCATGTGCTTCTAGCTCCCACACCACATGCCTTCTTGCAAGCTTTTTTATGTAATTTTATTCATCTATCAAAGTTATATAGAGTTTCTACTACATATCATTAAAAACATGCCACCACAGCAGACCACCGCAGCAAACCAATATCACCGCGGGAGCTTAAGGAAAAACGCTACAAACTTCTTGAAGCTTTGGACCCAGTTCCTGAACTCAGAACGGGTAAACAGAGAAGATCAACCCAATCAAGCAATCTTACCAACCTATGTACAAACCCGCCCCAACACTCCCGGTATAAAGCTTATCAGACCCAGAAGGCAATGCAATCCCACTAACAACCTGTTCACAAAAAACCCAAAAACATCAACCATCAAATCTCCACAAACGCATAGAAACAATGACAACCCAAGAGTCTATTTAACTCACATTCAGATGCCCCTTAAGCGTCGTCTGCAAGCTAACACAGTCCCCCATGCTCCAAGAATGCAAGAACTTACACCTATCGCCATAGCTACAGTTCCCCAAAACCCAATAATTACACACTTTATCCATCTTCCTAACGAAAACCCTATTACCTCCTCTGGTCCGCCCCACGTGTTCGAAGCACCGTCGTTGAAGTTATTCGGACCCCGGCCACGTGGCCCCGACGACGGGCCGTCGGTGCTGGCGGCGAAGCCGTGTTGCCGCTTAGACGACGCCGTTCCGTTGAGCTCGCCAGGGGGTGCCGGTAGCTCTCGGTGGAGATAAGGGCAAGGGTGGTGATTGCACTTGCCCGCTCTCCAATGGTAGCATACCTTCTGATTCTTGTTCGGGTCGGATTGCGGCCCGCCCAATCTCGTGAAGATCCGCTTGCTTCCGCCTCCATCTACATCCATTAGCTTCGGATTTTTTCAATTCGGGGATTCAAATTCAGTGAAATTGAGTTTTTCGAGGTCGATCGGAGTGGATTTGGTGATCGGAATCGGAGTAGGAGAGAATCGGAGACCCTAGATTGGTCGCCGGAGGAGCTTGAATTTCAGAAACCCTAAAAACTGACCTGAGACTACTCGCTCTCTGATCAGTGTTTCTCTCCGGAGGTGGTGATGTAGAGACTATAATTTGCGTCATCTCTATGAGGAAATGTGGAATTACTTCTGTGCCCCTGGTGATTAGAAAGCGCGGCAGCGTGGCTCAGGGGTTTATTTGTCTTTTTGAAGTGCTTTGTGTTTACGAGGAGCTTGAATTTACTTGAAAGCGGAATTTGTTTGGTGCGGACGGTGCCGTTTTTGGTTGATTGAAGTTTTTTATTATTATTTTTTTTTTTATTTTAGAAAAAGAAGAAAGGAATGACTTAAAACTTCTAATACAACCTACAAGACTTCAAATCTTCTGTCTCCATTTTCCTATCCCCTTCCCTGTATCCCTATCAAATATTGACACGTGGCATTTGTGTCTCCTCCTTAACCCAACTCTAAGGCTATGTTTGGGAGAGCTTTTAAGAGCCCCTGCTTATAAGCACAACGTACTTTGGTGTTTGGTAAAGTTCCTAACAGCCAGCTTCTCTACGAAGCACCAGCTTTTTGGAGGTAAAAGCAGAAGCCACTCTAGGCCTGCTTTTAGAAGCCAGAAGCCGCGGCTACTGTAGCGAAGGTTTAATGAATTTTTCAAAATACCATTGGGTACCCTCATGAACGTCAAGGAATTACACACACGACCAGCCTCTTCTCTTCCTCTTCCTCTTCCTCGACCAGTCTCTTCTCTTCCTCGATCAACTCTTTCTTCTCCCTCAACTGTCTGTCTGTCTCTCTCTCTCTCTCTCTCTCTCTCTCGGTGCTAGGACGACATCTCGTGCACCATCGGTGCCTCCACCTTTGCTATCCCTGGTGGCCACCTCGAGTTCGGTAAGAGTTTTGTTTGTGATTTCAATTTCTTGGGGTTTGATTCCATTTCTTTCTGTCCTAAAAACCTAAAATCAAATAGTATCTTGATTTGGGTTCGATAAAATTTTGGGTTTTCTGACTGTATCGTGATCTGGGTTGTTCTGGCTTCTGGGTTTTGGTGTTTTTGGTAGGTTGAGGTTGTTATGATTTGAAGTGGGAATAGATAAAGGATGTGAATTTTTTTAAAGATTTCTTCTTTTTTCGTATCCCACACCGACTGTTTGATTGATTTGTCTTTTTGTTTCAATGGGTCTTTAGTGTGTGTGTGTGTGTTTGATGATTCTTCAGAGCTGTAGTTTCTGATCCTTGTTGGTTTCTTAGAAAATGAATGAAATGAAAGTGATAGCAGAATTTCAATCATACTGTGTTGTTATTTTCGACGAGGAAGAAATTTTGGCCAAACTGGGCCTTATTGTTCTGTTACGCTCAGTGGACTGGTGGAGTGTTTTACTGTTTTGAGTTTCGAGTTTCGAGTGTGTGTTTTTGTGATGATGTATTAATTGTGGTTGTATTGATGTTTGTGAAGCAGATAAGCTACCGTATTCTATTAAGATCCTTCTTGAGTCTACAATCTGTAACTGCGATGAGTTTCAGGTTAAGAATACGTATTTGAGAAAAGTTGTAATTTGTTATCAGCATTTAGGACCCTCTTTGTCCTGTGTTTGTGTTTATCTAGCCTGCAGTCTCGAATATATGACCTTTTGTTTGTGTTTGTGTTTGCTTCACTGGAAGGCAGCTTTATTCGAAGTTTTTGGCCATTAGGGTGCTTTTTCTGCAGTTATCTATTTGCATCGAGTGCAGTTCTCTGGGTTTACGCTGTTTGCTTCTCCCTGCTGGGACTTTCTGGTTCTGAGGCCATTAGGTGTGTCTTGCGTTTTGATTTTTCAATGCTTGGGGTTGATATCCAGAGTTGGTCAATGTTAATCTAGCAAGTTGTTAGCCATCAGTTTATGTTCATATTCTATATGACTTGGAGTTTTTTCCTAATTAGTTTGTATGCTGATTTAAATCATGGTTTGCATGTTAATGTTCAATTCTTGTGTGTATAGCACTTTGTAATTGTGTTGTTTTGGGTTTAAGGTGTATTGTGGCAGAAATGCACCATACACATCCACTAAAGATTGGGCTGTAAATTTGTGGTTTTTTATCTGTGCTAGATGGGAAAAGAGTCGGCTGTTTGGGATGGGAGATTAGTAGATGTTTTTTGTGACTTATGTATCAAGGAGGTGGAGAACAATAATCGTCCACATACTCATTTTAATGCGGTGGGATGGGAGAATATAATCAGTAATTTCTCAAAAGAAACTGGCAAACAATATACTAGAAAACAAATGAAAAATAAATGGGATTCCCTCAAAGATAATTGGAAATTATGGAAAGAATTGAAGGGGAAAGAGACCGGTCTTGGGTGGGATCACAGGCGTCAAACTATAGATGCATCCGATGAGTGGTGGCGTATAAAGATTGAGGTATTTAATTTAATTTAATTAGTTTGGTTAACAAATTTACTTCATTTGAATAAAATTTTCTTAGCTCTCTCATTTAATTTTTTGTCCAGAAAAACAAGGAATATGGAAAGTTAAAGAAAAAAGGAATTGCACCTGATTTTGAAGACAAGTTGGATAAGATGTTCATGGGTATTTCAGCCACTGGTGAGCATGCATATGCACCATCTTCTGCGCTACCTATCCCTAGAAGTCCACAGCAAGGTGACAATGAGGTGAACCTTGAAGGTAGTGGTGACTCTGAGGACGGTGATGATATGGCATTCACTCTACCTAAAAGAAAAAGAAATGAGAGAGCTGAGAAAGGTAAAGGAGTAGTACCAAAAAAAGAAAAGGTGGGAGGTGCTGCTCATTTGGCTAAACAAATTAATCGAATGTGTGAGGCAATTGAGAGTAGAAGCACAACAACTTCTATGATCAATAAAAGTGTAGAAGAAGGTGGAGGCACTAGTATTAAGGAAGTGATGAAGGATGTCACCTCATTGCCTGGAGCCGAGCAGGGTAGTAGGTTGTGGTTTTTTGCTACTCGACTATTTTTAAGTCCAGAGAAAAGAGAGATGTATTGCACTATGGATGATCCTAACTTGAAGTTGGAGTGGCTGAAGTTTGAGATGAACGAAAAATAAGCTTATGTTATGTTTTGAAGTTTTATGTTTGTTGTTTGTTTCCGCATGTTTTTAATTATGAGAATTGAATTTGAGTAGATGTTTTTCATCACTTGGATATTTATTGGTAGATTTGAGAAAGTCTACATTAGTTTACTGCATGTAGATTATAAAAATGTACTTTATAAATTTTGTTCATTACTGCTTGTTAATGATTTGGAAGGCATTTATGAAGATTATAAAATTTGGAAGTTAAAATTGCAGGTGTTTGAAGTGAAATATGAACAATTCGGAAGTAGATGAAGTTGAGGAGGAGATATTCTTACGAAGTGTTCAACTCAATGCTCTGCTCATTCAACATTATTACATGAACTATGTTCATAAAACTCCTTGCATGGTATCTCCTCAAACAGGTAATAAGTGGATGATGGAAGTATTACAAGGGAATGACAGTCAGTGTTATAATGCCTTTAGAATGCAAAAAGAAGTATTTTATCGATTATGTAGTGATTTGGAAGTTAAATTTGGGATGTTGGGTTCAAACAGAACAAGTCATATTGAAGTTATGGGAATGCTATTGTGGTGCCTAGGACAGGGATGTGGAAATAGGTCAGTAGGAGAACGATTTCAACATTCTGGTGAAACCGTTTCTAGATATTTCGGAGAAGCACTAGATCATGTGTGTAAACTAGGTAAACAGATAATCAAGCCTTCGGAGAATGAATTTAATGGGGTTGCACCGGAGATAATGAGGGATAACAGATACATGCCTCATTTTAAGGTATTGGTCATACGTTACTAGTAATTTTTTTCACAATTTAATTACTTATATTAATTGACAAATAACGTTATTATTTACAGGATTGCATCGGGGCTATTGATGGAGTCCATATTCCCGCTTCAATAGTTCCTCACAAACAAATACAGTACATTGGTAGAAAAGGAATACCAACACAAAATGTTATGGCGGTATGTAATTTCAATATGCAATTTATGTTTGCATGTGCGGGATGGGAAGGGTCTGCTCATGATACAAGAGTGTTTCTATCGGTACTTCGAGATCCGGAAATGAATTTTCCTAAACCTCCACCAGGTAACTATATTTAATTATTTTTATATCAAATTTTATGATGCTCTGAATAAAGTTTTTAGAAAATTTGATCTTTTTTTATTTTACAGGAAAATATTATGTTGTAGATTCGGGATACCCTCAAATGAATGGGTTTTTGGGATCTTTCAAAGGATCGAGACAACATTTTCAAGAATACCGTAGGCAAGAACCAAGAAATGAAAAAGAGGTATTTAACCAAGCACACTCTTCTCTTAGAAGCGTTATAGAACGTACATTTGGAGTTTGGAAAAAAAAGTGGAAGATTTTAAGAGACATGCAAGGTTATTCATTTAATAAGCAAGTGAAGATTGTCATCGCCACCATGACACTTCATAATTATATACGGATACATGCACATGGTGATAGACATTTTATCCGCAGTGAAGAAAGAGAAGGTTATGGGTCAAGTGGTGGAATAGAAATGGATGATGATGTAGAAGAAGAATATCATGGTCATGGTGCACAAGAAATGGAAACAATAAGAAATAGCATTACTCAAAGTTTGATGAATGCGCGTAATAATGTGAACATTTGAATATGTTATGATATTTGATGCGAGCCGGATATTCAATTGTTATTAATGTTAATAATATATTTATTTTGTATAAGTTATTTTAAAAATTATCAAATTCTGCATCATATGGTCACCATGATTTAAAAAAATTGAAAGTTAACAAAAAATAATACAGACATAAAAAGATGAAAAATAATAACAAGAGGATTTAAACAACATTGTATTACCAAATTATCTCATGTCCAATTTGGTCATTCCACAAACAAAAAGCACAAGCCAGTTTCAGTTTACCAAACACTTTGTCACTGCTTTTGCCACTGACAGCTCTTATAAAAAGCCAGTTTACCAAACACTCAGCTACTTGGCTTTTCAGCCGCTTATTCTCAGAAATAAGCAGAAGCCAGCTTTTTTGAAAAGCCCAGCCGTACCAAACATAGCCTAACTCACCCTCTCCCCTTCCTCTCTCCTTCCCATTCCGATTCTCTCTCTTTCTCTCATCACCAACCTGCCTCCTGTTTCTGCTTCTTCTCATCATCTTCATCTTCAAACCAACAAAAACCCACATCATTGAACCCAGCTGCTTATATTACTTGTTTTCCCACCATCATCACATACATACATACATACATACTTTTTTTTTTTGAACAATTAACTGCCATCAGATTCTCTGATCATTTCCTCCATTTTATACGGTGAAAAACCAAACATCCATTATCCCATTCCAAAAAAAAAAATCAGAGACTTGTTCCGGATAAATCAAACATTCAAACGTGATATGGAGAGATCTAAGATCATCTCTGCAGCTCCATCATAAGGGCAAAGTCCTCCCGCAGCTCCGAGGAGGAAGATGACGCCCGGGCTTGTGGTACGACGGCAGGGGATCCGAGGAGGAAGACGACGCAGTTCCGGAGCCAAAGGACGGTGGGTCGGAGCGGGAAACGGCGGAGCTGTCCTTCTTAGAGAGGAAGAGGCGTTTGGGGCTGAGGCTGTTGATTTTCATGAGCTTCATGGCTGAAGATGAAGATGATGAGAAGAAGCAGAAGCATAGTCCTTCAAACGATTACTCATTTTATGAAAAATTTACAATGGTGTCGAGAAATCATTTAATTTGTATTTTTTTGTGGTTCTAGCTCTTCATAGTCCATATTAACAAAAGTTAGTTCATATATACAAAAGGTTTAAATACTAAAATGCCTTGATTGCCTATTATGATTTTAATCTCATAAGATCATTAGCCATATATACGCATGATCCAATAGTGTGAAATCCTCTGTAATAAACTATAAAATGACTATTTATGACTTACACACTGTTGGATAATGTGTATATGGCATAAAGTAAAAAGTTTCTTTCAAATTTAACTCATATTATGTAACTCATTTTACCTTATGGTGCACTTTGTACTTAGATTAATAGATTACTATCTAAGCAAGAAAAAAAAATTAATAGAGGATTAATGAAAAAGAAATTTTGTTTTGGGTTTGGTAAGCGATAAAGTAAAACTGTAAAACAAGTCGTGTTACCAAAAAAGGAAAAAGAAGTATTCAATGCAAAGTAAAATAAACAAGTGGAAATTCAAAAGATTTCCGCATGACGACAAGGAACATCAGTTCCGCGGGAGAGCACAGCCAGTTTGAGATCAAGGCCCTTTGCTCTGCCTCTATAAAAAGAGGCTTCAACCCCGCCACATTACCGTGTATCTAGAGAGAGGAAGTAGAGAGAGAGAGAGGGGGGGGGGGGGGGAGGGAGGGAGAAAGTAGAGAGAGGAAGTAGAGAGAGAGAGAGAGAGAAAGAGAGACCAGAAATCAGAAATGGCGAGGACGACGAAGAAGAAGATGAAGAAGAAGCAGCAGCAAGAAGCTTCTGCTTCAGCTCCTCCAGCAGCAATGGTAGTACTCTTAAAACTAATTTTGTTCCCTGTGTTTCTATGAAATCTCAGTTCGTACTCGTATGAAATGATATAATTAAACTTCATTTTGATTTTGATTTGATTTTGATTTTGACTTTGATTTGATTTGATTTTGATTTTGATTTTGATAGCTGAAATTTCCTGACTGCAACCACATGATGAAAATCTGAGATCTAGATCCAAATGTGAAGGCAGGCTGTGTGAAGTCGATTGGAGAAGCGCGGGTGGCGATGATTGACACCACTCCGACCGGGAAGAAGAAGGTTTAACCATTAATTTTCAGTACTAATGGAATCCAAGTCTTGTATAGTTTCCTCTGTGAAATAGCTAGGACCAAAGAGTGGCTTCAACAGGAAGATATGCCTGTCTCAATAGTAGTCTGTAAGAGTGATCAACCCTGTAGAATAAGACCTTCTACCTTTTACATGTTTTGTTCTTGGTTGACTGCTCTTTCTTTCTCTCTAGGTGTACATTATTGAAAGAAATACAAGTTTAGCTCTAGCTCTTGCCATATAGGTATAAATGGAGCTGCAATCGAGCCTTAATGTGGCATTAACAGTTCTTCATTGCAGGCAGGCAATATGTTTGTTTGTCTGTTCATTATAATCTCACATGGTTGGGCACCATTATGCTTGCTTCAGTAATTGTTTTGACATGTCTGAACTTGGGAAGTAACTGTAGCTAGCTTCAGTACGTAATAAATACTTGTAGTATATAGTGATTTGGTGCAGCATATTCATGTCATTTCCCAGAGTTCAAAATCTGAAACACTGAAAATTCCAAATAAAGATCAAAGTAGTTTCAGAACCATAGCTCTAGAATTAACCCACATGTACTGCAGATGTACAGGTTGCTTCTCTTATTTCTTCTCACCAAAACATGAATTGAGTTCGGAACCTATATAGCCCACCAAGTAAATATCGATGCATCATAGTAGAGCTCGCACACACCTTTGCTTGCACACAATAACAGGTTTCTGTTGGACAATTACTCTATTTACAGTTCTAATACAAACCAAAAGCAGCCAAAAGTTGGATCAGTGAAGTAGCATATTGAATTTGCCATTTTTTTTTTCAGATTTTGTGGATAAGTAACTATAGACGTATAGAACTCAAAATGATCAAATAAAATCTTCTATCAACTTTGGATTACTCTGAGCAGGCCTTGCATCACAGGGCTATCAACACTGTTGCACAATTAATCACCATCCATAGGCACACACTCACTTAAAGCTAGTATTTTTCACCCATTTCAGCATTTGGAAGAAGTTGGAACAATTATATTTCAGATGCCATTAGCTTTCACTCGCTGCTGAAAAGGAAGGAAGTTGATACTTGATATATCAAAAAAACCTATATATCTCGATATTCTGATCAGGATTTCATATTTAATCGATGCTATGAATATAAGTTATTGAAGACCATAGTCTGTTGAGTGTTGACCATTGAAAATCACCAAAGATAAGAGTCTTTTGGGTCTATTCTCCATAAAGAAAAACAAATAAATAAATAAATTCACAAATATAACATAAACTCTGTTAAAATTTAATCAATTGGAAAATTAGAAAATGATTTTAATTAAGCAACAAGAAAGCTAGCGCATCACACAGTAAAGAGCTGAACCAATTAAGGACAGTAACTGAAAAGTAGACACTCATTTTGTAAATTACAGGATCAGTTGGACCCATTCCTTCTGGGAATGGGTTTCCGGTCCTTATTGGAGACAACTTTAGTACAGCTGTGAGAATCCTTTTCCTAATACTTATAGGAGAAAAGCATTCCTAGTGCGTAAGGATTAGGACCTCATCTATAAATAGAAGGATTGGCCTTCCCTCACTCACACCTTTTCAATCTCAGATTCAACAAACTAAGATTGTTCAGTCAACACCTTCTCTCCAGGGTTTCAAATTATGGGATCCTCAGATTGGGCAGAGCTGCCTAAGCACCTATTGGATTCAATTTTAAAGAGATTACCATCTTGTTCAGACTATATGCATTTCAGTATTGTTTGTAAGTCATGGAATTCTGTAGCCAAGGACAATTTAATTACCAAACACATAGCTCCAATGCTCTTGACTTATTCGGGCAAAGAAGAGACATGGAATTTATGCGACATCACGCGTGATAAGGTTCTTGATTTGCAATTGGAATTGCCCAACAAACGATATTTTGGGTTTTCTAAAGGATGGTTAATAACTATGGATGAAAATTTCATAGTAACCCTTATAAATCCTTTCTCTAGAGTTAAAGGGGGGAAAGCACAAGAAAATTCAACCATCGCTCTTCCTGCACTGGACCTTTCAGGGATTAATGAAGAACTCAGGACTGTGTGCGCTAAACACTTGGGAACTTATGTCAAAAGGGCCACAATTTCAGCAGACCCAATCTCAAGTGCAAAGGATTGCATTGTTGTGGTCATATATGGTTGCTTCAATGAACTGGCTTTTATTAGACTCGATAAAGATAAAACTTGGACTTATATTTACGAAGGAATTAAGAATATTCAAGATGTTGTTTATGTTCAAGATAAGTTCTTTGCCATCAATGATGTGAACCAACTGGAGTCTTTTGCCGTTACCCCTCAATTCAACCCGATGGAAGATGTAACAACGGTTGCCCGATATTTTCTACAAGATGACTTCATTAAGAGATATTTGGTGGAGTTGAGTGATCGTAAAGAACTATTAATGGTACACAGGTATCTAGATCTTAAACATCGGCGACGTCGCCGACCTGGCGAACGTGGTCAACGCGTGACAACAAAATTTGAACTTTTTAAACTTGACGCTGATAATTATAGGTGGATCAGGATAAACAGTTTAGGTGATGTTGCTCTCTTCGTGGGGGAGAACTCTTCGATATCTTTATTGGCTTCAGAGGTGTTAGGATGTCTACCGGATTGCATATACTTTATAGACGATTATGATTGGGTACCTCGTGAGATACATCGTGATTTTGGTTTGTACAACATCAAAACTGAAAACTTTTTACCAATTCACAACACACAAGCGGCAACCCTAATCAAGATGAGCAATCAGACACCAATTTGGACCGTAGCGAGCATCAAGTTGTAAAATGGTGTTTCACTTGTTAATTTGTAAGCATGTTTGTGTTTTGTGCATTATAGTGACTAGACACAGTACAAATGTATCAGCATACAGGTCCAATTCATCCATTCTTTCCTTTTTACAATGCAATCATCACTTTATTTTCATTGACTCCTTATCCTTCAAAATATGCGGAAAAAGGCTGGAAGCCTAGAGAACTCTGAGATAGTCGTTGCTAGAATGAGGACTTCCTCTTTCGGTTCTTTCTGTTTTTAATTTCGAATGTTTCGGTTACGGTTGTAAAAGAAGCTTTAGCCTCTAGTATTATTTCCATGTACACTATTTCCAAAAAAAAAAAAAAAAGAGAACTTCGAGACAATATGCTCTTTCTCCACATTTCTGTAAGTTTTAAATGTTCAAATAATTCTTTATTGTGGAAAAAGCAAGCAAGTGTTGTTGTTGTTTTTTTTCTTTTCTCTTTTTTCTTATCGGTTCACAACTTAATATCTCCATTTGTTAATGTTAACCTCGATATTATGTTGTGAATCGATAAACAAAAACCCCGAATTTGAATCAAGACAACAATACCCGCCTTGTGAAATTCCCACAATCATACAAAAACTTTATCAAAAATAAAAATAAAAATTTAGTTGATGTACACCGGTCACATTTTCATTCTTATGCAAAATCAATGCACAGTCATGTATCTATTCTTTGGCAGAATCAGCGCAAACTCAAGAACAAGATTTCATGGCACAATATGACACCTACAATGGCTAACAAAAGGGGGTTTGGAGCTTTTATTATCTGCCTGTAAGTACCCTTCTCCGACCACTCACATCGCCTGGCCTATACCAGCAAGAATCTAATGTTACAATCTAATTAGTATGAATTCGCTTTTGTTCATGTTTTTGCCTACGTTTCAAGAAAAAAATTCGAATTTTATTTCTGTTTTTTTAAACCGATCTAAACACAAGATCTAATACACAACAAATAGAGTTCCCTATTCAAATTAAATTGATTAATAGTAAAACCCAACACGAAATTTTGAATATGGCAAACTTGGTTGGATCCTTGATCTCGTTCCGGTCTAAATTACCAGTCAATTCTCAAACTCTCTAGAAAGGTAGAAAAACTTTTGGGCGTCTAGAAGACGACACATTGCATTTCTTATTCTTGCAAGCAGCCATGAATTCAAAATAACAGCATGCACGGTGTAGTCCTTGTTCCTTCTTCTCTGGGACAACTTATTAAAGTGCTTCTCCACGTTCTTCCGGTCTTCTTTCTAGGTCCAATAGTTTAAAAAAAAAATCAGATAAAAAATAATTCAAAACAAAAGAAGACAGAGAGATGATATAATCGAAGAAACTTAGGAGACAGACTTTTTCAGACAAATATCTAAGTTAGAAAGATTACTGCAAAAAGTTTAGACGAAAATTGAAAAACTATCATCTTTTCCAAGTATAATAGACAAGATTACAAACGAACCCTGAAAATATAATCGATATCTGATATATTGGATTTCAAAAAACTTATTAAAATATTTAATTATGATAATTTTCTGTACCAATTGCAACAAATTTTAATGTTAACATAGCTAGATATATTTCAAACACGGTAAGTAACTATTTACCTTGATCGAGCTGGCCAGCTACTTGTGGTGAAATAAACCCTATTTTTCTTCATCTTAGAAAACAGAGAGAGAACTACAGGGTTGTTGGATTGATGCGAGTATCTTCGATGCAACCGTTACAAAGTTGCCCGAAACGGAAAGTTGCTTTTCTTGTTTGCATAGGAAGCTATTGGAAAAGGACAGTGGAATGGAGGGCGAGTACGTGGGTATTCCTAACCAACCCGCGAGTGGAGAATTAGAGAATCCCTCTATTTTGGAAAAAAAAAAAAGGGGAGGGAGCTAGATAAACAAGGACAAAGAGAGCCAAACCCTCAACATCAGAAACAAGAATAAGTTGAAGCAGACTCAAATCCAAAGCAGAAGAGAGAGAGAGAGAGAGCCCACAGGACAGAAAGCTCTGTCTTGGGGAGCTCAGCAAATCACTGCTTCCAATTTGTGCCCTCTCTACAGGTACTTAGCCTCTCAAAACCTCTCTGTTATTGTATCTGGGAATGTGGGTTTTTGAAATTTTGGGATCTGGGTTGCTTTGTTTGAAGCTGAATTGTGGTGGGTTGTGTTGAATTTTGGGGTTTGTTTATAAAGTTGGGAGCTTTGTTGGTGGGTTTTGGGAATGTGGGGGTTCATTTGAGAGTTGGAATTTGTGTGGGTGGTGGGAAATTTGGATCTGGGAGCCTTGGTTTGAGCTGAATTTGTGGAGGGTTTTGTTTGAATTTGGTGCTTGTTTGTAAAGTTGGGAACTTTTGGGTTGATGGGTTTTTGGGGCTTTTGCTTCTTGCGAGGTGGATAGGGCAGATTGTGGTTGGTTTAGGGGCTAGAGCTTGTTATTTAAGATTATTTGATTGATCTGTTCGTATGAATTGTGGAAATAGTTTGGTATGTCTTCTTTGGATGGTGTATGAAAAGATCTGTGGCAAAACTGAATTTAATTTTCTAATGAACTGTTTGGTTTTGAAGCTCGATAAGTTCCAAAAACATAAACAGTGTTAGTAGAAACCGAAGGAGTATATGTTTCCCAAAAGTATTGAATTTTCTCCATTGGTTAATTGTTGAAAATCGGTTTACTTTTCAGTTTAATCCAGGAGACTGAGTCTCGGTAATCGATATTTCCAATCAGATCCGGGTGATCCAGTGATGGTCAGAAGGAATTCCCAGCTGAAAGTTTGAGCCTTTGTTGTTCTTACGGTTTTACTTGGAGCGAGCGTATTCTTCAACTTGTATAACTACCTAGAAGAAGCTCCCCTTCTGATTTTGACTCATTATTCTTTGAGGAATACATACTGAAGCAAAAGAATCAAGATATTGATTTAAAACTTGGACCTTTTTCTGTTCAGTTGGAAAAGGGCGGTGAAATAAGCTGCATACTTGGAAAGAAAAAATTCTGAGCGAGGATTGTCAGATTCTTGGCTGGCTGAGGAGCTGGATATCGGTATGGCTGTTGCCAAGAGCAGCAGCAACAGGGAACCATCAACACGGCTATGCAATTCTTACAAAGTCTTGAGCTTAACGTCCTCCATCTTGGATGCAAATGAGACCTCAAATCTAAAAGACCGGTATATTCTTGGAGAGCAATTAGGTTGGGGTCAATTTGGTGTTATTAGGGTGTGCACTGATAAGTTTACGGGAGAGGTTTTGGCATGCAAATCAATAGCTAAAGATCGATTAGTGACCTCAGATGATGTCAGTAGCATCAAGCTTGAGATTGAAATCATGACCAGGTTGTCTGGGCACCCAAATGTTGTAGATCTCAAGGCGGTGTATGAAGAGGAAGAGTACGTTCATTTGGTGATGGAGCTCTGTGCAGGAGGGGAGCTTTTCCACCAGTTAGAGAAGCACGGGCATTTCTCTGAATCTGATGCAAGGGTTCTCTTTAGGCATCTGATTCAGGTAGTTTTATACTGTCATGAAAATGGGGTTGTCCACAGAGATTTGAAGCCTGAGAATATTCTGTTGGCCACAAAAGCCTCCTCATCTCCTATAAAATTGGCAGACTTTGGTCTTGCAACTTACATCAAGCCTGGTACTTTCAAAGTTTCTTTGCTTTTGATGAGTTTTTTATTCCACTTTTCGATAGTTGTGGCCCTTAAACTTTGATGTCAGATATTTAACAATATATTTGTTCAAGCAGGCCAGAGTTTGCACGGTTTGGTGGGGAGTCCGTTTTATATAGCGCCTGAGGTACTTGCCGGGGGTTATAACCAAGCTGCTGATGTTTGGAGTGCAGGGGTAATTCTCTACATTCTTCTCAGCGGAATGCCACCATTTTGGGGGAAGACAAAGTCAAGCATATTTGATGCTGTTAGGACAGCTGATCTGAGGTTCCCATCGGATCCCTGGGATGGCATTACTGAATCAGCTAATGATTTGATTCGAGGAATGCTCTGTAAAGATCCTTCTAAAAGGCTCACTGCTCACCAGGTTTTAGGTAGGTAAAATAATGATTGCAGTAACAGAGTTTGCTCAAATGCTGATCTCAGATGCTAAAAGTCTGTAGCTGTTAAATACATTTAGTCCATTTTGGATTCCCGTTTGCATATTTGAACTGTGGGAGGTGATAACTGAAAATTCTTTATTCTCTAAAACTTCATCAAAATTTGGTAATATAGCGTTACATTTTAGCAGAGGGCCTTATTAGAAGCATGACAAGAAGGCTCCTTTTTAATTGACACTTTACATTAGATGGTGGGTAGGGAGTCTTAGGAGCAAATATATACAATGATATTGCATCAACACGTGGTCATTTATGAATGCCTGCAAACTTAGTGTGCAAATTAATATAAATTGTTCTTTTCCTGAAAGCTGTAATATGTCTGAGAAAGCAATATCTTGTTAGGAAATTTTTTTGCATCAATGAGTTCTCCAAGTCTGCACAGTGTCTTTGTGTTGCACCTTTTTCCCCCCTTCTTCTTCTTCTTCTAATCTTATTGACTAATAACTCTTTCTGACTGTAATTGGGAAAACTCTTTCTAATCTTCCTTTTTTTTTTTTTTTTTTTCTTTTTCCCCTCCTTTTGCAGAGCATTCCTGGATGAGGGGTACTGAATCCCTTTCTAAACAACCTAGTCAATGTAAAAATCTAGGTTATAAAGAATGTGATGTGGGCAATAGCTCATTTACCACCTCATTTATGTCCAGGAGTCAGGACATCAGCTTTGGTACCACATCACCTAGTATATGTGAAGCCCAATCCCCTACATTCACAAGCAGGTCATCTTTTTCTCCTTTCCTGGTAGAGCCATCTACTCCTTGCTTGGCATCTGGTGGGTTGTCATTCCGTAGCAGTGACGTCTCCAATTGCCTGGAATTCTCCTCCCCTATTTCCTCAATGCCAAGCTTTGCATTCTTCAGCCCCAGTTCTGTGGTTGAGGAACGTAGTTGTTCGGTGGAGTTCTCAGCCAGCATAGATGCAGTTCATCAAGGTATTTTGAATTGCATTTTCTAGCTTCCTGCACTAGTCATCAAAAATCTCATATAATATCATATTGATGTACTGTGATGCAGAGACAAGCTCAGGGAAGTTGCTCCTATTATCAGATTCCCTTTCATTTAGGCTTGAAGCTAGAGGAATGATTAACAGACCAGCAGAAGCTAAAAGATCCGGGGTGACAACTGGGTCTAGGACATGGGGCATCCACAGCAAGAGGAACCGCACAATTGGACTTGGTGAGCACGAGCAACTAGATTTCATGGTCAACGAATCAATCATCCGCTGGTCATCATGCACACATCTTACCACTTCTCTACGATCTTCTCTCGTTTGTTGATCTGACAGTGTATCATGTTGCTAATTCCTGATGCTTAGTGCCACTTTTGATGTTAGTTGCAAGTATGATGATGATTTGGCTTTTACCAGTCGTAGGAAAGAGTAAAAAAAGGCAGTTGGCCGAATTAACACGCTCGAGAGGTTTACAAGTTATTGTATCATGTTCCCAGTGGGCTGATTGCTGATGCTTGGTGCCACTTTTCACTAGCTTTGAGTAGGAGGTGTGATTTTGCTGTCTTCTAAGTTCTAATGGTTATGGAGAGTGATTTTTGGATTTTAGTGGTAGGTTGGAGGAGGACCCAGTTATGGACAAGGAGCTCGGTCCTTTTGTATAAAGTGATTGTGCACATAATGCTTTCCTAGTCTGCAATCTTACTATTTGGTCTTTCTATCTTTAATTTGCTATGTAGGCAAAAGAGACCATGTGATATATTCATGGTTTGCTTTCCTTACTTTAAAAGACACCATTCTATCTATTACCCATTTCTTGCACCAAAAGAAAAGTTGCTTATTTCATCAGAGACTTAAAATTATTACTCTATGTATCAATGGAAGCTTTGGCCAGTCACCACAATTGATGATGCCAATGTCTCTCTCTTTGGGGACCGGTACCATATCTCTTTCCTTAGGTTTGTCTATGCCCAAGTGTCAATTGCTCAACCAGTCACCATATAGATATTAATTATCCCATATAAGGATGAGGTTTTATACTCAAAACCAGCCTCAAGTTTTTCAGTGCTTCATTTAAAAAGGAAAACTGAAACAGAGGGAAAATTGTTAGAGAGTCAGTTCTCACAGCCTTTTCAGAAAACCCAAAATCTTCCACTCAACCTTCACAAAGCCCAAAAGGAGGTACCGGCAAATGGGTTGCAAGATAAACAACTCAAACCCTCCAATTCTTTGGAAGATTCCAACTAAGCAGCAGAGGCCTAGAACAAAAACCATCTCCTTCTCTTCCACCACCACTGACTCTCAAACCCAATATCAAAACTCTAAGCTTTACACTGTCAAGTTCAAGACCTTGAGTTCCTGCAAGCTTGGCATAGCCAGATATCCCGATTTTGAATACAATGCTGAAGGTGGCGGAGGAACCGGGTCTGGTACAACAGAAAGCAGCAACTCGAGTGGTGAAGTTTCAGTGTCATTTGACATTGAAACACTCTACATCCCACCATTGCAGACTTCAACAACAAAGTTTCTTGGATTGCCATTGCCACCGTTTTTGAAGATTGACATTGTCCCGGAGCTTTTTCGTGGCAGCATCAATCAAGAATCTGGCAAGGTAGACACTATGTTGCACTCACTATGCTTCAAGCAGTCATTAACTAGAATATTTTTGAAAGTGAAATGTATATGATGATGGCATTGTTTGTAGGTTGATCTTGAGTTCAAGGCCAAGTTCTGGTTTTCGGTTGGAAGCATCTATAGAGCTCCTCCGCTTGTAGTGGAGACAGTTTTGACATCTGAGGAATCGAAAGGAACAATGAGAAGTGGAAAAGGGGAGAGGTTGGATGAACTAGGAAACTGCAAATTGGTTGGAGTGGCAACTGTTGATCCCATTGATGACTTTTTCATTAACACCTTCCTTGGCCTCCCTACTGAATGCCTTGCAGGCATGAATGCTATTATTTCTTGGTCTACTTCTTAGACTTAGAATTTGATTTTTCTATAACGTGGAACCAAAAACTACTTGGTCTGTGTATGAATCCAAACCAAAATACTATATACGATTTCAATTTAACAAGCACCAACAAATGGAGTATGCTGTTAAAATGTTTATGCTGTATATGACCTTTCTACTCAAATTCTGTGGGTTTCAACTGGCACAAGAACAAAAACATCCATCAATGAAGTTACAAAAACAACACCAATAACAAATATGTCACATGTATCTAATATTAGCCCACGACCGTTTTGTGCAGTGGCCTAAGTTTCCCTTTCATAAGCAGGAGTTCTCAAGTATGAGCCAATGTTTACAAGATTTGGCATCAATAGGTTCTTTTAATGTGTGGAAGGTACAAAATTCAATTTCTGATTCTTGTATAATGGTAACCATAGTATATAATGTACATGATAGTTAATATATAGCTGGGTTTGACTGCTTCATATAGGGTAAGAAAACTGCTCATGAAAACAATTTACAGCAAATCGTTTTTCTGCCTTGAGTCACTCAAATGCAAGTCTCTGAGTGCCAACCAATGAAGCATATTGACCTTTCTTGGCCAATAGTTCGGAGTGCGTCCCTAGTTCAGCTATCTTCCCCTCGGAACACAATGCAATTTGATGGGCATTTTGAACCGTGCTTAAACGGTGAGCAATCACCAACGTTGTCCGCCGTTTCATCAGATGATTCAATGCATCCTGGACTAGGCGCTCACTAACTGCATCCAATGCACTGGTGGCCTGCATTCAACAAATAACTTCAATGAAGAAGCCTAATCTCGGGTTGGCTTAGAAAAATCTACTGCCACCAAAAGGAAAGCCGAAGAATATGGATGAAAAATGTTGAGTCATCTGATAGGCTTCCAGATTCATTTGTCACTAACCATAGTTCGAAACAACTTTGTTCCTCAACTATTACACACTAATTTATAAATAGATAGATTAGTGAGCATAGATTTACCTCATCAAGTATAAGGATTGGGGAATTCTTAAGCAGAGCTCTTGCAATTGCGATTCTCTGCAGAGTGAAATAAAAAGCAAAAGTGTCAAGCAAATTGAAATTTCTCATCCTCTCTCAGTCTCTCAAAACTTCTTTTCCCTACCTGTCTCTGGCCTCCACTAAGTAGACCTCCACGTTCACCAACTAGCGTGTCATAACCCTTTCAAGATTTAAATAAGCATTCAGTAAACAACACATAAACTAGCAGAGTAAAACATAACGTGCTGTAAGGTGGTCTAACCTGTGGAAGTGAAATTATGAATTCATGAGCATTTGCAGCTTTTGCAGCCTTTATTACGTCGTCTTTGGATACATGATCATCTGGAAGCCCATATGCAATATTTTCTACAACTGATACTGAAAAAAGAACGGGTTCCTGTATAATTACAAGCGGAGAAAGGTCAAAATACTATTCTGCGCCTCTTAGCATTATTCAACTTTGTTCTGTAGTGGATTTGTTTGCCATCAATGCACAATAAAAGTAATTATTGGCACTTCACACTAACTATAGACCAACCCAGTCAATTGGTCCTTCAATGAAAAGAGAGGCACACAGTTTACAATTGAAAAGGAATGATATGTTTGCAGGAATCCATATGACCAATCTACAAATAAATGCATTCATCAATAACTAATACGTTTGTACAATTTAGAAATGCAAGCTAATGAAAAAAGAAAGAAAAAAGGTATACAACATAGTTAACCTTCATCGGATATAGACTATGATCAAAATCAGTCAAAAATGCATTACATGTTGTCAACCTATACAATTTGAAGGACAATAAGAACCCTCAAATACTAATCCAGGGTGACTTAGGTTGCCACCCATATTCTACAATTTGACGAGTTGTTACACCAGCAAATTAGACACTAGGATATATGAATCAATTACAGCACCAAAGGAGAAAAATATGTTATATTTTTAATTATGCATTATGTGAAGTGTTATATCATATCTGAGCAGAGTAAAGAAGTTACTTGGTTCACTATAGAGACGACTCGTGCCCATTCACTCTTGTCAAATGTTCTAACATCCTCTCCTCCAACTGTTATACGACCTCTAGTTGGCTGCAAAAGTTGGATACTTAAACTCATATGGGTTGTCATCTATTAAAGAAGAGTCAAATGAAAATAATTTTTTGAACATTGAAAGATAAGAGAAAGAAAACCTCATAGAAACGTGCCAAAAGCTGTACAACAGTACTTTTTCCAGCACTGCTTGAACCAACTAGAGCAGTTATAGTTCCACACTTTAGCGTTAGATTTAGACCATTCAGAATTTCTACATCAGGTCTCAAAGGATAAGAGAAATGCACATCTGCAGAATGCAATTAGGTTACTCATTGGCACATTGGAACACTGCATATTTTTTATAGGAAACTAAACAGTAAACAGTACACATTTCATATAACAATATTATTGGAAGCCTTGTCTTGTACTCTCACCTATTGAGACACACACACACACACAATGCAAAATAAACACCTCAAAGAGAATCTATGAAATTGCATTCTAGATACCTTCGAGACAAACATCGCCAGACCAAGCTAAGCGTCCAACATTGCTGGCTGATTTCAGAGCTGACATGTAATGCGTATTTACCGACTGGTTTTTCTCATTGGAACCATCAATGAGGAACAATCTGTAATCTTCATCAAGTACCTTCTTTTGTTGCATTTCCCTTTCTAAGCCATAAGCAAGCGCTTCATCGATTTCTACCCCAGATAAAACAGAGTTAATCCTCTCCACTGCAGCAAAAGTTCCACGAAGATCTCCAAATGTGTTAACCAGGCCTTGAACCTGAGAAGCAGGTTACATCAAACACTTATCACAAGCCATGAGAGGATATCACAAAGGTATAAAAAGCATAAGGAGGTGACTTACGGCGAATGTTAATGTGAAAGTATAACCAATGAAAGAAGCCACAGTTCCAACAGAGAGTTCACCCTACAAGCAGGAAAAGTTCAGAAAAGAAGTTGACTGTGAGTATGACCATAATAAATAATGATTCAAGGGCTGTTTCTACTTTGCCTAGTGAGATTAACAAAAATTAGATTAAGGGGGGATGGCATCAGTATCATAAGATAAAGTATAAGGAAGAGATGGACTGAATCCGAATCACGCTTGAGAAGGGTTACAAGTGCTTACCGCCTTCACTTTGCTTCCTCCAAGAGAATACAAGGCTAATAGAGATATATACACAACAACTCTAGTCAACGATTCATTAATGGATTTGAAAACCCCAAGCTTTATTCCACTGCTCTGGTAAGCAAGCACCTGCCAAGCTCATAAAGAAAATGCTAAGCACCTGAAGGGCTTTCCGGTTTTTATATTTACTAGTTTGTGTTATTTTACCTGTTTACCAAACATTAGCATTTGGCGCTTTTCTCCACCAAAGGATCTTACCTACAACAGCATGCAGTTACCATATCAGTCATATAAGTGTATAGAAATTCTTAAACCACACTCCTTTTCTGAATGAAGAGACTGATTTGTAAGAAATAATTATTTTAAAATTCAAATGGTGCAAGAAATATGTAGTCAACAATTTCAGAAAACTTACAGTACGTATGGCAGAAAAAGTTTCCGTCACACAATCAGATATGAATGCTTGAGCCATTCCATGCGCCTTGAAAACAGGCACAGTTGATCTCTTGTACAAAGCTTAAGAAATTTGATAGTAGTCAGAATCAGGGAAAAATATGTTTCAACCAGCAAGACACCAAAATTTCCCGCTTAAAGACAACTGTGAGACAGTCTTGAAGACAAGATAAATACCAACTAAAACAGACACAGTGAGCATCAGAAGGCCAAGGATTGGTGCAAGTTGAGGAGCCAAAACAAAGAGTATGCACATTGTTCCAGTAACCTACAAGAACAAATTAACAGGAGATTTAATGGGCCTACATGAATATGGGTACTACTTTGAAAACTGAACCCAAAAATAAGATTCTTCTGCGCAGGATTACTTTTGAAGTTCCATTTCGTACTACCAAAATTTGATTTGTACAAGTTTTGTAATCACACAATGTCAAAACAAAATCTGATTATCGAGAATTTTTTTGGTGCTGTAGTGGTGAAAAGTGAAAAAAGTGAATGCCATAAGATCAAAATCAGGTATTACATGCTTAAATGGAGGCAACATAAAGCCCCCTTTGTGCTTGGTGTAGAGTTGCTTGCCTCAGTAAGTGCCCTGAATCCGCGGTCCCTTGAAATGTTTTCGCTGACAACATTTTTAAGAGAACCCAAATCAGACGTTAACAAGCCCGTCAATTCACCAACCTATATGAAGCAAAATCAAACTCAATCATATAGCACAGGAACACAGGATCATACAAATTCCTCAAATAAATACACATACATACCTTGTAACGGTCAAAAAACTCGACCTGCAAGCATAAAAAAAAAAAAAAACTCAATGAAACAACACATGGTGAGGAGAATTTCAAAGCCAATGACACAGCGGTACGAAAATGCAATAACTGAGTTCTACCTTCTGAATCAAAACCCTGCCGAAAATCTGAGCTCTAAGCGCGGACATGACCTTTTCCCATACAGTATTCATATTAACAACGAAAACAACGGTTAAAATCGGCTCCAAAGCATACAAAACTCCGACTTTACTCAGCAATTTCCACAATGGCTCTGTTCTCTTCCCTATCAGAACTTCGAAAAACCGTCCTAAGATGCAAAAAGAATATAAAAAAAAATCAACATCATTGTTTTCGAAATTGAAATTCATGAACTGAAATTCTGACTCTCCCTGTTACCTGAAAATATCGGCATTGACAGAGTGCAAGCGCTGCAGCCGACAAGGGCAAAAGCGGAAATTGCCAGTCGGAGCTTGTGCTTGAGCAGAAGGCTCCAGAGTAGCCCCCAGCTAATCACACTCGGCGGCTGGACCTTTGACTCCGGCTCGTCGAATTTCGGGTCGGGCTCGGTCACAATTGGGTCGGAACCGGGTCCGGACACGTAGGCGGAGGCGGCGGTGAGGTTAGGGAGGCGGTGGAGTGAGAAGCGCGGGAAGGAATAGGATTGGCGGAGAGGTTGGTAGACCGAGGCGAGTCGAGGCTTGATTGTGCGGAGGCGCGTGGGGGCGGGAGTAGGGGGAAGAGAGAGCGTGACGGCGGTCATGACGGCGGTTTATCGGCGAGTATTAGATAACGGCGACGAAACGTTTCTTACTCTGTCCAAAATTTTGGGAGGGATTTTATTATCCGATTTATCTCCCGTCCCTCCAATTTCGCTCGCGCGGGATTTCCTTTCTTTTTTGGGTTTTTACGTTTTTCACCTACTTACCTCGTTATTTACCTTTTGTGTTGGTGAAGCAGTGAAGCTCCATTATAAATTTTAGAGGTTATGTGAGCCTTGGAATCACCGTCCAAACTTAGGATTTGTAAAAAAATTTAAGATCCATTTGAAAGTTCATATATGGCGCTGTCAAATTTTCGCTCCACATATGATTGGTTTGGATGGATTCGCCTTTGATTATATATAATTTTTTTTTGAAAGTTATAATTCGGATGATTTTGCATTAGTTTATCCGTGATTCTTGTGATCATGATTTTTCATTTTTCTGAATTTTAGTCCACGAGTCAACTACACAGTGTATAACACCGGTGTGACAATGATATTGCTAAAAATGCATAAATTAATGATGCTATAATTACTTAAAGACAAAATTGAGGAAAAAGGAATGTAAATCATAAGAGACTTTTTTTTTTAAAAGGAATCACAAGAAACTTTACGGGTTTTTGTCATCCTTTATTGCTGGGTTTGATCATTTCATTTTCAATCAACCGTAACTCCTTATTCTTGTTATTATAATTGATTTAAATAGTTTTTGTTCAACTTACCATTCATGTTATTATAGATATATTCATTCATAAAATCCGTGTTCATAAATAAAAAAATATACATAACATCTTATTGCGGCAACGTAAAACTAGCAATTATCAACAATGCATTTAGAAAAAAAAATTATAATGATAAATGAGTAATATGTAACTACGTGAAGAAGATTTTTACATATTTATCTAGAAGCGTCCGGATTGTAGATATTCGCTTATCAGTGTATATATAACACTTGGCGATTGCCACAAAAAAAAAAAAAAAAATATCAAAATGCATAAAAAAAGTAAGAAGTTTTTTGCCATGAGTCTAAATCTACAGCCACGTATCCAGAAACGTCGGAAGGATATTATTTAATATTTTCTGCAGCTCAGAGAGAGAGAGAGAGGGGGGGCATATCAGCACGTCCAGCAATCCACGCGTCCCCTCAAGAATCGCCACAACCTCACTCACGAGATTCTGGTCTCCGCTGCCCGTATCGCCTCGATACAACCGCCAGAATCGCCCCCAGCTCAACTCGCTCTCCCTGACTCACTGAGTCTCCCCCTCCTCACCTCAACTCAACTCAGTCACCTTTCTATCTCTCCCTTTCTCTCTGTGAGCTCAATCAGTCTTCGATTCCATGGGAGCCGACATTCGTCGTCGCCAGCTCTAGAAACCTCGAGAACTTTCCGTCTCGTTGACTTTCGGATCAGATGGCCCCCCGCCTCCGTTGCATTCTCTTCCTCGCCGCACTCTCCGCCGCTCTGCTTCCGCCGCTCCTCGCCAGCTCCGGCGACGCCGATCCGATTTACCGGTAACTTCTTCGTTCTCCGTTTCCATTTCCGTTCAATTTCCAAGACGAAAGAGCATGCTTGAGTTGTTCGTTTTCGTTTTCCTTGAGCTTTTCTGCTGAGAAAAATCGAGCGACTTTTCTTTCGATTATATGAGCTCAGTCATGCTCGTACTGTTTGATTGATGAGGTAGGTTTAGACGTTTAGTTTTTGATACAGAGAAATTTGATGAGGTCCTTAGTATTTTACAGTTAGAAACTCAGAAATCTGGAAATAAGCTACGTATTATTGTGTATGATGTATTTGTGGAATTTCTCGCTTTCGTTTTCGTTTTCCTTGAGTTTTTTTTTGCTGAGAAAAATCGAGCGACTTTGCTTTTTATTATATGAGTTCATTAATGCTTTTACTGTTTGATTCATGAGGTAGGTTTAGTTTTTGATACAGCAAAATCAAAGAGAAATTTGATGAGGTCATCATATTGTACGGTCGGAAACTCAGAAATCTGGAAATAGGCTACGTATTATAGTGTATGATGTACTTGTTAGTTGATGTGTTCAACTGATTTATTAGGGAATGATGGAAGTTATATATGATTTAATGCTAGAATGAAGATTGAGGTTATTAATTTGCTTTAATAACATAACGGAGGTGATATTAATGTCTGATTAATTAGATACTTATAGCGTCATGCTGTGCATTTATTGAAAAGAAAGAATGAAGAAGAAAAAAGATTTGCATTATGGTTTGTGGTCTATTCTCTGAAAAACAGTTATTTGGTGAAACGGTAACCTTTTCGCTTTTCGGTTGATGTGGAATCATTGTGATTGTGATTGTATGGTTGTGCCAGGTCTTGTGTGGAGCAGTGTCAAAAATCTGGATGTGTAGGGGAGAAATGCTTTCAGCACTGTAAATTTTCTTCTGATGGGAAACCTATTGATGGCCCTTGGTATATCGAAGAACCTCTCTATTTGCGCTGGAAGCAATGGGACTGCCAAACTGACTGTAGGTACCACTGCATGCTTGCGAGGGAGGAGGAAAGGGGGAGACTTGGTGACAAGCCTGTAAAGTATCATGGAAAATGGCCATTTTGGCGTGTTTATGGCATTCAGGTTTCCACTCAAGCTCAGTAGAGAAAGTTCATTGTTGATCTAGTTAAGCTAATTTTGCTTGCTGGCATGGCCTAATAAATTTCAACGAACTTATGCATATTTTCAGGAACCTGTTTCCGTTGCTCTCTCTGCTCTCAATCTTGCCATGCAATTTCAAGGTTGGATTTCATTCTTTATCCTCGTATACTACAAGTTGCCTCTGAGGCCAACTAAGAAGACTTACTATCAATATACTGGCGTGTGGCATATCTGGGGGATCTTATCAATGAATGCTTGGTTTTGGAGCGGTGTATTTCACAGCCGGTAAGTGGTTTTGTATTCCTTTACTATGTGGATGATTAAATACAATAGTTTCTTCCAAAAATATTAACTATTGGCTGAAAAATAAAGTACATAGCAATTGCACAGTACATTAGATTCACAAGGTCACAATTCATGAAAGCAGGACAAAAAAATAGATTCTCCCAAGTTAAAATTGCAAAAGGAAAACTATGCTATAACTTGCATTACTGATGTTGCACCAGATACAAAATTTTAGTGAATTGATTGTGCCTAGAGTGAGGGGAACAAAATTATCATATGTTCATCTTAGATCGAATGTTGATTATGTTCTTAACTGTTTAGTACAATGCAGGGACGTGGAGGTGACAGAGAAGCTAGATATTTCTTCTGCTGTCGCATTACTTGGTTTTTCCCTCATTGTAGCAATACTGAGAGCTTTCAATGTCACAGATGAGGCCGCCAGGGTCATGGTCTGTGCTCCACTGATTGCATTTGTGACCACACACATACTGTACCTGAACTTCTATAAACTTGATTGCGGTAATACATTTTTCTAGAAGCCCCATTATGTGAATGATGAAAATTGGTTTAGGCTATTACCTCAAATGCAATTGCATGTAAAGGATTGCCGTACTAAATATACCACGACTAGAGTAAATTATGTGGTAATTTAGCTGTTTGTAGATTGCACTTGCAAAATCCTTTAGCTGCCCTGTCTTTCACTGCACTAAGTTAATTTCTTCCTTCATAATAGTTCAGTCACAAGAAGTGAAGTTACTGGTTCCATCAGAAACAGTTGTTATATTTTGGTTTTGTTGTCTCTATTAATGAACCTGTTGCTGGTCAACAGTGCATGAAATTCATTACATTTCTTTCAATTGGGGTATCATGGATTGGGAGATATGTGTCTAAATTTTGGTAACAGTGGATGCATAGAAAACATTAGAAATGTCTTCTTTCCTGTGTTGAGTTTATTTGAAACAGCTTCTGATGGAGACACAGGTGTGTTTTAAATGCATTTCCATGTAGTGGCTCGATCATCATGCCTAATGAATTCTAGTATACCAGCCAGGACAAGCATCTTGTCAGAAATTCAATTTAATCTTGTTGGTTTTAACAGTATTTGCTATGGCGTAGTTGTGGGATTCCAATATTTCGAGGAAATGAACTTATACAAGTTTTTGCAGGTTTGAATATGAAGGTTTGCACGGCCATGGGCGTTGCTCAGCTTCTTATATGGGCAGTTTGGGCTGGTACTACCTGTCATCCATCACGCTGGAAGTTGTGGGTGGTTGTTGTGGGAGGAGGCTTTACCATGCTCTTGGAGATATATGACTTCCCACCTTACCGAGGATTTATAGACGCTCATGCATTTGCAAACGGTATCACCATCCCTCTCACATACCTTTGGTGGAGTTTTGTCAAGGATGACGCTGAGTTTATGACAGCAGCTCTCCTTAAGAAAGCAAAATAGTAGTCCTGAATATGTAGTGTGCTCAGATGGTGGATGGTATTAAGATACACGACATGTTCACCCCTGTTAATTCATCAATATTCTCACTCTCTCCCTTTTTTCATGTGTATGCATTTGTCTGAAATGCTTACCATGGTGGTTCACGTGGTTTTTTGCATTTCATTGGGGTAGATGTCCAGTTGTTTCCACTGAAAGAATCCAAGTTTCCAGGTCTCTGTGTTTGTGGTTTTTTCCTGGAAAATCTCTCAATTTGTAGATGTGAGGCTCAGTAACTGAGTTTCTATATTGTACTGTAAATCTTTGTGGATACAATTTAGCATGTTGTGTTATTTGACTTATATCGGTCTACATAGTGAAGCTATATATATGCTTATGCAGAAAGGGTCATAACTGTAACAGATATTGGCAACAAGTATCTATAAGCCGACCTGATGTGCTTATAGTATGACATCCTCATTGTTATATTGTTAATGAACCAAACTGAACTACAATGGTGTTTCCAATTACTAGCTCTCTCCAACCTTGGGGTTCAGGCCTTGGCTTTGACACAATGTTGAGGGGTTCGAAAGCCGGTATTGTTTTGGTGGTAAACTCGGTGTTTGTACTCAAACCCCAAATCCCTGAAAATAAAATGGAGTTAAGAGGAGAAGAATTTGGCATGATTTCGAGTCTCGAGAAGAATTTTACCGATCAAGACTCTCTGTTACGTGTTTGATGGTTATGGTTAAAACCGTTGAGAGGTTGAATTCTCAGCCCCTAGTCCATACGTGACTAGTACAAAGTGGTAAAAGTAGTAAGAAGAGTCCTTGCAAGAAAAGGAACAATATTTTTGGCACCAAATATAAAAACCACACTATAGCCTAAACATTACAAAGCGTATATATGCTTGGGCCCTACTTTAGGGTTTTAGCCAAGCCGCCAAGCTTTTACCAGTCCATCGGCAACCAAATCAAACTTGCAGCAGCGCCTTATCTCCTCCGTCACTTCCATATCCGCCCTCATCTTCTTCAATCAGCTCCGGCCGGCAAAGCCGTAAGTGAAAATCCACCGCCAAATCATAGCCGTAGATTTCATCGCTTCATCAATTTATATCTAACTCAGGACTGTTCGATTGTAGATGGACGCTGGAATCGAAGACCCGGAGAAGAAGAAGAAGAAGGAAGAGAAGGTTTTTTTTACTTTTAACCGATTGTTTCTTGTGATTTTACTCAGAGGTTTTGGTTTTTTTACTGAAGAAAATTGTTGATTTTAGGCAAGAGAGAAAGAATTGAAAAAGCAAAAAGCGTTAGAGAAAGCTGCCAAGTTCCAGGTAAATTATTATGGTTAATTTGGATTTGGAGTGATTTGGATGCGATTGAAATTGCCATTGTGGTGTAGTGATGAACTGCTGAGGTGTTTAGGGATTCATGTTTTGAAAAATTGATGTCGTTTTAGGCACAACAAGCGAATGCTGCTTTGAAGAAGAGTGAGAAGAAGAGTGTGAAGCGTGGGAATGAAGAGGATGAAAATGCAGCTGATTTTGTTGATCCTCCGACTCCGGTTGGCCAGAAGAAGCAGATGTCTAAGCAGATGGCAAAACAGTACAGTCCAAGTGCTGTCGAGAAGGGGTGAGTTTCGTGTTTGCCTTTTGCTATTTTGCTGTTCGTGTCGAATTTGTATATTGTGCATGTTGTGATTTATGCTTGATGGTTTTTAGGTGGTATGAGTGGTGGGAGGAGGCGGGGTACTTTGTGCCAGATGCGAACAGCTCTAAACCTCCGTTTGTGATTGTAAGTGTGGTCTCGCCCCTTAAAAAGTGTGTTCTTGCGTTTTAAGTGATTTCAAGTAGCAGAATTAACTGGTTCTCACGTGTTGCAGGTTTTGCCGCCTCCCAATGTGACTGGCGCGCTTCATATAGGCCATGCCCTTACTGCTGCTATTGAGGTAGTGTCTGTAGATAAATTCCTGCATTTATTATGTTCATTGGTGGTTTCCAAATGTTGTCTAAAAATATTGATTGACCTTATTTCGTGACATGCAGGACACTATGATTCGTTGGCGAAGAATGTCGGGTTACAATGCCTTGTGGGTGCCTGGAATGGACCATGCTGGGATTGCAACTCAGGTTCTGTTCCATTCCGTTCATCATCAAATATAGATTATCTTCAATACAGATTTTGTTTATTTGCTGGCTGTAACTTTTATATGCTGTTTATAGGTTGTTGTAGAAAAGAAGCTGATGCGTGAACGCAATTTAACCCGACATGATATTGGTCGCGACGAGTTTGTGTCTGAAGTGAGTTCAAACTGATATCTAGTATTAGATTTCATGATACTTTTGCTGTTAAAAGGTTATCCAATTCATTCTTACCTACTGATACAGTTGATTGTTTATCTTGTTTGTGAAAGGTTTGGAAATGGAAAAATAATTACGGGGGCACTATACTACAGCAGCTACGTCGTCTGGGTGCTTCATTGGATTGGTCCCGTGAGGTGAGCATTTGAGTTTCCTGTAGCTTGTATTTACTTGTTTTGAATTTGACATAGTCCAAAAGATCTCTCTCTTTAAATGTATAATGTACATAGATATAACTTATTTCCTTTATTTTTAGTGCTTTACAATGGACGAGAAGAGGTCAAATGCTGTGACGGAGGCTTTTGTTAGGCTTCATAAGCAAAGGCTTATCTACAGGTATGCTTTATTAAAAATGAGATTAATCTTGCACTTAATTTGAACTGCTTTTTTGTTTATTTTGATTTTTTCTCTCATAGTTTTATGCTAATATGAGTATCTGTAATCCCTATTTGACACGAACATCTTGCAAATTCCTTCAGGTGGTAATTTAAGATGAGACTATAAACTGCCTTGATATATACAATTTATGTGATACCTTGTGGAAAAATTGGATAAATACGACTTCAAGATTTTGTTGTGTGGGGATGCCAGCTTTATATCTGTGGTTCTAATTTGATTTCGTATGCATGTTTTGCTTATATCTTCAGTTTGTTAGATCTGTGGTTCTAATTTGATTTCGTATGCATGTTTTGCTTATATCTTCAGTTTGTTAGGGTTGAGTCTTTGGAGTAAAGACCATTGAACTTGTTGAATTGACACAAACTAGTGTGATAGAATGATTTGTTATATGTTGATCCATGTCTCTTTGATATGCTTTGGTTGATTGTCTTCTCCATTAATCTACACCTATATGTTGTTCTCTTGTCTTTATGATGGTGTTTTTGTTTTGTAGGGATAACCGCCTAGTGAATTGGGATTGTGTCTTGCGAACAGCAATATCTGAAATTGAGGTCAGCACTCTCCTTTTGGTTGTGTAATTTTTCCAAATATTTTCAGTATTAATGAATTTCTTGCTGTATGTGTAGGTGGACTATATAGATATAAAAGAAAGAACATCTCTTGAGGTTCCTGGATACAAGAACCGTGTTGAATTTGGCGTTTTAACATCATTTGCATACCCTCTGGAAGACAATTTAGGTGAGATAGTTGTGGCAACCACCAGAGTGGAAACTATGCTCGGTGATACTGCTATTGCTGTACATCCAGATGATGACAGATATAAGCATCTTCATGGAAAGCATGCCATTCATCCATTTAATGGAAGAAGGATTCGTATAATCTGTGATGCAATTCTCGTTGATCCAGAGTTTGGGACTGGTGCTGTGAAGGTAAGAGCTAGACATAATAGCACACAAGTCATGATATATATATATATATAATGATCGTCTTTTTTTCCCTTTCAGGTTTATATTTCAGTATGTAAATTTAATCTTGGTGTTTTGTGTCACTCAGATTACTCCGGCCCATGATCCTAATGACTTTAATGTCGGAAAGCGCCATAATCTTGAGTTTATAAACGTCTTCACTGATGATGGAAAAATAAACCAGGATGGTGGAGAGTTTGCAGGGATGCCACGCTTCAAAGCCCGGGAGGCAGTTACTGAAGCATTAAAGAAGAAGGTACCATCTATTAAGTACTACATATGTTTGTGACTATGTCATTAAACCTTTGTTTGAGAAGTGCATACCGTTATCGGTATGTTGTACACCTTTAACACTATTAATAAGTCTTCTCTATCTTCCAAGTTTCATAATGTTCTTTTCAACTTGATACTCTTGAAACAATTCAATTGAATTGGCTGCAGTCCCTTCATTCCATAATTAACACTACCTACTTGTAATTGCATCACTTATCAGCGTCACCTGTTTTTCGTTGCATATTGTCATAGTAGTTGGAGGGTACTGTCCATTTGCATCAAGTTCTTAAAGCTGTAATGAGTGTTTTGGTGACATTATTCTCTTCGCATTTAGGGCCTCTTTAAAGAAGCAACGACAAATGAGATGCGTCTTGGTATATGCTCTAGAAGCAAGGATGTTGTTGAACCCATGATAAAGCCCCAGTGGTATGTCAAATGTAGTGGTATGGCCAAGGGAGCCCTTGATGCTGCTGTAGATGATGATAATAGAAAGCTTGACATCATTCCGAGACAGTATAATGCTGATTGGAAGAGGTAGTCTTCTTTTTTCCTTTACTTTGCTGTAAGAAATTTCTACTGTGTTTATCGTTAATAATATTACAATTGGTAACATGAGCTGTTGTTCTTATCATTTCCATATAAAGAAAATAAAAATAAAAAGCTTATGTTTTCTTGTTCACAGATGGCTTGAGAATATTCGTGATTGGTGCGTCTCACGGCAACTTTGGTGGGGTCACCGCATTCCTGCATGGTATGCTGTTTTGGATGGTGACAAGCCAGAAGATGTTGGATCATTAGATGACCGATGGGTGGTTGCAAGAAATGAGGAAGAGGCTAAAGCACTGGCTAGTCAAAGATATGAGGGAAAGGAGGTTAAACTAGAACAGGATCCGGATGTGCTTGACACGTGGTTTTCTTCTGGTCTCTTCCCACTGTCCGTGTTGGGGTGGCCGGAAGATACAGAAGATTTAAGAGCTTTCTATCCAACTTCAGTTCTTGAAACTGGGCATGACATTCTCTTTTTCTGGGTCGCTCGTATGGTAATGCTTGGAAGTACATTGGGTGGTAATGTACCTTTCACAAAGGTGAGCAATAAATGGACAAATAGATGTTTATATTAGCTAGTCAACATGTTTCAGTGTGTTTATTATTTACCTTAAACTTGTAGCTAATTATAACTCACAAGCTGTGACTGTAAAATATAAGAGCAAATTTTCCTTTTTAGTGGTTTAAATTTATAGAAAATAAATTATTTTCATTCTTACTAACGTACTGGTAAACTTCTATTTTTCTTCTTGTCATCATGAACAATGTATTGTGTCTGCTGGTGTTAGGTGCCTTCTCTAATATAGTTCATTGGATTTGTAATTGTAACCAGTGGAGTCTGGCTTCATGGAAATAATGTAGTATTCAGACTTTCTGACAAAATATAGTATGGTTGATTATCAATCTTGTCAAGGGGCTGAGAATACTCCTTTCCAGATTCAAATTTGGAGGCCTTTGTTGTCAATTCTTAACATAAGGTTGCTCTTGAACGTAGGCCAGTGGAAATTCATAAATTTGAGATATTGGAATTTATCCTCTGTTTCTTATGCACATATAGATGACGGATGTGTGCTTTCTGCTATTTATGCATATTTTGGGTGCTGATTTTTATATATTGATTACTAAAGTAATTGGTGCTGCTGTGCAGGTGTATTTGCATCCAATGATTCGTGATGCACATGGGCGTAAAATGTCCAAGTCCTTGGGGAATGTCATTGATCCTCTTGATGTGATCAATGGTATTTCACTGGAAGATCTACACAAGAAGCTTTCAGAGGGAAATTTGGACCCGAGGGAAATAGCTATAGCCAAAGAAGGCCAAAAAAAGGATTTTCCTGATGGTATTGCTGAATGTGGTTCTGATGCGCTACATTTTGCTCTGGTCTCATACACTGCTCAGGTTTAGGTTTTTATCTTTCTATTTTTTGTGAGTGACTGTTTTTTCTTAGATGGATTAGTAACCTATTTGTGGTTGTCTTTTTTCAGTCTGATAAGATAAATCTCGATATCCAAAGGGTTGTTGGTTACCGGCAGTGGTGTAATAAACTTTGGAACGCCGTACGATTTGCTATGAGCAAACTTGGGGATGATTATGTTCCGCCGTCAACAGTAATCCCGGATGTGCTTCCGTTTAGTTGCCGGTGGATACTCTCGGTGCTAAATAAAGCCATCTCCAAAACTATTTTGTCATTGGAATCATACGAGTTTTCAGATGCAGCCACTGCAGTGTATGCTTGGTGGCAGTACCAATTGTGTGATGTGTTCATTGAAGCCATAAAACCCTACTTTGCTGGAAACAATCCAAAATTTGCATCTGAAAGGGGTTTTGCACAAGACACGCTCTGGTTGTGTCTGGATACTGGACTACGGCTGCTTCACCCATTTATGCCTTTCGTTACCGAAGAACTATGGCAGCGTCTCCCATCATCCAAGCATCACAATAGGGCAGCATCAATTATGATATGCAACTACCCATCCATTGTGGAGGTTGTTCATTTATCTTTTAATTTTATTGGTGTCTAATCATAGAGGTTAGTGTAGTCCAATATTAAAAAAGAAAGGATTAAACTATTTGGTATGTGGGTAGTTTTTCTGTGGGTGGACGCACTTTGTGCAGGTGTCCTATTAATAGGAGGCAATTATATTAATGTCAGATACTGGAGTCATTTAAGAAGTCTTCGACTGGTTTTGTACTACAGGGGCTTTCTTCATGCACTGTCATGTCATGTCCTGTCATGTCCTTCATTCATATATATCATGTTTTATGTTTAGGTTATTCGCTCTGCACTTCGACAGTTTAATGTTTGTTTTTGTGTCATACATGGGGAATTTTTTAATGTTTGCTTTTGATAGTTGGGTGATGTTGCACTTGCATTATAGTTGTCAGGCCATAAGTAGGTGCTTTCTGGTTTTTATAGATAACCATGTACCTATGAATGGATATGAACTTGGTCTGTGTAGTAACTGTCTACTTTCTATATTTTATTCTTCCAGTGCTGGACAAATGAAAGGGTGGAGTCTGAAATGAGTCTTATTGACTCTATTGTTAGATCTCTCCGGTCACTGTCTCAAGAGAGTCGTGAAAGGTAATTCCATAGTGCAGTGTGACATGTTTTCTTCTGCTTGACATCTGCGAACTTTTCACTTTAATGTTGCAAATTGATATATAATTGGGTTCTCATTCTGTCTGTTCTGTTTCTGTAGACGACCAGCTTTTGTGCTGTGTCGATCAATGTCAGATCGGGAGATAATATGTAGACAACAACTAGAGATTGAAACTCTTGCCAATCTGTCATCTCTGACGGTAAGTGTGTCTTGCATGATTGTACATTACTCATTCTGTTCCCTATTAAATCAAGGTTAAATGTTAAATTCCTGTAGTTGATTTGTATTTAGATTTGATAAATTTGTATATCCACAGGTACTCAGTGAGAATGATGCTGCCCAAACTGGATGTGCTGTGTCTGTTGTAAACGAAAGCCTATCTGTTTATCTGAAGGTTTTAGGATCTCGTTCTGCAGAAATAGATCTTGAAAAGATCCGGAAAAAGATGGAAGACATTAAGTTGTAAGTTTGAAGTTTTAACTTTGATACCCTGCAGTTCTCACAACCACCAGCTTTTATGAAATTGAAAAACTCACCTTTGATTAGCATCCCTTAATACATATATTTTTCTTACAACAAGGTATATATTTTAAAGATGAGTATAGTACTAGTGCAATCTTAAGACTTAGAATACGTGATACATAATTGGAAAGTTTCTTATGAATGATAATGTTGAAAGATGGTTCAGTCATGAATTTCTTTGGATTATACGAGTTCAACTTCTTCCAGGTTAGCAGTGAGTGAAATCTAATGACTATCTGAAATATAAGTTCAAATAGTTCTAACAGCTATTTTATACTCAACAGGCAACAGGAGAAGATAACGAAGGTGATGAATGCTGCTGGTTACAAAGAAAAGGTCCCCGAGAAGATTCAAAAAGCTAATGCTGATAAACTTGAATCCCTCGAGAAGGAAAAACAGTCTCTTGAAGAGGCAAGCCAACATATGGAAGCGCAGATATCAAGCAATAAACGAGATTGACTTTCAATTTATTGTACAACCAAGTTTGCAGACTCATAGAAAAAATGAAAGGCTTTCAGATTCTGTATGCTGATATACATACTAGCTCTGTTCATTGTTTTTCGTATTGAGGCTGTTGCTGCTAATGTTTTAAATAAGTGACATTTGCTTTTTCTACAAGGAACCTGCTCCTTGACATGAATTACAGGAGTACTGGACATTGTACAACAATTTCTTGTATCTTATTTGTTAGAAGGAAAAGGAAAAGGAAACCAACAAGAAGGATAGGAAGGATATCCTTTGTTGCACCACATTATTGATAGCATTGATTGATCCTGTCCCTTCTTAACGAAATGTAATTGGGATGATATGGATCTAGTTGGTGTGGAATACATATATTGACCTTTGTTTTAATATTACTTCTCTATTTTGTATTTGCAAAGGAGATTAGAAGGAATTCGTTAAACTTTTCGTATTTTAAAGTGAAAATTTTTTATTTATATATTATACACGATTTTTTTGTATTATATACATATTATTGAATAAGAATTAATATTTTAAAATTAATTAATTAAAATTATTTTGCTGAATTTTTCAACAAATTAATTAATGAAATTTACTAATTATGGTGTAAAATTCGACAAGATAGAATCATATGTTTAATATTTCTTTGGGACTACAGCACCTCTTCCGTGTGGAACAACCTCGCATCTGGAAGGCACTCAGAGCAATGATATAGCTTCCTGCTAGACTGATTTGCTGTGAAATCCTTGCTCTTCCTCTCATGAATGACCTGTATGTGTCCGATCTTATCTCCAAACTTTTTCTGACAGTCTTTGCACCAGTACATTTCATTCTTCTTCACTGTGACCTGATACACAGAGGGAGAAACAAATCCGAAGTTGAATGCAAATTAAATTGAGGAATTCGAAATTGAGACAGAAATTCGCGATCTAAGAGTGAAATTGTGAAAGATAATCACCTCAGAGATCTGATTCTGCCTCTTCTTCTTCGCCATAGCTCTCTCTCTCCTCTCCTCTGTTTTGGCGCTCTCTCTCTCTCTCTCTCTCTCTCTCTCTAGATTTCTATATCTATCTCTATCTACTACTTTCTGAATCAAGGAAGGGGTAGTGGAGAGGTCTATATATAGACCGGCGAGGTGAGGGGCTGTTTGGGAACGGCATTGGCGCCTTTCCCCTTTTTTTTTGAAATTATGAGACCTTGTTCGCTCTCACCGGTGAAAAATGTGTTTTTTTTTTTAAACCGGACCAAACAGTATCCGATCCTTTGGGGGTCCCACGCGTCTAGTAAGAAATTTCGTACTTTTTAACACGCTTTTGCCTGAGCTTCACTTGCACACCCACTTTCAGTTTTGCTCCAGCCCCCAAACCCCCCACCCCCCCCCCCCCCCCCCCCCCCGGTGTTATGGGATACAATAAAACTTTTACGAAGAAGTAGAACTTAGTTAGTTTAATGATACATGCTTACAAACTAACTAGCAAAATTATTTACTAACCGCAAAACTAAGGAAAAATAGCATCGGAACCTCTCAAGTTAGAGATTGATAAAGGAAAAATGAGTAAAACAAAAAATTAAAAGCTAAGCTTTTATAATTCAATGTTGGCCGTAGTCCAAATTAGTGTTCGATTGTTCATCTTTATCAGGTTTGCAGCTGCGGTGCCAATCCGTGAAAAGCGTTGAGTTTTGAGGTTATACACGCCGAAATTGCGAGGTCCACGACTTCCATAGCCAGGTCTTTGACGATCCCAATCATGTACGAAGTATATACAATCTGCTTGACATCCAAGAAAATCTGAAGCCAACACCGATACTACAGAGTCCCCCACAAAAATAGCAACATCACCTATAGTTTTTATCTCTGTCCACTCATGCTTATCAGCATTAATTTTGAAAACTTGGAATTTTGTTGTCTTACGTCGGCCAATTAGATGACCTCGATTAGGTTCAAAATCCATATACCTCTTAACGTGATCATTTAACTCTACCAGATATCTCCTAATTAAGTCATCTTCTACAACACCTCCTACTGCATTATCTACATCTCTCGACTTGAATTGGGTGGTGGTAACTGCAAAATACCAAAGCTGGTTCAGATCATCGACGGCGTAGAATTTATCTACAAAATAAACAACATCTTCAACATTTCTAATCCCTGCATGAATATAAGTCCATGTTGTGTCTTTATCGAGTCTAATAAAAGCCATTTGACACGATTCTTCGTATATGACCAAAACAATGCAATCCTTTACATTTGAAATTGGGTCCGCTGACATTGTAGCTTTGAAGACATAAAGGTCACATTGTCTGGACCATTGAGCCCTGGCTCGATCATCCTTTGGAGGGTTCAATGCAGGAAGGCCTATGACTGAATTTTCTTTCGCTTTCCTCCCTTTAACTTTGGATAATGGATTTATAAGCGTTACTACGAAATTCTCATCCATAGTTATTAACCATCCTTTTGAAAACCCACAAAATCGTTTGATTGGCAATTCCAATTCCACATCTAGAACCTTGTCATTGCTGATGTCGCATAAACTCCATCTCTCTTCTTTGCCTGTGTAAGCCAATAAGAGTGGATGACTTGTTAGCCTACTGCGTGTGTTCATGAATTCTTTTGCTACATAATTCCATGACATACAAGCAAGACTGAAACGCACATAATCTGCCGGTGTCGGTAATCCTCTAAAACAAAGTCTAATACATCCTTAGGCAGCTTTGCCCAATCCAAGGAGTCCATAATTTGGAAACCTTGAAGAAAAATTTGATCAAATAATCTCAAGTTGTTAAATCCGAGATTAGCTTTTTCTTCTTGGCTTTTAGAGTTTTGGATTGATGTGAAGCAAATTCCTCCCTCTCTATATTTATATAGACGACCTTTACTAGTAGTCCCACTCCTTCGAGGACTAGGATAGCTCTCAAATTTTTTAGGAAACCAAACCCCATTGGGAAAACTTGTCTCCCAATAAGAACTCCTGTTCCCCATTCCCAATAGGTGGATAGTGCCAGTCCATTTGATCTTCCGAAAGGAGATTTCTCCTTTTTTAATTGGGTAAGACATCTCTACTATGTGATGCGTGGCTTACGTGTAGATTAAAGTCATTTTCTAAATATCTAATTTTTTTCAATTTTTCACCGGCATGGGCTTATGTTATATTTGTGAATTGCTTTGGTTTTTGGCTTTTTCTCCATTCCACTGCAGCGATCTTAGAAAGCTATTCAAGGCAATCTTCCTGGATAGTATTTTTTTTTCCCTTCTCCTTTTTAGGTGTGAGTAAATATTTCAATGTGATGAAATTCATAATGATGGAAAGTGCAGCTTAAATTTGGGGAAATATCACAAATGACCACTGAGTTATGACTTATTCGACACTTAACTCACTGTATTTTCAACAATATTACTTAACTCACTCAATGTTAATGCTTGATATTTAGCGGTAACTAAATATGATCAACGCAAGCCCAGTGAGAGGACAATTACTTGATATACCGGTATTCCCGCTACTTGTCAAGTGAAGTACAAAGAGGGCGTCAGAGGGAGACCGCGTCGGGCGGTCTTCTCTTCTCTGATGCCTAAGTTAGTCAATGTATTTGTACTGACAGAATAACAGTAGACAAGTAGTAAATGTGTAATTAATGAGGAGAGAGGAGTTAACCTTTTATAGGTGGGGAGGGAGCTGGTCTTCTCCATGCTTTCGATGTGGGACTAACATGCTTCAGTTCCTAGTTTCTGGAGCTTCTGATGCTGTGCTGGCGTAGCGCGTGGCAGCGCGTCCGTGGTGATCTAGGAGTGAGTCAGGGCTTAGGCAGTAGCCTACTTGGCTGTGTTCCCATAGGTGGGAGCTGGTATTTCTGGCGATGTTATGAGTGTGGCTCATTTCAGCTAATTATGCTAGGCAAATGCTCATGTAAGTACAAGTCCCCAAGTCCCCAGCCAAGGAGGGTCATCTTGGTTGGTGAGTTTCCTAACGGTTTGAAGCGTTACTTCCACTAGACTTGCAAAGCATAATTAGCGTCAGTGCGTTGTCAACCATGGACTGATTGAGCAAACGCTTTATACCCTTTCGAGTGGGCCTCTGCTAGGCCCCCCCAAGGAGTCCCCCACTCCCCGGCTAAGATAGACCTCTGTTCGGTCTGTATTGTTGGTTGAGGGGATTTTCGTTAATCAGAGGGTGTTGGGTAGCGAGCCCAAGCTTTGAACCCAAGCGGCGGGGGTCAACGTGCCTGATTAGGGCTGTCGAAGATTGTTGACATGCCCCCATGTTTGACCCAGAGGATCATGGTTTTTTTTTTTTATGCAACACCGCGTGGCGGTCGTTGCAAGTGAGGCGTAGGATGAGGCGGGAATAACTCCGGCGAGGATAAGGGGCAGTAGAGCCGCGGGGAGTTATGTTTGCGAGACGTTTGCTACCGGTATTGTGTTGGCGAAGTCTTGCTTGCAAGGTAAGTGGGGGGAGTTCCGCTAGTTTCTTGTAGCGAGTTTCCCTTGTAGGATGAGGAGCGAGAAGTTCCACTAGCGGTGTTGCGCGTAGCGGATACTCATTTTTCCAGATGAGTGAGAAGTTCCGCTAGCGGTGTTGCGCGTAGCGGATACTCGTTTTTCCATATGAGTGAGAAGTTCGGCTAGCGGTGTTGCGCGTAGCGGATACTCGTTTTACCAGATGAGTGAGTGAGAAGTTCCGCTAGCAATGTTACACGTAGCGGGTACTCGTTTTGCCAGATGAGTGAGAAGTTCTACTAGCGGTGTTGCGCGTAACGGGTACTCGTTTTTGCCAGATGAGTAAGGGAGGGGTTCCCTCTGGCGTAGGGGCACTGAACCTGGACGATTGATATGTTCGCCCCCTTTTATGGCTTCTACCACGTGGCAGTCATGCTTCGGTCTAACGTTTGGGATTGCGAGTTCTGAGCACACCCGTCTCTTCATCATTAATGCGAGTAATTATCCACTCAATCTCTGAGGCGACGCCTCGGTTATTCCGGAAACTGAATGCGATCGTGGGACACGTGAGCGGCTGGAGAGTGAGATCGCTTTTTGGCGGACGGCCTGGATTTGATTGACGTTGACATTGGGAAATTTTGAGGTTGTCGCCATCATCTCTTCTTCAAAATTCCTCATCGTCTTCAAGCTCTGGTGTCTGGCATTCGAGAAGTGACTTTTGCCATTCGAGCGAGAGATCGGTGTTTCGGTGCGCAAGGGATCCCTGGAAGTGAAGGCGCAGAGTGCGAACGCTCCTGACTTCCCACACCAGTAGGTTAGTGACTGAGTACTTTCAATTTTGCTCTGCTACTGTCTGGGTTTTGCGATTTGAGTGGGTTTTTTTTGTGTCTCGCTAGTGTGTTCTGAGGGTGGCGTATGTATTTTTTTTTTTTGGGGGGGGTCTCTTCTGGTGTTTTTAACAAAGACGAGGTTTAGGGATTTCTGCTAGATGGTCGAATCTGGGTTAGTGTGAGTTGGTGTTCTTGTTTTGGTCAAATCTGGGTTAACTGTTCTTGACATGCCTGGATGAAAATTGCCGTAGGGGTAGCTTAGATCTTTTGTTGACTAACTGGTTTGGGTTTTAGGGTTTGTGATGGCTAGTGTCGTAGAGATTTCGAGCAGCGAGGATTCCGGGTTTGACGTGTCGTTCAGCGAGGCGGATTGGATATTTATTGATTCGTTGCGTCCATCTGCCCCTGCAGGAACCTCACTGTCGGAACTGCTAGACATCTTAACTTTACAAACCATACCTAGGGACGTGGCCATGGCTCGAGATGGGCGACCGGAGGGTTCTAGGCCCACAGGGGATGATGGCGGGCTCGAGCGGTGTGAGGAGAGGCTAGCGAGCAATAATGCAGCTAGTGGCTCCGCTGATGGGGAGGACGTCGACGGAGAGGAGGTGGAATCCACCTGGTTCCTGTCTGATGAATGTGTTGAAAGCCAAGTCCCAAAACTAGTTGTAACCTTTTTTCACTTTTTACACATCATCAAAACTAGTTGTAACCTTTTTTTCACTTTTTACACATCATCTTGCAACTCAAATATATCCAAACACAAATACTCCCTTTCTCTACTCATATATCATTACAACTTTGACTGATACACATAGCTAGCTAAGCTAAGCTTCCTTCATAACTTTCACTCCCTAACTCACTCCTTGATCATTCCTGAAAACGCCACCATAACCTCCCTTCGCCAAGCACCATCAATGTTAACCTTCACCCATCTAGAATTTGGAGGGTGCCAATTGACCTCAAGAACTGTAGGAGCTCTACGAGAATTACAACTTTCTCCAAAACACTTTAAGACTTGAAGATCAATAATAGAGTTGTGCATGATTCCAGTAACAAGGCGACTAGAATCTTGAATATGCCTTACAATAACACACTTCATTAGCTACCACTTAAACTGCTTAAGCAATATTTTGAAACTCAAATATTGAATGAAAATAAGCTAAGCTATTGCTATACTTGGGTTAAGCAATATTTTTTAACACAAATACTCCCTTTCTCTACTCATATGTCATTACAACTTTGACTGATACACATAGCGAGCTAAGCTAAGCTTCCTTCATAACTTTCACTGCCCAACCCACTCTTGATCATTCCTGAAAACACCACCATAATATCCAACACATAAACCTCTTCGCCAAGCACCATCAATATACTCTAGGAGCTCTACGAGAATTACAACTTTCTCCAAAACACTTTAAGACTTGAAGATCAATAATAGAGTTGTGCATTATTCCAGTAACAAGGCGACTAGAATCTTGAATATGCCTTACAATAACACACTTCATTAGCTACTACTTAAACTACTTAAGCAATATTTTGCAACTCAAATATTGAATGAAAATAAGCTAAGCTATTGCTATACTTATGTTAAGCAATATTTTTTAACACAAATACTCCCTTTCTCTACTCATATGTCATTACAACTTTGACTGATACACATAGCTAGCTAAGCTAAGCTTCCTTCATAACTTTCACTACCTAACCCACTCTTGATCATTCCTGAAAACACCACCATAATATCCAACACATAAACCTCTTCGCCAAGCACCATCAATATTAAACTTCACCCATCTGGAAGGAGGAGGGTGCCAATTAACCTCAAGAACTCTAAGAGCTCTGCAAGAATTACAACTTGCCCCAAAACACTTCAAGACTCGAAGATCAATAATAGAGTTATGCATGATTCCAGTAACAAGGCGACTAAAAGCTTGAATATGCCCTACAATAGCACACTTCATTTGTATATATAAAAAAAAAAAAAAACACACTTCATTAGCTACTACTTAAATTGCTTAAGCAATAGGTTTTCACACATTGTTTCGCAACTCAAATATATCCAAACACAATAACACTCTTTTGTCTATTCATATATCACTGCAACTTTGACTGATACACATAATTTCTTTTTATTACATGACAACTGAGAATACTAGTCACAATCTCCTGTTTACCGAAAAAAATCTTATGCCACTAGATTCAAACAGTTTAGACTTCTGATACACATAACTAAGCTAACTAGCTAAGCTAAGCTTTCTTCATAACCTACACTCCCCAACCCACTTTTTTTTTTTCCCCTCTATTTTAATCATAATATGCGATCCGTACTTCTCAAAAGAAGTTATAAGTACGATGAAAATTTGACTTTTCTAAATCATTCTCCGAAAAAAAAAATCAAATACTAGTAAAGCTAAATGGAGTAACTCCACAGTGACACGTCAGCATAACCTTCCATGTCATCGCCGCCGTAGCCATTATAATGAGGAGGTGACAGTAGCATCCCTTCCGCCATGTTTGCCAGCAACCCCGGCATCCCAAACACATCCTCCTCGTCCATACAAAACACCGGTTCCGATTCCGCTTCCGCCGCGGCGACCGATCCCGAAACAACTTCCGATTCCTCCCCGGTCGGCCGGAACGCCTCCGCCGCCTGAGCAGCCGCCGTCTGTATGTCCTTAGCACTAGTAGAAGCCGGCACTGGCAGCCGCCACGCCGAGTCCGCGAAATTCAAGCACGCAGACCGCCCCTTCAAGGCAATCGCCGCCACGTCGTGAGCACGCGCGGCCATTTCTGCAGTGGGGAATGTCCCGAGCCAGATTCTCGTCTTCTTATTCGGCTCACGAACCTCGCAAACCCACTTCCCGGAGTTCCTCCTCCTTACGCCGCGGTACACCGGGTGCCTCGTCTCCTTGAACTTCTTCCTTCCCGCCCTCTTCTTCGGGTACGTCGCCGCCAGCATGACCTCCTCGTCCGACAAGTTCATCCTACCAATGCCATTACCGCTGTTGTTGTCAGAATGAGACGATGATTCCGGCAAATCCGAACCAAATGGGTACTGCGGGTGATGATCATAGTACTGAGGGAAAGCTGAAAATCCACCGTCCATTGCTGCTGAACTGAGCTGAAGATAGAAGCTGAAGACTTAAGTACTTGACTGAAATTAATGAGTAGCAGCTTTTGAAACTTATAATTAAGTAGAAGTTGATCTGAGATTATGTACTTAATGGTTTCGTGTGTGTGTGTGTGTATATATGTATATATGTAAGTTTGCTTTTCCGGTGTTCTTCCTGAGAAAAAACGCGAACACGGAATGAGTGATAAGCTGCCAGCTATAGCGGATGGGTTAAGAGACAGCTGGCTTACTTGGGCCAAGTGGCTTATTTTAGGGTTGGGGAATTTTGGCTGTGTCCGCTTGGTGTGGGTTCAGTGTTTTGACTGGTGGATGCGATTGTACGATACCAAGGAAAGTGAATCTCCAGGGAGGAGGAGACGTCATGGTCAAATGGTCGGTCTCCATCACTCGTGAGTCGTGACTTGGTCTAGTTCTTCAACATTATTTTTGCAAGCCCAAACTCTGCATCGTTATCTATTTTGACCCCTTCTACCTCCTAGTGGTACACTTGTTCTACTTGGAGGAGACATCTATTACTCGCCGATTCTTATATTTTGGAGTATTGTGTGTTCTATTGCTTCTAAATCGTGTTATTGATTTGTCTTACTACTTACTATTTAATTTACTTGTCATGTAACTCATATAGAATCGAGCAAATATCAAAAAGTAGTTTGTTGAAGTGTGTACACAAACCGTAAAGTTTTGACTCATTGTTTGTCTTAGTCTATAAAAATTATCGATTTTAGATAATGATAGAATGTGAGGTTACGCTCCAAGAATTAAGAAAGAAGTTATTAACTAAAGTTTTGTGTTGACGACTATGATCACTTTCGATTGTTAATTGTATTAACTGAAAAACTTATAAGAGAATAAATTGATAAACAAACTCGTGCACATTTATTTTCATTATTTTTTTAATTCACCTCTCATCAATGATGCTAATTGATCCGTTAATAATATCATTAGACCTCAAATATAATTATACATAAATTAATCATAACACAAATAAGATTCATACAAGATAAAGAATATATCAAAATGTAGCTTATCAAATCATGTACGCAAATTAAATCATATATTTTGTTGAATACTATAACAATCTGTAAAGTTTTGACTCATCGTTTGTTTTAGTTGATGAGAATAGTCTATTCAAGATATGATATTCATTTCAAAAATTAAGCGAAGAAATTATTAACTAAAATTTTATGTTGACGAGTTTTCTTTTAACTATCTATATTAACAGAGCAACTCGTAAGACCAAAAATATATGTTCTCGTCACTAGTGCTAATGTAGTTGTTAATAATATTATTGGACCTCAATACATAAATTAATCATGACACGATATTATAATTAGACGGTGATGAAACACAAGCTTGAATTCCTTTCACACATAAATACTCAAATAAGTTAAAATAACACATTAAACTAGTCCCTCAATGGTTTCTAGTGACAAAGAAATATACCCAAGAGTATGAACATATCTCTGTAAAGAGAATGGGCGAAGGTTGACCGCCGAGGAAATGAAAAGATCGGGCAAGTAGGGGAGACTGGGAGAGGGAGCGTGCAACGAGCGTCTACGAAGGTCGTTGGAAACTACGGTGGGAATGGGGCGGTGGTGACGTGGCGAAAAGTACAACCAAACCTTTTGGCAAATGAATCTAAAATAACTACTATCCACACACGGTTTTGGCAGTTAATAACTGTCTTTGGATTACGGTACCAATCCAGTTGGGATTTCATTTCATTTTTCACGCGTTTAACGTGTGGACCACGTGCTTTAGTAAATGCTTCATGCAACATTACTGGGTCCTCACCCAGATTTCCCATTTCCCTTATCGTCCTCTTGTTGGGCCCTACCCATTCCTAGTTTGGGACTTGGATGGGAAGTTCAAGAGAAAGTGGGAGTGTCATTGCCTTCACTCTATGGGCGAGTTTCATCAATCCTTATCCTAATAGATGGATAGATATGTGTGTATAGTGTGTGTATATATACATACATACATATATACATATATGATCATTATATTCAACATAAAAAATTATTTTATACACCGTTTGTGTAAGTAAATCAACAAATTCAATAGATATCAGCTCTTGATATTTATAGGTAAACTTTTTTTTAATAATAAAAACATATACTTGATGTTATCCAACCATCCATTCTTCTTAGTGCAAATACACGTCGGTGCATTGAATACTCTCTCATTAAACATGAGATCTCCAACAATAAAAGTCATTTTCTCAATTAATTTATTTTAAAGTTAAATATAGCTAGCTATTTTTTTGTTTTTACTTTAGCAATCTAACTTTCTGTTACTTTCTCTCTCCTTTTCAATTTAATTTAATTTTTATATATGTATTTTATTGGAGACTTAGAGTAGTAAAACATCTTTAGCAATGCTAGCCATTTTTAAATCAAATTTTAGTCAAAGTAACTAAAAAGTCATTTTGACTAGTCACTTTAGAAATATGTTTGTATCAATACTCTCTATTTTAGCTAATTTTGAATTTATATCATTTTTTATATGAATATTAAATAGTTTAAATGTATTTATAAATTACATAAAATAACTCAAAATGAATGTTTTAAATTATAGAGAGTCTCATCTCGCTCTCTATATTTAGGAGCGAGATAGCTAAAAGTTATAATAGAGAGCCACTTATGAGTCTGGTGCAGCTATTAAAATAGATAAAAAGCTAAGCATGCTCTTCAAAATAGTTAAATAGTCAAAATAGAGAGTCTGTTAAAAATGCTTTAAATCAACTAAATGAGTCAAATTTCTAGTCTTTTGTTAAAATAGCTAGTTTTGTTAGGTCAAGACTATTATGTAATCGAGTAGACCTTGATCCTTTATCCATTAGAATAAGACGATGGCTTATGGCCTTATGGGTCCTCGCGTCTCGTGTTGATGGGGATACATGACGAGGATGATGATGTGGAAGGGTCAAAGGTTCACATTTGCTAAATTGGGCTGTTGGAGAATCCGTTCAAAGCCCAATATTTGAATCTGGGCTGATGAATGGGACTTTACAGGTTTGGTGAGACTACAGGGCTGGCCTTCTACAACTATTGGGCTTTTAATGAATCAATATTGTTAGGACATGCCTATTAGAGGCCTATAGCAAGAAAAGAAAGAGATCATTAGAAAATGACACCCATGCTACCTACTCAACTAAATGTGCATCAAAGTTCTACTGAAGTTGGGGGTGCCTAAGACCTAAGAACCCCTAGCTCGACCAAGGCAATAACGCTTCCAATATCCAGTCTTTGCAGCCATCTACGTTTTATTTCACCCAATCAGTCCACGGAAGGGTGAAATAAGTCGGTATAGAAAAATTAGCCCCAAAATAATCATTCATTATATTGTCCAATCACGGCCTTCAAATAAGTCGGTATAGAAAAATTAGCCCCAAAATTAGTGTCATTATTGCACTGAGGTCACCATCCATGGTCTCTGTTCTTTTCTATCTTTTCTAGCAAAGTCATCATCAGCCTCCAAACCAAATGTGTCAAACACGGCCTACTTCAAGTTCATGATCATTCGTTTGAGCTCGGGCTTGGCAAAATCATTCGAGTAGACTTTTGAATTGGAGAAAAATGAAAACCATTCGAGCTTGAAATTAACACTTACTTTTTTTGTTTTCTTTACGAAGAGTGACTTTTATGAGCCACCAATCCCCCAACCCTCTATCTTTTGAAACTTTCAATCCGATCTCGATCATTCTAGTCCCTTGAGCCTGGAAAAATCATTGGTGAGTTAATGTCACTGATTCAAGTAAAGGGTAAGAGGCTATAAAAAAATTTGTGTTGGGTAGGTAGATGAAAAGAAGCTAGTTGTTAGCCTCAACTCCCGGACAAGTTGTCCTCAAACATCTCATCTTCATCCCAAAAAGGGTTTTTGTCATGGTATGGTCTAAACTTTTACGGACCGAATAAAATGATACATGAACTTTCAAAGTGATCAAATAGGTACCTGCACTTCTAAAACTACATCAATAAGATGCTTCCGTCTATTTTCCGTTATCCTTCCTTTAAGTGTAAGGACAAATCAGACATTTCTGAATACTTTACTATTTAATAACTTTTTTTTTTCCTTAATTAATTGCAATTCTAGGCTAATTTTTTAAGAATAAAAATTATTCAAGAAAACATAATGTTGAAATGTCGGATATTGTTATTATTTATCGGAAGACAGTAATTAGAGGTCAGATTTGATGGAAAGTTTCACATGAATAGTGTTGGGGGGAAGAGTCAATTGTTTTTTTAGGGAAAGTAAGATAGGAATTAGGAAGGAGGAAAATGTGCTTATCTCACGTCATATGAGGTTACGATTGTCATTTTAACAGTCAATTTAAGTGAAATATCTTATTTATCCTTACATTTAATGGAGGATAATGAAAAATAAACGAAAACATTTTATTAATATGGTTTTGAAACTCCAAATGCCTATTTAATCATTTAAAGCCTTCTGTCTTTTCCCCTGTCCTACTTTGTTTTGTTGTTACGTTTTCCGTTCCCCGAATTGTCCTCCAGATATAACTTATTGGCCGCTATAGCAATAGTGGGGCAGCACTGATGAAAAGAAAAGCAGACACAGAGACCAGAGACCCCATTGTAATAGTTTCTAAGATTCGACAAAATTTGGAAAGCATGATGCGTTAGTCGGCGTAAAGTTTCCGGCCCCTACACGACCGATGCCACTACTCCTCACATTTAACCTGGTTGAACTTTGGACCCCATCTTCTTCTCGTACCCTAGGTTTTGGCCAATTTTCTCGAGTTTTCATGGAAATGTTTTGCCCTAGAAATTTAATAACGAGTGCCATCTATTAAAACCATATATAAGTGAGAGGACAACACATTTCATAGATTCCTTTGTTGTAGGACATGGTTGATTTCATTCTTTTAAGAAATTATCTTTTCGTATAGGGCGATTGCAAAGTTGTAGATATATAACTCAAAGCGAATATTACTTATGCTGGGTAGGTATATGGATATCATGCGGCAATTAGGGAAAATAAATTGAACTGACGACTCTCGCATGACATAAAATTTAATTAATAATTTTCTCATCACTTATATTGAGTGATGTTACTCACATGCAACATACAAATAATAATGTGTGTAAGATGACACAAATAAGTGAGGTTATATGATTATTTTATTCGAACTCTACTTCTTTTCTTTTTATATAATTTGTTAAAATTCACGAAAATCTACGTACTTGATACTTTTTTGTGTGATAAAGTGAAAATTATAAATAATTTTGGAGCACTTACCTTTTCCTACCCTCGTCACACAGGGAGCATTGCTTCTCCGGTCGTTTGTCTCACATTCCTATGTAGTACTAGTACTGTCAAAAGCCACATTACGATCCATATTTACCTTACAACGATTGATGAGCCAATGTATGTCAAGTGATCAACAACTACTTTGAATCTTTACTGGGAAAACAATTTATCAACCACCGCGGAAATATCTTATAGAATTCACCCTATCACATAGGATATCAACCTGTAATTAGGAATTATTTAGTTGGTTTTGATCGTAGCTCAGTTAACTGTTATAAGTAACAGATTTCAGTAAACGTCCTCTTCTCTTTTCAATGACACTTTTTGTTTATACATGGGTTCTTTTTTTTTTTTTTTTTGTGTTTTGTAATAGATACAATGACCTTTTTTATTTTTTTAGATTTTTAAGGATGTTTTTTCAGCGTCCTTGTATGCATTAGATGATATTTTTTTTAGATTTAATGACACTTTTTCAATGTCCTGTAATACATTAGACGACGCTATTTTTGAGACTAGAGAACACTTTTCTAACGTCCTTGTAGGTATTTAAGGACATAAGTGACTTACAATGACTCATTGATAGATGACTTTTTTTTAACGTGTCATCTAAAGTTTTCAATGACGTTTTTCCAATGTCTTTAAAGACATTTTTTGTAGTAGTGTCGGGGAGATAGTTACTCCCTCCTCAGATCAACCTCTATGCTTACCGGTAATTATTTCCGGTGTCATAGCAGTTTCCTGGAGCTCTTTGATCACCACCTATCGGATATTGGCCCCTTTTTCTTTTTTTTTTTTTGAGAAGTTGTTCACTTATTTGTTCTTAGTTGGTTACTGAGAATTTCACTGATCGATTTTTGAAAGGGCACACAATAAAGAAACTAATTAACTCCAGGAATTACCAACCAGTTGCAGCACGCTAAATTTGTTTCAGTTAATTACCAAATATTTTGTTCTGTTTCATAACTGTTGAACTACCCAAAAAAGACAAATTAATTCGAACATACATATTTGGGGTCGCAGGAACAACCCAGAAACGCATAGTTTCCTAACATACATTTTAGGATGTGATCAGCTGTTAACAGAGTCGAATTTGGCAGGCTGGCAGCAGCGTGTTTCGCTAGCTCAATCGAATGAGTGAATTCCAAAGCTGTAGCGAGCGAGTTCCGATTATCTTTTTTGTTATTTTTAGCTTTAGTGTATATATATTGGAGTTGGATTCCAACAGTACGTACACATGATCGTGATGATTGAAGAAATGAACGATCTGTTGATTCTTTAGAAGGATATGTACTGATGGAGAACGACAAGGTAGTCAGCGACAATCATGGTCCGCCACCAACGTTTGCTTAATGAGTGACCCTGTACCTCCGCACTGCAAGTCTGCATCTACCTGCTCCGGTTTGTTCATCGTCCAGCTTTCTGCTAGGTTATTAGTTCTGTCAAAAGACTCAAAATTAGCAACCAAAAATACCCCCATGTGGTTCTGGGGTTCAAAGCTCTGCAACTGTGCACCATAGAGGACTAATTTGTCTTCTTCTAGCACAAAGTTACAACAAGAAATAATTAATCCACAGCTCTGCTCTCTACTAAACCCTTGACCCTTTTTCATCGATCTATTTCGCCCTTTTTCCGAAGATTGAACAATTGAATCAAAGAAACACTAGCTTGTAAATTGTTTAATTTAGGGGCATGAAATTATGGGATGCCCTTAATCATGAGCACAAACTTTTCGTCTAAATGTCTGGAGACTTTACTCAGTAGTCGGTAATCTTACCTTATACGTACGACCGGAGGACTGAAAGTTCATGAGTAAGGTGTCATTATAGGTGTAATTGAAAAAGGAAATTAAAATTAATTAATAATTAAGAATTAAAGGAAATCATTCGGTCGATCATTGCTAAAAAAAAAAAAAAATTGGTTATCCATCTGACTCTCACTTAAATAAACCACTCCAAAGAATCATACTTGCACCCCGCCCAATCCGGTGAAGAGATTTAAAGATCGGCACTTTAATAAAATAGGCAAAAACCCGATTCACTTAAACAAATCAGCTGCAAAATTGATCAGCTCACCATTTCCTAGCTACGATAATAGAACCTCTAAAATCTAAATACAAAAAAAAAAAAAAAAAAAAAAAAAAACGAAAAACAAAAGCAAAAGGAAGCATGGTAATGAATGTGGCGACTATTGGTACGTAGGTTCAGTCGGGCGGCCGCCCGCAGCCTATTTTGAGCTACGAGACACAAGGCCAAAACATGCATGTGTGCCGCCACATATATATACAGTGAACTAAGGGTATGATCTGAGTAGGGTCACCTCTTATCTATGGGTTTCTGAACTAATTTTAGGAGTGCATGCATGCAGGAGTCAACTGAGGGAATGATCTGAGTGAGGGTGGTGTCACATATTTTCAAGTTGATCTAGTCACCACCTCGTAGATATAATTATAATGATGCACTTTCTAGAAAAACAAAAAGGGCATGGTAACATATATACACAGTGAACTGAGGGTACGATCTGAGTGTGGTCAACTCTGATTTGGATGTTTTGAATTAATCGTAGGACAACATGCGTGCAATAGTCTATCTACAGTATTTTGTTTCTTTTACGGAAACAGCTGTAAAAATAAAAATAAAAATTAAGAAAAAAAATATTTAAAGCAGTTAATCGAACACTGCAAATTGACTACTGCACGTATATTGTCCTACGATTAATCCAAAACACGCAAATTAGAGTTCATCACTATCAGATCGTACCTTCAGTTCACTGCGTATATACCTTAACATGCCTTTTTTTGCCTTTTCTTTTCTCACTTGTTCTTGAATGATATGATGGAAAGTGAAGGAGCAACCTTGAAGAAAAAGGTGAAGCTCATTTCAAGCTTCAATCCATGGCTGCCCTATTTATAGACGCTTTCGCCTGCACGTTATTTTCTTATAATTATCTATATAATTGATGGCGGTAGCCGCTTTAGCAACAGTAGTCGATCGACCTCAAAACTAATGGATGAATTGCACCTAGCTATATCTACATATCCATATCTCATTCACTGGCCATTATTCGATCCGACAGCTGACAGCATTTGGAATTGAAATTGGAGCTGAGCTTTTTTTCTTTTCTTCCTTTATTAATTTTATATCATTTCAGTACCTAATGTGTCATTGGACCACCATTCTTTCATTCTCATATCCTCCTCTTCTAGCTAGACAAGTTCGACCAGGAAAAAAAAAAAATTAAACCTAATTTTCAACAAGTTTTTTTTTTTTTTTGACAAATTTTTCAACAAGTTGAGTATCGATCCAGACATGCAGCCTCTCTCTGCCTACTCAAGAAACAGTTAAGCTAGACAAGACAAGTCGTCTTTTACCTTGAAAAAGAATTAATCATGATCCTGACCAAGTCCCTCCATATCTTTTTCACTGTTTTTTTGAACAGTGAAAGCTAATGAATGCTTACGGCATAAGCTGAAATAAAGCAGGGCAGCCGTACTAATAATGCAGTAAATTTTTCCTTTTTCCCCTTGGAGTGATTCCTTGATAATATTGTACGACATGGTCGGTTAGCTCTCATTATTCGATCTCCTAAGATATTTTCAGCATCATACAATCATGTCATAGTATCGATCATGTATAATTCAAGCAATTTTAATACTCGTCTGACTAATTATTTATATGTGTGGTCCTTCATCTGAACTCTTGTGAGGTTGGGGCAACCGAATTATTAAGACCCCTCAAACCCTAGCTCGAATCAGATCGATTTTCGATCAGATCTACCAATTACCAGATCCGGCCATCTTCATAAGAGGAAGAGTTTCATTGTTGTGAGATCGAAACAACTGAAATCATTGTCGGTACAAAAGCTTTCGTCTAACATTGTGTTAGTAGTAGCTTTTTGATGACCGATAAAACACAGTTTCTTAGCTAAAGAAATTATTGAAAGTTTATTCATCCTCTAAACTTTTTTCTTCAGACAAAAAAAAGCAAGAAGAGAGAGGTATGGTATATGTCTGTATGCAATTGAAACTTTGTTGGCTTTGGGAATTAGGTTAGTTATTATTGACTTATTGCAGAGAGAAAGCGAAAGATGAAACTACCTTTAGCTTTAATTGTTGACTGTCATCCTGGCTCTCGCTCATTAACCGAGAAAGTAACTTTTCCGGCCTCGCCTCTGTGCATATTTGTTCTTGGGGCCTTCGGGTCTTGGGGGTCGATATGCTATACATACTCATATACGTACATTTTCTACTCCTAACATACTTTTAGTCAATTATACGAGCTCTGTGGTTTTTTTTTTTTTTGATACATACGAGTCTCTGTGTTGCTTCAATGCATAGATGATGATTGTGGTAGTCCACTCTAACTTGTTGGTAATCACTAATCACTAATTAATTTTAATAAAACCAAGTAGATAATGGATGAATCACGTATGTATAAACTCTGTGCCGTTATGTTCAATCCCATGATTTTAAAGATTTTGTTTTTAAAGTTTACATCTCAAATTTGTAATTTCAATTTATTATTACGAACTGTCTAGTTAACCGACACTCAAAATTAATTTAATCATTAAAATACCGATATACTTATAATCAAATATTGCTTCTTTCATAATTAAATTTGAAGTGAGACTCCTTACCTCATACTAGTCTGCTGGTAAATTAGTTCATTCACCCGCAATCAAAGATTGCAATCGCAACTCCCCAAACCAAATCAGCATTTTTTACACCCAAATGCTCCATTTTGCCGCTAATTTTGCCTTTGATCTACCTAGACCTTGGTCGAGAGTAGAATTTTTGCTGGCCTCAATGAACCATGTTTTATTGTTTTATTGTTTTTAAGTGCAATTTAAAGATTTTTTTTACAATATGAAGTATAGAATTTGAAATTTTGATTATTTTCACAAACAGTTAATGGGCTAACTATATTTTATCATTTTTTTTTCTGTAAAGATAACGGAAAATTTAACGGCGTACATCAATATGAAAAATTGGAGCAAACTTAGATACACAATTCTGGTAATTATGAAAGTTTGTACACTAAAATGTCGAATGATCCATACTTCATATACTGTTTGTGATGTTTTCTCTTAAAATTTTGGCACTCCTACCATCGATTTCATCGCCTAGAATTTGCAACATGCTTAAATACAACGACTAGAAAATTTGTCATAAAAAAACGACTAGAAAATATCTACTCCTGAAGTAGAGCTTGGAATCTTACCAAATTTGGATGGGTGTGGGAGAACGACAAAGCCTCACTCAGATTGTCAGTCAGAGGACCCCGCCACACACGTGGCAGTATGTTGTATTTTTGTGAGATTTCACGTGGCAGCGTGATGTTCTTGTACATACATATACCAGCCTCTACTAGCACTGCAACTACTGAAACCGACTACCATATCATCACCTAGGTCTAGGTCCAGGTCTAGGTCGACTAACACTGTTTATACACTTACGTACGGCACTAGCTGTATCCATCACCTGCATACCGATACAAGTCAAAAACCCACCCACTTCTGGATGAATAGAGATTCATATTATGAGAATTTTTAGATCGTCCTAAGTTATGTATTTTACAAACTTAATCTACTAGATATACATTACACTTTAACAATAGAAAGAAAGAAACTCATAATCGTGAATATATAATGAGTATCCGTAATTTTGATAACAGATATTTCACTAAACTCAATAGAAGATATTTCTGATTATCTGATAACACTTACAAGGTTTAAAACACTTTCAAGTACACTCACCTTATCTGCAAACTACATAATTAGTCCTAAATAGTATGCGGTTAAAATTTAACACATATGAATTTCCTCTTTCAGAGTTCAATTATGTTTTTGTCATAGCACACTAGCCCCATAGCTAATTCACACATAAAGATGAATGTATCATCTTTGTTTCACAGAGTGTTAACCTTCAGATGCTTTGTATGTTTCTGTGGCTATCAACATGTGGACTGCTGTACACTTTCAGTTATTCAGTTTTCCCATCTCTTTCACAGGTGATCAACAAGTCCAAGCGGACCAACAATTATATATGCATATATCTATATCCACCATGTATGCCCTAAATCCTGGGCACAAAATTTGCCTCCTGTCCGGAAACTTTGACTTCTTCCTAGCTATCTTGAAGGAAATATGAGATCAAAAGGAGCAAATTTGATCTGAATTAAGGCATTTGGTCAAGAGAATTAAGCAGCAAAGCACATACAATCAACTACTAAAACAACAGCAAAAGATAAATATATACATATCATATATATAGTCATGATAATTGATAAGGTAGTAGCAGATAGTATGGCAGCTGCTGCAAAAATAAGAGATAGAATGATCAAGAACTGAACCATAATAGGATAGCAGCAAAAGCAGAAGCAGTGACCAATAATTGCTGGCTAGTTCTACACGCAATAGTACAAATTAATCAGCTGCAGAAAAAAGCAGTATATAGCTGGGCAGCAGCTGACTGCAGATCGATTTCAGGCCCATAATTATCGGTCATCGATCCGGCCACCAAAGAACACACAGAAAGAGACTCAGACTCAGACGCACATTTACATCCAGCCAAAGCCAAAATAAAATTATGAAGTCGGCACACACCAGTACTCAATTAGCCAATAGCTACTTATTAGTAATGCAAATCAATCATATGTATCATCACAATACATACCCTTAATTTTGATCCAGAATAATGTTGATTACTTGAACAGTGAGACCTTGCAATTTGAATGAGCTATGGCCAATTGATTAATAGCTCCACAGACTTTCTCCGTCCGAATTTCCCGGCGAATCATCAGCCGGATCTCTCGGCGGACTCACCAGCATTCCCTCCGCCATATCCGCCAGCAAATTAGGCATATTCAGCAGCGCTTCCTCGTCCATAAACTCCTGACAGCCGCCACCGTCATCTGACGTCACTCCAGTAGCACGGCCACCACCTGACCTATCCACATTTTCAACCCGACCCGCCGCACCACCGGATGAGCTCTCTCCCGGCTTACTGTTCTCCTCCCTAGACGCGGCTGCCCTAGCTGCCGCAGCCCTTATGTCACTGGCCGCCGAAGAAGCCGGGATCGGATAAGTAATTAGGGCGTTGGGGAAATTCAAGGCAGTATCAGGCCCCTTGAGCGCGATAGCCGCCACGTCATAAGCCGCCGCGGCCATCTCGGGCTTGGCATAGGTGCCAAGCCATATACGCGTAGACTTACGTGGCTCCCGAATCTCGGACACCCATTTCCCGCTCCGGCACCGGATCCCTCGGTAAAGCGGGTGTCGCCCAGGCGACGAGATGAACCCACCGGTCGGAGAACGGAGGCCCGGCACAGGCGACGAGGAGAGGTCGTGATGCTGTTGATCATTGACATTGGAGGAGCTGCTGGTTGGAGGAAGTTGAATAAAGAAAGGTGGGTTGGAGTTGGATGGCTGGTCGTCACTTTTGGGCACGTTGCCATACGGATCCGCCATAAAAATTCAGCTATCACGTACGTACTTATATAAAATATGAGTCAAATTTCAAATTGACTGGCGCAAATTATATAAAAATGGATCTGTGGGAGGGCTAGGTTAAAAATGATGCAATATATACCTGAACGGGGTTGGAAGGGCTATGGGGAAGAAGCGTGGGAAAGTCGCGGGAGCTGGCTAGCTTTATATTTTGCGTTGGTTCTTATTAAACATGATTATACTTTTTGATGTGATAAATGGGGCTACAAAACGCACACGTATTAACAGCTGGGAGGAAAAAGCAAAGCAATTAGCTAGTGTGTGTTGTACTGCTACCAAGATCACTGTTTGTTTCCATTTTTAATTCTGGTTCTTTGCTAGGTGCAATGGTTGAGGATGATGTTGTTTTGCCAAATGGGGGAATTTTGATCATAGTTTAATTAGATGGATCATGCTCGCCACTTAGCTACTTGTATTTGTTTTGGTTGACTGTACGGATATTGTGTTCTAAACCATGCCAAGAGAGATTTATGCACATGCTATGATCTCTTATACTCCCCATTGAGAGAATCTCTTATTTTAGTTCAAATGTTACTTATTTTAGTAGCTTCAATTTTTCATCTTTGATTTTGATCATTATAAGATCAGTTGATACGGTGGTTGCTTTGCAATCATAATCTCGAGCATTAGTCATTTAATTCTCCGGTCCAAAGATTTGGAGTCTCGATTTAATGATTTAATAATTTAAATTCTAAGAGTATTACCTTTATTTCACCAATTTAGTAAAATATCAATGTATTGAGTTATGCATGCTCGATTTAGTTTGTTTGCTAGATATGAACGATCTATGATGTCCCTTAATTTTTTCTCAAAGTTCCATTTTCGTTTAATTAGAGTTTTACGAAAAAAATATTTTTCCCATGCAAAAGCAAAACCTTACATGACATTAGTGTTACCTAATGAAACTAGCAATGTGTAATTTACCATTACCATGTGCCTTATTTTGGACTTTTACCCATAGGGTAACAAATCAATACATGCACTATGCGCGTTAAAGTAATGGGATTTAATAAGATTACATCAATCAACAGTAATTTTCCACATATAAATGATTAACAAAATAATAATAATAATTCCTATATTTAATGAATATTCTCATTTCATCAATGGCGGCGTTGGTAATCCAGCTAGGTTATGACATGTAATGTTTAAATATAGCCTATGCAGTCTCCATTTTCCCTAATTTAATGCCACCAATTGTAAAGGTTCCCCTGTGTCAAAAAAGAAAAAGTTTGTATAGGTTCCCACTTGTTATATAGTAGTTACTAATTTCAGTAATTTGTCATTACTGGAGAGAATGGATTTAGAGCTCCAATTACATGTACAGTATACATTAAATTTAATATGTCTTGCATAATATCTTTAATTAAAAGTAATCAAATAGTAATGAAAAAACAAGTAAATAGCCAAACAAAATAAAATTAGATTATGACATATAATCAATGATCGTTTAATCGAAAATAAAATGAAAATATAATTAACAAATATGGATCTCAAGATTCTCACTTGTTTTTATATATATATATATATATATTTTAAGAAAGAGGTTAGCCATTTTATTTAATAAGAAAAAATAATATTAATCAGTAACATGCCCCAGTAAGGCAGTCAGAAAAAGACACCGTTAAATGCAATATCACTTCACTTATTGAGTGAATCTCAGGAGGAGTAAACTAATAAGAAACTGACGATAAAGTTTTTATGCAGCATCCATCAACAGAGCTGCAGAGAACTTCTGACCAATAAGCCACGCTATTCCTTGCGCGTATTGATCCCATAAAAAATAACAAATTAGGTACCATACCAAAAATCATCCTAGATCCCAAATTTTTATAGAAAAACCATTGGAATCCAAATCCGAAAGGTGAGCCCAATTACTACCGCCATAGTCCACCTAATACGGCATAATCCTAAATATGAAAAACAGATTTGGGCCCACGCCCAATTAAGGGGTCCCCTAGTAGCCAATCCAACAGAGCAGTTGCATTTGTCATTGCCGCCGCACCAACTCTGCACCTTGCTTCCTACCCGCTAACTATAGAGTATAGAGATCCATAGAGCTCGAAAAAGGAGAATCTGACCCCTGCACCAGCAAGCGATCTAGCCCGGATGACGCCACGCAATCCAGCAGCAATAACACTAAATTCAAGCGATCCAGCCCAACAAGTGAACAAGTCAAACCTTGACGACCGGCAGAACGAAGCGCCTTTTCCACCACCGATATAACCTATATCTCTAAAACCGCCATGGTAGGAAGGGACCCAAGCCCATACCCTGCCCGGTTCCACTCTCCCGAACAATCTCCACTACTTTTAATCGCCTAATGCAGCCAATGACTCACTGGAACATGAAGACCACAGTCTAAAAAACACATTAATCCTTCGAAATTAAGGGAATAAAGTGACAAAAGGTTCCAAATTTGAAACGTAAAACATAATAAAACACCCAAAAAATCGTCAAAAGATATATAGAAAGAGTCTCCGAGCGACTTTGGACTCGAAACCTAGGTTTCAACTAGCGGTGGCGTTCTTCCTTCAGGCAAGGCGGCTTCCGTAGAGCGGCGAGGTATGGCGGCGGCGCGGAGGGGGTCCTCAATGTCTATTTTGGTTTGCGGCGAGAGGTTTCTGAATTGGAGGCCTCTTTGACCGTATTTTTTCTGGGTCTGATTCAGCCCTTGAGTGCCCTGTGGCTTCGGCGGTGGTTGTTCTCCGATCTCTGTCGGATTTAGCAGGCGAGGGTCAACGTCATCTCGCAGGCGAGGATCAAAGTCAGGGTTTTTATTTTATGGGTGGCTAGCTTTGGCAGGTTTGGAGGTGGTGGGTCGAGGGCGACTTTGATCTCTCTGGTTTCGGCAGCTGTAAGGTGCTTGGAATTTGCAGTGCAGCATTGTTAAGTCGCTGGCCACTGTGCAAGTGCTCGGATTGCATAGCGTCTGTTTTGTGATCTCTGCAGTATTGATTTGGCTGGTGGTCTTAACTTTGGGCTGCACTGATCTTGAGAGGCCACTGATGCTGTGGCGAGGAAGGCCGCTAGGGGTCTAGTCGGGGGCAGTGGCAGCAATGGCGGCGTGGCAGAAGATGGCCTGTGCTTCTGCTAGGGTTGCTCATGTTTGAGCTTGGGTTGTTGGGCCTGGGCTCAGATATGGGTTTCTTCGGCCTGATTGATGGGCCTCATTTATTACTTAGTGATGAGGGTGGGCCTGCCCTAAGAGGTGAACCTTCTTGTGCAACTGAGTTGTATAGATGGTTCAGGACCAATCGTTATAAGATCAAGACTGTTATGAGAGTTGGTTATTATCTGAAATAAGATTTGCGCTGCCTATGTGAGTTTGGATAAGCTTCTATAAGTCATCTATGATGTTTCTAGTTTCTTACTTGTACCACAAGTGCGTGATTGACAAGGGAGGGCTAGTTGAATGATTTATTTTCCGTCGAGTGCGAGTTTTATTCATTCTTAGATATGTTTGTTTAAATACGAGCGTTTCAGAGATTTTAATGATCTGTTTTAGCTTAGATAGATTTGTTTGAATTTTCTTACTAAGTTTTACTTATGTAAATTATGGTAAACTCTGACTATTAATATAATGAATTCAACTTCTATTTAAAAGAAAAAAAAATTAATAATAAAACACCCCATATATTTTAGAGCCCGAACGTAAATTACTGATTTTGTTCTGCAAAACTACTGTAGAATATACTACAGTACGTGGTGAGTCGTGACCGTTAAAAGTTGGCTAAATCTAAACCACCTACTTGTTTTGGTTAAATTATCTGAAAGACTTGAACGCTAAACGCATACAAGATACAAGAACCGAGCTCATTCAATCTCATCCATGGAGACCATTCACTCAACCTTTCCAATTTTCCACACAAACCCAGTTCTCTTCACCCGCAAGCCTCTTAGACCCATCAAGGTTTCCATCAAACCTCCACCACCAGACTTCGATTTCAGGTCAGAAATATTGGAAGACTCGAGAGCCACAATCGCAAAAACTTACCCTGAATTGCTTGATTTGGCTGAAAATGGGAGCTTGTTCTTGGTCGATAAGAGCCGGTTCGGCCCGGTTCCCGCATGGAGAACCGAGTTCGTTGAGCCTGAGGCGATATGGTTAGTTGGAACTACTCATATTTCTCAGGACTCTGCTCTGGAGGTTGAGCGTGTGGTCCGGGCAGTGAAACCTGATAATGTGGTTGTGGAGCTATGCAGAAGCAGGCAAGTAATATGACCAGATTCAGGGTTTTATGATTGGTTTTGATATGATTTGCTGAATTAATGTCGACCCAATTTCTGAAATTACTCTGTAAATTATTGTAAGCTATGATAGACTAATGGTGTAAGAAGGGTGACAAAAAGGATTGGATGAATTTATTCAATCCACATCGATCTTAACTTAAGTTGTTGCAGTGCCCATTTTCAGAGCTGGGATTATGTATGCTTCCATGGATGATGAGTCCGGTCAACAATTGAAGTCGAACATGTTCTCTTTGAGTGGAAATGGATTCTTTGGAGCCGTTGGTCGTAGCATAAACTTGGGTAAGAAGTAAATTTCTGATTATAATTGACATACAAACGAATCAAACAGTGAAAAATAATGTATACTCTTAAATGGTAAATGGAGAAACTCATCGATCTGAAGGTTTAAAACAGGTCGACCTTTATGTCATACCGACCAATATGGTGGAGATTTTCGTCGTTTATGTGATCATGAATTACTCAACTGTGTAATAATATGACAGGGGGTCAAACTGCTCTGGCATTACGCGTACTCTTGGCGGTTTTCTCTTCAAAGATCTCATCAGATACCAACCGTCCTTTCGGTGATGAGGTAGTTGGCTTGAGTTAGGAATATTTAAGAATATTAATAGTGTAGTGTACGACTGAAAATGGAATTGGAATTGTTAGATTGTAGTCATGATGATGCACTCTTCATATCAATTATGTATGTGACATTATTGGTGAGCTTTAATTGAATTGATTGCAGTTCCGAGCTGCTCGTAAAGCCTCTGAAGAAGTTGGTGCTCAAATTGTTTTGGGGGATCGCCCAATTGAAATAACTGTATGCACAAACTTAGACACTTTCAATGTTTTGGTTAATGCTATATATAGTGTAGCTTAAATTCTGAATCTTTGATGTGGAAGTTGGATTTGCAATACTTGTTGACGACATCAAAGAACAATATTGCTTCATTGAGTTATATACAACTTGTTTTTGTAGCTTGAAAGGGCTTGGAATTCTCTGACATGGACAGAGAAACTGAGCTTAGTGACGTCGGTTTTTCGTGGTATAACATCACCATCTGATATGTCCCAAAAGAGTCTCAAGGTTATTCTCTTGCTATTCTTGAATTAGAGACGGTCAGTAATTTATGGTTTCACAGCTAAGAGGAATTATTACAACTAATTAAGTGCACAGGGTGATACGAAAGAAGCATGAACTTATTATTTTTGAATGTTTTGCTTCTATGTTGTATTGTAGGATTCAAGTACAAGTGACAACACATTTCAGCTGTATGAGCAACTAAGTTCTTCATATCCCTCACTCCTGCAACCTCTTATACATGAACGAGACACCGTAAGTATCTTTAAGACTTTAACCCTTCATAACTGGACCTTAGTGATTGATGTGCTTTAACCCTTCATGAACAAATCTTAGTTGTAATGAGTGACTATTTAACAGTAAAAAAAAATGCTTAGAAGTTGTGTGCATTCTTTTGTGCTATTGTCTTTTCAGTACCTTGCATGGTCTTTAAAGAGGAGCAAAGCTGTTAATAAGAGTAAGAGAGTGGTGGGGGTTATCGGAAAAGGCCACATGAATGGTGTAATCTATGCACTATTAGCTGACTCGGGAGACCTACGGTTTCGAGACCTTGTAGGAGGACAGAGGCCTTCATGGAGTTCTAACGATGCTGCTTCTAATGGCTGGGTTGTCAGGTTGCTTAAGGACTTGGTTAGAGATACTATCATTGGCATTGTCTTGTGGGCATTATATGAGCAGATCAAAGATGGGTTATAAAGTACAATTTGCTGGTGTTAAAAAAATTTTTATACTGCACAAAGTTGTTTTGGAATCACAAATTGGTGAAAACTTCTGTCTTATAAACAGATTTTCATGAAATAATGGGATACAGTAAATTGGGGATTAATTGCTGCATCCAAGCTTATCATGTATGGATGTTCATGTATAAATTGTTTTCATTAGGCAAACAAATTTACCTGTTATATATTGATACTAATACAGCAATTGAAATCAATGGCATACATGAATGGTACCAAAAGAATATACATCACAACGAATATAGAAAATGACCCGATTCATTTCCATAATTTAATAGCTACCAGGAAAATTGAAATTTGAAACACCTCAAATCCTCGACACCTTCCAAATTAATCAGTTCCTCCTTATCCAACAAATTCATACTTGTAACTGTGTTCATACAACTTTCTCTGGAAAAGTATTCCTTCACATGACTAGGCATATGAGTAGTATTTTTTCCAAGAGGAGTTTGCATACAACTAATAAATTTTCCTACCTCCTAAACTGGAGATGTACAAAACAAAACCCGGGATAAGAGTAATATTGTAAGATTGGGTACAGATTCCTGCAGTCCTGTGACAAATTAAAAGGGCCAAGGCTGGTAACAAAGCCATACTTATCTGGTAATTAGAATCGTTTAAACTTGAATATATGGGCGGATTTGTGGCTTTCCTATTTAGGTTTTGGCCAGACACTGGTATTATGTGAGGGATAATCCAAAGCACCATGTAATTAATTATGGGATAAGGATGTAATTAAATCATCTATGTGACAATTTTCCAGCCAGGTAAGATGGTCAAGTTTAGAATGCAATCAGAGCTCCAGGATTACATGTGACAAGGGCGTTTTAATTGTGTTGAGAGCTATATATGCAGTGTTCCTTCTCTGTGACAAAAGGAAGAAAGAAAAAGTTCACGTAGGTAACTGGCCCTTTAAATTTAGTGCGTTTAGCAGTTTCTTTATTCATATGAGTGTAAACAATTGATGCTAGTATTGATATAACATCTACTGGACCTCTAAAACCACGAGCCTTATACTCTAAAACCACGACTGATGCTAGATTGAATTTGGTGGATTTCTAAAACCGTGTCGATCGGGTTGGTTACTGTGGTTTTAATAGAGCCAGCCAAATCATAATGACTACATAGTAACTTTAATTAATGGTAAAGTTATGGTGAGACCAAGCCAACCACACCAGCCCGCCAAATGGAAGAGTCCACTCAGCTGGTTGTAGCCAAAGTATGCCTGACATAGATCCCCACCGATTCAAATCTAACGTTTCTTCCTGAGGTGTTAAAGTTCACATTATCAAAACCAAATTTTACCAGCAATTAGATTCAACATTGAGAAAACAAAATCCAAAGGAAAAGTGGAATTTTCTTCACGTTTCTCGCACTGCAACAGTGGGCTTCATTTTCGACTTTTACATTATGAATTATTATGTGAAATTTAGTTTTGTCATTCACCTTTTTTAAAAATAAAAGATGGAATATTAATTGTAATGCAAATGTACCCCTAAATTTGTTTTTGCTTGCTTCCCTTGGGTTGGTACTTGAACAATAACTTTGGCAGTAATTTTCAAAAACCCTAGATTGCTGGTGATGGTGGTGTTTGACATTATATAATACTTATGAAACATAATAGTTCTTCTAATGAAGAGCTTATTTTATTAAGTAACGCATGGTGCATAATGTCACCTCACTTGTATGAGACAAATAATTGATCGCTAATAGTTACATTGATTAGATCATTATTTGTTGGAATATTGTCGGTAGTTAGAGCATCTTTAACAGACTCTTTATTTTAGTTTTTTAGTTATTTTAGAGAGCATGTTTAGTTTTTTGTAAATTTTAGCAGCTGTACCAGACTCCTAAGTGGCTCTCTATTATAACTTTTAGCTATCTCGCTTCTAAATATAGAGAGCGAGATGAGGCTATCTGTAATTTAAAACATTCATTTTGAGTTATTTTTATAGAATTTATAAATACATTCAAACTATTTTATCTTCATTTAAATTTAAAATTAGCTAAAATATAGAGCACTGATACATACGTATTTATAAAGTGGCTAGTCAAAATGACTTTTTAGCTACTTTGGTTAAAATTTGACTAAAAAATTGCTAGCATTGCTAAATATGCTCTTAACCGGTTAAACTTTTGTTAGATCATTAAACCTGTAGTCTCGGGACATTCTCTTATCTTTTACTCTCATTACGTCAACTAGTTCATGTTTTAGTACATTGACACAGCTGATTCAAAATCAAGATGGATTAACTCAAACACTACTAGAGATGTGAAAATTTATTTTAAGAAGAAACTAGCTAGTTTTGAATAGGAACATATGTAACAAAACGTAGATACACTAATTCAAGATGTAAGAGTAACTTGTTTGACCATAAATTGGAACATTCATTTTTTCTTCTATAAGACAAACAAATTGCTAAACAATCTTTCTACAATTAATCCCACCCAATTATTCAAATGTTTACAATAAAACATGAAAATTTAAAATTTTACTCCTAAATTGGTATATTAGTTCTATTTGGAAGAATGTAAATTAGAAGATTGCGAATCTTCTTGAGGAAGAACTCTATGTAAGAACCTCCCATCTTTGGTAAAAATGTATTAATTTATTTTTTTCACTCTAGATTTCTCCATTAATTAGTGTGCAATGTGAAAGGGGCCGATTCATGCATATCCTCCCTGTATCTCGATCTTTGCTGCATGCAATCTGTCTGGGAAATACAGTGGAAATAACTTAGATTTTCTTTTTTTCTTTTTTGAAACAAAAAAACAGTAGCCCTTTTACACTTGTAACAGCTTCATTTGGTATGGCACCAGACCTAAGCATCTTCTTGTGTTATATATAGCCCTCATTGGGGATCAAAGTGTGCACCAAAGTCATACAATTTAAGCATAAATGGATGCAGAGGGAGTTGTTGATCGAGGGAGGCAGTACTCTGCCAATATCAATATTTTGCTTGTCGACGATGATATCACCACCCTAAACATAGTTTCCGCAATGCTCAAAACATGGAGCTATGAAGGTATGCACGCTATCTATGAGGACTCCACAATTGGCTTTGTAGATCTAGCTTTCTTATGAATTTCTTTTTGGCTTTTGTTACTCAATTCGATTTTTGCTTCCGATTTTGATTGGTTAACCCTTAATTTTCCCAAGTACAAGTGTAGATTGAGAGTTTATGTCAAGAAACTAGTGTTCTTGTATATATGTTTGCATCTAGCTAGTTCAATTCATGAAAATTTCATATTTAATCTTCTCTTTTTAATGGACTATTAATTAATTTAATTTGATTTCTTCTTAGAATTATATATTGGTTTTTTTGTTGGTGTTGTTTTTTTTTTTCATGGAATTTCTAGAAAACATGTGTGATTGTTCTTGTCAGTTTTCATAATTTATGTGGATCTTCATCACATCTTTAGAACGATTTAATTCAAAAGACTTTTGCATGTCTTTAATTCTTCACTATAAGCAAGATTTCGATTAATGTTTTATGTTCTTAATTCTTTATAATTGAAGTCGGTTTCAATTATGTTTGGTCAGTTGTGTGGTTTTATAAACTAATTACACTTTCCCCTTCATTAGATCTTAAATCTCTAGTAGATATATTTGCGTGTGAGTGGAAATAGAGGATTTTGCAACATCTAGTCCCTTTTTTTAATTGACTTGGTGGATCCAAAAGAACTTTTCATTGTCAGCAACCTTTTTTTTTTCCCTTTATTATTATTATTTTTTTAGAACTCAAAGTTCTTTAATCTTTAATAAAGAGGTGCAAGCCCTCTAAAACATTCGAGGATGAATGAATGTGCGTGCATCTAATCAGACATTATTTTGTGTAATCTTGTGTGATCATGATGCAATTCATTGCACTTTTTTCCAGTAACATTGTTTTGAAACCTTTTTTCTTTTGGTAAAGATAACAGCATAGTTCATATTATTTAGATCGATGTTATGCCCGCAGGGAAAATTAATTCGAATACATATCAATTCTATCGTTGATCCATGCATGCATCCAATCCGCTGTTACACATAGATTTTTATGCACATAAAATCATTCATTTTCCAACTATAATATTTATCAATTTTTTTTTGGACAAATATTATACCCTTAAATAATGTTCTAATAATATTCGATCAATTGTTTTGTTGAACTATTTACACTTCACACAGTAATATATTTTGTTTGCCCTACATGATTTCAGTTGTGACTGTTCCGAACCCTATAGATGCTCTTTCCATCCTTCGAAAGGGAAAATGCTCCTTTGATCTAGTTGTTACAGATCTCCACATGCCTCAGATGAATGGTTTGGAATTGCAGAAGCTAGTGCATGATGAGTTTGAGCTACCCGTCATTAGTGAGTTCATGTCTTTAGTTTAACTCAGCAATTGAATTAATTTCTAGTCTAGTTTGATCGATTAATTTAATTACTCAATGGGTGCAGTGATGTCTGCGGATGACAAAGAGAGTGTGATACTGAAGAGTCTAGAGGGAGGAGTTGTGTACTATATAGTAAAGCCTGTGAGCAAAGATGACATAAAAATGGTGTGGCAGTGTGTTGTTCAATCCAGGAAGAGCAGGTCCTCCAGTGTCACCATCGACGAGATAGTGCAAGGTGCTTCGGGAGAATTTGCATCCGGCCAGCTGCTGCAGGGTCCTGGTGAGCTCGAGGACTTAGATTGCATATCCTTCAATAATGACTTCAATTATAAGGAGGAGCAGAAAATGGAACAGTCCAGTAAGAAAAAAACGCGTAAGAGGGATAGGAATGTGGACGATGAAGAAGTTGACGGTGAACATGATCGGCGTGTGCTTGCCAAAAAGAAGGCGAAAGTGGTGTGGAGTAATTCACTTCACAGTCACTTTCTCTTGGCCATCAGACATATAGGCTTGGACAGTAAGTTTATATTATATATTTCACTGTCTTATTAATTTTCGGTCTACATTAAACTATTGTTTACCTTTTGGCTTTACATACAGAGGCTGTGCCAAAGAGAATCCTCGAGTTCATGAATGTGCCTGGCTTGACTAGGGAGAACGTAGCTAGCCATTTGCAGGTTTGTTACTCTATAAGTGTATATATATATATAAGTTGATAGATGTGTATAAATTTAATGATTATATGATGAGACTTCCTTTTTAAGCCCTATAGCTAGCTATTAACACCAATTCATGTCACTTCCATATCAAGCAAAGAAAGTTATTATATTTTTTTTCTTTTGAATTGTTGATAATCATTTCCGTATTCATCAGAAACATAGAAAGATCGTTTAACAATGGTATGCATGAATGCCAATTTGCAGAAGTACCGCATGTTCTTGAAGCGAGTTGCGGAGAAAGCTAGACTGTCAAAGAGCTTGTCTGAGAGGGTATTCAGGTCAAGCTTGGCATTTGGCCTTCCAGCCACACCGTCTTTCAACCATGCCCAACGGGAACAATATGCCGAATACCTCAAACAACAACTGCAGATGAATGACAAGGGACTCGCACCGCCGTTGCAGAATACCCTAGCACCTCTTGGCACTGCTTCCCACCTTGACTCGAGCTCGTTGCAATTTCCGCTGAATTACAGTCAGCAACCAGCAGCTCTAAACCTAGCTAGCACCAGCAGCGGCCCTCAGTGCCACCAACTCTTTGGTTCGGGGCAGTGGCATCTCTTGGTGAACAATACTGCTCAGCAACAACGTCCAATGCAGCTTGGTAATGGAATGAACACCTTGTCTCAAGCAAACCACGGCTCCGGTTTTGGAATGCAGATGATGAACAACAACGTTGGACGCATTGGAAGCTATGTCGGTCTGATGAATAATGGTGGAAATGGCCCTATGAATGGTGGTACTAATTGGATGGATATCTACTCGCAACAAAGTCAAGCCAAGCAGCTTCAACAAGCACTCAATTTCACCTCTAACCCGTTCAATTTTGGGACCACACCCAGAATTTCATCTCCAAGCATTGACAACCTGATGAGTCCCTTTAACAATGCTAATCTGGGGCCAAACTTCAGCGGCAGAACTAGCCAAGCTGCTGGTGGATTCAACAACATTATAAACGGTGGATATAATGGATTGGTCATCAACAATGAAGTTGTCAATGGGTTGACGAACGGAGTTCGTTATGTCAACCTAAATGGTACTAGTTTCAATGCACCAACACTGGGGAATATTGGGAATAATGCTTCTTCTTCTTTGTTTGAGACTAGTAGTGCAAGCCCATTTGCACCAATTCTCCCTAGAACCAGTCAGCAGCAACAAAATGCTTCACTATTGTTGTCACCACATGGGCTGCAAAAGAATCCGTATGGTATGTCATCAACTGTTGGAGGGGGAAACAATGATTTTTCCGTTAGTGCTCTCATGAACAACGCCACGAGAAACATCAACAACATTTCTCTGGCCAATGATGACGATGATATCATGGTGATCAATAATCTGGTCTTGCAGCAGCTCGACAACTGCCAGCCTCGTTCTCATCAGGTATATATGAACTTAACCAGCTAGATATTATTTCTCGTTTTTCGTTTCAAATGCTGACATTATATTGAATGCCTATAGTTAAATCTTGCCATATTCATTGTGTGTAGAAACAAGGTGGGGAAGAAGTTCCTGTCAGCTTCACTAGCATGTTATACCAGGACGAAGATCCTGCACCTACTCCTACAATCGATGCACAAGTTCAGCTGAACACTAATCTTGCTGCAAATGGTCTAGTTCAGCTGACCCCTAATCATGTTGCAAACAGTCGAGTTCAGCTAAACCCTAATCCTTCTTTGAATGGCGAAGTTCATCAGCTTAACCGTAATCCTTTTGCGAATGGTCAAGTTCAGCTGAACCCCAATCCTTTTGTGAATGGCCAAGATCGGCAGAACCGTAATCCTGATGCAAATAGTCAACTTGAGCTGAACCCTTCACCTCCTCCTACTGTCAACTCCCAAGTTCAGCGCAGCCTTAACTCTGCTGTGAACGATGAAGCTCAGCTGAACCCTAATCTTTATATGAACGATCTAAACTCTAATGCTGCTGGAAACCGTCAGCTTGACCTGAACCCAACTGCCAACCAAGTTGGGAACCCTTACTTGAGCTCTAGTCCTGCTGCTAACAGTCAGCTTGATGAGCTGAACCCAACTGCCAACCAAGTTGGGAACCCTAAAATTTTTGGCTTAGGCTCGTACCATATGGAAGATAATGCACCTGATGATGAGCAATCTTGGAGCCTGGTAATAAGACATTGTACCCATTTAATTTATACATCTCTAAATGGGGCATTCCGAACCCTTATCATGTATCCATATTGTTTGTGACATACTAATATGGGCAAATATACTATAACTGTGCAGGAGGAGCAGGGTGGTGATCAACAGATACTCAACTCCGAGTTCAATAGCAACATGTTTCAGACAGATGACTATTCTAGTCTATTTGATCAACAATTCGCTGCTCAGGCAAGTCAAGGACTAAAACTCTATAAAGTAAAAATTACTATATATAAAAAATAAAAAAATAAAAATTCCCTTCAAAAAAAAAAAAAAAGATTTTATAAGTACTAGCTACTTCCGTAAATACCAATTAGTAGTTTAAAAAAAATTACTTTTAGCTCTACTCATTACTTCATTAGTACTAATGGGTTTTCCAAATTCATGTCAAACCTGAACAATTTTCTTTAGCATATATATGTTTCATAAAATCGTATTTAGCCAACTCCGAGTGACCCATTTTTTGTGATGCACATAGATATATATATATATATATATATATATATATATATCTGTGTGTGTGTGTGTGTGTGGTGGGAGCTTTATATATATATTGAAACGTCGATGTTTTTGCTAACGTGCATTTCGGTTTCACTCATCTTGCAGGAGGAAGATGATGATTTCCTAAATGCCTTAATTGGTTTTGGTTACTATTGAAGGGAGTATGAAGCGGGCAAGTATCGGTCTAAATTCAGTCCTCGAAAAACTTACTTTACTATTCGATTGGATTTGGATTATAAAGAACTACAGAATTAAGACGTATGTTGAAGTACAATGTTATATATACTAATTATAGCCATGGTAGACTGGTAGAAAATTTGAATTTGGTTATGCCTTGTTGAGACTTAATTAGTGGGCTTAATTTCTTTTCTATATGTATTATATATGACATGGAGCATATACTTGTGCCTTGTAAAAAATGTTTGCTCTTCCCCTCTAGCTCTCCTTCTTTATGCCTTGTACTTTGCTTGGATATTAGCCCACGCATTATGGTGACGCAGGTTGATAGAGGGAAACAAAAAAGAATATAAACAACATTTTTCAAATTTAGTCAATTAACTTAATTATCAATTATATGTGAATATGTATCAGCTAAGCTTCCTTGTAAATTCTCTCCAAACGTAATACATATCCCTTGCTTAACAAATTAAGGACACCACAAAAGTTTCCAAAACCAATAAAAATTCTTCAAATACAATGGTTGTTAGGAGTAAGAAATCTGAATTGAGAAAATTATACCCTAATTATAAGTTCTAATTAGACAAACTTCCTAAAAAATCTTCAATTTGAAAAAAAATAGCCGTTGCAATTGTCTCTCCATATCTAACACAAAATCCACACAAATACCATATTCATTCCCTCTGAACAAATCAAGACACCACAAAATCTTTCTAAAAGATCGATTTCTTTCTTGAGGAAGAAAAAAGATTAAGAAAATCCTTGTGAGTGAGATTTTGGGAATCCTCTCTAGATTTAGAATAATGGTTAATGGTCGGTGCGCTGCTTGCAAGTATCTGAGAAGGAGATGTCCTTCAGATTGCGTATTCGCTCCCTATTTTCCCTCCAACAATCCTCAAAGATTTGATTATGTTCATAGAATCTATGGTGCGAGCAATGTTGCCAAAATGCTCGAGGTACTGTTCGTTGAACACTATATATACTCATTTGCAACCAAAAATACTCTATTGCATGCTTTAGTCATAATTTATGTGCGGTCATCATCAATCTCTCACTAGAGCAATGTACTTGGGAAGCAATAAACACATAACCAAACTACATTATTCTTCTTACTCAGTGCTTTGAAGAAATTGAGTTACATTTTTATTATGCTCTGATTTTCTCTGTGATTGATCAGCCACTGACACCATATTTTCGAGCTCAAGCCGCCGAGACTTTATGTTATGAGGCTGAAAGTAGAATACACGATCCTGTGTATGGCTGCGCTGCAATTATTTTCCAATTACAGCAGCAAATATGTAACACAGAATCTGAATTAGCCAAAACACGTGCTGAGATTGCAGTTATTAGATCTAATGGAAAAGGAAAAGAACCTGAGGTTCAGCCAAGTACTGATCAAGTTCATGATGGTAAGCTGTTCCTGTACGTTGTTGAATTATACAAAAACTGGCTGATAAAATGATAATGACAGAGAAAGTAACTATGCGTATTGTTTAGGATTTAGGGCCTGCCCTCAGAGTACCATGATGAGACACTCACTCCCCCCTGAAATGGCGTCATTAGATGTAGTGCAGAATATGGTAAACAATGAAGCTATGGTTGTCTTTCCTCAACTGGTGGTCCCTTATAGCTATGCACAAGCTGCTGCAGGAACATCAAATGGCCAGGCTGCACAATCTGAACCTCCTTTTTCAACCTGGACTGCTGTTTCTCACTGGCGTGGTAGGGGTGCTGGGAAAGTCTTTGCTGGAAGAGGTGCTGGTTGTTCCACCATGGGGAACCGCACTTTGCGTATCAATGAAGAAGGTAACAATCAACCAAGGGATATGCGAGCTATAAACAGAAATGGCAGTGTGATTGGCCTCTTTGATCGTGAGATTGTAAGTACTCTTGAACCTTCTAACTTTAATAATACCATGAATATACATAATGATCTGCACAGCATAGGTAAGAACTTTAATTAAACCTACAATTTCAATAGTCTTATGATATGTGCCCAACCTTTAACATAATATACTTGATTGCTATGTCTCTGTTGGAGAACTAAGAGATAGATTGATACATCAGGATCAATTCCAAGGGGCAAATGAGGAAATTAATCTTGATTTGGACTTGGCGGCTAACCACAACAGTATGCTGCTTGATCGAAACCATAGTGAAGGCACTGAGGAGGACCAGTTTGTTGAAAATGCTTTAAAGGACCCGAGCTATGATCTTTGAGGAGGCCCTGGACTTTTAAGAGCCCCAGGAAAAAGTCTCATCATATGATGCAAGACTTTGATGATGAAACTTGCAATTAATGGATCCAGCTCTGTTCACAACCTCAACACATGGAGATAATGTGCTGGAACGCCCTTGTGGTTATTCACAGGATGGTTTTGTGTCCCAAACTAGATTTTATGATTCTGCCCACCACCTAGTTATATATCTTTTGTATCTTAGATATTGGAGCTTCCATTGATAAGTCTAGGTCCTTCTAAGCTATTTCTTGATGTACACCTTTTGTTTTGGAAATCTCGGTCAATAAAAACTCATGTTGTGGATTGGCATGAAAAATTTGTGAATTATGTGATTGTGGAAAATAATTCAAACCACTCCGGGTTTGCTGCCTGTGTTTATATATACCCTCACAAAGAAAACAGCAAGCTCTTTAATTAATTGGCAGAAATCCTAACTTACAAATTAACTTCAGAATGATGAACCTTGGTCTATTATGGGTGAAAAAATGAGTAGCTCTTACACTTGTAAGAAGCTTCATTCACCACACTCATACCATTAAAGCATAAATGGATGCAGAGGGAGTTGTTGAAGAGAGGCAGTACTCTGTCAATATCAATATCTTGGTCGTGGACGATGAAATCATCACTTTAAGCATATGTTATCAGCATTGCTCAAAACACGGAGCTATCACGGTACACACACTAGCTATGAATATGAAGACTCCACAATTGATCGACTTTATAGATATAGCTAGCTATCAAGGTAACGCAGGCTGAATTCTAAGGATGATATTAGGAAACAAAAAAGAATATAAACAAAAAAAATCGAAATCCATACAATTTGAATAAAAACAGCTACTTCTCTGAGTTCTCTCCAAAACCTGCTGATAGTCTAATACATATCCTTAGCAAATTAAGGAAATCACAAAAGTTTCTAAAACCAATACAAATTTTACAACTACAATGGTTGAAAAGAGTAAGAAATTTGAAATTGAGAAAATCATACCCTAATTGTAAGTTCTAATTAGACAAACTTCCCTGAAAATCTTTCATTTGAAAAGTAGCCGTTGGCATTTTCTCTCCATATCTATCACAAAATCCATACAAATACCATAGTCTTTTCTTCTTTATAGATCAAGACACCACAAAATCTTTCTAAGAGATTTCTTTCTCAAGAAAAAAAAGATCGAAAGAATCTTTGTGAGTGAGATTCTGAGGTCCACTCTAGATTCAGAATAATGGTTGGTCGTTGTGCTGCTTGCAAGTATTTGAGGAAAGGATGTCCGGAAGATTGCATTTTCGCTCCCTATTTTCCCTCCAACAATCCTCAAAGATTTGAACATGTTCATAGAATCTACGGTGCCAAGAATGTTGCCACCTTGCTTAAGGTACTATATATCCATTTAACATTACATGTACTTGGGTCATTAACAGTCTCTCAGGTACTTGGGAAGCAATTTAAATTTACCCTGATGTGTTATTCCTTATGCTTTATCAGGAATTGGAATCACCGCAACCATATTTTCGAGCTCAAGCCATTGAAACTTTATGTTATGAGGCTGAAAGTAGAATACAAAATCCTGTGTATGGCTGCGCTGCCATTATTTTCCACTTACAACAGCAAATACATGACATAGAATTTGAATTAGCCAAAATACGTGCTGAGATTGCAGTTCTTAGCTCTAACGGACAAGGACAGGGAGCATCTGAGATGCCGCCGAGTACTGATTAAGTTCATGAGGATCGATTTGGTTCTTCTTCTGAAGCTCCTAATTGGTTTATTTGATGAAGACGAGTTACCCAAAATAATGAAATCATCTACAAAGTGCAAGCATTATTTGTTTCCTTTCTTTTGTTTTGGTTCTTACGTTTGAATGTATTTCAATCTAGTTCAATGAAGCATAAAAAAGTTGGCTGATAATAAACATTGATATGAAACAGTATCTGTACTACAGTCTTTTGATGCCCCAACCCAACGCAATCGCCAAACGGGCCTAAACAAATATGAACCAGTGAAGCTAATAGACAATAAGGCCCACTCTATTGAGTCCAGAGTGCTTAACAGGGTTCCTATAGCCTTAATTTAGTTGCCAACTTTATCAAATAAATTTCATTTATCTTTTTTATTTAACACACAATAATTTAGAAATAAATTGTTCAAAATATATTGGCCAACTAAAGAGAGACCCTACACTCTCTTTTTGTAATTTTTTTAAATACAGTTCTACCCCTTTCAACAGAAACTGAAGAAAGAAAGTGTATAGTCAACTTTTTTAAATACAGTTCTACACTCTCTTTTTGAGCGGAGAACGGCTGTGATTCTGCCGAGGATCATCCGATCGCTTAGCAGTGGTGAGGCTATTCACCGTGAGAATGTGGCGATGAGGGCACTGGCAGTTTCTTTGCTCATGTTTCTCTTCAGCGTTGGTCGATGTGGAGAAAACCTGATCGATGTTCGTCTTCGACCTCAGATCGGTGATGCATCTGGTCTAAAAGACAGGGATTGATGGTTTTTTTGGTTGATTGGCTATTATGGCAATGGACCACTGGGCGTCGACATGGTGACGGGGACAACATATTGTATGGCCAAGGATGTCATCATCTGGATCGTTTGTCAGTGATGGTGCGATCTGGGATGGAGGCACTGCAGGGCATGATGATTCCCAAGTGTGCGGCGATTGGAGGTGCAATAAGGGGCCGCGATGGTATCGGTTCTCAGCTTTGACCCTTGGTCCTGCCTCGATTGGGTGCCTATATCAGATTTCTGGGTGCCCAATATAAGGTCGTGAGCTTGGGGGCTGGGCTGGCTTTGGGCCCAAGACAGAGCCCAGTGGCTGGGCTGAAGTTCTCCACATATTTCGATTTGGGACCCAAGAGGTGTATTGGGTACTTGCTTGCTCAAATCTATTCTTATTATTTCGGGTGTGTTGTGCTTACGTGTAGGCAGATTGCTCATTGCTCTATTCTACAAAAGATCTTTGTATAATCATACCGTGAGTGCCACAATTGCGTACCTTGTAGTCAATGTTAATTGAGTTGGGATGAACATAGTTTTGAGTCATCTATCGATCTTTTGCATGTCTGATTTACAGATTCTGATGGTTTGGTCTCCAAACCCTAAAGTCATGGCAATGGTCTCATTGTTGGTAACTATCTTGAGGAGGCTGGGAATTTATCTTCAGTTTTCTATTGGCTTCTCTATAAGTGATTCAAAACAGTATTTTATTGTACATAAACTACATGTTGGTGTAATACACCTTATGGTTTGTTTCAACTTAGCTCTGGCTTCAAGTCGTTTGTGGCTTGTGTCTGCTCCTAAGGTTTTTCAGAATGTCATTCCAAACGATTGTAATCGTTAAAAGTTTCAAAGAGTTCACTTAAAAAAAAAAAAACAACTAAAGAGAGTCATTTCTCTCTCTCTCACAGAAACCCTAAAGGTCGGTGGCGACAGCTTCAACTAATAGCTTGCTCTCGTTCGGCGGCGACTATGGCATTAGGGCGGGTCTTTTGGCCTTACCCATGACGCGTGATCTGCTGCCAGACGGACTTGATGCTAGCGTTCGAAGGCTCGGGTGTGGGAGTTGCTCGAAACTTTTTGCAGGTGGCCTTTGGCTCCAGGTCTACGGAAATCTCTGGGATGTGTGCAGTTATGGTGGGTCTCAGTGTAGATTGACGACGTTGCATATATTGAGGGCACTGGGAGTGGTAGTTTCGACATCTGCGGTGGCGTTTGGATCGTGGGGAGTTGGGTTGTGGTGAGTTTCGACTTCGGCGGCAATGAAAGATTGTGGTGCATTGGGTCGTGTCGAGATTCTGTGGAGGTGTTTGCGTCGTGACGGTGGGAATCCTGCCGGAGCGGGCAGGGGCATGGTGGCGGCTGAGAACGAGTTTGGAGATGGAAGTTTGGTCTGGACCAATCTCGGCCTGTTTGGGCTTTGGGTGGGCCTGCTTTTGGAGCTTCTTGGGACAAAAATTTGATAAGCTAGGGTTGTGTTCTAAGCCCATCCCTATGTTTTTAGTTTGTCTAATTACAATAAAGTTCCTTGTATTAGGAACACTGCATGTACTTCTAGCGCCTTTGAAGTAGTACCGAAATAAGGTATCAGCTATCTCTACGTATTTAAATGTATAATGAGTAGAACTATATGTATATACAACTTGTGAGTACTGCCACTGGCTTCTTGTCTATCTATAAATGACAGCGGAAGATATGTAACGGCCTATTCTACCTTACGATGAATACATTATTTCGCCCTCGTGGCATTATTAAAAATAAAAATAAAAAATCTGTTCAAAACAAAAATTGATGAATCACTCTTCACAAAAAAAGAAAACTTACAATTTTTTTGTAAATTGACCAATTATCTTGTAAATTGACCAAATTATCTAAAAGGACCTACAATCATCTAAGTTGTAAATACAACAATCATATGTAAGAGGAATGCTAGCAACTTTTCCCTCTAACCTTTTCTTTTCTACTTTTCCCAGTTATCTTGTGCCATGTGGATTCATTTTTATGATTACAATCTATGTATTTACTATCTTGAAAAAACAACTAATTTCATTTCATGTTTTACCCTTATTTATGTTTGACCTTATTAAATGTTTTCTATTAATATGAAGAAGAAAAAAAAAACTCTTGACTCTTTTGTTTTTTCTAACGGTTTTTTTCATTTCTTATATTTCCTAAGTTTTTTAACAAAAATTTTTCTTTTATTTATTTGGTCATCTTCCATAATACTAAGTCTTTTTTTATATAAAACCCAAAAAAAAACAAAAAAAAAGGGTAAATCTCACTAACATGGCATATTGGTAGCTGCAAACGTTTTTTTTTCCTTCTCGTTAGAACACATGTTAGATTAGATGATTATATAATTTTGTTTTAAACATTCTCTTTGATATATGTATATAAGGAAAGCAAACATTTGGAAATTTTTTTTGTTTCAATTTTTTTCTTTGGGAAAAAAAATTGAAGTATGTTCTTAAATATATATGTACGTATTTACAATATGTATGTATTTCTTATGTAAATCAAATGTAAGCCCACAAGAGTGATATAAATTGCAAATAAAAGGATTCACAAAAGAAAAGAAAAAGTTGAGAAACTAAAATTAATTATTAATTACTTAATTAAATGCATGTGAAATTAAATAAGGGTAAAGAGGGGAAGTAAAAACTTGTCTTTTAATTGTATTAATTATTTGAATTTTTTAGATAGTGACATACACATGGTATACAATGAATGAGAAAGGTAGAAAGAGAAAAGTTAGAGAGGAATGTTGCTAGCATGCCTCTCATATGTAATAACCTCTAACCTTCTTTTCAAAAAAAACAAACCTCTAACCTTATTTCGAAAGCATCTCTATCTTTTTTAATATTTGAGACTAATATGATTATCCAATTTTTTGCGAGCATCCGCCGCAAAGTCTCTAATACTAATATTAGACTTAATGATTTTCCTCCGCAGACAATTTCTTTGTTCCAATTTGATATATCCTTGTGTACGATCCATAAACAATAGAAATAAAATTAACCATAAGATCCCAAAAAGAACAGAAAAAAGAAATAAAAAAGAAAGAAAAAGAAATTGATAATAGAGGACAGAAGGTACAAATATATTGAAAGTACAGGGCCTTTTTCGACAATATCCAAATTTCCAAAACGTGGATTTTCTCCTTCTACTATTTATTTCACTAACCAGGGCTTTATTTCGGTCAAATCAAAGAAACTGATACTTCCTTCATCGCTAGGGTTTGAGCTCCGTCACTTTCAAATCGCCGGCTCTGATTTGAGGTAAGAACCCACCGGAATCCGATCTCTATTTTCTTAGCTATAATCTTTTAGCTCTCCGCTTGATTCCCGATCAAAATTCGAAACGAAACACCTTCATATAGTGCTTCTTTGTTCGCAAAATTGGGATCTGGCGATTAGGTTATGCATAATTGTAGATCTGACTTTTCTTTTGGCTCAATCTGTTATCGGATTCGAGTCTGTGTAGTTTCTTGATCTGGTTTTGGATTAATGTTGATTTGCTTTCGTGGTTTCGATTCTTGAATTGGGAATTGTTTTCGTTGTTTAGATTGACTGAATTGTAATTGCTGTATATTTTGCTCTGGTTGAATTGAATTCGGAGGTCGGGTTTTAGTGTAAGTGTGTTGGTGAATCTAGCAGAGTGATTTTCAGTAACTGTTGAGCTTGTTGTGACTGCTATGTTAGTTTTCAGCTGAAGAAGATTACGATATGAGGTTTTGATTATGAAATTAGTCTCGTAATTTAGCAGTCTGTTAAGAAAATGAAATGGTGATGTACTTCTGGTTTGAGGAATGATCGGTGTTAGGTTTGTTTTTGTATATATGTTAATTTAGGTAATGCTGAATTGTTAGTTTGTTCTCGTTACGATATGATATGCTTATGGTGGACTGGTTGCAAAGTGATGTAGGTCTTATTTGAATGGTGTGAAATATTATTTAGTATGTTGATGAACAGTTCATCTTGCTTGTTCCAGGAAATGAGGCCCATTTTTTGTGGGAATTTTGAGTATGATGCTCGACAGAATGATCTGGAGCGGCTTTTTGGAAGATATGGGAAGGTTGATAGAGTGGATATGAAGGCTGGTGAGTTCTTTTGCTCATCATTTCTTGGTTACCTTTCTGTCTGTCTGAAGCTTATTATTTATTAACTGTTGGTTTTTCTCATTTCCACGTTCTGCTTATTTGGCCAAAGTCACCCTTTCCTTTACTTGCAATAAAAATAATAAGTTGCAACTCTTTTGAGATAAGAGGAAAAAAAAAAACGAAGAGAAATATTTTCATTAAAAATTATACTTTAATCTGTATTTTTTGGGCTATTAGGTTTTATTATAAACATGTACGAGCTTCCAAAATCTGGCATTTATTTTTCACCAGTCTTGATTTGCTTATCAGAAACCATTAGGAAGGTTAGTGTGTTGCTAATATAATTTTGGAGATTTGAAGAATCAACTTCATTTAGGTTGTTTGATGTAGTAATTATTCATGTGTCTGGTTTGCTATTAATTTCCAAAACAAGGGATCCAAGTCTGTGCATATGCATGTAATCTGCACTGATTGTCCATTGATAGTAAGGATTCTGTAAAACTATTATCCCCTGGAGGTTACAGAAGCAAGGCAATTCATCCGAGCCGTATCCGCCCGTCTCACCCATGCCCTGCTTCTTCGGCAGCCCAACCGAATAATCATCCCGAACACATGCTCCGTGGCAGCCGTCTTCCGTTGTTGAGTTCCTGTGGGGGTTCAGGATACGTTTAAGAAACAAGCATGTATTATATGACGCATAAACCCCCATACTCAACATTTTCTTTGACGCAGGATTATCTTGGGATATCCATTCTCTTCCAGGCTAGTGGATGGGCTCTACAGTATTCCGTTTCTTGCCTGTGACGAGATCCCTCTTCTTGTTTTCAAGAAGAGTCATTCTGACCTGCAATGGCACTACCACCATTCCACATTTCCACAGTCACCATTGTCTTTCATTCCTCATGACTTTCGCCCAGCCCTCAATGTCAGACATGTTTCAAGATTGAAACACTGCTGATTCCACAGCAAAGGCAGCAGATTAGATGGAGAAGGCACCATCTTTACACTGACCCACCATGAGACATTCACTTTTGGATTCTTGTCCCTTGACATCACTTAGTTCATTATACAAGGTCTGTTACTAATTTTATTGGTCACTTAGTTTATAGATTTCCGGGAGGTTGCCAAACTGTTAAATAGGATAGAATTCTGGGTGGCTTGTTACATGGCCGAAGGGAAGAATGCCGTCTTTTGTTGAAGAATCCTTGTCGGGGGAATTCTTACCTTCGTTTCGTACAACAGATATGGGATTTGATTTCAATCTATTCAGAGTATTTTACCTTACTATTTTATAGGTTTTGCATTCATTTACATGGATGACGAGAGAGATGCTGACTATGCAATACGGGGACTCGATCGGAGAGAATTTGGTCGAAAAGGGCGCAGGCTTCGTGTTGAATGGTCAAAGGTATCCAGTGTAAGTACCCTTCATCACTTTTCACTATGTAACTGGTTGTCAGGTCTGTTTCAAGTGTATACAGTCTTAAGCAAATTTATGTTTGTTGCAGCATGAGCGTGGTTCTAGAAGACCTGGTGCTTCAAGAAGGTCTTCAACTAATACAAGACCGTCAAAGACCTTGTTTGTTATAAATTTTGATCCATATCACACCCGGACCAAGGATTTGGAGAGGCATTTTGATCCATATGGGAAAATAATAAGTGTAAGGATCCGAAGGAATTTCGCTTTTGTTCAGTATGAGTCACAGGAGGATGCTACCAGGGCACTGGAGGCTACAAACATGAGGTGGGCATTTGATGATGCAACTTTGGTTTTTTTTTTTTTTTTTTTCCTTTTCTTTTTCTTTTCTGGAATTGGTGTTCTTGCTTAGATGCCAATATTAGAGCAGGTCGTGATTGTTTTCCCCTGTTAATTCTTTACTAAGTTCAATATGAAGTTGCACTAATTTTTGTTTTCTGGATTTCTTCTTTGCAGCAAGCTGATGGACCGAGTTATATCGGTTGAATATGCAGTTCGTGATGATGATGAAAGAAGAGATGGCTATAGCCCTGACAGGAGAAGTCGTGAAAGGTCACTAGAGAGAGGCCGTGACAGAAGAAGATCCCCAAATCCCTACAAAAGAGAGAGGGGGAGCCCTGATTATGGCCGTGGCCCTAGCCCTGGTCCATACCGGAGGGAGAGGGGTAGTCCTGATTATGGACGTGGCACAAGTCCTTACCGAAGGGAGAGAGCAAGCCCTGACTATGCCCGTGGGCGCAGCCCAAGTCCTTATAGGAGGGAGAGATCTGATCGTGGGAGGGTCTCCAGTCGTAGTCCCCGAAAAGAGAGGGTGAGTGTTGATCATGGCTGTGATCGCAGCCGCAGCCGTAGTCCTTATGTTGCAAGAGATAGGGCTGTTGCTGAAAATGGCCATGCTCCAAGTCCTAGTCCTCCTCCTTATAAGAGAGCTAGAGTTAGCCCTGAAAATGGTCATGGTCCCAGCAGTAGCCCTTATGAAGGAGAGAGGGCCAACAGCCCCGAAGAAGGTCGTATTCCAAGTCCCAACTCTGTGCCCGACGGCAAGGACAGCCCCAATTATGGTGGGCCTGAAAGCCCCATGCATGAGAGATATAACAGGTTTGAATTTCAATTCCCGGTAACTAACTGGAGTTGTCATAATTATATGCTGGCATATCTTTTGACTTGTTATTAACACATCTCTGCATCTGTATTGCCAACTGCAGCCGTTCACCCCAAGCTGAGGAGGAATGATCTTGGTGGTCCAAATTAGTGTCCGGTGACGGTGGAGTCAAGCTTTGTCTGTTGCAATTTGTAGTTCCCAGGACATCCAATGTGGGTTTGATCAAGAGATACAGCTTATGTAGTTTCATGTAGCTTAGTTTTAGCTTTTAGATGCTTATGTGTTGTAGCTTCTGCTTAAAACCTTGAAGGAACTTACTATTTTCAGTTATTGTTTCTGAGCAAGACTCGTAATACAGAATTTGTTTGGCACCAAACTAATGACATTTTATGTCGGATTTGTTAAGTTTCAGTCGCTGTTGATGCTCTTGCTATATTGTTGTTTTCATAGCCAAATTTGTCCTGAACACTGTTACTACCACTACAGGACCCTTGAACGGTAGAACCAAGACTGTCAACTATGACTTGAGATGAAGTATCATTGCATAATCTTGTCATAACCATTATGACAAGTACACACTTTTACATTGAGGATCTTAGTTTTCGGTTTCCACTATTCACTATGCGGTGCATCCGAATTCGGGTTCGTTTTTTTAACTTGAAGGGAAGAACCGAAGACGCTTCTTTAAGAATCTCAGTTCATATTCTCTTGTTATTACCTTTTCCAGGTCGGCAAATGATTCTGTGGCAAAGAAAATGACCGTTTTACGCGTTTCCGATCAGATAACTTTAAATATGAACAAATATATTACGGACTGCTGACACGTGCGAATTAGCATGTGTGAACACTCATCAACCTTATCGTTCCTAATCCTAATGATAATTCCAAATTCCATGTTCCATTCTTATTTCACACCTTGTCTGAGTGTGTCTCTTCCCACACTATCAACCAAATGGGAATGGCTTTCGGTGAAGAAGACAATAACCTACAAAGTGGCATCAACAATGGCTTTTGTAAAGATGACCGAGTCAAAAAAGGAATTCTGAGATGCTTCTCTTCGAAGTGCTTCCTAAGCTAAGATGAAAAAGCACTGGAGTTTAGTTTGATAAACTTGATATATATACCAAGACAGAATGAAACTTTAAGACGTTGATCTAGATAACATCCCTAATTTCTTTGACCAATCAATGTTCAAGCTCATAATGATTATATCTAATCTGATCTTAACCCCCTAGAATTTGGATCCTTAAAATTTAATTGTTTTGTTAATGTTCGATAAAAATGTGAAAATACCGACTACGAGATTCTGATGACTCATTACCTTTCATTAAGCTTATCGTTTACTCACTAACTGTTAAGATGTATAGCTTTTCCGACATTGAAGACGAAGAATGACAAGACAGAGATTATAGTTGAACTAGCGGTTTGCACAAGAGTGCTTTGCTTACTTGTAATCACGCTATTTGTCTAAGACTGTACCTTGATTAGTCTAACAATGATTTCCTCCATTGTTAAGATAATAATAAGATTATTTTTACGGCTGTTACATAGGATTTAGTTCATTATTACAACTTTATTGGATCATGTTGAGATCATGATCAGCTTTCGAACCGAAAAATCAAAGTTTGACAGAAGTTTCAAAGTCTGGAGCTTTTGTCACTTGGTGCGTGGTTTCTGTTGCTATCGTTCTGGATACCTTTGATTTTCTGAGGATTGCTTGATTATGATTGATATTCATACGAATTACTCAATTGGGTAGTTTGGAGAAAGTAGTCAAGAAAGTAAAAGAAATACGACTGAAAATTGCTCATATAAAACATCATTTTCATGTATTTATTTCTACTGTATAAACTATAGTTTGCTGTAAAAAAAGTCTCTCTAAGGTCAACAAAGAGTTATCGAGGATCTGAGACATTTTGAAACAGATTGAAACGAGTGCCGTTGCTTTTCTTGCATGCCCTAGAATTTTGTGGCATGCATGCTTATTGTCGGCAAAGATTCATTATAACATTTATGTATTATAGGTTTTAGTCGGTGCTGAATTGCTTGAATCTGTCATCTTCATCATCATTAGGGTTTGAAATGAGCCGATTTTATTGGATGCCTTTGAGTTCCACAATGAAAGCATTTCTGTGTTGAGGTTTGCAGTCAAGACCAAGCAGTCTTTCAATGTTCGTAATGATACGACACCAAGTATTAACCGAAGGGACTTGGTTTTTCTACTTTTTAGGGTTTTACAGAAGCAGCAGCTGGAACATATTAAGCTAACATATGGTCTTTCACTCTTTCCTTCTTTGGGCATTGACAGTTGTGTTGATTGTGACTCTCGTTTTTGCCATATTTAGCGATTCCCATGTCTCTTCCAGCTCTATATTCTTCTTTTCCAACTTTGGCGTTTGTGTGGTTATGTACATTTTTTTTTTTTTTTTTTTTATCATATCAACAACTAGTCTTTTGTGAATTGAACTCACAACCTCTCACTTACAAATGAGAGACTTATGCCACTATATCAAATGGTATTGGGCCTGTACATTTCCTTTTATTCCTTTTCTTCTAAACTCTATCCTTTTCTTTCGGGAATGCAATCAATTGCCTTTTTTTTTTTTCCAATCAAAAGTTAAATTTGACGAGTTCGGATTGTTCATTTCCAAAATCACTTTTCTAAAATAAGAGACTCTTATTGGATTATAGGTAATCAATAGCTTCCGTTTATGATATAGTTAGGTGATGAATCGATTTTTAATTTTAGTGATTTTTTACAGTGACGATCTTTAATCGGTAATCTTGAAAGTTAGTTGTTCAAATTACAAAAATACAACACATAATGAGAATGAAAAATATAAAGTAGCAATGTAGAATGTTGAAAAGAGAAAGTTGCTATTTTGTTAACTATTTTTTTATGACCTTTTTCTTGGTCTATTAGGGTATCTTCTAAACCTTCACATTAGGGTTCAACCGAAAGTTGGACTCATATAATGACAAAGAGAACATGAAGAAACATTCTCCTGACAACTACAAGAATGAGGTCGATCGGACGCACGATTGCTCATATTGACACCAAACAAATTCAAAAGCATGGAACCCAAATCTCGGGGGTCAAAGCAGATGTTAATTAAAGACACTGAATATGATGCATGTGAAGAATTTTCTACACGTTTTTATGACTTAAACCATCGTCTTTGTCTTAATCATTTGACTCAAAAAAGAGGGCTTATCAATTATGGTTTTACATGCACATTAGAGTTTTAGAACTTCCTTTAAATTATCTGAAATATAAACATCTGGAAACAGTGAAAGACCAACCCACTCAATTCATGCGTGTGGAACCGTGAATGCCATCCACTTGGCAGTGTTTCTCCATTGAGGAGCGACTTGTATCTTTCAACGGCTTCATCAAATTTATATAAAAAAGACTTCAAAGGGGGTAAAACCCAACAAAAGCTGACTTTTCTCTTTTCCATATTCATTAAGAAACTTGCCATTTTGGCAATGGGTTCAACCAAAAATAGTGCCATTCAACCCTATATATTGTCCCATCCCCTAAAGGGGAGATGAATTAAGATACCAAATTTCGACATGGTTTTGAATGAGCGGTTCCGTATGAGACCCAGGTACTTGTGAAGTTGTGGCCTGCCCTTCAGGTACTTTCAATTGTTTAACTTGGTGCCTGCAGTTGAGAGTTAATTAAATGCTAATTACAAATGGTAAAATTGAACGTGATTTGGGTTCTTAAAATTGACGGATTTTATATCACTTACTTACTTAATTAGTTAATTAATACTTTAATTTTTTTTAGACATTTCATCAAACAAATTATCTTTATATTTTAAAATGCCACGAGTTTTTTTTTTTTTACTGTTACTCAACGGATGGACGGAGTCCTTTGGACTTATCCATCCATCAGCCATAAACTGTTGAAATAAAAACTTAAAAAAAAAAAAAAAAAAAAAACTTGTCAAGGCCGAAGGTGGTGGAGGCGTGGAGCAGTGCCACTGTGCAAGCTTTGCATTAAGCCAATTGTGCATATCCATGAAGCAAATTAGCAAACAATTCTGGGCTGGCAACAGGGTATAATATATTATTCCCCTTACTCCTTGGCTTGTCTAGCTCAATATTTTTCGATAAATTTCCCTGCATCATAAATGGGTCCCTAAATCAATGGGCTTATTTGGCTTCTACCTAGAAATCAAGTCCAAGTATAATTGGCCGAGAGTCATTTTTGTCTCATTTTCCTCTTGTCTAATCTCGATCTTTCTTAACTGAAAAACATTACAAACTTTGACCTGATTAATCAGTCTAAATTAATATGTAATTAGTGTTGGGATTTGAGGATATAAATTTAGAACAAAAAACAAACACACACCAGGTTATAAATTAGATCTAGCTCAGCAAAATCTTAGTTCTGCAGAAATATACTGTACTTATTTTTATTTTTTATTTTGTTCATGGTGTTTGAGAAATGAAAGTGGATTTTACACCCATCCCTCACTAGGTGTTGCTGGCGGTCATTACAAAGACACAATAGTCCCTCCAAAAAAGCACCCACTATATTCAAAGCTCATCCCTCACCCCCCTAAGCCCTATATAAAACCCTTCACTTCTCCCTTTAAAGACCCCCACAGATCTCTCTCCTCATTCTCCCCCTCTCTCATTTTCTTAAGCTTGATTCCAATTGATCCTCCTAAACCCACAAACACTTATAATAATCATAATGTGCAAGATGACATCTCCTCCTCTCTGCTGCTCATGCAATGGCAATTCAGACTTTGTGTCAAACTCAGAAGACCCCAAACCCCTTCTCACCGCCCCATTGATCTCCAAAACCACAGCTCATCCCCGAAAGAAACAAAAACCCCAAACACTACAAAAACCCCAGAAATCCCATCTCTCCTTGGCTCTGAAAGAAGCAAAATCCATAGCTAGTATTGCTTTCCCTATGATTCTTACCGGCCTTTTACTCTATTCCCGGTCCATGATCTCCATGCTTTTCCTCGGCCGCCTTGGTGACCTGGCCTTAGCCGGCGGCTCCTTGGCCGTTGGCTTTGCCAACATCACCGGATACTCCATCTTATCCGGTCTCGCCATGGGAATGGAACCCATTTGCGGCCAAGCTTTTGGTGCCAAAAAACATACTCTGCTCGGCCTCTGTTTGCAAAGAACAGTTCTTCTCCTTGTACTTACCTCCATACCCATTTCACTTCTCTGGCTCAACATGAAGAAACTCCTAATCATTTGCGGCCAAGACGAGGCTATTGCCATTGAAGCCCAATCATACCTCCTCTGTTCACTTCCTGATCTTTTTGCTCAGTCTCTGTTACACCCTTTGAGAATTTACTTAAGGTCTCAATCCATCACTCTGCCTCTGACATTCTGCGCAACTCTGGCAATCATCCTTCACATTCCCATCAACTACTTTCTGGTGTCGCACCTCAATTTTGGAATCCAAGGTGTTGCCTTAAGCGGCGTTTGGTCGAATTTCAATCTCGTAATTTCTTTGATACTCTACATCATTATCTCCGGCGTGTACAAGAAAACTTGGGGAGGTATTTCCATGGAGTGTTTCCGAGAATGGAAGACTCTTCTCAATTTGGCCATACCAAGCTGCATTTCTGTTTGCCTTGAATGGTGGTGGTACGAGATCATGATCTTGCTCTGCGGTTTGTTACTGAACCCAAGAGCAACCGTTGCATCAATGGGGGTTTTAATCCAGACCACTGCTTTAATCTACATCTTCCCTTCCTCTCTGAGCTTCAGTGTGTCCACACGTGTTGGGAACGAAATCGGAGCAAACAACCCAAAAGAGGCAAAGCTCGCAGCCATTGTGGGGCTTTGTTGCAGCTTCATTCTAGGCCTAACAGCTCTCATCTTTGCAGTGATGGTGAGGAACATATGGGCCAGCATGTTCACTCAAGACAAGGAAATCATAGCCCTCACATCGTTGGTCCTGCCCATAATTGGGCTCTGCGAGCTGGGAAACTGCCCGCAGACAACCGGCTGCGGCGTGCTGAGAGGCACGGCGCGGCCGAAAGTTGGGGCCAAAATCAACCTGGGGTGCTTTTACATTGTGGGAATGCCGGTGGCGGTGGGGTTGGGGTTCTTTGCCGGATTAGACTTCATGGGACTATGGGTCGGACTTTTGGCGGCGCAGGGTTCCTGTGCTGTGACCATGTTGGTGGTTTTGGGTGTTACAGATTGGAAGTTTGAAGCCCAGAAAGGCAAACAGTTGACAGGAGCTGCTGGAGTTGTGGATGACAGCGCAGAGGTTGAGGAAGACAAGCCAGACAAAGCTGAAATCAAGGGAGGCGAAGATTGTTTATTTTTATTAGGTGATGAATTAGATTTCGCTAATGATAATGACAATAATGAGAGTAGTAATAATAGTGATTCAAATGTTTAGTTTATGATTTTTTTCGGAGGTCTTCTTTTTAGGTCCTAAGGTGTATAGTAGTCTTTGGGTGCATGTAGATCAAGAGCAGAGGGGGGTCTGTCTTTGTTTTGGGGGAGGAGGTTATTTGTATCTGTCTCCATGATTTCATGGTTGCGGTGAAATTCAATTCTAAGCTGTAAAATGTCGAATTTCATAGGAAGTATACCTAGAGAATGTACATGGTCATCTCCACCCTTTTTCTGTATCTTGTACTCGGATACAGTCATTGAAGAAGAATTACTTTGCAAACCACAATCTGTCCCTTGGTTTGAATTCGATTATAAGGAACAGAGAAGCTGCCAACTGTTTTCAATTTTCTTGCAGTTTTATAGTTGATGCAGTGGTAGTCGACCAGCTACAAGAAGTTGGCTAGCTATCACTATATGGATGATTTTGAAAGTGATGTGACTATCATTGCATCAAAGATTTGAAATTAATGTATCGATCTATTAATGTATCATAGAACTTTTATCTACCAAAATGTGAGTTCTAAATTATATATAAAGTGAAACGCTGACTAATAGATAGAACAATTAGATATATTGAAATATAGAATTCGAAGATGTTTTAAGTTAGATTAAGTCTTTACGGGTTTTAAACAATCATTATATTCTAAATATATAAATTAATTTAAGTATATACTAAGCTATGTGATACAAATTAGCATTATTTCCAAAAAAATATTTTTTCATTCTTAGAACATGTTTACCCAAAATAACAATGGTTCAAAAATCGATGCTTGAGAAAAATTGTTTTAAGGTTACCAAATATTTAGAAAAATTGTTTATACCAAAACCAATTTTCAATTGGTGTTGAGTTCTTAATACTTAAATGCAATATTATCCAATCAAATGAAGGATTCAGATGATGCTTTCTGGGACTTGAAACTTGATCAATTGGTCTGCACTGATCGGCCGGAGTCAGCTGACCAGTGCAAAAGGCCGGCCGGCTACATTTGTCGGACTTGGTCTGAGAGGTACATGATCGATGCACGTTTTTGGGTAACATGATCAATCATGATGTCATCATTCACATGCAATCAATTAATAAGAACAACATGCAGTCTAGCTAGCTTTGAGTATACATGAAACCAGGAATCTTACTATTACTACTGCAGATCGAGAAATGGTGGCAAGTGATGGCCAAAAGGAGCAAGATGCTCATCAGAAAAGAAGTTCCAGTTGTACCTCAACTTGCAAAACTTGCCTAATCCAGAAGTAGTCATAACTCCACTCGTTTACAGATCAGTTTCAAGACTTGACTGGACCTAACTCCTTCCTTCCCCAAGATCTGATCTGTTGCATTTTCTTTGTTATTAATCACAATCAGATTGCACACATAGGAACTACGTGTATATATATAATTATACACACACATACATATGCCACTATTCTGTGTTTGACACCTATATGCCATTATTGCTACAGGAAGTTAATACCAAAACGCATAAAACAATTTTGGTCTGCCGATGCACAAATCGCTTATTGGTTTTGAGTTATATGCATTGGCTGACTCTAAACAGGGTGCCCACGAAGATGAATTATTTTCGCTCTAATTTCTATGACCTCGTAAGCTCTTCAGCAACTCGATATATTATTTGACATTTAAAGTAAAGTGTTTAATGAATTACTTCAAAAAATTTAAAATAACTATAATTATGGACGCAAAATAAGGTAGCGTGTCAAACTCATTTATCTTGTTCTCAACATCAAATTCATGCTTTAATTAACTTCACACCAAGCGAGAGAAGGTATTGAAAGAATATTCTTACATCGGAAATCTTATCTATTAATTAATTAATTTTGAGGTGAATACACTAACTTCAACAATTATTCCTTAAATAGCTGAATTCATCATTAAATTGAGCAATGCCACATGCTAAACCAAAGAGTGAGTAACAAAGAAAGGTTTTATAGATTAATAGATGTTTTTTAATTGATTCCAAAGTCCTCCCCCGGCCAATATAAAAAGTTATCATGAAATTCATTTGGTTTTCTCATTTATTATTGTCATGTAAATGATGTAATAATACAGTTCAGTTATTCTATGTTGAGCCCCCATAAGAGTAGTAGTCATTCAATATTGAGCTGAGCGAATAACGACAACGGGGTTTGACTTTATATTGGATTATGGGGTTACACAACGATTTGACTGCCTTTAGGTTTATATATTTTGTTGCATATAAGATCAACATCAATAGCACAGTAATGAAATTTCAGAATTAATATTATGCATGCCAAGGTCGGAATATAAGATAAAAATTGCATGTTGTACTATTAATGTCGACTATAATACATTTTTACAAAAGATTCTAATGTAGGGTGCATGCATCAAATGAAAATCGTGAATTATACTGTTGTTCTTTACTTAAAAGACTATTTCATCATGTGGTTGGGCTAGCTGATTTGTTCTTTAATTTCTATTACTTGAAAAACTCAAAATAATATTTACTTTCAAGTGTATAAATAATAAAAAGTAAATATCATTTTGAGTTTTTCGTAAAATATAATATTTTACTGTATTTTGAGTATGAAGGTTTACGTTTTCAAAATGTATGTAATTGATACGATGGACATGCCATGTAGGAAGATCGTCTCATTAAAGACTTTTTTCATTTACTTATTTATATTTATTAGTATTACAAGATGTATAATTGTACATAGAATTGCTTCAGCGTACGATTGTAGTTTTCAGTAATGATTAATGGTGGTGGAGTGACCTTTACTTCTGGGAATTAAAATGACAAGGACACAAGCTAGCAGTGCATGTTTTGCATTATACGTAGTTGACTGATCGAATTGTATTATGTTGGTGCCGATGTCCATTATTTTAGTGAGTGCCTTGCCTTGTATATAAGTTGGTCAAACTCAATTGAATTATAGAGATCCATCCCCATGCAGAGATAACAATGCTAGCCAGCAAACACTAACAAATGCATAAGACAGATAATATATAGTCCCCATGGTTGACTTTGATTTCGTTTTTCTTATATAGTATGATGCTAGTTGTCTGTAGAAGAGAATAATTATCCAGATTATAAAATACAGTACTAGATGTACATGCGTGCTTGGTAATATACACTGATACAATATTTTCTTTCATTAGTATTGCGCCATTTGTAATGATCTCGTGTAGTTCTAAAAATTTGTTCTGGTCTATGTTCATAATCATCTGCAGCTTCATTGTAATTAAGCTGTTATATATACTTCAGTCCGCCTGACCTTGACTTGCTTTCGGTCTTTGTGAGCAGTTGATTAAGTTGATGTTAATGATAAACAAATTAAGAGAATATCTACTTCTGTTGGGTAAAGAAATAAAACATAATGTCTAGGGTTTAGATTAATGACAAACGCATAATTTCTCAACTCTAAATTAATTTGGGGAATGAGTATTTTAGTGAAAGCTAGGCCGGGTTCAATACTCTATAGGATATGTATATCCCATATGGTCAAGTACCTAGGTAGCTAGGGATAATGAACCTCTTCTGTATACGTTCCTCTCTTATTTTATTTTTCCAATGACTTTAATTCGATTTATTATAAACTTATAGTACATTTGAACTGATAGAGTAATCTGGGGTTTACATCCAAAACTAATTGATAATGGATGAAGTGGTTAAAACCCTTATAAATCTATAGGCAATGTCCCGTTTTTTCCATATGGGATGTAATATTCTCAACATTCCCCCGCACATGTGCGAATTTTCAAGCCATATACGTGGACAACTTTGGGTGATGTGTGGTCGTAAGGAATGCACACGTGGGATAACCTACTCTGATACCAGTATAAAGTACTCTGGAGTTCACATCCAAAACCAATTGGCAATGGATGGAGTGGCCCAAACCCTTATAAATTTATAGGCAAGGTCCCATTTTTCTCATGTGGGATGTATATATTCTCAACATGAACCAGTTCCATCAATCCCTACATCGGTATAATTTCCACAATATCCCAAAGATCTCTCACAATGTTCTTTGACTAGCATTATTCTTGGCTAAATTTAAAGATGATTTACGTTTAGACGTACTTAGATTAAAGGGCTGAAGCGCAGATCATGCATCAGTCTCCCTACTATCTATATCGATATGATTCTGAGTGCAAGATCTAATGTGGAATATACAAGTTTTTTTTTTTTTTTTTTTGGTCGACGGAGTATACAAGTTGAATCCTGAATTGTCGACGGTATATATATGTATATGGGAAAGGAAAGATCTCTTATTCAAAAGGAAGGGACAGTCAGACTCAGACCTAATGATGAAGTGCATTATGGAGTAGTGGGTATGCAATAGTACGCAGCTCTTAAAAGCCACGAAAGTGATTATGATCGAAGGACACTGTCTATGGTAGCAAGGGTACGTATGTGATTGGATATACTTTGTCATTATATTACAGGACAGCTTATGAAAGACAGTAGAGCTAAATATAATGGAGAGTGCAGCTCTCCAAGGCGTGGAATTGCAAGTTTGCAACCCATATACTATAACCAAATGGTCTATTAGCTATAAATTAATGAATGAATTGCATGCATGATATGAATGGTGTGGTGGTTAGGCTGATATAGATGATTATCAAATTTGAGAGATAGAGATTTGCTTGGGGGGCTTTGGACTTGAAACCTAATAATTTTAGTGTATCCTTCATTTTGTGGACAATTTTATTTGGCCGGCAGTAATCTTTGCTGCGTTGAATGCATGGGGATCACAATTAACTATTAGGTCATTTGTTTGAGTCAAAAGAATATGATGATATGATCATAAAATAATTGCAGTTTAATTTATGTGTTCGTCGCTGAGCTGCAGAAGCTTAGTTCCTACGTACACGACGCACTTCTTTTAGTTAAAAACTTAAAAATCTAAAACCTAAGTAAGTTAATAGAATTAGAACAAATCTGAAGAGAATTAAAAAAGAAGAAGAAGAAGCAGAAAAAAGACGATACGAACATGTCGAGAATTAATATATATATATATATATATATATATATATATATATATCAATTGTGGACTGCCGCCCTGGTATGTACATGAACATCTAGCTATTTGTCTGTTTATGTGCTTTTCGATTCCCTTTGCTCAATGAGCAAAAAGATTTGAGAAGTCCACATGGGAATAGGATTAGAGTTTGATATTAACATGACGTTTTATTAGCTTATGTGTTGTAGGAAAACTAGCTATCTCGAGTGCGATCGTATGTGTGATTCCGAAAAGCTTGTAAGCTTTTAGAATGGAATTTGCAGCATTCCGAACTTATTATATCTTGTCCTGGTTGCAGTCCATGTCATTCTCCATTCATATATGATATATTCAAATTCAAAAACAACTGTAATATTTGAATTTTAAGCCTAGATTCTGCCCTTATACTGCATTTTAATTAAGTTTAGATTGAATTTTAAGCAGATCGACTTGTTATACAAGTGACTGCACCATTTAGACGCTAAAATAACACATTTCGAAGAGCTCCTGTTGTCCTACTAGTCTGGATGTTCGTTTGTAGAAATGATTTATGCACAAATATGGGGAAAAAATGGAATGAACTTACTAGAATGACATTCTTGTCCAAAATTAAAATGACATGAAAATGCTACCGATAACTCTGAATAGAACTTTGACACAAAATTAACTAGCTAGTAGCTAGTATCCGTTTTCATTTGGAAATCCTTGAGTTGACCGATGACTCTGGTTAATTTGGAATTTGTCCCATTTCATCGTCCTGACGATTTATTCAACTTGATTAATTATGATGGTTTAGTAATTAACTATGACGGTTACCACTAATACTAGTGTGGGGCATTGGATATATGAGAGATGTCCACAGAGATATAAGTTATCTACTTTTAAAGATTAGGTCATATTTTTTTCAACTTTTAGGATACGATCTACACAATTAGAACTCACCTTTGGACGTTAAGAAGGTCTAATTAAGAAGTTTACGTTTTGTTCAATAATTAGACAGATCCTAACATTTCCTACACTTACAGATCTCAATGGCATGATGTAAAGACAGTCAATGTCTCGATGACATGAGACGCAATAGTTGAGACCTACACAATTCATGTACATATCTTTTTCAAAGTTCTGAAAAGATAATGGACCACAACGATATTCACCAGTTTTAGTGCTTAAATTATTTTAGGCTAATTAATTAATCTATTACCTGAGAGTAAGTGAGTAATGAATATCTCTATCAGTCTTTAATCAGCTGACATATGTTACCTGCGAATGCTTTAGCAGTTAATTAGCCACAGGCTTTTAACCTAAACAAATAATTACCTACTAGCTAGCTTGGATCCTATCCGAATCAAGCTGTCCCAGCTTCCTCTTGTAATGGTCATTGTAAAAATGGTGGAACCAACTGATTTTTCATTATCTTTATAGATATTCTGCAATCTTATATAGTGCTTATAGCTCAGTTCATATTCCAATAAGAATTAGGGACCGTTCTTATATATTGGAATCTACATTTTATAAAATTAACAATTTCGATATTCTGCAATCTTATATAGTGCTTATAGCTCAGTTCATATTCCAATAAGAATTAGGGACCGTTCTTATATATTGGAATCTACATTTTATAAAATTAACAATTTCGATATTCTGCAATCTTATATAGTGCTTATAGCTCAGTTCATATTCCAATAAGAATTAGGGACCGTTCTTATATATTGAAATCTACATTTTATAAAATGTTTCTCTCTCTCTCTCTCTCTCTCTCTCTCTCTCTCTCTCTCTCTCTCTCTCTCTATATATATATATATATATATATATATATATATTACCATTACATTCCAATAAAATTTATGGACCATAACATGGGCAACCTATGTGAAAAAAAATTTGCTTTTAACTAATCCATCTGACCTAGCCACTCTGCTAGGGTTTCTTGTTGACGTTCCGTTCTCGATAAAATTTCCAAAATATATGGATTTCACTGTTATTGGTCTGATGCTAATCTCTGTGAACGCCGCACTTGGTGATGGATGCGGTGTTCTGCTTTCTGGGTCGGGGACCCCTCGTTTTACGTTGGCGGAAGAGTGGATTTCATCTGCACTTCCTCGTGCTGGCTGGTGGACATCGGATCTGATATGGGCTATGCTGGATCGAAGCTTCAATGAGTTGGTTTGGTCGCGGCTTCAGAGAGGAATGGTAGAACGCTAGCTGCATTTGGGGTGGCGGCTCTGGGCTCCAATTATGCCAGAGTGATAGTTTGAATGCAAGGCCGATGAAGGCTTTTAGAACTAATGGTGTGGCTTGTGCTGTTGGCGGCACTAGCCGCTAGGGATGAAGCGCGTTGGGGATATGAGGATCTCAGATTGGGTTTTTTTCCTGTCGGTGGTAGTGGTGTGGAGCACGGATTCAGTTTTCTTGGGCTAGGATAGGGGCAATTGGTCATGGTTTTGATGTAGATGCTGGTGGGGTGGACGACAATGGCTTGGTTGTTGATGACAAAGACAACACTGGCATCAATGGAGGTGGAGGTGGAGGTGGAGGTGGAGGTGGAGGTGGAGTTGGAAGTGGTGGTGGCGGCTGGTGCAGCGGCATGATGGCTTCTCTCTTTACTCCACTCGGAATTTTGATGGATTGGACCTCTTGGGCCTTGAACTGGTTTGTGGGTCTCATCTATGGGCTAATTGGACTAGGTTTTTACAAGGCTTGGACTACCCCCTTATTGGGGGGTTGGATGGTTTGGATCTCTATGGCCCATAGTACTATTTAAATTTTTGTTAGGTCCCAAAGACCAGTGGCTTTGAGAATCATTTTACTTTATTAGTTTCGGAGTCTCTAAGTTTTTGTTTGAAATAATGGTGTGTGGATTCCCTAAAAAAGTGGGTGTACTAGGGGTTTCCTGGGTTTTATTCTTATTTCATAATAGGTTTTAGAGTTCCTGTAATACCCGCAAATTTCATTTTAATTCGAATAATTGTATCGAATAATTATTATGCGATTTCACGATTTATGTTCGATAATAATTCATTTTTACAATTATCGAAGTTTCGAAACAATTATTTTTAACGAAAAGCTCGAAATACTCGGTTTGAGAAATCGACTTTTTCTACGTACGAAATTTGGAGAAACTTCCTTCATGAAAGTTGTAGAGCTCGTCGATACGAGTCCGTACACGTGTGGAACACGAAGATCGGATTTTTTCTGAATTAGTTATCGAATTTCGAAGTTTTCCGAAACATGTATATATAGAAAAATTTTGGAAACCCTAATTTTTTCTACCGGTTCCTCTCTTCCTCTTCTTCCTTCTGTTTCTGGAAAAAGAAAAAAAACTGGGTTCTCTCTCAGCTCTCTCACCGTCGCTCTCGACCGAAAAGGGGAGAAAACTTCTCCTTAATTGTTCTCCCTCCACAGACCACCTCTCGACCTCAAACCAAGTCCTAGGCGTTCGTCTCGAGCTGCTCTAGCTCCCGGAGGCAGTTTCACAAGGCGGCGCAGCCTGTGGCGGCGGCGGCACGGCCCGAACCAAAAACGACCATTTTCGGTTCGATCTCGATATCTTGAGCTACACTCCACCATTTCACTTGATTCTTGTCTCATTGAGCTCGCCTCAACTTCCTCTACAAGCACCAAGAAGGACCGGAACTGGGTCGAACGTTTTCACGTTCGTCGGAGCTCGACCCGAACGGATCGAAATACCGAAACTTTCGATCAAGATATCTCGAGCTATACACGATCGTTTCTTGTGATTCTTGGCTTGTTGAGTTCGCAAGGAAGTTCTGAACAAGTTTCCAGAAGGGATCGGGGCCTGAGGTTGCAGTTTTCACGTCGGTTTTCAAGCTCACCGGTTTCTGCATTTTTCCGGCCGCCGACTGTAAATCAGTAATTTCGATCCCTTCCCGTCATTTTTAGGTCTTATGCTAGTTATGAAAGTTGCTCAGAATGATGAAACGAAGGGGACAAGCTCGGCCCCGACACCATTGGCGGTGGTCGGTGGCGGCTCTGTCCCTAACTCCGACGGCCTTTTCCGGCCACCTCCAGATGTCTAAAATTTGGTTTCTGTCCATTTTATGATTCTATGTTTCGATACGATCATTTCGGAGTATTATACGTATTTTTCGGATATCGTATGAATTTGTTATGAATTTTGTGATTTCGATCGTTAGATTTTTGATCTGTGAAATTATGACCGTCGGATGAACTTGTAAATTTGTTATGATGATCATATGACTGTCCCAGAGGCTTTGTGTGGTCATGGGCGAAGATCCGACCGTTGGATCTTCGTATATGTGAAAAAACGGTAATTAGGGGAGCGATTCGTGAGAAACCGCTCGTCGGATTTTAATGTAAATTAGAATCTGACCGTTAATTAGTAGTTAAATTATGTGTTGAAATTGTTGGCTAAATTCGAATCACATTTGATTAGGTGATTGACGGATTTTATTTGAGTGGGCTATTCGGCATTAATTATAAATTATAATTATATTGAAGACGCAGCGGGAGTTTCGAGGTGAGTAAAACTCACGTGGTTCATATTACGAACCGAGTATTTTAATTTATTTATTTTTGGTAATTGTGTGAAAATATATTTGCGGATTAAATATTTGTTTTAAAATTTCATGGACTTGAATCACCACGGTCCATAGGTAAGTAAAATGAATTTTTACTATACAAATGAATTTCATAATTTTCTTGTGTGAACTATAGATAGTATTAGTGGTCATCCCTGAGTGGATGATTACGTATATATATATTTACGTGGAAAATATATATTGATGAGTGGATTGTTGAATGATGATATGATTGAGTTGAATTGATGAGTTGATTATATTATAATTGTGTAATTCCATAATAATATGATGTATCTTGGTTGGGTTGATTTCAGTATGTGATATTATATGTTGTGTTCATTTATGGGTTTAGGGTCAACGTAATGACCGGTGTGGGAAATCGGACGCTCTAATCCTAGTGTGGATGATGGGATACGATTGGTTGAGTATGTGGAATTATTGGACGTTCTAAATATGTATATAGGTATACATATTGATGAAATACAATAATTGATAAATATGTCGGATGCCATAACCTAGGCCAGGTGACGGGCTACGATTCAATTAGAGCTCTAGTCTGTCAAGTACCGTATTTTTAGAAATACGATGATGAGAGTTGTGGAGAAAGTTGTGAGTTGGTTTGTTTTGATATATTGAGTTGTTGTTGATTGAGATTGTTATTATTTGCATATGTGGAAATTATTGAGTGTTGCTGTGTGGGGGATTAAATGAGATTAAATTAAGTAACAGTTCCTTCTTTTACTCATACGAGCTTTCATAAGCTTACCGGGTTTTGTGTTGTTGCAATCCCGGTACACTATTCAATGGTGTAGCGGATATTCCTGCAGGTCAGGATAACCAGGGAGGTGACCGAGCTGCTTAGGTGTTACAGCAGTTTTGTTATTTATCTAGTTGTGAGGTGTGTGTATGCTCATTTAGAGCTTTACATTACAGTTTGGTTTTGAGTTGTAATAATTAACCGAAACTAAATTCGGTTTGATTTTATTTTGTGTGGTGAGTATGTTAAGAAAAGAAAAATTTTCAGGATGATTATTTTGAGTTGTAGTATTTTCATGTTTCGGATTTTGAATTGTTATTCAAAAATTCGGGGCGTGACAGTTCCCTAATGAACGATTATTTCTGTCGACCCCATATGAGTGTTTCGTTTTTGTACTACTTGCTGAATCTATAAAATGGGCTGACCTCTTTTCATAAAAAAAGAAGAGGTTTTTGAATATAAGTCCAATTTCATTCCTTCATAATGGATGCAGTCCATATGTAATTTTCTTATCATTCTAGGTCCATTTACTGTTGTCATTTTATTTTCATGCCCATTTTGCCCCTTGAGTTAAATACAGAAAAAAATTAATTGCTTTTAAACATTAATTTATTCATTTTTTTACAATTTGAATTTTGAACTCGTGGTGAACCTGCAAATAATTCAAAATATAATTAGTATTATAAAATTAGTAAATAAAGATGGGAAATCAACCTAACTGGATGGTACAAAAAAAAGTTCGTCAAAACATTTTAGCTACAATGTTATACGATTACGGATTAATGGTATGTGATTTCTATAATCGAGATATGTACCTAAGTAAGAGATACAAATTTACGGATTAGATTTCTTCTATTGTAGGTATATCATAAGTAAGAGATACGTACCTAAGTAAGAGATATATGTTTACTGATTAATGTTCTTCAATTACTATAATTGAGATATCTACTTAAGTAAGAGATATAAATTTACGAATTAGTTTTCTTCTATTGTAGGTATAAATATTAATCAAGATACATATGGTGAGAAAAACTACCTATATATGAGATATACTGAAATGCTGATTTTTGAGCTCTTAATATATCTACCACAAAAATTGCGTAATGTTTACCTTAGAACAAGGTTACAATAATGGTTTGTCAAACTACAGTATATATATATATATATATATATATATATATATATATATATTGTGTGTGTGTGTGTGTGTGTGTGTGTTCATTTCTAGGTTAAAGGTAAGTTAAGAATAAAATGTAAAAAGAAAAAATTGAAGAAGAAGAAAATCAAACTGAACAAGAGCTACCATCTATGGATGGAAGGAGAAAAAAAAATCAAACACCAAAATGATCACAATCGTATAGGGCTGACAAGAAAATACCTTGACCATGGAAAACTTAATTTTAGAGAAAGAGAACCACGTTCATACAAAACATGACCTTACATACAAGAGCCATAACAGACACAACCATAGAAGCTTTGGTGTTGAAGAAGAAAAGCATTATCAAAAAATTGCTTTACAAAGATTCCTAACTTATAGAAAACATCTTTTAAATTAGAATAATTTTAGGAATGATTTACATTAAATATAGTATTCAATGTCATATCGATTCCATAATTTTATGCTAGATCAATAAGAATAATTTAAGAAAGATATATATCAAATATGATATTAAATTACTAATCAGATTGCTAATTTTAATCATTTTAATTGTTACCTTTGATGTGCAAAGATATTTAATAAGGGTATATTAGTCATGTAAAAACAAATTGATGAGGGTTGAGTCAGTAAGATGGAAAATGAAATAAATTTAAGGTGGCAGCTAAGTCATTGGACCGCAATTAACAAAAAAATTGATGCGAACTACAATCAATATAGAGTATAGCTTTTGGACTTCAATCAAATTAACTCAAAAATCTTACAAATCCATCAATTTTTTTTATTAATTTTTTTTAATTATTATCTTATTGCTTATTTTTATTTCAGTTAGCAAATAAGGTCGACTCTGATGTATGCAAATAACAAGATTCCATATGACTTATAAGATTATAAAACTAACCACTTCTTCCACTAATATTGTATTATCATCGATTAGTTTGTTTGTAGTTTATCTTACATTTAATAATTAATTTTTTTTTAACAAACCCAAATAGGGCGACTATCATTCATCGAAAGCCCAAAAAGGGGTCATTACATATCCTCCCTCTACCGTCAAGGGTAGATAAAGAGTTTGTGATAGTAGCATAGTGATACATAGATTGGGTCCAATCATTTGACTGTTCCATGCTCCGAAAGGAAGCCTATAAACTATTAACTACTACATAGTAGATAGGCTGAGTAAACTAGACTCGATGATGCTCACTAAAGAAACTAGAAGCATAGCTCCCTAACAAAGTAGGAAATTATTTTAATCAAAATGACTAAATTAAATGAGGGCCTAGATAAAAAAATCCAGCCCAAAACTAGCAGCCCAACAGCCAAAAACTCAAAGCCCAACTAGGGCATCCACCAAAAGAAGTCCACGCATGTCCATCTATAAGGTCAAGGTCAAGGTCCAGTCCACCTCCTTGTCCCCTCCCCGTCATACGAAACCGCCAGGCAGAGCTCCGCCCACCTCATGCCGCCACGATCAGCGCAACCTCGATCCCTGCCGCCACAACCACGACCCAAACCACCACGGTCCACATTAGGATGGAAAACCAATCCCCAGTCCTTGCCCCGCACATGTCCACCGAGTCGGATCCGTAACGCCGCCAACCATGAACCTTCATCAAGGATCGATCACCTGCCTGTTTGCACAACCCTCCGCCTCGTACCAGCCCAGCCAAAACCAGCCAACAAGCCCCCAACAACACCTCCTTCAGCCAAACCCCACGAGCAATAGCCGTCAAAACCCATCCAGCAGCAAACCTCAAGACGTCAGCGCAGCCGGATGCCATCCTAGATGCCAGGGCACCGTCGGACGAGCTTGAGATCGCACTCAGAAAAACACCGGCCTTTAGGGTTCAGAGAGAATTTATGATAAAAACTCTAGTAAGGCTATCTTACATTTAATAATAATCAAAGTCAACTATGATATATATCATGGGTGCGACTCCATAATATTTTGAATCTCTTATACAACCGATTACTTATTTTAGGAAACCTTCATATCAGTATTTTTTTTGTTTTTGTTGGACAACGTACTATGATCATAAGTAATACAAGGAAAAAGAAAGCTCTCCTTTTTTTGCGGTGTAAAAGTCCCGTAAAGTTAATCCGAATAGTTTGAAATATTGTTTTCATCCATATATTCGTTTGATTTTTTTGGAGGTGTATATTGCATGCAGTTTGGATTGGAGCAAATCTAAAAACCTAAAGGAGCCAAAATTGAATGGAAGAGAGTCAATGTCAAATTGTCAAGAATGGCCACTAAAACTGACTTAGTGGACCGAAAAAAGGGCGAAGAGAAGGCGGTGGCATCCTACTGAGGAGACAATTTAGAACGATGAAACCCTAAACCAATCAATCACCACCACCCAACCCAGGGAATAATAGCTTTAGCTCCCCAAAAACCAAACGGGAAAGATCATCGATGTCAGTACTATATACTAAATAAAACAGATTATGGCTTAATACCAAGTATCCTTATCTTGTTTGTTAATTAGTTGCTTAATGCATGTTTGCATATTGGTGAATCTGAATGGCCACAATTGCGTGTCAACTTCAACTTCAACTTCCTCTTGGAGGCCATCAAAAGCCAAAAGCCATTTTTTCTTTTGCGTTCTTTATACAGATTTCCGATTCTTAGCTTTGCCTTTTGGCACAAATTCTACATTTCTATATTGAACTTATAATCTTGTACGTAATATACTTAAGTGGGTGCTGCCGGTGCAATTTTTTTTCTTTTTTCTTCATCTGTGTTTAGGTAATTGATTTGGAGTAGAAAGTGGAGGAGGATCGAGGACTAATTAAATTACTTAATTAAGAAACAATATGCATGTTAATTATGTTTGTAATCAGTAAAAGGCATGTTACTTACATGCTTCATGTGGGATTTGGGATGGTCGATCCAGTGCCTACAAATTAATAACTGAGATATGCATCCTTAATTTACTTTTTGTCCCTTGCATTCTATACATAATATATACCCTTCTAGTGAGTGCTCATTTTTTTTTGTCATTTTAAGAGATCGCTCATTAGACCCACTTTTCGATCACATATTCACATCTTAACTGTTCAGTTATGTGTGTATTTACATATATATATATATATATATATATATATATATTGCATATGGCATGCATGACGTTAGTGATCCTAATCTCTGTAGCATTTCCAAAACATGTTATGCATTCAAGTGGGGTATGTATGTGTGTGTGTGTATGTGTATATATATATATATATAATAATGTCCATGTTTAAGGAATTAATCAAATGCTCCGACCATCTATTATGTTTCAATTTTCCTGATGATACGAAAAGGATTGTCAATGCAGGAATGACATTTTTAATTTTGGTTTCAAACTCCAATTAAGACCGAAAATATTAATTACACTAAAAACAAAGAGATATAAAATTTTCATTATTAAAAAGAAAGAAGAAAAAAAGGTTTCAAACTTTTTAATTTGCAATTGGATCTATATTATTCTCATTATAGAGCATGCATTGCTATAATACATGTCATGTAATGAAGTGGGGCATATATATAATAATGTTCATGTTTAAAGAACTAATCAAATGCTCCAACCATCCATTATGTTTCAATTTTCTTGATAGTACGAAGAGAATTGATGGCATTTTAAATTTTGATTCCAAACTCCAATTGAGTCTACATAGATTTTTATTATTAAAACGAAAGAAGAAACGGTTTCAAATTTTCGAGTTTGCAATTGAATCTATATTATTCTTATTAATTATAGTCTTTATAGAGCATGCATTGCTAAAATATATGATGTGGAATCCCGTCCCTATCTGCGAGCCAGACGACTTGAACTAAGCGGTGATAAACAACTCAATGTACCCTAGGAAGGCAACTCCATCGTATTATTTGAAAGCTAGGGTTCTAGAGCTTGAAGAGAGAGCGAAGAACAAGAAGGAAGAAAAGAGAGAATTCTGAATTAGAGAAAATGTTTCTGTTACAACCAAAACAAAACAGAATGCAATACAGAATGATATAGCAGCAGCTATATATAGTAACAGAAAACACTAACCAGCTAACCCAGCTAACTATGCACTTAACAGAATTAACACTAATTAATCCTAATTAAGTGTGAAAAGACTTGATGTTCTGTTAATACCCCTCCTCAGCAGGATGGCTGGAAGGAGACATCAAGCTGGAGCATAAGTAGAGATGCTGAGGTGAGCAAAGACCTTTTGTAAACAGATCAGCTAGTTGTTCTCTCGATGACACAAATTGTAATCGGAGAGAACCAGCTTTGACTTTGTCCCGAGTGAAATGCACATCAACCTCAATATGCTTAAGCTTGGAATGATACACTGGATTAGTGGCAAGAGCAAGAGCAGAGATATTGTCACAATGAAGAGTAGGAATGCTAGTAAGTGAAATCCGTAAATCATGCAGTAAGTGTTGTAACCACTGAAGCTCAGAAGTGGTGTCAGCCATACTCCGATACTCAGCCTCAGTGGATGATCGAGAAACAGCCGTTTGCTTCTTGCTACACCAAGAGATTGGTGAACCATTGAGCAAAATAACAAAGCCAGTGGTGGACTTCCGATCATTAGGGTCACCTGCCCAATCGGCATCACAATAAGCTTGAAGATGGAACTGTTGAGGAAATGATGAACCCCTCCTGAAATAAATTCCATGATCAAGGGTACCTTTGACATAACGAAGAATGCGTTTGGCTGCCAAAAGATGAGCTGCAGTTGGGGAATGAAGGAATTGGCAGACAGAGTTTACACTGTAAGCAATATCAGGTCTTGTGAAAGTAAGATATTGCAAACAACCTACCAAACTTCTGAAATAAGGAATATCTTGAGGTGACAGAGGGGGGCTACCATCCTTATACAGTTTGATCCCGGATTGACAAGGTGTAAGATGAGAATGACAGTCATCTAAACCAGCTTTATGAATCAACTCAGTGGCATATTTATGTTGAGACACAAAGAGACCATCAGATGTATATGTGATTTCAAGACCAAGGAAAAAATGTAATCTTCCCAAGTCTTTTATGTCAAACTCAGCCTGCAATGCCATTTTGAGTTCTGAAATGAGAGCTGCACTATCACCAGTGAGAATAATGTCATCCACATAGAGAAGCAAATAAGCTATGGAGCTGCCAGATGTTTTAACAAACAAGGAAGGATCAGCATAAGAGCACTTAAATCCAAGGCTTGGAAGAAAATTGGTAAACCGTTCATTCCAGGCTCTAGGTGCCTGTTTCAATCCATATAAGGATTTATGAAGCTTGCAGACAAGATTAGGGCGAGCAGGATCTTCAAAACCTCCAGGTTGAGCCATATAGACTTCCTCATTAAGAATGCCATGAAGAAACGCATTTTTGACGTCCATTTGATGCAGAGTCCATCCTGATTGTGCAGCCAAGTTTAAAATCAATCTAACAGTAGTATGTCTCACCACAGGAGAGAAGGTTTCATCGTAGTCCACTCCATGTTCCTGACTAAAACCCCTGGCAACAAGTCGAGCTTTGTGTCTTGCTATGGATCCATCAGCGTTTCTCTTTATTTTGAAAATCCATTTGCAGGAAACAAGATTTTTATCTGGAGGTAATGGAGTAAGAGACCAAGTCTGCTGCTTAAGGAGAGCATCATACTCCTCCTGCATTGCATTTTTCCAAACTGGACATTGCATAGCAATTTTGTAATTCCGGGGCTCAGAGACAGAAGGATCACCAGAAGATGTGTTATTCAATATGGACAAGAAGCATTTTTTCTTCAGTATTCCTCTCTTACTCCTAGTGAGCATAGTGTGATCATTGACTGTGGACTCAGAAAGACCTTGAACTGGATGCAAAATGTTAGAACTAGAGAGTTGTGATATGGAACTAGCAGGAGCACGAACACAGTCTAGAACAACTGAAATGGAGCCATTCCCTGGTTGAGTATCAACAGTAACTGTACCAGTATCTCCTCCAAAACTAATTGTAGTGTTGGAGCTCGAATCAAATGCAAGAAGTGCATGACAATCAGGTGGAGTAGATGATGTAGAATGCTCAGTAGAGGACATAGGAGAAGTATTATTGCCAGTATGAACAGAAGCATATGAAGGACTAGGAACATGGACATTAGTACCCTGAGACAGTCTAGTAGTATGATCATGATCATGTGTTGGAAGAGAGAGAGGTACCTGATGTGAAGTGGTACTGACAAGAACAGGTGCTGCAAGATGCTGTGAGGACTGAGACTGAGTAATCGTTGGGCAAGGACTGTGTGCAGAGCCACCTGTAGAAGTATGTTGCAAACTGGCAAATGGAAAACGATCTTCTTCAAAGAAGACATGTCTGGAAATAATGCACTTTTTACTCATCAAATTATAGCAGATGTAACCTTTGTAACCTGCTGCAAATCCAATGAAAACACACTTTGCAGTCTTTGGTTGTAATTTATTACAGTTATATGGAGTCACAAGTGGGTAACAGGTACAACCAAATACTCTGAGTTGTTCTAAGGATGGGATTTTACAGTAAAGTTTCTCAAATGGAGACTTCATATCCAATATAGTTGTAGGCATTCTGTTAATCAAATAGACTGAAATAGCACAAGCATGATACCAGAAGGAAGCTGGAAGATGAGAGGCCTGTAAAAGAGTAACAGCTGTCTCCCTAATGTGTCTATTTTTTCTTTCAGAAATACCATTCTGTTGGGGTGTATAAGGACATGAAATCTGATGTGAAATGCCTTGTGTACACAGAAACTCTCTAAATTTATTTCCTGTATATTCCCCGCCTCCATCACTTCGAAGACATTTGATATGAGTAGAGAATTGAGTGCCAACAAATGCACATAGAGCTTGAAAATAGCTGAGTACTTCAGATTTATTCTTCATGGGAAATATCTAGGTATATCTAGTACAATCATCTATGAACAGTACAAAAAATTTGAAACCATCTATAGAGAGATGAGGAGAAGGACCCCAAACATCTGAGTGAACAATCTCAAATGGGACTTGACTCCTGGATTGTGAGATTGGAAAAGGCAGCTTATGAAATTTTCCAAGTAGACAAGCTTCACAAACTGCAGAATCCTCCATTGGTATACTTGAGATGTTGCATTTATTCAACATACTAGTAACTACTTCATTTGAGGGATGTCCAAACCTTTGATGCCACAAAGAATGCTTAACTACTTTTCCAACATATGCTGAAGCTGAATTGCTTTGAACACTAGATGATGTGCTACAGGAACCATGATGTTTTTGAATATTGAATGGCAGATCAAAAGGTATTGGATAAAGTCCTTGATTACTCAGTCCCTTGTACAGCACCTTTCCCAACACCTTGTCCTGTATTACACACATAAACTCATCAAACCAAACAGAACAATTGTTCTGTTTGCATAGTTGATAGATAGAAAGCAAGTGAGCAGCTAGTTCAGGTATAAGAAGAACATTGTTGAGTGTCAACGTTCCTAGTTTTGTTTTACCAGTATGAGTGATGTTTAAAAATTTACCATCACCAACTTGCACTGAATCTGGGGCAGTATATGGAGTAAGATTGTTAAGTAGCTGCACTTCACTAGTCATATGGTTGGTGGCACCAGAATCAGCCAACCAAAACTGAGGTGTGTTACTGGAGGAAGCAAACATAGCAGCTCCCTGTTGGTGAATATTTTGGGAAGCCTGATTATTCTGAAAAGGGAAAGCTGAATGAGATATATTGGTGGCAGGTTGGATTTGTGGTGTGAACTGTTGTTGCTGACCAGGAAAACCAAATATGTAGTAGCATCTATCTGCAGTGTGATTGGGCTTGCCACAGTATTGACAACCAGTAGGATTTGAATTGCCTTGTTGAAAAGTCTGAAGATTAGATAGTGTCCTGCATGTTTTGGCTCCATGGCCTACTTTCCCACAAAGCTGACATGTGAGGTTAGAACTGCCCCCATTTTGTCTGAAGTTGTTGAAACTTGTATTGCCTCCATGGAATTGATTGTTAAATGGAGTACCAGTTCCTCTACTCATGCTATTGTGAAAGTTGTTGCTTCCTCTGTTAAATCCAGTGGTACTCATGATTCTGGCATTGTTTCCAAACTGACCATTTGGTCTTGCAGCATAGAAGCCAGTCATAGATGGACTTGGATCAGCTACAGTGAATGAATTAGGTTGAGCAATGGTTCCATATGGCATTGCAGAAAGAGGAACATAAGGAGCTTGTGAAGACAAGTGGATATTGTTATTAGCTGGAGTAGTGAATAATGGACCAAATCCAGGAGGCACAGATTGGACTTGAGACTGTGGACATGAGGTAGAAGCAACAGATGTGTTGCTTGAGGCTGAACCAGAAGAAATGGTATTTTTGGCCATCATGGCAGTAAGTGTTGTAGTTGAAGATGCTTGAGTCTCACTCTCAATATCAATCTCTGCAGCCTTAAGCAATGTCTTGAGTTCACTCACAGAACAAGCAACAAACTGAGCTCGGATTACAGTCTTAATTGCAGCATACTCAGAGGGTAAGCCTCTCAATACTGTAACAACAATGTCTTCATCATCAACAAATACTCCAACTGTTTCAAGTGTATCCCTAGCAGCCTTGATTTTATCCATGTAGGTTTCAATATCATCATTTCCTTTCTTCAAGTTTTGCAGATTAGACTTGAGTTGCAAAATATTTTGTCTATTAGGAGCTGCAAACTTGAGCTTCAACCTATTCCACATATCTTGAGCAGACTTGCTTCCAACAGCACATGACATGGCCACAGGACTAAGTGTTTGTCCAATCATATTAACAATGCTTTGATCTTGTATTTTCCAGTTAGCATACTCAGATGATATCACATTTCCAGAGCTATCAGATGCAGAAACAAATTGAGTAGGGCATGGATTTGAGCCATCAACATATCCATACAGATTTTGACCTCTAAGGAATGATTCAATACGAAACAGCCATGTAGGATAGTTGGACTCATCAAGTAAGATATTTGGGAGATACACAGTAGTCTGAGTAGTAACTGTAGATGCTTGATTTGTAGATGCAGTCATCTTGACAAGATAAGAGGTAGGAACAAAGAACCGAGTGTATATCTGTGTAATACTAGTAGATTTCAGGCTTTGAAAACTCACAGAGTTAAGAGCCTTCACAAATCTTAACAAGGAATCAACGATTGTCACAAATCTTCAAGAAAACTTCAAGAAATCTAGGTGTTTGAAAACTCATAGAGTTATACCAACTGATAATTTCTTCAATTCCACAATTATGGCTTGCAAGTGAGTTCAGACTAACAATACTCCAGGATCCAAGGTTTCGAAACCACATATAGTAATCAAAGAAGGAAAAACTCATAACTTCACAATCAGATAGTTAAAAACGTGCATAGATTCACAATCGAACATTGATTATACCAAATCGAAGCTTCATAATCAAAAATTCACTCTGTACAATTGTAGATCTAACTGTTCCTCTTTTGTTTTGTTAAGAACACGAAGACTTATCTGAAGTTTGTAGAAGAAGGAAGCCGAGCACCGAAGCAAGCAAGCGCAGTGAGCTCAAGAAGCAGAAGGAAGCAAACGCAGAACCTTAGGTATCAACCTGAGCTCCGATACCATGAAAGCTAGGGTTCTAGAGCTTGAAGAGAGAGCGAAGAACAAGAAGGAAGAAAAGAGAGAATTCTGAATTAGAGAAAATGTTTCTGTTACAACCAAAACAAAACAGAATGCAATACAGAATGATATAGCAGCAGCTATATATAGTAACAGAAAACACTAACCAGCTAACCCAGCTAACTATGCACTTAACAGAATTAACACTAATTAATCCTAATTAAGTGTGAAAAGACTTGATGTTCTGTTAATATTATTAAACTATAGAAACTAACTGCAAACCATAGTTTCACATTCTAACTACAAACCATAGTGTCACGTTTGAATGAATAATAGTGGAAGCTTCATCTGCAGACACAATAATTCACGTCACTAAGAGACCCAGTAGAGGTGAAGTCGATGTAATCAATTAAGTAAGTCGTAGCTGGGATTTGGGACTCGAACATTTAATTAAATAGGGGACTTTTGCAGGAGAAGACATTTCAAAATCTCCAAGCATTGCAAGTAGAAGTAGTAAGCTGAATATTAAACGAACTACAAAGTCCCACGTAATTGATGGAACCCTTACAAATTGAGTCCGGGTGACACGAGGTATGATAAAGTAATATGGAGTTCACATCCAAAATCAATCTGCAATGGATGAAGTGGCCCAAACCCTTATAAACTCACTAGCAAAGTCTCATTTTTCCCATGTGGGATGTATATATATTCTAAACACGCCCCCGCACGTATGGTGAATTTTCAAACCATATACGTGGAAAACTTTGGGTGACGTGGAACCCCTATGGCCGTGAGACATGTACACATGGGTAACTTGACTTTGATGTCATGATAGAGTTTACAAGGAAAACAGAGAAAATAGAGAAAGAGAGAGGAGAATAGAAGCTTGTATTAGAAGTGATAGTCTCAGTGTACAATCATGAGCTGAAAACAGCTATATATGCTAGAGCTAGAGAGCACAGATTACAAACATGTTGCACATATCTGATGTGATATTAAGAGTAATATTAATATTGCTAACAACACCCACCCAAACCCTAGCCAAACTTGAGAACATTCTACGGCGCCGAAGTCTACTTTTCAGAGCAAAAAGATGGGTGCGCTGAACACAACAGGGGCTGCAGCTAGGTCTAGTTTCAGCCGTTTTAAATTCACTTTGCAGCACAGAATGACTGGACTAGAAGATGACCCTCCCTTATAAACCCTAATTAAAGTACTAAACGTGTTTTATTTCATTCCATCAAGACACAAAAAGCATGCAGTACGAATTAAATAGATGGATGAGGCCTTGGCTAGACTGATACTAGGTACGTGCAAAGTCATTTTACACGTTAGCTTAGAAACACCTACTCATATCGTCTTCTTTGATTCCAAGTCGAAGATATGTATTGGGAATTTTCGGTTTGAAGATTTGATCAACAACACTGTACAGTACTTTTATCATTTAAATATAGTATACGATCCGATCATATATTCGATCATCCATAGTTTTCTTTCTTTAACTATAATTATTTGCTGCCTCCTTTGATGCTACATGCATGAATTTGTGTTTAATCTATCACTTTCATTCTATAGTAACACCTTTATATCTTATATAGATATCGATCTGGTGCATGTTATGTTTATCGTTAAATATATTTGTAACTTGGGAGATAAGGAATTGTTGTGCCTAATAGAATGATCGAAAAGCCAATTGTTGTAGTACTAGTTCTAATCAAGCTGAAATTTGTGGAAACAAATATATATATTAGCATCCCGTAATTTCTTTCTTTAACTTCAATTACTTGCTGCCTCCTTCGATGCTACACGCACGCCTTTGTGTTTAATCTATCACTTTCATTCTATAGTACACCTTTATATCTTATATATATATATATATATATATATGATTTTTCTCATGTAAAGATGTCCTTACTTAAGGTTTAGGTACGGATTTGGTGTTTTCACCCATTTTCCAATCACATTTTCACATCTTAACCGTTCAGTGTTTAGAGCCTAATGTATAGATCCCCCTGCAAAATTTCAGCTAATTTGGTGATCGTTAAGGCATCCAAAACTGTAATTTACACGAACTGACCGAATCTGTCAAACCGGAACCGTTCATATTTATAATGGTAAACTGCAGTTTTGGATGTCTTAACAATCATCAAATTGGCTGAAAATTTACAAAGGTGATCTATACATTAGGACCTAAAAACTGAACGGTTAAGATGTGAAAATGTGATCGGAAAGTGGGTGAAAACCGGAAATCCGTACCTAAGAAAAACTAAGGACGTCATTAGTGTAGCCGGACTGTATATATATATAAAACTTTGCTCAGGTGCGGATATCCGCACCTAAGAAAAAAGGTACGGATTTTCAGTTTTGACCGACTTTTCGATCTTATTTTCACATCTTAACCGTTCAGTTTTTAGGTCCTAATGTATAGATCACCTCTGCAAAATTTCAGCCAAATTGGTGATCATTAAGGCATCCGAAACTGCAATTTACACGAACGAACCAAATCTGCCGAACCGGAACCGTTCGTGTACATTTTTGTAAATTGCAGTTTTGGATGTCTTAACGATCACCAATTTGGCTGAAATTTTGTAGAGGTGATCTATACATTAAGACCTAAAAACTGAATGGTTAAGATGTGAAAATATGATTGAAAAGTTGGTCAAAACCGAAAATCCGTACCTAAGAAAAAATGCGGACGTCCGCAGTGGAGAAGCGATGTATATATATATATATATCTATCTTGGTCATGTTATGTTATCGTTAATTATGTTTATAACTTCTGCGATAAGGATTTGTTGTGCCCAACAGAATGATCGAAAAGCGAAATAGTACTAGTTCTAATCAATCAATATATATATATAGTACGTGGACCTCCACTTTGAAATTAAAATTTGAAGTTCGAGTTTTGGGTCACTTTTCAGTCGCATATCTACATCTCGACCGTTCAGTTTTTAGGTACTAGTGTATAGATCATCTCTGCAAATTTTCAGCTAAATTGATGATCGTTAAGGCATTAATAACTGCCTTCAAGCTAGTACGGTTCAGATTTGATCGATTCAGAGATGACCTCCTTACTTTAAAAATTTGAGAATTTTTGTTATTTTACTCAAGTATGTAACCTAATTCAATGATCTCAGCTGTTGGTTATTTAGATTTCTATGCAAAAATGATGTATACAAAAAATAATCAAATCCATAATCATTTGGTCATTTAAAATTGTGTAAACAAATGTATTCCGTTAGATAAAATTAAAACAAACATTGTGCTAATCAAATGGTTTCATATGTGTGTAGGTGACTAGCGAATGAGTAGTTGTGATTATTGAAATACATCCTAAAAAAAGAAACATATTCACTTTTCAAGTTTAAGGAGATCCTCTCTTGATCCTCTATATATATATATATGGGTTTGGGTGCGGCTATTGTCACTCTATCATTTTCTTTGTTCACCTTACTTGTTTATTACACTCTACAAGTAAATTTCAATATTAAATTTACTTATCTAACCCATTTCTTTTTCCACAAATATCCTTATATGACATATCCAATTAAAAAGAATTTAATTTATATCTATAGATAAAATAAAATATATTAAAGTTTTCTAACAAAATCATAATTCGATCTACTTCTATTTTTTTAAAATTTTCTCTTTTAGTTTTAATGTTGTCTATTTCAATAATGTCAAAAGATCAGTATGTTAACAACTATAAGCAATGAAGAAGAATTTTTTTTTTTTTTTTTGTGTTTTAAATTTTTACTTTCCGTGTTTACAAGGGTATTGCAAAGATTTTGATGAAATTAACACTAACGATTTTGTGAGTTGAATATACAATTACCGATGAGAAGGGAACAAAAAGAAAAAAAGAAGTTCAGATTTGAGTGGAGAAGATGAAGATTAATATTATCTAATGAGAAATTAAGTAGTATTTGTATTTAATTAATTGGTTATGCACTTAGTTTTCCTTATTTGGATGTTAGAAAATTAGTGCACCTATGAATCATTTTGCATTTAGGTAATATAGTCTTTCAATGATTCAAATGTTCGTAAGTGAACTAAGAAAATGATAAGATGGCAATCGACGTATCATATATATATATATATATTCACTAATTTTAATCACAAATAAATATCTGAGCTGAAAAGATAAAAGTAAAACTAAAGGTAAACATTAGATTCAAATTATCATCTTTGATCTTGATCATGTACGTTGATGCATAATGAGATAAATTAAGAAGAAACCGGGGAAAGATCTGTTTGAGAAATTGATAATATAATTTCAAAATAGCAAATATATATGTGTATAACTGTATATGTGGGATTTACTCGAGACCGAGTAATAGAGAATTAGGGATAATGGTCATGATCAGAGACGACGTCAGGCCATGGATGGTGGAAAAGAATAAAGAATAGAATCTGGAAAAGTAATAAAACAATGTGATGAGGTTAGGTTAGGAGATTGATGTTAATGGTAATTAGAATAGCTATAACGGGGAACGGGGATAATGGCAACAACAGAGGTCATGGCACCCTTTGTGGAGACAAATGCTAACATGACACCGTACGAAACGAGTGCCACTTAGCCAGGCTCGGTGATCGAAGCAGTGACCCGACCCCGAGGCTCCGAGATTCAGGCTTTGTCGTCGTCATGAAATTCTCAGACAACTTTGAACTCGATCAACCATGCCCTTGATTCCGTGTCAACTTGGGCCTCCCTTTCTTAATTTTCTTTTTGTTTTCAAAAACAACCCAACTTGCACCTCCTTTTCTCAACCATTGTTTTTGTTAAATATCTGAACTTGATTAGACTAGAATGTTCTTTTGGGGATGCTTTTAGGATGAATTATGGCTTTGCGATCACCACGACACCTTGTGGTGTGAAATAGACAGAGGAGAGATTCATGCTTAAGCGAATAAAGTGTGTGTGTGTGATAGTGTTAGAAAAATTAATGAGAAGTTGAAATTATGTGTTTTTAAAATATTATATCGTTTTTTCGAGTCTCGTAATATATCATTTGATATTAGAATTTTACGTTTAATGTAAGAGTAGTTTTAATAGTTTTTAGATCAATTGAAATTTAGATCTTTTTTTATCATGATAACTTTTTTCTCCCTTCTCTTGTAGTAATCTAAAAATCTTCGATTTTTTTGTTAGAATTTGTCTCGAACGTTGTAGTTAATTTATATAAGCACCGCCATTTTATATACTTTTTATTCATCTAGTTGATAAATAAATAAAATCAAGAGTTTCGTCAAGATATTCTCGTGTTCATGGGACTAACAATGGCGCCGGCAATTTTTATTGATAGTTGTCGCTATGTTACCATGAGACGAAAGAGAAATGGAAGAAGGACACGACCTGTGATGTTCAATTTTCACCCTTTCAATTTAATAATAACAATCAAATAAAATTCATAACTAATAAAGAGTAAAACGAGACACCAAAAACATGATACAAATTTTTTTATAAAATAATTCAAAAGTTGAGAATAGCTAGCAGTTGGCTAGAGTCAGAATGAATTCAGACAAATATATAATACCTGAAATTTTGGTTTTCAAATTTTGCACGTACATAATTTTACTTACAGCTAGAATACAACATTATCAACCGCTAGGTCCAAGATTCCAGTGATGAAGAGGTTGAAGAGAAGAAGTCGAGTTGCATAGGGATTGGGGGACATTGATTTTTGGAAACAAGACTTGGGGGAGAGACATTCATGGTCAAAATATGCTTGCTGTTCGTTCATTTTCAAGCAATCGATTTCCCTTTCCGTTAAGTTTTACCACTACACCGATCGAATCAGTGCGCTGATGATCGATCTGCGCGTGGTTTCATCATCATTTTTTGACACTTTGATCGTCTCTGTGTGCTGCGATATTGCATGTCATTGTTTGGTTCCTACTTCTCGATCATGACAAAAACCACCACCTCCAGCAATATTATAAGGCAGTTTCTTAGCATCTTTAATTTACTGAGGTAATACTTCATCAGCATGCACTTGCTTAATTAGGTGCTTAATGGCTAATGCATGGTAATTCACAGTAACGCTAGCCAGCTTAGCTCAGGCAGGCTTAAAGTCCAATATCATACTTATATTATGGAAGCCAGCCTAATCAGAAAGGGTTTACCTACTACAGCAATATAGTAAATCTTACATCTCTCCAATAAGATTACGAGTTGGTAAGGAATGGATCAACTGGTTTAATCTGACGGCAACGATGTTCATATAAATATCATGAAAAAGGTCGGTGTGTCAGCTAGGTATAGGTACATTGAATCAGATAGATAATGCACTTAATCATTTAGATTTTGAAAAAGGACTTCTGCTACTTACACAAAGACACATACAGACTGAGAAAAAGGGATTTCACATGGATCTAAAACCCTTATTCCTTTCGAGGCCGGCTATGAACGTCCAATCTCTGGAGACTGGAAGGTAGGTGCAAAGCGAGAACTAATTTATAAGAGCAATATAAAGCTCGTTGGGTAGTTTTATATCTTTGGTTTGGTAAGTATGATGTCGTAATTTGATTCCGGTCACCATTTCTGGTTGAGGACTAGCTATCACTCCATGATCTTTGTTTATTTTAGAATGTTTGTATGTTGTAAAATACAGGGAAAAGAACATTGGAAAATATAGTTGTCATCTATTCTTGGATAATTTTCTCTCCAAAGGTAGCGGATTAAAAAGAGATGACTGTTTGATTGAAAGATTAGAGATGTTAAGAGGCAAAACATTTCAGATAAGTAGATAACGTGCTAGGATTATGTGAGGAACCAGCCATGCATAAGCGAGCTTGCGACATCATTGAAGACCTTGTTAATGGGAAAATATATTGATCATATATCAACATCAACATCAGTTGGGCCTTGGACTAGTTAGCAGGCCCCCTAAAGTAGAAAGTTAGAAACACTACTACCGAATAATAATAGATCGATGTATTATAGATGGTGGAATTAAGAAATATGACAATTGGAAGACATTCGGATGAATGTTTGATATAGTTTGATTCCACCACCCTCGCTTCCCTCACACTCGAGCAAGTCGGAAAACGTCTCTGCTTGGTCTGGGTGAATCAAGCTCACCGCCACCACTTCACAAAACCCTAGGTTTCGCCGCTACTCACTTCCCTAGTATAGTGCATCAAGTGCATATATTTGTTGAAATAATGAATAGGTGGAATCTGTATGGACGGCCGGGCAGACCGGGCTAACAGAGATTATTTAACGATCACAAAATACTGTTATAATTCCAGTCCACTTAAAGCCCAACTATCCAGTTTCCGCGCCCATTCATATAGTTGAGCCCGCCCACTTTCACTGTGATGGGTACGATCCGAAACTCACTCCATTCCCGCGTTACACACGAGCCACGAGGCCTAACCTCAAACTAGCATCTATAACAGCCATCTAAAGAATATTCAGGTGTCTCACTGCTGGATTGCTAGCTAGCTTCACAATTCAGGTAAGGTCATAAACCTATCCATCTCCTCCGTTCAGTTGTTTATCTCCGATTTTCTCTGATTATTTCTTCTTCATCTAATTTTCTTGAGAGCAAGATTGGTTCTTATAGTGATATATGTAACATACAACTCGGAGCCTTTCAGTATGGCACACATTTTTTAGTGAAGAACAATCTATACCCTAAAGAAGAAAGAGAGAATCTGACCGATCCAAAAGCTTTCCGATCAGAATGGTAGAAATATCTTTTGCAATATCTGTACCCGAAACTCCCCGTTTCATTTTGGATATCTTACAGCTGACTGCACTTGTTTAAAGGAAGGAACCGGCATAAACAGAACCCACAGGGAAGTGATTTCTACATTGAATAATTTGTGAACTTGAATCTTGCTTATTAATGACTAATCGGTTTTCATTTTAGTTGCAGACTTGCAGGGTATGTAGCAAAATGGAGATTATGCACTAACATTCTTTGCAAGCAACTGAGAATGGTGGGCTGTCCAAGACCAAGCAGGAAAAACAAGGTTGAGAGTTCACATCAGTATGCTTATATGCTTGTCTCTTATTGAAAAATTTACTATTTTCAGCACCATCATATCTTACTTACGTTACAAAGAAACAATTATAGTTAGGTCAACTGTTTTTATCATCACTACTATGGCCCTGTGAGTAATGCACTATATCTTATTAGCGTAATAGTTATGATAGCCTCAAACTTTATTTGGATTCTGGAAGTTAAAACAAGAGGAATGATTCTGATAATGGAAAGGGGAGCGTGTAAAATAATCATAACCAAGGACACAACTTCTCTAATCCGGAATAGTTTATGCAATTCACTGAAATCATTGGAAGGGTTGTTAGTCAACTTATTTCATTACTAGAGCATATAGCTTTCATCCATACCTTTCTTTTTGTCAGTCTGTAGCCTCTGCAGGAAGTAAGGTATAATTCATAAACAAAAATTGTATATGATTGAACTGCTTTACTGGATTTCAAGGAGCCCTCAAATTTCTGAGACTAATTGCTCTAGTAACGAATATACAGATAGCAAAGTTTATAGTATGGAAAACCAAACCACAGAGATGGAATTTAAAGAAAAAAGAACAATATTGATATTGATAATCACTATTCGAGTAACCCCATTTATTTCTGGTGAACTGAATGACAGAGAGTAAAAGGGGTTGAAAACATTTTCTAAGTACAGAAAAGAATGTAGAAGGGAAGGCAAACCATTTAGGATACATATCAAAACACATCCACAGACACACACACACACTCAAACACAAACAATCGGTATACGGCTTACTCGAATGACTCCCAATTAAATTTAGGGTAGGCAGAACCATTGGCTGCTGAGGTTGTTGATGAAGATGTTGACGAGATTGGGATCAATGGCGGCATATTATCAAAAGTCTCCCACTGCGTGGTAACAACGATTGGCCCTGATGTCGATTGCCTCGATGGTTGTTGTTGTTGTAGCTTTTGCCCTTGCTGCTGATGTGTAGGTAAATTTCCAAGTGAATGCCTTGGTTGATGCTCTTGAATTGGTGTCAGGACACGCCCATTGCCGTTGGAATGATTTTGTCTATGACTATGAGCTTGCTTCGGAATATGACCAACGTTGCTACTAGGCATGGAGTTTTTAACTTTCAATACATCCAGAGTTTCAACATACTTCTGAACTCTTTTCACCTACAAACCATCCATGAACATTCTTCAAACTGGTACTCAAAACTCAAACTGAAACAAACATGACCATAGGTCCATAACAATCAAACTTACCTGCATTTTCCTCTGCAACTTCACATCTCCATCCCCCATAATTCCGTCTAATTTAAGCAACTGATTCATCAACTGCTCAATCACTTTAAGCACATCCTGTTCTGCAACTTTTGCGCCTTTAGTAATAATTGTTTCAAGAGCAGACACCTACAAAATTCCCAATTCCCAGTTCAATTTTCCGAAACAAGATGATTATAGTACAAGTTACTTCTACTTTTGTAAAGAACTGAGGACAATACCTGACCAGCGAGCCGGTCTACTTCCAAGCTGATTTCGGAGATAGATTTTGATGCCTTCTCCATTTTGGCATTGCGCCTCATCTCAAGATACCGCTTTTCTTGGCTAAGAGGGTCTTCAACACACACCATCTTTGATCGGTCTTTCACTCCGGAAATGTCAAGAAAGGCCTTCGAATCCCTCTCCTTGTCTTTGAATATCAGCTTCATATCCTGGTGGTGCAAACCCGTCGGTCCGACCAGCATTTTCTTCAAGTCCCCTGCACACAAAAAACTTACATTTTCACACACCACAAACACAATTCTCAATTCTCAACACAAAACAAAGTTGGATGAAACCTACCAAACGAAGCTTGGGCGCCAATACTGATTTCATGGTAAACAGACCCGTGCTTGACCCGGACCCGAATTGTCGGCGGGGGCGCCAAGTTCCGATCAGAGTCCGGATTCCGTTTCTGGACCAACATTCCTCCGGGCCTGACCTCCCACTCCCCCGGCCCAGACTCGTTCCCACCATTCCCTCCTGCTCCTCCCAAACTTCCATTCATACTAGACATTGACACTTCCACCCCCGAACTCGTCTTGTTCTTCATTCTCATCATCTTCTCACACCTCTAAGATCTCTCCAATTCCCTCGAAGATCTGCTTCAAATTCCACCCAATTGAGACGCACCCCTTCTCACAGCACACAACAACAACAACAAGACACTGTTCTTTATTTCACCGAACCCCGGCATATCACGCCAACAGCCACGTGCTTTGCAGACATACGACAGAAAACAACCGGTCTTTGCTTTACACCAGAATCAATGGCGTCTTACAAAAGGAACTCCAAACACCCCATGTATTCCACCTAATCCAAAGCCGATACCTTTCCCTTAAAGAAACAGAAAAACCACCAAACGGCTCTGACCCAGAAGAGTCGGAACCCTTCTGAGATCTCTGCGGCAAAATAATGTAGTCCCACACAAGTCAAACAGCTGCCACGGAAACTTTGCGGCAGAGATTTAACATAAAAAGTGAAACCCTGAGGAGAAAGAAGAAGAAGAGGAGGTTTGAACCTGTGGCGGTGTGTACAGGGATAGGTGGCCGGGAAAACCAATGCGAAAACAGAATCAAAAGAGTTCTTCTGGCTCTGTTTTTTCTGGTTCTGGAGAAGTCGAGGAGGAGAAGAGAGAGAGAGGAAAATAAAAATGGGGTAACATAGAAGGAGGAAAAAAAAAAAAAAAAAAAAACAAGTGGCTGGCCAGCTAAGTGAGCTGTTGAAAATGAATATTATATAGGGGAATTAAATGATTAAAATATAGCTACCATAATTATGCGTAAAATTATTATTATGACGACATGAAAAGAAAAAAAAGGGAAGTGAAAGCCAGAGCCATAGAAGCCGCCAGATGGTCCAAAAGGTCAAAAAAAAACACGGACGGGAAACTTGGGTTAAGTTCGGGTGCGGTAAGAGTACGCGTGGGAGAAGATCCGTAACGATGGTGGGGATTGACATGTGTCGATTTTAGGGTAGTTTGGGAAATGAAAGGGTGACTAATCATTGACTTGCGTGACACACATGGGGGATAAACCTGGAGGGCGCGGGCGCTAACTCTCTGGTTACACGGTGGTTGGCCAGTTTAGTCTCGGCGCCACACGTATTTCCATTTTTACTTCTAGTAATTAGTCCTTTTTATGTGGCTGAAAATTCAATGTTTTGATAATTTCTGATAAAAAAATGTTTTTCTAATTAATTTTTCATAATTAATTACAACTATATATACGAGTTGATAAAAAAAAACTATATACACTAAAGAGAGTATTCAGTATACTAACGTGTACTTGCACCAACTAAAATGACAGTTGGATAACATCAAGTACATTTTTTGTTATTAGAAAAAAAAAGTTATCTATAAATATCAAAAGCTCTGATATGTTATAATTGTTTGTTCACTTGTACCGCTTGTGCATAGATAAATTTTCTATATACAAGAATTTTTAGTTAAAATGAACTTGAAAGATGATCTCAAATGAGCCAAAAAGGAAATAAATCAATCCAGACATGAGCAAAAGACGTGGAGAGTTTCAAGACTTTCAATTCGTTTTGAAATTCCTGGCTTAGTGGATCATTCTCTATTTAGGGCCATAATTATATAAAAAAATAATAACACAAATATTTACATTGATAACTTGAGATCATGAAAGATTATGATCGATCAAGTGATGTTTTTTTTATTAGATATCATTAGTTGAAAAGTTATATCATTTCTTCTTCTTCTTTAGCTTTTTTTATTTCTAATATCTTCTTCTAAATCATGAAGTACATCGGTTTAATTGATGCATTAGTTGCTAACAGTGTTGATATGGTAGCCGGAATAGACCCGCCTCCGTAATGCTGTAAATTTAGTACGACTACTTTTATAGCTTTAGTACGACAATAGGCTTGTCGGTTCCTAACTTTGCGTCTTTTTATAAATTTTTTAGTACTACCACTTTTGCAAGACAAGAATAAACCTTTTTTTAATGTGATTGCAATATATTCATAATTTTAATAACACAAATATGGAAAATGAGCCCAAAATTATTTTCCCGGGCCAAAAACAAGCGCACACGGCGCAGTCGTCATTCGCAGGTAAAGTACATACCAAAACAAAGTAAGCAGTCTCCCAAACAAAAACACAAAAAGACCAAAGAGTCCACCGTGCTCTCGCACCGACAATCCCACATGCGCCAAGATCTTGCCACGTGGCGAAAGGCAGAGCCATAGAGATTAGGAGGCAGACGCCGCCAAGTAGGAACCCCAACGGTAGCTGTGGTTCGATGGAGATGGTGCAACCTACGTATAATTACGATTTTCTTAATTTTAATTTATTTTTGATTAGCTAATTGTTAATATTACCTAATTAATGAAAACTTAGTCAAGCTTATAATTTAATTATTTCTGGATTTTTGGGAGTAAAATAGGTGGATCTTGTTTGTGATTGGGGACAGGAAACCGACCATTTGGTGTTAAATATTTATGGAATAGAGAGGACAGAGTTTATTGGGTTAGCGCATAGCAGTGGTTTTATAGAATTTCTGTGGGTCAACATTGTGAGGCACGTGAGAACCAGGACAAGCACAGCTTCTAGCTCGACGACTTGTTCTTGTTCTTGTTTTTTTTTTTTTTTTCCGACAAATTCTTGTTCTTGCTCTTGTTGTTGTGGCTTGTAGGGTTTTCTAGAAAGAAAAGGGTTTTGGACTTTTAAGATTCACGGTCCCTTTTGTGAAAGGACTGAAAGTTATATACTTAAATTCGGTCGTTTTAATTATATTACTCGTTTATTTTTTATCATCAGTTATTTAGTGAGTTTTATCTTAAACGTATAAAAAATAATACAAAAGAGAATGATTGAAAAAAGAAATTCCTGAATTAGCATACAGATCGTTTCCTGTTGATAAACCAATGCCTTATTGTGAATGTGATTTGTGTATGTATAGAAAATTACTCAAACAATTCTTTCTTGCTTATTGCTTTCATTTGTTTTGTTTTTGAAGAGTTACTTTAAAGCACCCCCCATCATTTGGTGGTAACGATCTTTTGGACACGTCTTGAAACCTAAATAGCCACATAAAACTTAAGGAACAAGGCAAAAAAGCCAAGCTATCATAATAGGGGCAAAGGTAAAAGGGAGGAAGCGTATAGAATATACATGAAGTTTTACAACTGTCACTCTCAAAATATTGTAAGTTTACGAGTATCAGCCGGCACCAACATCCACATAAAAGAGTCTGCAGTACGATACATATCTATAAACACATAAACTTGTATATCATCATCACATTCATCGCAAAATGATCACAGTATATAGTAAAAGCATTCGATCATGGCCGTAGATGAATAACTTGGGCAAGCTTATAGGTTAAAAAGTAGGCTATATATAGCTAAAGCTACATATACCTTGGATCGCACACGAATTATAAGCAAGGCAAATAGTAATCATTTGCTGTTCATATACATGTTAGTATGTTGCAGAGCACTACCAGAGAAATGGGACATGCATGCTTTCAGGGCTCCACGCAGACGGGAAACCGTACGGTTTGGTGGTGTTTTACAAATTAGATGGAGGCACGTGGAAGGTGCATGCGTCTGAAGTCTCAAACTTTTTATTGTTCTTTGCTATGTATACAATGGGAATGATTGGGGTTCTTCACAAATTATATTAGTCTCTCCTTAATCAGTACATATAATTAGTTTAATATACTCTAATTGTTTTGTTCCATTTTTAAGGTTTTATAATTATGAATACTGGATCGAGTTAGGGAATTTCTCGTATTCTTTCCTATGTATACAATGGGAATGATTAGGGTTCTTCACAAATTATAATAATCTCTCCTTAATCAGTAATATAACTGGTTTACTATACTCTAATTGTTTTTTTCCATTTTTAAGGTTTTATAATTATGAATAATGGATCGAGTTAAGCATTTCTCGACACGTATTGTGTAAGAGTTAGATTTGTATTTGCTAATTGTGTTAATTATATGTAGGAATAGATATATGATTTGTAGAATCAAATGATGGTGGAAGGTCTCTGTAATGGTTAGTTATCCTTATAATTTGAAAACGAATACCCAACTGCTCAAAATTATTGAAGAATACAAATCAAACACGAGGTATATATAGCTAGCTAGCTTAGCTTCTGTTTTTTCTGTGTTACTGTTCTGTTTCGAAAATGATGGGGCACTAAATTTGAACCTGCAAGGAAGAGCATCGCTTTGGTTGAAATGCTTCATACACATGCAATCTAAACTCCACCCTTAACACTCAAGTCAAATAATACGTCAGAAACAGGCTTGGTTTCCTTTTAGAGCTTTACAATTTTGTTTTTGTTAGATTGATTTTGATGTTCTACAAGTTTTGTGGTGCGCTATCAAATTCTGACACCACAAAAATCATATCAGGATGAATGACTAGAAACTACTCTTCCCTCTCATATTCTCATAGACTTTTTGGCCGAATTGAAAATAGGGATGAATTCATTAAGATAATCATGTAGGTATAATGTCATGTACTTAGAAGGTAGCGACATCATCATTGATAAATGGAGCTATTGGGTTAGCTGGGGGTCTCTTTAGATCGCCTCCTTCTCGAAGTAATTGGAGGATTAATTAATATAAAAATATTTGCTTCTTTGCATATACTAATTGCCTTCAATAATTATTATTCATACCAATTAGGTCTTTTTTGACACATGGCCAACTCAACTTAATTAACTCGATCAGACAAAAAAAAAAAACTTAATTAATTCGATCTCTTGTTAATTAGCGGTTAATATGTGATATGAGGATATAAAAATGTTTGTCAAATGTCAAATCTCATCATTAAGAGTTAGTTTAAGCGTTGGTAGGAATGACTAATCCATTTTAGTTATCATATCATCATGTGCTTCAAACTAAACCGAACATGACTATGTAATTGGATCCAAATGAATTTGACTCTGTATTTTGATTAGAAATTTAGAATGTACAATCTACTTTTGCGAATTTAAGAAGAAGAATTCAGATATGAAAATTTATTTGAATACTGTAAAAAGAAATATCATTAGAATACTTTCATTGTTACAGAAGTAGAATAATTTGAAATATATCTACATGTGTTTATAAATAACAAGCATTTTCTAGAAGATTTTTATTCAATTGGACATACAAAATTAACATCAATTCTACATAAATTGTTTAATTTTTCCTAAGCATCCAGAGTACAGGTGCACAAATTCATGAATTGCTTCCAGATGCAGACCAATACGGTAACACCAAAATAATGAGCTACTATTTTTAATCTTTCATATGAGGTCACAAAACTATTAATCCTATACAATTCAATCGTTTACACGAGGCATATACTTACAAGTCTTCGTCAACAATGATATTAAAAACCAGCTTGCTAGATGCAGCTCATGGACTCATGGAGCTTACGTGCTTCGTTATTTATCGTTATTTCTTGTATCCAAGAAAATCAAATTCACAAAACTACGAAATATCATTTTGTTGACAATTACTTTGCTTCTTAGAAGTGAAAACGCCCTACCATTGACCATTTGTTTGCATTATTCCTCTATTAGGAGGTCAGCACTCAGTGTCTAATAGTTACACTACCAATGGAAAAATGCCAATGAAAAATAAGCAAATAAAATGAAAGCATATGAAACCGGAAAAGAAATGTTGCCCTATTCCTTGAGACACATGCGCAACATGGCCCCAAGAGGCACAAAGGAAAACATGCATCCCTGTCATTGTCGATTGGTCACAGCAAGTCCTTCCAAACAAGACCAATCTACAGCACGAGAACCTTATCTTAGAGAAAATTGACTGCACCATCCATATGGCTAAGGAAACTAGGCTTATCATCTTCCTGTGAACATAGGCACTGTGTTTGAGCTGAGAAAAAGAAGCCATGGTAGTTTTGAGCTGCCAGTTTCAACCTGTGATCAGCAAGAGTTATCGAAATGGTAGAGCTAGACTATCTGCCCTTTGCTCAATGCAACCGTCTCAAAACAATATCAAGGTTACATGTTTGGTTCTACATGAAATGCTTTCTTTTTTCTCTTTAACGGTAAGATGCATTGGAAAAAATCAAATAAAATGTATTGCTATAGGTAATAATAAATGGAGCTGCAAAGGAAATAGGGAGGGCAGCAGTGATTGCCGTGACCAGAGCTCGAGGGATGGAGGTGGCCGGTGCAGTGGATTCGTATCTTGTAGGAGAAGATATTGGGAATGTATGTGACATGGCGGAGCCACTGGAGCTACCGATAACGAATGATCTCACCATGGTCTTAGGTTCCATATCACAGGTGACAAACCAAAATGACACCTATGTGTGTAATGAGGGTGTGGTTTTGTTCATTCTGTCAATCTGTTTATCGTGCCATTGATATCGATTTGCAGTCTAAAGCAACAGGAGTAGTTGTGGATTTCACTGACCCTTCCAAAGTTTATGACAATGTGAAGCAGGTAGAGGCCACATTCATGAACTTTTTAGCTTCCATTGGTTTTTGACAGAGATTTAATAATGAAGTACGAAGCATTACCAAATCGTAACTGTGTTTCATCATTTTCTTTCCTACTAGGCAACAGCATTTGGAATGAGGAGTGTGGTTTATGTGCCAAAAATTAAGTTAGATACAGTATCAGCATTATCTGCACTCTGTGAGAAAGCCAGCATGGTGAGCACAGGGTGAGATGCTCTACAATAAAGCTTTCATAAGATTGTGTGTTTCACATCCCCTTCTAAGTACCATTGAGTTTCTGGGGATTAAACCATACTTCTTTTACCTGATCATGAACTTGTTACTGTTGTCAGGGTTGTCTTGTCGCACCAACTCTTTCTATTGGATCTATACTCCTCCAACAAGCTGCAATTTCAGCTTCCTTTCACTATAACAATGTAGAAATTGTAGAATCAAGAGCTAATGCAACGGTAAACCCTGTCTCTTTTAATTGCAAAAATCAGATAATATTGGTGCTCTATGCTTAAGGAAGTTTGCAGCAAATTTAGTTCAATTCCATACAAAAAGCATGAAATGTATTTTTCAATAAGATACTTTAGTTGGAGAGCACAATAAGGAGAAAAGACCTGCAACATTTTGTCAATCAATGATTTTGACCTGAAAGGTCAAGAATAAATTTACTTTTATTAACATCAGTAGTTCAGTACCCAGGCTTAAGAGATGCAGAAAATACAATCTCTTGCAAATGATGTTGCTAAATTCATCTTTCGGAAACAGGATCTTCCATCATCAGATGCAACCCAAATTGCCAACAACCTCTCTAACCTTGGCCAGATCTATAACAGAGAAGACATTTCAACAGATGTTAAGGTAGCTAAAATACAAAAGTTAGTCTTTTCATAGTGCCATTTTATGCCTTGGAACTCATTCTTGATTTGTCCAATAAGGCAAGGGGTCAAGTTCTGGGTGAAGATGGAGTTCGTGTGCATAGCTTAGTCCTTCCAGGGCTTCCTCCAGTACAACAGTCTACTTCTCTCGCCCAGGAGAGGTGTGTTTCTGAGTTTACTCATCTCTTCTCAATTCAGAAGTGTACGCTTGAAATTGATCTATAAGTGAGTCGGACAAAAAAAGATAAAGAAGAAAAAAAAAGCTCTCGTGAGATGATAATTTGATGAACTAGCATTGCTTGTGACAGGTTTACACTCTGAAACATGATATCACAGATGCGCAAAGTCTCATGCCAGGCCTAATCTTAGCTATCAGAAAGATTGTTCGCATCAAGGTAACAAACTGTGCAACAGTGCATTCTTAAAATTTTTCAAGCATTCTGCTACAGTCAATACTAGCTGACTCTCATCTCTTAACTGTTTTCCTTTATTGCAGAGCCTAGTGTATGGCCTGGAGAAACTTTTATGAAACTCCAAGCTTTCTTCAATCTCATTGATGTGTACCTTAACATCATATATGCCCCCCACACAAGGTTCCTAAATGAAAGCTTAACGGGAGATAGTTTGTTAAAAGAAGCAGCAGAGAGAAAAGAAAGAAGATTTTGTTGACTAACTTGCTATTGATGTAAAGTATTCAATTGTTTATTCAAATGTGATCAGTGAAATTTTAGGGGAACTGTTGTGATATTCAGTTTGTACTAGGGATGTTGAATGATATCTTAGTATCTCCATTCCAGGCAGCAACTCCACATGGTTCGGCATCAAACGGTTGCTGGCAAACCCTAGGGCAAACAGAACTGATTAGACCTTTTGGCTTAGCTCTCCGCTACTGAATCATGGAACAAGAGAGACGTGAATATCATAGAGAAGGCACTTAAACCCAAACCTAGTTAATCCAATTGTTTGGCATGTGTTATGTAGGAAAACAACTTCAGCTTCAGTAAAATAAACTTGCGGTTGTATGAACTATCTTGAAAAAACTTATGAGAGGACACACTTATGCTTTATGTTGACAGTAGTCGACAGTCAAAGTGTTGTAGCCTATAGATAAAATACAGAGGATTTCAAAATTCAAGACCCAATCTCATATCTATTCCGAATGTATCAGAGCAAAGAAACATAATGAGGGCAAAAAACAGCTTTTAACAAAGGTTGCTGTCTAAGTTCAAATGTAAAGAAGTTCAAAATCCTTTACAAATCTACATATATCTTTGTACCTTCAGTTTTTTATGGTGAGAGCTCCAATCCAGGCTAATTATTTTCACTTGCCTCTGAATTTGTTTGCAAGAGCTCCAGCCCAGGCTCTATCTTTATCACTATATGCATACCTCATGCTTGAAGCCAACAAGACAAATCCCTGAATTTGTTCATTTCCACTGTCACTTGGGTGCAAAACTTGCAGCACTGGTTGTACGAGAAGTGAACGAGTCCCCTTGGGTAGCATCTCCCAGAGTCCAGAATCTGAAACAATGATCAAACTTGTAAAGTAAACAAAGTGGTGCCAGAACCATAGCTCTAGAATTAATTAACGAGTACTTCATCTGGATTGTATCACTCCAGCAAGCAGCAATATAGTTAGCCTCTCTTATTTCTTCTTCATCATCAGAACATGCATTAAGTTAGGAATCTACATAGAACCCCGCCAAGTAGATATTCATGCATCATAGAAGCGCGCACACACCTCCCAGAAAAAAGGAAAAACAATAAAAAGACCCTTGCAGGCAATATGTTATAATAGGTTTCAGTTGGACAGACTACTTTTAAAGTTCTTCGTGCAAACCAAAAGCACAGAGAGAGTTGGACCTATGAAGTGACATATGGATTTTGCCATACTATTCAGATTAAGAGTAACTATACAAGTCAAAAGGATCAAACAAGATCAGATCTTCGGATAATTAGAAATTTTTCTTAGTTTTGAATTGTCTTTTTAATATATGCATGGACAAAATTCTAATCTTCATGTGAGGCTAATTAATATCTGCAAAATTCCACAATTTTAACTACAATTACTGTCCGAAAGATATAAACAAATGTCATATAATTGCTACCTTCAATTTGAGGAAGGTATAGGGTTTCCTTCAAATTAGAGAGGCCAATGCTTTTAATCTGTTTCTCAAACCAATCAAGTACATTGGGTTTTGAGACATCATCTGGTATGCTCCAGTAACCACGCACACATAGTTCATCTCGAACTGATATTATCTGGAAAATCAGCAAATAACATTTTTGATGAGCTTAAGACAAAACATCTAAAATATATAAACATTATTTATTTATTTATTGGATTCTAGTGTACCAAAACAAGTCACATTTTCATTCAAATTAGTTGACTTTTCCTCTGGTTCTCTCTGCCAGTATACCATTTCAACTGTGTAATTCCAATTTATAATAAAAATCTGCTGCATACCACTGATATGCTGTTTGTATTGCGCAACAAAATGTACGTAGCCCAAGCCAAGTCCTCCTTCCGAGTATTTGAGGTAGTTTCTGATATCATAAATATTTGCTCACACCCCTCTGGGATACTCGTTTGATCCATTGGAGTAGCACCCTATAATAAAACATCACAGATTATGTTTTATAATATGCTGAGCAAGCAATGCATACACACAGCTATTTCCATATTCTAACACTCCTGTGAGATAAAAATACTAGTTCTCTACCGATTTCAGCATTTGAGTAGATCATAGGTTGTTTCATCTTCAAAATGAAAATGGAATTGATGGTGGTTTAAATCTCTTTCACAATACAAGAGGCTTATAAATCTGAATTTTACCTTCACAATCCTAGAGGTTTAAGTGCAAACCTTTCACAGCTCTAAAAGTAAAAAGGTAAACAAAGAGGGAAAATTACCTTGAGGAACTTTCCAAGATAAGGAAGTGCTATGGAGAAACCAGCCAAAGATAGACCCAAGGCCTCTGTTCTCTATCCACAACCCAAAAGGAATTCACAAAATTAACATAAACCCAGCAAAATTTGCATCATACAAATTTAGAAAATGACTTTATCTTCTTACAAGCTGTGCTAGGGTAGGTGAACCAGAACCAGCAAAATGGTTCAAGAGCAAAAGTGAACCGAACCCGTATCCGATCCATCTGGGTAAGTAGGACTCGTCCAGCCCAGGTATTCCTGCACCACCCGCAATAAACCCGTCAAATTTCACATGCAAATCTCAGAGAGAGAGAGAGAGTTACCGAGTGTGAATCGGAGCACAGAGAGATTGAGTTGTGGGTCTGTTGGGTTGGCCTTGGAATTGTCAAGACGAGCTGAGAAATTGGCAGTTTGCTTTTTGGCGCGAAATTTGGGTGAGGCTTTCAACTGAATTAACGGATTCGAAGACAGAGTGGTGCCTGCGTAGCTCATCTTTTCTTTTTGTTTTTGTTTTTCTGGGTTTGGGAGAAAATATATGGAAATTCATGTCAAAAAAGATTTATGATTGCTGGTTTTAGCCGCAAGACTTTTTTTTATTCTTTTTTGTTAAAAGAATCGAACCGCTAGCTTAGTTCTAACTCGATAAATTTCCAACTTTCATCGCCACTTGAGCTAACCTAAAATGCATACCCTTTAGTCCAAAAAAAAAAAAAAACTAAAATGCATGCCTTCAGGTTTTTTTTTTTTTTGAGAGAAAATGGTCAGCACTTTCATTATAATTCAGCAAGCAATGCAAGAACGAACCACCCTTGGGTCGTCAGAAAGAATCATCCCTTAGAATCTCATGAACACCTATTCTAGAAGAATAAATTCCCACAAAATCCCGAGTACACCCACCTTTTGGTAAATTCACGCACCTTTATTCTAATAAAAACCAAGAAACCTCGAAGCAAGACATAAAAGTAATCAATCTAAAGCACTGGTTTTTGCGACCCAAACAGAAACTGAAATGTTGGCAGAATATGAACCATCACATTCCACTGGTACCTCCACAGTAGCAGATTCCAACAAGTGAGGCGTCTCACTCGCCTCCTCCATCACCATTTGCAGATCGCTGCCCTAGTCGCCTCCAGGCGAAGGCTGAATTCCAGCCTTGCTTTCAAGACCATCGGCAGTCGCCACAGCCATTGTCAATCTAGAAGAATGCGTCGGGTAGAGGTCATCCCGAAACATACCGCCTCCACCATCGAAGACCACACTACCCTCGTCAGGACACCACTAGATGTCATCACCTCCAATAGCAACGATTTGGCCACCGCACCTATCGTTATCACCCCCCTCGATCACCGGAGCAGATCCATCCTTGCCATCAAGCCAGATCTGGTCAATCAAGAGTCTAGAACGACTTTGATCCATCATCACACACCAGCCATCTTTCACCAACAAACTGTCAATGAGATCTGGTCGAAAAAACCAAGCCTCACCACCATCACTCTGCCCCGATCGAGGCAGCCTGACAAGACCCGACCCAGAATTTCCCCCCTAAAATTCTAGGTGACCCTGCAGGATCCACTTTTCGAGAAAATTCAACAGAACTTTCCCTAAAAATGAACAACCCTAACCTGCAAAGGATTCAAATTACACTTCTAACATACCGTCCTTATACTTCTGGAGCCATCATGCTCCCCAAAAACCAACAACTCCATTTCCATAATAAACAATTCTCATAGGTTACCAGAGCAATTCTAAAACAAATGAAAAAAAGATAAGGATCGATAGATCCTACAATGCGGAAGTAGTGCTAGCTATGCCTCAACTCCATGTACGTCTGATCTCGCCTAATATCGCCTGTAAATTGGGCATTTGAAAACAAAAGGCCCAGGGGAAAGTAATTTAAAAACACATTAGAGTGAGTGGACAAAAATAATTAGCAATATAATTTAATTGAATGAATTTTAATACTTTCCCATAATTTGAAATATTTACAAAAATTTCGATGCATGCCACATTTATAAAATATATTTCTCGTCACATGAAAATTCGTGAAATCGGGCTAGCCTCGCTAGTAAAATAATAATATCAAGAAAAATACGGGGAAGAACGATTATCACCATATGAGTATATCAGAGCCCCTCAAGCTCTACCCTCGACTCCCTCACATATTGTAATACCCGCAATTTCCATTTTAAATTCGAGTGATTGTATCGAATGATTATTATGTGATTTCACAATTTATGTTCGATAATCATTCATTTTTACAATTATCGAAGTTTCGAAAAGTTTATTTTAACGAAAAGCTCGAAATACTCGGTTTGAGAAATCGACTTTTTCTACATACGAAATTTGGAGAAACTTCCTTCATGAAAGTTGTAGAGCTCGTCGATACGAGTCCGTACACGTGTGGAACACGAAGATCGGATTTTTCCTGAATTAGTTATGGAATTTCGAAGTTTTCCGAAACAAGTATATATAGAAAAATTTTTTGGGAACCCTAATTTTTTCCCTACCGGTTCCTCTTTCTTCTTTTTTTTCTTCTTTCTTCTTCTTCTTCCGTTTCTGGAAAACAGATTCTCTCTCTCTCTCTCTTACAGACGCAACCGGCCGAAGAGGAGGAAATTTTCTCCTTAATTGTTCTCCCTCCACAGACCACCTCTCGACCTCAAACCAAGTCTCAGGCGTTCGTCTCGAGCTGCTCTAGCTCCCGAAGGCAGTCTCACACGGCGGCGCAGCCTGTGGCGGCGGCGGTGAAGCCCGAACCGAAAACGTCCATTTTCGGTTCGATCTCTATATCTCGAGCTACACTCCATCATTTCACTTGATTCTTGTCTCATTGAGCTCGCCTCAACTTCCTCTACAAGCACCAAGAAGGACCGGAACTGGGTCGAACGTTTTCAAGTTCGTCGGAGCTCGACCCGAACGGATCGAAATACCGAAACTTTCGATCAAGATATCTCGAGCTATACACGATCGTTTCTTGTGATTCCAAGCTTGTTGAGTTCGCAAGTAAGTTCTGAACAAGTTTCCAGAAGGGATCGGGGCCTGAGGTTTCAGTTTTCACGTCGGTTTTCAAGCTCACCGGTTTCTGCATTTTTTCCGGCCGCCGACTGTAAATCGGTAATTTCGATGCCTTCCGGTCATTTTTAGGTCTTGTGCTAGTTATGAAAGTTGCTCAGAATGATGAAACGAAGGGGACAAGCTCAGCCCCGACACCATTGGTGGTGGTCGGTGGCGGCTCTGTCCCTAACTCCGGCGGCCTTTTCCGGCCACCTCCGGAGGTCTAAAATTTGGTTTCTGTCCATTTTATGATTCTATGTTTCGATACGATCATTTCGGCGTATTATACGTATTTTTCGGATATCGTATGAATTAGTTATGAATTTTGTGATTTCGATCGATTTCGGTCGTTAGATTTTTGATCTGTGAAATTATGACCGTTGGATGAACTTGTAAATTTGTTATGATGATCATATGACTGTCCCAGAGGCTTTTTGTGGTCATGGGCGAAGATCCGACCGTTGGATCTTCGTATATGTGAAAAACGGTAATTAGGGGAGCGATTCGTGAGAAACCGCTCGTCGGATTTTAATGTAAATTAGAATCTGACCGTTAATTAGTGGTTAAATTATGAGTTGAATTTGTTGGCTAAATTCGAATCACATTTGATTAGGTGATTGACGGATTTTAATTTCGTGGGCTATTCGGCGTTAATTATAAATTATAATTTATAATTATAGTGAAGACGCAGCGGGAGTTTCGAGGTGAGTAAAACTCACATGGTTCATATTACGAACCGAGCATTTTAATTTATTTATTTTTGGTAATTGTGTGAAAAATATTTGCTGATTAAATATTTGTTTTAAAATTTCATGGACTTGAATTACCACGGTTCATAGGTAAGTAAAATGAATTTTAACTATACAAATGAATTTCATAATTTTCTTGTGTGAACTATAGATGGTATTAGTGGTCATTCCTGAGTGGATGATTACGTATATATATATTTACGTGGAAAATATATATTGATGAGTGGATTATTTGATTGATGATATGATTGAGTGGAATTGATGAGTTGATTTTATTACGATTGTGTAATTCCATAATAATATGATGTATTTGGTTGGGTTGATTTCAGTATGTGATGTTATATGTTGGGTTCATTTATGGGTTTAGGGTTAACATAATGACCGGTGTGGGAAATCGGATGCTCTAATCCTAGTGTGGATGATGGGATACGATTGGTTGAGTATGTGGAATTATTGGACGTTCTAAATATGTATATAGGTATACATATTGATGAAATACAATAATTGATAAATATGTCGGATGCCATAACCTAGGCCAGGTGACGGGCTACGATTCAGTTAGAGCTCTAGTCTGTCAAATACCGTATTTTTATAAATACGATGATGAGAGTTGTGGGGAAAGTTGTGAGTTGGGTTGTCTTGTTATATTGAATTGGTGTTGATTGAGATTGTTATTATTTGGATATGTGGAAATAATTGAGTGTTGCTGTGTGTGAGATTAAATGAGATTTAATTAAGTAACAATTCATTCTTTTACTCATACAAGCTTTCATAAGCTTACCGGGTTTTGTGTTGTTGCAATCCCGGTACACTATTCAATGGTGTAGCGGATATTCCTGCAGGTCAGGATAACCAGGGAGGTGACCGAGCTGCTTAGGTGTTATAGCAGTTTTGTTATTTATTTAGTTGTGAGGTGTGTGTATGCTCATTTAGAGCTTTACATTATATTTTGGATTGAGTTGTAATAATTAACCGAGAATATATTCGGTTTGATTCTATTTTGTGTGTGAGTATGTTAAGAAAAGACAAATTTTCAGGATGATTATTTTGTGATGTGGTATTTTCATGTCCCGGATTTTGAAGTGTTATTTTAAAATTTGGGGCGTGACACATATAAATTATGTGAGGAGGAGAAATAACAACCTCTACTACTCACGTGAGAAGGAAAATAAATCACCTCTACTTCACTCACAAACACAAAGTAAGTGAGAAGGAGACATAATAACCAACTCGAGTATGGTGAAGAAAAATAATCTAAAAACTTGTAAATCTATAAAACTTCCCCAAATATATCTCATCGGAAAGTAATTGATTAATTCAAACCTACGTGACTCCGCACGTCAAAATATTCTCAAATTCATAAACAAGTCGGCGAGAATAATAAGTGTAAATAATTTTCTCGAAAATCTCATATCCGATAATATTCCAAAATCTCAAAATCGACGAATAAAATATAATATTGAATTACGGAAATCACCTCAGAAAATAATTCGTCGAAAATCACATAAATCACATTTTCAAATAATAATCATATATCAGAGATAAATATCGAAAGCTCAATATCCAAAAAAATAGTATCAAAAATCTATTTCTCAAATCATAATCGAGATAGATCATAATTAATCTCTGAAATCAATTCATATTCTCAAAAACAAATCATAAATCCAAATTCGAGCATAATAAATTCATATCCAAAATTCATCTGAAAAACCAATACTAAAATTATAATCCAAGATAAAATATTATGCTCACTAAATAAAACGTTAATTAAATGAATCAAAAATTTCAAAATAAATGCATGCATCATTATTTAAAACAAAAGTCCACTCACAGTATAAGGCTAAACTTGTCGTTTATTCGAAGTTTCCTCTATGTGATTCATCCTCACGTTCTGTATAAATATAACGCTCGTAAATAAATAATTACATGACGGAAATCTAAATTTACGATAATTAAATCGAATTCCTAAACGTCTCATTTTATCTTAACTCCCTCAATTCTCCTTGATATCCATCCAAACTTCATCAAATTCACATATATCAACTCTTCATCAATTATGTGATTTAATTAGGTAAAAAATAGAATTTAATTTACTGTTCACCCGACACACTGTTCACCGCCGCCACTATTCACGCGGCTGCCAACTCCTCCGATGGTCACAAAATTTTTGCAGGACCTTCATCTCAACCTCTTAAGCAATTCTCTTAACTACCACAAAGTCAGAAAAAGACTAGAACTATATGAACAATTAAGAAAACAGTAAACCCAAATGTGCATAGTGACTCCGAATTTCAAACCTTCGATTCTTCCTTCATGCTTCAAATTTGATCAAGAAACTTTGAGAAATGGTTGTATGATCCAAGAGCTCCAAGACCCAGAAAGAATCATCGTCGGAGGTGGCCGGAAACTCAAGTTCCGACCAAAAATCCAAGAAAATAGCAGTACCGTCCTCTTCTTCTCCTTGTTGCACCTTCCACAGTTTAAATTAAGTTATCAAACTAAATCAGAAATGAAGAGAAGGAAGAGAACTTTCCAACAAAATCTTATACGTTAAAATCCGTCGCCGGATGAATGAGTTATGGCCGGAAGAAGGTGAAGAGGTCGGAAGAGGAAGAGAGAATCGGGGAGAGAGAGAGCTCGGTAAGTTTCTGAAACCACAGTAACTCGACTATTTATAGACAAATTACTACAAACAGTAACTTTGATATTTTGGCAATAACTTTCTCATACAAACTCCGATTTAAGCGCACCACATATGCACGTACTCGGTTTAACGTCTTCTACAACTTTCATGAAAAATGTTTTCTCAAATTTTGAGCCGAACAAAAAGTCATCTTTTAGAGCCCCCTAAAAGTTTGTAACGGAGCCGAAAATTAAAATAACTCTCATTTACCGTCCAAAAGACCTGTAAGTCTATAAGTTTTGGTTCGGGTCGTAACACAACCGGTCGACCCACCAAGCAAAATCATCAAGTCCGACACCACCATCGCCACTAAAATTCAAAACTACCACATGAAGATCGTCACCCAAAGCAACGAAGGAGAGAAGAACCAGCCAGAGAAAGGCCATGACCTCTATTGGCAAGCAATAGAGGAAGTCGGAGAAGCCGCCGCCGTAAAGGAGAGGTTTCTCAAACCCTAGCAGAGAGACGGCTAGGTCATATCTTATGCATACCCTCAGTTAAATATAATTAATCATTTACAAGATGAAACTAAGCCTCTTTTGGCTATTATGTTATGAGCCATCTTTTGCTTACTGAAAATCTTTAATCTTTAGGAATGCTCTACAAAATAGTAAATAGCTTGGTATTCATAGCAGTAAAGAAAAATAGTTTGAAAATGTCTTAGTCTATACAATTAATTAAGAGAATATGATCGTACATAACTGACTTCTTTTTTATGTAAATAACCCTCTATATAAAATACTTAGAAAATCTGATTAATAGGAAGGGTAATGATTGCAATATCAAACACAAAACAAAAAATAAAATTAGAATTATACAAAATTGTTTAGCCTATCAGGTGTGTAGAGATTTCTAGTATAAAATCAAGAAAAAGCTTAAAAAGAAAATACACTTCTTTTCCTCACGTCTTTTACAACTTGATGCTTGCCATAGTCCATATCAATGTTCGATTGCTCATATTAAAGCTCTGGCACGTCCAAGGCGTAGAAAGCATTGATTTGTGATATCATACACACCAGAATCACGAGGTCGAGGAGGAGATTGACGATCCCAATCATGTAGGAAGTACATGCAATTGGGCAAACATCTAAAATATGAAGCCAACACTAATACTGAGGAGTTCTCCCCCACATAAAGAGTTTATCTTGATCCACTTATGTTATATTTAAAAACTTCAAATTTCAATGTCGAGTGTCGACTACGTGGTGGGGCAGTATGATATAGAAACCTGTGAACCATCAACAATTCTTTATGATCACTCGACTCCACCAGATAATCTGTTTTTAACAGATAGTGGTTATTCAAGAGCTTCACCAACTAAATATGAGTTGAATCCTTCAGTAGTAACTTCAACACAAAAAAGTTGGTTAAAGTGACTGAGGGCATATAATTTATCTTCAAGATAGACAACGTCCATTATTTGTTGAATATTTTCATCAATATAAGTCCATCTTGTGTCTTTATTAAGTCTAATAAAAGCTAGTTGACATCTTTGACCATGTATGATCATAACAATACAATTCCTTTGCATTTGAAATAGGATTTGCTGAATTTGTAGCTTTGTGGACGTAATACATATATATCTTAATTAGGCCCCCATGGCTTTCTACTCCTCTGTAAGGTTCAGTGCAGGAAGCTTGATGATTGAATTTTCTTCCACTTTCCTCTCTTTAACCTTCGAGAAGGGATTTATAAGGGTTACAGTGAAATACTGAAATTCTCATCGATAGTTATTAGCCATTCTTTAGAAAACCCACAAAATCGTCTATTTGGCAAGTCCAATTGCAAATCAAGAATCTTCTCACATGCAATGTCGTATAAATTCCATATGTCTTCTTTGCCTATATAAGCCAAGAGCACTGGGGTTGTGCGTTTTCTTTAAATTGTCTTCTGCCACAGAATTCCATGACATACAAACAACACTAAACTGCAAATAATCTAATCGTGACGGTAATCTTTCTAAAACGGAATCTAATAGGTGCCTAGGCAGCATTGCCCAATTTGAAGATCCCATACTGTGAAACCTAAAAGAAGATTGGACCGAACAACTCTGGGTTGTTGATAATAAATTGGCAAGTGTTCGGGATTTATTTTGAAAGAGCACAAACTTTTTCGTCAGCCCAACTCCTTTTGTGTGAAGGAAGAGATCAAGTGATTAACGAATAAGGAAAAACTTGCATACCTCCAATAACAAATAGGAAAAAGTTGTCTGCAATAAGAAACAAAGAAGTTGACTTCAAAGTCTTCAATAACAAACAGGGAAACCGAGTCCCAGTCGGAATCACTAAATTACTAATCCTTTAGTTTTGTAGTTTAGCTGGGGATGTGTTATACACAAACTTTAAAAGTGATGGATTTTGAAATTAAAAGAATTCATGAATTTCAAATTTTATGGAATTAAAGTCGATGGATTGCACAATTATGTTTTAAAATATGCTATTGCCATATTTTAACATTTCTGGGAGATAGAGACATATTGTGATTCAACATGAATAGACAAATGTTAAATGATGCAAGTTATCACATAAATTAGGGTCTTACACTCACATAAAGAAATGTTAGTTCTCTACCGATTTCAGCATTTGAGTAGATCATAAGTTGTTTCATCTTAAAAATGAAAATGGAACTGGTAGACTGGTAGTGGTTTAAATCATTTTCACCATACATGTTTATAAATCTGATTTTTTACCTTCACAATCCTTATACTATGAGGTTTAATTGCAAACCTTTCACAGCTCTAGAAGTACAAAGGTAAACAAAGAGGCAGTGCCGGTCCTGGGCCTAGGGCCTCCAAAATGTAACGGGCCTCTAAATATTAACACTAACCTATAGAACCTTTGTAAAAAATTAATAATAATAATAATAATAATAATAAAATAATAAATAAAAACA